>JARKIP010000049.1:5191666-6489583 GCA_029990175.1 Petunia secreta | reverse complement strand
ATGTTACTTCAACCTATCTTCTATAAATTTAACCGCTCTATGAAGTTGTTTATTCACCTATCATCTGAATTCATGCATACCATTGTTTTAAAACGTCTTTTAAATGTTATTTTGTTTATCTTAACCCCAGTCTTGTCATTTTGCAAAATATTGTTTAGCGTCATATTTAAAGTATTCGCAAGTATGTTTTCCTTTTGAAAATAACTTCAGAGTTAAACAAGTGTTTTCGCATCTGGTTTGCTTTAACAAAATGAGTGTCTTGCTCTAAATTTTGGGTCTTTTCAGTACGGTCTCAATTATCCATTTTGGAATAAGTTGACCCGTCAGTTTCAACTTTAATAAATTTTTATTAAATTCGGTATGCGTTGCTAAAGGGTTAATTATTTGAACATCAAGATCAGGACCTATGGCTCATCAAATTGCTGTGATTGACTTGACTGGAAATGATGGATCCCACCAAGACAAGTGTTAGCTTGGATAAGCTTGGAGTTTTGACTGATGACTGAGGAACGGATTCAAAGGACTTGTTCCTTTGAATCACTGCAGCAGAATAGATAATTCATGCAAAATCGTTTAATTGAGATATTATTATTTATCCTAAAACTGACGTATATCTTGATAATTATGCAGGTCTAAACGGATACGAAAAGATTGCATAACTAAGGGATAAAAGATTCGGATTCTAGAAGGAAGAATCCAATTAGGACTCAAAGTCAAGGGAGCTTTGGAGTTCTAATTACTCAAGACTTCTTGGCTGCTGGAGCTATAAAACGTGGAGCATATCAGCCATAGAAGCGTACACAAATACAGAGAGCATCGAGCAAAAGCTGAGAAGAGTTATTAGCTTATTTGTGTAATCAGTTAGCTACAGTAGAACTAAGTTAGAACCTGTTCCTTAGATTGAATCTTGTAAAATTTCAAGTCTTAGTTCAATTGTAGTAAGCAAAAATCGAGTTGTAAACTTTCTGGTTCAAGTCGTGGACTTGACACAACTTCACTGATCGTGAGAAAGATCACTAAAGGATTAGAGTTAGTCCTAGGTTAGTAAGAGTGAGTCTTGTAACCAAGTGGGTCTTTTTACATAGTGAAGTTGAAATCCTACTTGAGAAGTAGGTCCTGGTTTTTGATCCCGAGTCAAGGGGTTTTTCCACGCTAATATCTGGTGTTCAATTACTTACAGTTTTAATTCCGCATATTGTAAAGTAAAGGAACATATTTTAAGGAACTGGTCCTTAAAACAGTAAAGTGGTGTAATCGTGGTAAATAACAACAAGGTTAACAAGCTTGAAGCAACTGTACCAAGTTTGGAGAAGAGACTTGATAGCCTTACGGAATTAGTTGTCACACTCATGGATGCTCGCAACCCAGTGCGAAATGTGTCAAGCCCAGGACCAAGTGCTCATGTGGCTCCTATCTATACTGTTGCACCTCCCACAATGCAAATAGCTCCAGCATTTGAGTGTGATGCTCAACAGTTCCCTAATTTGCATGCATTCCTGTTGGAGAAGGAATTTAGTGGCTTCTCATAAAAAATAAGCAATGAGGAAAGCAACGGGAAAGGGCTTCCCAATGCTAAAGAGAACAATGGCACAATGGCAGATGGGAAGGCTCTACCATCTCAAGCAGGCTTAGGTGAAGTAGAAAAGGAAAATGTGTTTCTTGACATGGCTTATCCACCAGTGTATGATGGGATAGGAAATCCTCATGATCATTTGAAAGCATTCACTGATTGGGTGGCAATATTTGGAAAAAGCAATGGAATCAAGTTGAGGTTATTTGTTAAGACGCTCGCGGGGCCGGCTTTAACATGGTTTGCAATACAGGATCTTGGAAAGCGATTCACATGGGATGACTTAGCTCGTAACTTTGTCAAGCAGTACAAACTCAAAAACCTGACCTTTGCAAGAAGCGGTCCACTGAAAAGAAAATCTGTAGAGCTTCAAGAAGAGCCGGTTGCAATAATTTCTGACAAGAGAAAGTGTGAATTTGTTGAGGCACAGTCCAAAGACAAAGGAAAAGCTGTCATGTCAAAACCTTTGCCAGCCATAGTTACCTAGTGCCAATGCGCAAGTAATTGTCAATCCAAGTTCACCATCAAACCATGCCAAAAGATCTGCTTTCGCATTCACACGGCTCCCAGAATCTTACGCACGACTATTTGAAAGGCTCAAGGAGTTCAATTTGGTACATCCTATAGAACCAAAATCATGCCGGTCACTTAAGCCTGAGAACATTGGAAAATTCTGCATTTACCATTCAGGAATGCATGGGCATTATATTGGGGAATGCATTACCTTTAAGGAGAAAGTTGAAAGCTTGATTAACTCTGGCCAGGTCAAGGTTCTACCAACAAACGGCATTGGCAAACCTTTTGTCGCAATCTTTCCATATGCAAAGGGAGGTCCCTCGAAGAAGGGCATTTAGGCACCTATTAAGTTCCAGAAAAGCAGTAGAGTGGCAGAAGCAGAAGTTAGTTTATTTTCATTATTAGGAAGTAACTATTGTATTTTCCTTTTGTTAGTTTTGTTAAAAGAAAAGAAATAATATCAAATTATGAATGTTTGAATTTATTTCTATGTAAGCATACTACTGTAACCGGTTTCCCAAGGCGGGAAGCGTAGGCAACTCATATCGAGTTTCGGTTACACCATCATTTGGAAAATATCTTCTATGTAAGCAGAACTATGCACGGTCTGATTCCCAAGGAGGGATACGTTGGCTCCTCCATCGGGATCGACCTTTTAGTATTTAAATTTTAATTTTCCCAAAGATAGAAACTGAGGCAAATTTTGCAAAGCAAGTAGAAGACGTGGGAGACTGCAACCGGGGCAGCTTTTGATAAGTAGTTTGAAGTTTTGAAAGTCATAACTGGGGCAATTTTTGCAAAACAAGTTGAAATGTTGAAGTCATAACTGGGGCAATTTCGCAAAGCAAGTTAAGATGTTGAAGTTATAACTGGGGCAAAATTGTGCAAAGGAAAATTGAAGACATTGATGTTGATTTCATAGTTATCAGAAGCGGTTTTTCTATGAATTGGTACAGATTGTTATGCAACAAACAAGAATCGATAGTCGAGCAAAGCATTGATGTTCAAAATAAGCCGACCATTTTAGCAATTTGTGTCAAAATGGTCTAGCACGCATACTAATTTAGTAAAAACTTTCTTGTTTTCCTCAATTCGCGTCTTGAAAAATCAAATTTTGTTGATCATTGAGTTTCGAACTCTTAAATATTTTACTCATGTGTTGAGTCGAGATTTTGGTCCCATCCATTCGACCTAATGACCTATTTTACACTTGAAGTTTTATGCATGCATTATCATTTTATGTATTAACTTGCTTTTGTTCAATGTGTAGAATTTATTTGTTAAAGGTTGGCTAGCATTGAACACTGAAATGGCTTCAAATCTGCATCAAGGACAAAACAACATGGCAAAGCAGCTTCTGGCAACCAGTTCTGGTATGGGTATCTTGCAAGCGCAGAATGATGATGTTGAAGAACATGTGGTCCAAAGGAATAGGATTGTCAACTTTGTCAATACTAGCAAACCTTTGCCAAATACAAGCTTTGCCTCCAATCCACCTTACTTAACAATGCCTAATTACCCAATTCCTATACATACTATATATCCACAAATCCCACAAGAATATCTTACCAATCCAAATGCTTGGCCAGCTGCAACTTTATACCAACCACCTTTTATCACTATACCTGCTATGGGGAGTCAATCAAATCAATTGATAATGCGTTCACCAGAATTGCCTGAGAATTAAGTTGAGACAACTTATCCTCACAATGTGGATGAACAGAATTTGAGAAAGATCATGGGAAAAGAATTGCAATCTAGGAACATTTAGAGCTTATACTATGAAGACTTATGCATTCACCCAGATCTTGGGCTTCCAAGTGGGTACAAGATACCAAAATTTAACACTTTCAATGGAAAAGGGGACCCCTATGCACATCTGAAAGATTATTGCAGCAGATTAATTGGAATTGGCAAGGATGAAGCTTTGCGTATGAGATTGTTTATTCAGAGTTTATCAGGAATGGCACTTGCGTGGTATACTAAGCAGGATTTTACCAAATGGCACACATGGGAAGACATGGCTCGAAACTTTGTGGAACAATACAAGTTCAACATGGTAAGAGATCCTTATCTAATTGATATGCGCAAAATCAAGAAGATGCCGCATGAGTCTGTTGCAGAGTTTGCTGTGAGATGGAGGCTAGAGGCTTCTAAGATGCATCCTCTATTGCTTGAAGATGAGCTGTTAGCAACTTTCATTGACCTTCAAGAAGGCATATTTTATGAAAAGCTACTTTTTGCCAATTTAAAGGATTTTTTCAGTTTAATCCGGTATGCAAAGATTTTGGAAGAAAAGTTTCAAACCGGGAGGTTGATTGACTATGACACTCCAGTGCCAATCTTCAATTATTCTGATGCACCTGAAAATATTCAAGACTCTTAGCCTTCGCAAGTTCACTACAATCATGATATGCAGAATTCAGGTCGTCAGCATCGATCTTATCAGGCACCATCTGGTCTTCAAAGCAAGAAGAAGTTAAGACCTCGTACTTTCACTCCTCTATATGAATCATTGTCCGACATATTTGAGAGATTGAAAGTAGAAGGGCTATTGCAATCAAAGAAGGGATGGATCCCAGAAAATCCACCTCAAGGATTTAATTTATCAAAGAGGTGCACATATCACTCAAATATTCAAGGCCATGACACAGAAGAATGCTTGGCACTTAAGCACAAAATCCAGAATATGATTGAAAATGGCAAGATAAATGTGAAGCAAGGGCAAACAAGCAATTGTGATCCTTCAGCAGCAAATGCAATTATCATCAGAGGTGATTCATCAAAATTGGCACCAAGGCATTAGAAAAGGAAGCGTGAAGCTTAACAAGAAGATCAAATGACAACACTTTGTTTGTTGAAATGGCATTGCCCGACTATCTTATGTTTTCCTACTCTTTTGAATTTTTATGTAACGAACTATATTGTACCCTTGAAATGTCAGATTTATTTCAAGCCGCTTTGGAACATTGGATGCTTCAAGACTGGACGTTTCATTTTTTTTGTCAAGTGATTGGAGCACAATTCAAGATTAAATCGCAAGCTGCCACTAGATAATTAAAGCGTTATGCTTTATCATAGTTTATTGCCGAAAGGCGACATTTCTATTTCCTATATTCCTTGCAAATTGTCAAGCCTATCTATTTGATTTCTATTTCGCTTTAGGGGAATGTTTACTAAAATTCCCTTTTTGTGATTTGTATAATATTTCTAAGTCTGAAGAAGTACCTGCTTTAATGAGTTGTGTGTCTTTTGCTTGCCTTATGACTTAGGCTTGTTTGCCTTATAATTGGACGTTATAGGCTCGTTTGCCTTATAATTGAACGTTTTAGGCTCGTTCGCCTTATAAATGAGCGTTTTAGGCTCATTCCCCTTATAAATGAGCGTTTAGGCTCGTTCGCCTTATAATTAAACGTTCTAGGCCCGTTCGCCTTATAATTGAACGTTCTAGGCTCGTTCGCCTTATAATTGGACGTTTTAGGCTCGTTCGCCTTATAATTGAACGTTTTAGGCTCGTTTGCCTTATAAATAAATGTTATGTTACCTGCGTAGGTTATAGATTAGCCAAGTCAACTTGAGGCATTATGTCTCGTTAGTCGAATTATTTTGTAACAACCTTATATTCTGCAATTCGTACCCGCTTTACTTATTGTCTTGCTTTACTGTTTCAGAATAATGATCAGCCTAGAGATTCTCCAGGCGGAGCACTTTGTCAGTTGATCGAAGGAAGAACTTGTTGATACCATCACAACCAGCATTTACAATTTTATATTCTCCCTTTATTTATTTCTCATTCCAATTATTACAGTTTATTAGCAGTTGCTCGCATACCGTTTGTTAAGTCTTTATAGAATTCTGGCAATACCGCAGCAACATTTGGAGCATAACGTGGAACTTTTTCTTAGCAGTGAACTGGGGCAACCGTTGATATGAGCTAGACTCATCAACGAGAATCTGAAGAATCGCACTCGAACGAGCATATTCTTTCCTAATCTTTCATTCCAGATTGGGGGTCACTTTGAATCTTCCCTATTCGTGCGTCTCTTTCAATCAATCGTGCGAGTTTCGTGTCTAAGTGTCGTTGAACTACATATGGCCTGATTCTCTTTCACCCCGAGATATTTAGGCAACTCGGAAACCGGAGTTCGGCCATATCCGTAAGCCTCGCCTTTTGGTCATTGAAAATCAAAAGTCTTGGCTTTATCGGGACAAAATTGGTTTCTCGTCAACTTCTTTACCCTAAAACTTTTTCATCCTTTTCTGGGTAAAGAGGGGCAGCTGTTGACACCCAATTTTGTCCCGAAATGCTTAATCGATGACTAATTATTTCGAATTAAAGTCAATTTTAAAATTTTAATGTGGAAATTGATTAAGTTTAGAAATAAAGACTAAATGTGCAAAGCATAAACTTAATTTAGGCCTAATAATGCACTTCCTCATAAAGTATTCAATCTTAAATAGGAGGGCTATATTTGTTCCTAATCCTAAAATGTGGCCTATTCGTGCAAAATGTATATATATACATTGTACCCTCTCAGTCACAATTGACCTCATTTTCTACTCCACTCTACAGTCAGAAGCCCTAGAACCCGACCCGTTCCTTCCGCTTCAAGCCCGTAAAACTCAACAATAATCCTAATCCTTGTCATCTTTGTCTCCTTCTCCGTACAGAAGCTGTGCTGGATGAATGATTGTGTTCCAGCCGTGTCATTCTCGAAGTTTCTTAGCTATTTCCTCCAACAGATATTTTCTTAAGAGATAAGGAGAGGAATTATACCATTTTTTTTTTACAGAAATGGACGATTCTCACCCTTATCTTGGAGTTGGGGGCAGCGGCAGCGGCAGCGGCAGCATACACACATAGGCATAATATTTCTTTTCAATCTTTTAAAAATAAACATATAGCTTAACCATTTCTGTTTTTGGAATTTACGCACTGTTTTTCGAGTGTGTCGTCGCTTCGTTATACTAGTCGTCGACTTTATTCGAGTCGCTTGGTCGAGTCGCGCATTCTTCAAATCCACGCCTTAGCTCACTGCCCCGCACTAGGTAATAACCCTTCTCCTTTACTTTTCAGTTTTTTTTTTTATTATTTTCAGAAACTAAAGAATCTGTTTACATTATGTCTGTAATGGGTTAATCTGTATGAATGTGGAACAATGATGATGTTTGTGTTTCGAAAGATGATTCCGGGCTAAATCTTTAAGTCGACATGTATACATTAGGTCGTTCTTTGTTGTCCTGGTTTTTCAAAGCGATTCGTTTAAGTTTGATCTATGTCAAATAAATAAATTATTCTCCTATCAATTTTTTTGCATCATGTCTTTAGCATTGATCCTGATAGAACTTATTCATGGTTTGTGGAGTAATTCCATGATTTCAAGCTTATTTATGTCTTAACATGTTTGTGTAGTTGCTTGCAAAGGCTATTGCTTACTTTCCCCTTCACTGTTGATGTCCTAAAGAACCTTCTTTATATGCATGCTATGTTTCTTCAAATGTTTTTAGATTTAAAGTTGTCATCTTTTAAAGCCTAAACCTTTATCAGTTTTCTCTCATTATAAGTGAAGTAGCAGGGTTTTTGTTTAGATCCTTTGTTTTTTTTCTGAAAAATCATATTTGTTTATATGACTAATTACCTCAAGATGTCAGATGCTATCTTGTTCTGAAGTGCTGCAGGTATAGGATTTAGTCTGTAGTCGTCTGGAGGTTTGTTTCTGATGCTGCAGTTGTCTGATTGTTATATGAATCCAAAAGCATGTCAAAACTTATTTTAAACTTAGGTGTTTTGAATCTGAAAGGTGATGGACCTTGAGTAGACTGAAATGCTCAATTTCTAAATGAGAAGGCAACCAGTTTTGCTAAAAGAAATCAATTTCCTTTTTGGTCTTTTGGGCATAGTTTTCCCTGTCAAATGAATTTCTAAGTCCTTTATCCTCATAGTTCTGCCTTAGGCTTTGTAATACTTTTGGATTTAATCTTGAAGTTTTTGCAAAATGAGTATGATCCATGCTTGCATGATTCCTCTTTCCTAGTTTCTCCTTTAGGATTCAGTTTGGTTTAGTCTCAAGGTTTCAGTTTTCATGCTTGCCCTGTCCTAGCTTTCCTTTCCTGTGTGTATCAGCAACAAGTATTCCACTTTATCCAGACCTTTTCCTTTGACCCCTCAGCTTCATTTTGGATTTTTAGTCAAGTTTCCTGTTTTCTCAGTCCTTTTTTTGTCTGGTTGATTCTGCAAAAGGATGAGTTGCTGGCTGTTTTAGAAGCTGTGGAGTTGGGGTAGTCTGGTAGGATTGTGAGAAGTTAGGAGGGCAGCAAGGAATTTGGAGTATTCAGTTTGTCTAGGGCATAGAGGTAATCTGGAGGACAGCAGTAGTGGTGAGGAGAGTGTTCTGTTTGCTGCAAGTGAAGAGAATATTCTGGTGAAGCTTAAGAGGCTTTGGGGAGGTCTGAAGATGCCTGTTTTCTCTGGTGGTCTTGCAGTTTGCCCTGGGAGTTTGTTCCAGGCTGTCAAAAGTGGTGAGCATTGATTCAATATTGTCTAGTAATTGGTTCAGGATGTAGTCCTTGCTAGTGTTTCAGGAGTCTGTTTTGCATTAGATGTTGGTATGTGGGTGTGGAGTTGTCTTAGTGAGTGTTTGGAGGCTGTTTTGGTGGCTTTAGGGTGGATTAGAGAAGTTCTGTGGGTGTTTGATGTCTTAGAAAGGCTGCAGATGTAGAATATAGCTTAGTTGCTTGCCTGGTAGCTTGCAAGCAAGTGCTCTGGTGTCCAGGGATTGAGTTTCAAGTGATGTTCTTGGTTGTGTGAAGGAGCTGTGGGGTTCTGTTAGGTCTGTGAGTGAGGGAAGTGGTAAATGAGTGTTCAGGTGAGATGGTGTATGCCGGAAGAACTCTTGTTCGTGGCAGTATAATGAAATCATTTGTTCTATGTAGTCAGGCAGGCTTAGTTTCAGCTCTTAAGCTTCCCTTCGTGTTCCTTTAGTGTAGTGTTCCAGTTCAGATCATCTCTTTAGGTTCTTAAAACTTTGATATGGTCTTAAGTCCTTTGTCTCCAGTTTCTTTTTAGTCTAGGTTTGCATTTCTTTTTCCCATTCTTAGTGCTTTAACTATAGCTAAAGTCTTTTCTCTTTTCGTCTATCTTGAATCTGTTATGTCCTATCTTCAGGAAAGATACTAAGTTAGAATTGAATGAATAACTTAAAGGTTTACGAATGCTTCCTTGTTTAAAAGGTAATAGAAATTGGATACCTTTGTTAAAGTTGAATCAAGTCAAATACAGCATATTACCCTTCTAGTCTGGAGATTGGCGAATCAAGTTATATGAAAACTGCCTACATTGCATTTCTTCGTTTGTTTTGTCCAGTGTTGATTATATGGGTACTAATTTCTTTCTTTTTTTTGTATATTAGATTGCATAGGATAAACTATCGGGACCTTGGCTTCTATTGAACTTAGTTGTTCTCGCTTGTTTGCAATTTCACTTTCTTCTTTTCTTTGAGCGCACACTGATCCTTATCTCCTTGTTTTCTTTGCATGAAACCTTGGGACGGGTTTGAGTTGCTAAACTCACCAATTGGGATGGTCCGCATTTGGAGTTATTGGGTCCGCTCCGCATTTGGAGTTATTGGGTCCGCTCCCGAAAATGTAAAAGAAAGAAAATATGAAAATCACAATGTCCAAGACTCAGTGATTGAGTTTGCGCTTCCGGGTTCTATCTTCTAAACTCCATCCTTCCCCCGTTCCCTTAGAAAATGCATGTTGTATAGGATTTCCCCATAGACCGGATTAGTAGCCCGTAGGATAGAAAATGATATTTGAATTGCGAATAACTATTGTAAATCACTTAAATTGTTTTTTATATGAATGCTTTGCATCATTTCTTTTCGAATCGCCAATTAATTTACGGATGTTTAGAATCTTTGTCAATTAATGAGTGCAAAATCAAATTCGACTAAAAATCGTACCCTCGTCATAATTCGTATTTGGATTGCTTCTTTATTTATTATATTAAATATTCAATTGTTTATTTATCTAATCTAATTTATTTATTTAGTTAATCAATTAAAGTTTAATCCTTTATTTATTTATTTATTTATTTAATCTAATATATTTAATTTCAATTAATCATTTATTTAATTAGTTAATATTTATTTATTTATCTAATTAATCAATTAGTATTCATTTACTCCTTTATTTAATTAAAATTGATGAGTATTAATTTATTTAATTAATTTATTCATTGGCTTATTTATTTATCTATCTATTCAATCAATTAATTAATCCTTTATTATTATTATTATCAAATTATTTATCTAGTTTGTTTTATTTAATTATCTAACTCCATTTAACCTTTACTTATTCTATTAATTAATCAATCAATCATTATTCCATTATTCATTTAATTAATCTTAAGTTTTGTTGTTTGTTTATCTAAGTATTGGTGTAATCAAATCTTATCTTATTTATATTATTTATTATTTATTTATTTTTATTTAAAATTTATCCTAAATTAATTATCTTTAATTAAAATTCGTGAAAATCGCCGGAATAACCGCTTTTAGCGGATTTTCGAAAGTGCTCCCGTTAGGGACCTTCTTTCGAATTTAATAGAACCACTTACCTAGAATCTCTGAATTTAATTTCTTTTTAATAAAGAATAAATTGCACTCTTTAGTTAACTTAGGTTCCTAATAATCTTTAAATTAGGTGGCGACACCAAAGAAAACCCTTTGGAGTCTCCATTTTGTTGAAATCAAATCCCAGTGCATACTTGTGTACATTTTTCGGGAGGGTTCAACACCAAGAACAAATTGGGGTTCATTGATGGAACCATCACAGAGCCAGCAGATTCTTCTGCATCATTCAAACCTTGGAGTTGTTGTAACGACATGGTGGTATCTTGGATTCTTAATTCTTTGTCAAAAGAAATCGTGGACAGTGTCCTTTACTCTAGAACTGCTAGAGATATCTGGAAAAAACTTGAGACTCATTTTGGACAAAGTAATGGAGCTTTGCTCTATCACCTGCAAAAAGAGTTAAATGATTTAACTCAAGGAGATTCTGATATTCCTGATTACTTCACAAAAATGAAAAAAAATATGGGATGGGTTGGAAAGTCTAGACACCTGTGTTCACTGCAGCTGTGTGTGTTCTTGTGGTGGAAAGGATAGAACATCCAAATCAAATCAGGACAGGCGTTTGATTCAATTTCTGATACCCTGCTTTAATATTTGTAGGGAAATTTTTTAAAAATAGCCCTCTAAACAAAAGAAATTACAAATAAGTGGTTTTCATACGTGCATAGCACAATTTCTATTACACAAATTTAGGTACTCCTTCAATATAAAAATTTCTAGCTGCCAACTCTCCCCCTCCTCTGCCATATATATATAAAAATACTCTTTTCCCACCGAGGGGTTAGTGGCATGGAGGGCGAGAATTGGCAGCAAGGATTGATTTTGTCTATATCATTATTTTGGACAAATTTATACACACATATATACTCCAAAAAATAAATTATACATGATTATACATACATAAATGCGCAGGAGGAGAGAAATACATAAATATACGCAAAAAAAACTTAAACTTTATATAAACATCCATAATACTGCAGAAATCTGAAAATTTATATAATTTTATTCATTTGTACTTGTACATACACACTTATACAGGTTTAATTTATACAAGTTTATGCAAGTTTACAAAAGTGTATAAACTCGTATAAAGTAGTTGCGGGCTGCTATATTGCGTAATTGCTGCCATTCTAGGTAAAAACGCAAATGGTGACCATTTTTGATAATCTTTTAGTGTTGCTGGTCTCTAGCGAAAAATTCCTATTTCTAATGATTATAAGTTTGTGCAGAAATAGACTCAATCTTTAACTTTTGACAGATACACCAAAAGTTGTTAATTATGTTCCCATGAATTATCAATAGTTCAGTCACTTACGAGTTTTACATGATCAAGTGGCATTGTGCCACAAGTTTGAAATGACGATTGTTTTACCTGTGTAAAAATTTGGCACGCCCAGCATAACCTGAAAAGCTTGGCCATTTCTTGCATAATTCTTAAAATCGGAGCAAAAACTAAAACAATGCGCTACGATCATCTTAGGCAAATTTTGATCACTAGCCATTTTTGGACGCGCTCAATGGGGACTATCCACCGTTTCAAAATTCATTGAAGAATAGCCAAAAATTCGCGCGCACACTTAAGCTCTATTAGCGTTGGAAAAACACCCCAGACTAGCCCCATAAAAAAAATTTGGGGCTTTGAACAAAACTTGTTCAAAGCCCAAGTATTTTGTTATGGGACTTTATATATAAAGCTGAGTCCCATAACAAAATGATGGGGCTTTGAACAAGTTTTGTTCACAGCCCCAGCATTTTGTTATGGGTTATGAAACTTTATATATAAAGCTTCAGTCCCATAATAATGCTGGGGCTTTGAACAAGTTTTGTTCACAGCCCCAGCATTTTGTTATGGGTTATGAGACTTTATATATAAAGCTTCAGTCCCATAATAATGCTGGGGCTTTGAACAAGTTTTGTTCACAGCCCCAGCATTTTGTTATGGGACTGAAGCTTTATACATAGTCCCATAACAAAATGCTGGGGCCTTGAACAAAACTTGTTCAAAGCCCCAGTATTTATACTGGGGTTAGTTTACTGAAGCTTCCCCAGTATAAATACTGGGGCATTGAACAAGTTTTGTTCAAAGTCCCAGTATTTATACTGGGATTTGTCCGGAGGTGGCTATTTCTCAACGAATTTATTTTTGACGGCTACAAATCAATTAACGCGCGCCAAACAGGCCCCTACACTAAATTTTTACATCATCTTATTCATGCAAATACGCCGACGAGTCAGTATGCTTAAGCCCATTATTTTCAATTATATTCTTGGTTCAATGAAATAGAAGAATTGGACTAAAACAAATTATAAAAGTCCAAATTCGTGAAACAATATGGATTGTGATAATGAAAAATTATACAAAAATATATAAATTATGGATTTTTTTTTATAAAATATAGAGACGTTTTGGTATAATTATACAATATAGAGGACAATGGAACTTAATTACAAAACATAGCAAATGTACGTAAACTCTAAACATAACAAAACACTAGCCCCCTCCACTCATTTCTCTTATTTCTCTCCCTCCTCCCTTCTCTACTCCCAATCTACCGCCGCCGACCACCTCCCACCCACCGGACCTCCGCGGAAAAAAAAAAAAGAAAAAGAAAAAGTACATTTCTAAATTCCTCTCCACACCCTCTTTTTATTTTCGCTACTACTTTTCCCAAAATTCCAATGAATCAGCGTCGATCTAGCTTCAAAATTTCAACCTAATTCGAGCCACCAAGTCCTTTTCCGGTAAGTTTTTACTTTTTTCCTATCCTCTCACCCTACTCCATCACCTACCATACCCTGATTCTCCATATTTGATATTTTTTTTCGTTAAGATATGGTGATTTTTGACTAACATCTCGTGTTTTCCGGCTATATCTCGTGTTTGTTGATTAATTTTTATATTTTTTGGTCAAATTTGGTATTTATCCTGCCAGATCTAATTTTTTTTTTGATATTTTTATTCTATTGTATCTCACTATATTTTCACTATTTCTGCACTGTATCTTCACTGTTCTGCTTTGTATCTAACTATTTATTGACCGTTTCTACATTGTATCAAACTGTTTCTGCATTGTTTCAGCATTTCTGCATAATTATGCACTTCTACATTATTTTTTGCATTGTTTCTGCCTATTTTTGCATTATTTTCGCGTTGTATCTCCACTATTTCTGACTCTTTTTGCACTATTTCAGACTGTTTTTTTATGTATCTACACTGTTTCTGCAGACCTTCGCAGCGACATCATAGGGGGTTGTGAGGTAGAGGCTAGGTTTTCCCTTTCTAATTGTTTGTAGTAACTTGTATATAAAAAATAATATTATTATAATATGAATAATATTACTATTTTTGTAAATAAGACTTCAAAATGGTATAAAAGTTTAATTAATTGTTGTGATAATAGTGGCAAATTTGATCAATAGCCAATTTTTTGTGCTCTAAACAAGCTATAGCCAGCATGTCCTGACTATCCCGCTGCATCTTTCTGCAGCATCTGTCATTTAAAATGTTTCTGGACATTAATGACATATGAGAACTTGACAAAAGTGCTTGAGTTGAAGGAATAAACCATGAACTTGAAAGGAAATTTATAGTTTGAAATTTTAAAAACGAATGTCAATTTCAGTATTTTCACATTAAAAAGTAGTTATTTTTATCTACAAATTTTTAGGTTTTTATAGGCAAAACACATCGACAACTCCTGAAAGTTGTACATGCTTTTCACTTTGACACTCTAATTAAAGTTCATTCATTTGGACCCGCCAACCACATCTAGAGTGTGTCATTTAGACACCAAATTAATAGTTAGGAAAACTAAAAAAATGTGTTTAATTCACATGCCAAAGTAACGAATAAAATTTGAATACGTGAATTTAACTTGAATAAATTAGTAATAATTTTTTTTAAAAAAATAAAATTTAAATCCCTTTCTTCATCCTTGCCTTCTAGCAAAGACATTACCTCCGCTAAAAAAGTTCCTAATGCAGTTTGTCTCACTCCATGAACATAACACATAAAGACAAAAGCTATCAAGCTTCGATTCTTTTTGTAACCTTGCTACTTGAAATTTTGATTGCATCAACGCAGTGGAATTAGTGAAGTCGCTGCCACCATAAACAGCAGCTCCGCCACCGCCAACGCTCAGGGATTTCACAGTGACTTTGCATAGCCCATGCAGCAGTGAAATTTTGCTTTTGTTTAACTATGGTGACTCGAATCCACAACCTCTTGAATGTAGGTGGAGGATGCTTATCATCTGAGCAACGCTCACTTGTCAGTATTATCTACACTAAGATTGAAACTCCAGGATAAAAATATATTGATTTCAATTCAAACAATCGCATCCTTTTTCTTTTTTTTTTTTGGAAAAAAAAAAATTCGGTATAGTAAATGAACTTCTAGAAATTCAGCATTTTTTTTCAAATTTTTATACTGAAGTTTGAATTCTACTTTAAAATAAGAACTCTAGTTTTAACTACAAATCTTAATATTTTAAATTACAATCTCAACATTTCTAACTATAAATCTCGGCAGTTATGCTTCGTAATCTATCGTATTTTAAAACGGTAACTTGTCATCTAAACACATGCAAATGCTAGCTATACGTGGTTCCGTGCTCCAAAACGTGGCTATAGGGCATAAATATGCGATAATAGTCGGATTGAGCTAAAACAATCCAAAGCAAATAACCATATCTACTCTAATTTTCTGTAATGAATTTCGCGTGGAACATTATTTTAGACGCGCCATTTAGGATTTAACTTATTTTTTGAACTATTATTTAATTTTTAGTTATTATATTGAATTTCAAACTACCTATGCCTAACTTCAAATCTTCTAAACCTAAAGATTTGAAATAAAGTTTGAATTTTAGATCCGAAGAACTGAAGTACAACGAACGGTTAAAAAGTAAATAATTTTTAAAACTGATTAAAACTTAAATGGTACGCCTTAAATAGGCTCTTCTTGCACTTCCCCCTAATGTCTCTTCAAAGAATTACTCCAGATTGATACGTGCGGGCTCACTCTTTAAAGGTTTGGACAAATAGTTTGGACTGTTTTAAGTTTTGGATTTCATCCTCATACACAGTGTTATTCCCAGGTTTTTGCCAGGAAAGCTTTGGAACTGCACTCCTAGAGAAATCTTAGGTAATCTGTCAAAACTTGTTGTGTTCTGGCCTTGGGGTTTATTGTTTTGGCTGTCGTGACTAAAACTTAAACAGTTTGCTTGACGGGGCCAAAACTATATTAGTGGCGCATACATCCTATATCTGGAATCTCCCGTTCTTTCTCTTTTCGAGGTAAAGACGGATTTAGAATTTCAAGGGGATAGGTTCATCTATGATAGAGGTGGAGTTACAACGTCCTAAGAGTTGCCGACAAAGAACTTTTGTCGAAAAATTATATTGTATATATAGGCCAAATATCATTTTATATGATGATATTTTATGGAAAAAATATTAAATGGGGATCGATCCCTACTCGTGTGTGAGTGAACCATCAGTTGACCAAGTGAACCATTTAAACTTTTAGAGCATGGGTTCCCAAACATCATATTAAACATATTTTGAGAAAAATATACATAATAAACCTATTTTCACGTGCGGATTATGAGTTCACGTAAACCTATTTCTTATATAGATACGCCCTTGTTTCGAAGTGAAAATTTTCCAAACACCAACCCTCCCTCTTGAAAGTTGAAACAAACCAATAACGATAGGAAGTGGAATTTAAAACGAAACCAAGCAAGGTTAGAATTCCTAAGAATTTTATATGGTTAGATTCATAGTCGAAAAAGAAGACTCAACCAATTGTAGACACTCAATGCATATGCTTTGGACATATTTTTACTTGATCACAATTCTAAAATGTGCATTGCTAGAAATAAGAAAGTCAAATGCTTATGTTTTAAACAAATTTGGAAATCAAAAGGAATTTTTGCACAAAAGTATATTTTTGAGAAATTATTTACTAAACATAAAGTATTTTAGTAAAATTACTCAATATAGAGAAAATGAGAAGTTAATTACAAAATTAAGCAAAAAATAACCTAACATAGCAAAACTCGATCTCCTTCCTCTCATTTCTTTAAATTTCACTTCTCCTGCTCCCCTCCTCCAATTTAACTTTTCCTCCTCCTCATCCCCCAAGTCCCAACCCCGCCGGTACCACTGTCGGTTGCCGCCGGAAGTATATGTAATTTAACGAGTCACAACACTGAAGAGTCATAATAGAGCCGAGCATGGATATTACTGATCACATACCCAACTTGATAATAAATGCTTGGGCATTTCTCAAGCTATTCTACAGTAGTGGAAATAACTCAATTCATCAAAGCACTAAGCTTGACCTAGTCGCCGGAGCCGTGAAGACGATAAATTATTTGGTATATTACGTTCAATATTAATTTGTTTTTCCAACAAAGATTTGGTGTTATTGATTTGATACTTTTCGGCCAGTTATCATATTTTCAAGTCAGATCTGGTGTTTTTTCTATCAGATCTATATTTCTCCGGCTAGACCTGTTGTCATTTTCATTTTTTTTACTTTATTATATATCGTTGTATTTCACTGTATCTATATTATTTATGCACCATATCGAACTATTTTTATATTGTATGGAACTATTTCTCGTTTCTACGTTTCTGCATGCTATCAAGTGAATTGCTCTAAAAAATAATTATAGCTTTTTCTTTTTTGTGCTCTAAACATGCTATTTCAAATGGTTACCAACTCACATTTACTTTTAAGGTTCAAAGCAAAGCATCAAGTGACTATCCATAAGATCTAACTACGGCAACTGGAAAAAAAGAAAGATCTCCTTTTTCATGATGAGAACTGCCCTTTCTCTATCGAATTACTAATGTCAAAAGGCTAATGATTACTACTATCTGCTAATCACAACATGCAATTCTCACATGGATACCTCAAGTAGGGAGCAAAAGGAATGTCAAGATTTAATACAGGATAATTTGATTAGACTCAAAGTCATAAAATAGCTTGCCTTTATATAAGTAGCACTTTTACTATAGCAATGGTGACAAAATAGCTTTCAAGCACTTATGTCAAATCACTATAATGCTCTTATAAAGTTTGCATATTTTACAGCTTCAATGTTCAGAATGCATACATACTTTCTTTTCATTCTTAGTGCGGTGGGATCAATTCCAGCAAACCATTTTTTGTCTCTTTTCTGGAAAAGAAGCCGAAGGGGGTAGAAATTATGATGCAACCTTCATTAGATTTTGCTATCATTGAGGAGTTGAAAGTTTTGAATCTTCACGTCTTTTGAAACCATTTAAGGGAAAGAACAAAGATATGCACCTTTTAAGGTATCAATAGTCTAATGATCTTTAAGGTAAATTAACCATCTAGGAGTTTGGTAAGTTAAGAGACGAGTGTGAGTGTGTGACACCTTCATCCTTGATAGTAAATGTTGGGTTTGAGCATGATAATGAAAAAATCAACATGGACCGTTTCCTCATTTCATGCCTTAAATATAATACTCCCTCTGATTAATTTTATAAGATGTTTTGGCCTATTTTGTTTGATCCATAATATTTGAACTTTTCAAAAATTAAAAAGATTTTTTCACTGTCATCCTTGCTAATAAATTACATAAAACAACATTCTAGATAATAATAGCTTGGATAAGGGCTAACATGATCAATTACATTGCTAATTAATGATAAAAAATGATTTTTTTAATATGCGTGAAAATACCATAAACATCTTATAAAGTGGGCCGAGTAGCTTGGATAGTTGCATGCTTATGGTTATTCTTTATAAGCAATATTATACTTCAAATTCAGCTCTTTCTAATACTCCATCAATAATTGGTTGAATTCCTATAATAAATTTGTTATGATGCATCCTTCCTTTCACAGTAAAGATTTCTTTAATTTCTTCTTCATTTCTATTTGAAGTAAATATGTACCTGTAACTGGATAAGTTTTATTCCCACTAAATTATTTGCTCTTTCAACCATTGAGAATTTTGTTTAAGGAAATATATTGAAAACAGAACCACACATCTCTCAAAAGCTACACAAAAAAGTGTCAGTTAGTGGACGTGAATGGTTGTGTAGGGTAAGAACGAACATGGTGTGCGATGCAATTTCATTTTCTCCTACGCATTTTCACTATATCTGGTGATCGTTTAGTCTTGAAATTTTATTTTCTAGTTCTTCTTGTCCACTTTTCTCCTTAATTCTGTTTCTTTTCCATTACGTGATGACAATTAATTCTTATCATTCTTAGGTACGAAATACTTAGAAATCTGGAAAAAGAAATTGAGGCATTATTGTTGGAGTTGATGAGTAACACTGTACTTATTTTTAAGGTATTATTGTTAATTAGTAGTAATTGTTTACCTTGAATACTGAGAAATTATTTTATTTCACCAAAATAGTACTTCAAAAATAAGTTTTTCCGTCATTTTCTGTTTACAAATTTCAAGTATTTTATTCCCTCCGTCCCAAATTAGTTGACGCTTTAGAAGATTCATTTGTCTCAAATTAGTTGACGCTTTAGGATTTTAAGATATTTATTGTCAGTTTTTTTCAACTATGTCCATATTTAATAAAGGAGTATTTCTCAAAAAAAATTAATAGTCTAATATTGGAAATGTGGCCAGCAGAATAAAATAGTAAAATGCATATCCTATTTATTGATTTTTTAATAAGCGTGCAGAAGCTGAAGACGTCAACTAATTTGAGGCGGAGGGAGTAATTCTTGCTCTATATCACGTAATTTGATTATCATATAGACATTATTCTCCATAAGAAAATTTCGGTACCCACTACCCATGTTGGGGAATTGAAGAGGAAGAAGAAGCAAGAAGGTATATAAAGAAGGCTATTTTACTGCACAACCAACACAAAGAAGATGATGTATGTTTATGATATACGCTATTTGCTAATTAGGATATTGTATGATTTGACGAAATCGCAAGAGTATTAACTATAAACTTGAGCTAATGAAGAAGCACCGCACCCTAGATAACAAGAGTAAGAAATTAATAGTATACGAGTTTTTAAAGAAGTAACTAAATATTTATTCAACATCTTAATCATCGTAAAAGCAAACGAGTCTCACATTCTCTCAAATAGTAGCTTGAGAAGTAGTATTCATGGTCCTCTAATGAAACATTAGAGTAGTATGTTAGTAAGAGATTGTACATCCAATAATGAAATATATACGTCAAGATTATCCTTTAAACTTCCTCAAGACCTAACCTTAAAGATTAAAAGTACGTACATCCAAAAGATCACCTCAGTTATTAATGATTTTATGTGGAAATACGGACAACTAGGTGACTTTACAACCAAGTCTGCTTACAACATTATTGTTAATGAAGTTGAACATAAGAATGAAGCTAGGGACTTTGGTCGGTTATGGAAACTGAATACTTTAAACAAGATCAAGTCCTTTTTATGGCTATCAATCAACAATAGAATAGCTATTAGGAGCCTGCTATGTCGAAAGAAAATTATAAATTCAGATAGGTGTGCTATTTGTGAAAATGAGTCAGAGGATGTTTTGCACCTCTTCTTCAAATGCCGATTCCACAGGATTGTGTGGAATCAACTAAATATCAATTACAGTGCTACTCATGATGGTAATGATAACGGGTACTTATTGGAGTGGCTTCAATCACAATGTAAGTCTAAAAAGAATTTGAATGCATATATTAAATGGGCTGAGATCATTCCCTTTGTTTTATGTCATATATGGCTCGAAAGAAACGATATAATCCATAAGAGAAAGTGGACGCCTTGTAATATTGAAGATATTATCAATAAAGCAATAGAGTTTAAGCTCTTAACTGAGAAGGAACATTGCTTTCATCCTGAAACTATCTATATTAAGTGGAATCGGCCAAAGTCCTATTGTTATAAGCTTAACATAGATGGGTAAGATATAGGAAGTTCTGGGAAGGGAGAAATTGGATGAGTGTTTAGAGATTGGAATGGGAGTTGGGTATCGAGCTTCAACAAAATAATACAGTGCTCGATATGAAGTTACGCAGAATTACTCGCACTCTATCATGGTATGAAGTTAGCATTGGAGAATAATCAAAAGTGACTAGAAAAGAGGCGGTCGAGAAGGAATGAGTGGAAACTATGTTGATTGAGTGCAATTTCTAAATTAGGAAAGATTAGACAGAATCCTACTAATCAAAATCAAAGTTTCCAACAGTGAAAGGCTGCCCCTAATATTGCTCCCTTGCTAATAGAAATGGACGGTAAGGATGTAATTAGTTTGATAGCTAGGGGAACTGGACTTCATTTAAATTTCATCGACGATTGCAAGTTCCTATTACTTGAAGCCGATTGACCAAAACTGCAACACAACTTTTGAGAGGCAAACAAAGCCGCAGATCAAATGGCAAGGATGGGTTGCAGTTCATCCTTTGAAGAACTTAGGATTTATCATTCTCATTCTTTATGTGTAAATTTTATTTTAGAACAGGACAATCTAAGTACTATTCCCCTTTCGTCATAAGGCGTGGAATTAGACCAAGAAGATGAAGCCTGATCGGGCCAAAAATGAAAGCAATCGAAGGAAGGGGTAGTGTTCATGATCAGGACAATCTGGGTACTATGTTGCCAAGGTCGTTCCTATCTTGTAGCTAAGTTTCGTTGTGTGAAATAAATGTTATTTTCTAACCAAAAAAAGACTCGTATTTTCTCCACTATTATAGTCCTTCCGATCTACTTTTTTTTTTTAGGTCCTTCGATCTACTTTAACTGTTACATTTAACTTTTAAAAATTATCCACAAAAAGTGTCACATTTCAAATTCAAGAATACATTAATTACTTTTTTCCAACTTTTCCTTGCTCATTTCTGAAGGGGTGAACTAAGGGTGTCCACCGGTCCGGCTTAAAACTAAAAAAAAAATAAAACATTAACGGTCCGGTCTAACGGTGCAAGTACACCACTGCCGTGTCGGAACCGGTATCGGCAAGGGAGAACCGGTCTGGTGCCGGTTCGACCCCGTCTGGTACTGGTTTGGTTCGTATATTTATATTATATATATTGTTTTAATTAATGTTTTGATTCTTTAAAGTAAATTAAAAAAATTATTGTAGACAAAATAAACAACACAAAAACACATTTTATTCAACAATACGAAAATACATTAAGTTGAAAATACATAATTAAAGACTTAAAGTGACATATTAGAAAATAAAAATTAGAAAATAGACTAGAAACTAGAAAAATACATAAATCTTCAACGACTCAATTGTCGCGCTTGCACAGATATATTCTACCACCACGAGAAGCTCATTCGGGGCTATGTTGGTTTTGCAAGTGAGTCCTAAACTTCCCTGTTCCTCCATGATGTGATCCAGATTGATAATTCCAAGTTTTCTTACAAAGAGTATAACTGAGCAGTGCCAGTATCATGATTTTTCGTGATAAATTCTCAAACTTCGGATCTCCCAGTTCTTGGTTGGTAGGGACCTTCAGCAGTAGCACCTTGAGCTTGAGTAGGAGTATTTGTAGCCATTTTGATAGAAAATTTAGAAAATAGCCTTTGATAGAAAATTTTAGAGAGAAATGAATAGAAAATATTGAATTGTGATTAATTTGATGAAATATGGGAGTATTTATAGGAAAAATAGGGGGGATGGAGGGGGCTGTGGGGCGTTTATGGGGGTGGGCCGGTGGGGGAGGGAAAAATAGCCGTTTATGGCCGTTGCCAACGGTTATTTTTCAAAAGTGGATAACTTAAAATTTTTGTTGGACCAATCCAGTCCGGCCCGGTTTGGACGAAATATATATATATATATATATATATATATATATATATATATATATATATTCTGTTATCTTTTTATTTTTATTTGAAAGTAGTTTTTGAATTTTAAATTATGTATATGACTAAATAAAAATAATAAACACTTATAAATTAATAGCAATGCCCGTAACTTGTTATTTTTTATGTAGTTATAATACTAGTACTAAGTATTAAGTTAGTAATATTTAGTATTTAGTATTTAAGTATGGAATTGCAAAAGTATAATTGAGAAATGAGAATATATAAAGAATGTTAACTTAATAGAAAAACATAACACTTGTTATTTTTTTCAAAATAAATATTAAGTATTTAGTATTTAATATTTAAGTATTGAATTGCAAAAAGATATAACAAAGGATAATTGAGAATATATATATAGAATGATAACTTAATAGCAAGAGATAACACTTGTTATTTTTTTCAAAATAAATAGTATTAAGTTAGTATTTAGTATTTACTATTTACTATTTACTAGTTAGTATTTAAGTATTGAATTTTAAAAAGGTATAACAAAGGATAATTGAGAATATAACAAAAAATGATAACTTAATAGCAAGTCGTAAGAATAATTTTTGATTTTTTTTGCAAAGTACATAAATATTAAATTACAAAATTACATATTAATAAAAAAAACTTCTTATTTTTTGAATAATTTCTTCTGGCACCTCAGGAGGAACCAGTGACAAAAATTCGTCTTCTTCATCATCATTTTCATTTTCCACACTTCCACCAGCTGCTAAGATTTCGGTTGAATATGCTGCATCTGCTTCTTCATTTTCTTCAGCAAATTCAAAATTTCTTCGCTCCAATCTAATTCAATCTCTGAATAATACGGTCGTATCCATTGCTTCTTATTTCAATGAATGTCTATGATCTCCAATTTGTAATCTTCCTTGGCTAAACGCGTTTTCTGAAGCAACTGATGATGCTTGAATTGTCAGAGTATCCCGCGCCATTTTTGCTAAAACTGGAAACCGTGCTTGTTGATCCTTCTAGAATTGCAGTAGTTGATCACTTCCAAAATACTCAATTTCCTTACAACCATGAAGTAAATAAACATCAAGCTCGTTGAACCCTCCGCTACTCGATTGCCTGCTAGAAAGCCTTTGATTAAGGCTGGAAAAACTTCCCAATCCGGCTGCAGCTCTTTTACTCGCATGCGTTGAACTTGATCCAGCTCTACTTGGAACAACATTATCAGCTGCACTCCTATATCTTTCATAAACCCGTAGGCAATCTAGAAATACCTGCGTACAAACTATTTCTACACTTGGTGTTTCTTCAACAGTAATTTCCAAACTCCGATAAATTTCTCTAATAAGCATTTTGGTATTAAACCGTTTAAAACAGGAATGTAATAGAAGCAATATAATAAAGTAGTGGAATAGGAAAAAAATATTTTTTAAATTTTTCAATCGTTGCTTCTACGGCTTTTTCATAACCAGGCACTACTTTATATTCGTTAAGTAATTCTGCTATTCCAGCTATAAAATACAACATGTTAGTAACTGTAGGATAATATTGACCGAAAAATTCTTTAGTAGCATAAATTTTTTTTTCTAAAAATATAAGAAGACTCTCAACAAGTTTCCAATCAGGTTCATCTAGGTGATACTCTATAGCCACTTTGCCATTAAAATAATTAGTTATAGGCGTTCGTAAAGTGTAAGCAACAGACAAAGAGTCATATGCAGTGTTCCACCTAGTTGAAACTTCCTTTGGAACTCTTCTAGGCTGCAAACCTTCTTTCATACACTCTACCTTAAAGTCCCTCCATCTATCCGGTTTTTTAGATTTAAAAATATAACTAATTGCGAGTCTAACCTTCACAATAGTAGGATCAAATAACTTAAGGCCATCTTTTACAACTAAATTATATATATGACATGCACATCGAACATGAAACAATTCTTCAAAAGGGGGATGTAATGACGGTCTTAACTGACCAATATCATGATCATTGTTTGAAGCATTATCAAGAATTATACTTAAAATTTTGTCACTAATAAAATACGCCTTACAAATATCAGTTATTTCTCTCTTAATAAATGTTCTCGTGTGTGGTTCATCGACAACGCTATATGCTAAAATTCTTTTTTGCATTATCCAGTTAGGATCTATCCAATGACAAGTAAGTGTTAAATACTCATACCCATAACCCATAAACACCACGACCCAAATCAGTAGTAAGACAAACTCTACAATCAAAGTGATAAAATATATATCGTAAATATTTTCTATATTCATTTTTAAATTTTATATTATCACTTCTAACGGTAGTTTTTGGAAAATCTTGAAAAGATGGATTATATACGGTTTGAATATAACGAACAAAACCTTGACAAGAAGCAAATATAAAAGGCAAGCACTCTACCGCAATCATTTTTTCCATTTGTTCCCTATCGTTCTTCTTATCATAATTCATAAGCCCCCCCGGTCACTGGGATAATTTCCTGTTGAACTCCACTACTTTGAGATGGAGCCATTATGTTCCCTGATCGAGTGCCACCCGGCCTCTTTTCCCATTCATCCTTATGATGGTTTTCTAAGTGTGTTCTCAACTTACTTGTCCCACCATGATGCTTTCCGGTTTTAAAATCTCGAACTTTTTTACAAAGATTACATTTAGCGGTCTGCGCCGAAACATTTTTAGTCATAAATTTCCACACATCCGATCTTTCCGGTCGTACCGCTGGTTCTCTACTAGGAGGCATAGGTGGTAATTCAGATTCAGTTTCTTCAGGTTCACTATGAAATTGACTAGTAGGTGTTTCATCATCTAAATTAACCCCTTCGGCATTTTCTTGATATTGTGCCTGTAACATATCATTATCTAGCGGGTGATCAAAGTCTTCATCATGATAAAATTGCGTGTCATCTTCCTGAGTAAATTCATCTAGATGAGAAGGAGTTCTAGAACTACCAGTTGGTCTTTTACCTAGAGCACGACTACGTCTATCATCCCCTCTCGGTTAGTAGCACGTGATCTACGACCGCTGCCCCGTACGCCCAGTAAGTGCTCTCCACACTCCAGACATTATTATAAGTAAAGCAAACAAATAAATTACTAAATTATGCTAAAAATAATATTGCACAAAAATTAAAATAGATAGTAAGAAGTAAGAACGAGTTTACTTGATGTCGCGTTAGAACTTAGAACGTAGAACTTAGAAGTGAAAGTTGAAACTTGACTGGAACCGTACTTAACAATTTTCCACTCCACTCTAAATATTTTTTGTAATGCAATTTAGAACTTAAACCCCTTTTTGCAAGAGCAATTTTGAATTATTTAGCAAATAGCCTTTGTATAAATAAGAGAGATTTAGAGAGAATATTAGAGAAATTGTGAATAAATTGATAAAAAATTATAGTATTTATAGAAAAAATAGGTTGGTGGAGAAGTATGGGGGCACCTAGGGGGTGGGGAGCAAAAAAGAGCCATTTTTGGCCGTTGGCCAACGGTTGTGGGGTGAAAAGAGCCGTTGTCAACGGCTATATTTGCACAGCCCAACAATTTTTTATTTTTATTTTTTTTTTCGGTCCAGTCCGGACCGGACCGGTTCTGGTCCATGTTTTTCTAGTTTGGCCGGTGCAAAATAGGGGTGACGGGTCGCTAAATGGGCCATTTCAATACTTTTTTAATTGGTCCGGTTTGCACCGGTTTAGTACAAACCGGATCGCTGGACAACCTTAGGGTGAACCACAAGCCAAAGGCGTCACTTAAAGTGGAGGGGAAGGAGTATAAAGTTTACATTATTTTGTAATAACTACGGCCACGCATGTTTTCTTGATATGGGAGTTGAATGCAGTCGTCCACAGACCCAATTTAAAATTGCTTCATTCAAAGCCAGCATAAGCCACCACCACACTTTTTTTTATTTTATTTATAAAAAGCCTACTCCTTGCCAATTGCCATAGCTCTCTCTCACTCTTTAATATACTCAACACTACTCATCTCTGAATTTTCCGACTATAGTTCCGGCAAATAAACAATTCTGCATCTCTATAAATGCGTTATCAGATCTGCAACAAAGTAAAGGGAAAAGCACACACTGATACCTTTTGCAGCAACAAAATATAACTTTCAAATAATCAAAAGACACAATACAAAAGAGATAGCTAGCCCCATCTTATCATCTCAACCTTCCGTATGGAATCTTACTTATCTTTAGTCATTTCTTTATTCAATTCTTTTACTATTTTTATCTTCATTGTTTTGTAAAAATTAAAAAACAAAAAGGCCCTGCTAACAAAGGAAAAAACATATATTTTCTCCACTGCATGCTTAAAGCTCTTGTTTAGTCTTTAGCTTCTCATTTCTTTCAATGAAAGTTTCACTTTTTCCTTGAAGGTAGTGAGTTAGTGCAACTTTGTTTCTGTATGCAGAGTTCAGTTCCATTTTTTAAATGTTAATCACATCTCTTATACATTCCCAATGTCCAAATATAAATACTTCCTCTTTCCTCGTTACATTTTATATTACACTCTATGTTAATTTGTCACAAAATAATGATATATTTCAATGTTAATTTTTTTTTAATGATACATTCCTATAATATTATACACCAGCAGATAAAATTAACTTTAATATAGTAATTTGGAAGATAGTCTGATAATTTACTATAACCAGTTAAATTACACACATAATTTTATAAGGACTTAAATCATTATATAAAATAAAAAAAAGGGGTATTATTTTACGACTTCCCAAAACTCTATTTATTCCCTTTGAGGTGTTTCATGCTTCGCTTCTATAACTCTTCTCTCCTTCATTCCTTTTGCTTTTCCCGTCAACCAAACACTTCCAAGACTCGCATTTTCCTGCAAAGTATGTTGTATTAAAAAGGTTTCGTTTTGCTCTTCTGTTTCTTAAAGATTATTTTGTGAACTACTTTTGCTTTTCTTTCTTGATGTTTGTTCATCTTCTTTCTAGAAAAATCAAATCTTGGACTATTTGTTTCACTTTGTGTTCAAAACTCTACACTTTCTTCTGGCCATTTTAAGTGTACTTTTCCAGCTTCTCATGTTTTACTAGAAACCAAATCTTGAAGCTCTTTTGGTAACTGTTCTTTTTTCAACTATTCAAAGATCAAACATTATTCATGTTTTAATTTTACCTGTCTTATCTACTTCTTACGTTTGATTTTATTACTCCAACTGCTCCGTTTACTTCAAAGTCAAAACCTACTGTATACTTCAATTTACGTACGCCACAGAGTTTCCTTTACATATCACTTCAACATGTTGTAACATGTTATTTACCTTAATTTTACATGTTATTTACCTTATTTCAGTTATTATTTGACATTATAATTTCAAATATGTAAAAGTCAAACTCCTTTATTTTCCACCAGTGACATTGAACAAAACAGCATTTAAGATATCACCTGTAGAGTGTAAACAGATAGGCTTTTAATTTGTATTCTCAGTACTATGTACCCTACAAGAAATAAAATAAATGTTGGTCTTTTGCAGGAAGAAGAAGGCTAATAGATTCAGTTAATTAAAGAGGGTCTAAAGGAAACAAGAATTGAAGGACACTGATCGAGATCAACAGGCTAAAGATAACGTAAATCACAAGGTTTTGTTTCTTTTTACTCTATTTTCTCGGTTATAAGTGTAGATTATATAGTCTAATTTTTTGGGTATGTGTATACGTGCATTTATTTTGTTGCATTTTAAGGCAATAGGGGGGGAGGCCAATAGAAGAGGGGGTCGGCTATATGCAGACTTTTATGAAAGCAGAGAGGAGTAAATGAGTCTAAAATAGAGTGTCTCTGTACATTCTCATCATTGCTGTTGCTGTTTTAGTCTCCTCTTTTGGCGTTTAATTCTCAACCATATCTTAAAATCTTGGGAATGAACAGAAGAGAATTTACAGGATATTCTTCACCCTTTCTCTCTCTCTCTTGTTTTTTTATATTTTTTCCTTTTCTTTTGTCATAGCATTAAGTGACTCTAACCCCACATACTAACACATCACCATTTCTCTCCATCACACGTGATGAGTAGTTAAAGAAAGTTAATGAATGTGACCTTTGCGTATGATTTTTTGGTCGTGACCAAATCTTAGAGCGTGCAATTTTGGGTTATAGGCGAAGTACTATCTACCACATTTGGGGTTTGAACTTTATGTTTTGAATTTTAGAACGAAAAATTTGACATAAGCCCCTCTAGTAGTACTTTTTTGTAAGTTAGTCATATGTTATGTTAATACTATCGACATTTTTTGTCCATGCAGTTAGCCTATTGAACAAAAATGCACTGCCATTTAGAACAAGTACATTATAAATGTCGAATAGCATAGCGATAGGGACAAAAATGTTGAATATATATATATCACGGAGGATATTGTTTGGACCAAAACTACTGTTTCTATGGATCCCATATCTAATAGCATACCTAGCTCCCCCCCTAGACTCTCCCACCCCTTGAAATCGGAACAAATTCTCTACCTATTGTTAATTATCGTATTTCTTGGATTATAAAATCTTTTAGTTTTAGAATTATCCATGTACTGTTTCTTATTAACGATACTTTTACTGTTAATTCCCTCAAAGGAGAGACAAGTATTGGTTAACTTAGTCTCACGCGACTCAGAGAACTTCTAACTTAGTAGTTAAATTAGAAGTGTCTGGCCAATTATGTCAACTCTAGTGGTTCTATCTGAACTTCTTCTCGAGAGGTTTAATCCCTTTTTGTTCTTTTTGGTTGTGAGAGGCCGGTAGAGATAGCTAGAGAGTTGACCTACAGTACATTCTCCTATTGCAAGTCGTAAATAATTTCTTTACTAATAAAACCTCAGTTTTTATTTTTCTTTTCTTTGAGAAACAAAAAGAAGTTCTATGAAAAGTTGTACAGTAATAAATAGTCCAGTAAAGTTACTCTCACAGTAGAAAAAACTACTATAAGCAACATATTTAAGACTGACAATGGGAAATTTAATATGCCGTACATTGGCACAAGATAGTTGTGGTCTTAACTCTCAACTCTATAGTGTACTGCACCAATCCATGGTTCCGTGGCTTAGAAAATTTACCTATAACAGAAAGTACGTATATATACACACTGAAGAAGTACATTATTATTTTTAATAATCACTAATAACGATAAATTATTATAGTTTCGTGTACATATCGGGTGTAAATAATTATGTATGGACTTAGCTCGTGGGGTGAGGTTTGGTAGGAAGACTGTAGTGTAGTAGTGCAGTACAAGTATGTAAAGCCCAAAGAAGGGCCGGGGGAGAGAATAAACTTTGGCTTTGCAGTGGATCGTCGTTATCAGCAAAGAACAACTCCTTTATTGGTCAATGGATATTCATTGTTTCAAGTGCTGCCCACACTCCACAAGACACTGTTGTCCTGTGTTGTGCAGACAATTTGGACTGTTTGGTTGGAACACTAAATCTATCTTTTTTTTTTTTGGGGGGGGGGGTTGGGGGGGTTGGGGGGGGGGGAGATCATGTAGTAGTAGAAAAATATTTGTTTTTTAAACCTCAATCCCCAAAAGGAAAATAAGTAGGAAGAAAACTACCATAAATATAAACAAACAGAGTTAATTCCCCTGGGCTAGAAACTGCTTTGACAATACAAAGTTTAGCTTGAAACCTATTTGGGTAGTGTCACTTAAGACGTAGCCACATTTGTAAAACTTAACCGTAACCATTCAACTTCAGAGTTCAGACCGAATGCTGCGGCCAAATAGGATATCTGTGCACTTCACTATTTGACATTTTTTCGAGGGATTGAGCAAAAGCGCTTCAAATGTGAGGGAAAAGAAGATTTAAATAATACAATGAATTAATGTTTACACCATCAATGAATTTTCATTAATTATACATTTTTTATTGCATTGTTTACAACAACATCATATCTAGTTTAGTTCCAACAAGTAGGATTTGACGAGGATAGGATGTACGCAGACCTTATTCATACCACGACTTTACTGTGTTATTTAAAGTACCAATTAAGAGTACGTGTACATCACTTTAAATTCTGGTATTTACTATGTACAGAAATACCAGAATTTGATCTTGTCTTTCTTTCTTTAGAATCTTTTAAGTTTTATGAAATTTTGAAGGATTAAGCAAAGCTGCTAGTATTTTTACTAGTACTAAAACATCTTGGAAATTAAATACATAGTCAGTACGTCCTTGGGCCCTGAGCCAAACACTTGGACCGTTATGGTGAACCTTTCTGCGACGAGCTATGAAACATCTCTATCTAAGTCTTGAATTTAATACTTAACTCAACAGTATACTCACTCCTAGTGTTCTCATGTCTTGTTCTAAATTATCCTATGGTTTCTGCCAAGTCGTATAAATGCTGCAAATCTGTTAAAAGAAATCTTTGGTTTTATCAGTAGCATGTAGCATTAAATTTTCTTGTGTACGATACCTAAGCTCAATGTAACAGGCTTTTGGGGTGCACTGTATAAATTATACACCAAAATTATGACACACTAGTGAATCATTAATTTGATACCTGAATATTTGAGCTAATATGCTCAATTATATACCAAAGTACTCCTATTTAACTTGTGCACACGAATATTTGTGAATTTTTTTATACAACAATCGTACTTTGACATGTTTTAGCTTGTTATTTACTAGTATTTAGCTTATGTTTAGGTCAATAATCTTACTTATTTATAAAAGTTCTTTTTTATTGTCGGTATATTTGAAAGATATCCAACAAGTCGTAACATTTTTCCTATTGGGTTAAGCTATAGCTATTGACATTATTGTGAGAATTGCACTCAATCAGTGTAATTAGCCTTTTATAGAAAGTTAGTTACCTTTTTAATAAGTTACCAATTAATGTTTACTATAAATAGTTGAGTGTAAGTGACCTGATTATGTAAACTTTCAATACGTCGACCTAAACTTTTCGTTTTTCCATTTAAAGCTCTCATCAGCTAAAGCTATAAGAGCGGCTAAAGCATCTGTTATTCTGTGTAGTGTTATTAGTAGCATGGCCACATCATAAAAGTGCAAAAAAGTTTGGATTTTGGGATATCTATCTTGGAACCATGTTCAAATATAAATAACTAAACAAATTAAGCTTCAAAATCTCTGTTTTTAGATTTTGATAAAAGCTGTCAAAGATCCCATTGTTAATGAAAAAAAAAAAAAATTTAGGTTGGATGTGGGGTGGGGGAGTATTGTTGCTACTTTTTGCGAAGGTATCAGGGAGAAAATTTGATGGGGAAATCCAACAGTCTATTAAATCGTCACGGACCTCAATGGATGGAACAATGTTACTACTAAACTTTTACAACCAAATGAGGTTGTATATATATATATAGGGGACCCTGTATCCTGTCACACTGATTAAGACACTTCATTGTAGGATTTTGTTAGCATTAAGTTGACAGACAAATTTGTCTCTTCACAAAAGAAATTCTAATCCTTTATATGTAGATCTATGTGGAGTTGGAAGTTTTATGTACTTTATAAATAGATGTACACAATCAATTTACTTCTATAAGATAATTATAGACATATTTTAATGTGAAATATTAACTTGCATTGGCAAAGACAATAATTTCACCAAGGGAATAAAAGTTGCCTCTTTGTATCTAAGAATTCAACAATTCAATCAAGAAATGCACTTCTGTCCAGGGATTCAACAATTTATTCACACATATATATATATAGTTGAATATTATGGGTTAAAAATTTAATATTTGTAATTTAGAATATGGTTGCATCCACCTATGTTTAGGTAATGGGGGCACATTTGTTGAATAAATTTAAAACCTTTGCATGAGAATAGCTACTAGTAATAAACCATACTTGTGTGTATTCTTGTTCTTTTTAATGTCTACGTATGTCAGGTGTACTTTTTGTAGTATTATTTATCTTTCTAGGTGAATTCATTAAAGTATTTTGCTTTTGTGTGGAGGTGGCTTTTAGATATATCCTTTGTTTTACTTTGCCCGTTGGTATCTGCATGGTTGCATGGTTCTGTTACTTTGGCTTTGAACCTTTTCAGCGAAAAAACCTCTATTGAGACAAAATACTGTGAAGATTTGATTCTTTACTATTCCTTTTGTATCTGAGATTCTTGGATTTACGCGTGAAAAATGTCATGCCAGTTAACTTTCTACCAGTACTATAATTATCTATTAATTTGTCTTATTACACATAATTTTCTTTTATCCCTATCTCCTTTCTGATTCTTTAGTTTTCTGAATTATAACAATAACAATAACAATCTGAAACAGTTTATAAGAAACCAGCTGCTGATTTTTTTGTATTTGTAATGTGAAGGCTTGTTCTTGAGAATAACAAACATGCCTCAGTGGCAAATGAAAGAACCTGAGCAAAAGCTTATGATTTCAAGAACTCCATTAAAAGAGTCGTTGAGTCAGAACGCGGCGCAATCTCAAATTAATGGAGATCATAGAATTGAAGAAGTTAAGAGAAGTAATGCAGGGAAGAGAAGAAGCAGGAGGAAAGGGAAAGGGATATTAGTGGAAAAAATGCAGGACATGAACTCTGAGATTACCCCTTGTTCTGCTTCATCATCAGCTGAAAGAAATCTCGTGTTTCCTCGTAGACCAGGATATGGCCAATTGGGTACCAAGTGTCTAGTAAAAGCCAATCATTTCATTGTTGAATTATCAGACAAGAACTTAAGCCAGTATAGCGTAAGGCGTTACTTTTTGGTGCCTAAATTTGTTAATTTCCTGGCAATGACCTGAAATTCTGATCCTTTATTGATCTTGTATGCAGGTAAAAATTATTCCAGAAGTTAACTCTACAAGATTGAACAAGGCTATCATGGCTGAGTTGGTAAAACTTCATAAAGACACCGACTTGGGTAAACGAACTCCGGTTTATGATGGAAGAACAGCACTTTATACAGCAGGGTTGCTCCCATTTAATTCAAAAGAGTTTACTATAACTCTTTCAGATGATGATGAGTGGATGGGAATCACCAAGTACCTCTTTTGTCTAGTTATTCTTTTGTTCAGTTTATGTTTGAATAGTAGTTGTTATTCAATTTTTCATATGATAAATTAATATTCTTGATAATTGTTCCAGGGAGCGTAAATTTACTGTCACAATCAAGTTCATCTCACAGGCAGATTTGCTTCAGCTACGCGAACTTCTTTCTGGGAAACAAGTTGACAGTCCTCTACAGGCACTTAAAATTATTGATATTGTGCTAAGGGAGCTTGCTTCTCAAAGGTGAATTTCATTGTTTGCTCACTGATTGCGAAGGTTTATTACTGCAACTAAATCAAGCTATCCTCCATTACTCAGTTCTTCTCGTGTTTGTTTTAGGTACATATCAATTGGGAGATTTTTCTACTCTCCTAGTATTAAAAAGCCACAGACACTCGGCAATGGCTTACAGTCTTGGAGGGGGTTCTACCAGAGCATAAAGCCTACTCAAATGGGATTGTCACTCAATATTGGTAAGACAACTATAAATTTTGTAAATATGCCAAATTGATTTGATGGTATGGGTGTCTGGTTACAGTTTAATATCTTGTATTTATCGAACAGATATGTCAACAACCGCCTTCATTGAACCACTGCCAGTTGTTGAATTTGTTGCTCAAGTTTTGGGAAAAGATGTAAGTTCAAGGCCATTGTCCGATGCAGATCGAGTAAAGGTACACATTAGGGTCTTCTTTCTCTAAGCAGCAAATCTGACTTTCTCCTTGGACTTGAGACCTTGATAACCTTAATGCCAAAATTAAATAAAGCCAATTGATCCTTTGTGCCTTAATCAGGTTAAGAAGGCTCTCAGAGGCGTTAAAGTTGAAGTTACACACAGGGGAAATATTAGAAGGAAATATCGTATTTCTGGGTTGACGTCACAACCAACAAGGGAGCTAATGTACTTATAGTTGATTCAGCTTTAGTTTCATTTTTTTTAAATAAATAAATGTGGCTGTTAATGCTTTACTTTCTTATGATCATTACAGTTTTCCTGTTGACGAGGAAAAGAACATGAAATCTGTCATCGAGTACTTCCAAGAGGTGTATGGATTTACTATTCAGTATCATCATCTACCTTGTCTCCTCGTGGGAAGCCAAAAGAAAGTAAATTACTTACCAATGGAGGTAACTACGCGAAGCTACTTCAAGATTTAACTACTCAATTTTTATCTCAAGTGGAAAATTTCCCAATTAATGATTGCTATTATAGGCTTGCAAGATACTTGAGGGACAAAGATACACCAAAAGGCTGGATGAAAAGCAGATAACTTCACTGTTAAAGTCATCATGCCAAAGACCTCGAGAACAAGAAATGGACATTTTGCAGGTTTGTCATGAAAACATAATACGCAGATACACACACATTTAAGCAGACGTATTTTGGTGGCTGTTTTACTTAATATCAGCACAAAGATGATCATTTTTTCCCTCCAAACGTTGCTGCTTCTCATAAGCTGTTCTCTTCTATGGTAATGGTTTCTCTATTACCGAATGTAATGAACTAAAAGGTATCTGCTATATGTACAGACCATTCGCCAGAATGGATACAAGCATGACCCTATTGCAAAGGAGTTTGGCATGAGCATCGACGATAAGCTTGCATCAGTTGAAGCTCGAGTTCTCCCAGCACCATGGGTAATGACTGACATACCTGTGTAATTACATGACTGATCAGTTTTAAAACCACCAAGCGATTATTTATTTGTTTTTTGTTGTCTCTTTAGTTAAAGTACAATGATGCAGGGAAGGAAAAGGAATGTCATCCACAGCTAGGTCAGTGGAACATGATTAATAAGGTAATAAAGTCTTGCTGACTTATCCAGACATAAGATCCTTCGTTTTGTATGTTTAGTACTTGATGAACAAACAAAATTTAACATATTCCCCTCATCATACAGAAAGTGATTAATGGAAGTACCGTAAACCACTGGGCTTGCATCAACTTCTCATGTAATGTCCAAGAAAATGCAGCCCGTGGCTTTTGTAATCAGCTGGCTCAGATGTGCCAAGTCTCTGGGATGGTAAATGTTTCGCGTTTTATCTCTTTGTTTTCTGGTACAATTTTGACTCATTTATCATGTAAATCAGTTTGCGTTATTCTCTTTGCGTAAATTGTCTAAGCCTAAGGCTGCTATCTAAATGATATTGAGATATTGATACTTCATCTCAGGAATTTAATTATGAGCCCGTATTACCAATTTATACTGCAAGACCAGATCAGGCAAAGAAGGCACTTAATTATGTATATAATGCTGCTGCAAGCAAACTTGGAGGAAAAGAATTGGAGTTAGTAATTGCCATTCTTCCTGACAACAATGGTTCTTTATATGGTATGCACCAAGCTTTATTAAAATCATCTATAATGGTGATTATGGTCGTGAACGTAGATGTAAATTACTCCTACAAGTTCCTTGACTTCCTTCTGCTACATATGTAGGAAAAACTCTTTTACTTGATAGGTCTTGCATATAAGTCGTTATAGACAAAATGGATGTTGTTGGGTAACACATTGATCATCACTATTTAGGTACTCTGAAGAGAATATGTGAGACGGATCTGGGGCTTATCTCTCAGTGCTGCCTTACAAAGTATGTATTGAAAATTAGCAAGCAATACCTGTCAAACGTGTCACTGAAAATCAATGTGAAGGTACGTAGTAACTGACTAGCTACCTACTGCTAGCTCAATTCGATGCGTGAAATGATTATAGTACACTTTAACTACCATAGTATGTGACTCGTGGAAATTTTCATATGCTTAATCCTCGTGTGATAGATGGGAGGAAGAAACACTGTACTTCTAGATGCTTTGAGATGGAAAATTCCTCTTGTCAGTGATATCCCAACAATTATATTTGGTGCTGATGTGACTCATCCAGAATCAGGAGAGGACTGTAGCCCATCAATTGCTGCTGTGAGCATCAAAATTTATTAGTCTACATAAATTTCGATAAAAGCTAGAACCTTATCAAGTGTTTAAATTTCGATTTGTAACTTTCTTGATTCAGGTTGTAGCATCACAAGATTGGCCAGAAGTTACTAAATATGCAGGTTTGGTATGTGCTCAGCCTCATAGACAAGAGCTCATTGAGGATCTATACCGGACCTGGCAAGATCCTCAGCGGGGCACAATGTCTGGGGGGATGATTAGGTGCATATAATGCTTAATATCGTCACGTAGTTCGTGTGAAATGTACGTTTGGTTAAACCAAAATGTAATGACATGTTTATATCCGCCATTTTCCAGAGAACTTCTGTTGGCATTCAAGAAAGCCACAGGACAAAAACCTCTGAGAATAATATTCTACAGGTACTATCATGTGACAATTTTCTCAATCAGTACATTCAAAATGTTTTTTCCACAACCACAAGTGGATAATTGTAGGAAATAGACATTGTGCTTCATTGCTGTATATAACAATGTTTTTCACGTTTACATAGGGATGGTGTCAGTGATGGGCAGTTTTACCAGGTCTTACTTTATGAACTTGATGCAATTCGTAAGGTATGTAATTGCAACTGGCGGTATCTTATATACTTTTCAGTTGTGAACTTGTCTAGTTCACTCATTTTTTCTGGTACACAGGCTTGTGCATCTCTTGAACCAGGTTACCAACCTCCAGTAACCTTCATAGTTGTCCAAAAACGTCACCACACACGTTTGTTGCCAAATAATCACAATGACAGAAATCACACTGACAGGAGTGGAAACATCCTACCTGGTAACACCTTTTCTCTCCTTGCCCTGAGTAGTTTAAACATTGCGAAAAAGTATACATTAAGAAATAGGCGAGAGCTCATATGAAAGCAGATAAAATTTTAAGTATTTCATTTATATGCACCGACAGTTTTCCAAACTATCAGTGTTTTAACCTATTATAACAGGTTGGTTTATTAGGTTACAGTAAACATTTACCTGTAATTACCATTTTAGTGACTTGATTGGGTAAATATCTTTTACAACATCGGCGTAGAACTTAAAATCAACTTTTAATCAACAGAAAAGAATCTTACACTGGTAATATAATGCTCTTTTGCCAAAGTGAGATTTGTCGACTTTGTTACTTAATGTGCTGGCCAGTTTCCTTTTTTCACTTTGTTCTGTTTTATTTTCTCTTGTTGCTTGACATAATCACTTAATGCAGGTACTGTGGTGGACACTAAAATTTGTCATCCTACTGAATTCGATTTTTACTTATGTAGTCATGCTGGAATTCAGGTGAAGTGCTAGTCATTTGCTTTAGTATATAATCTGTTCATTTTGGATTTCTTAATTCTTTATGTCTTACCAAGTCAAACCATAAGATAGCTCATTAGGAAAAACAACTCCTTATTTTGATGAAAGCTCCACAAGAGCTAACAATGTTGGATTTGCAGGGAACTAGTCGTCCTGCGCACTATCATGTTCTCTGGGACGAAAATAATTTCACTGCAGATGAAATGCAGTCTTTGACAAACAATCTCTGCTATACGTAAGTAATCTTAATTCTCAGTTCAATAGCCATTTCAAAAAGTTGCTTTGTACAGTTGTTTCTGGGAAATTCCCTAGTGACTGTTGGATTAATTGCAGATATGCTCGATGCACTCGATCTGTTTCAGTAGGTAAATCTCTAATCCTCTCTTCTAAGACAATTAGCAAGCTTAGACCCCATAAGCTCACTTTAGTGTTTGCAGCCATGTTTTCATTTTCATGTGGATTGCTTTGACACCCTACAAAATCTTGCTTCTCCTCGTTTCTCTTTATCAATCTAACTGTGCATCTATTCAAATTATTTAGGCTCAGCTTATATGTCATCTGCACCATTATGTTTTATGATTTGTATTCAAAGGGATTCATCATAGACAGACTTTTTTATGCTAGCCATCAACTTACTGCTTTGCCTCTGCCAAGACTAAAATCATGTGGGCATAAACGAATCCAGGATTTAAACTTGATATATTCAACCTTAACGTTCTCACCGACTGAACCCATTGCACATTCACAATTATGAGTTCAGAACTTAATATTTGTTGAACCCATTGCACTCACATATACTGAGTTTAGTTGAACCCGTCAATCTATTGCATCCCCACTTCCAAGTGGGGTGGCAACATTATATCCTTCTCATAACTTTATGGCATCATATATTGCTGGTTGCAGTTCCTCCGGCATATTATGCCCATTTGGCAGCCTATAGAGCACGTTGCTACATAGAACCTGACTTGCATGGCAATGGTTCAACACGTAGCACTCGTACAGCTAATGGTTCTGTCAGCGTCCGACCCTTGCCAGCATTGAAAGAGAAGGTGAAAAATGTGATGTTCTATTGCTAGCTGAGTGAATGTGAATGTTACATAGTAGTCAGTACTCGTACATGTATGAAAATAGGATAGGGATCTAATCATGAATGCTATGTTTATATAGTGGGAAGAGAAATTTTGTAAGGTTTATGGTTAGATCTCTGACTGTGTAATACATGTATAATGCCTAGTTAAAATTTAGGAATCAGATTAATAGCTTCACTTGGAGATATTTGTCAAGCAAACTCTGTTAAATCTGTAATGTGGTTGGGTGTTTTACTTCTTTGTTTGTTCAACGGTAATAACAGGACCAATTTACGTGCAGTTCGGCGATTAAACCATCTACCTTCCACTATCACACATATTGGAAAACTCGGATCGAACATATATATACTCCACAAAAGTTTTATTCTTAGTATCTTTAATGTTCCAACTGAAATTAATTATTACGAATAATGATAAAAAAATCTATTTTGTGAAAATGCATTAAAATGATTAAATTAATTGAGAAGACGATTTCATGAAAATTTATCTACTTATCTTACTAAAAATTCAAGGCAGAATTACATATATCAAAAATAAGTTCCAGCTCATAACACAATTGATTGAGAAGGCGCAACCTAAGCATATATAGAGAAAAACAATCACCTATTGGGACTTGGGAGTGAACCCACTGAATGCAGTTAAGGATGTAGTTGCTTGTAGTTATAATTTAAAATCAAGACTGAGTGGAAGCATACTGAAACGGACCAAGACTTTCTGCTGTGGGTCTTGCTTCTATATATCTAGTGTAGTTGAACTCTGAACTTCTTGTTAGTGATTGGAGTAGCATCTATATGCAAAATTAATTTACTGCCCTTGTTTTGTGAGTATTTTCATTCACTCTTCCAAGCTTTGTAGTACTGATTTATTAATGCTGGTTTTATATGACTTGTGATAAAAATTCGTCCAAAAAATCCATCTGTAAAGTAAATATAAAAAGCCTTGACAATCATTAGTAGTTTCATACTATATGGAGTAGACAAATTATTATTTTCTAGACTACGCTGAATACAATATTAATCGTGAGACCAATTATGGAATATGAATACACGATGGCATCAAGTGAAAGATTATGTTGGACTACAGCACTGCAGTCCATATGTAAATATGCACGTACATCTGCATAAGTTGTTCAAATCTATATTATCAAAAAAGATACATCTAATTAGTGATCTCAAAGTCCCCAACACCTTGATCTACAACTCAGCCGCAAAGGTTAATTTTAACTAATGGAGTACATAAATCTATATATTCCTACTTTGTAAAAAAGAGGGGACTGGAATCAATTAATACCAAGGTGATCTTACTTCTTCCTCATAATATTTCTGCCTAGGACTAAATATGCTGCATCTAGTCTAGATTCACCACTGCTACCATCGACCTATGAATTTAAGCAGCTGGAGCATAATCATAATCGTCATCATCATTGTCTCCTTCCAAGGATGCTGCAGGAGCGTAGTCATAGTCTCCATCATTGTCATCACCATCACCCTCTAAGCATATTGCTGCTGCTGGGGCATAATCATATCCATCATCCCCATCATCATCTCCATGTTTAGTACACCTTCTCGTCTCGAACCCAATAATCTTGAAAATGCCAGACATTTTATAAGTAATCTCTTCTTGGTTGAGATCTTGGATGTTTGTGTATATTTCTATGGTAGGATATAAAATTAAGTTTGTTTTTGAGGTGTGTATTATAGGTGAGGAAACCGTTTGCTTATATAAAGGTTAGAGCCAACTCTGGACTCGTTTTGACGCAATTTGGCACGTTAGGGAGTGTGCTGTGTTACCTGCAGAATGTGCAAAGCCATAAGCTTGGCTGCACCAAGTGACTTTTGGGGATGCCACATACAAAATTCACTTTACATGTCATCCCATAACATATACTAGTGTTAAAGAGTATTATTCTCCATATATACTTGCGGATATAGAGGTTCTGAAATGGTGAAGATGCTACTTTCTTTTGTGAAAAGACAACATTCAACTAAATATATGAGACAATGGGCAACTCTCGGTTCTAGTTTTTACACATGAATTACTGCTTAAAATTTGTTGTTAAACGAAAGAATGTTGGCCTGACACGGCTTTCGTCAGGATTAGACATTTTTCGTCACATTTACTGGAAAAATAAAGTTTTTGTGAGTAGCTCCCATTTGTAAATAAAACTTGGGAGCAAATTTTCAAAAAATATCTCGAATCTTCATTTGTTTATAACAAATAGAATTTGTCCAAGTTTTGGCAGATTTTAAAAATCAAAATTTCAAATTCTCCAAAACTGGCAGAGACTAGTTTTTAAAAACTTTTGAGATTTATTTTTTACTCACAAAATTTTAATTATTTTTTTTCTGCATTTCAAGGAATATATACAATATTGACATCCTCAATAGACCTCATTAGTTTCCAAATATCCGTACATGTAGCGCCAATCTCCCATGAGCTTTCTACCTCCTTTTGAATAATCTTTAGCATCCGAAAAGAACTGAAACTTCGACCATCCATTTTTAATTGCTTTTTCCAAAGCCTTTCGAACGGCTAGTGCTTCAGCAGTTATGGCCTTCCCAAACATACTAAACTGAGGCACGAAAGAGCATGAAGCAGACGATCAGAGGTACCATTGGCTGCCACTTCAGTGCTATTAACATCTTGTACCATAGCAATATTAATATCATTAGTGCAATTAGATATACATACCAGTGGAGGTGAGTTAAGCGAAGCATTTTCATATTCTTAAAGATAAAAAAGAGCTTTACTCACTATGTCCTTAGGGTCACAAACTTCACCATTAAAATACCACATATTCCCAACTTTCCATATTTGCCACATAATAAATACACTTAATTTAATAAGTTCCAAAGATTTAGGATATTGATGAGTATTTTCAAATTTATCATGCCACCATGTCGTAAAATCAACCCCTTTTTCTAAATTAGGCAATTGATAGGCATGGTTTAGCTACTCATACTAGGGTTCAACACAATCATAGTAAGAAATGAAATAGAAAGATCATGTAATGGAATTGATCAAAGATGGGAATCCTTACAAAAATTGTTGTTTAAAACCCTTGCTTGCTTCAAAGAATATTCAAAAGTGGTAAAGTACTATGTTCTGAGAGTATTCTTAGATACTTTGCCTTGGAGGCATAATGAACTATTTATAGGCATGGTTTGTCAACCAAATTACTAATTACGAAAATTCCATTTCAGACCATTTTCTATCCTCAGCGGATCATTTTGCAATCCGCCAGCTACATTCAGCGGTGTCTGAACGTTGAGTTTCTGACTTTCTTATTGTCTTTCACCTTTCAGGTTCGGCGGACCACCAATCTAGTGGCGGAGATCTTCATCTTCATCGCCAATTTCTTGAGTCCAACACCGGCGAGGTCGTCGTTGATTCTGCGGAGCCGCCGACTGCTTTTCGGCCGTAGTTCGACGATCTGCCATTCACTTTGGTGGAATGCCTTGGACTCTTGCAGGTGGTCACTTCATCCGGTCGTTGATTCGGCAGATTGCCGATCTTTTTCTATTGCTACCTTGCTTCCATATTTCCAACTTATAGCCAAATTTTTCTTTGTTTTTGCTCTTTCTTCTTTCCTTTTGGCTTTGTACTCTAAATATCAGTACATTCCTGAAATATTGAAAAATTACACAAGATTCATAGAAATAATATAGTTAAAGGACATAAAAACTAGCATAGAAGAGTTGCAATTAAGCACAAAATACCAATATATCATGGGTTAAGTAGTGAATGAGTTTGGGTCTTGATTTGGGTAGAATTAGTCTAATTAGTTAAGAAATTGAGTTAATATAATTAAAAAAAATTATTTTTAATTAATGATGCCACGTCATTTTTTTAGTGAGTTTTAATAAAATTTTGACTAGATTGACTTTTGTGTAGATCGGAGCAAAGGTGGGTGACTTTTAAGCAACAAAAAAAATAAAAGTAAATTTGTGGTAATGAAGCAATAGTTCGGTGACCACCAGTAAAATTAACTCTAAATTTTAGACTCATCCTTCTTTTATTACGTCAATAAGCCTCAACACAACACTTGACTCTCTACTGAAATTCAGACTGTTCAACACAATTTTATGGGGGTCTTGCTTCTACATATCCGGATGAAGTTGTAACTCTCAGGCATTGTTTTGTAGCAGGGATAAGAGATTATAATCCCGGGATTATATTCGAAATTATATTATCCCATGTTTGGTAGGAAATTTTATTTTGGTATTATCAATTTTGAGATTACTTAACCCATAATTTGAGTACAATTTTTATCCATAGGAGAGGTGGGATTGTTAATCCCTGGATAAACCATATTCATACCAAACGACCCCTCAATTTCTTGTTAGTGATTGGAGTAGCATTTATATGCAAATTACTGCCCTTTTATGAATTTTCATTCACTGTTATAAGCTTTGTAATAGTACTGTTTTATTAATGCTGGTTTTGTATGACGTGTGAAATAAATTCCTCCAAAAATCCATCTGTAAAGTATAATATAAAAAGCCTTGACAATCATTAATACTAGACTAATAGAGCCATATGTACAGGGAATAGACAAATTATTATTTCTAGAAATTCGCTGAATATAATACTAATCGTGTGACCAATTATGGAATATGAATACACGATAGCATCATCAAGTGGACGATTATTTTGACTACAGCAGTCCATATGTAACTCAATATGCATATCTGCATAAGTTGTTCATTTTTATATTATCAAAAAATGTTACATCTAATTAGTACTCTCAAAGTCCCCAGCACCTTGATCTACAGCTCAGCCGCAAAAGGTTAATTTTAACTAATGTTTCTGCCTAAGACCAAATATGCTGCATCTAGTCTAGATTAATACCAAGGGGATCTTACTACTTCCTCATTATATTAGATTCACCACTGCTACAATCGTCCTATGAATTTAAGCAGCTGGAGCATAATCATAATCGTCATCATCGTTGTCTCCTTCCAAGGGTGCTGCAGGAGCATAGTCATAGTCTCCATCGTTGTCATCACCATCACCCTCTAAGCATATTGCTGCTGCTGGAGCATAATCATATCCATCATCCCCATCATCATCTCCATCTATACACCTTCTCTTCTCGAACCCAATAATCTTGAGAATGCCAGACATTTTGTAAGTAATCTCTTCTTGGTTGAGATCTTGGATGTTTGTGTATATTTCTATGATAGGATATAAAATTAAGATTGGTTTTTGTGGTGTGTATTATAGGTGAGGAAACCATTTGCTTATATAAAGGTTAGAGCCAACACTGGACTCTTTTTGACGCGATTTGGCACGTTAGGGAGTGTGTTGTGTTACTTGAAGAATGTGTACATCCATAAGCTTGGCTGCACCAAGCAACTTTCGGGGCTGCCACATCGAAAATTCACTTTACATGTCATCCCATATCATATACTAGTTCTAGTGTTAAAGAGGATTATTCTCCATATATACTTGCGGATATAGAGGGTCTTAAATGGTGAAGATGCTACTTTCTGTGGTGTAAAGACAACATTCAACTCGATATATAAGGCAATGGGCAACTCTCGGTTCTAGTTTTTGTTAATGTTCATGAAGGAACTTGGAGGTACAACCATGGCGGTTTACAGCTACACAACCTGTGGAAACTTCTAGAGGAAGTAATTGGTTGGAGAAGGAAGAGAAAATATCTTCTTAGCTCAAATGAGGAAAGTAAACTCAATTACATAAAATGTATCTAACTACCTGTATATATATTTATCACTAACCGACTAACTCCTACTAACTACCTAATAATTACATCTGACTCATCCTAACTAACTATACACGTCAGCTTCTCTCAATACTCCCCCTCAAGCTAGACGGTGCAAACAAGTTCAGCACCCCTAGCTTGTGCATCAGATATTCATGTTGTGCCCTGCCCAAGGCCTTAGTGAACAAGTCTGCTTCCTGGTCTTTGGTCCTCACATGTCTGGTCCTCACAACCCCTCTTTGAATTCTTTCTCTAATGAAGTGCAAGTCAATTTCTATATGTTTTCTACGTTCATGGAATATGGGATTGGCAGAAATCTGGATCGCAGCTTTACTATCACACTGCAGCTCAACAAGCAGTTGGATTTCAGCCTTCAAATCACTACATAATCCTATCAACCACAAAATTTCAGCTACTGATGATGCCATGCTCCTATACTCTGCTTCAGCCGAGCTCCTGGACACTGTGTTCTGTTTTTTTGACTTCCATGAGATCAAAGAATTTCCCAGCTTCATTACATATCCTGTCACTGACCTTCTTGTGTTTGGGCATGATGCCCAGTCTGCATCATAGAAGGCCAGTAATCTATCCGATCTTGTTGAACTCATTAACACTCCCAAGCCTGGTTCATTCTTCACATACCTCACCACTCTGATTGCAGCATCCATATGAGATCTCTTTGGACAGTGCATGAATTGACTTAGCACATGAACTGCATAGGCTATATCTGGCCTAGTCATGGTCAAGTACAATAGTTTTCCCACCAGTCTTTGGTACATTGCTGGGTCTCTCAACATACTATCACCCTTTTGCTTTGTGTATTCATCATATTCCACAGTAGTCAACCTCTGGTTATACTCCATGGGTGTTCCAGCTGGTTTAGCTCCTGAAAGTCCCAGATCATTGATAAGTTCTCATGCAAACTTCCTTTGATTCATCAAGATTCCCTCCTTGGACCTTGCTATCTCAATCCCAAGGAAATATTTAAACTCACCAAGATCTTTTATCTTGAAGTTCTGTTGCAGAGAAGTTTTAGCTTCCCTGATTAATTCTTCATCATTCCCAGTTATTAAAAGGTCATCTACATACACTAACACAATAACTTTTCTTCCACCTTTCCCTTTTGTAAAGAGTGAATAGTCAAATAGACTCTGCCTGAAACCAGACTTCAGCAGGGCTTGAGTGAGCTTCAAGTTCCACTGTCTTGAAGCTTGTTTTAATCCATACAGGGATTTTTGCAGCCTACATACCAGCTTCTCCCCATGGCTAGGAAATCCCTGTGGTAATGTCATGTATACTTCCTCTAATAAATCACCTTGGAGGAAAACATTATATACATCCATCTGATGTAATGGCAAATTGTGCTGAGCTGCCAGGGCTAAGACCACTCTCATTGTAACCATCTTGACAACAGGAGAGAAGGTCTCCTGATAGTCCAACCCCTCCTTCTGGTTGTAACCTTTAGCAACCAGTCGTGCTTTGTACCTTTCAACCTCACCATCAGCTCTATATTTGACCTTGAATACCCATTTACATCTAATCGGAGCTTTACCTGGAGGTAAAGGGACCACAGTCCAAGTCTTGTTTTCCATAAGTGCAGTCAGTTCTTGTTGCATAGCTTGGACCCATTTGGGATCTAGTGATGCTTCAGCATATGATTGAGGTTCTCTAATTAAAGTGATCTTGGTCAAAAAAGCTTGGTATGTTGGAGAAACCCCTTCATGTGTGAGATAGTTGTGCATGGGATACTTGCAAGTATTAGAAGAGTCAGCTGAGGGGCTGGTATCTGTTGTTGATTCAGGGTGTTGACCAGGCCTCTTAGGACATATGAAATCTTGCATCCAATCTGGTTGCTTTCTTTTTCTGTGAGGTCGCTTAGGAACTGCATCTGCTTCACAAGGAACACGATGATGATCTGCATCAGGAATCATATTGTCTGTATATTCTGGTATATCTGTGGAATGCAACTCAGCAACTTGTTCCAGAGATAACATAGGGATATCTTGAGACTCTACAGGTGGTGTTGCATGAGCTGGTGTTGGGATGTCCAGTGTGGTCAGAGTGCCTGAAGGGAAAACCTGTAGCTTCCATTCTTCAACAGTTGAAATGGAAAAATATGCTCCTTAAATTGAACATCCCTGCTAACAAAGAACACATTGGTCAACAGGTTGTATAAGATGTAGCCCTTTTGAATAGAACTATATCCCATTAAGACTGCTCCAACTGCTCTTGGCAATAACTTGTCCTTGTCAATCACTTTGGTGGCAAAACATAAGCACCCTATAGTTCTGAGATGCTGCAGTGAAGGGGGTCGACCATGAACCACTTCAAATGCTGACTTACCATTCAAGACTGATAGTGGCAGTCTATTTATGATATAAACTGCACTTTTCACACACTCCCCCAGAACCTAAGAGGTAGATGTCCCTGTAATCTAATTGCTCGAGCCACTTCCAAGATATGCCTGTGTTTCCTCTCGACAACCCCATTCTGCTGGGGAGTATGAACACATGAACTTTGATTTATTATTCCTTGAGAAGTAAGTAAATCATTGCATTCAGAGTTGAAGAATTCAGTACCATTGTCACTCCTCAACATTTGCACTGATGTAGTAAACTGTGTTTTTATCAAAGCAAGAAACTGCCTCAAGGCCACTATTACATCACTTTTCAGTCTCAACAGATACAACCAGGTCATCCTACTACAATCATCTACCAAGGTAAGAAAGAATCTGTACCCATCATGTGTCTTTACCCTGTAAGGCCCCCACACATCAGCATGTATCAACGGGAAATTCCTACTAGACTTATTCAAACTACTATGAGGGAAAGGAAGTCTTCCTTGTCTAGCTAATGGGCAAATCATACATTCTCCTACTTCTACTTTATTCTGCTTAAACTTGAGTGTTGGAATTCTCTTTAAAACTCTTTCAGGTGCATGACCCAACCTTTGATGCCAAAGTGCCAAATCCTCCAATTGCTCACTAGTTGTAGCTGAGTTCACTGATGTTTCTTTATTATTTTCACATTTTTGTTGCATGTTGTATAAGCCATACATTCTTTACCAATCCATTTCACCTTCCTACTGTGCAGATCCTGCAGTACACAAAAGTCAGGATAGAAACTGACACAGTAATTTAGGTCCCTGGTTAATTTAGACACTGATAACAGGTTATGCTTAAAATAGGTGTGCATAACACATTTTTTATTCTATCACCATTGTTTAGATCACAAGATCCAATACACTCTATACCTAATCCCTTTCCATCAGGCAGGTACATTTTCCTCAAGTAATCTTTAGGCACATTATCTATGTTCTTGAGCATACATTTACTATACACCATGTGGTTAGTTGCTCCAAATTCAACTATCCAGTTTTCATTTGTCACCTGACTATGTAGAGCAAGTGTTTGAACCTTACCTGCTATCTGTTTCCCCTTTTCATCTGACTGACTGTTAAGCATTCTCAGAATCTGGTCATATTGCTCTGGTGTGAACAATGCATGCCCCCTGCATCATGTTACCTGATTGAGAGCTTGCAGGAGCGGTTGACATAGTCGTCATCCTCTCATGGTCCTGTGTAGTAGCATTAGCAGCATTGGCCTTTGAATTATGATCTGTATACTTGCTTTTATATTGTTTGTCCTCTGGATAACCATGTAACTTGAAGCAGGTGTCTCTTGTGTGTCCATTGAGATCACAGTGGTCACAGTACAATTGTTGTTTCCTTTATTTGTAGTTTCCTCCAGAGTTATAGTTCCCCCCAGAGTTGTTTGCTTTCCTACCACTGTAGTTTCCTCTATTTCCTCTAGATATGTAATTCCTTCCACTGTTATAATTTCCTTTGGAGTTAAGGTTCCCTCTAGTGAACAAAGCTGTCCCATCATGTGCATCTGTGGCTATGGATAACTTTCCTAAGGATCTCTGGCTTTCTTCTGAAATGATCAGTGAGTATGCCTTGTTTACTGTGGGAGTTGGAATCATCATCAAAATTTGGCTTCTAGATTGTGAATAACTCTCGTTGAGCCCCATCAAAAATTGTAGCAATCGCTGATACTCAAAATGTTCTAGATACTTCCTTGACTCTGGACAATTACAACCAGGACAAGGCATAATAGCATCAAACTCATCCCACAACTCACTCATTTTTGAGAAGTAACTAGAGACTGAAGATGTTCCCTGTGACATACTCGCAATCTCCTTGTGTAGAAAAAATATCCTAGCACCATTGACCTTGTAAAACCTCTCTTGTAAATCAACCCAGACTCTGTGAGCATTAGTTTTGTAGACTATGCTACTTAGTAGTTCTTTACTCACACTGTTCATAATCCATGATAACACTATAGCGTTACACTTTTCCCACAAGTCATGTAAGTTCGAATCAAAGTTCTCTTTTACACATTTTCCATCAACGAATCCTAGCTTACTTTTCCCTAACAATCCTATTCTCATCGATCTACTCCAAAGTGCATAATTTTCAGGGCCAATTAACTGAATAGCAATTAACGAGCTACCTGGAGTGTCTGATGGTTGAAGATACAGAGGATGATTGTGATCTACAATCATAAAAGTCGCTCCACTAATGTTCGCCATTGTTGCAGGTGTTGAAAACCTTGAAATTCTGAATTTCAATTAAAAGCTTCAAAGTGCGATTTAGATTCTGCCTTAAATCGATCAAGACAAAGATCGATTGAGAAGAACTGATACTGTGTGGATCTACAAACTGGAAACCCTAAGCTCTGATACCATGTTAAAGATCATGAAGGAACTTGGAGGTACAACAATGGCGGTTTGCAGCTACACAACCTGTGGAAACTTCTAGAGGAAGTAATTGGTTGGAGAAGGAAGAGAAAATATCTTCTTAGCTCAAATGAGGAAAGTAAACTCAATTACATAAACTGTATCTAACTACCTGTATATATATTTATCACTAACCGACTAACTCCTACTAACTACCTAATAATTACATTTGACTCATCCTAACTAACTGTACACGTCAGCTTCTCTCAATAGTTTTTACTCATGAATTAATGCTAAAACAATGTTGTTAAACGAAAGAATGTTTGCCTGACACGGCTTTTGTCAGGATTAGACATTTTTCGTCATATTTAGTCGAAAAATAACATTTATTCCTGGAAAAATGACATTTTTAGTGGACCTGAAGCAAATGTCAATGTCAAGGTTTAATATTTATTTCTTCGAAAGTTTTTGTGATCAGTAGCTCCCATTTGTAAATGAAACCTGGGAGCAAATTTTCAAAAAATATTTCAAATCTTCATTTGTTTAAGCATCAAGTATGAATCAATCTTTTAGCAATATTACTACTAAGCGACAATAATTTAAATCAACTTCAAACTTCAAATATTTGTACCACAAGAAAAGAGAGCTAGGGGTTTACCCGTTTAAACAAGATTCGATTAACCTAACACTTCCTTTAACCTCACAAATCATATGGGTAACATTCTAAAGCTGCAATCCCTTTTGGGGGCCAAATACCTCCGATCTCTACCGTAGGTGCCAAAGAAGAATGAGAAGAAGCCCGAAAAAGTTCGCTTAAAGAATTATATTCTCTCTAGCTACTTCACAGTGTCCTTTCCTTTCGCGTACTCCTCTGTCTTTTTTCTATCTTCTCTAATGGCCGGAACACATATTTAATCCTAAAAAACCGTTAGCTATAGAGAGGATCTACCTCGTTAAGCCCGTTGGAATCAATAACAAGGCGCATAAAACCCTAGTCCAAATACCCGAACAGGAATGACCTTTTTAGGCCTTTTCTTTTAGATGGGGTAGGCTCGTGAGCCAATATAACCCAAATGCTCGTTAGTTTTATAAACCCACACCTTCAACTCTGTTAGGGTGATGAAGACAAAGCGGGTTTGGTTCAAGTACGATCGTACCTTAAACCCTTGTTATAAAAAGTATGATAGAACTAGAATAACATTAACCCATAGATTTTATAAGATTAAAATAAGTGTTTAAGTCAAAATATTCAAGTCATTATGGATAAACCCCTAGTATGAGTTTAGCCTCATACTAGGATTCAACACAATCATAGTAAAGAATGAAATAGCAAGATAATGTAATGGGATAGATCAAAGATGGGAATCCTTACAAAAATTATTGTTTAAAACCCTTGCTTGCCTTCCAAGAATATTCAAAAGTCTAAAAGTACTATTGTTTAAGGGTATTCATAGATACTTTGCCTTGGAGGCATAATGAACTATTTATAGGCATGAGTTTGTAAGCCAAATTACTAATTACGAAAATGCCATTTCAGACCATTTTCTATCCTCAGCTGATTATTTTGCAATCCACCGGTTACATTCGGCGGTCTCCGAATGCTGAGTTTCTAAATTTCTTATTGTCTTTCACCTTTCAGGTTCCGCGGGTCACCAATCAAGCAGCGGAAATCTTCATCTTCATCGCTGATTTCTTGAGTCCATTGTAAGCACTGGCGGGATCGCCGATGATTCTGCGGAGCCGCCGACTGCTTTCCACCCATAGTTCGGCGATCCGCCGTTCACTTTGATGGAATGTTTTGCACTCTTGAACTCTCACCTTCTCCAGCAGGTGGCCCCTTCATCCAGCCGTTGACTCTCATCTTCTACCAACATATCATGGGTTAAGTAGTGAAATGAGTTTGGGTCTTGATTTGACTAGAATTAGTGTAATGAGTTAAGAAATTGAGTTAATATAATTAAGAAAGATTTTTTTTAATTAATGATGCCACGTCATTTTTCCAGTGAGTTTTAAGTAAATTCGGACTAAAATGACTTTGGTGTAGACCGGAGAAAAGACGAGTGACTTTTGAGTAACAAAAGAAACAAAAATAACTTTATGGTAATGAAACAATAATTGGGTGACCACCCGCAAAATTAACTCTGAATTTTAGACTCATCCTTCTTTTATTACGCCAATAAGCCTCAGCACAAAACTTGACTGTCTACTGAAATTCAGACTGTTCAACACAATGTTGTGGGGTCTTGCTTCTACATATCCTAATGAAGTTGTAACTCTCAATTTCTTTTTATTGATTGGAGTAGCATTTATATGCAAATTAATGCCCTTGTTTTGAATTTTCATTCACTATTCTAAGCTTTGTAGTAGTACTGTTTTATTAATGCTGGTTTTGTATGACGTGTGAAATAAATTCCTCAAAAAATCCACCTGTAAAGTATAATATAAAAAGCCTTGACAATCATTAATACTAGACTAATAGAGCCATGTGTACATGGAATAGACAAATCATTATTTCTAGAAATTCGCTGAATATAATACTAATTGTGTGACCAATTATGGAATATGAATACACGATCGCATCATCAAGTGGAAGATTATGTTTGACTACAGCAGTCCCTATGTAACTCAATATGCATATCTGCATAAGTTGTTCATTTTTATATTATCAAAAAATGATACATTTAATTAGCACTCTCAAAGTCCCCAGCACTACCTTGATCTACAGCTAAGCCGCAAAAGGTTAATTTTAGCTAATGGAGTACATAAATCTATATATTCCTACTTTGGAAAAAAGAGGGGACAAATTAATACCAAGGTGATCTTACTTCTTCCTCATTATATTTCTGCCTAAGACCAAACATGCTGCATTTAGTCTAGATTCACCACTGCTACAATCGACCTATGAATTTAAGCAGCTGGAGCATAATCATAATCGTCATCATCATTGTCTCCTTCCAAGGATGCTGCAGGAGCATAGTCATAGTCACCATCATTGTCATCACCATCACCCTCTAAGCATATTGCTGCTGCTGGAGCATAATCATATCCATCATCCCCATCATCATCTCCATGTGTAGTACACCTTCTCTTCTCGAACCCAATAATCTTGAAAATGCCAGACATTTTATAAGTAATCTCTTCTTGGATTGAGATCTTGGATGTTTGTGTATATTTCTATGATAGGATATAAAATTAAGAATGGTTTTTGTGGTGTGTATTATAGGTGAGGAAACCATTTGCTTATATAAAGGTTAGAGCCAACACTGGTCTCTTTTTGACGCAATTTGGCACGTTAGGGAGTGTGTTGTTTTACCTGTAGAATGTGCACAACCATAAGCTTGGCTGCACCAAGCAACTTTTGGGGCTGCCACATAGAAAATTCACTTTACATGTCATCCCATATAACATATACTAGTGTTAAAGTTATTATTCTCCATACTTTCGGATATAGAGGATTTTAAATGGCGAAGATGCTACTTTCTCTTGTGAAAGACAATGTTAAACTCAAATTATTAATAACCCAAAAAATGTACATTGCTTCGATTTACTTACCATACGGTAAAGTATAAGCATAACATTCTCTAACACCTTCCGGCCTATGTAAATCGATTACAGTCATAATCAAAAAGTCCGCAAAAAATACATGTTAGAATCTCAATAGATTTTCATATTTTATTAATTAAACATTGAGAATGTTAATAAATTATTAATAAATCTAAGATTGGTTGTACTATATCAGTAAAAAATTAAAATCTAAGGAACATATGCATTTAAAATTAATTTAAATTGTTAAAGAATCAAGTTTGACGTAAGAATTTTTATGGTAGAAATGTAAAAAAGGCAATATATTTATGTTATGAACGTTACCATGAATATTTTATATTTTATTTTACGCATAATATATCTCTTACAAAATATTACTATTATACAATATTTGATTATGATCGTTACAGAGAGGTAATTTAATAAAGAGTGTACCACTATAATGAACGACATTGCTATTATAGGTAAAATATTGTTATTGAGAGGTAAAATATAACATGAAAAATCGGTACCGGAGAAAATTAGGTCGTTATACTGAAATGTTGTTATAACTAGGGGCTGTTATAGAGAGGTTTGACTGTATAACTAATTTTACACATGAATCACTACTAAAACGTGCAATTAACCGACAGAATGCTGGCCGGAAATATTTTTGTCGGGTTTAATTACTTTTCGATGAATTTTATCGGAAAATAGAATTTATTCCGTTGGAAACTTTTATTTTTAGTAATGATTTACAATTTTCCTTTTAATTTTTGGTAAGAAGAAAGGAGGAACTCAACCGGGCCTAGAGCAGATGCGATACATATGATAAACTGGCAATATACTACATTCATCTCATTATAAGTGTTTAATTACACATTTTCACGTCTATTAAGAAAATAATTAACAACTACTATATATTTTACCTTATTATCCTTATTTATTTCATTATTAAATATGACAAGACTTAATTCCTCTTTAATAGCAAGGACAATATTTGATGCTCTTAATGGACAGAGGCGGATGTAGGTAGAAAAATTCGGTTCACGTGAACCCATGGTCCAACCAATAAATTAATTATATTATGTACATATTTCTTGAAATATGTCTAATATGATATTTGTGAACCCATACTTAGAAAGATTAAATAGTACACGTGGTCAGGTGGTGGTTTACTTACTTATGAGCATGGATCGACTCCCACTTAGAATCCTGTAATGTCATTTTTCCAAATAAATAGACTAACTTATTTGTTTTAACTTTAAAAAAGAAGCAAGTTGCTCCATAATTTTCGGACCAAAGTTGCTTGTCGACCACCATGGTGCCTGTCACAGGGGTGATTTTAATCACTTGAAACCACCGAGGCTTGCCCCGTGCGGCAGCCAAGCAGTCCGCCCGCTAGGCTCAGCCGTTTGTCACTCTAACGATAATTTAGGGTCGTTTGTCTTAGTTTCGAAAATAGGCAGCAATGGTTAAGTGTTTTGGGCAGAAAATTGAATGTGTATATAGTAAAGATCATGCACAACACTGAAACGTTAAGGCAAGAAAGTAAACGAGACAGCAAGTACGGGAAAATCCCAACCTTTATATTATTCACGCCAAATACAAAGGAAAGCCACAATGTTTTCTCTCCTAAGAAAACTAAGTAAATTCTGTCTCAGTAATAAAATGCACGAAATAGACTTTAAATACAATAGGGGAATCAGCCAAAGGCATTACAAATGGATAGGGGAGTTTTTCCAACAAAGCAGGCCATGTAGGCCACGTTTCAGCACCTTCAGCGCCCATTTAGGCCACCTCAGCCACGTTTTTAGCCCACTTCTGATCATGTCTAGGCGCCCAACCAACCGGTCATGTGCCCTGCACATGCGCCTGACACTTGCCCTTTGTCCAGCCGACTTTAGCTCACTGCACAGCCGACTTTGCCTAGCTTCAGCACGCTTTGCCCCAACCTTAGCCAAACGACATGCACTACGTTCAGCTCACTTGCTTGCCTTGACATCAAGACGCCAAATCTTGACACCCTATTGCCCACATTATCGTCTATCTCGTCTTGGCTCACTTGCCACCCAACAAGCTGCCCGGTTGCCATTTTATCACCCGCAAAGGCACAAGGCTGCCTAGCCGTTGCACCAACACCGTTTGCCAATCAGCTCATCAATGCCATGATCCAACCAAGTCATTTTAAGCCCGCCCTTGACAAATCAGTCTACAAACATGTTGCTTTCAATCCGGATTTAGCTACAACTAGGAGCAACACCCCAAATCCCGTTATAGCCATGCCGTGCCACAATTTACCGAGTCTTAGGGTCTAACAAACCACCCCCACTAGTTGAATTCGACGCCCTCGTCGAACCAATTTCAGCTTTACTCGCCACCATTGGACTACAAAACGCAGCATTCACATACTCTTCTTCATTGTCTTCTTTAGTCTCATCACTATCATTAGCAAGAAGAGCATTCAGCTTAGCACGTTTTGGACAGTCCGCTGCCCGGTGCGGTCCATCACAAATAAAGCAGCCACGAGGCTTGTTCGTTTGTTCACCCTTAGTCTTATCAAACGCTGCCTTTCCTTTGCCACTAGACTCACCCGTTGCATTGCCCTTTTCAGCGTTTTTCCACTCCTTGGCCTTGTCATTATTCCCGTTTTTAGCCTTAGAAGTAGAAAATTCAGCATCCTCACGCCTAAAATCGCCCAATGCATCGGCAGCCGCAATGGCACTAGGGAGGTCTTTCACGTTCTGCCTCCTTAGTTCCATTTGAGCCCACCCTTGCAGCCCAAACATGAAGTTATGCAGCTTGTCCTCCTCGGACATATTTGTTATACTCAAAATCAAAGAACTAAATTCCTTGACATAATCCCTCAATGAACCGGTTTGCTTCAACCGTTTCAGTTTGTCCCTAGCAACCCAAGAATAGTTACTAGGCAAGAATTGATCCTTCAACTCTTTCTTAAGCCGCTCCCACGACTCAATTTTAGGTCTGCCCGCACTCACGTCATCAGCCACACGAGTACGCCACCATAATTTCGCATCACTAGCCAAGTAACGAGTTGTCAAAGACACTTTCTCCCCGTCTTGAACATGGGCTGCCTCAAAGTATTGCTCCATGTCCCACAGAAAATTCTCCAGCACAACAGCGTTACGAGAGCCCTCAAATGCCTTGGGTTCAGGGATCTTTACCTTGGGACGTTCATCAACCCGTTGAACACCCGTTCCAACAGCACGCCTAAGCACAACGATTTCAACATTCAGATTTTCGTTGTCCTTAGCGAGTCTATCAATTTCAGCCGCAGCAACATCTTTGAAGGCTTGACTCTCTGCCTCAAGACGTTCACAATGGGCTTTAAGACGAGCCAATTGTGTCAGCACATCCACCAGATCGACACTATCGTCAGTTACACCCACCAACGCCTCAAGTCTAGTCAAACGTTCCCTCATTTCTGCACTTGTTCCACCAGCCATGGTTTTTCTTCTAAGCAACGAACCAGACCTTCAAGCTCTGATACCAAGTTGTCACAGGGGTGATTTTAATCACTTGAAACCACCGAGGCTTGCCCCGTGCGGCAGCCAAGCAGTCCGCCCGCTAGGCTCAGCCGTTTGTCACTCTAACGATAATTTAGGGTCGTTTGTCTTAGTTTCGAAAATAGGCAGCAATGGTTAAGTGTTTTGGGCAGAAAATTGAATGTGTATATAGTAAAGATCATGCACAACACTGAAACGTTAAGGCAAGAAAGTAAACGAGACAGCAAGTACGGGAAAATCCCAACCTTTATATTATTCACGCCAAATACAAAGGAAAGCCACCAAGGCCAATGTTTTCTCTCCTAAGAAAACTAAGTAAATTCTGTCTCAGTAATAAAATGCACGAAATAGACTTTAAATACAATAGGGGAATCAGCCAAAGGCATTACAAATGGATAGGGGAGTTTTTCCAACAAAGCAGGCCATGTAGGCCACGTTTCAGCACCTTCAGCGCCCATTTAGGCCACCTCAGCCACGTTTTTAGCCCACTTCTGATCATGTCTAGGCGCCCAACCAACCGGTCATGTGCCCTGCACATGCGCCTGACACTTGCCCTTTGTCCAGCCGACTTTAGCTCACTGCACAGCCGACTTTGCCTAGCTTCAGCACGCTTTGCCCCAACCTTAGCCAAACGACATGCACTACGTTCAGCTCACTTGCTTGCCTTGACATCAAGACGCCAAATCTTGACACCCTATTGCCTACATTATCGTCTATCTCGTCTTGGCTCACTTGCCACCCAACAAGCTGCCCGGTTGCCATTTTATCACCCGCAAAGGCACAAGGCTGCCTAGCCGTTGCACCAACACCGTTTGCCAATCAGCTCATCAATGCCATGATCCAACCAAGTCATTTTAAGCCCGCCCTTGACAAATCAGTCTACAAACATGTTGCTTTCAATCCGGATTTAGCTACAACTAGGAGCAACACCCCAAATCCCGTTATAGCCATGCCGTGCCACAATTTACCGAGTCTTAGGGTCTAACAGTGCCACTGTAACCACGTCTGTGATAATAGTGAACCCATCCTCTTTAAATTCTAGATCCGTTAATAGACACTTATTTTGGGACAAATAAAAAGTAGAAAAAAAATACACTAATTTTGGGATGGAGGTAGTATTTCAGAAGTAACTCAGTCAATAGAAATTGATGACATCTGAAATCTATTGCAAAATACACAATTGATAGCTAATTAAAAATCATAGATTACAAAATACATAACTCTTTCACCACAAACATGATATACTACTCCGTCGCCGCCGGCCTTCTGATCTGTGCCAATTTATGTGATGTATATTTTTTCTAATATGTCTCCAAAAAATGAATGACACTTTTGTATATAAAAATATTACATATATAACTTTAAACTTCTCATATGAGAATATTTATAGCCAAAAAAGATTTTATGACTTTTTTTGAGACCAGAAGTTTCAATTTTTTTTTATTGTGTGCCCAGTCTACAGAGTCACTTTAATTGGGATAGGAGTAATAAGGTTGAAGAAAAAGAAGCTAGCTATCGCATGTGTGCTGGTTGAATAATACTCCTAATACTCAGTAATAATACAATGAGTTACAATCCAAGAAGTACTCCAACGCATTCTAGTACCAGGCTTAGTACTGTGGTAAGTAAGTTCATCATGATAGTCCATAGAGAAAGTCTTTCATACGGTAGATTGAGAGCCATTAGTGGACTGAGAGAATGCAACCATTGAAATTATTGACAGTATACAACATTTTATAATTAGAAGAGAAGAATAATCAATATTTTCATACACGAGCCTTGCCTCTCTTTAAAAGCTTTGCAATGCCATAATGCTGGTTTAACTTGTGACAAAAGTTCCTTCGAAATCCAGATGTACGCTATATAAAAAGACCCTTATACAATAAACAATAGACTAATAATAGAGTTATGTATTTGGAAAAGAGAGCTATCTTATAGTTTCCTTATTATAACATGTGACCAATTATGGAATATGATCAATACAATCACATCATCAAGTGAGACTATGTTTGACTAAAATCCATGTTACAGTTCTGCACGACTTGTTCAAATGTATAAAAAAAAAACATCTAGTAAGTGATATCAGAGGCCCTATTCCCTAACACTCTGCTGTTGACAGACGCTAATAGTTTCAACTAACATATAAATCTAGCTATTCCTATTTAAGAAAACTGATACTACACTAAGTATTACTACTAAGTAAAATCCACTAAGGTTTTTACATATACAGTTAAAATCTATAGCTAATTGCATGTTTTTCTTGTGGTGCCAATTATGACCAAGATCCTCCAATGAATTCATGCAGCTGGAGCATAATCATAATCGTTGTCATCATCGTCTCCTTCGGACGATGCCGCTGGAGCGTAGTCATAGTCTCCATCATCATCATCACCACTTCCCTCTAAGCATATTGCTGCTGCAGGAGCATAGTCATAATCCCCATCATCATCTCCATCTGCACACCTTCTCTTCTGTAAGCCAATAATCTTGAAAATGCTAGACATTTTATCTCTTATTGGATTATAGAGTATAGACTATGAGATCTTGGGTGATGTTCGTGTATATCTCTTTGATGGTTTGTATGATAGGGAAGAAACCATTGGCTTATATAAAGGAAAGAGCCTATTCTGGACTCGTTGTTACTCATATTTGGCACGTTGGGAAGTGTGTTGTGTTACCTGAAGAATGTGCACTGCCATAAGCTTGGCTGCAATAAGCTACTTTTGGGGCTGACACATTGAAAAATTCACTTTACATGTCATCATTTATATTTATGAGGAAAGTGAAAGATTAATATTCTCCATCCGGGTGGAAATATAGAATCAAGTGGCAGATATGCCGTCCTCTCATTCTCTTGAAAAGATTTGGGCCGGGCATCCAATTTCATCATAATTTAATGCCATGGATGAAGAGGTAATGAGTGGAGTGATCTGGTTCATTATAAATTCATTCGTTTGAAAAGACTTAATATGCACATGTATGTGAATATGAGGGACAAGTATAACTTTCTTTTAACATGTTTTTGTGGATTCGGGTTTACTCTATTTCAAATATAAATTGGGTGTAAATAATTACCCATATTCGCGTTTACATCAAACTAAATCAACTAATCATAATTAAATAATTTAATGAGATGATATGTATTGATTAATTCCATGGATAAGAGTAGCGCATTTGCAAAAATATGTCACACACTTGTAGGCTTGTTGGTAAGTTTTCACTACTGTGTAGACTAAGGGTGACTAACAATCCGGGACCGGACCGGACCGGTACCGGCAACCGATTCCGGTCCGGAACCGGGCTAAAAAATTTCAAAATCGGAATAAAACCGTCCTACCGGTCCGGTCTCATCCGGTCTTAAAAATTGGAGCCGGATCGGGACCGGAACCGGCGACCGTTAAGCCGGTCGGTCCGGTCCGGTTTAACGATTTTTTATTTTTTTAGTTTATTTTTTCTTTTTTTCTTTAGGACAAAAAAACTTGAAAATTGATTTTTTTTTAATTATTATACCATTTGTAATAATTATGTAAATTATACTTTAAAAAAAAAAACTAAACAATTATGTAAATTTTAACTAAACAATTATGTAAATTATATTTTTAAATTTAGCAATGTAAAGTAAATAAAGAAACACTAAACAAACGTTGATTGGAAAAGGAATACACACAATTTATTGAAAATTCGGGAAATACATAATTGAAATGACAAAAACAAACTAGAACTTGAAAATTACAAAGATACTAAATAAACTAGAAATTCGAAAATACATAATTGAAATGACATAGAAAATTTCTTCACCATTTCTTCAATTATTACGCATATATATGCCCCCCACCCGACGACTCCATTCGTAATTATGTTGTTTTTCTAAATGTTGTATAAGTTTATGGGTTCCACCCACTGAGCTCCACTCTCTTTCACAAATTCTACATTTAGCTTTGTGATCTTCTCTATTATATTCCATAAATTTCCAAATTTCAGAGCGACATCTTCGTTCAGGACGTTGTGGAGCAGCAGGAACAAATGCACTCCTTTGTGCCGGTTTGACTCCTTAATGACACCTTCTTCTTCTTCTTCTTCTTCTTCTTCATCATTGCCGGTTTGACTCATTTCACTTGTTCCGTCGCTCAAAATTTGATCGAGATATGCTTTGCCTTTTTTCTTAGTAAGTTCTGGTAGGCCAAAATTTCTTCGCTCTGCTCTGATCCAATCCTTGAATAAAACTCCTGTCTACATTGCCTCCTCCCTCAACGAATATCTGTGATCTCCAATCTGAAATCTTCCTTGGCTAAAAGCGCTTTCCGATGCAACTGATGAAGCTTGAATTGTTAATATATCCCGGACCATTTTTGAAAGAATTGGAAATTGCGATTCTTGATTCTTCCAATCCAACAAATGATGAGTTCCAAAGTTGTTGAGTTTCTTTGGATATTGAATTAATACATTTGGAACTCGCTGTATTCCTCCCCGTACTCGTCCTATTCTGAAAGCAACTTTTCATCAAGTCCCCCAAAAGTGCTCATCCCCGCTTGCGAAGAACTTTGCCCGGTGGATAGTATTGGTTCCGTTGGTGTAGCAGTGTCTGCCCAAGCTCTATACTTTACAAAAACAGCCACGATATTTGCATAAACTTTAGCAATAGCCTCGTCTACACTTGGATACCCATTAGTAGCAATTTCAATAGGAGTAATTTCTAAATTTCCATAAATTTCTCTAACAAGTCGTTCCGTTAACTTAATTTTAAAAGCAGGATGCAACACAGAAGCAGTGTAAAAAAGAGGAGGAATTGGAAAAAAATATTTTCTAAATTTTTCAATCATTCTCTCTACAGCTGGTTTGTAAATTTCATATTGCTTATATAATTTCAATAATTCCGATATTCCAGCTATATAATATAACATGGTAGGAGTAGTTGGATAATATTGACCGGAAAATTCTAAAGTAGCTTGATAAATTTTTTGTAAAAACTGAAGAAGATGTTGAACAAGTTGCCAATCCTCATCTTTAATGTGATAGATTTCCATAAAATGTTTATTATACATTTAAGAAATAGGCACTCTATAGTCATAAGCGACAGTCAATACATCATATAAAGTGTTCCACCTAGTACAAACTTCCTTTGGGACTCTCCTAACTGACATTTCTAATTCTGTACATTTTCTTTCCCATTCTCTTCTTCTTTCTTGGTTTTTATTTCTAAAAATATAAGTAATAGCTATTTGCACCTTTGCGATAATGTCGTTAAACAATTCAAGACCATCTTTTACTACTAAGTTGTAGATATGACATGCACACCTAACATGAAAAAATTCAGCAAAAGGGGGTTCAAAATAGGTATCAAGTTCCTAAGTGCATCTGTGTTGTTTGTAGTATTATCTACCGTAATACTAAAAACTTTGTTAGTTAAACAGTACGTACGACAAATTGATGAAACTTTATTACAAATATAATTTTCCGTGTGTGGTTCATCAACAATTTTATAAGCAATAATACGTTTTTGAACTACCCAATCAGGATCTATCCAATGAACAGTAACAGTAATATAATCACATCCATTAGTAGAACGACCCAAATCCGTAGTAAGACATACTCTAATGTCAAAGTTATCAAACATATATCGCAAATAATCCTGATATTCGTTCTTAAATTTAATAATATCATTTTTAATAGTAGTTCTTGGAAAACCTTTAAAAGAGGGATTATATATAGATTGAACATAACGAACAAAACCAGTAGAAGAAGGAAAACTATAAGGTAAACCCTCGAGGGCAATTAGTTTAACAATAGCTTCCCTATCATTTTGTTTATCATAAGTAAGAAGCCCTCCTGTTGTTTGGTTAATTCTTGTTTGGGTACCCGAAGATTCATCATGCGCTACTCCCCATGTTCGGTCCCTAAATATATACCACCCGCCCGCGTTGACCATTCTTTAGGATGTTTCTTTTGTAAGTGGGCCCTAAGTTTACCCGTCCCACCCTCATTACCCCCAGTTTTAAAAACCCACACATTTTCACAAATCCCATATGTGGCCGTCTGCGCATCAACATTCTTTGTTGTAAATTCCCACACATCAGATCTTTCCTTACGTTTAGCCGGTATTCTAGTAGGAGGTACAGGAGGCAAGTCAGACTGAACTTCGGGTGGACTAGCTTGAAATTTAGATGTTTCTTCTAAATTAACCCCGCTTTGATTCTCATATCGTGTTTCTAACATTTCGTGATCAAGTATATTATCAGCGCTAACATTATGATAATATTGAGAATCATCTATGTGGGTGAACTGACTAGAACTACTAGCAATTTCTTTACCCCTATTTCCCATACGACCACGTGCCCGCCCCCCACCACTAGTTCCTATTGAACCTCTTTGAGACATAATAATAGCAAATAAAATAAATATATATATGACAAAAAATATTATAAAAGAGTAGAAATAGGAACGACCAACCAAATATAACCGTATAATTGAGGTAAAGTTGAAACTTGAGCCTCCACTTCAATTAATTAGTTGAATACTTGAAAATCGAAAAACTGCAAAAATAGCCAAATTGATATTTCAACCAAGTAGCGCCTCCAATTGACCCAATACTTGATATTTGTAAACTTCACCAAATAGCCAAATATAACTTTGATAGCAACTCCAAATAGAACTTGATAAAGTAGCCAAATTATAAATTTTTAACAAATAGCCAAAGTAGAATAATAGCAATATTGTAGAAAATTTGAGAGAATTAGAGAGAATTGGAAGATTTGTGTGAAAAATATGATGAAATAATGGAGTATTTATAAAAAAAAATAGTTAGGGGTGGTTATGGGGTGGTAGAGGGGTCAAAATGGCCGTTTTTGGCTGTTGGACAACGGCTAGGGGGTCAGAAGAGCTGTTGCCAACGGCTAGAAAAATCTGAATTTTCCTTTTTTTTTTTTTTTAATTTTTGGACCGGTCCGGTTCCGGTTCGGTCCAGCCAGTTCCGGTCCAATTTTATACCGGTCCATCCGGTTTTTTTGGGCCAAACCGTTTCGGCACCGGGGCTCGGAGCCCGTTAGGGACTAACGGTCCGGTCTCAACCGGTCCGAGCCGGTTTTCGGCCCGAATCCGGCCCGGTCCGGTCGAAACCGAACCGTTAGTCACCCTTAGTGTAGACTATGTATTGAGGGAACGAACACACACGTGTCACTTGTTTGTTATTTGAATATGACTAATCTGATAAGAATTTAGAAATGCATGTTTAGCACTAGTTTTATTAGTTGAGAACTACCTGCTTTTAAACGATTTGGTTGAATGTTCAAATATACTTTAGCAGTCTTGCTTTCTGAAGGACTTGACGGGTAGCAAGCTTCCTTAAGTTTTTAGCCAGCCAAGGTCAGATTTAGTTTGCGTGTGGTACGATCAAGCCTTATGATTCATGTGATGTGATTCGTTCGACATCAGTGTACACGCTAGAAGTTGTTGCCAATGAAGGTAGTAATTTGTGGAAGCTCTACAAAAATTTGATCAACATATCTTTGGATGGTTGGTATATCTTATAGTTTAATTTCCAATTTTGATTTACAATAACTAGAAAGAACTTCACTAACTAAAAGACATGTAAATGCTTGATTCTATGAGAACATAAATTTCTCTATCGTGTCTCTACTTCTAATCTATCCAGAAGCAAAAGAGGAAACATATCCCACTAATACGATTATCAAACCAGGTGATTACCCGATTAGCATCCCAATTTTCTTGTGTTTTGTTATCATTCATTGGTAAAAGCAAGGGTAGAGATAGGATTTCAAAAGAAGGTTTAAAATTTAAAAAGTAAAGTTTAAATTTATATCAAAGAGGTCTAATATATGGTAGGTCTGTATTAAAAAATCTATTTTACCTTTTCTCGCGAACTTCCTTGGAGAAGGGTTGCTCCGCCACTGGGTAAAAGGACTTTGCTAAAAGGAAGAACTGTTTGGCAATAAGTTAACAAAATCGCTAATGAAATTATGAGTAGATCCGCAAGTTTTTCAATTTGGAACCTTTTATCTCAATCCTTCGTCCATTAGTTCTTGGACGCTCGCCCCCAAAAATTGTCCAAAAACCTGCACTATTGTTTTTAGACATGTTATATGGCTTTTATCTTAAGGTTACTAGGCATGAAATTTTATTTCCCCAATCAAATGTGCAATAAATATTACTCCCTCTGTCCTATTTTGTTTGTCATACTTTCCTTATTAGTCTGTCCCAAAAAATTGTCATATTTCTAAATTTGGAAACAATTCAACTCAAAATTTATTTTTTGACTCATTTATAACCACACAAATATCTATGGCTCATTTTATACCATAAGTTTCAAAAGTCTTCCTTTCTTAATTAAATTTTGTGCCAAGTCAAACTACGACAAACAAAATGGAACGGAGGGAGTAAGACAGATTGATATACAAAAGTTGGAAAGTGTCAGCAAACCAACGTAAGAAACATATTACCTGGCACAGCATAAGCCAGTACGAAAAGTCGGAGATAATATAACTAACTTATGAGATACCATAAAAAGTACAAGAAGATTAGTCCTCTTAACACCTTCAATCAGCATGGCGACTGCTCCAACTCCTTTTTATGATGGGCAGGTATTTGAGGAGCACGATACATCATGTATCTATAGAAACATAAACCAAAGCAGAAGCTCAAAGCCAAAGCTCTAACTAACAGTCCTGCATTCAGCATGTAAGAGAGGACCTGCATAGCTACTCCGAACAATACGTCTATTACCCCAATATCATAAGATGCGTGCATGAAGTGGGCATAGACAGAGAAATTTGTGCTACAGCATAGCGTTAGAGCGAGATACCCATAATGGAACTCCAAAAACTGATGAAAGGCTGCTGCAGTTTGTTGGGAAAAATAGAGATAATTTTCCCTCCCCTCCGGACCGCTTTCAAACAGAAAATAACAGAGAAATTTAAAGAGAATAACGACACAAAGATTTAACGTGGAAAACTCCCAAATTGGAGAAAAACCACGGACCCCTCAGAAAAATATTCACTATATGGAAATTGTTACACCATACAATATTTTTCACACCCTCACTTTCTAACTATACTATCTCCAGAAAGACTAGATCTCTCAAATAGTATAAAAGAAGGAAGGAATTTGGGATACAAATACTAAAGGAGCAAAGCCTCCTTATATAGTAAAAAACCAAGGAGCAATTTCTTGCTCCAACCGATGTGGGATACTTGAAGTAGCCCACCTACCTTTTCTTTCTTTCTTCAAAACATCTCAACAAATCTCCACCTTTTGAAGAAAGAAAAAAAAAAAAAAACATCCGTTGGCCTTTTCTGTTGATCAGCTACACATAACAGAGTCAATTCTCCACCCAACTCTAACATCGGCCAACCATGCGCAGCTGCAACCTTCACATTGTCTGCTACCGACAATCATAATTCTCATATCAAGAATTATCATACTCCACCATAAAGAGTACATCCACCTAGATTGAATTTCACCAATCCAGGAATTTTCACTTGAAATCTCTCTCAATTTCAAGAATTTCATTTTTCAGCACATGTCGAAAAATCTGCTAATAATTATGGTGCAACTCTCTTGTTGACTTCCTGAGAGTTCATTAGCCATCGACATACTTTCCACCACACATCTTGCATCACTTGTCAACCAATGCCCATGTGCAAATTTGTGGACCCGCTACCAATAATCCGTCCTCTTCCATGGCATCTCAATACGTAGCAATCATGCCAAAAGGACACACATCTCTCAATTCTAGAGAGAACTCATCATCTCCTTTGCCACAGGAGATCCATTGGCAGCAACAAACGTTAGAGCTCTAGCCGAATCAGCTCCACCGTTTCAGCAATCTTCCCTTGTCCGAGTTTACCGGCCAGTAAATCAAAATTCTCGGTCTCCAAAGATTCCAATCTTAAATCTTAAACCTCTTTTGATCTCTACCTGCGTTAACAGAGAACCGCAAAAGTCTCAAAGCTACATCCCCACTGCGGATAATTTTCATCAGCTTTAACTTTTACTTTCTCACGCAACCAGCTCCAAAACTCATTCTCTAACCAAACTTCTCAAACCTTGTCCCCATCTTGCTTATTAGTACTTTTGCAAGTACCCCAAAGCAACTCCACCAGAATAGCAGGCTCCACCGAAATCAAACTCTACCTGTTACTCCACCAGAATAACAAAACTCCACCAGAATCTGACTCTGCCTACTACTCCACCTAGACAAAACTTCTGCTTGAAAATAACCCAAAGTTTCAAAATAACCAAAGTAATTCTTTTCTGATGTGGAAGATCAGACTAAGCTGCAACCACAAAGCATACTCAGACAGAACCCAAAGTTTCAAAATAACCAAAGTAATTCTTTTCTGATGTGGAAGATCAGACTAAGCTGCAACCACAGAGCATACTCAGACAGAACCTTGGCTCTGATACCACTTGTTGGGAAAAATAGAGATAATTTTCCCTCCCCTCCGGACCGCTTTCAAACAGAAAATAACAGAGAAATTTAAAGAGAATAACGACACAAAGATTTAACGTGGAAAACTCCCAAATTGGAGAAAAACCACGGACCCCTCAGAAAAATATTCACTATATGGAAATTGTTACACCATACAATATTTTTCACACCCTCACTTTCTAACTATACTATCTCCAGAAAGACTAGATCTCTCAAATAGTATAAAAGAAGGAAGGAATTTGGGATACAAATACTAAAGGAGCAAAGCCTCCTTATATAGTAAAAAACCAAGGAGCAATTTCTTGCTCCAACCGATGTGGGATACTTGAAGTAGCCCACCTACCTTTTCTTTCTTTCTTCAAAACATCTCAACACAGTTATCATAGGAATGACCTCGATCATAAACTTCATCTTGGCACCAACTAACCGGAAAGGCTTGTCACGATACCAATAAACAACAGAGACCAGCGTAAGCAATTGAATTACAAGACTGCAGTCCAGGAGAAACGAAAGGAAATAAACTCCTAGACTATCACGCAGTAGACTCAATGCACCAAACATAAGCATGACAGGAACGCCACCAAACATAAACCACCAATATTCCCTAGGCGCAGAGAGCTCCGCTGAAAAAAACAACACGAGCAAAACATATTTAGCATCTCAAAGAAAGTTGCAAAATCATAAAATCGAGCACACCAAGATTATGCACAAGCACAATTGGAGAGGGCAAATTTGCTCAGAAAATCACCACTTCAAAGCAATATTTTGAAAGCGAGGGCTTCATTGCTTTAAAGCGATGAAGCGAGGCGAAGAGAGCCTGAACCGCTTTTTAGGTCCGAAGCTAAGCGAGGTTAGTGAAGCGTACGCTTCATGGTCTGAAGCGTGAAGTGAGGAGAGCGTGAAGCTTACGCTTTAGTGAAAAAATAGTAAAACATTATTAAAGTGAAGAAAAATTAAAAGGTGGGACCTATTTGTAAAGAAAGAAACTTGGAGTAGCTGTGTGAATAGTTGGGACCTTATCTTTGAGGTGAATAGTAAAGACCTTGCCTAGGGTTTCTTTTTTCTTCTTTCTCCTATTTGTTATTTCTTCTTCTTCCTCTATTTAAGCTCAATTTTTTCCTATTTCTTAAAAATAAAGTTTTCGTAAATGTTCTTGGTGAATTCTTATTTATTCTATTTATTTTTGCAAGAATTTTCTTCACTTCAATGAAGCGAGCGCTTTGCTTCACGCTTTAAGTATTAGGGGCCCTGGTTGCCTTTCTTTGGTTCACCCTCTCCAAAACACTGCTTCAAACTCTAAAAAGAAGCTACCTCTAATCTCCAAACAGAATCAGAAAGTAAATTGTGGCATTAATCTGCCACTCGAGCTAGAAAAACACTGTATAAAGCTAGCCAATTTTCTGTGACCATGGTTAACCAAGAAGTTTAGTGAATAGCTTCAGACTATGTGGGCTATAAATAACCAAGCAATTGTTGCAACTCTTCAGAAGTGACTTAGGACTTTATTACCTAATTAACTATCGTATGTAATAGATTGCTAGTATTAAACCTCACAATATCAAGTAAAAAGACCCAATGGTTAGGTAAAAAGACTTACAAAACACAGGGACCCTAATCTTCTTGATAATCGAATCCACGGCATTCATGCTCTGCCTGCCAATTTCATAGGAAACCGTCCTAGTATGGACGAACGGGCTACAGGAAGAGGTGCATAGAGGGAGAACTTGAGGGGAATCATCCATCATCAGGCTGCAGATAGATACAAGTCGTATTATTATATATCTGTATAAATTGATTTATATTTTTCCGTCTTACAAGAAATAGATCTAAGGTTCATTAGAAAGGGATAAAAGGAGAAGATATGTTGAATAACCTGTTAACAAGATATTACACTTTTCGTCTGGTGATGCAAAAGAGAGAAAACAATAAATGCAGGGACAAGGAAACAAAAGTTGAAGGGGCTAGCGACGTCAAATATATAACTCTTCCATTAGTCGACTAAAGATATCAAATGAATGAACAATCATATAGATCAAATATTTACAAGCCATGTGGGTTTAGAAAGCAGTAGATTGTGTGATTCAAAAAACAAATATATATACAAATCGCAATACCGTGATTCTTTCATTCATACAAATAAGAACAACAACGACAAACATTAGGGCTTTGTTGGAAAAAGACAAACACACCTGCCACCAAAGCACGCAACAGGACCCTTTAGGACTTGGGAGGACGCCAAGCGAGAGAATGTAATAAGCTCATCGTTCAAAATAGCTTAAAATATTTTATTTATTTCTGATATTTAAGAAACGTGTAGTTGTGTAAATAGCCAAGTATTTGCACGAAATAGATAGATTTGGCCTACTATTATGTCACCATAAAAAAGTTTTACAAAAATGACCCTCGTAAGGAAAAGTTGCTGGCGACTACCAGATGAAAACCCTTGACAGTCCAAGTCTTTGCTAATTAGCATATGTAATTGTGTGTTTTCATTACCTTAAAGTCCAAGACCTCGACTAGAAATATTTGTGTATATTTATTTTTAGACTTAATATTATATATATATATATATATATATATATATATATATATATATATATATATATATATATATATATATATATATATATATATATATATAAATATTGTGTGTAAATATATCGGTTCAGTTCGGTTCAGTATTTTTTCGATTTTTATTATTTTATAAAAAACGCTACCCTAATTATTCGTACGGTTATAGAGTTATATTCAGACCATCAATTTTAATAAAAATAACCTAATAATTGGTTCAGTTCGATACGGTTCGATGGTTTTTTGAAAACCAATGACACCTCTATCTTGAACATATAAAACTACTGCATTTTTTCATCTGTTATATATGGAAGTGATACCCGTTAAGTGAATTTAAACATAAAGAATCCGTAAGTATTACCATTACAAAATTTTCTCTCCCAAACATAAAGAATTCCGCTAACTTTGGTTGAAACACTATATATACTTATATATACACAAAGGAAATCTAATATATATGCTAATTGGCACCCACAATAACAAAAGGCGAAATTGTGCCAGTGGTAAGGGATCGAAACTTCCTGCTTGATTGTTGAGTTTCGATTCCCACTAGGAGCTTTTTTTTTTTTTTTTTTTTTTTCTTTTTTAAATTTTTAAACTTACAATACTAGATATAAATGCGTGGGACCTGAGAATATCTTATTTTCTCTCTCTTCCTATCTGTCACCCACCTCTCCCTAAACCAAAAGAGTCTCTCTTTAATTACTAGTATTAATTATTTTTATTCTCTTTAATTAATTATTAAATATGTTTTGATTTTATATCTTTTCTCAATAACTTTTAATTTGTCTTATTTTTCTTGTTCTTTTCTCCAAAGTAAGGTCAAAATAATTTTAATTCTTTCAAAAAATTATTTGAACCTTTTATTTTTAAGAAGAAAAAGTAATTTTTGAACACCACCCTTCAGGAAAAGAAAAAAAAATGACAACAAATGAAGTAAGTAAAAAATAAAGTCTAGAATAACATTATTGATTATTATTTAATTGATTGTTTAGTCAATTAGCCTGTTACATACAGTATGATGTATGTATATTTATGATATATACTAGTAATATTGTTAGAAATTTTATGATTTGCGTTAAGTTGTAGTAATTTTTTTGGTCTAATTGTTTTGTCTATAAATACAAAGAGACAACAGTTATTCTTTTACTATTGTGTAAATAGACGTGTGTTTGCGCCCAAATGACACCCGGTACTTTAAAATTTTGGATCCGTCCTTGTTCCAGTTTACCTTATCCAACAAGCGTGCAAAAGCAGTAGAGAAATAGCTCCAAGCTAAGAATACTGTTTTAACAAGTTTATTTTGTTTTGGTTTGTTCCTATGAACATTATATGATTTTTGTGATCTTAATTACCTTGTATATCTCTTCTTTGTGTTGGTTGTTCCTATGACATTATCTATCTATTTATTCTTTAAAATATTTGAATGATGGGTTGAGCAGGATTTCTCAAAAAGAATTTTTGGTTAGAATTAACCTCTTTTTTGGAGACTTTAATGTGGCTCTATATATTAAGTAATTAAATATATTTACCTTATTTCCCAAATCAAGTAATTATTCCATCCGTCCCAAATTAGTTGATGTTTTAATAAAAAAAGTGTGTCCAAATTAGTTGTTTTTTAAGATTTCAAGACAAAATATGTTAGTTCTTTCCAACTATACCATTAATAATTACAAAAATTTTCAAAAAAAGTTAACATTCAAATATTAAATAAGGGTAACATAGTAAATATACATCATATTTAATGATTTTCTTAATGGCGTGAAAAAGCTAAAGACGACAACTAAAATGGACAGAGAGAGTATTTAGATAATATTTTTATGGTTATACAAATATGTTAGTTTCCTTGATAGAAGGAAACATTTAATGTGAGTCCATAGGAAAATTTTATTTCATTAAATAGTTCCTAGGGTCAAAGTTTTTATCGAAGAGTCCCTAGCCTATTTATATATACGCCTGTGACACCATGTCTGACATCCTGCTAGGCATAGGCTAGAAGAATTCCTACGGTTCCTGTCAAGATCCACAAGGCGTTTTTCACCAAAGCTCTATATTAGTGTCTGATTTATAACTATTTCCATCATAGGACAGTGAGTTAAATCTAAGTGCTCCAACGCAATTCCAGTACCAGGTTTAGTACTGTGGTAAATGAGTTCTATCATAGTCCATAGAGAATCTTTCATATGATAAAGTGGGCTAAGAGAATGCAATAATTGAACTTGTTGACAATATCCAACACCTTATAATTAGAAAAGAAGAATAATCAATATTTAATACATGAGCCTTGCGGAGCCACTCTTTTAAAAGCTTCATAAGACTGGTTTGACTAGTGACAAAAATTCCTTCAAAATCCAGTTGTACACTACTCCATCCAGTTGACTAGGGTCAAATTGATTAATTTTTAAGGGGAATTTGCACATCGAATTTTTAAACTTTTTTAAATAAAATTTATATATTTAGAAATTGCATGAAAAATACTATAAGTCACAATAGTTAACAATTCAAAATAGTTAGAAAATATTTGTAAGATATGTGGTCAAACATAATCTTGTTTGACCCTTCAAATAGTAATAAGTTCATCATTTTTGAATCGGAGGGAGTATATAAAAATCCTTGAAACGATAAACAATGTATAGACTAATTAACAGAGTTATGTATTTGGAAAGAGAGCTATAATATAGTTTTTTTTTTTTTTGGTAAAAAACTGGATATTAACCATTACTTAGCATAATACATTAGTAATTATAGAGTCATGAACAGTTTCATGTGCTCTATCTAATACAGAATTTCCAAAAGTGGCTAATACATTTATAGTGCCACTAGATATAGTCCTAGTAAATATAGTAGCGTTCTTATCATCTTGAAGGACCTTAAGAACTATATCAGGTGGATGTGGCCATTCTTGCAGCTGATTGAAAGTATTAGAAGTGTTGCCAAGCTGAGCCAAAAATGTGAAACCATGTTGGCTTCACGGAAGGTGTGTTGAACCACAGGATTCCCCAACTTCTGGAGATCGAACCTGTATTTTGATAACAAGTTTGCATAAATTGGATTAGTATTCTCAAGTAACTTAATGACTTCAATAGAATCTGTAGCAATTTCAATATACTCAAAATTGTGATTTAAGGCCACTTGGATTCCAATGCAGAGAGCCATTAGCTCCATGTAAGTATGAGTATGTCCATTAACTTTCATGCAGAAGCCCAGAATCCAATCTCCTTTAAAATTTCTAAAAACACCACCAATACCTCCATTCCTGGATTGAGTATTGAAAACTCCATCAATGTTCAGTTTTAAATTAGGGTATATAGGTGGTTGCCATTTAAAGGTGACAGTGATTTTATCAGTAGGAAGCTTATATCTATCAGTCATGTATTTATATTCCAAGGCGCTAGAAATCACATAGGATAGTTGAAGCTCCTGACTATCCTCATGGAAGACATTATGGTTCCTATTAAGCCACAAATGCCACAGAGCAAATGGAATAAACTGAACCAATGACAATGAATAATGCATCACTTTGTCATTAGTAGCATAACTTGATCATAGCTCTGTTAACCAACACTGAGTGATAAGTTGGTATTTTACCAACTTAAATACCACCTTAAGCTTTTGTTTTTGAATCCAAAAGCAATAATATGTGCTATTGATACCGTGAATTGCTTAATTTCAGGTTATGACGAGTGTAAACGAGTCGTTGATTGAAGTTGAAGCAAAAGAGCAAGAATTAGAATCAAGAGATCAAGATCGGAGTCACAGAGCCAGGCGCCCCGCCTAGCTCAGGCGCCTGCCTGAAGAAACCACTGCATAAGAAGAGAAAAGGGACACAGGCGCCCCAGCTGGCCAGGCGCCCCACCTGAGTTGCAAAGGCTCCAGGCGCCCCGCCTGAAATAGAAGGGCTTCAGGCGCCCCGCCTAAAACACGGGTTCCTGATCTTCTATAAATACTAAAAGTTAGAGTTTTAGCATTATCTAATTCTAGACTATACTCTAAGGGGTCGTTCGGTTGAATGTATAGTTTACGCGGGTATTAACTATTAATGCGGGTATTAATAATGTGGGTATTAGTAATGTGTGTATTAATAATGTAGGTATTAATAATGCGGGTATTAGTTAACGCGGGGTTTAGTAATGTGGGTATTATCCATGCATATATTATAACGTAGGGATTATTTTTTGAATCACTGATATATTACAAATTAATAAACAATATTATTATTTAAAATATTTATTTACTCCTTAAATAAAATTTTAAAATATCCTCCTAATGAGGGTCATTTTTGTCATTTTAAATTTTAATACCTGCGTTATTAATACCCACATTATTAATACCACCTTCTACCCCGCATAAAATAATACATAGATTCCCGCATTATTAATGCGGGTATTAATAATGCGGAATATACAAAAACGCAACCAAACGTTGTACTAATTTTATGCGGGTATTAAAATTTCACAGAAAACCAACCGAACGCTGCGCTAAATTAGTGCGGAGTTTTGCGCGGGTATTAAGTTGCTTATACAGCAACCGAACGACCCCTAAAGGTTTTGGGCGATTTTGTGAGCCAAGTTGGAGACTTAACATCATGTTGTAAGCTTCTAAACTTGTACCTTTGAATATTAATTCATATATCAATCCAAAGTCTATGTTTGATTTCAATCCATCATTTCATTACATGTTGATTGCTTTGATTCAAACCCTAGTTATGAGTAGCTAAATTCATAACTAGGGGTGTAATTGTGCTATTGTGATAGAAAATTAATAGGTGTTGTTTTATTTCACTAACCATAACACAAGTAACAATTATCCAACTCCCCATTACAATAGCATCAAAATCCCAAAATCCATGATATTTGGGATTTCTTGTCTTAATTGCTAGTTGAAGACTCGGAAGAGATTAACTAGTGTAGAATAGTTGGGTTGGCGAGGATTTGAGTTGATAGGCTATTTATATAGACTAACTCATCTAAAAGGAGTTACGCTCGGAAGAGGTCTCCTTTCCTCAGGTCATTGAGTAGTGCTTTAAGCATTCAACTAAGGCTTTGACGAGCGGGTTGTGAAAGATCTCTCCTAGACCGGAAGGATTCTAGAGATCACGATCGGACTGCTCGACCATAATTATACTTGTGTTGGAAAAGTGAAGTAAAGACACCCGTTGGTTGGAAATCACTATTAGTTGGTTGCACCGCTAGTCTAGTAACATTGAACAACTCACTTGTTTAATTGCTTACACTTTAGAATTAATCATAGTTTTCATCGAACAAATCATACTTCTAGGACTCAATACTAAATCTCATTTGAATATCTATTTGAAATTCTCTCACTTGACGTGCTAGTTCCCTTGGAAAATCGACCTCGACTCACATCGGGTATTATACTTTGACGACCGCCCTTCACTATTAATGGTGTAAGATTGAGCGTGGATCAAATTTTGGCGCCGTTGCCGGGGAACTACGGTTTCAATATTGAGTTGCATTAGTTAATCAAAATTGTTTAGTTCACAAGTCCTAGTATTTTGCTTTTGGTTTTGGTTTTACCTTGTGTAGGTGAAACATGGCTTATAGGAGAAATCTTAATCGGAACTTGCGAAACCCCAAGTACCACCATTATTACAATCAACAACATGGGGATCCGCAAGGTTATGAAGAAGAATATGATGAAGAGTTCCATGTAGAACTCAACCAAGAGGGCTATCCATTCCATGTTGAACAAGTGGACGAAGATGAGATACAAGAGGAAGCTAATGATCCTCAAGTGGAGAATGTGAACCCTCATGATGACAACCCTTTTGGCCAAGCAAATGCAGGGGGTCCAAGCAAATGAAGAAGGAAATCTTGGAGGAAATGAAGATGTTGCGGGTAATGCTAATCGGGGTGGCAACAATGCAAACCGAAGCGGCCGAGGTGTGAACCAAGGGGGTCGAGGTGTAAACCGTAGAGGTAGAACAAATGTCAACCGAGGGGGCAATGCCAATAGAGTTAATGCTCGCAATGTCAACCGTAATAAAGAGTATGCTAGAGGTGCTCGAGACTATCAACAAGAGTATGCTAGAGGTGCTCGGGACTATCAACAAGAGATGAGAGACTATGAAGATGATGAGGAGATTGAGGAACAAATTGATATGAATTGTTTTGCAAGTGCCATAGTTCCTCCTCCTATCCATGGCAATGCTAGCTTTAGCATCCCAAATGTAATTCTTCAAGGTCTTGAACAATATGGTTGCTTTGGTGGTACTAAGAATGAAGACGCAAATGATCACTTGAGAAATTTTGTGCAAACTTGTAATCTCTACAGGTCGGCAAGGGTATCGGAAGAATCATTGAGGTTGAGAGTGTTCCCTTACTCTCTCACCGGAAAAGCTAAAGATTGGTTGAACAAGTTGCCGAGAAACTCTATTTTCACTTGGCAAGAGTTGGTAAAACAATTTTTAGGGACGTTTTCACCAAAGGGGAAGCAAGCGGCATTGAGAGATAAGATCTACATGTTTGAGCAAGAGGCATCCGATTCTTTGGCCGAGGCTTGGGAAGCTTTCCAAGATGGGTTGCTCCAGTGTCCTAATCATGGGTTCAATAGGAACATGTTGTTGCAAAGCTTCTATCAAGGGTTGAACAAGATGAACCAATCCTCCTTGGACACTTTATGTGATGGTGTCACCATGGACAAGAGGTACGAAGATGTGAAAGATATCCTCGACAAAGTGACCAAGAGATCTCAAGAATGGCAATCAAGAGCTAAGAATCCGGGAAGAGAAGTTGGGATTAGTCTAAAGATGATGGAAAGATTTGAAGCCCAAGATCAAAAAATGGCAAGGATCTTGACATCAGTGGACCTCATGAACAAGAACTCAAAGGCCGATAGGGAAGCCAATGAAAAGAAGTTGCACAAGGTGGAGAATATCCACACCACAAATGCCGGCCATCAAGTGCCCCCAATGGGTTATGTGACTCCCGGAGGTGTTCCTATATCCCTTCTCCAACATGGGCAAGAGGGATACTATCCGGAACAATGCTACCATGTGCAAGATGGGGAGGAAGTACATTATGTGGGTAACTACCAAGGGCAAAGAGGGTATGATCAAGGTGGTTATCAAAGACCTTATCAACAACCCCACCAACAACCATATCAACTTGCCTACCAACAACAAGGGCAATGGAGGCCGAGTCAAGGAAGTGGTAATTGGAATAGCAACTATGCTCCAAGACCTCCATTTATGCAAAATGATCAAGAGACAAAGGCTCCCACCATTAAAATACCACATATTCCCAACTTTTCATATTTGCCACATAATAAATACACTTAATTTAATAAGTTCCAAAGATTTAGGATATTGATGAGTATTTTCAAATTTATCATGCCACCATGTTGTAAAATCAACCCCTTTTTTCTAAATTAGGCAATTGATAGAACACATTTTCCAAACTAATTGGGATTTCGAGCAACGAAACAACATATATGATCTATTATTTCTCTTTCAATACTACAAACTTTAAGAATCACAAGTATGAATCGATCTTTTAGCAATATTACTACTAAGCGACAATAATTTAAAACAATTTCACACTTCAAATATTTATAACACAAGAAAAGAGAGCTAGGGATTTACCCATTTAAACAAGATTCTATTAACCTAACACTTCTTTAATCTCACAAAATCACATGGGTAACATTTAATGGTCGACCAATTAAGTTTATAAATACAATTTTACAACACAAGTGGGCACATATTATAACCTTTCTTTCCCCGTTAATTTTTTACTAAAAGAATTAATATAATTAAATTTTAACAAAATATAAAAAATTAATAAAATTAAATAAACTAAAAAAAGAAAACATACTTGTAACAAATTCTCCGGTGGCAGTGTTATACAGTGTGTCATTGAAAAAAAAAAGTTAAACGGGGAAGGGGAATGACGGGCAATGTGTAAAGGGATAGGGGAAGGGGAATAACAGGCAGTGTGTAAAGGGAAAGAGGAAGAGGAATAAAGGGAAAGGGGATGGGGAATAACGGGTTACTTGAACGGAGGAGCGATGTAGCTGGTGGGATTGATGTGCCGGTGGGAAGTAGGCCTGGGCATAGAGCTGAGCCAGCTCGGAACTCGGCTCGGCTCGATTGCCTTTAGCTCGGCTCGGCTCGGCTCATTTTGAAAAGAGGCTCGGCTCGGGCTCGGCTCGGTTTTATTCAAAGTTTGGCTCGGTTCGGCTCGGCTCGGTCAAAGCTCGGTCAAGCTCGGCTCGGTCAAAGCTCGGCTCGACAGAGCTGGCTCGGCTCGGCTCGGTTAACTTGATTTATTATGTAATTTTCTCTTTAAAATATAACTTTCATTCATTAGTCTCAATTACTAATTTGAAGTCTACTTAATATTTAATATAATTAACAATTGATAAACTTGTACTCTTATCCTTATTTATTTGACATAAGCAAATTTATTTTCTCATAATGTAAAGGTTAAGCCTACTAAATAGCTGATACTAAAAATCAAATGCAATTCATATTTTTAATTTAACCATTTAATTATTAACATAATTATAACCATAATATTGAATTTCTTACCAAAAATAAAATATATATTAATAGGATCTAAAATAATCATAGAAAAAAATGTGTATTAAATTAATCACACAAGCTTAAAAAAGTCATGAAAATATTTACTAACGCAATATTGTTGGTGAAAGAAAATCTCAAATTATAATAGTACAATAAATAATAAATTAGAAAGATCCTCTACTTCAAGTGTATCTTCTAATGTTTCCAGTGCAAATAATGATCCTCTAGCACAAATTATTAGTAATAAAAAGAGAGCTGCTGCTTCAAGTGATATGGCTATAAATACAGAATTAAATTTATTTTTAAACAGTGAACAAGTGTATGATGCAGAAAAAAATGTGTATTAAATTAATCACACAAGCTTAAAAAAGTCATGAAAATATTTACTAACGCAATATTGTTGGTGAAAGAAAATCTCCAATTATAATAGTACAATAAATAATAAATTAGAAAGATCCTCTACTTCAAGTGTATCTTCTATTGTTTCCAGTGCAAATAATGATCCTCTAGCACAAATTATTAGTAATAAAAAGAGAGCTGCTGCTTCAAGTGATATGGCTATAAATACAGAATTAAATTTATTTTTAAACAGTGAACAAGTGTATGATGCAGACAATTTTGATATTTTGGACTGGTGGAAAAATTGGCAAAAATCATATCCAATTTTGTCTACCATGGCCCGAGATTTGTTAACTTCTCCGGTGTCTACTGTAGCATCGGAATCTGCTTTTTCTGCAGGTCGAAGAGTATTAGGAGACACAAGACACTCAATGACAGCAACTTCAATAGAAATGTGTGTAGTTTTAAAAGATTGGCTAGATGCTGAAACAAGAAGTCAAAACCTGGTGTTCGATGTTGATTTTGTTTCCAGTGATGAAGAATCTTTGTCTAGCTTAGAAGCTTAGAGTATAAAATTGTTATTATTTTATTTCTTATGATGTATCAAAGTTTTAAGCAAAGACTTTAGAATAAAACTGTTTTTAACTACTTATCATATTTTTAACTTCATCTCTAAAACTGTTTTTTTAATGATTATGATGGAAAAAAAATAAATATTATTTTTTATATTATTAAGTATGAGGACACAAAAGAAAAAGAGTCAGCTCGGGCTCGGATCGGGCTCGGCTCGGGCTCGGTCAAACTCTAGCAAAGCTCGGTTGAGCTCGGCTCGAGCTCGGCTCGGCTCGGCTCGGTATAGTTTAAAGCTCGGTTCGGCTCGGCTCAGGCTCGGCTCGACTCGGTAACATAGTAAGCTCGGTTGGGCTCGGCTCGCTCGCTCGATGCCCAGGCCTAGTGGGAAGAAAGAGTCGTGGGATACGGGTATAAAGTGAAGAAAGAGAAAGAGTAATGATTTTTTTTATAGTTTGGCTAGGGAGTTCTCTCGCCAAGTGTCTGACACATTTTTTTTTCAGTGGCGAGAAGGTGTAAGATTTTTCTTTTAATCGGTGAGGAAATTACTTAACCAAACAACAATATAATTTTTTTTTTAGAAAAAAATTTTGGCAAGGGAATTCCCTCTCTGGGTGTTCAGAGAGGGAATTCCCTCACCACCTCTTTCCTCGCAGAATACACGTTTTCTAGTTGTTGTCGGACCACATATTTAACCCTAAAAAACCGTTAGATATAGATATGATCTACCTCGTTAAGCTTGTTGGGGTCAATAACAAAGTGCTCAAAATCCTAGTCCAAAGATCTGAGCAGGAATGATCTTTTTAGGCTTTTCCCTTTAGATGGGGTAGGTTCGTGAGCCAATATAACCCAAATGCTCGCTAGTTTTATAAACTAGAGTGATGAAGGCAAAGTAGGATTTGGTTCAAGTACGACCGTACCTTAAACCCTTGTAGATTTTATAAGATTAAAATAAGTGTTTAAGTTAAAATAACCAAGTCATTATGGATAAACCCCTAGTATGAGTTTAGCTACTCATACTAGGGTTCAACACAATCATAGTAAGGAATGAAATAGAAAGATCATGTAATGGAATAGATCAAAGATGGGAATCCTTACAAAAATTGTTGTTTCAAACCCTTGCTTGCTTCCAAGAATATTCAAAAGTGGTAAAGTACTATGTTCTGAGGGTATTCCTAGATACTTTGCCTTGGAGGCATACTGAACTATTTATTGGCATGGTTTGTCAACCAAATTACTAATTACGAAAATGCCATTTCAGACCATTTTCTATCCTTAGCGGATCATTTTGCAATCCGCCGGTTACATTCAGCGGTGTCTGAATGTTGAGTTTCTGACTTTCTTATTGTCTTTCACCTTTCAGGTTCGGCGGACCACCAATCTAGTGGCGGAGATCTTCATCTTCATCGCCAATTTCTTGAGTCCAACACCGGCGAGGTCGTCGTTGATTCTACGGAGCTGCCGACTGCTTTCCGCCCGTAGTTCGACGATCTGCCATTCACTTTGGTGGAATGCCTTGGACTCTTGGACTCTTGAACCCTCATCTTCTCCAGCAGGTGGCCACTTCATCCGGTCGTTGATTCGGCGGATTGCCGATCTTCTTCTGTTGCTGCCTTGCTTCCATATTTCCAACTTATAGCCAAATTGTTCTTTGTTTTGCTCTTTCTTCTTTCCTTTTGGCTTTGTACTCTAAATATCAGTACATTCCTGAAACATTGGAAAATTACATAAGATTCGTAGAAATAATATAGTTAAAGGACATAAAAACTAGCATAGAAGAGTTGCAATTCAGCACAAAATATCAATATATCATGGGTTAAGTAGTGAAATGAGTTTGAGTCTTGATTTGGGTAGAATTAGTCTAATTAGTTAAGAAACTGAGTTAATATAATTAAGAAAGATTATTTTTAATTAATGATGCCACGTCATTTTTTTAGTGAGTTTTAAGAAAATTTGGACTAGATTGATTTTTGTGTAGATCGGAGAAAAGGTGGGTGACTTTTAAGCAACAAAAAAAAAAACAAAAGTAAAATTTGTGGTAATGAAGCAATAGGTCGTGACCACCGGTAAAATTAACTCTAAATTTTAGACTCATCCTTCTTTTATTACGTCAATAAGCCTCAACACAACACTTGACTGTCTACTGAAATTCAGGCTATTCAACACAATGTTATGGGGGTCTTGCTTCTACATATCCAGATGAAGTTGTAACTCTCAAGCATCGTTTTGTAGAAGGGATAAGAGATTATAATTCCGGGATTAAATTCAAAATTATATTATCCCATGTTTGGTAGGAAATTTTATTTCGGTATTATCAATTTTGAGATTACTTATCCCACAATTTGAATACTATTTTTATCCCATAGGAGAGGTGGGATTGTTAATCCCTGGATAAACTATATTCATACCAAACGACCCCTCAATTTCTTGTTAGTGATTGGAGTAGCATTTATATGCAAATTACTGCCCTTGTTTGAATTTTCATTCACTATTCTAAGCTTTGTAATAGTACTGTTTTATTAATGCTGGTTTTGTATGACGTGTGAAATAAATTCCTCCAAAAATCCATCTGTAAAGTATCATATAAAAAGCCTCGACAATCATTAATACTAGACTAATAGAGCCATATGTACATGGAATAGACAAATTATTATTTCTAGAAATTCGCTGAATATAATACTAATCGTGTGACCAATTATGGAATATGAATACACGATAGCATCATCAAGTGGACGATTATTTTGACTACAGCAGTCCATATGTAACTCAATATGCATATCTGCATAAGTTGTTCATTTTTATATTATCAAAAAATGATACATCTAATTAGTACTCTCAAAGTCCCCAGCACCTTGATCTACAGCTCAGCCGCAAAAGGTTAATTTTAACTAATGTTTCTGCCTAAGACCAAATATGCTGCATCTAGTCTAGATTCACCACTGCTACAATCGACCTATGAATTTAAGCAGCTGGAGCATAATCATAATCGTCATCATCATTGTCTCCTTCCAAGGATGCTGCAGGAGCATAGTCATAGTCTCCATCGTTGTCATCACCATCACCCTCTAAGCATATTGCTGCTGCTGGAGCATAATCATATCCATCATCCCCATCATCATCTCCATGTGTAATACACCTTCTCTTCTCGAACCCAATAATCTGTAATATGCCAGACATTTTATAAGTAACTTCTTCTTGGATTATAGAGTATGATGAGATCTTGGATGTTTGTGTATATTTCTTTGATAGGATATAAAATTAATAATGGTTTTGTGGTGTGTATGATAGCTGCGGAAACCATTTGCTTATATAAAGGTTAGAGCCAACTCTGGACTCATTTTGACGCAATTTGGCACGTTAGGGACTGTGTTGTGTTACCTGTGGAATGTGCACAGCCATAAGCTTGGCTGCACCAAGCAACTTTCGGGGCTGCCACATAGAAAATTCACTTTACATGTCATCCCATATCACATATACTAGTGTTAAAGTTATTATTCTCCATACTTGCGGATATAGAGGATTTTAAATGGTGAAGATGCTACTTTCTCTTGTGAAAGACATTACTAATCTCAAATTATTAAGGCAATCGGTGTAATAACCCAAAATGTACATTGCTTCGATTGGCTTACCATACGATAAAGTGTAAGCATAACATTCTCTAACACCTTCCGGTCTATGTAAATCGGTTCTAGTTAATTTTACACATGAATCAGTGCTAAACATGCTATTATCCGACAGAATGCTTGCCTGAAATATTTTTGTCGGGATTAATTATTTTTCCATGAATTTTGTGGGAAATACAATTTATTCCTTAAAAAAAATATTAATAATTACTACATATGTTTTACCTCATTATCCTTATTTATTTCATTATTATGCACGACAAGACTTATTTACTCTTTTATAATAAGGACAATACTTGGTACTCTAAATTGACACTCATTTTGAGACAAATAAAAAGCAAAAAAAAAAGACACTTATTATGAAACAGACATAGTATCTTAGAAGTAACTCAATCAATAGAAATTGATGACATCTGGAATTTGATATACTACTTCACCGGCCTTTTGTGCCAATTTATGTGATGTTATTTCTTTTTAATATGTCTCCCAAAAATGAATGACACCTTTGTATATAAAAATATTACATATATAACTTTAAACTTCTCATATTTATAGCCACAAAAGATCTTATGACTTTTTTGAGACTATTCAATTTTTTTTTTTAATTGTATGCCTGTCTGCAGAGTCACATTAATTGGGACAGAAGTAATAAGGTTGAAGAAAAAAAAGCTGGCTATCGCCTGTGTGCTGGTTGAATAATAATACTCAGTAATAATACAATGAGTTACAATCCAAGAAGTACTCCAACGCATTCTAGTACCAGGCTTAGTACTGTAGTAAGTAAGTTCATCATAGTCCATAGAGAAAGTCTTTCATACGGTAGATTGAGAGTCATTAGTGGACTGATCACAGAATGCAACAATTGAAATTATTGACAGTATACAACATTTTATAATTAGAAGAGAAGAATAATCAATATTTTCATACATGAGCCTTACCAGGCTACTCTTTTAACAACTTTGCAATGACATAATGCTGGGTTGACTTAGTGACAAAAGTTCCTTCGAAATCCAGATGTACGCTATATAAAAAGACCCTTATACAATAAACAATAGACTAATTAGCAGAGTTATGTATTTGGAAAAGAGCTATCTTATAGTTTCCTTATTATAATAATCATGTGACCAATTATGGAATATGATCAATACAATCACATCATCAAGTGAGACTATGACTAAAATCCATGTTACAGTTCTGCACGACTTGTTCAAATGTATCCAAAAAAAAAAAAAAAAAAATCTAGTAAGTGATATCAGAGTCCTAACACTCTTCTGTTGACAGACGCTACTAGTTTCAACTAACATATAAATTTAGCTATTCCTATTTAAGAAAACTGATACTACACTAAGTATCACTACTAAGTAAAATCCACTAAGGTTCTTACATATACAGTTAAAATCTATAACTAACTGCTTAGAAAATTTGCTCAGAAAATCACCACTGAACCGCGATGAAGCGAGGCAAAGCGAGCCTGAACCGCTTTTTAGGTCCAAAGCGAAGCAAGGTTAGTGAAGTGTACACTTCATGGTCTGAAGCGTGAAGCGAGGCGAGCGTGAAGGTACGCTTTAGTAAAAAAATAGTAAAACATTGTTAACATGAAGAAAATTAAAAGGTGGGACCTATTTGTAAAGAAAGAAACTTGGAGTAGCTGTGTGAAAAGTTGGGACCTTATCTTTGAGGTAAAATCAGACGCTTGGAGTTGGAGAAAAATCATATCCTGCCTAGGGTTTCTTTCTTCTTCTTTCTCCTATTTGTTATTTCTTCTTCTTCCTCTGTTTAAGCTCAATTTTTTCCTATTTTTTAAATATAAAGTTTTCTTAAATGTTGTTGGTAAGTTCTTATTTATTCTATTTATTTTTGCAAAAATTTCACTTCGCTTCACGCTTTAAGCATTAGGGACCCTTGTTGTAATAGATTGCTAGTATTAAACCTCACAATATCCAGTAAAAAGACCCAATGGTTAGGTAAAAAGACTTACAAAACACAGGGACCGTAATCTTCTTGAAAATCGAATCCACGGCATTCATGCTCTGCCTGCCAATTTCATAGGAAGCCGTCCTAGTATGGACGAACGGGCTACAGGAAGAGGTGCATAGAGGGAGAACTTGAGGGGAATCAGCCATCATCAGGCTGCAGATAGATACAAGTCGTATTATTATATATCTGTATATATTGATTTATATTTTTCCGTCTTACAAGAAATAGATCTAAGGTTCATTAGAAAGGGATAAAAGGAGAAGATATGTTGAATAACCTGTTAACAAGATGTATGGGCCTAAATCATTTTTAGGTACACAAATCGAATTTGGATTCGAGTATAAGCAAATCTTTGTATCAAAGCAGTAAACAATGCACGAAATAGACGAAAAATGCGTTAAATAACTTGGTTTCAATATATAGATGTTCAGTACAAATTTGGGCAGAGTTTCGGTATAAATTTTTGAATCCGTATTACATGAAAGGATCTGCTATTTATAGTTGCAAGCCTCTGCCCATGATCTCCACTATCAATTGGTATGGCTTATCAAAGGATTAAGTGGTATGGCTTATCAAAGGATTAAGTGGCCAAGTTCTAAAAGTATTCGAGATTAGCATAAGTTGCAAAGACAATTTACGTTCAGTTTGTTTCAAGATATGTCATGAGTTTGAGTTAAAGCAGAAATTTTAAATGCATTATAACTTCGGTCGTGTATCAATAATTATTTATTTTATCAAATTACTTTACTTTGCCTCTATCTTAAAATATTATACAATATTGAGTTCATAAATCAAGTCTCTGAGTATAATTTGCAAGCCCAAGTCTAAAGAAGAACGAGGGAGCAGTGGCAGCGAGTTCAAGATGAATCAGCACAAATCAAACACCCCTCCCCAAAACTAACAAAATTTTCTTTGAGAGCAGGAACATGAAAGCTTGCAATGAAAGGATCATTCGCATTGTGGATGAACAATTTATTGAACGCGCGTCCAAAGTTGCCTTGCAGATTGCGTCGCATTGCCTTTTTCATAACTTAAAGCATTATGCTTTGTCATGAGTTATTGTCGAACAGGCGGCATTTCTACCCCTATGACTTTCATCCCTAATAGGCGACAAAGCCGAGGCTGGTTTTGTGTTTTCAAAACTAGCCAAATAGGGCATCGCCTTGTTTTAGTTGATAATCCGCACAAAGCCATCCTTGCTGGATTATCTCGCCAATTGATTTATCAATGGTTATCGCACTGACTACATTTCCGCACTACTATGCTTTGCACTTGCTTTAAAAAGTTAATTCCTTGTTTTACTCTTTCCGGTTGACCACCAGGCGGGGCTTCTCCCTTGTTGGACTTTCACGCCTATTGATTCGCTGAATCGCTTTTGCGTTGCTTTACATTTTATGCTAAATTGCTTTGCACTTGCTTTCAATTATGCCTTTGCATTTGCTTTATATTATAACTTGCTTTACTTTAAGGTTAACAGGTCAGCCCTGAGACCCTCCTTGCTTTGTGCCGGATCAGATCACCAGCTGATTTGTAGACAATCAATTCCAAGACCCTCCTTGTTGTGTGCCCGACCGGCTTGCCAGTTGATTTGTCAAGATTGTTCAAATTGCTTTGCACTTGCTTTAAATTATGCCTTCGCATTTTCTTTGTATTACGTCTTGTTTTACTTTTCAGGTTAACAGGCCAGTCCCGAGACCCTCCTTACTTCGTGCCGGACCGGTTCGCCAGCTGATTTGTTCGACAATCAACCCCAAGACCCTCCTTGCTTCATGCCCGACCGGCTTGCCAGTTGATTTGTCATGCTTGTTGAAAAGGATTTGCACTATGCCTTCGCACTTGCTTTATTGTTTCGCCAGTTAATTGGAAGACAATTTATCAAAGATATTGCACCTTGCACTTACAAATTACGTCATGCCTACCGTAAGCAATCGGGGGCCTTATTATGAGTCTATCATGAGCAAGCGAAGACTTCATTAGCATTGAAGCCTACCACAAGCAATTGGAGGCCTTATTTTGAAGCCTATCATAAGCAATTGAAGGCTCTTTTATTATTGATCCTACCGTAAGCAATCGGGGGATCTTATTATCAAGTCTATCGTGAGCAAGCGAAGACTTCATTAGCATTGAAGCCTACCATAAGCAATTGGAGGCCTTATTTTGAAGCCTATCATAAGCAATTGAAGGCTCTTTTATTATTGATCCTACCGTAAGCAATCGGGGGGTCTTATTATCAAGTCTATCGTAAGCAAGCGAAGACTTCATTAGCATTGAAGCCTACCATAAGCAATTGGAGGCCTTATTCTGAAGCCTATCATAAGCAATTGAAGGTTCTTTTATTATTGATCCTACCGTAAGCAATCGGGGGGGTCTTATTATCAAGTCTATCGTGAGCAAGCGAAGACTTCATTAGCATTGAAGCCTACCATAAGCAATTGGAGGCCTTATTCTGAAGCCTATCATAAGCAATTGAAGGCTCCTTTGTTATTGATCCTACCTTAAGCAATCGGGGGTTTTATTATCAAGTCTATCGTGAGCAGGCGAAGACTTCATTAGCATTGAAGCCTACCATAAGTAATTGGAGGCATTATTTTGAAGCATACCATAAGCAATTGGAGGCATTATTTTGAAGCATATCATAAGCAATTGAAAGCTCTTTTGTTATTGATCCTACCATAAGCAATCGGAGGTCTTATTATCAAGTCTATCATGAGCAAGCGAAGACATCGTTATCATTTGAAGCCTGCCATAAGCAATTGGAGGCATTATCATGAAGCCTATCATAGGCAATTGAAGGCTCTTTTGTTATTGTTCCTACCGTCAACCATCAATTTCTCAAAGATTATTCGCCTTGCCGCATATGCAGAGCAAATCCGTTTCTTTCTTTTCCATTATAGCCTTTGCTTTATTATTCACTCGTTTTCTAACGCATTTACTTTAAATTTGCAGAAATTGAACATCAGATTCAATAAGAACTGAAGGCATTCAACGCTTTGCAGCACTATTAATACAAGCAACACGATCTAGTTTTGCTTATTTGTTTTGCATTATGTTGCCTTAATTAATCCAATTTGAAACTTTGTTTTGCAGGCTGCTATCAAATTTAGGCTCGTTCACCTTATATTGAACGTTTTAGGCTCATTCGCCTTACAATTGAATGTTGGGCTCGTTCGCCTTATAAATGAACGTTATGTTACCTGCGTAGGATATAGATTAGCCAAGTCGACTTGAGAATATTATGTCTCGTTAGTCAACTTATCTTATGAAAGCCTTGCACTTTACGATTCGTTCTCGCTTTACTTATTGTCTTGCTTTACTGTTTCAGAATAAGGACCAGCTTAGAGGTTCTCCGGGCGGAGTACTTTGTCAGTTGATCGAAGGAAGAACTTATCAATGATACCGCAACCCGCATTTACAATTTTATCACTTTATCTATTTCTTATTCCAATTATTACAGTTTATTAGCAGTTGTTCGCTTACTGTTTGTTGAGATTGTTACAGAATTTTAGCAGCAAGGCAGCAGCATTTGGAGCATAACGTGGAACTCTTTCTTAGCAGTGAACTGGGGCAATCGTTGATATGAGATAGACTCGTCAACGAGGATCTGAAGAATCGCACTCGAACAAGCAAATTCTATCCTAATCTTTTATTTCAGATTAGGACGTCAGTCTGTCTTCTTTCCTATTCGTGCGTCATTTCTGTCAATCGTGCGAGTTTTCGTGTCTAAGTGTTGTTGAACTACATATGGCCTGATTCTCTTTCAGCCCGAGATATGTAGGCAACTCAGAAACCGGAGTTCGGCCATGTCCATAAGCCTCGCATTTTGGTTCATGGAATCAAAAGTCTTGGTTTTATCGGGACAAAATTGGTTTCTCGTCAACTTCTTTACCCTAAAAACTCTTTCATCCTTTTCCGGGTAAAGAGGGGCAGCTGTTGACACCCAATTTCGTCCCGAGATATAATTAACGGCTAAATTATTTAAATAAGAATCAATTATTAAAATGAAATTAAAATTAGAGTAAGATAATTAAAATTATTTGAATTAAAATTAATTAAAGTAAATTAATTAATTTCAAAAGAAGGCTAAAATTACCAGACATATCCTAATTTCTGTCCTACCCGCGCAACACCCTCAAATACTCATATAATCCCTAAAGTGGGGCTAAAATTGCCTTACGAATTAATTTCCAGCCCACATATACAATACACATAATACACCTTCCCTGGCCCATCAGCCCATCACACGACCCGACCCACTTTTATTTCCCCAAAACCACATCAGCCTAATCTCCCTCCCCATTTCAGTATAATCCTTTGTTGACACCCAATATTGTCCCGAATTTTTCAAAAATTATTAAATTCTGGTAATATTTTTGTAATTAAGGTTTAATTTGAAAATTAAATAAATAATGATAATAAAAGAGGATCAATTGCAGTTTCAAAGAAAAGTGCTAAAATTGCAAAATGCCACCAATTCTAACCCGCTCGTGCAACCCATTCATTTTTTTTTATTCATTGTAAAACTGTGCCAAATCCGCTCCCCCTCTTAAAATCTAGCCTATTTGTGCAAACCCTCACCCATATATATACACCCTTAAACCCTAGCCCCACTGACTACTCCCCTATCATCCTCCTCACAAAACCCTCCCCTCTTTTACTCATCCCCACAACAACAAGGATCATTTTTTTCAGCCGAGCCCCTCAACTATCCTTCTCCCACACATAAAATCCACACACAAAAACCACAACACAGACCACACGACAGGAAAAAAACCCTTTTGGGTCTTCCTTCATCTCTCTCACACAGATTTACATACACAAACGGGGATTGAAAACAATGTAACAGAAACAAAGGGAAGTCGGGGATCTTGGGGGGTGTTCGGATACGAAATACCCATCACCAAATCTGCATTTTTTTTCCGTCTTTATTTGATTCCATTCTCTTTCTGCTTACTCGTTATTGAGTATTGATTTACAGGAAAAATCAGAAAGGGAAGGGGGTCACAGTTCATTGGAAACTTTATCCATTCTTCCCCATTGCTCAGATCAGTAACTGAAATTAAAAGGCGACGGGAGTTGCAGCGACGCCGTCGTTAACGCGTATGGGTGTCGCTCCTCCCCATTCACTAATCGCTTTGTTCGTTTGTTGTTGACTCTTTGATCCCGACCTTATGGGTCGCCGGTGGTTGTTCGCTAAAGCATAGGCCTCACTGGTGGTTTGTTCGTTCCAGTTTGGTCGAGATTTGTTTCTCATTGTTTGTTGAGTTTCTTTTGGCAGATTTTGTCAATGGTGTTGCTTATTGGTTTCCCTCTATTCCTAGTATTTTTTGTTGATCGGATGTAATTGGAAGCATCAGGGGTTGAAGTGATGCTATTTAGTTGGCATTGCTCCTCCTTGGCCGTTTGCTCATCGACGTTCAGTGACTATTTGAATGTCACGATTGGGTTTAATTGTTTTATCATCGTTTTTCTGTTGTTTGCCCTGTGATTTTGCTGAACAACCTTCAATGGTTTTATTTGGTTGTTTCACTGTGGGACGCTGACTAGATTGACTCGTGTATTTTGGAGTAAATTTGGAACTGATTTTGGACAGATACTACACCTGTTAATGGCCTATGAAAACAATTTATTTTGAGGCCTACACAAGGATTTGACGGAAATAAAATGAATTGACGGATGCTATTGACTGATTTTGAACATGATACTACACTTGAACCGTCCCGTTCCCGTGTCCCTAAAACCAAAAGGCGATGATGAATGCACTTTAATGCAAAGCAAGTTGAATAGAGTAGTGGGTTTGGTGCTTTGGCATGGCAACACGGCCCGGGCTCCGTGTTTGCAACCGTACCAAATCCCGAGCCTCTATTCGACGCGCCATACAAACCTGAGCCTAAATTTTGCAAAACAACCCTTTTACTATTATTATTATTTTCATTACTATTATTATTATTATTTATATATTCTACTATTATTATTATATATTCTATTATTATTATTATTATTATTATTATTATTATTATTATTATTATTATTACTTTATTATTGTTATTTTATTTCATTAATTATTATGCCTTATTATCGTTCTAATCCAATTTTACTTGTTTGTTTTGCGAGGTACATTTTGACATGAATAATTTATGGACGAGTTTGGATAACTCCCGAACGGAATAATCCATTGCATTGAAGGCATTTGGGGATTGAATTCGGACCCGAGCATTCAGAAATAAGACTTAGAAATTTTAGGAAAACCAAGGCTCCCGCGAGTTGATCATTTCTCGGGTTTTATCTTTAAACTTTGCCTTTCTTTCCTTAGAGATATTTTATGCAAATAAATGTGTAGAATATTTATTTATCAATAAGAGTTGATTGTTTGTATATTGCTTTACTTTATGTGCATTATCCTTTTATTTTCGAAGTCGTTATTTAATTTATTGCAAACTGGGGCAAATTAGCAAAATGCGTGCAAATTAAAATATTTTTCATAAACAAGTTTTATTTTAATTAATTATTTCAGATAAATTTTCTAGAAAAACATATTTTGCAAATATTTTGGAAACCTGTCGGATTAACCGTATTTTACGGAATTTTGGAAGTGCCTTAAAAACCTTCTTCCGAAATTAATAAAACCTCTTACTTAGAATCTCTGAAAAGACCGTCTTTTTCCTAAAACGGAGTTTTTGCACGCATTTGTTAATTTGGTTCCCTGTTTTCCTTAAATTGGGTGGCGACTCCAAAAACTCCAAAAGAGTTAGTCCATCCTGTCGATATTCCGGAATTTAGCCTTTCGGGGTTAATTTTTGGGGTTCAACAGCGTGGCGACGCGGCTGGGGAGCAATAAAGGTTTTGACCATAAAGGTTTCCAATTGTTTACAACTAGCATGCCTAATTTATTTGCTTTATTATATCTGTATGTTTGGTTTGCCTTATAAAGCCTGTATTGTATTAATTTGTGCATAATCTGCATTCCGTTCATATTTCCTCCCTCATGGAGCCTGTCAATTCTCTTTCACCTCCTCGATTTCATCACGGGGTACCCGCTTGACGGGTAGTTATGTAGGAAGGGCATTGCCCTTACCTCACTCTTTCAAACTTCTTTCGTGTCACCAAAAGTTAGTTCGGGATATTGAGATTGCCTGGTTTTGTCATGGCCAGTTCTACTGCGTTGTGAGGCCAGGTCTATCCCTCATAGGTCGATTCAGCCTCAACCGTTAGCCCACTCTTAGAAGGAGATTAGGTCATGCATGCATATACACCTTAGTTTGGGGGAAGGTTCGGCAGATTTGGTTGGTTTGTGTTTTGGAGATGGCTGGGTATAGTGAGATCTAAGAGGCGAAGCCCCTGGTGTCTTTAAAAGGATCAGTGGGGTCCCTCTCGTGAATGGCTTTGTGTGTGTGCAGGCCTATGTTGATTATCCAGCTGCAACTTTGTAAAATTGAAGTATGCTTGTCGCATACTAGGAGAGCGAAGCCCCTGTGTCTTTGAATGACTAGTGGGGTCCCTCCTTGAAGACCAGTGCGGTCTTGGCTGCCTAGGAAACTGAGAGGCTTGATTAAAGCCGAGGACCAGTGAGGAGCCCTATGAACAAGGTCTGTGAGCCTTGCAAAACCTAGGAAACTGAGAGGCTTGTCCAAAGCCGAGGACCAGTGAGGTTTTATTTTGAAAGGCCAATTGGCGCCTTTTGTGATTTGCAGTCTGGTATTGTGGAGGCAGTTGGAAATTTCTCCCTGGATGTTGTAATACAATTGGGAGTTGTGCTTGGAGGAGTGTGGATGTTTGCAAAAGCTATGGAGGATTGTTTCGGGTTTTAGGCATTTGGGTTTAGAATTTTTTGCAGATTCTGTGGAGAGCATGAGCTGTGTTAAATACTTGTGATTGTCACATGTTAATTGCTTGCCTTGCTTTATTTGCCCAACATGCGTTATAAACTAGGTGTTGCTTGCTTGTGTGCAATCTTATGAATGACATGCAAACTATCTTAGTTACCCTTTGTGAGGTTTCTTTTATTTTGTTTACTTCTCGGCAAATGTTTGATTTGTGAAGTGGCTGATCATCCACCATGCAAAGGTTTCGAGATATGATTGATGGTAGACGCTCTAGCTCGTGAATGATGCAGTACCGGAAGCTAATGGCATTGCTTGAAAGAACTTGGCGGTTGAACTTAGTAGCATTATTTTCAATTTTAATTCGGGTTGAGGCCCTGAATTGCATTGTACTTTAAAGCTTATGTTAATCTGAATCAACTCATTTTGAATTTATGAAAGTTGAAATAAAATTCATCGCATTCTTATTATATTATTTACGCTTGCATTTGTTTCTGTTTCAAAATTAAAATTGATAAACTTGCCAAAACTTTGCTTGTAATGTATGGCAAAACAACTGAACAATTTGAAAACGATGCACTGAAAGTTATTGTCTGCGCTCTTTGGATATCGCACTACTGTTGGAACTTCAACTGGGGCAGCTTTTATTTGTTGGTATATGGCGTTGAAGCAGTGCTGCAGAACTACGCACGGTCTGATTCCCAAGGAGGGATACGTAGGCTCCCCCATCGGGCTCGACCCTTTAGCATTTAAGTTTTCATTTTCCCTCAAGAAAGACAACTGGGGAAATTTTGTAAGATAATTAAAAGATTTGAAAGATAGCAACTGGGGCAATTTTTGCAAAATGAGTCAGAGATGCGCAAGATAATAACTGGGGCAGAATTTTGAAAGAAGCGGGGTTGGACATTAAAGATGAGTTGGCAAGAATTTTGAAATCGGTTAAGCAAACAGTGCAAAGTCTAAGACAAAGGACGTTCAGTTTGTTTTAAAATATGTTACAAGTTTAAGTCAAGGCAAAAAATTTCAAAATACATCTTTGACTTCATTTGCATGCTTATTTCACTCGCTATATTGCATTAAAATATTTTATCTTGCCTCTATCTTTCAAATCTATGTTATTTGAGTTCATGAGCCAAGTTTCTGAAAGCAATTCGCAAATCCAAGTCCAATGAAGATAAGGAAGCAGCAGAAGCAGCAAGATCAGGATGAAGTCTGCACAAATCAAACGCTTCCCCTTCCCTCCTCAGAACTAACAATTTTCTTTGAGAGCAGGAACATGAAAGCTTGCATTGAAAAGATCATTCGCATTATGGATGAACAGTTTATGGAACGCGCATTCAAAGTTGCCTTGCAAATTGCGTCGCATTGCCCTTTTCATGACTTAAAGCATTATGCTTTGTCATGAGTTATTGCCGAACAGGCGGCATTTCTTACCCTATGACTTTCATTCCTAATAGGCGACAAAGCCGAGGCTTGTTTTGTGTTTTCAAAACTAAGCTAAATAGGGCATCGCTTTGTTTCAGGCTATAATCCGCACAAGGCCATCCTTGCCGGATTGTCTCGCCAATTGATTTATCAATGGCTATCGCACTGACTACATTTCCGCACTACTTTGCTTTGCACTTATTTTGAATTACGCCTTCACACTTGCTTTAAAATTAACGCCTTGCTTTACTCTTTCAGGTTGACCATCGGCTACGAGGATCCCCTTTGTTGGACTATCTCGCCTATTGATTCGCCAAATGGCTCTTGCATTGCTCTACATTCCCACATCACTTTGCTTCGCACTTGCTTTGAATTATGTATTCACACTTGCTTTGACATTAACGTCTTGTTTTACTTTTCAGATTAACAGGTCAGTCCCGAAACCCTCCTTGCTTCGTGCCGGACCGGTTCGCCAGCTGATTTGTTCGACAATCAACCCCAAGACCCTCCTTGCTGTGTGCCCGACTGGCTTGCCAGTTGATTTGTCAAGATTGTCCAAATTTCTTTGCACTCGCTTTAAATTACGCCTTCGCATTTTCTTTGTATTACGTCTTATTTTACTTTTCAGGTTAACAGGTCCTACCGTAAGCAATCGGGAGATCTTATTATCAAGTCTATCGTGAGCAAGCGAAGACTTCATTAGCATTGAAGCCTACCATAAGCAATTGGAGGCCTTATTCTGAAGCCTATCATAAGCAATTGAAGGCTCTTTTATTATTGATCCTACCGTAAGCAATCGGGGGGTCTTATTATCAAGTCTATCGTGAGCAAGCGAAGACTTCATTAGCATTGAAGCCTACCATAAGCAATTGGAGGCCTTATTCTGAAGCATATCATAAGCAATTGAAGGCTCTTTTGTTATTGATCCTACCGTAAGCAATCGGGGGTTTTATTATCAAGTCTATCGTGAGCAAGCGAAGACTTCATTAGCATTGAAGCCTACCATAAGCAATTGGAGGCATTATTTTGAAGCATATCATAAGCAATTGAAAGCTCTTTTGTTATTGATCCTACCGTAAGCAATCGGGGGGTCTTATTATCAAGTCTATCGTGAGCAAGTGAGGACATCATTATCATTTGAAGCCTACCATGGGCAATTGGAGGCATTATCCTGAAGCCTATCATAGGCAATTGAAGGCTCTTTTGTTATTGTTCCCACCGACGACCATCAGTTTCTCAAAGACCATTCGTCTTGTCGCATATGCAGCACAAATCTATTTCTTCCTTTTTTCATTATAGCTTTTGTTTCATTATTCACTCATTTTCTAACGCATTTTCTTTAAATTTGCAGAAATTGAACATCAGATTCAATAAGAACTGAAGGCATTCAACGCTTTGCAGCACTATTAATTCAAGCAACACGACCCGGTTTTGCTTATTTGTTTTGCATTATCCTGCCTTAATTAATCCAATTTGCAATTTTGTTTTGCAGGCTGCTATCAAATTTAGGCTCGTTCACCTATATTGAACGTTTTGGGCCCGTTCGCCTTAAAAATGAACAATCAGGATTTATCCACCCACAAATAGGATATCTTGGGTTCTTCCACCCACAAATAGGATATCTAGGTCTTTCCACCCACAAATAGGATATGCAGATTTCTTTCAAGTAGATGATAGTTTAAGACAAGTCGGCTGGAACACCACTTTCGGAGTGTTTCGCGATGTCGGTTGTCTTGCAATATTGGCATTTATTGATAGTTTAAGACAAGTCGGCTGGAACACCGCTTTCGGAGTGTTCCGCAATGTCGGTTGTCTCGCAATATTGGCATATTGTATTTGAAGTACATGATTCGACTTGAGACATCATGTCTTGTTAGTCAACTTATCTTATGAAAGCCTTGCATTTTACAATTCGTTCTCGCTTTACTTATTGTCTTGCTTTACTGTTTCAGAATAAGGATCAGCTTAGAGGTTCTCCGGGTGGAGTATCTTGTCAGTTGATCGAAAGAAGCACTTATCGATGATACCGCAACTCGCATTTACAATTTTATCACTTTATCTATTTCTTACAGTTTATTAGCAGTTGCACGCTTACCGTTTGTTGAGATTGTTACAGGATTTTTAGCAGCACCGCAGCAGCTTTTGGAGTATACATGGAGCTTTTCTTAGCAACGAACCGGGGCAATCATTGATATGAGCTAGACTCGTCAACGAAGACCTGAAGAATCGCACCCGCATAAGTCATCAACCCGAGAGGTAAGTCTCTTGTTAACCTTAGAGTCTGAGGTTTGAGATTGAAGACAAGATGGCTCGGTTATCGAGGTGCAGTGGAAGCTATGTCCATGTAAACCCCTCTTTATGGGTGTGTCGTCGACCACATCTTTATAACTTGGGTGATTACAAGCCTGTTTTCCCGCGCTCGAGTAGTCGTTACTATCTCGTCTTTGATTTTCAAGCCGCGTCGAACTACATATGGCCTGATTCTCTTTCAGCCCGAGATATGTAGGCAACTTGAAAACCGAAGTTCGGCCATGTCTATAAGCCTCGCACTTTGGTCCTTGGAATCAAAGTACTTGGATTTGTCGTGACAAAATTGGTTTCTCGTCAACTTCTTTACCCAGAAAACTCTTTCATCCTTTTCCGGGTAAAGAGGGGCAGCTGTTGACACCCAATATTGTCCCGAATTTTTCAAAAATTATTAAATTCTGGTAATATTTTTGTAATTAAGGTTTAATTTGAAAATTAAATAAATAATGATAATAAAAGAGGATCAATTGCAGTTTCAAAGAAAAGTGCTAAAATTGCAAAATGCCACCAATTCTAACCCGCTCGTGCGACCCATTCATTTTTTTTATTAATTGTAAAACTGTGCCAAATCCGCTCCCCTCTTAAAATCTAGCCTATTTGTGCAAACCCTCACCCATATATATACACCCTTAAACCCTAGCCCCACTGACTACTCCCCTATCATCCTCCTCACAAAACCCTCCCCTCTTTTACTCATCCCCACAACAACAAGGATCATTTTTTTCAGCCGAGCCCCTCAACTATCCTTCTCCCACACATAAAATCCACACACAAAAACCACAACACAGACCACACGACAGGAAAAAAACCCTTTTGGGTCTTCCTTCATCTCTCTCACACAGATTTACATACACAAACGGGGATTGAAAACAATGTAACAGAAACAAAGGGAAGTCGGGGATCTTGGGGGGTGTTCGGATACGAAATACCCATCACCAAATCTGCATTTTTTTTCCGTCTTTATTTGATTCCATTCTCTTCTGCTTACTCGTTATTGAGTATTGATTTACAGGAAAAATCAGAAAGGGAAGGGGGTCACAGTTCATTGGAAACTTTATCCATTCTTCCCCATTGCTCAGATCAGTAACTGAAATTAAAAGGCGACGGGAGTTGCAGCGACGCCGTCGTTAACGCGTATGGGTGTCGCTCCTCCCCATTCACTAATCGCTTTGTTCGTTTGTTGTTGACTCTTTGATCCCGACCTTATGGGTCGCCGGTGGTTGTTCGCTAAAGCATAGGCCTCACTGGTGGTTTGTTCGTTCCAGTTTGGTCGAGATTTGTTTCTCATTGTTTGTTGAGTTTCTTTTGGCAGATTTTGTCAATGGTGTTGCTTATTGGTTTCCCTCTATTCCTAGTATTTTTTGTTGATCGGATGTAATTGGAAGCATCAGGGGTTGAAGTGATGCTATTTAGTTGGCATTGCTCCTCCTTGGCCGTTTGCTCATCGACGTTCAGTGACTATTTGAATGTCACGATTGGGTTTAATTGTTTTATCATCGTTTTTCTGTTGTTTGCCCTGTGATTTTGCTGAACAACCTTCAATGGTTTTATTTGGTTGTTTCACTGTGGGACGCTGACTAGATTGACTCGTGTATTTTGGAGTAAATTTGGAACTGATTTTGGACAGATACTACACCTGTTAATGGCCTATGAAAACAATTTATTTTGAGGCCTACATAAGGATTTGACGGAAATAAAATGAATTGACGGATGCTATTGACTGATTTTGAACATGATACTACACTTGAACCGTCCCGTTCCCGTGTCCCTAAAACCAAAAGGCGATGATGAATGCACTTTAATGCAAAGCAAGTTGAATAGAGTAGTGGGTTTGGTGCTTTGGCATGGCAACACGGCCCGGGCTCCGTGTTTGCAACCGTACCAAATCCCGAGCCTCTATTCGACGCGCCATACAAACCTGAGCCTAAATTTTGCAAAACAACCCTTTTACTATTATTATTATTTTCATTACTATTATTATTATTATTTATATATTCTACTATTATTATTATATATTCTATTATTATTATTATTATTATTATTACTTTATTATTGTTATTTTATTTCATTAATTATTATGCCTTATTATCGTTCTAATCCAATTTTACTTGTTTGTTTTGCGAGGTACATTTTGACATGAATAATTTATGGACGAGTTTGGATAACTCCCGAACGGAATAATCAATTGCATTGAAGGCATTTGGGGATTGAATTCGGACCCGAGCATTCAGAAATAAGACTTAGAAATTTTAGGAAAACCAAGGCTCCCGCGAGTTGATCATTTCTCGGGTTTTATCTTTAAACTTTGCCTTTCTTTCCTTAGAGATATTTTATGCAAATAAATGTGTAGAATATTTATTTATCAATAAGAGTTGATTGTTTGTATATTGCTTTACTTTATGTGCATTATCCTTTTATTTTCGAAGTCGTTATTTAATTTATTGCAAACTGGGGCAAATTAGCAAAATGCGTGCAAATTAAAATATTTTTCATAAACAAGTTTTATTTTAATTAATTATTTCAGATAAATTTTCTAGAAAAACATATTTTGCAAATATTTTGGAAACCTGTCGGATTAACCGTATTTTACGGAATTTTGGAAGTGCCTTAAAAACCTTCTTCCGAAATTAATAAAACCTCTTACTTAGAATCTCTGAAAAGACCGTCTTTTTCCTAAAACGGAGTTTTTGCACGCATTTGTTAATTTGGTTCCCTGTTTTCCTTAAATTGGGTGGCGACTCCAAAAACTCCAAAAGAGTTAGTCCATCCTGTCGATATTCCAGAATTTAGCCTTTCGGGGTTAATTTTTGGGGTTCAACAGCGTTCCCCTCAACTCGACCCGCGTAAATCCCAACCCAAAATCCCCTCTCTTCTCAAGCCTAATCACACAACACGCCAAGATTATAGTACTCTCTGGTCCCCCACATCATCCCTTCCAGTACGAACTCAATTAATCTCCTTCGTTCATTTTGAATCAAGAGTTGATCCGAACCGTGAATCTCTCAAACGGGTTTTTCCTTCGAAACAAGAGTGAAAGTGGGACAATCTCGAAGGGAATGGACCATTTTCACCCTCATTTCGAAGGGAAAAGGTCAAAAATCAGGGGTTGCTTTTGGAATTTCATGAGCAGTCCAAACCCTAAATATTCAGGTATAAATTCTCAGCTTCGAGTTTTTTTTTTTTTAGGGGAGACAAACGGCACAGCATAAATCATATAGATAAGTTTTTAAAAGTTTTAAGAATTCAGAAATAGTGCGACTGTTCTGGTTGATTTTAGTTCTGCACTTTGTGTCGTCATTCGCTTTTCAAGTCGTCGACTCCATTCGAGTCGCTTAGTCGAGTTATTTCCTTAAGATTCGCTCCCCTCGTTCACTGCTCCGAGCAAGGTAAAAGCTCAGCCTTTCATTTTCAAATCTAGGATTCCTATTTTAGAATATACTGGATTTGTTCATATGGAGTTGATTCAGTACTTATTTTCTGCTCCTGTTTGTTGAATACTTACTTGAAGTGACATTGAGACCCTTTAGCTGAGTAAAAATGTGAATCTTTAGTTATGTAGCAATGCGCTAGATTCAAATTTGTTCGCAGCCTCATTCCTTTCTTTTGTATGTTGAGCTCATATCTGATTTGTATGAATGTAAATTCTAAAGCAAAAGTCTTTATCTTTGTTAGAAAATGCTAGTTTGGGAGCGATAGTCGGGCTGGTTTTCCTATTAATCTAAAGAAATGAAGTCAGTAAGATGAATATTTACGTGCGAACATGAATAGAAGACTGCATTTGGCCAATAGAAGATGATTGGAAAAACTGAAGTCGTAGGGTATAGTTAGAACCATAAAAAAGAGTTAAAGCTTGAATTTTATATCTATTTAAGTACTTAGTTGTGTTCCCTGTCTGAATCAAAGTGAAAGGGATGTTTCCCACCATTTTTGGGCTCTTTGTTTCTGAGTGATAATGGTAGTTTCATATGTCCAGCTTGTTTTGATTCTTTGTTTTTCCTGAATGGTGGAAGATATTTCCCTGGTTTCTTTCCTATGCGATAGATGGAGTATAATGAGTGTGAAGAGGTTGCTAGTCAATCTTAGTTTTGATTGGTTTGTGTCTGTTGTTTTGGAGGCTGTGATGATGCAGTTTGCAAGGGTTCAGGGTGGTCTGGATTGGGTCAGGAGGATGTGCAAGTAGCTTAGGTGGTGAGGGAGTCGTTTAGGCTGTTTTATAGGTGCCTGCAGTCAGCTGGTAGGGATCTGTTATGTTTTTGCCAAGAAGAGAGGGAGTTCTGATGAAGGATGCTCTTGTTTCAGGATGGTTCAGGGTCAGTTCTTGGAGGTCCAGTTTGTTTCCAAGGTTTGAAAATGGTTTGTGCGATAGTGCAGGCTGAGTTTGGCCAAGGGTCAAAGGGTTTGCTTCTGGTGATTTTTCTGTATGAAAGGGTGCAAGAGTCTGATATATTAACTTTAGGTTGTTTGAGTTGTTTGTGAGAGTTAGGGTGTTTGATGTTTGTAGAGGTAAGTTTGTGGGATCTGTAGGTGGTTGTTGTTAGTATAAGAGTGTGTCATGTGGATAGGTTGTTCCCAGGTGTTCTGGTGGTTTTTTAAGCAGAAGAAGAGGAAGTTCAGGTTGTGTTTAAGTGTCTGTGTAGGTATAGGGTCTGTAAGGGCTGTTCTCAAGTTATTTAGAGGAGTTAGGAGAGGTTTGGTGAGTTGCAAGGTTCGGGGAGCTGTAGTTTTGGTGATCTCTGCAAATTCAGGGGGGCATGGAGGTAGCAGTTTGTTTCCTGGCCTTGGAAATAATGATAACCATGTTATCTGTTATAGGAAAATTATCCAAGGGTTTGATGCATGTCTCTTTCCTTTTTGTTTTCCTTTTCTTTTCCTTTCTGGGTCTGATTTCCTTTTAAGTTCCCTATTATTTTGTCAAGATAAATATCTCTAGTTCATATCTCCTCTGTCTTCTATTCTTAGTTTAGCTTCAGTCTGAAATTTACTGCTGTTGACTTGTTTCTCTGCCTTTGAAATTGTTTCATATCAGTGATGGTTCAAGCTGGGATATCATTTTAATTCTGCATCCTATTAGTTAGGATCTTGTGTTGCATCTTAAAAACTTGATCAATAGTGTAAATAATGGTTAAGCCGCTGCAAATCCTAAGACTTTAATGAGTAAGCCAGTGCATTTCTAGGCACAGAGCCAGGCTTGAAAGCATGCTTCATATTCTTTTTTTTCCTCCCTGATAGCTTAGTTTTGGCGTACAACCTGTTCATTTTAAGTGTAAAGTTATGATCCTGAAACCTTTAACCAGTTCTTAGTGTGTGTTAAAGTTAAGTCTTGATCTATCTGTTTTATACAAACCTCTTCTTTGATTTATGTCTCAGTTTGAATGGTTATTAATCCCTTTTCTCTTTATTTTTCTTGACATGAATTCGCTTGGGACGAGTTTGGTCTAAACTCACAAATTGGGATGGCGTGCATTGGGAAGTTATTTGATCCGCTTCGCATTTTCGGGACTTGATATCCCCGAAAATGTAAAAGAAAGAAAAAATAAAAATCACAAAGTCCAAGGCTCAATGATTGAATTTGCGCTTCCGATCTTCTAAACTCCCTCTTTCCCGACCCCTTTAGAAAAGCATGTTTTAGAGGCCCTGTAGAATAGAACTGGTATTTGTTATGAATAATTATTGTAAATTACTTAAATTGTTTTTATATGAATGCTTTGTATCATTTCTCTGCGAATCGCCAATTAATTTATGGATGCTTATAATCATTTGTCAATTAATGAAACAAATTCGACTAAAATCATACCCTCGTCATAATTCGCATTTGAATTGCTTCTTTATTCATTATGTTAAATATGCAATTATTTATTTATCTAATTTATTTATTTAGTTAATCCATTAAATTTTGATCTTTTATTTATTTATTTACTTAATCTAATTTATTTAATTTCAATTAATCATTTATTTAATTAATTAAATGTTTATTTAATTAATCAATTATTATTCGTTTACTCCTTTATTCATTTAAAATTGATAAGTATTCCTTTATTTAATTAAGTTATCTATTTGCTTATTTATTTATCTATTTATTCAATTAATTAATTAATCCTTTATTATTATCCAATTATTTATCTATTTTATTTTATTTAATTATCTAACTTCATTTAACCTTTACTTATTCTATTAATTAATCAATTGATCATTATTTCATTGTCCATTTAGTTAATCTTAAATTGGGTCATTTATTTATCTAAGTATCGGTATAATTAAAATCTTATCTTATTTATATCATTCCTATTATCCTCATTTAAAATTAACTTTATATTTTCTTATCCTTAATAAATTCGTGAAAAACCGCCGGATTAACCGCATTTAGCGGATTTTCGAAAGTGCTCCTGCAAGGGACCTTCTTTCGAATTTAATAGAATCACTTACCTAGAATCTCTGAATTTAATTTAATTTCCTTTAAATAAAGAATAAATTGCACTCTTTAGTTAACTTAGGTTCCTAATAATCCTTAAATTAGGTGGCGACTCCAAAGAAACCCTTTGGAATTTCATTTTGTTGCAATATACCCGAAACTTGTCTTTTCTTAAAGAAAGGGTAATTTTGGGGTTCAACAATAATCCCCATCATCATCTCCATCTGCACACCTTCTCTTATGGAACCCAATAATCTTGAAAATGCTAGACATTTATCTCTTCTTGGATTGTAGAAAATGAGATCGTGGATGAAGATTGTGTATATTTCTGTGATAGTAGGATATAAGTTAAGAACGGTTTTTGTGGTGTGTATGATAGGTGAGGAAACCATTTGCTTATGTAAAGGGAAGAGCCTACTCTGGACTCGTTGTTGCTCAATTTGGCACGTTAGGGCGTGTGTTATTTTAGCTTAACAGTATGCACTGTCATTAGCTTGGCTGCATTAAGCAACTTTTGGGGTTGCCACATTGAAAAATTCACTTTACATGTCATCATTTATATATATGAGGAATGTGAATGATTAATATTCTTTTTGAAATATAGAATCAATTGGCAGAGATGCCGTCCTCTGACTCTCTTGAAAAGATTTGGGTATCCAATTCGATCATAATCTTAATGCCATGGATGAAGATGTAATGAGTGAAGCGCGGACATTATGCCTAAATTCATTTCATTTGAATGGCTTAATATGCATATGATGAGGGACAAGTATAACTTTCCTAACACGCTATACATATAACTTGATTCTAGTGTGTTACACATGAATTAAATATTTTGATTTTTGTTGTTTTATATACATATACCTTTTTCATATACTTGTATACTCCTTTTGTATATCATTTTGTATTTGGGAGGAATAGTGTCATATCGAACAAATGAATATTTTAATTTTTATTGTTTTAAATACGTATACCTTTCTCATATATTAATTCTTATATCTTAACATGGACTTGCACATTTTCATTACTGGCTTACATGGATGATGATCCTGCAATAGTTATTAGCAGTGATATTCTGAATCACCCGCAGAAGTCACCTATATCATTTCACTCCCAGTTACCCTGAGACAACAGAGGCAATGAGCAATAACAAATGCTTATATAGTTATTTCCTCATATAGTTATACACATACAGATAAGCATCTCGACACAAATACATCAGGTGCATGCCCATTTCAGCAGGGAAATTGCTTCAGTAATTAAATATATGTGAGCCAATTTCATCAAAATCAGAGAAACTTTCCACTTTGAGCATTCAACTCAAATTGCAGAAGAACCAAACCTTGACAGTTCAGGCGTTCCTAACGAAATGATTGGGGTCTTGGGATATTTTATAATCTGTAAATCATTGCATATTGTATTTGAAATAATCTCATTGCATAAAATAAGTCCATTTTGAATAACTGAAATGATTTACATTATCTTTCTGAGTAGGCAGCTTCTAGGTCATAGAAGGCATGTACTTACTCGCTTTTTAAACCAGATGAGAGAAAAAAGTTATACTGATGAGAGAAGGGAAAATAAAAGAAAGAAAGAAAGTAAACAGTTGAAAGGCACTAGACAATAGAAATTGAACTTACTCGCTTTTTAAACCAATCAGCAAACTCTTTGTGTACAACTTTATCTATCTCAGATTCCAACCGCGTCCGACTCCTTAATCTTCTCTTTGTTTGTGCCCTAAATTCCCTGTATACAGAAACTAAATTAATAAACTATATAGTTGAATTGTAATAAGACATTTGAAGGTTTTAAACAACTTACTAAAGTAACGGGTCTATTGCTGGACAATTAACTAATACACGACGATGTTTAGTTTGAAGTATGAAGAACTCTTTCCTAGTTTACCAACTTTTGGGAACATTTTGTCCTTTCAATGATATTCAACATCATCAGGTCGATCATCAACCCACATCAGCCGATTGAATCTTGTCTCGACATCATTGAAATATTTTGAACAAAATGTTAGAACTTCATCAGCCAAGTAACCTTCAGCAATTGAGCCTTCTGTTTGTGCCATGTTGTGCACATAAGACTTCATATGTCCTAAGAACCTCTACATAGGATACATATGACGGTAATGCACCGGACCACCATGCCTCACTTCATCAACTAAATGAACAACTAAGTGTACCATGACAGTAAAGAAAGATGGAGGGAATATCTTTTCCAAATGAGATGCATTCTGTGAGATATGATTTTGAAGGTTATTCAGATCCAATGGATTCAACACTTTAGCACATAATTGTCGACAGAACGAGCAAAGATCTGCTAAAACTGCAGACACTAAGCCAGGCATTGCATTCCTCAATGCTATTGGCAATAGTTGTTGCATAAGGATATGACAATCGTGACTCTTTAATCCAAATAACTTCCGCTGCTTCAAATCAACACAATCTGAAATATTACTTGAGTAACCGTCTGGAATGGCCACATTCTTTAAAGTTCTTATAAATTTATCTTTTTGTTTGTTTGACATAGTAAAAATAGCAGTAGGGTACTCTCCCGTCTCATCAGGCCAAAGTTCAGATCTTAAGCCAATGAATTGTAAGTCTTTTCTAGTATTCAAGTGATCTTTTGACTTCCCATCATCCAACAAAGTGTATATTATATTGTCACACACATTCTTCTCAATGTGCATCGAATCAAGATTGTGACGCAACAAATTGAACTCCCAATATGGATGTTCAAAGAAAATACCCTTCTTTTTCCAATATGAATCACGGCCTTGAGTATTTTGCTGCCCACACTTTTTCCTTTTTTTTTTTTTTTAATTTCATTTGCTGGTGCTTTTCCAAATGAAACAGAAATATTCTCAACTTGTTTTAGAATGTCTGCGCCTGATAATTGTACATGTGGATTTATTTTTTCATATGTACCATCAAATCTGGCCTTTTCCAATCTAAACTTGTGACTGGCATTTAGAAAACGATGATGACTAATAAAGCACCATTTTCGATTATGATGAAGTCGACAAGGTTTAGCATAAATATTGCAAACTGGACAAGCAACCTTACCATATGTGTTCCACCCCGATAAGCTGCCATATCCTAGAAAATAACTAATTATCCAGATCAATGCTACTCTCATTTAAAAAATTTCATTTGAAGAAGAATCAAAAGTGCTAACACCATCCCACAAAACCTCCAGTTCATCGATCAAAGGTTGTAAGTAAACATTAATGTCATTCCCGGGCATTCACTTACCTGGAATTATCATTGAGAGAATAAAAGAGGTTTGCTTCATGAATTTTCAGGGAGGAGTATTGTACGGAATGAGAACCACAGTCCAAATGCTATAATTAGTGCTCATTTTTTCAAATGGATTGAACCCATCAGTCGCTAAGCCAAGGCGAATATTACGTGGATCTTGAGAAAACTAAGGAAATATTGAGTCAAAAATTTTCCACACTTCACCATCTCTCGGATGCCTCAATAAGCCATCTTTATTACGATCAACACTATGCCATCTCATATCGAAAGATGTTGAAGGATTACACATAATCCAATAATATACAATTCGCCCAAGGTCTAACCGTATTTGTTTCACTAGTCAGGGATGCAATCACATGTTGTTAGACACGAATTACACCGCAAATTCACAGTCTATGACGTACCTGTTACAGAAGATGATTCCAATTGGATGGAAGATCACAACAGTCTTCTTAGGAATCTACCACGTAGGAGTTCTTCACTGAGGGAAGAAGAGAGAGTTTTCATAAAAGAGAGTTATAGTTTTTCATCTGAAGAAAAACTAGGTTCAATTCTTTTGGCTGGGAGAAAAACACGTATGTTTTTCCATAAGAAGAAATCAGAATCTTTTGACAACAAGAAGTGTATATATTAGGACTGCTTGTGAAGAGACACAACTTGTCAGGAAATTTTCCTAAAGGTTGTCTCTTTTCTCTCTTTTATTATTATTTATTATTATATATACAAACAAATATATATAATTTATTTATTTGGACATGGATCCGGGTTGACCCACATGGGTGCCCCAAATCCAATTTCCAACATCTCCCACTCACACATGGTGGGTTAACTCTCATTCCCATTCTGTAACATCCATACATAACGACTAGACCGTGTGACCAGTGCATACTTCGAGAGCTCAGTTGCTATACATCTGTTAGGAATATATAGCATCTCGATTAACGGAACCTCGGAGTAGATTGCAGTATGTAGTACCCTAGATCATTTATCACTTTCACATCTCTCACTATCTCTTTGTATTAATTTGAGTTCATCATTATGTTATTATGTTCTTGTCCCAAAGACAAACATAATGGGTGCACCAATGAACACAATTAATGTGATAATACTCAATGATCTTCCTTGTCTCAAGAATCTCTTAATCTCAATTTGACTTGCTTTTCTAGAAATGTCCCGCCAGACCGAATCATCCATGATCTCTTGGCAACACTCTAAGATAGCAAACACCAAATTGAATCTCGGAAAACTGATCAAAGTCATGAGGGTACAAAGAAAGAAAATCACTTATAATTTTCAGGGCTTCACACGATAAACAAGTAGAGATTACACTTGTATCGCTCATAGGTCACTTTATGCATACGTGGTATGAATCACGTATCACAATATTAACTCCTTTCCCGTGGAGCGTATGTCTTACGTAAATTAAATATTGTGCAGATGATAGTTCAGACAACTCATGTCTAACTTTGAGTTCACAAATCTACTCATACATTTTATCCTTCAGAACTCACATCTGGCATTAAGACAGACTCACATTTAATCAAATATGATTAATAAAAAACAAGCGACATTCTTATTATAAACTTCAACTTCAAGCTCTCTATTATTATCACCTCAGATAATAATAAGTTTATAATTGTCTCATCCCTATTAGTCACCTAGATAATAGAGGCGATTGCCTGTGTGAATAGGCAAACCTTTTTGTCTGTCCGACATACTCCAGATCTATGTACTAAACATAAACCATTCTTGTATAAGAACCAACAACAATCAATTTAGGCTTCAACTACATCAACTCCAATAATGCAGTTTTATGTGAACATGCTTGGGAAAAGTTAAGATACAAATACATCGACATCTACGCAAACTCAATGAACTCACATATCGTTCATAAGCACTAAATGCTATGAGTTGCACTATCAGATCTACTATTATATAATGCGTAGAGATGTATTTCATGTTCACTTATCTATGTACAATTATGTCTCAAACGAAATTATACTTTATATCAATATGTTGTCTTCCAATGATACTTGGGACCATTTTGTGTAAGCTATTGAGACTTGACCATCACACTTGATCGTCACTAATTCAATAGCACTATCAAACACACCCAAATTTATTATAAAGACGTTTAAGCCAAACAGCTTCTTGCACAGCTACTGAAAATGCTAAAAATTCAGCTTTCTTTATAAATAAGGCTGATGATTGTTTCTTGCTACACAAACAATATACACATTCCTATTGTTTAGCAAAGAAATCGTACTTAGATTTATATTTACTCTCATCTAAATCTTCTTTTCAATCATCATACATACAACCTTTGAATTGAATATCCTTTACTTAACATTACAAGGATAATCGTCTGTGCCTTTGAGATACCTCAGTATACTCTAACTGCTTTCCAGTATTCCTTTTCTAAGTCAAATTGATATCCGCTAACTAAAATAACAGATATCAAGCTTTATGAGACAATTCATATTCTTGTGGATTCACGAGGACACATCCTCCCACTAGAAATGATTCACGAGGACACATCCTCCCACTAGAAACTTCACCTCTAGAAATAGGAGTATTAATGGGTTTGCACTATTGCATATTAAATCGTTCAAGAAAATTTTTTAATATAAGATTTTTCTAAAAGAGACAACAATCCCTTCGAACGATCTCTTGAAATGTGAACTTCAAGAATTCACCCATATTTTTTCAACTCTACAAGTCTTTCACACATATTGAGAGCCCACTTTTTCCCAATGGCGTTAGGCTTAAAAAGTAGATTAACCAATCCAACTCTTGGGTTGGTACTAACTCCATTTCATGTTCCATTGTTCTAGGTACTTATCCTTAGCAGGGTATTTAAGAGCCTCATTTTATCTTTTGTTGCTCTTATTCATCTTGTGGAGTAACTATATATGCTTCCCCTTCGATCTCAAATCGACGATGGGGAATATGTAGACGACTCATTCGTCGAGGTTGAGATTGATAAAATTGATTTATCAATTGATAGTTACTCCCGCTGGGACCAGCAATATTAAATGAATTCTGTTAGCCATCTTGGTGCTACACAGAACAGATCCATTATCACCAAAGTGACTCTTACTCGAATTTATTTGACTCTCATTAGCGCAAGCATATTGATCCACAGTTTCATGAAGAGACAAGCCATAACTTATCTCACCCTACTTAGGAAAAACATTCGCTAGAAATGTAACATCGTGATTCAATTTCAGTTACTTTGCCATTGTTGTCTTGTTCACTTAGGAACATATAAATCTTGGACCGAAATAGTATCATAAATGGATACATGTCTTTCCCCTTGGAACTAGTTTTCCAAGTGAAAAAAGATTATGTATAAAACAACAAAAAAAACCAATAGTGAAAAATTGGATTTTCATGTAACCCTATCTTATATGGAATATATGTAACTGACTTAGAATAATTTCATAATTTGGATCACAGATGTGTAATATTGTAGCTACAAATGGAATTTATTTTCAATTTCAGGAGACATCATAGACATATCTAGAGCCTCTTACTCTTGTAGGACATACTGAATTTTATTGTCAGCGCTAACACTTTTGTTAAGCTCGGGACAATATTTTAGTAGCAGTTGACATATTGATATAAACTAATATAAACTCAGGGAACGACGTACTTTCTTAGAGCCTAAATTCATATACATACTATTTCTTAAAATAATTTGATTATGTTAATATTTATTTAATATTAGATTTAGAATCGATAGTTCACTATGTTCCCAATCATCATCCAAATTCTAATATTCCGTAAATCTAACATAATCAATTATTTAATAAACACACATCTTAAATAACTAATATTCAAGACTAAATTAAGCAGAGATGACAATAAAATTTATGAAAAAGTTCTACATAATGTCGTTCCACTTTCAGTCTTGTTTCCTTGTAACATAGACAAGAAAATATGCACCAAATTTATGCATTTATATCATTATAAAATAATGCTCTTGAATAGGATTCTTTTCCGATTATATTTAGCTATCAGAGATGTATTTGACTGGCACTTTGCTTAGAGGCAAAACAAAACTGCTTTCTCTTTGTCTAGTCAATATATATGCGATTAAGCCAATGCCACAACAATAGTCAAGATCCATCAAAAACAAGGTTTACATATACACCAAGTAAGGTTGATATTAAACCTCCCGAAGGTTTTTCTCAAAGATCCACGCGTGGAGTTTGAAGCAAACAAGTTGGCTTCTATATGGTCCTTTTGAAGTCATAAAAAAAAACTGAATGTGTGGTTCAATGTAAAGCTAAGTCAAAACCCATCAAGAAAGACAAATACAAGTTCTTTTGCAACTTGTAACAATTAAGAGTGCAAGAAAGTTTCTTGTAACATATACAAGAAAAAAACACATAGAAACTGATACATCTATATGTACATTATTTTTCTTGAACTTTTTGTCCATACTGCATATGCTGAGATTACCAACCCTTATGCCAAAGCTACCGAGGCTTTAGAATCACATACTATTTTACTCCAATGAGAAAAAAATTCTAGAAACGAGCCAAACGTTTCTACTATATCAAGCATAAAAGGCAATCACATGGCCATGCCATGTAAAACTAGAGGCAAGAGTATAGCCAACGTGATTTCTTCCATCCCATAAGAAATATTTTGACAAAATCACTATGGATCTCTTGCTTAATGATCAACTAACTCTTAGAAATTCTGAGGTCTATGTCTATGTATTCTTACAACTCTTAACCACGGCCAAGAGTTTCATTTGGCACAATATATGCCAAGCAATCATTAATCCAAATATGTTCTTCTAAATTAAGAGTTACTATGATTGAAAGAATAAAGACACAGAAAGCCACTACAGTATATTCACTCTTGAAGGTAATGGAGAAGCCGAATCTCTTCTCAAATCGATTAAAAAAGGAGCCCCAAAATATCAATAGGTCTGTGTGCAAAAAAGAAAAAAACACCAGAAAGCTTTTTTTAAAAAAAACTTTGATGCATCACAGAGTTGTGATATTATCCTATGCCTAGATATCAAGATAACAGTAAGAAACACGTCGTTTCATTATTAAACATACTTATCAATGAATCTTTCTAACCATTGAAACCATCACCATTATCCCCGCACACACGGTTCCAACCAAATTGGAAGTAACAGAGATAAATTTTGGTTTGGCATCACTTTTGCAATTTTTTCATAGGGTTCTCATTAGACAAGTAATCAGTGACGCCATAAAATTGAAAAAGAGAACTCATTTTCTCTTCCTCACTTATCTTAAAAGAGATAAGAAAAGTGAGAATAGTTTAACCAAAATTTCAGTAAACTTTTAGAATAGTAAAAGTATAAAGAAGCTTGCATTAAATCACTACAATGCAAAAGGTAACGTGCCCGTCCAAGGAAGTGTCCAAATTTGGACTTGATTCAAGGAAAATCACATGGACATTCATCCAATTCCTTTTTTTTTCAAAAAAAAAAAAGAACACCACTGCCAAGTCAATTACGGAACACAAAATCCACTTTCTTCAAGCCTAATGCTTGAGTTTTCTTCACACAAATTAATCAAAGATAAAAGAAGCAGTGTCACTACTTAACTACAGCCACCAAATAGGTTTGGCCGTGATTGACATTAGCCAAAGTCCTCAAACTATCTAGACTCTTTTGCAAGTCTGTTACAGATAGTGACAGAACATAGCAATAAAATATTATATTAGGAGAAAGATTCCCTTGCCTCTAAAAAGTATTCCATCATAATACCATACTTTAAGAGGCCAGCGTGGCGGCCAAAAACGCTATAAACTTGTTAGCAACAGTTAACAATATTCTTCTCGTATCTCAGGCAACATGGTTACAAAAAAAATTTAGACTTGGAAACAAATAGCACGGGCTCTGATACCAATGAAGGATTACACATAATCCAATAACATACAATTCGCCCAGGGTCTAACCGTATTTGTTTCACTAGTCAGGGATGCAATCACATGTTGTTAGACACGAATTACACCGCAAATTCACAGTCTATGACGTACCTGTTACAGAAGATGGTTCCAATTGGATGGAAGATCACAACAGTCTTCTTAGGAATCTACCACGTAGGAGTTCTTCACTGAGGGAAGAAGAGAGAGTTTTCATAAAAGAGAGTTATAGTTTTTCATCTGAAGAAAAACTAGGTTCAATTCTTTTGGCTGGGAGAAAAACACGTATGTTTTTCCATAAGAAGAAATCAGAATCTTTTGACAACAAGAAGTGTATATATTAGGACTTCTTGTGAAGAGACACAACTTGTCAGGAAATTTTCCTAAAGGTTGTCTCTTTTCTCTCTTTTATTATTATTTATTATTATATATACAAACAAATATATATAATTTATTTATTTGGACATGGATCCGGGTTGACCCACATGGGTGCCCCAAATCCAATTTCCAACAGATGTCTTACCACACATGAACAATCTTTGCAATCGTGGAATCAGAGGGAAATAGCGAAGAAATTTTGCGGGTTTTGGTTTCTTCTTTTTATCTGCTTGAGCCTCATCAGAACTTTTCTTAGTCTTTGGCTTCCATCTAGATGTTCCGCATCGCTTACATTCTTGTCTATGTGAATCTGCCCCTCGATTCAAAATGCAGTCATTTGGACAAGCATCTATCTTGTCATAACCAAGACCAAGTTTTTTTATAATTTTCTTCGCCTCATAGAATTACTCGGGGATCTTTGCATACTCAAAGGCGTCACGTAATAGCTCTAGTATCATTGTCATGGCTTTGTCAGTCATCCCACATAGGCACTTAATGTGATAAAGTCTTAGTAGAAAGGATAACTTTGAGTATTTCGTGCTTCCTTCATATAGTTCTTGCTCACCATCTCTAACCAACTCAAAAAAATCTTTAACTCTATCAGTTGGACCAATAGGCAAAGACGGCATCCAGTCTCCCCTTTCATTTGGTTGCTCTTGATCAGGTGATTCTCCACCAAAGTTAAATGCATCATTAATCATGTCTTCCATTGGATCTTTAGGAGCTTATATGTTGTTTTTCATCTATAGCAGGTTTTTCATGTCTAACAGTAGAAGTTTCTCCATTATCTCTCACTATGTAATATCCAAAAAGTGTAACCGGCTGGAAAAGGAGTTTCTAGCAAGTGGTCGAACACCTCGGCTCTAGTTTCAAGTAGTCTAAACCGACAACCAGAGCAAAGACAAAGTATGCTATTATCTGATGACGAATTGGCAAATACGAAATCTAAAAATTCAAGTAGACCTTCTACATATTCAGGAATAGTTCTCGACTTGAATATCCAACTTTTATCCACCCTAAATAAGAAAGAGATATTAAAAAAAAAATTCTTTTACACAAATTCCCTGTATGTAGAAAAAATCAATTCCCTATGTGTCAAACTTTTCATAAATTTAACTTTTCATGAATCAGAGTTCAATGCTTAAGAAAATTTTACACAAATTCAATGTACATTTCAGTCAATACAGACAAAATCAATTACATACTAAAACTCAAAATCAAATTGGTTTAAAAGGTGCTTCAACAAATTCAATCGAAAATTCAGTATATACACACAAAATTACTCAAATTCAATTTAGGGTTAAGAAAGGACAAATTTAGGGTCAAAATTCAAACAGTTAACAGTAATTTTTTGAAGAATTAACACAAATTTAGCATGAATCAAACCTTTTCTAAGGAATTGGTGAGAGAGAGTGATGGAAGAGGGAGTGTAAATTTGGGAAAAGACAGTGTAAATTTCGAAAAGAGGGAGTATAAATTTGGGAAGAGCAGGAAGAGGAGTGTAAATTTGGAATTTTGACTAAGAGAAGATATGGGAATAAAAGATATATACAAGTCAGGCTCTCGTCTGTAAGCTATGCATATTTTCTCTATAAAGATGCTTAAGTTTAAATTTAAAGATACAAGTCAGGTTCTTTGGGATATTTGAATTTGGGAATAAAAGATCTATATCTATATATATATTAAAAGGAGTGTTGTAGCCAATAATAATCTTCCAAGTGTCACATCAAGATTGCAACACCTATTGTAAATTAGGGCAAACAACTAACTAATTAGTTAAACGGTTAATTGTTAAAATTTGAATTTTGAAAAAGAAAATTTACAGATTGGGTGTTAGATTTAAGATTTGAATTGAAAGATTAAAAATTAAAATTAAAATTAAAAAAATCAATCAGCAAACTGCTTCTATGCACGATAGCAAACTGCCAAATATATATATAATAAAATCAGTTTTCATTAATCAAATACTAAGAAAGATACAGCCAAAACTCAACCAAATTTGACACATATTTCAATATATTTTTGACCATATGTTCAGTTTCTACAAATTGTTATAAAATTACTGAACTTTTCAAAATAAAAAATATTAAGTTTTTACTAATTTGAATGAAAAGATCAAGATATCAAGTGGCAATTTCAGGATAATTAGTTAATGTTAATTAAAACAATGTAGTTTTCCCCTGTATTTGTAGTCAAAAGTTAAATAATAAAAGAATGTGGAGTAATAGATAAGAACATGGGTAGTTAAGGAAATATTTAAGGAAAAAAATAAAAAAGAAGAATACAACTGAAAGACGGAGTTAAGGAAAAAAACTGAAAGAGTGTTCAAACCTAAATTTAAGCCTACGTGCAAGCACATCCTCCTTCCTTATAGCAAATATTTTGTTAGAAACTGATTTCTACGGAAACTGAATTTTACAAATAGAGAATTCGAATTCTATTACCTTTGTAAACCCACGTTTAGGATAATTATGCGAATTCAAGAACATATAAAGAGAAGAAAAAAATGTTTTGCTTTCCATCGGGATAGCCAAAATTTTATGCTAATATGATTGAGATTATTTTTTTTCTGTCTTACGCTATCTGTATCCATGCAGGACCTTATGTTTCGGTGACCAAGCAACTAGGATTTTCTCATGTAACCCACCTAGCACATATAGATCCAGCACAATAGCATAAGAATTTGAATAATTCTCCAGATATTTCTCTTTTTCTTCTTCCGTTTGAGTTTTTATGTATCATATATGTTTACTCCTTTATTTGGTGCAGGTTCGAAATTATGAGGATGAATGAGAAAAGGTGACTCGCACTCCATAAGGGCATTTTTCTGCCTATCTTCTTCTTTTGAGTATACAAACAATATTCTTTGCTCTCAAAGATGGCCATCGGAATCACTGTATTACTTAGGAGAGCAGAATTGGTGCTACACAAATATTTTCAATTTAAAGATAAGCGTTCAAATTTGAATAAATTGACAATTATGACTGTTTAACACATTTTAGAGTCCTAAATTAACAAATAATTTAGCCATAATAATCGTTTTAAAATGCAAAACTTATCTTGAAACTAATATTGAAGTTGAAATGATTACAATTCAAAATGGTGAATTTACTTCTTTACAATTAGCATTAGTTCTTCTATGTTTTTGTTTATCTTTTTTATTTTTTCCTTTTCTTCCCTAAACTTTTATATGCATATGTTAGATTGTATCGAACTTAATTATTTCCATATTGTAGGAAACTCAATATGTTGAAGCAGATACTGAGAGAAGACCTCGCGAGGTAAAACAACTAATCAACTGTTGCTATATGTCAAATATCTTTTTTTGAGATGCATGGAACCTGAAGTTTGTAATGTGCGACTAGCATTGTTGTTCCAGATCATCATAAACGAAAACCTATTCTCGCTTGAATTACCATTGCAAGATCAAAAGGTATTGTAATCCTTTCAGTATTTGTTATACATATATATCTATACATTTTTTATATTTATTGAAATCTGAAAAATCAAATCGACACAACTTCATGTTGGGGAATTAATCAAATTCAAATCATGTATGTGTATGCGTTGTCTATTGACAAAATTGTATCAACACCATGATCATGTATTAGTACGGTTAATAATCTTGGTTTGATAAATTATTAAATTATCATCGTAGAATTATGTTTTGCCTTTCCTTTCTCTATAATTATCTCATTTTTTATGAATGACATTTTCACCTAAAATGGTTGCTCCATAGTGTCGTTTTTCATTCCAAACAGTGAGAAAATCTATGATCACGTTGGTTAATTCTTACTTAATATATCGAAGGAAATGAAATTCAAAATTTAGGCTGTCAAGATTTATAAGAACAACAGGTATTGGTGAATAAGTTTGGACTATGAGGTTGAAAATTGGATAGAATCAAAACAAATATTTATATAAAGGGGTTTGAATTTCTTAAATAATTGTTGATTGCATATGCTTAATTATTGTTCAATGCTCATATATAGTGTGCTTGTGCTTTAGACTTGATCAACTATTCTTATCTTATTAGCAGTGATTGGTCATAAGGTAATATGGCTGGATACATGTATTTATCCCAAGAATAATGTTGATTTCACCTCGTGGAAGGTACCTTTTAAGTTATAGTAGCGACAATTTTCAATTGATATATCTATTTCCATGACATTACTAAAAGTCAAGTCCAATCATCATCTTGAAGTGTTATGGATTCAAGAGTTCAAAGTAAAATCTCAATGTTGCATATTGCACTCGCACAGACTTTGTCTAAAGAAACGAATACCGTGGGAGTTGATTACTATGGATGGTTTTGCGAGAAACCTACTGCCCTTAGCTTTGGGAATTAAATTATATTATATTAGATTGGGTTATATATCAAGTGATATCATCAAAATTGTAAAACCAATTTTGTTATAAATAAATCGAAATACAATATAACTAGCTTTTGTTATATGTTCCAGGAGTTTCAGGCATTGTTGACCTTCTCTAAATTGTGTTTGATGAGGGAACGCTGGCAGATTCAAAGGTCTTCATAATGGAGGAACAGATATAAGATCTTTTCCTATCTTTTTTCTTTCTTCAAAATTCCTTAAAAGATGGATATTTTCATATGATATATACTCTGTTGTTCAAAAGCTGATCTCCAAGTTTAGTTCTCTTAAAATATTAGCAGTCAACTCAGGTTGGTGAAAGGAGCCTACGAAGATTGATCTCCTTAAATGAAGCATTCAAAATCAACAAATAATTTAGGTATGATAACATGCTTAGATCACAAATAGTTTTTATGTTTGTTTCAAATTTTTCATGATCTTGACAAAGGATTTGCAGAACTATCCAATCATCCAAGAAAAATAATTGTAACTTTATAAAAAAAAATTGACATCATCTACTTTCATACATCCACTTTGATGTCAAGAAAGCTTAAAATCTTTTATCTTTAATTTATTGCGGAATTTTTATTGCAGTACTGACTATTAAATATAAGCAATGGAATGTTAGATTGAATGACAAATACACGGTGATGCTGTGAAGTTAGGATGGTGCTAATAGTGGTTTCCGAGCTCTCATTTTAGTTCCTCAGCAATATGAACTAAGTTATGAATAATTGACTTTGGTAAATGACAACTCTTGGTTTAGGTGTGATTGTAGTTAAAGAGCTTAATTATGTAAATATGTTTTACAAGGATACAGATCGTAGCTTTAATAGCTTTCTTTTCTTTGTTGTGTATTGTCATCTTTTGTGATTTCTTTGCGAAATCAGTATGTGTGCTTTGTAATGGTACTTATAATGGGAAAGACTGAGAAAATATCAATCACCACTTGAGGTACCAGCATCAAAACAACATTTGCTTGAACGATTAGCATATATAAGTACATCCTTACACCAAAATAACAATGTAACATTATTTATTTGAACTTTTAGCAAAAGTACAAATATCTTGAGATGAAATGGTAAATCTGACTTCGAATGTAAAATTTGAAAGAGGAGTACTGAAGTTTTAGCAGATCAAGATAAAATTTATCTACAAAATTTCAGTGATAATAGAATGATCAAACACAATTTGATTTAATAATTTGAAGCAAATACAGAAGGATTTTAATTCTTAACAAGATGGTTCAACAAAAGCAGGATGATATGAATATTATTTTTCCATGTTATTTCTCACAAAAGTAGATGTTTTGTATCTCAACTAAACATCATTTTGAATCTATTTTCAGTCTATGTATTATGTGTTATTATAGGATAGTTTTAATTAGTATATTTGTATCACAACAATATGGCCAATAAATAATTTGTATGACAAACTAGCTACATGGTTATTTTGTGTTCTTAAATTTCTGCCTTTTGAATGAATGCTTGGTCCGATTTTTTTATTTGGGTTTCATTTATTGGGTGGATTTCAATCGAAACAAAAATAAAATGATAAAAACCAAAATCTTATGACGATTTTATTTTTGATCATTTGATAAATAAAATTTGATTCGATTAGTTTCCTTGATATCAACCGCGCATCGCGCGGGTACTATACTAGTATATATTAAAAGGAACATAGTAGCCCATGAAAAGTAGCCAAGTGGAAGTAATAAATATATGCCACATGTATTCTATTAGGACAAAGTTTAACCAACTTTTAAAATAGTTGAAAATTAGTTAGGTTGTTAAATCTAAATAGGCAATTTAAAATTTGAATTTACTGCGTGGTTAACTTTGCTTCACAAATTTGAAAACCACTTATTTGCACGATCAAGGAAGTTTTACACATGTTCCAAACCTCCTTAAAATTCTCTAAGGAGATATACGTGCAGTTTTATTAAAACTACACAATTTTATATAGATGTGTGTAAAATTACAATTTTCTATAATTATATATGTTCACATTGTTTAGAATTTGGATTGAACATAATTTTCTTTTTAGTGTTTTATCATCCTCCTCTAAAGTCTCCTACCTGAGTTGAAGATAATTCTCATGTAAGAGATGACTCTTTAAACGGCACTATGGCCAGTCGGACCAGTCCTATAATTTGTGCATCTTCTTCTACAGTATGATATGATCGTGATTTCATATTTGTGATGAAAGAGATGTGTTTTACTACCAATAACGTTATATATATATATATATATATATATATATATATATATATATATATATATATATATATATATATACTGCTTCAGATTTGGCGTTGCAATATGTTTTTCATATTTTATTTGAGTTTGTGACTAATATATCTTTTCTGCTAAATTCATCAAATATTTGGCCATAAAGCCACAAAGCTATGAACACATAATATGGGAGGAATTTGCTTCTAGGATACGCACATTTCAAAGAGGACTCATAGAGGAGCCAACGAGGTGAGATTAAGAAGTATCTTTTTTAAAATACTTATATTTTATTTTCACCATTAGATATAGAGTAGTTGTCCTTTTATATTTGTTTTAGTTTTTTTTTAAAAAATAAGAGTAATTTTGTGACATTTTCAGTGTCTATGATAAGAAATTATGAAGTATCTATTTTAGCTGAAATAATTGGGTAATATTGATTGAGGTTTAGTTTAATTAGTAACTTTAAACTTTGTTTGTCTCTGTATTATGCTGGTTCAGATTTTGTACCTGGATCAACGTGAAAAGTACTCAGTATGTTCAATGATACTCTGTATATTTGGTTTACTTTCAACACTTCAAAGAGTATGAATTGTTCTGCAAATAGAAACTTTATTATCTAAGTTTCTTTGTTATTCTGTAATAGGAACCTCATTATAAATTTAGATTGTATAGTAGGAGCGATATTGTGTCTTGATCTGAATTATGTTTGATAAGTAGAGAAATAAAGAGGGTTAGCCTTCTTTAGATTCTACATGTGATAGTTGCAACTCCCACAACATATTCTAAGAAACTTACTTGGGATTTTCGCTAATGATAGTTACATTATGCGAGTTTTTCTCTCTTTTTTTTTTAATGATAATTATGTATTTGCTTAATGTTTTCATGTTGGTAATTTTTTTTTCACTTCATTATGTAGGAACATTTCTTTATGCATGTCTACTTAGCAGACTAAAGAAAAATCAGTTAAATCTTAACTTTTTTGGTTGAAATTCTTCGACAGGAATTATGATGCAAAATTGAGAGACAATAGATATTTGGAGACATTTTATAGGGTTCAACGCATCAACCAAACATATGACTATGTAAGGTAAATACTTTATCACAAACAAATTAAAATTCTCAGATCCTTCATTTCCACCCAAATTCTTCACATGACAAGTAGTGATAGCAAACGAAACTTTATATTTTATTGTTTCACTCTGTTTGCTCTAATTTTTTCTCCAAGATGCTAACTTGAATGACTATTATGATTGTTGAAGTAATTAAAATGTATCTTGATAATTGAAGTCCAAGTCTCTAATTGGTCTTTCAATGCTCCAGTACAACTACAAACGCCAATGATGGATGAAATATATGTGGAAGAGGTAAAAGAATCAAAAGTTTCAAAATGTGTCTTCCATATATTCCTTTTTATTTGAAATACACTAGGATGCCTAAAGGAAGGAAAAACTATTTTCCCTCTCAGGTTTAGAAAAATGTCATGGACAATGTTTGTGTGAAAGAAGTGTGCTTTTTCCAATCCAAAGGAACGATACTTTCTGTTGATGTGCTGGTGTCATTGACTGGGACCTTGACAACATTTTCAATGGATATTTCTCATTTAGCCATTCCATCACCTCCTTTTTTTCATTATAAAGATCTTGGCCTATCAAAGGACTTTGGTGTGGTGCATGTCAATCATTCCAATCTTCTCTATTCTTGGTTTTGTACTCCAGTTATTATTATCGTTTTTCAAATCTATTTATCGGTCTAATAAGAAAAGTTCTCAACCTATTAATACTATAAAAGAGTATAAGTAGAACTAACAAAAAGTGATAGTCATAATAGTTAGTTGTTTATAAAAATATCATTCAAACTTTTGAAGAGTTGTTTATCCCTCTTTTTTTGTTGTTCATCATTTAGCTCTATTTGCTTTAATCTTCACCCTGGGATACTAACTTATAGTTGTATGGATATTACGATTTTTGGGATTGTTTTCTTATGATAAATGAAATGCAGGTGCGCCCAAATTGTTCATGATTGCTTGAGTTTACTATGGAAGTCAATGGTTGATGAAATATACTTGGAAGAGGTGAAGGAATCATGTGCCTTCAAAATAAAAATGCCTTCCAGTTCCATCTATTCCTTATCATTAATAAGGGATTTGGAAGTCCAAAAGAGAGTGTCAAAATATTTTCGCTCACACATTTTGTCTTCACCGTATTCATTCTAATGTTTGATATACTCTCGATTTCATATTAATATTCATATGTAAAAAATAATAAGTAAAAAGAGGTTGAAAACCTTATGTCACTAAATGTATTGTTCTGTAACGTAACACAAGTTAAATAACTTTGATCGTACATATGATTTGCTTATATAGATTCTCAGTTGCAATACAGTATTTATTTATATTTACTTTTTGTGTTTAGCTAATGTATTCTTGAAATACTAAGCATATTGAAACTATCTCTTTTAAGTTATGGATTGCTGTTGGGATCAATTGTTCCATTCTACAATTACATGGTATTTTATAATAAAGTGAGAATAAGTTTAATGTTGAGGCATAACTTTCGTAATTCCAATCTATATTTGAGTCTCCAGGGCTCTCTTGAGTTTTTTCTTACTTTGAGTCACGTTATTAGGTATTTTATAAGGAAAAAAATCAATTTGTTTACCGATGATTCATATTATTAAGATAAATTGAATTATTGTTGTTTCTCAAAATCATAAGAATATGTAACTCTGGTACCTTATGGTATGTTAATTTCTTTTGTGTATTAAAATAGTTTTTATTAGAAGGAAAAGAAACTAAAGACGTATAATGTAGTTGGTAGGGAGGATTAAGAGTTGTTTTATCTTTTTCACTTACTTGTTTTGTTTAAAGGAAAATATACTTACATGCTTGGATAGTATGATGTCAGTTGTGCCATGCAACTCAATGCCAAATAATTGAGTTTATGAGCACTATCTTGATCCACATTAAACTTATGATTTCTTTAGTTATATAAATGAAGTTATAATGGTAATATTTATCATAAATATTTTCTTGGGAGTTTGCAAGCTTATCATATATGAGTCATTGTCCAATTGAGAATTAAGTTTTATCTTTTTTATTTTTTTCATGATTTTAATAGTTTATTTTGAGTTGTAATATTGTTAGCCATATGGTAACATGACATCTAAAGATTATGTATCTCCACATTTAAAAACGTTCTTGAATATGTTAACAGTACATAAGTTTGGAAATAGGGAGACTTAGTTAATTCTATGATAAAATCACAATTGAGAAGAAATTAATCGGAATTATTTGGTTATGTTGAGTGTACTTTATAATGTAATAGTAATTTTTATGCATAACGTTGTTTTATTTTTCTATTTGTTTTGTTTCTCTCTCAAAAAAGATGTTTTGCATCTTAAATAAATATTATTTTGAATCTATTTTTCATCTAAACATTATTTGTTATTATATGATTATTTTTACTTAGGCAAATACATATTGTTTGTGTCACAAACTATATAATCATTACAATATCTATAACACAAACTATATGATTAACTTGTATTTACAAATTCTGTCTTTTAAATAAATGGATCATTGATTGGTATCACACTTTCTTATTGATGATTGTTTACTGATGTGGATTTTAACCCAAAAAAAAAAAAAAATAGAAAACCACAATGGTAAACATCAAAATCAAATGACAATTTTATATTTACTACCTTGATATTTAAAATTTTCAATGATTAATTTCTATTAATATCAACCGCGCATCGCGCGGGTACTATACTAGTATTGTATTAACGTGGGTGTAAATTTGATTAACTATCTTGATTAGCGGATTAACGTATTTCCCCTCCCAGTCAAATGGATTAACGTTAATTATGGTTGATTAACGTATTTCCTTAGCATACATTTAATTTAGTTTGACTTTTTCTTTGAATTAAAAACTTTAATTCTCCAAAAAGCTTTTCAAAATCTTTTCATACAATGATTTTATATTTTAAAAATTTTGAAATTTTAATATATATTATTTTAATAAAAATTTAAAAAATTAATTTTTAATACTATTGTTGACTTCACATTTTAACCAGAGAAAATGCTGCTAAATCTCATAAAACCGCTGGTAATGCATTCATTCCCATAAACTGCTGCTAAAGCTAAAAAAACCACTGCTAATACATTCATTTTAATAAACCGCAGCTAAATACGAATAAACCGTCGGTAAATAATTTATTTTTCAACCCATTTGAAACTGCAGCAAGATATATGTTTAACGGCGGTTGTGGTAAAGCGCTGCAATATAACTGCTGGTAAGACGTGGTTTTTTTTATAGTGTATTACTTGAATTCAACAGTGTGTCAAATCAAAGAATATAATATCTTTTAGTTTAATTTCCAATTTTGATTTACAATAACTAGAAAGAACTTCACTAACTAAAAGACATGTAAATGCTTGATTCTATGCGAACATAAATTTCTCTATCGTGTCACTACTTCTAATCTATCCAGAAGCAAAAGAGGAAACATATCCCACTAATACGATTATCAAACTACCCGATTAGCATCTCAATTTTCTTGTGTTTTCCTATCATTCATTGGTAAAAGCAAGGGCAGAGACATGATTTTCAATAAAAGGGTTCAAAATTAAAAAAATAAAGTTTAGACTTATGTCAAGGAGGTTCAACATATGGTATATCTATATTAAAAAATTGATTTTACATTATACACACAGTACATTTTTCCGGCGAAGTGGTTCAATTGAATTCCCTTGGATAAGGGTGTCTCTGCCACTGTAAAAGGCCTTGGTAAAAGGAAGAACTGTTTGGCAACAAGTTAACAAAATCGCTAATAAAATTATGAGTAGATCCGCAAGTTTTTCAATTTGGAACCTTTTATCTCAATCCTTCGTCCATTAGTTCTTGGACGCTCGCCCCCAAAAATTGTCCAAAAACCTGCACTATTGTTTTTAGACATGTTATATGGCTTTTATCTTAGGTTACTAGGCATGAAATTTTATTTCCCCAATCAAATGTGCAATAAATATTAAAAGAGATTGATATACAAAAGTTGGAAAGTGTCAGCAAACCAACGTAAGAAACATATTGCCTGGCACAACATAAGCCAGTACGAAAAGTTCGAGATAATATAACTAACTTATGAGTTATGAGATACCATAAAAAGTACAAGAAGATTAGTCCTCTTAACACTATGGTACAACAAGATTAGTCCTCTGAGCACCTTCAATCAGCATGGCGACTGCTCCAACTCCTTTTTATGATGGACAGGTATTTGAGGAGCACGATACATCATGTATCTATAGAAACATAAACCAAAGCAGAAGCTCAAAGCCAAAGCTCTAGCTAACATTTCTACGTTCAGCGTGTAAACAAGAACCTGCATGACTAAACCGAACAATACGTCTATTCCCCCAATATCATACGATGCATGCATGAAGTGGGCAAAGACATAGAAACTTGTGCTGCAACATACTGTTATCGCGAGATACCCCATAGTGGAACTCCAAAAGCTGATGGAAGGCTGCTGCAATTATCATAGGAATGACCTCGACCATAAATTTCATCTCAGCACCAATTAACCGAAAAGGCTTGTCGCGATACCAATAAACAACAGAGACCAGTGTAACAAAATAAATTAGGAAGCACCGCATTAGGACAACCGCAAGGATAATACCTAGATGACGCACTAGACTCCCGGCAGCGAACAGAGAGTAGACGGGAACGGTACCAAACATAAACCACCAAGATTCACCAGGCGCAAAGAGATCCGCTGAAAGAAACACGGGCAAAACATATTCAGCGTCTCAAAGAAAGTTACAAAAGCATAAAATCCAGCACACCAAGATTATGAACAAGCACAATTAGAGAGGGCAACTTGGCTCAGAAAATCACCAGTTCAAAGACTAAAAAGAAGCAACCTCTCATCTCCAAGGAATGATCTATATATGCAACTCTTCAGAAGTGACTTGGGAATTGTTTACCTAATTAACTATCGTATGTAATAAATTGCTAGTATTAAACCTCACAATTTTAAGTTAAAATAATCCAATGTTTAGGTAAAAAGACTTACGGATAGTACGACCATCTATTAGAATAGGGAACCTTATCTTCTTGAAAATCCGAACCACGGCATTTACGCTCTGCCTGCCCATTCCATAGGAAACCGTTCTAATATGGAGGAACGGGCTACAGGAAGAGGCACACAGAGGAAGAACTTGAGGGGAATCACCCATCATCAGGCTGCAGATAGGTACAAGTCGTACTAGGGAAAGGGATAAAAGGAGAAGATATGTTGAAGAACCTGTTAACAACTGCAAAAGAGAAAAAACAATAATTGAAAGGACAAGGAAACAAAAGTTGAAGGGACAACATCAAATATATAACTCTCTTTCATTAGTTGTTTTTCCTTTTTTTCCTTGGGATTAGTAATAAAGTGAACAGCATGTGAAACTCCCATATGTATTTTTTTCCTTATAAAGTCGCCTTGCATTAAATTTTTTAGAATTTAATCAAGGATCATACAGCAAAGGCACAATATGTGAAACGCCCATATATTTTCTAGAATATTTATATGGCAGAAAACCCTAATCCCCTCCTTTTAGCTGTGACACCGCATGTTTTTAAAAATTCAACCTAATCGGGGAAACAATGAAATATAGGGCTTTGTAAAAGAAATACAAACACACCTGCACAAAGCACGCCAAGTCAACAACACAAAAGAACCCTTAGGAGGATGCCAAGCAAGAGAATGTTATAAGCTCATGGTTCAATGTCATTTTTATAATCTCCTACTAGGGGTGTTCATGGGACTGTTGGTTCGATTTTTCATCAAAATCAAAATTAAACCAATTATATTCTGTTTGGTATTCAGTTTTTGCAGTTTGATCGATTCTTTTGATTTTATTTTTAACATAAAATATATATTCAATATATGTTTACTAGAGTAGTAGGATAAAATTTTGACATATCAATTTATGTTTAGTAACAATTGAGTACATGTGATATATTAAAGTATCCTTTAAAGGATATTTTTTATGCAATACTTGTTAACTAATGTTTTAATCTAATAATAATCTTTATTCATATACTCTTTCAAGTTTACGACTTGATACGTAAATACAAAAATCTATATATATATATATATATGAAACTCAAGTAATGATATTCTACCTCTATTTAATTTTAGTATAGATCAATATTGGTTAACGTCTGCACACATCTCACCCTCCTTATATACTACTCGTGAGATATCACTGAATATGTTGTTGTTGTTACATTAAGAAAGATATTAGGATTTCTTAGATGTTGACTCGTGAATACGGAAGAATAAAGAGATGAAGGCATTTAAGAAAGTGATCATACAAGCTATAATGAACTATTAATTATTAATTAAAGTTCATGAATTGGATGCACTACAATAGTTTTAGTAAATATTTTATACAAGTTTGTTAAAGAAAACAGCCGACATATCTTTGAAAATATATAAAAAATAAATATATTTATAAGTCGATTTGGTTCGATTTTTTTTAGTTCAATACCAAAATCAAACCAAGACAAATACATTCGATTTTCTTTTAGTCAGTTTTGTTTGATTTTTCGGTTTCATTCAATTTTACGGCTCGGTTTGAACACCCATAGCTCTTACTTTTAAGAGACGTGTAAATGGACAAGTTTTTGCGCGAAATAGATAGATTTGGCGCCACTATTATAGTATTGATCGCATCGAAAAAAGTTTTGAAAGAGTGCAGTAGATCACTCATAAAAGTACTAGTTACTGCTTTATAGGTTGGATAGTGCGATAGTAATGATTAGAGGAATTTGAAAGATCTGTGTTGAAAACCCAGAAAGTGCTCCAATATACTATTTCGAATACTAGGTTTTTGTCAATAATAAATGTTAGGGTTTTTGTCCTGAATTTTTAACTCCTCTTATTAAATGAATGAAAAAGACTCCCAATTGGAATACTTCTGGCTTAACCTGTTGTACACAACTTTCCATAAAGCTGTCATTTCTCAAAAGCAAGAAGGGGAAAGACTTAACCTTCGCTCGTCTCCAATACCGTGTTGCTATGGCAGATAAAGGTACGTCATTTTACTCACATCCTTATTATGATTACTAGATGTTCTTGATTTATATGATTGTGGGTTTAAATTGATATCAAAGCTAATCACACAGATCTAGAACCCTATTGTCATCCATATGAGATTAAATTATCATTAACTAAAATTATTGTGAACTACGTTATTAAATTTGAGTTCCGCTGCTATTCTTGTTTAGTTACGGTGCGTGGCTACCGGTTAACGAAATTGAGATGTTGTTAGTAAGTTACTACAAGAATCCTAATATGTTGTTTGTGTACTAATTACTATCTAAAGATAAAGAAAATTCTGCCTAGCAATACGGCTCAAGGTCGTTGATGGTGGAAACAACGTTTTTGTTGGAATTGAAAACAGAGAGTAGTTTTGTTTGTGTACTAATTACTATCTAAAGATAAAGAAAATTCTGCCTAGCAATACGGCTCAAGGTCGTTGATGGTGGAAACAACGTTTTTGTTGGAATTGAAAACAGAGAGTAGTTATGCCTTCATATTAAATTATTATTTGAGAGAAGGTCAATTATATATTATTTTATTATTATATTCTTGATTGTTTAAGATCAAGTTTTGTTTTTCATGGTATAACTTATTCATGAACTTTAAAGTTTCCACTGTTATGAAATATTTAGGTCTCCTCTCCTCGCTTAACCTGTTGTAGACAATTTCCCATAAAGCTGTCAGTTCTCATAAGTTCAAGGAGGAAAAAAAATTTGACCTTCGCTCGTCTCCAATACCGTGTTGCTATGGCAGATAAAGTTACGTCATTTTACTCACATCCTTATTATGGTTACTAAGTGTTCTTGATTTATATGATTGTGGGTATATAATTAATTCAACAATTGGTATCAGAGCTAATCACACAAATCTAGAACCCTACTGTCATCCATATGAGATAAAATTATCATTAACTAAAATTATTGTGACCTACGTTATTAAATTTTAGTTTCGCTGTTATGAAATAAATTAATGTTAAGTCCACATAAAATAAATAATTCCAACATACTTATCTCCAAAAGAAAAAGTCGGGGATCACTTCAAATTGATCGCAAGGAATAGCTTGTCTTCGTCTTTCGTTCTAGTTTATTTTTGTTTAAAGTTGGCACAAATCTTCTTTATGTGCTGCTTAGTTGATAGTCAGTGCGCATTTCCAACGGATCTTGAAACGACTTCGGTTAGTCGTTTTGGAAGCTAGGATTCCGATTGGCGTGCCGATAATTTTAAAATATTCGTAATATCCATTAGGACATGTCTGTAAAATTTGAGCTAAATCAGACCTCGTTTGGTAGGCATCGGAAGAAGGTTTCAGTTTTTATCGTCGATAAATATTAAAAAGAGATTTTCGAGCTCGGTTTTGGCGAATGAGCTCCGATTCGAAATTCGAAAGCACCGTTAGGTTCGTATAATTATTTGTGACTTTTGTGAACTTTCGAAAGTGAATTTCGATGTTGTTCGGCTAGTTTCCGCTAAAATGCCGAAAGTTAAATAATTTGACTTTTTCTATTTAAATTCGCATCTTGAGTTTCGGGAGTCCAATTTGAGATCCACCTTCGTGAGTATGCCATATATTTTGTATAACTTACTTGAGAAATTTAGGAATATTCCGGATTTCGTAGGACTGCATTTTTAATTTTAATACGAAAACAAAATAAAATAGAAAATTAAAAGAAAAAGACAAAAAAAGAGAAAAGAAAGAAAATGAGCAAATGTTAGGCGGTGGTCAGTTAGTAGTATACAAAGAGGCAATGAGAAAAGTGAACAAAAAGCAGAGAATGAACTTGACGAGAAACAGAGAAACAAAATAGGAAACAAGCAGAAGAAAAAATGCTAGAAAATAAGAAAAGGGCCGAAGAAAAGATAGAATTTTTACCCTGAAACATTCAGGTAATGATGTTAATATATTATTTGAGTTTATTACGTGTGTTTAAATATATTTTAACGGTAGAAATTGGGATATTAGACATCGTCCTAATAAGTTCAATTAATAGTTTAAAGGGTCAATTGGACCCCGATAATGAAAATAATTATATATTCGTACTCAGTGAGTTATGGGCAACATATAAATATAATTTATTTAGGATTTGGTTATGTGACCTTAAACCCTGTACATAGGCCTAGCCTGCGTATTGCGTATGCGAATAGGGTATCAGGTTCCTAACAGGATTGCCCTAAGATGTGAGGAATGAAGCCTTTAGCCTAAATTAATATATTTTTCTGCTTATTGAATAGAGTAGGATCGTTTGGCAATGAAACCAAAAGATAAAGCGGTTGTTGATTAGCAGAGCTAACTTTTGGAAGAAGTAAGTGTTTATATCCATTTCTTTGGAGGCACCTGGCCTCGTGGATTTTCTACCACGTGTTTCTTACGTGTGTAGCTGTCGATAGGCGTACTCATTACACCTTAGCTTTGGATTTACATTGTATATTATATGTTACATCATGTTGTTGGTATTGCATTGAGGATCTGAGTATTGTACTCTGGTTGTGAGTTGGCATCTACTCCCCGGCTGTCGATGAGAGTCCCGTCCGGTGAAGGGTTATTATTGCATCACATTGCATTCATACGCATTATATGTCATTCATATGCATTACATTGCATATCATATTGGGTGCAGGAGTATTCCGCCCCCAGGAGCAGGAGGATTCCGCTCCATTGTATCATATTGGGGGTAGGAGGATTCCGCCCCAGGAGCAGGAGTACTCCGCTCTTATGTCAGATATTGAGTGCAGGAGTATTCCGCCTCAGCTTTACATTATATCGGGTGCAGGAGTATTCCGCCCCAGGAGAGTGCAGGAGTATTCCGCCTCTGGTTTATACTATATCGGGTGCAGGAGTATTCCGCCCCAGGAGCAGGAGTATTCCGCTCCAGTTGGTTATCAGATTGGATTCCCCCCGAATGCAGGAGTATTCCGCTTCGAGATGGGAGTATGGGCACATGTGACCCTTTGCATTACATTTCATTTCATTTCACTTCATTTCATCTCATTTCATACCATTTGGTAGACTTACGATACATGACTACTGTCCTGCTTATATGTGCATTGCTTATTTGTTGATATATTTCTGGCTCGTATCCCTAGTTGAGTTTATGGTTTCATACGTGTTTCCGGTTGTTATATGGCTCTGCCTTTTTATAATTTAAATAAGAGGAATTTGGTTTATCTGTTTCTTCTCCCTGGCTAGCTATCCTATTCTTTGAGGTGGCTAGTCTGCCCCACTTATTGAGTCCTTTGGACTCACCCTTGTTTGTTGTTTGTTTCTTGTCTATCTATTTCATTTCGGCAGGTTCGCTCCAGGATTGAGTTCGCCACGTTGTAATGGAGCGAAGACGACTTCAGCTGTCAGGGTGAGCCAGCTTTTATTCCGGATGGCCACCAGTTTAATGGTTGTTATTTCAGTTGCATTTTGCTCCCTTCAGGAGGTATTTGTCTTCTTTTGTACTCTTAGATGTCTAGTCTGGATAGCCCTAAACCTAGTATGTGGGTAGTCAACTGTAATTTCTTTTGTACATCTTAGAGGTATCAGTATGTCTATGCTTCTTTTTCTAAGTCTTGTTATTATTTATAAATTGAATTATAATTATTTTTCCTAATTTAATTGATAAGGGTTCGCCCGACGGGTCTGGGGAAGGATGTCGGGTACCCGCACGGCCTAACCGGATTCCGGGTCGTGTCAGATCTCAAGAAAGATCTCTTGATCAAATCACCATTATTAAAGAACTTTGAGAAATAGGTAATTGATATCTTCATTTCTTTTGGATCTTTTCAACACACACACACACACACACACACACACACACACACACACATATATATATATATATATATTAGTTTGTGGACGCATGTAATGCACGTGTAATCCATGTAATGAGTACAATTTTTTAGAAGATGATATGATATAATATAGTAAAACATGCAAGTTCTTAAAAATGATGATTGTGGGTCCTATTAAAATAAATCAATAAAAATAATAATTGAAGAGGAGAATATATAAAATTGAGAAGAGAAAACGTATAGTTAGCTCAAATTTGGAGGGATTAATCAAAACTTGCTTTGGTGAACTCGTGACAATTATGTTCCCATGTTGGCTGGTAAATAATGTTGTTAACTCCTTTAGACATATGATGGTCTTAGTCATAACTGAAGTACTTATTGTAACATTTAGAAATGAAAAGGACTTGTACCCTATACCCCTCTTCAGAATATATAAAATTGGCCATTTTAATATAGTTATGAATTCATTCTATTCCCTTTGTAACTTAAAGGACACTAGTAATTCATTTCATGATTTGCCTCTTAAAACTGAACCCCCAACAGTTGGAGGTAGTAAACAACCTTTGAATAACAAGGTAAGGATCCTAAGGCAACAAGTGAACATTCAAGCTGCTGGGATTATAAGGTTGGAGAATGAAAGAGATTTTCTGGAAAGCTGAAGCTGCAAAAGTCAAAGAGATGAATGATTTGATACTCAAACAAATGTTTGATATGATGAAGGGTACTTCTTAGGGAACTGGTCCTTCCAACAACTGAACCTAACCACCAAAAAGTCATCTAATACCTAGTGGGATTTATTTAGTACTAGTTCTTAGTCTTCTAGTCTTTGGTTTTTTGATAGTTTAGTAGTATTTGCTTCTAGTCTGTTCCCTGGTGTTTTAATTTTTTTGCTTATGATGTTATATATTTTTGATGGCTAATATCATTTTAATGGAGTAGCTTAATGTTGAATTATGTTTGTATTTTTAGTTGCCTACTTGGCTATGAGTTGCTTGTTCTATTGCTTGACCTAATTTTTATTTATGCAATCTTTTCAATGATGCCAAAAAGGGAGAAGAGTAAGACTAATTTTTGCTTGTGAAATGTATGACATAATTAAGAACCTGATCCTTAATGATAAAGTATTTCTACACTAATGCTCTTAAGTCGAAAATGATGTTTTAGGACTTTAAAGATTCACAGCATAGTCTATGAGTTCGTCATCATCAAAAAGGAGAAAAAATTAGCTTGAATTTTGACTGATGACACAAGGAACACATTGATGGACATGTTCTTTAGAAATCTGAAGACTGTTTAGTTGGTTCAAAAATCAATTGAGCGGGAAAATAATTATTTTATCATAATTCTAATATTTATCTTGATAATCATGCAGGGATATAAATGATAAGAAAAGATTGCAGAAGATTGGATAAGAAGCAAGAAGATTCGACCAACTAAGAGAGGAGTTTGATTAGGACTCATACACGAGGAGGCTTTTGGAGTTCTAATTGATCAAGACCTCTCAAGGATTCAAGCCTATAAATGGAGAAGCAAATCAGCAACCAAAGATACGCACAAATACTAAGACAATCGAGCTGTAACATTGAAAGAGTCTTTATTGTATTTGAGCAGTCATTAAGCTACAGGGAACTAAGTGAAAAATCTATTCTTTAGATTGAGTTTTGTCAGTCTTAGTTCATTTGTAGTAGGATCGATTGAGCTGTACTATTTACTTTCATAGAAGTTCTGAAAAGAGTACACATCATTCAAGTCTTGTACTTGGAGAAACTTTACTGATAGTGAAAAGGATCACTATAGGATTAGAGTTAGTCCTAGTTTAGTAAGAAGTTTGTCTTGTAACCAAGTGAGTCTTTCATATAGTGAAGTTGAAATCGTACTCGAGAGAGTAGGTCATGATTTTTTGATCCCGAATTTAAGGGATTTTTCCACGCTAAAATTAATGTTTATTTATTTCTTAATTTACTTAATTTCGCACTTAATAAGTAAAGAAATACATATAAGGAACTGGTTCTTAAGTGGTGTGTCTTGGGAAATTATCAAGTTGCTTAGTAGAGAGACAGATAGGCTCAACAGACAAATTACTCCTAGATAGGCTCAGCAGACTAATTAAGTTTGTATGGCTTTAAAATATGTCAACTGCTTTCTTATATATCCAGTAATATATCTTCCATGTTTCGCCAACGTACAATCGGATTTGCTTAGGGGTTTAACAAGCAACCCTGAGAAATATGAAGATAGAAAATGATTGTGCAAATTGACTCACTAAATTTTGGATAAAAAACCATGCAAAAGAATTTGATAATTCAAGTTCAATATGTTAAGGCAAGAGTGGTCTAGGATATGGTTACTCAACTAAGGAAGAGAGGTGCAATATTCTCAGCATCTCTGTTTAACATTATTTGTCAATAAACATGGGTTTGGATTCATGATTAAATCGTAAAATTACACAAAATGAGCTCATTGGTGTTGCCTTTTGCTTTCATAACCTACTCTATTTGCCACATGTTTTTGACATATTCAAGTGTTTCAACCTTTAGATTATACGATAATTGTAGAACAACAGAGTTCTTGAAAGAGTTAAGGTGTCCCCTACTATGGAGGTAAAATAAATGAGCCAAAAAAATTAATTAGCCCCTGGAACTGAAATTAGCTAACTTATGCATGGCTCGTGGAAGTGTGTCCGATGTATATGGATGCTTAGTTGGCATGCCACTAGACAAGGTTACAACATTATGTTGACAACGATGTGGATACGTCCTTTGACGAGAATTAAGAAAATAACGACATTGCTTTAATGCTTGATCTCCTTTTTGTCAATAATTATATGTGACACAGTTTAAGTCACTACAATGTTTAGTATAGTGATGAAAAGGTAGAAAAAACTTTGAGAATAGTACCTTAAAGGACATAAAACTACTTTTTCATATAGTTTATGCATATTTTCACCAGATATACCTATTTATCTATTAGTAAGTATCTATTATACTATAATATAAGTAGGAAGCAAAATTCTAAATTTGCCGTCAAAGCAAACATTATTCAAAAGAAAATTGATATGAGATGAAGTAAATATACATTTGTAAAGATAAAACAAAAGTTTGATATGTAGATAACCGTAAAAAGATTAAAATAACGGAACTAAAATACGAAGAAAGAGAACTGAGATTGAATGAGTGAGCGAACTAAAGATTTCATTACTAATGCTTACTTACGACTCATGTTCGGTTTGCACTTTTATTATAAGTAGTTTGTATTGATTGCTTGTAAATTCATTATGATACACTGGTGCCCTTCTACATTTTCAGGTGTTGAACATAAAAAACCAATGCAGTTTTTCATCTGTTATATATGGAAGTGAGTTAAAATCTAAGTGCTCCAACGCATTTCCAATACCAGGTCTAGTACTGTGGTAAATAAGTTCTATCATAGTCCATAGAGAGTCTTTCATATGGTATAGTGGACAAAGGAATGCAACAATTGAAATTGTTGACAATATACAACATTTTACAATTGGAAAAGAAGAATAATCAATATATTTCATACATGCGCCTTGCCAAGCCACTCTTTTTAAAACTTTGCAATGTCATAAGGCTGGTTTGACTAGTGACAAAAATTCCTTCAAAATCCAGTTGTAACACTATATAAAAATCCTTGAAACAATAAACAATATATAGACTAATTAACAGAGTATGTATTTGGAAAAGAGAGCTATGTTATAGTTTCCTTATATAATTTTCATGTGACCAACTATTGAATATGATCAATACAATCACATCATCAAATGAGATTATGTTTAACTACTAACCATGTCACAGTTCTGCACGAGTTGTTCAACTGCTTAAAAAAAATCACAACTAATAAGTGATCGCAGAGTCCTATCACTCTGCTGTTGACCTCAGCCGTAAATAGTTTCAACTGACATATAAATCTAGCTATTTCTGTAACAGAAAACTGGTGCCACGGCTACTAAATATTTCTACTAAGTATAACCAACTAAGGTTCTTACATATACAGTTAAAATATGTAGCTAATTGCGTGTTTTTCTTGTGGTGCCGGTTATGACCAAGATCCTCCAATGAATTTATGCAGCTGGAGCATAGTCATAGTCTCCATCATTGCCATCTCCTTCCAAGGAAGCAGCAGGAGCATAGTCATAATCTCCATCATCATCGTCACCACCTCGCTCTTAGCATATGGCAGCTGCAGGAGCATAGTCATAATCCCATTCCCCATCATCATCTCCATCTGCACACCTACTCTTATGGAACCCAATGGTTTTTGTGGTTTGTATGATAGGGAGGATACCATTGGCTATAAAGCAAAGAGCCTACTCTGGAGTCTGGACTCGTTGTTAATCATATATGGCACGATAGGAAGTGTGTCGTGTTACCTGAAGAATGTGTCTGCCACATTGGAAAATTCACTTTACATGTCATCATTTATGTTTATGAGGAAGTGAAAGATTAATATTCTCCATCCGGGTGGAAATATAGAATCAATTGTGGCAGAGATACCATCCTCTCACTCTCTTGAAAAGACTTGGGCCGGGTATCCAATTCCATCATAATCTTATGCCAGGGATGAAGAGGTAACGAGTAGAGTGATCCGGTGCATTATAAATTCATTTCGTTTGAAAAGACTTAATATGCATATGTATGTGTGTTGCTCCCAATGCACATGCAAGTATACATGGTCGACAAGTAATAAAATGATAAGTAGAGTATCGTTCCCACGAGGACTATTTAGACTAACACTTAACAAATAATTTCTAACAACTATTCAAGGATCTTTTTCTTCATTGGTGAGAGTTTTAGTAACTAAGAGCAGTAATTAAAAGGGTAAAAGTGAATTCAAACAATGGAGCAAAAATGGGTTGTTATCAGTAATAAGGAGACGGTCCAGGGTCAGAGTTACGAACAATCCAGTTGAGTTTTCCAATTGATTCCACTTCTTAAATCCCGGGTTACTAACTGACAGATTAAATGTACCTGTGAAAACCTTTCGATTCTTCACAGTCTATGCAGGCTACTTCAATCCCTATATGTCTATGGGTTGAATCACGTGCACGCATTAACGAATTCTGTAATTAGTTAAACTAGGCGACCAAGTATATGTCTATCCTACTCACGAATTGGTTCCCCGATTCCCGGGTTCACAAACTAGTCCTATTCTTTCTTATTACGTAATTAAATTCCTTCTTTCGAGTTCAATCTAAAAACCATAGATAATGCATAATAATCGGGCCCTGACAATTACACAAGTGAAATCAAGAAAGAATAAGTAACCCGTAATGGGATTCAATTAATGGGAATCAATCTTCAAACATCAACCTTCATGAAAGACTCTAACCCTAGAACTAGTGATTTAGCCACGCATACTCATAATAACAACACAAGGATTTGATGTAATAATGAAATAATGATGTAATAGATTAATGGAAGGAAGAAAAACCCTTGTTCTTGATGTTATGAGCTCTCCAATTGCTTTAAAGTCTGAACTCCTATGAAAAACTAAGTAAAAGAGTATTTATAGAGTTTACAAACACCTAGTAATAAGTTAGACCCAAGCCTAGACGAAATAGGAGGTAAAAATTCGCACAAGGGGCGCTATAACGGGTGCCCCGCGCCTCGGAACGCGCTGGGACAAGCAGAACCCGTCGAAACTTTGGCGCTTTTGGGGCGCCCCGCGCCAGAAACCGCGCCAGAAAAGTGGGCGCTATAGGGGGCGCCTCGCGCCAGTTATAGCGCCAGGCTTATTTCGCTGCTTTCTTCGTCCGCAACTCGCTTCGTGTCGTGCCTTCGCGTGCTCGATCCAATCCTCAATCCAAATCCAATATTTTCTTGCTCGATCATGCTCTTTAAAGCTCCAATTGCACCACATAACAACCTACATACACACGACATAAAATCAGTGCAAAATCACATTCATAAACTATAAAAAGAGCGAATAACAAGTTTAAACTTGCGGAAATATTAAGGAAACATTGGCATAAAATGCCAAACATCACCACCCCACACTTGAACATTTGCTCGCCCTCGAGCAAGTCACATCTCACTTCCCAACCTAGGTAAAACAGGTCTGCCTATGACTATGGTTGATACCGATCATTGAACAAATGCACACATGACTACTATGGGTCCACAAACATGCCAACAATTTAACAACTCAAAAATATGAGAACAACCACCCCAAAATAGCTCAAGTGCACAAACTCAACTTATTGCAACCATGCTCCCACAAATCACACCTATCTACTCAACCAAGAACCACCAACTTCACCTATTTCATGCAAACCATGTGCCCTCACCAATATGAAGCAAAAGAGTGCCCCCCCAAAGATCACACACAACAATAGATATCATGAATAGAATGGGGGCAATAACAAATGAATTCACTCACTCTCATGAAAACCTCACATGTCACACACAATGTACCATAGGCTTGCCCATAGTGTAGGACTCCACTAATGTAAGCTTACTCCAATCGGGATTAACTAGGACTTTAGAAAGGTCGTAATGTAGGCTAAGGGGCGGGTAGGATACATATGGTAATAGTGACTACCTCCCTAAGCACTTTAATACATCACAAATATTTCATCACAATTCTCAACAAGCCACCCAATCAACAACTTTCAAACATACACCTTCTCAACAAGTAGCATTTTTTCTCTTTTTAAGCACACACTAGCAAGGAATGGATATATTTTTCTCTTTTTTTCTTTTTCCACAATTTTTTTCAACTTTGCTCTTTTTTTTTCATTTGTTTTCTTTTTCTATTCCATTACTTTCCAACCTTGCCAATGCTCATAAACAACTACTACACAATTCATTCAAGTATTCCCCTCATTGGTTCCACTCAAAAACCTCCCAATATTCAACCACAACTCCACAATAATATCACAATATCAACTAAAGTGCTTAAGGAGTAAAGGGCCAAAAGAGAACAATTTAGAACAAGTGGGTAGGCTCGGGGTGTGGATGCCAACAAAAGGTCAAAAAAATCACAACAATCAAGTCCAAGGTGTATATGTAAGGGTAGGCAAATCAAAAGAAGGCCTGTATCATTTCCCGACTAGAGCAAACCTAGGATTTCGCTTTGCACACACACGGGGCAAGTTCTAGACATTAATATGCAAACATGGAGCAAACAAGAATATGCCTCACACACACATTGCACACGATCCACATAAAAAGGCTCCATCAACAACTCTCAATCAAGCATTTAGAATGCAACTTGTGGAAAATTAAGCACTAATGCACAAAGGTTCACAACAAAGTCAAGCAAGTGGACTCAAGCATCTCAACGGGGTCGTTCCATTTTTTCTAGGCATGCATCACAATTAAAACCCAAGGACACCACAAACAGCACATGCAATCAATTCAAGTCCACCGGTATCAAACAAATCAAAGGCACCTAGCATTCTACCTATTCCTTTTCGTCTAGGGCCACCTATACTAACTACTCTAATCCTAAAAAGAAAAACTACCCGGTTCAAAGGCCTCCCCGTGGAAAAGAACAGAGGCCATAAGAAAAACCACGGGGCGGATGACATGTACCACTAATAAAACTAAAATGAAAATCTTTTTGGAATTTTCATTGATTTTCTAATTTTTTTTATATATATTAAAGCAAGAAACAAATCAAAATAAAGTCAAGTGACAAATCAAAAATCCTAACGGTACATGCATCCCTAACCTCAAAAATAAATAAAAGGGTAGTTCCCCACCCCACACTTAAACTAAGCACTGTCCTCAGTGCTAAAAATAAGAAAGTGCAAGGTAAAGAAAACTTCCCTGAAGATTCTAGTCCTTGGTGCTAGCATCCTCCAAGCTTCCATATAGTACGAGGTACTCAGACTTCCCTCATCAGGTCATCAATATTAGGCAAGGGTGAGGACACCCCACACTTAGCCTCGACATTACATGAACCTGCAATCCAAGGAAAAAACAAAAACTATGTGACACTATAAATAAAATAATACAAGTACAAACTCGGGTTGCCTCCCGAGAAGCGCCTTAGTTAACGTCGTGGCACGACGACACTTTCAGCTCACTTCCAGCATTTACGTCTTCTCTTCTTACGACGAGCTTTTGCTTTCTTCCTTTCTTTGAGAGAACCCCTCTTCAACTTCACATGTGGTGTACTTCCATGTTCTTGTCTGACACATTCGATCATAGAGCACTCTTCAACCTTAGCTATGTGCTCCTTCTCAATATACACCTTGAAAGTAACCTTTTCTCCATGCGCTCTAACAGTCATCTCACCCAGCTCCATGTCAATAATTGCCTTCGAGGTGACTAAGAATGGTCTCCCCAAAATGATTGGAGCTTCTCGGTCCTCTTCATAATCTAGGACTACAAAATCCGCAGAGAATGTAAACTTACCAACTTTAAGCAACACATCCTCCAACTTACCCTCAGGGTGAGTGAGTGATCCATCCGCCATCTTAAGAGTAACTGAAGAGGGCTTGATTTCTCCTAGCCCTAACCTTTTGCAAACAGACAGAGGCATGAGATTTATGCTCGCACCCAAATCACACAAGGCACCAGTGATACTATGCCCTCCAATGGTACAAGGAATAGTAAACTTCCCAGGATCTTGAAGTTTTGGAGGTAGCTTGCTCAAGATTGTGCTACACTCCTCAACTAACTCAACTGTATCTATCTCTTGAGGCTTTTTCTTCTTGACTAGAATCTCTTTTAAAAACTTCACAAAGGATGGCATCAATTCAAATACATCAGTCAAAGGAATATTAACTTGAAGTTCTTTCAACATACTCACAAATTTTTGATACTGGGCCAGATCCTTCGATGGTATAAGTCTCTGCGGGAATGGTGGAGGCTGCAGAGGTGCCTCCTTTCTCTCTTCTTTCTTCTTTACCTTCTCCACTTTTTCAACTTTTTCTATTTCAGCTCTCTCCTCAGACTTGCCCATCAGCTCTCCACCTTCAATTAAAGTCACTGCAAGACATTGTTCAGGCTCTTTTTTAACAGTATTTATTTCTCCCACCAACTGCCCCAACTGGTGCTCCAGGTTCTTATGAGCATTGGCAAGATCTTGTATGGCCTGTGCATGGGCTGCAGTGTCAGCTATCATTCTCTGCTGGCCCGCCATTATCTGCTTTAGCATATCTTCAACTGAACTGCTAACCTGCTGTGGTGGAGCTGGAAGTGGGTGGTAATTATTTGGGGCTCTCGTATTACCTTGATAATAACCATTACCAAACTGATTTTGACCCTGCAGCCTGTTTTGATTACCCACGTAATAAACTGACTCTGGATTAGAGGAGCAAACCTCTGTAGCATGGTCTTGACCACAAACCTCACAAAAACTCTGGAGTTGTTGCACTGGAGCCACTGGTTGCTGAGTCTTTGGCAGAGCTAGCTTGCTAATTTGATTGGAAATAGCATCCATCCTCGCCCTTAGCTCTGAAACTGCATCTAACTGAAGTACCCCTGCAGATTTCTGCGTAATAGCTCTACCATCTCCCTGCCAGTCAGGATTGCTCTGCGAGAATTTATCCAGTAACTCATAAATCTGATCAAAGTTTAAGGCCAGTACTTGACCTCCAGCAGCAGCATCTACCACGATCTTAGTGTGTGCACTCAACCCCTCCACAAAAGTATGTGCAAGAACCTCATTGGATTAGTTATGGTGTGGGCAATCTCTCAGTAAAGCTTTAAACCGCTCCCAGGCTGAATACAAAGACTCTCCTTCTGCCTGTCTGAAGGACATAATTTCACTCCTCACCCGGGCTGTCATGGCAGATGGATAAAACTTAGCCAAGAACTTCTTAGCCAAATCATTCCAAGTGGTGATAGACCCAGACTTTTCAGCCTTAAACCACCTCTTTGCTGCCCCAATCAGTGAAAACGGGAACAATGTCAAGCGAACATAATCAATAGGAACTCCCTTTGGTGTATAAGTATCACTGATCTCCAAGAAATTCTGGATATGTTGTTGCGGATCTTCATGAAGTAATCCACCAAATTGTCCAGTCGCATGTAACAGTTGTATCATGCCGGACTTAATCTCAAAGTGTCCAGTAATTTCAGGCTTAACTATGCTCGAGGCTACTCCCTCCAGGCTGGGGAGAGCAACATCTCGCACAGCTAACGCTTGTTCTTCTGCCATTCCTGTAGGTAAAGATCAAGCAGGACCTAATACCTGAAACAGCACAAAACTCAAAACAAAAATTAAACCTGAATAGCAAATAATAAACTGTTCAAAAAGAAATCAGTCAATTATTTAGTCCCCGGCAACGGCGCCAAAAACTTGTTGCTCCCAACGCACAGCAAGTATACGTGGTCGACAAGAAATAAAATGATAAGTAGAGTATCGTTCCCACGAGGACTATTAGACTAACACTTAACAAACAATTTCTAACAACTATTCAGGGATCTTTTTCTTCAATGGTGAGTGTTTTAGTAACTAAGAGCAGTAATTAAAAGGGTAAAAGTGAATTCAAACAATGGAGCAAAAATGGGTTGTTATCAGTAATAAGGAGACGGTCCAGGGTCAGAGTTACGAACAATCCAGTTGAGTTTTCCAATTGATTCCACTTCTTAAATCCCGGGTTACTAACTGACAGATTAAATGTACCTGTGAAAACCTTTCGATTCTTCACAGTCTATGCAGGCTACTTCAATCCCTATATGTCTATGGGTTGAATCACGTGCACGCATTAACGAATTATGTAATTAGTTAAACTAGGCGAGCAAGTATATGTCTATCCAACTCACGAATTAGTTCCCCGATGCCCGGGTTCACAAACTAGTCCTATTCTTTCTTATTACGTAATTAAAGTCCTTCTTTCGAGTTCAATCTAAAAACCATAGATAATGCGTAATAATCGGGCCCTGACAATTACACAAGTGAAATCAAGAAAGAATAAGTAACCCGTAATGGGATTCAATTAATGGGAATCAATCTTCAAACATCAACCTTCATGAAATACTTTAACCCTAGAACTAGCGATTTAGCCACGCATACTCATAATAACAACACATGGATTTGATGTAATAATGAAATAATGATGTAATAGATTAATGGAAGGAAGAAAAACCCTTGTTCTTGTTGTTATGAGCTCTCCAATTGCTCCAAAGTCTGAACTCCTATGAAAAACTAAGTAAAAGAGTATTTATAGAGTTTTCAAACACCTAGTAATAAGTTAGACCCAAGCCTAGACGAAATAGGAGGTAAAAATTCGCACAAGGGGCGCTATAACGGGCGCCCCGCGCCTCGGAACGCGCTGGGACAAGCAGAACCCGTCGAAACTTGGGCGCTTTTGGGGCGCCCCGCGCCAGAAACCGCGCCAGAAAAGTGGGCGCTATAGGGGGCGCCTCGCGCCAGTTATAGCGCCAGGCTTATTTCGCTGCTTTCTTCGTCCGCAACTCGCGTCGTGTCGTGCCTTCGCGTGCTCGATCCAATCCTCAATCCAAATCCAATCTTTTCTTGCTCGATCATGCTCTTTAAAGCTCCAATTGCACCACGTAACAACCTACATACACACGACATAAAATCAGTGCAAAATCACATTCATAAACTATAAAACGAGCGAATAACAAGCTCAAACGTGCGGAAATATTAAGGAAACATTGGCATAAAATGCCAAACATTAATGTGAATATGAGGGACAAGTATAACTTTCTTTTAACATGTTTTTGTGGATTCGGGTTTACACTATTTCAAATATAGATTGTGTGTAAATACTTACCCTGTGATGACTCATAAATCATAGTAGTTATGGGCAACTTAGTCATTTTCTTAAATAAATAATTAAATACAAGAAAAAAAGATTAAAAAAAAAAAACAGAGCCAAGGTCCAAATAGGACTCTTGGCAGATTCCTAACGTGAAACAAAAGGGAATTAGGGGAAGGGTTTAGAAGCTCTAAGTTCTGGCCAAAACAAGTGCAAACAACCATCTAAAGTAGGCGAAATTGGGGAAGGGACTTACGAGGCCCTGACAACATTACTTTAAGAGAGAATCAAGCAGAAGTTCATAAAAGTTCCAGGTATTAATGTACTCTTACTTGTCTAACATAGGTATGATCAATTTACATATATAGAGGGTATTAAATTAAAGTAACTTGGGGTATAGTAGCAGTTATGATAAATTTATCAGCTATACTAATACTAGTGCAACTAATAATGCTATAGAGATACAAAATTAATTAGTGTTTGCTACTTCTAATAAACTCACTGTAAAGTTAGTGAATAAACTTTATGAATATGTTTTTTATAAATAGAATAGTTAAATTTGAGCAAAGAATTTAGCTTATTTTAAGGAAAGATATGCTTATAAGTAGCTTTATGGTTATGCTCGTGAACTAAGATATGAGTAGTTTGAGTTATGACTCTTGTTATATAGATAGAAGAGCTACACAGTTGTGCGTATATATAATTTGATGAATTTGCAAGTCAAATATGATAACTCAAGGTTCGAGTATCTTAGATCAATTATGAGTTAGCCGTAACAAGGAAGGTAACACGAGATCGATATGATTTCATTATAGATTGATTGAAGGAAGCGTTGGGTTGCTCGTGGGAGATAGGCTTGAGCTACACACGTCTGTACTGTGAGTGATGATCTTACCACAATTTGTGTTTCCATAACCTGCATGGTTTATACTTGATTTTGAAATAAAATGTGTTACTGAATGATATGAATTGCATGGGACAAGTCCTTTTACTAGATATTTACCGAGATATGTACTTGAAGTATTTTACTGTTATATGATATGTTTTACTGTTATTTGACAAGTTTTACCGCTATTTGGAATATTGTACCGTTACTTGAAATTCCCTTTACTTTGTATAGAAGAAATATATATATTCTGGGATGAGACTTGACGAACCCCGTAGCTAACGATGGGTACGTTAGACCTGGTGCACCTTGTATACTCCAGATTACCGTTACAGTCCTTGCTAGTGGGAAGGTAGAACTAGCTTACCGTTACCTATTTCCTCGAGGAGGAATCTATACTGATTACATGGTTCGTTCTTGGAAATCTCCCAAACCCATTTATTTGATATGATATAGTAATTACCGAATTTACTACTGAATTGATATTGATTACAATTTACAAGAAGTATTTGAAAAGATTGATTACTGTCTATTCTTCTGAAAGTGACAATTTACTTATATGGTATATTTCTGCATAAGATATACTGGCATGTTTTTGACTTGTCCACACTTCAAACGGTTGTGGATAAGCGTTGTTACTCACTGAGTTGCGGCTCACTCCTCGCTATTACTTTTTTTCCAGAGAGAGCAGGTGCCATAGCCGAGGATCCCTATTCTTAGAGCGTACGAGTTGACAATCCTGGTGAGCCCCGCATTAGTTCACGTGTGCAAGAAGCTTTATTTTTTTCATTATTGCTATTCTTGAAACTCTAGAGTCGCTCCATTTAGTCAGTCGTCTTATCATTCAGTTAGTTTTCTAGCTTTGGTTATTCATTTAATAAGTTAGCCTTATGAGTTTTTGGCTATGAACATTATGGGTTCGTATTTAGACAACCTAACAGTAATTTGGAAGATTGACGTGGTATTTTTGTATCTTTAACTCCTTATTGATAAGGATTATGAGTCAGTTTCATTACTATTAGTATGAGTTAGTATCTGGTTGAGCAGGTAAATTTTGAGTAGGCCTAAAAACAGGGGAAACTCTGCCCAATTTTTTGTAAAATAATTGTTAAGGCTTGCTTGCGGCACTAGCTCCGAAGCGCCGATCACAGCCCCAAATTGGGTCGTGACATACCCATATTCGCGTTTACATCAAACTAAATCAACAAATCATAATTAAATAATTTAATGAGATGATATGTATTGATTAACCATGGATAAGAATAGTGCATTTGCAAAAATATGTCAAACACTTGTTGGCTTGTTGGTAAGTTTTCACTATTGTGTAGACTATGTATTGAGGGAACGAACACACGCTTGTCACTTGTTTGTTATTTGAATATGACTTACCTGATAAGAATTTAGAAATGCATGTTTAGCACTAGTTTTATTAGTTGAGAACTACCTGCTTTTAAACGATTTGGTTGAATGTTCAATTATACTTTAGCATTCTTGCTTTCTGAAGGACTTGACGGTAGCAAGCTTCCTTAAGCTTCTAGCCAAGATCAGATCAAGCCTTATGATTCATGGAATGTGATTCGTTCGACATCAGTGTACCCGCTAGAAGTTGTTGCCAGTGAAGGTAGTAATTTGTGGAAGCTCTACAAAAGTTTGATCAACATATCTTTGGATGGTTGGTATATCATTGTCAATGTCATAAAATACACCTATAAATTGATTAGAATAGTTGCTCATCAGATCAAAGAATATAATATCTTATAGTTTAATTTCCAATTTTGATTTACAATAACCAGAAAGAACTTCACTAACTAAAAGACATGTAAATGCTTGATTCTATGAGAACATAAATTTCTCTATCATGTCACTACTTCTAATCTATCCAGAAGCAAAAGAGGAAACATATCCCACTAATACGATTATCAAACCAGGTGATTACCCGTTTAGCATCCCTATTTTCTTGTGTTTTCTTATCATTCATTGGTAAAAGCAAGGGTTGAGATAGGATTTCAAAAGAGGGTTTAAAATTTAAAAAGTAAAGTTTAGACTTATGTCAAGGAGGTTCAATATATGGTAGGTCTATATTAAAAAATCGATTTTACCTTAGATACTCAGTGCATTTTTCCCGCCAAGGGGTTCAATTGAACTCCCTTGGAGAAGGGTTGCTCCGCCACTGGGTAAAAGGACTTGGCTAAAAGGAAGAACTGTTTGGCAATAAATTAACAAAATCGCTTATGAAATTATGAGTAGATCCGCAAGTTTTTCAATTTGTAACCTTTTATCTCAATCCTTCGTCCATTAGTTCTTGGACGCTCGTCCCCAAAAAAATGTCCAAAAACCTGCACTATGTTTTTAGACATGTTATTTGGCTTTTATCTTAGGTTACTAGGCATGAAATTTTATTTCCCCAATCAAATGTGCAATAAATAATAAGACAGATTGATATACAAAAGTTGGGAAGTGTCGGCAAACCAACGTAAGAAACATATTGCCTGGCACAACATAAGCCAGTACGAAAAGTTGGAGATAATATAACTAACTTATGATATACCATAAAAAGTACAAGAAGATTAGTCCTCTTAACACTATGGTACAACAAGATTTCCTCTTAACACCTTCAATCAGCATGGCGACTGCTCCAACTCCTTTTTATGATGGGCAGGTATTTGAGGAGCACGATACATCATGTATCTATAGAAACATAAACCAAAGCAGAAGCTCAAAGCCAAAGCTCTAGCTAACATTTCTACGTTCAGCGTGTAAACAAGAACCTGCATAACTAAACTGAACAATACGTCTATTCCCCCAATATCATACGATGCATGCATGAAGTGCTGCAACATACTGTTATCGCGAGATACCCATAGTGGAACTCCAAAAGGTGATGGAAGGCTGCTGCAATTATCATAGGAATGACCTCGACCATAAATTTCATCTCAGCACCAATTAACCGAAAAGGCTTGTCGCGATACCAATAAACAACAGAGATCAGTGTAACAAAATAAATTAGGTAGCACCCCATTAGGACAACCGCAAGGATAAAACCTAGATGACTCAGTAAACTCCCGGCAGCAAACAGAGAAAGGACAGGAACGCTACCAAAAATAAACCACCAAGATTCCCTAGGAGCAGAGAGCTCCGCTGAAAAAAATAAAAACACGAGCAAAACATATTTAGCATCTCAAACAAAGTTGCAAAAGCATAAAATCGAGCACACCAAGATTATGCACAAGCACAATTGGAGTGGCAAATTTGCTCAGAAAATCACCACTTCAAACCAGTGTTTTGAAAGCGAGGAGCGACGAAGCGAGGCAAAGCGAGCCTGAAGCGCTTTTTAGGTCCAAAGCGAAGCGAGGTTAGTGAAGCATACACTTCATGGCCTGAAGCGTGAAGCGTACGCTTTAGTGAAAATATAGTAAATCATTGTTAAAGTGAAGAAAATTAAAAGGTGGGACTTATTTGTAAAGAAAGAAACTTGGAGTAGCTGTGTGAATAGTAGGGACCTTATCTTTGAGGTAAAATCAGACGCTTGGAGTTGGAGAAAAATCAGACCATGCCTAGGGTTTCTTTCTTCTTCTTTCTCCTATTTGTTATTTCTTCTTCTTCCTCTGTCTAAGCTCAATTTTTTCCTATTTCTTAAATATAAAGTTTTCTTAAATGTTCTTGGTGAGTTCTTATTTATTCTATTTATTTTTGCAAGAATTTCGCTTCACTTCAATGAAGCGAGCGCTTCGCTTCATGCTTTAAGCATTAGGAGCCCTTGTTGCCTTTCTTTGCTTCACGCTCTCCAAAACACTGCTTCAAACCGTAAAAAGAAGCTACCTCTAATCTCCAAACAGAATCAGAAAGTAAATTGTGGCATTAATCTGCCACTTGAGCTAGAAAAACACTGTATAAAGCTATAGCCAATTTTCTGTGACCATGGTTAACCAAGAAGTTTAGTGAATAGCTTCACAGCTGTAGCATGTCAAAACTGCAATAGGATAATTGTCTATGCAATTCTTCAGAAGTGACTTAGGACTTGTTTACCTAATTAACTATCGTATGTAATAGATTGCTAGTATTAAACCTCACAATATCAAGTAAAAAGACCCAATGGTTAGGTAAAAAGACTTACAAAACACAGGGACCCTAATCTTCTTGAAAATCGAATCCACGGCATTCATGCTCTGCCTGCCAATTTCATAGGAAACCGTCCTAGTATGGACGAACGGGCTACAGGAAGAGGTGCATAGAGGGAGAACTTGAGGGGAATCATCCATCATCAGGCTGCAGATAGATACAAGTCGTATTATTATATATCTGTATATATTGATTTATATTTTTCCGTCTTACAAGAAATAGATCTAAGGTTCATTAGAAAGGGATAAAAGGAGAAGATATGTTGAATAACCTGTTAACAAGATATTACACTTTTCGTCTGGTGAAGTTAACAACTGCAAAAGAGAAAAAAACAATAAATGCAGGGACAAGGAAACAAAAGTTGAAGGGGCTAGCAACGTCAAATATATAACTCTTTCGGTAGTCGACTAAAGATATCAAATGAATGAACAATCATATAGATCAAATATTTACAAGCCATGTGGGTTTAGAAAGCAGTAGATTGTGTGATTCAAAAAACAAATATATATACAAATCGCAATACCGTGATTCTTTCATTCATACAAATAAGAACAACAACGACAAACATTAGGGCTTTGTTGGAAAAAGACAAACACACCTGCCACCAAAGCACGCAACAGGACCCTTTAGGACTTGGGAGGACGCCAAGCGAGAGAATGTAATGAGCTCATGGTTCAAAATAGCTTAAAATATTTTATTTATTTCTGATTTTTAAGAAACGTGTAATTGTGTAAATGGCCAAGTATTTGCACGAAATAGATAGATTTGGCCTACTATTGTGTCACTATAAAAAAGTTTTACAAAAATGACCCTCGTAAGGAAAAGTTGCCGGATGAAAACCCTTGACAGTCCAAGTCTTTGCTAATTAGTATATGTGATGTTGTGTTTCCATTACCTCAAGGTCCAAGACCTTGCCTAGAAATGTTTGTATATATTTATTTTTAGACTTAATATATATTTTGTGTGTAAATATATCGGTTCAGTTCGGTTCGGTATTTTTTCGATTTTTGTTATTTTATAAAAAACGCTACCCTAATTATTCGTACCGTTATAGAGTTATATTCAGACCATCAATTTTAATAAAAATAACCTAATAATTGGTCCAGTTCGATACGGTTCGATGGTTTTTTGAAAACCAATGACACCTCTATCCATTTGTGCCCTCTTACATTTTCTGGAGTTGAACATATAAAACTACTGCATTTTTTCATCTGTTATTATATGGAAGTGATACCCATTAAGTGGATTTAAACATAAAGAATCCGTAAATATTACCATTACAAAATTTTCTCTCCCAAACATAAAGAATTCCGCTAACTTTGGTTGAAACACTATATATACTTGTATATACACAAAGAAAATCTAATATATATGCTAATTGGCACCCACTATAGCAAAAGGCGAAATAGTGCCAGTGGTAAGGGATCGAAACTTTCGGCTTTTTTAAAAAAAAAAATTTTAACTTACAATACTAGATATAAATGCGTGGGACCTGAGAATATCTTATTTTCTCTCTCTTCCTATCTGTCACCCACCTCTCCCTAAACCAAAAGAGTCTCTCTTTAATTACTAGTATTAATTATTTTTATTCTCTTTAATTAATTATTAAATATGTTTTGAATTTATATCTTTTCTCAATAACTTTTAATTCGTCTTATTTTTCTTCTTCTTTTCTCCAAAGTAAGATCAAAATAATTTTAATTCTTTCAAAAAATTATTTGAACCTTTTATTTTTAAGGAGAAAAAGTAATTTTTGAACACCACCCTTCAGGAAAAGGAAAAAAAAAAAAAAGACAACAAATGAAGTAAGTAAAAAATAAAGTCTAGAATAACATTATTGATTATTATTTAATTGATTGTTTAGTCAATTAGCCTGTTACATATAGTATGATGTATGTATATTTATGATATATACTAGTAATATTGTTAGAAATTTATGATTTGCGTTAAGTTGTAATTTTTTTGGTCTAATTGTTTTGTCTATAAATACAAAGAGACAACAGTTATTCTTTTACTATTGTGTAAATAGACGCGTGTTTGCGCCCAAATAACACCCGGTACTTTAAAATTCTGGATCCGTCCTCGTTCCAGTTTACCTTATCCAACAAGCGTGCAAAAGCGGTAGAGAAATAGCTCCAAGCTAAGATTACTGTTTTAACAAGTTTATTTTGTTTTGGTTTGTTCCTATGAACATTATATGATTTTTGTGATCTTAATTACCTTGTATATCTCTTCTTTGTGTTGGTTGTTCCTATGACATTATCTATCTATTTATTCCTAAAAAAAATTGAATGATGGATTGAGCAGGATTTCTCAAAAAGAATTTTCTGTTAGAATTAACCTCTTTTTTGGAGACTTTAATATGGCTCTATATATTAAGTAATTAAATATATTTACCTTGTTTCCCAAATCAAGTAATTACTCCATCCGTCCCAAATTAGTTGACGTTTTAATAAAAAAAGGTGTGTCCCAAATTAGTTGTCTTTTTAAGATTTCAAGACAAAATATGTTAGTTCTTTCCAACTATACCCTTAATAATTACAAAAATTTTCAAAAAAAGTTAACATTCAAATATTAAATAAGGGTAACAGAGTAAATATACATCATATTTAATGATTTTCTTAATGGCGTGAAAAAGCTAAAGACGACAACTAAAATGGACAGAGAGAGTATTTAGATAATATTTTTATGGTTATACAAATATGTTAGTTTCCTTGATGGAAGGAAACATTTAATGTGAGTCCATAGGAAAATTTTATTTCATTAAGTAGTTCCTATCTATATATACGCCTGTGACACCATGTCTGGCATCCTGCTAGGCATAGGCTAGAAGAATTCCTACGGTTCCTGTCAAGATCCACGAGGCGTTTTTCACCAAAGCTCTATATTAGTGTCTGATTTATCCATCATAGGACAATGAGTTAAATCTAAGTGCTCCAACGCAATTCCAGTACCAGGTTTAGTACTGTGGTAAATGAGTTCTATCATAGTCCATAGAGAATCTTTCATATGATAAAGTGGGCTAAGAGAATGCGATAATTGAACTTGTTGACATATCCAACATTTTATAATTAGAATAATCAATATTTAATACATGAGCCTTGCGGAGCCACTCTTTTAAAAGCTTCATAAGACTGGTTTGACTACTGACAAAAATTCCTTCAAAATCCAGTTGTACACTGCTCCATCCGTTTCAAAAAGGATGAATTTTTGCGGAGTATGAGGTTCAAATTAATTAATTTTCAAGGGGAATTTGCACATCGAATTTTTAAACTTTTTTAAATAAAATTTATATATTTAGAAATTGCATGAAAAATACTATAAGTTACAATAGTTAACAATTCAAAAGAGTTAGAAAATATTTGTAAGATATGTGGTCAAACATAATCTTGTTTTACCCTTCAAATAGTAATAAGTTCATCATTTTTGAATAGGAGGGAGTATATAAAAATCCTTGAAGCAATAAACAATGTATAGACTAATTAACAGAGTTATGTATTTGGAAAGAGAGCTATAATATAGTTTTTTTTTTTTGGGTAAAAAACTGGAGATTAACCATTACTTAGCATAATACATTAGTAGTTATAGAGTCATGAACAGTTTCATGTGCTCTATGTAATACAGAATTTCCAAAAGTGGCTAATACATTTATAGTGCCACTAGATACAGTCCTAGTAAATATAGTAGCGTTCTTATCATCTTGAAGGACCTTAAGAACTATATCGGGTGGATGTGACCATTCTTGCAACTGATTGGAAGTATTAAAAGTGTTGCCAAGCTGAGCCAAAAATGTGAAACCATGTTGGTTTAACGGAAGGTGTGTTGAACCACTGGATTCCCCAACTTCTGGAGATCGAACTTGTATTTTGATAACAAGTTTGCATAAATTGGATTAGTATTCTCAAGTAACTTAATGACTTCAATAGAATCGGTAGCAATTTTAATATACTCAAAATTGTGATTTAAGGCCACTTGGATTCCAATGCAGAGGGCCATTAGCTCCATGTAAGTATGAGTATGTCCATTAACTTTCATGCAGAAGCCCAGAATCCAATCTCCTTTAAAATTTCTAAAAACACCACCAATACCTCCATTCCTGGATTGAGTATTGAAAGCTCCATCAATGTTCAGTTTTAAATTAGGGTATATAGGTGGTTGCCATTTAAAAGTGACATTGATTTTATCAGTAAGAAGCTTATATCTATCAGTCAGGTATTTATATTCCAAGGCCCTAGAAATTACATAGGATAGTTGAAGCTCCTGACTATCCTCATGGAAGACATTATGGTTCCTATTAAGCCACAAATGCCACAGAGCAAATGGAATAAACTGAACCCATGACAATGAATAATGCATCACTTTATTATTAGTAGCATAACTTGATCATAGCTCTGTTAACGAATGCTGAGTTAACCCAAGCTGATGTATAGGACTATTAACTGATGTCCAAAACACAGATGCAATGGGACAATGTAAAAATATGTGATCAATTCTCTAATTGTTGACAGATATGACAGTTAGAGGGAATAGGAAGTCTAAGTTTACTTAAATAAACTTTTGAAGGCAATCTGTTATGCTGAATCTGCCAGTGCAAGTACTTGATTTTGGGGAGGGTTTTGAGTTTCCATATCCAGTCAAAACTTATAGTAGTAGTGAGAGGAGGGGATAGCAACTTGTATACTGTTTGATTAGAGAACATTCCATTTGGAGCTAAAGACCAGTATGGTTGATCCTCAGCATTTGGATTGGGAATACAGACTGATTGGATTTGATTATGAATAAATTTAGGCAATTCTAAAGATAATGAATCCAGTTTCCAAGAGTTATTAGATCTAAGATGCATAACAGACATTCTCGCTTCATTCATTTGAAGGGGTCCCTGAATGATAGACCTAATAGGTTGGTTAATAGAATCCCACTTATCAAATCAGAAACTGACTCTATTACCTTTACATATGTTCCACCCCAGTCCCTGTTGACAAATGTCCCAACCTTTCAGAATATTCTTCCAGATGTAAGAAGGAGTAGAGGGCCTTGTAGTAAGTCTATACTTATGAATCAGGGTCTTAGCCTATGGCTGAGATGGAGTAAGGAACTATGCTAAGCCAGCTAGAAGAGTAAGATTCTTAGGTAAGGCCTTTTTAAGACCAAGGCCACCACTATGTTTTGGTTGTGCTAGGATATCCCAGTTTAGATAATGAATTTTCCTGTTCTTACTAGTGGAACCCCAAATGAAGTCTCTTTGAATTTTATCTATAATATTGAGGGTCTTCTTAGGAAGCAGATGGTATTGCATAACATGGGATGGAATAACATTTAGAGTGGCAGTTGCCAAAGTGACTCTCCTAGCAAGAGTTAAGAATTTTGTTTTCCATGAAGCTAATTTCCTAGTCATGTTATCAAGAATAAATTGGAAATCAGCAGCTTTGGGTTTCTGATTGACTATTGAAAACCTAAATATTTCCCAAATGATGAGGTGACAGTATATGGAAGTTCCTGACTGATGTCTTCCTTAAGACTTGGAGAACAGTTAGATGAGAAAATAAGTCTAATTTTTGAAATATTGATTTTCTAACAAGACAATTTAGTGAAATAGTTGAGACACTGTGAAATAGACTTAGGTGACTTTACATTGGCCTGACTCATTAAGGTAAGATCATCAGCATAAAATAGATGAGTGAGAGGAGGACCATTTGGAGAGATTTGAAGAGGGTCCCATAATGCATACTCCACATATTGGTTAATTAGATTTTAAAGAAGCTCCATACAGAGAATAAATAGATAAGGTGACATAGGGTCTCCCTGTCTAACGCCCCTTGAGGGTGAATAATATAGTTTCCTTATAGTATAATATTCATGTGACCGATTATCACATCATCAAGTGAGAGTGTGAGACTATGTTTGACTACTAATCATGTCACAGTTCTGCACGAGTTGTTCATAGTGTGTTTTTTTAAAAAAAAAAAAAATCAGAGTCCTAACACTGTTGACCTCAGCCGCAAATAGAAAAACTGGTGCTACAGCTACTAAATATTAGTGCCACTAAGTAAAACCAACTATGTTCTTATGTATACAGTTAAAATCTGTAGCTAATTGCATGTATTTCTTGTGGAATTGGAAGGTGACTATAAATCTGTAGTTATGACGAAGATCCTCCAATGAATTTATGCATCTGGAGCATAGTCATAGTCTCCATTATTGTCATCTCCTTCCAACGAAGCAGCAAGAGCATAGTCAGAATCTCCATCATCGTCGTCACCACCTCGCTCTGACCATATGGCTGCTGCAGGAGCATTGTCATAATCCCCATCATCATCTCCATCTGCACACCTTCTCTTATGGAACCCAATAATCTTGAAAATGCTAGACATTTATCTCTTCTTGGATTGTAGAATATGAGATCGTGGATGAAGTTTGTGTATATTTCTGTGATAGTAGGATATAAGTTAAGAACGGTTTTTGTGGTGTGTATTATAGGTGAGGAAACCATTTCTGGACTCGTTGTTGCTCAATTTGGCACGTTAGGGCGTGTGTTATTTTAGCTTAACAGTGTGAACTGTCATTAGCTTGGCTGCATTAAGCAACTTTTGGTGTTGCCACGTTGAAAAATTCACTTTACATGTCATCATTTATATATATGAGGAATGTGAAAGATTAATATTCTTTTTGAAATATAGAATCAATTGGCAGAGATGCCGTCCTCTGACTCTCTTGAAAAGATTTGGGTATCCAATTCGATCATAATCTTAATGCCATGGATGAAGAGGTAATGAGTGAAGCGCGGACATTATGCCTAAATTCATTTCATTTGAATGGCTTAATATGCATATGATGAGGGACAAGTATAACTTTCCTAACACGCTATACATATAACTTGATTCTAGTGTGTTACACATGAATCAAATATTTTGATTTTTGTTGTTTTATATACATATACCTTTTTCATATACTTATATACTCCTTTTGTATATCATTTTGTATTTGGGAGGAATAGTGTCATATCGAACAAATGAATATTTTAATTTTTATTGTTTTAAATACGTATACCTTTCTCATATACTAATTCTTATATCTTAACATGGACTTGCACATTTTTATTACTGGCTTACATGGATGATGATCCTGCAATAGTTATTAGCAGTGATATTCTGAATCACCTGCAGAAGTCACCTATATAATTTCACTCCCAGTTACCCTGAGACAACAGAGGCAATGAGCAATAACAAATGCTTATACAGTTATTTCCTCATATAGTTATACACATACAGATAAGCATCTCGACAAAAATACATCAGGTGCATGCCCATTTCAGCAGGAAAATTGCTTCAGTAATTAAATATATGTGAGCCAATTTCATCAAAATCAGAGAAACTTTCCACTTTGAGCATTCAACTCAAATTGCAGAAGAAGCAAACCTTGACAGTTCAGGCGTTCCTAATGAAATGATTGGGGTCTTAGGATATTTTATAATCTGTAAATCATTGCATACTGTATTTGAAATAATCTCATTGCATAAAATAAGTCCATTTTGAATAACTGAAATGATTTACATTATCTTTCTGAGTAGGCAGCTTTTAGGTCATAGAAGACATGTGCTTACTCGCTTTTTAAATCAGATGAGAGAAAAAAGTTATACTGATGAGAGAAGGGAAAATAAAAGAAAGAAAGAAAGAAAGTAAACAGTTGAAAGGCACTAGACAATAGAAATTGAACTTACTCGCTTTTTAAACCAGTCAGCAAACTCTTTGTGTACAACTTTATCTATCTCAGATTTCAACTGCGTCCGACTCCTTAATCTTCTCTTTGTTTGTGCCCTAAATTCCCTGTATGTAGAAACTAAATTAATAAACTATATAGTTGAATTGTAATAAGACATGTGAAGGTTTTAAACAACTTACTGGAGTAACGGGTCTATTGCTGGACAATTAACTAATACATGACGATGTTTAGTTTGAAGTATGAAGAACTCTTTCCTGGTTTACCAACTTTTGGGAACATTTTGTCCTTTCCATGATATTCAGCATCATCAAGTCGATCATCAACCCACATCGGCCGATTGAATATTGTCTCGACATCATTGAAATATTTTGAACAAAATGTTAGAACTTCATCAGCCAAGTAACCTTCCGCAATTGAGCCTTCTGTTTGTGCCATGTTGTGCACATAAGACTTCATATGTCCTAAGAACCTCTACATAGGATACATATGGCGATAATGCACCGGACCACCACGCCTCACTTCATCAACTAAATGAACAACCAAGTGTACCATGACAGTAAAGAAAGATGGAGGGAATATCTTTTCCAAATGAGATGCATTCTGAGAGATATGATTTTGAAGGTTATCCAGATCCAATGGATTCAACACTTTAGCACATAATTGTCGAAAGAACGAGCAAAGATCTGCTAAAACTGCAGACACTAAGCCAGGCATTGCATTCCTCAATGCTATTGGCAATAGTTGCTGCATAAGGATATGACAATCGTGACTCTTTAATCCAAATAACTTCCGCTGCTTCAAATCAACACAACCTGAAATATTACTTGAGTAACCGTCTGGAATGGCCATATTCTTTAAAGTCCTTAGAAATTTATATTTTTGTTTGTTTGACATAGTAAAAATAGCAGTAGGGTACTCTCCCGTCTCATCAGGCCAAAGTTCAGATCTTAAGCCCATGAATTGTAAGTCTTTTCTAGTATTCAAGTGATCTTTTGACTTCCCATCATCCAACAAAGTGTATATTATATTGTCACGCACATTTTTCTCAATGTGCATCGAATCAAGATTGTGACACAACAAATTGAACTCCCAATATGGACGTTCAAAGAAAATACCCTTCTTTTTCCAATATGAATCACGGCCTTAAGTATTTTGTTGCCCACACTTTTTTTTTTAAATTTCATTTGCTGGTGCTTTTCCAAATGAAACAGAAATATTCTCAACTTGTTTTAGAATGTCTGCGCCTGATAATTGTACATGTGGATTTATTTTTTCAAATGTACCATCAAATCTGGCCTTTTCCAATCTAAACTTGTGACTGGCATTTAGAAAACGATGATGACCAATAAAGCACCATTTTCGACTATGATGAAGTCGACAAGGTTTAGCATCAATATTGCAAACTGGACAAGCAACCTTACCATATGTGTTCCACCCCGATAAGTTGCCATATCCTAAAAAATCACTAATTATCCAGATCAATGCTGCTCTCATTTTAAAATTTTGATTTGAAGAAGAATCAAAAGTGCTAACACCATCCCACAAAACCTTCAGTTCATCGATCAAAGGTTGTAAGTAAACATTAATGTCATTCCCGGGCATTCACTTACCTGGAATTATCATTAAGAGAATAAAAGAGGTTTGCTTCATGAATTTCCAGGGAGCAGTACTATTGTATGGAATGAGAACCACAGTCCAAATGCTATAATTAGTGCTCATTTTTCCAAATGGATTGAACCCATCAGTCGCTAAGCCAAGGCGAATATTACGTGGATCTTAAGAAAACTCAAGAAATATTGAGTCAAAAATTTTCCACACTTCACCATCTCTCGGATGCCTCAATAAGCCATCTTTATTACGATCAACACTATGCCATCTCATATCGAAAGATGTCATACCACACATGAACAATCTTTGCAATCGTGGAATCAGAGGGAAATAGCGAAGAACTTTTGCGGGTTTTGGTTTCTTCTTTTTATCAGCTTGAGCCTCATCAGAACTTTTCTTAGTCTTTGGCTTCCATCTAGATGTTCCGCATCGCTTACATTCTTGTCTATGTGAATCTGCCCCTCGATTCAACATGCAGTCATTTGGACAAGCATCTATCTTATCATAACCAAGACCAAGTTTTTTTATAATTTTCTTCGCCTCATAGAATTACTCGGGGATCTTTGCATACTCAAAGGCGTCACGTAATAGCTCTAGTATCATTGTCATGGCTTTGTCAGTCATCCCACATAGGCACTTAGTGTGATAAAGTCTTAGTAGAAAGGATAACTTTGAGTATTTCGTGCTTCCTTCATATAGTTCTTGTTCACCATCTCTAACCAACTCAAAAAAATCTTTAACTCTATCAGTTGGACCAGTAGGCAAAGACGGCATCCAGTCTCCCCATTCATTTGGTTGCTCTTGATCAGGTGATTCTCCACTAAAGTTAAATGCATCATTAATCATGTCTTCCATTGGATCTTTAGGAGCTTATATGTTGTTTTTCATCTGTAGCAGGCTTTTCATGTCTAACAGTAGAAGTTTCTCCATTATCTCTCACCATGTAATAGCCAAAAAGTGTAACCGGCTGGAAAAGGAGTTTCTAGCAAGTGGTCGAACACCTCGGCTCTAGTTTCAAGTAGTCTAAACCGACAACCAGAGCAAGGACAAAGTATCCTATTATCTGATGACGAATTGGCAAATACGAAGTCTAAAAATTTAAGTAGACCTTCTACATATTCAGGTATAGTTCTCGACTTCAATATCCAACTTTTATCCACCCTAAATAAGAAAGAGATATTAAGAAAAAAATCCTTTTACACAAATTCCCTGTATGTAGAAAAAATCAATTTCCTGTGTGTCAAACTTTTCATAAATTTAACTTTTCATGAATCGGAGTTCAATGCTTAAGAAAATTTTACACAAATTCAATGTACAGTTCAGTCGATACACACAAAATCAATTACATACTGAAACTCAAAATCAAATTGGTTTAAAAGGTGCTTCAACAAATTCAAACACAAATTCAATCAAAAATTCAGTAATACATACAAAATTACTCAAATTCAATTTAGGGTTAAGAAAAGACAAATTTAGGTCAAAATTCAAACAGTTAACAGTAATTTTTTGAAGAATTAACACAAATTTAGCATGAATCAAACATTTTCTAAGGAATTAGTGAGAGAGAGTGATGGAAGAGGGAGTGTAAATTTGGGAAAAGAGAGTGTAAATTTCGAAAAGAGGGAGTGTAAATTTGGGAAGAGCAGGAAGAGGAGTGTAAATTTGGAATTTTAACTAAGAGAAGATATGGGAATAAAAGATATATACAAGTCAGGCTCTCGTCTGTAAACTATGCATATTTTCTCTATAAAGATGCTTAAATTTAAATTTAAAGATACAAGTCAGGTTCTTTGGGATATTTAAATTTGGGAATAAAAGATATTGTATTAACGTGGGTGTAAATTTGATTAACTATCTTGATTAGCGGATTAACGTATTTCCCCTCCCAGTCAAATGGATTAACGTTAATTAATTATGGGTGATTAACGTATTTCCTTAGCATACATTTAATTTAGTTTGACTTTGTCTTTGAATTAAAAACTTTAATTCTCCAAAAAGCTTTTCAAAATCTTTTCATACAATGATTTTATATTTTAAAAATTTTGAAATTTTAATATATATTATTTTAATAAAAAATTGAAAAAAAATTAATTTTTAATACTATTGTTGACTTCACATTTTAACCAGAGAAAATGCTGCTAAATCTCATAAAACCGCTGGTAATGCATTCATTCCCATAAACTGCTGCTAAAGCTAAAAAAAAAACCACTGCTAATACATTCATTTTCATAAACCGCAGCTAAATACGAATAAACTGCCGGTAAATAATTTATTTTTCAACCCATTTGAAACTGCAGCAAGTTATATGTTTAGCGGCGGTTGTGGTAAAGCGCTGCAATATAACTGCCGGTAAGACGTGGTTTTTTTATAGTGTATTAGTACTTGAATTCAACAGTATGTCAAATCAAAGAATATAATATCTTTTAGTTTAATTTCCAATTTTGATTTACAATAACTAGAAAGAACTTCACTAACTAAAAGACATGTAAATGCTTGATTCTATGAGAACATAAATTTCTCTATCGTGTCACCCTTCTAATCTATCCAGAAGCAAAAGAGGAAACATATCCCACTAATACGATTATCAAACCACCCGATTAGGATCTCAATTTTCTTGTCTTTCCTATCATTCATTGGTAAAAGCAAGGGCAGAGACAGGATTTTCAATAAAGGGGTTCAAAATTAAAAAAATAAAGCTTAGACTTATGTCAAGGAGGTTCTAACATATGGTATGTCTATATTAAAAATTTGATTTTACATTATACACACAGTGCAGTTTTTCGGCAAAGGGGTTCAATTGAACTCCCTTGGACAAGGGTGCCTCTGCCACTGGGTAAAAGGCCTTGGTAAAAGGAAGAACTGTTTGGCAACAAGTTAACAAAATCGCTAATAAAATTATCAGTAGATCCACAAGTTTTTCAATTTGGAACCTTTTATCTCAATCCTTCGTCCATTAGTTCTTGGACGCTCGCCCCCAAAAATTGTCCAAAAACCTGCACTATTGTTTTTAGACATGTTATATGGCTTTTATCTTAGGTTACTAGGCATGAAATTTTATTGCCCCAATCAAAGGTGCAATAAATATTAAGACAGATTGATATACAAAAGTTGGAAAGTGTCAGCAAACCAACGTAAGAAACATATTGCCTGGCACAACATAAGCCAGTACGAGAAGTTCGAGATAATATAACTAACTTATGAGTTATGAGATACCATAAAAAGTACAAGAAGATTAGTCCTCTTAACACTATGGTACAAGATGATTAGTCCTCTGAGCACCTTCAATCAGCATGGCGACTGCTCCAACTCCTTTTTATGATGGGCAGGTACTTGAGGAGCACGATACATCATGTATCTATAGAAACATAAACCAAAGCAGAAGCTCAAAGCCAAAGCTCTAGCTAACATTCTTACATTCAGCGCGTAAACAAGAACTTGCATAACTAAACTGAACAATACGTCTATTCCCCCAATATCATACGATACATGCATGAAGTGGGCAAAGATATAGAAACTTGTGCTGCCACATATTGTTATCGCGAGATACCCATAGTGGAACTCCAAAAGCTGATGGAAGGCTGCTGCAATTATCATAGGAATGACCTCCATCATAAATTTCATCTCAGCACCAATTAACCGAAAAGGCTTGTCGCGATACCAATAAACAACAGAGATCAGTGTAACAAAATAAATTATGAAGCACCCCATTAGGACAACCGGAAGGATAAAACCTGGATGACTCAGTAAACTCCCGGCAGCAAACAGAGAGAGGACAGGAACGCAACCAAAGTTAAACCACCAAATTTCCCTAGGAGCAGAGAGCTCCACTGAAAAAAAATAAAAACACGAGCAAAACATATTTAGCATCTCAAAGAAAGTTGCAAAAGCATAAAATCGAGCACACCAAGATTATGCACAAGCACAATTGGAATGGAAAATTTGCTCAGAAAATCACCACTTCAAACCAGTGTTTTGAGAGCGAGGACCGATGAAGCGAGGCAAAGCGAGCCTGAAGCGCTTTTTAGGTCCGAAGCAAAGCGAGGTAAGTGAAGCATACACTTCATGGTCTGAAGCGTGAAGCGAGGCGAGCGTGAAGCGTGCGCTTTAGTGAGAAAATAGTAAAAAATTGTTAAAGTCAAGAAAATTAAAAGGTGGGACTTATTTGTAAAGAAAGAAACTTGGAGTAGCTGTGTAAATAGTTGGGACCTTATCTTTGAGGTAAAATGGAGTTGGAGAAAAATCAGACCTTGCCTAGGGTTTCTTTCTTCTTTCTCTCCTGTTTGTTATTTCTCCTTCTTCCTCTGTTTAAGCTCAATTTTTTCCTATTTCTTAAATATAAAGTTTTCTTAAATGTTCTTGGTGAGTTCTTATTTATTCTATTTCTTTTTGCAAGAATTTCGCTTCACTTCAATGAAGCGACCGCAGCGTTTCGCTTCACGCTTTAAGAATTAGGGGCCTTTGTTGCCTTTCTTTGCTTCACGCTCTCCAAAGCACTGCTTCAAATTAAACTCTAAAAAGAAGCTACCTCTAATCTCCAAACAGAATCAGAAAGTAAATTGTGGCATTATTCTGCCACTCGAGCTAGAAAAACACTGTATAAAGCTAGCCAATTTTCTGTGACCATGGTTAACCAAGAAGTTTAGTGAATAGCTTCAGACTATGTGGGCTATAAATAACCAAGCAATTGTCTATGCAACTCTTCAAAAGTGAATTAGGACTTGTTTACCTAATTAACTATCGTATGTAATAGATTGCTAGTATTAAACCTCACAATATCAAGTAAAACGACCCAATGGTTAGGTAAAAAGACTTACAAATCACAGGGAACCTAATCTTCTTGAAAATCGAATCCACGGCATTCATGCACTGCCTGCCAATTTCATAGGAAACCGTCCTAGTACGGACGAACGGGCTACAGGAAGAGGTGCATAGAGGGAGAACTTGAGGGGAATCATCCATCATCAGGCTGCAGATAGATACAAGTCGTATTATTATATATTTGTATATATTGATTTATATTTTTCTGTCTTACAAGAAATAGATCTAAGGTTCATTGGAAAGGGATAAAAGGAGAAGATATGTTGAATAACCTGTTAACAAGATATTACACTTTTCGTCTGGTGAAGTTAACAACTGCAAAAGAGAAAAAAACAATAAATGCAGGGACAAGGAAACAAAAGTTGAAGGGGCTAGCGACGTCAAATATATAACTCTTTCGGTAGTCGATTAAAGATATGAAATGAATGAATGATCAAATATTTAGAAGCCATGTGGGTTTAGAAAGCAGTAAATCATAGTGGAGGAGGAAAAGGCTGAAACTTTTGAATGAATTAAAGTCCAAAGTAACTAAGTAGTCATCCAAAATACTATAGCGGTATCATCCCTGTAACTAGAGAGAGGCAAGTGTGATAGAGAACTCCAAAGAACACAACCAATCCTAACACTTGGGAATACCTGTAGGGTACAATTTTGGTAATAAAACAAGTTCAAGAAAATTGCAAGAAAGTTTGCTCAATGGAGGACCAGATGTTGAGTCAAATCCAAAATGCACTGTCACACCGCATGTTGTTAAAAATTCAACCAAATCGGGGGAAGGGAAATGAAAAATTAGGGCTTTGTTGAAAAAAGACAAACACACCTGCCACAAAAGCACGCCAAGTCAGCAACTGGACCCTTTAGGACTTGGAGGACGCTAAGCAAGAGAATGTAATGAGCTCATGGTTTAAAATAGCTTAAAATATTTTATTTATTTCTGATTTTTAAGAAACGTGTAAATTGTGTAAATGGCCAAGTATTTGCACGAGATAGATAGATTTGGCCTACTATTATATTATTGATCACCATAAAGAAGTTTTACAAAAATGACCCTCGAAAGGAAAAGTTGCTGGCGACTGCCGGATGAAAACCCTTGACAGTCACCAGGTCTTTGCTAATTAGTATATGCAATGTTGTGTTTCCATTACCTCAAGGTCCAAGACTTCGATTAGAAATATTTGCGTATATTTATTTTTAATTTTCAAAAATAGGCAGCCCACTACCCAAAATTACAAACATGAGGCCATATTTTTTTTTCATGCATAGCACCCACCCCTAAAATTACAAATTTTAGTACTCCTCCATAAAAAAACACCCTAGCTATCAAATTTTTCCCTCCCCAGCCACTAAGCCACCAGCAAACACCTTCCCCGCAAATGGTGTCATTACTTTTTTGTATTTTACTGAATTTATGTTGTTTATTGCGTCTAAATCATTGCTTTGGACAAGTTTATACGCACAAATCTCCCTCTAAAAATTAAATTATACATGAATATACATATATAAATATGTAGCAATGAGAGAAATACAGAAATATACACAAAAAAAGTAAAAAATCATATAAACATCCTTAATATACAGATTTATTCACTCGCATATACACACTTATACAAATTTATACAATTTTATACATTGTATAAATTTTTATAAAATTGTATAAATTTGTATAAACTTGCGGCGACTGCTATCTCGGGAAAAGGGTGACAGCTCGGGTAAGATTCGAAAATATGGGTCTTTTTTGGTAATTTTCGTCTTTTGCTTGTCTTTTAGTGTATGTGTGTAAATATATTCGGTTCAGTTCGGCTCGGTATTTTTTCTTATTCGATACGGTTATAGAGTTATATTAAGACCATCAATTTTGGTAAAAATAACCTAATAATCAGTTCGGTTCGGTACAGTTCGGTGACTTTTCGAAAACTATTGACACCCCTATCCACCGGCGCCCTCTTACATTTTCAGGAGTTGAACATATAAAACTAATGCATTTTTTCAATCTGTTATATGGAAGTGATACCCATTAAGTGGATTTAAACATAAAGAATCCGTAAGTATTACCATTACAAAATTTTCTTTCTCCCAATTTACTTTATCCAACAAGCGTGCAAAAGCAGTAGAGAAATAGCTCCAAGCTAAGATTACTGTTTTAACAAGTTTATTTTGTTTTGGTTTGTTCCTATGAACATTAAAATGATTTTTGTGATCTTCATTACCTTGTATATCTCTTCTTTGTGTTGGTTGTTCCTATGACATTATCTATCTATTTATTCTTAAAAAAATTTGAATGATGGGTTGAGCAGGTTCTCTCAAAAGAACTTTATGTTAGAAATTTGAATTACTGTCTTTTTTGGATACTTTAATGTGGCCCTACATATTAGGTAATTAAATATATTTACCTTGTCTCCCAAGTCATGTAATTAATTAGATAATATTTTTATGGTTATACAAATATGCTAGTTTCCTTGATGGAAGGAAACAATATTTAATGTGAGTCCATAGGGAAATCTTATTTTATTAAGTAGTCCCTAGGATTAAAATTTTTACTGTGGAGTCCCTAGCCTACCTATATGTACGCCTGTGACACCATCAAAGTGGCATATCCTGCTAGTCATAGACTAGAAGAATTCCTGCGGTTTCCTGTCAAGATCCACAAGGCGTTTCTCACCGACACTTGAACAATCATGGTTGGTTGAAGGTACATTCCTGCTTAATATTCCGCTACGAAAGCTCTATATTAATGTCTGATTTATAACTATTTTCATCATAGGACAATGAGTTAAATCTAAGTGCTCCAACGCATTTCCAGTACCAGGTTTAGTACTGTGGTAAATGAGTTCTATCATAGTCCATAGAGAATCTTTCATATGGTATAGTGGACTAAGAGAATGCAACAATTGAACTTTGACAATATCCAACATTTTATAATTAGAAAAGAAGAATACTCAATATTTAATACATGAGCCTTGCCAAGCCACTCTTTTAAAAGCTTCATAAGACTGGTTTGACCAGTGACAAAAATTCCTTCAAAATCCAGTTGTACACTATATAGACTAATTATAGACTAATTAACAGAATTATGTATTTGGAAAAGAGAGCTATAATATAGTTTCCTTATAGTATAATATTCATGTGACCGATTATGGAATATGATCAATAAAATCACATCATCAAGTGAGACTATATTTGACTACTAATCATGTCACAGTTCTGCACGAGTTGTTCAACTGTGGTTAAAAAAAAAAAAAAACATCTAATAAGTTATCTCAGAGTCCTAACACTCTGCTGTTGACCTCAGCCTCAAATAGGAAAACTGGTGCTACAGCTACTAAATATTACAACTAAGTAAAACCAACTAAGGTTCTTACGTATACAGTTAAAATCTGTAGCTAATTGCATGCATTTCTTGTGGAATTAGAAGGTGATTATAAATCTGTAGTTATGACCAAGATCCTCCAATGAATTTATGCAGTTGGAGCATAGTCATAGTCTCCATCATTTTCATCTCCTTCCAAGGAAGCAACAGGAGCATAGTCATAATCTAAGTAAAATACTTAAAAGGTCACTCAACTTTGAGAAATGTGTGACCAAAGTCACTTTACTTTGAATTGTACTAATAAAGTCACTCAACTTAAGGTAATTCTCACCAAAAGTCATTGTAACCAGATTTTGCACAATCATCTCACCGAAAATCTGACATGGCATTTTCATTTTTAATTATATATACATGTGACATACTTTATTTTCCGTATAGGATTTTATAATAAGTTGAATTATTTTCTAAGGATTTGGAAAGTGTTCTTTTAAATTATTACAATAATAGAATATTGTGTCATTGCTAAATTTCTACGGGTACAGTCGAAATATTAGCTTTACTACTCTTTCAAGTACTTAACTCTTTAATTAGTTATGGTTAGAATTATTATTTTTTTCAAATCTATTAGTTAAATATATATTTTATATAATAGATAATAGGTAGATTAGTTAAATATAATAGATAGTTAAATATATATTTTATCTAGTGTCTCCATTTTCTCAATTTCTTATTTGGATGAATGACACTTGGCCCTCCTTAAAACCAATGTTCTAGATTTAATAGGGTAAATAAAGGTATTTAACTATGGTTTGGACAAAATATCTTTCTATTTCAAATTCAATTTGTAATTTTTTTATTATTGTTCGACAATGTGCATGCACTCAAAAAATTAAGAATCATTTTAAATAAAAATTACATTAATTGTTAAACAAACTCATCTTATTTTGAATAACTATGAGCAGAATATTAGGCACTATCTTCGCAACTAGTTTTAACTGATGTGATTGTGTGAAAAGAATTTTTTCGTATATTGTTATTTGAGTAAATTGACATTATTAAATCTTGTCTTGTTAATTCTATTCATTACGATGTTATCACTTGCAAATAGTTTAACACTGTTTTTGATTTTCTGTTATATGTTTGAGATTGGATTAGCAAAAATAAAGTTTTATTAAAACAATAAATAAACGAAAATTTTGGAGACCGAAAAATAATTTAGGAGGAGGGATGAAATTTGCTGCTAAATTATAAGATAGGATATATGCTTTGAATTTAAAATAGGAAGATATATTTTTCTAACCATGGTCAAATATTTAGTTTTACTTCATTAAATCTAGACCATCCATTTTGAAAAAGGAGATGGATCCGAAAATATGTGGAAGAGAAATGGGTTATGGATTAAGAGTTGGGTTAATCAACTTATTATAAAATCCTACATGGAAAATAAAGTATGACACATGTATATATAATTAAAAATAAAAATGTCATGTCAGATTTTCGGTAAGATGATTGTGCAAAATTCGGTTACAATGACTTTTGGTTAGAATTACCTTAAGTTGAGAGACTTTATTAGTACAATTCAAAGCAAAGTGACTTTGGTCACACATTACTCAAAGTTGAGTGACCTTTTAAGTATTTTACTCTCATAATCTCCATCATCATCGTCACCACCTCGCTCTGAGCATATAGCTGCTGCAGGAGCATAGTCATAATCCCCATCATCATCTCCATCTGCACACCTTCTCTTATGGAACCCAATAATCTTGAAAATGCTAGACATTTTATCTCTTCTTGGTTGTAGAATATGAGATCGTGGATGATGTTTGTGTATATTTTTGTGATAGTAGGATATAAGTTAAGAATGGTTTTTGTGGTGTGTATGATAGGTAAGGAAACCATTTGCTTATATAAAGGGAAGAGCCTACTCTGGACTCGTTGTTGCTCAATTTGGCACGTTAGGGAGTGTGTTGTTTTAGCTTAACAATGTGCACTGCCATAAGCTTGGCTGCATTATGCAACTTTTGGGGTTGCCACATTGAAAAATTCACTTTACATGTCATCATTTATATAATATGAGGAATGTGAGAGATTAATATTCTTTTGGAAATATAGAATCAAGTGGCAGAAATGCCATCCTAGCTCTCACTCTCTTGAAAAGATTTGGGTATCCAATTCGATAATAATCTTCATGGCCTGGATGAAGAGGTAATGAGTGAAGCGCTGAAATTGTAAATTCATTTCATTTGAAAGGCTTAATATGCATATGATGAGGGACGAGTATAACAATAACACGTTTCTGCCAATACTTATAACTTGATTCTAGTGTGTTACACATAAACAGAAGGTATCATAATCATATTCAATATATATGCAATTGAAAGAGATACTGTTAAAAAATATGCAAGGTATACTATATATGCAAGGTAATATGCAACAAATATATACTGTATATGCAAGTATTCACATTATATAAATGAATATCAGTAATATGCAAGGAATACCAGACTGTAGAGAAGGAAATGCTCTGTTCACTGAAGGGTTTTTCGGTTTACAATTCCAAGATAAAGTGAAAAAACTGTTGTTAGATGAAAAGTCTCATGTATTTGGTATGAATTTTTTTAACTTTTCATTTACCACTTGGTTGACATATTACCTTAATATTAGGAGATAAAATCGTGTGTTTTAATTAGTTATTATCAGATCATTGTTAAATGATATGCATTAACAAAAGCTATCAATCACATATCCCACGAAAATAGGCATTAAATAGGGGAAGTTATCAGTTTTAAAAAATGGCTATGAATGTAAAATGCATAAGGCCAAAGGTCTATATACCATTAATTAGGAACAATGTATTCACTAAATATATTTACCTTGTTTCCCAAATCAAGTAATTACTCAATCCGTCCCAAATTAGTTGACGTTTTAGTAAAAAAGGTGTTACCCAAATTAGTTCTCTCTTTAGGATTTCAAGACAAAATATGTTAGTTCTTTCCAACTATATCCTTAATAGTTACAAAATTTTCAAAAAAAAGTTAACATTCAAACATTAAATAGGGGTAACATAGTAAATATACACTATATTTAATGATTTTCTTAATGGCGTGAAAAAAGCTAAAGACAACAACTAAAATGGGACGGAGAGAGTATTTAGATAATATTTTTATGGTTATACAAATATGTTAGTTTTCTTGATGGAAGGAAACATTTAATGTGAGTCCATATGAAAATCTTATTTCATTAAGTAGTCCTTAGGGTCAAATTTTTTATCGAAGAGTCCCTAGCCTATCTATATATACGCCTGTGATACCATGTCTGGCATCTGCATAGGCTAGAAGAATTCCTACGGTTCCTTTCAAGATCCATACGGCGTTTTTCACCCACACTTGAACAATCATGGCTGAAGGTACATTCTTGTTTAATATTCCGCTACCAAAGCTCTATATTAACGTCTGATTTATAACTATTTTCATCATAGGACAATGAGTTAAATCTAAGTGCTCCAACGCATTTCCAGTACCAGGTTTAGTACTGTGGTAAATAAGTTTTATCATAGTCCATAGAAAGTCTTTCATATGGTATAGTGGACAAAAGGAATGCAACAACTGAAATTGTTGACAATATCCAACATTTTATAATTAGAAAAGAAGAATAATCAATATTTCATACATGAGCCTTGCCAAGCCACTCTTTTAAAAGGTTCATATGACTGGTTTGACTAGTGACAAAAATTCCTTCAAAATCCAGTCGTACACTACTCCATCCGTTTCAAAAAGCATGAATTTTTGTGGAGTACGATGGTTAAATTGACTAATTTTCAAGGAGAATTGCACATCGAATTTTAACTTTTTTAAATAAAATTTACATATTTAGAAACTACATGAAAAATACTATAAGTCACAATAGTTAACAATTCAAAATAATTAGAAAATATTTGTAAGATATGTGGTCAAACATAATCTTGTTTGACCCTTCAAATAGTAATAAGTTATCATTTTTTAAACGGAGGGAGCATATAAAAATCCTTGAAACAATAAACAATATATAGACTAATTAATAGAGCTATGTATTTGGAAAAGAGAGCTATAATATAGTTTCCTTATAGTATAATATTCATGTGACCGATTATGTAATATGATCAATAAAATCACATCATCAAGTGAGAGTGTGAGACTATGTTTGACTATTAATCATGTCACAGTTCTGCACGAGTTGTTCAACTGTGTTTTTTAAAAATAAAAAAAAATCAGTCCAACACTGTTGACCCCAGCCGCAAATAGGAAAACTAGTGCTACAGCTACTAAATATTAGTACCACTAAGTAAAACCAACTATGTTCTTACGTATACAGTTAAAATCTGTAGCTAATTGCATGCATTTCTTGTGGAATTAGAAGGTGATTATAAATTTGTAGTTATGACCAAGATCCTCCAATGAATTTATGCAGCTGGAGCATAGTCATAGTCTCCATCATTGTCATCTCCTTCCAAGGAAGCAGCAGGAGCATAGTCATATTCTCTATCATCGTCGTCACCACCTCACTCTGAGCATATAGCTGCTGCAGGAGCATAGTCATAATCCCATCATAAACTCCATCTGCACACCTCTTCTGGAACCCAATAATCTTGAAAATGCTAGGCATTTTATCTCTTCTTGGATTGTAGAATATGAGATCGTGGATGAAGTTTGTGTATATTTCTGTGATAGTAGGATAAAAGTTAAGAATGGTTTTTGTGGTGTGTATGATAGGTGAGGAAACCATTTGCTTATATAAAGGGAAGAGCCTACTCTGGACTCGTTGTTGCTCAATTTGGCACGTTAGGGAGTGTGTTGTTTTAGCTTAATAACAATGTGCGCTGCCATAAGCTTGGCTGCATTAAGCAACTTTTGGGGTTGCCACATTGAAACATTCACTTTACATGTCATCATTTATATATATGAGGAATGTGTAAGATTAATATTCTTTTGGAAATATATAGAATCAACGGGCAGAGATGCCGTCCTCTCACAATCTTGAAAAGATTTGGGTATCCAATTCGATCATAATCTTAATGCCATGGATGAAGAGGTAATGAGTGAAGCGCTGAAATTATAAGTTCATTTCATTTATAACAGTAACACGTTTCTGCCAATACATATAACTTGATTCTAGTGTGTTACACGAGAATTAAATTTTTTACTTTGGGTTTTCTTAAGTAGAAAGAAGAAACTCAATTGACCTAGCTCCCATTTGGACATAGTTTTTGGATGGATTTTTTGGACCAAAAAGTGTTTGTTTATACTTTTGGAGCAAAACTTGTCCCTCCCAAAAACTCAAAAAGTGGCCTTGAGCTGTTTTTGAGCAAAAAACTACTTACAAATCAAATTTTATTTTCATAAGAGTTCAAAGGCTCTTTTGAGCCAAAACTTGTTTCCAGAAAGTATGTCCAAACACTTTTTTATTTTCATATCAAACTTCACCCAAAAAGTATTTTCCAAAAATTATTTGAGAATCTATGTCCAAACACTAGCCTAGTTTAGACTCAAACCTGTACTACTCCCTCCGTCCCAATTTATGTGGCACTTTTCGCTTTTCGAAAGTCAATTTGACTAAACTTTAATGCTAAATTGGATTAGATTAACTCAATATTTTAATATTAAAATTTATATTTTTGAAAACTACTTGAAACGTACTTTAAGTTACAATTTTTCTCATATTTTTTTGGTGAAAAAATACATTTTGAAATGTTGGTCAAAGTTCATGCAGTTTGAATCTCGAAAAGCGAAAAGTGCCACATAAATTGGGACAGATGGAGTATTTTTTTTAGACAGGTTATATGGCTTTTATCTTAGGTTACCAGGCTTGAATTTTTTTTTTCCCAGTCAAACCATACAAGTATAAAGCCAGTTTGAGGTACAAAAGTTGGAAGGTGTCAGCAAATCTACGTTAGAAACATATAAACCCCGCACAACATAAGCCAATATGAATATGTGAGTCAAAGACTCATCTCGAAAAATTGGAGATAATATATAACTTAACTTATGAGATACAATAAAAAGTACAACAAGATTAGTCCTCTAGCACCTTCAATCAGCAAGGCACCTGCTCCAATTCCTTTTTACGATGCGCAGGTATTCGAGGAGCTCTATACATCTTGTATCTACAGAAACATAAACCAAAGCAGAAGCTCAAAGCCAAAGCTCTAACTAATGGTACTGCATTCAGCGTGTAAAAGAGGACCTGCATAACTAATCCGAACAATACGTCTATTACCCCAATATCATACGATACGTGCATGAAGTGGGCATAGACATAGAAATTTGTGCTACAGCATAGCGTTAGAGCGAGATACCCATAATGGAACTCCAAAAAGTGACGAAAGGCTGCTGCAGAGACCAGCGTAAGCAATTGAATTACAAGACCGCAGTCCAGGGCAATCGCGATGAAAAGATCTCCTAGAATACGCACTAAAGTCAACGCACCAAACAAACACATGACAGGAACGGCACCAAAAAGAAACCACCAAGATTCACCAGGCGCAAAGAGGTCCGCTGAAAGAAACACAAGCAAAACATATTCAGCATCTCAAAGAAAGTTACAAAAGCATAAGAACGAGCACACCAAGACTATATATGAACAACCACAATTGGGAAGGGCAACTTTGCTCAGAAAATCACCACTTCAAAGTCTAAAAAGAAGCAACGACTCATCTCCAAACAGAATCATAAAGTAAATTTTGGCATTGCAACCACTCAATCTAGAAAAACACTGCAAAAAGCTAGTCAATTTTCTGTGACCATCGTTAGCCAAGAAGTTTAGTTAATAGCTTCACAGCTGTAGTATGTCAAACCTGCAAAAGGATAATGTGGGCTAGAAATAACCAAGGAATTGTCTATGCAACTCTTCAGAAGTGAGTTAGGAATTGTTTACCTAATTAACTATCGTATGTAATAGATTGCTACTATTAAACCTCACTATATTAAGTTAAAAAGACCCAGTGTTTAGGTAAAAAGACTTACGGATATTTCGACCATCTATTAGAATAGGGAACCTAATCTTCTTGAAAATCGAAACCACGGCATTCACGCTCTGCCTGCCCATTTCATAGGAAACCGTCCTAGTATGGACGAACGGGCTGCAGGAAGAGGCACATAGAGGGAGAACTTGAGCCGAATCACCCATCATCAGGCTGTAGATAGATACAAGTCGTATTATTATATATCTTATATAACAACTACCTACATACCCAACATACATACCCACGTGTAATTCTATAAGTAGGGCTAACGATGTCAAAAATTGAAGGGGCTGGCGACGTCAAATATATAACTCTTTCATTAGTCGGCTAAAGATATCAAATGAATGAATGATCATATAGATCAAATATTTACAAAAAAAAAAAATACAACAAGACAGAACTATAAATTATAATCTGAAAGAACTAGGAATGTAAATCCTATGAGCAAAGGGAAAGGGGCACCAACATCACGCCACTGCCTTAAACAAAAGCAACGTCAAAAGCACAACATGTGTAACCGTTCATCATGCAAATTTTAAAGAATAAAGTCGCGTTGCATTAAATATTTTTAGAATTTATCGGCCTCTTTTTAAAAATTCAACCAAATCGGGGGGTAAAATTGAAAAATTAGGGCTCTGTTGAAAAAAGACAAAACACACCTGCCCCACCAAAGCACGACAAGTCAGCAACACAAGAGGACCCTTTAGGAAGAGGCCAAACGAGAGAATATTATGAGCTCATGGTTGAATTAAAATACAAAGAATGTTAAATTAATAAAACGTATTTTATTAATTTATTGTTTGTTTGAGTGCAAATGGTTATGTTTTGGAATTTTTACACAATATAGACATTTGGCAGGGTGTTTATCAAAAAATAGATACATTTTGCCTTAATTATTCAAAATAGACATTTAGACCTATTTACTTTACATTTAATAGACACTTTTAAAAACCTTCTATCTTCCTTTTACTAAGCCTATATTTATGGGAATTAGGATATGCATTAAGTGATTCCTTTTACGCAGCATTTATTTCTTTTTCCGCTTCTCAATTTTTAACCACGCCTTACGAAAATATCAGTATCAAGTTTCCCATGTTTTCGGTATTAAAAAACTAAAGCGCTAAACTGAAATTTTAAATTTTTTCATAATCAGAATTAATCCCAAACTTTCCTTAACTACTCCATCTTCAAGTTCATTTGTAACTTCTCCATTCGTTCGCCTCTTCATCTCTTCATCTAACTGTTAAGGTAATAATGCCTTTTTTCATCTATTTTTTTCATATTTACTGATATTCGTTATATAATTTAATTTCATAAAATTTTCTGATACAATTGTTAAAACCCCTTTTTTATAATGATTTATGGTACAATTGTGCAGTTGTAATGGCTAAGGGAGGGGGTAAGAATCCTAAAAAACCGTTGCATGGCATTGAAGACGATGATTTTGACGATTTTGATATTTCTCCTATGAAGAAATCTGCTGCTTTTACACCTAGTCGTGTTACTAGGTCCACATGCAAATTGAATACTAAAAAGAGGTGTCGTCAGGTTGATAAGCGCAAAACTAAAACGAAAAATGTTTCTTCAGAAGGTAAGGGTAAAGCCGTAAGAGGCGATTCATTGACTAACGATTCTGATAGTGAGCCTCCAGTTATTGTGAAAAAAAAGAAAGTTTTGTGTGGTTCCTCGCCGTCTTCAGTGAAGAAGAAATTATTTCAAGGGAAGAGTAAGCGGGCAGTTAAGTCTGTTAAGTCGGATGATTTCCCTTTGGTTGAAGTCGAGGTATGTTTATATAATTTATTGCATGTGTTTGTTATGTCCACATTGTTTTTTTTTTTTTTTTTAATTTTTTCTGCCTCTGTACATATTATATTGATATTAACTGCATATTACTGAAATTTTAGTATGGTTTTGTATGTTAGTTGTGTATCTTGGGTTCTGATAACAATTATTGTACACATTGAGGGGATATTACTTAGATATGATGTGACATTCATATTGATTTTAGTTAGTTTTTATATCTTAACTTGTGTGTGTGTGCATGTTACTTGTTTGAATATACAGAGATATTGGTTGCATATTATAGGGTTATTTATGTTGACTTAAGTATGTAACATTTGTTTATTATGTATTTTTTGCTGGGATATTGGATGCATATTACAGAGATATGTATCTGTGTTTAATTTCCTCTTATGTTTTATTTTTCTTTGTGTAGCCGTTGCAACTATATTTTTGACCGGATCAATACCGAACCCGTAGGATATCGACTCATACAAATGTTGAAGTTGTTGCAACGATCAAGCAGGTTTTTGATGATAGATTATTGGCAATTTTTAGGCAGTCGTGTTTCGGGCATTTCCTTGACATGCCTGCCTTTGTTACGTTCAACAAATTGTTGAATTCTTTGTTGTTGAAAGAGGTATGTCCGCCAAGGGATGATCCGGATGCTTTATGGTTTGATTTCTACGGCAACAAAATGAGGTTTGGTCTGATGGATTTTGGATTGGTTACTGGATTAAGTTGTGTGGGTGATCACCTGAAAGAGTACTATTCGGAAGTCCCTAATCGATTGTTAGAGCTTTACTTTGGGGGTGCAGTGAAAGTTACAAAGAAAGCATTGGTTGAGTGTTTCGTCACTAAAAAGTGGAAAAGCGATGAAGATGCTATCAAGCTTGCTGCATTATATTTCATACACACATTCTTGTTTTCTACAAAGAATTCAGCCAATAATGATACTACAATTGGGGAGAAGGAATTCAATGTTGTTGAATGCGGTGCATGGCAGACATTTCCTTGGGGTACAAAGGTTTTTCTTGCGACAATTACGTCTATGCACGACAAGTTGAGGCCATTTCTTCAGTGTTACCGCTTTGCTGGTTTGCCGTACGCCTTGCAGGTGTGGTTTTATGAGAGTTGCCCCACTGTGCATGATAAGATTGCTTTTAGAGTTGCAAATACATCGCCCAGAATTCTTAATTGGCATGTAAAGAGGACCTTTGATTTTGAAGAGTTGCAGAAAGGGTTCTTTAGCTTAAAGAAATCTCAGGTTCTGTCTTCTTTAATAGTGTCCCTTTTGATATTTTGCTGATATTTTTTGAATACTGTTATGAAATAATATATTACTGATATATTTATTGCATATTTGTGTTATTATTTAATTTTGGTTGCATTAAAATAATATAATTACTTAAACATTATTGATATAGAATTGTTTTGTATCCCTCATCCCCCAGTGGTATATCTATTGAATACTTATTTTAAAGTATCTAAGTTGCATACAATTTGAATAAACTGTGCATATCAGTATTGTAATTTGAATATACTGTGCATATCACTTTGAATATCAGTGCTGTAATTAGAATATTTAGTGCATGTCAGTAATGTACATATACCAGAATGGCTAAAAATGAACTATCACAACAAAATTTTCTATCTGTTATGTATTCTATATGTTGCTAAGTTTATTATGATATATTTATTGTTTAGGTATTGTTTACAAAGGTTGAACCTTCTGGAGAAGAATGTGGGCGATTTAAACTGCCGGATGTTAAGTCCTATGATATTGGTGCTGGGCATGATGAAGAACAACCTTGTGATGAGCCTGTTGGTGTAGCTCAGAATTCACCAACTGCCGGACCAGGACATCAACCAAGTAGTAGTCGTTTTAATCATCAATCTTCACCTGATGTGCAGTTATTGTTTCGGCAACAGAAAATGTTGCAGGCTGATGTGCGGGGGTTGAAGCTGTATATGGTTAAGTGTTTTGATAAAATTTTCAAAAAGTTGAACATTGATCCGGATGATTTGGGAGAAGAACATGAATCTGATGGGGTAGGTGTATCTCCTTGTAATATTTTGTTTGTTTTGTTAGTTTTAGTTATAACCATTTTCATTTTATTATTAAAGGTCTCTTTGTCGGGTAAAGAAACGAATGAAAGAGATGAATATCATGGCGATGGTCCCTCAGTTGGAAATTATGATCATGAAGAGGAGCTGAATTATGCATATCAATTCTATGGTATTATGTTTTCTTGGTTTTTCATTTTTTTATTATTTGTTTAGCTTGTGTTCATTGACGCTTGTAATTTTGCTTTGCAGCTCCTTCTGAAAAGCAACCACAAGTGTCTCATGACAATGCTGAATTGCCAGATTTATGTCAGAAGGAAAATCCTTCTGGTATTTTCACATTCCAATCTTAATATGTTATTGTTTGTCGATTTTAATTTTTGTTGCTGTACATTTTGTGTTTCCTTTTTTTTTAATTTAAATCTTATTTGTTGTTTAAATGGTTTTTAGAATCTGTGGGGAAGGTTCAACAAATGTGTGGTGATGAGCAAGTTATTTTGGACGGTTTCCCCCCTTATAATCCTTTAGGTGTTCATCCTATTTATCTACGCTTTAATAGAATATTTCTTCTTTCATTTTCTGTTTACACTATTATTTTTTCCCCGTCGCCGCAGACTTCGTTTCTGAGGATGAAGATATGGCTAATGTTGTGGAAGGTTATAAATTATATATTTTAAGGCTTATTTAATTATTATTTGTTATTAATATTTGTTTACTTATGTTTTTATATTATTTTAGTGGAGAAACCTGAAAATCAGACAGATATTCAAGGTATTCAGTCTGAAAAGCAGGCTGATATTGAAGATATTCAAGGTATTGATGTTTTTTTTAAAAAGAAATGTTATTCAAAAAGCAACTCTGTTTCAGCTACTTGTTTCAGTTTATAAGGTCCTCTTTTTTAAATTTTCCTATTAGATCTTGTACAAGAGAAGCAGACTGTTCATCCTGCTGTTGTACAAGGTATTTAAGAAAGAATTCATGTATTATTCATAATATATTCAAAATATTCACTCATGATATTAATTATAATGCTTTCAATATGTTTGTTCACTGTACATATATAAGGAGAAACAACAGCTGCAGTGGAGAATCAGGAGAAGCAGAGTGATCCATCTGTTGTAGAAGGTAATTCTAGTGTTATTGAGATGTCTATTAATTTATTAATGTTAAATTTTATATGGTTTATTGCATATTGAAGTTGTATTTGCTTAGTATTTTATAAATATATGCGAAATATTCATGAGGATGTTTTTTTTATATTGTTCATTTCTTAAAAATTTCTGCTGTTAGAACCTTTACCTGTGGATCTGAGACAACCTCATGTTGGGGAGGACATTTCAATTGGAGTCGAGGTGGTTTTGCCTAAAGGTATGCCAACTCTATTAGTTTATATGGACTGATGTATTCTATTAATATTTGTCAAATATTCACTGAATATTCAGATAAAATAGTGTAGTAGACCAATTTTTCCCATTGACTGTTGAAATTTATTTTCCTCTGTATATTCTTTTATAACCTCTATTAGGGGGTCATAGTGATTTTAATGGTGCGGCAGCCACTGAAGATGGAACTGTTAAGGTTACTTGCCCAGGTATTTGATTTGCTGCTAAATTCTAATATGATATTATTAGTTGTATTTAGTTGGTATTGGTAACTACTAGGTATTGTTTGACTTGATAAAGTATATATGGATGTAGGTCATTTGTTGGACGATGGTTATGATATTCGTGAAGCGTTTAGATTGGGTGATATTGAATTCACTAATCCAAGCGTTATGGCCAACTCACCTGTTAGTAATGTTCAAGAAGGGGCTGATGACAAGTCCATTCCATCTGTTCTTGATAAAGGTTTGTGTATGTAGTTTATTTTTAGATTTGTATGATATTATCTTTGTATATTTCGTATCATTTATAGTAATATAAATGAACAGGAAGTCATCCTGTGGATGGGGTAAATCTGTCAAGTGAAGATCCTCTTTCCTAATTACGGGAAAGCCAGTGGCATGAGCTCACCGCTAGGGCAGCTGATGTTGTTAAAACCATAGCGCTGCAGAATGAGTTACCTTTAAATTCTGACAAAAAAGATGATAGTGAGCCTCCGTTGGATAATGCTGCTCAGGAGCAAGTTGATGCTGATGAGGATTCAGATGATACTCCTTTGATTTTACGACGCCCAAGAAAGACTTCCAAATTTAAGAAGTCTCCATTTGTTAATGAATTTGGCTCGGGTGGTTCCTGCTCCGAACTGTCCCACCGCTGCATTTTCCGTCTCCCTCATCCTCTGTTGGCAACTATACGGACTGAGCCTGATTTCAACCTTACAAAGGAATGGGGTCTCTGGATTGATCGTAAAGTCATTAACAAATCAAAGTAAGTATTTTAAATGAACTCGATGAAATGGCATATTTAGTAAGAATCTTAACTGTTGTATTCATTATGTATTTTCCACTACAGGGTTGGTAATATTTATCCAGCAAGGGAGAATAATCTGATCCCGACGTTTAATTTCGATGTTCATGTGGTCGACAGGAAGGATTGGTTTCATGTCCTCAATTATGGTTCCAAAGACCTCAGTACTACGGTATTTGGCAATTTCTTTCCTTAGTATCCTCCTTATTTTTATGATTAGATTTTCAGTTACAAAGATGATGCCCCAATTAATTTATTTTGTCAACATCATGTTGTTTATCAGTGTGTGTTTTATTAGTAACTGTTATATACATGAATTATGCTTAAAATATTCATCAGATATGCACAAATTATTTAACAGACTTCTGATAATAAATATTTTGAAGCTGTCTGTATCTATGGAATATGCATAGATTATGTACTCTCTAGTTGTAATGTTTTTTCCATGTTTTCTTTCCAGAAATTGATTGGTGTAATGCTCTAGAGTATTTTTTCCTTTTATTAGGTAATAACTGTTATATTCAGGAAGTAGGTTTCAAATATTCATCTGATATGCACACACTATTTTAACCCAATTATGTGAATAATTTAGTGGAAGTTGTCTGTATTTAATGAATATGCACAGTTTATTTAGGTTGTAACTGTTATATTCAGGCAGTATGTTTCAAATATTTATCTGATATGCACGCACTATTTTAACTCAATTCTGTGAATAATTCATTCGAAGCTGTCTGTACTTAATGAATATGCACAGATTTTTTTTGTTACCTTTAATGTTAAAGAATTTTTCACAAGTGGCAGTGTTTCATCAATTTTCTTATATTAGTTAACTTTCATATTTTGTGGATATCCTTGTTTTACAATGCTTACTATTTATATATGTATGTGTTGATGGAGTGAACTTTTTTATTACAGCACATTGATGTCTTGTTTTACTATTTGCGTAAGAAGGCCAAGTATGACGCGGATATTAGTGTGAAAGTCACAACTACAGATTGTAAGTTTGATTCAGTCATCAAAGCTGTGTTTAAAGAGTTCATCAAGTCTGGTAAAGACCTCAGGGTTGTAGATGATGCTAAATTGATTTCTGAGTATATAGCTGGCACTACTTTGCGGTGTAATACACCCTGGGTTCTTGTTGATGATATCTTGTTCCCGGTCAAAGTTGTTCATGATTGGCATTGGATTTTGGCGAGATTGTCGCTTAAGGACCGGTCTATTTATGTTTATGACTCTAACCCAAATTCACCAGCATACAATGAAGAAGTCATCCACGCTCTTGAGCCCTATTCTACCATGTTGCCTCTCTTCTTATCATGCACTGATTTTATTCATAGAAGATCAGATTTGTTCTACCGTGGGTCGCCTTATGAGGGAAAATCTATGGCTGATCCCTTCATGCTCCGTTTCAGTTTAAGGCTACCGTCGTTGATGCAACGGTAAGTTTTATTGCATTATTCTTTCTCTTTGTTCAGATTATTAAAATGCACTCCTTTTATATGACTTTCCTCTTTTATTTAACAGTGATTATGCTGTCTTTGCTGCTGCCTATGCGGAGTACTACATTCAGTACCAGTCGTTGCCTACATTACAAGATGATCTTTCTGTTGTACGCAGTCGCTATGCAATGTATCTTTGGCAGTATGGGATGAACAAACAACTGGACTGTGCTGTTAGCGATGAGGAGAATTGACAACCCTCTTTTTTTTTTTTTGGATTTTCTTTGTCCAAATTGGGGAATATGTCCTTGCGATAGTTACTTTGTAGTTATTTAAAAGACAATGCATTGTTATTTAGTTTTGACTTGTTTAACTGTTGTTATTTAATTTTGATTTCAACAGTTCTACTAGTTTTTGTTATTTACATCTGCTGTGGTATCCTGAAAATATCATCTGGATATTTGTCAGAACAAGTCTATTTTATGACATATATCATATATATTACAGCAGTTGTTTAGGTATTATTTCAGCAGTGGTGCACTTCAATTTTACTTGAACATACAATTGCTTTTTTTCACACCAGGGGGTAAATATCTGTTGCATATTGCATCTTCTGTAATAACAAATATTCAACCAATAGTACATTGAATATCCATTTTATAAGCTGAACATTAACTGCATTACTGTATAGTACATTGAAACTTATACTTACATTCTATTCGCTGCAATGTTCTATTTTGCTTTGAGTGTTATAAATAAAAAACTATGGAAATTAGTAACAAAAAGTAATAAAATAACAGCAACTAAAATAAACTAAATTATTTAATTTAACAAAGGCCTGAAATTAACCACTGCCAACCAAGAGTCTGAAATTAAAACAAACCTAAAAACTAGCATTCTTCACTAAATTAAATGTTCTTTAAAATGTTATTGGAGCATTTCTACAAGTCTTGCGGTTGTGACCTTGTTGGCCACAATGTGAACACATTAACCGAGCTCTCTTTAGTGGTCTCTCCCATGCTGACTTGATTCTTGTGGTTTTTGGTCTCCCTGCTGGTTTTTTACCATGAGGCGGTAATACATTCTCACCTCTTATCTCCTCGGGTACATTCCAGGCACTCTCACCTTGAATTGGATACACTGGCACCTCATATGTTTTCAACACTGATTCCTTTTTGTAGTATTCGGCACAATATTCAGCTGGTTTAAGGTGCATGTGATCTAGGACAGCTACTGTGTGTTGGCAGGTAATTTCATCAAGTTGATACCTACCACAAATGCATATTTTCTCCCGTAGATCAACAACATGTTTGACCCTTCCATACACAACTTTGTATAGAAGATCAGTTGATGGTATTACCTGCATGTATTTGGAATACTGTTTAAATAATCTATGCATATATTAAGTACTTCAAAATGAAATTTAAGTGTTTCAGTATAAAGAAAATATTAAGTCAATATGCATATTTTACTGAATGTACTAACAGTCCATTTTTTGGACAATGCATATATTAAGCTGCATGCAATGCAAATGAATACGTAATGCATATTCCTGTGAGTATACCCTGCATATTCAGATAATTTAAGGGATTCTCATGCAATTGCATAAATTTGTTATTTTCAGATTGTTTAGATTTATCCCATTATATTACTTCAAAATGAAATTTAAAGGTTTCATTATACAGAAAATATTCAGACAATATGTATATTATAATGAATGTACTTACAGTCCATTTTTTGGAAGCAACTATAGAATCATTTAGTATTTCTTGATATTTTTCCCCAAGAGGTGTGAATGTGTCCATTGCAAACTGTCTATTTTTAGCAGTCCACATCTGGAACATATCCGTCATGTACTCCATTAATGCTACAATTGGGAGTTTCCTTGCCTGCTTATTAGCTGCATTCACTGATTCAGCAATATTAGATGTCATAAAGAAAGTACGCCTACATAGTGCGTGTGCTATTGACCACCTGTGATAACCAATTTTGAAAAGGTAATCCTTCACTCTGCTGTCGATACTTTCAAGGTCATCCATTGCTTTCTGAAATTCGTCTACTGTGTATGCCATTACTACTCGAAAATATGCGTCTTTCAGTTTTTCTTCACCCTTTTTGAACTTCAACTTAACATTTGTCCATAAGTGGAATACGCAGACACAATGTGGTATTTCTGGATATATTTTTCTCACTGCCCGGGCGATACTTTCGTGTCTATCAGAAACCACACACATGACATCCTTGATACTGTACGCCTCCCTTAAACATTTAAAAAACCACTCCCACGCTGCATCGTTTTCAGAATCAACAACTGCGTACGCCAATGGTAGAATATGTCCTATATATTAAACATAGTATAGGAATTATGGACAGTTATATATATTGCAATATGTTAAAAATATGCAGTATATTTACCAGATATTCAGTATCTATTCATTATAGTATTTTACATAAGCTGTATGTACAGGATGGTATGTAATCAATATTCATTTTATATGCAGTAAATATTTTTAGAAAAATAATTTAAGATTCTTACCAGAACCATCCATAGTGCATGCTATTAACATCGTCCCACCGTATACGCCACTCAAAAAACTACCATCCACTACCATTACAGGCCTACAATGTTTCCAACCTTGTATAAATGCATTGAGTGCAATGAAAACATACAAAAATGAATCATCATCCGCTTTTTTAAGCTTTGTAATTGATCCAGGGTTAAATTTGTTTAGGATGTAGAGATAACTTGGAATCTTTCCATATGCTTGACTAGGCTCACCCCTCAATAATTCAATTGCCTTCTCCTTACATCTCCACGCTTTCATATAGTTTAGTGTGATGCCGTATTTTTTTTTCAACTCCATTATAATATCCTTTGGGGTGTATATTGTTTTTGGATCTGCAAACCTTTCCTTCATTATATTTCCAATAACATGAGTACTCACACGCCTATCTGAGATCAATCTTTCTTCTATTGGACATGTGTGTACACTGTTAAATTTTCTTATCATGAATACCCTTGACCCATTCAAGCTTGATGATCGCAGCAGCCAACTACATGGACTGTTAATGCATACTACTGAATACCTGTCAGTAAAATTTGACTATCATCTATTAAAAATTATAAACAGACAATATTAACAGAATATACTGTAATATGCAGTAAATAACTAATCAAAAATATTACCTCTTTGTTGAAGACCTATCAACTTTAGTTTCAAATTTTTTCCTTAGTGCGTACTTCTTAACCACACTTTGGAGAGTTTCCTTGTCTTTATACACCTGATTTTCCTGTATGTCGTCATGTTCAGGATTATCAATGATTCCTATGTTTTCAATTGGTACGCCATCAATTTCATCATTGTTGGATGTAAATATCTGCTGGACAACATCTGCAATGTTGATATCTTGTAATTGTTCTTCATTCCTGCAAAGAGTCGTACCCAATACCACTGCATTTGTGCTTGAACCAATTTCATGGAGTTTTTCATTTAATGTGATGCAAAGTGGATATTCGCACATCTTGGTACCTTTTTTTTGCTCGACATAAAGTTGAACACCCATATCATTCTTAATGGATATTGGTTGGAATCCTTCTTCAATTTGGTACTGTATATTAATCGAATATTTAGAGGTATCTACTGCTAGTTGAGATACTATCGCCCCCATAAACGTTGCATACAAACAGTCTTCTTGTAGTAGTATTCCATCAGCCTTGTAGTTGATAAATTTGTAATCATCAACCCATTCTCCTCCATACTGAATCAAAATCTTGATCTTTGACATATTCTGCTGATATAGGTATTGGCTCTGTTTATGAATATTTTTGTGCGTTTCTTTGCTGTTAATATTCTGTAAATATTGATACATATAGTGGTAAGGATTTATACGTGACTTCTGGGTTCCTGATTATGCGCTAGCTGGGATTCTTAATGGACGTGATGCTTATTTTCACACTGTGTTTTCTATATTCACGCAGCATTTTGTTTCCACAAATTTCGGATTGTGATTGCTACAGAATCGGCGCTAAAAGATAGGAAATATTCACGCACATCTCTTTAGAATTAGGATATCCATGTACCTATTATGTAGCATCAATTTTGGTTAGCCATTGATATATGTTAATATGTCTATTATCTAGTAGGTCTATGTTAGATAGTTGGTTAGTTATGAAATTTTCCCTTATGTTTTTGTAACAAATGGACAGATTTGGTGCTATTATTATAGTATTGATCACTGTAATAACAGTCTTACAAATATGACCCTCATTAGGAAAAATTACTGGCTTGCCGACTACTACATGAAAACTCTTAAAAATTCGCCAGGCTTTTATTAATAGAAAGATTTTGTTATTATTAGTAACTTGAGAAAAAAGAGGGGAAAGGTCCCCATAAGTCTTAATAGAAGGATAGGGGACAAGACCAAGTCAAAAGGTGAATTATGTGTACAGAATAATATATCTGTACACATATAATAATATGTGTACAGATATATTATATGTGCATGTGCATACATCAGTCGAGATGTGTACACATATCTATATGTGTACACATCTCGACTGATGTATACACATCTTTTTTATTAGAGTGGTGTAGGGTGGTGGGTGGTGGTGGAGAGTGGTAGAAGGTGATGGTTGCTGGTGGAAGGTAATAAAAGGTGGTGGTGGGAGTGGAGGGTGGTAGAAGGTGGCGGTGAGTGGTGGAGGGTCGTGGTGGAATGGTGGATGGGCGGGGTGGGGGCCGGTTAGGGGCTAAGGGTTGATAGGGTGGGTGATGAGAGGTGGGGGCTTTGTGTGGGGGCTTTGAGAGGTGGGGGCTTTGTAGTGGTGTGAGGTTATATGATTTTGCCATCATTAGTCCTTCATATAAAACGTTAATTTCTGTATGAATTACTGAAGACTGAGGAAAAAGCTTCGTGAATCCCATCCTCCAAATTCCTTGAGCATCCCTAAAACCTTTCCAATACAAGGTTTTTGTCAATAATAAGTTCTATCATAGATAAAAGTCCATTATATAACAATAGACTGAGAATCATTAGTGAACTGTGCCAAAATAATGCAACAGTTGAAATTGTTGTCCTTGTGAAAGTTCAAGAGAAAGTGAACACCAAGTCGGATCACGTACCCATTGATAGATCATGCCAAAGGCGGATTGAATTTGAATTTTATGGATTCGAGTTCGAATTTCTGCCGTAGAATCAATTATGTCGGGTTTAATGAGGTCAAATGTACCCATCACTTTGCACTCTAAATCTGCCCTCGGTCATGTAGCAACTCTTTTACGACAGTAATCATATATCATGGGGAACGCATAGTATTTGCAAAATGTCCAATCTTGAAGCTGTCTAAACAACATTGTCAGCTGTTTTAGTAATTAAAGATCTAGCAACAAAATCAGAAAAATTATGTGAGGCGAAAACACCGTCTTCCACATATATATGAGACCGTTAATGAAGCCCTAAGTACAGCATCATGATCAAGGTGAAGGTTCAATATATATTCCCAGTGTGGCTGTAATCATTTGATTCTTGAGCCGTTCTTCCAACTACTGCAATAAAGCATAACAAAGAGATAACCATCTGATGCATTCCAAAAACTACGAATAACCTCTTGAACTAATGTGAAAAAGAAAATAGAAAGAATAGTAAATCTCACACAAATACAATACAACAAATCCACGATGATGAAAACGTGACCATGATTTTATAACTAAAAAGAAAAACATAGAAATAATTTCAAACGTGATCCTTGCCGAACTACTGTCTCAAGTATCCATAAGAGCCAGAGTCATAACAATGTGAAAGAGTATCTTTGTTTCCAAAATTTCATCAGAAAAATTTGAAGAAATCCAGTTATTACACACCCCAAAAGACAAACATATTAATAAGGCAGCAAGCGCCTAAACACTCTTTGGATATTGAAGAAGCATTGTCTAAATTGATTGCTTCCAAAAGTAACTGAGTTCAACTCGATCGGTCCTCTTCACTTACAAACAGGAAGCATACACTACTACAAAAGTCACATTTAGCGGCAATTAATATGGCCTTTAGCGGCATTACCAATTGCCGCTAATAGTTTTACCAGCAATAGCATGTTAGCTGGCAATATTGATGTCGCTAAAGGCTTTCCCGGCAATTAATTGGAATGCTGGTAAAGGTCCATCTTATTGCCGCTAAAAGACCCTAGATATAGCGGCATTTATTTGCCGGCCAATTAAATTGCCACTAAATCTAGTCAAATATTTGGTTTGTTCATACATATATTGGCAATTATTATTGCCGGTAAAAACAAATTTAATTGCCGATAAATGTGACATCTTTTAGCAGCAATTAAGATGGCCGTTAAATCTATCGATACATTAGTTATTCTCTTAGTATTATTGCCGGTAAAATTGGACCTTTTAGTGGCTGTGGCTTAAAATGATTACTCAACATATAACATCTCAAATAAAAGATACTAATGTTCAAGCCAAAATGCATAATATTTCATTAAATCCCACCAAACAAAGACAATTTATCAATATTCAGAGTTTCAACACTGTAAAAGTAAATGAACATAGCTTTCACCCAGTAACTAGTTCATGTTAAGTGTGATCCCTAGTGTAATAAACTTGAATAGCCTAGAAGTATTTATACAGCTCTTGATCAAGGTAAAATCCATCATATCAAGTCCGATAGCTAGTATTGATTTACAGTAAAACCTGCAATGATAAAATTATAAAAAAAGAGATAAGAATTAATCATTGTTTCATGAAACTGGACATAGTTCTACAATATAAGTATAATAACTAATTCAAGAGATGCATCTTTGATATCTTATTCTTCTTTAAAATAAAAAAACAGACGCATTAAAGATTTATAGGACACAGTTTTAACGAATTTTTCAGCTGAAGAGAAGGGATGCAGAATTATCAGTCTGACTGATTGTCCAAGAAGTTCACTGCGGAGGAGTTGTGAAGAAGAAGTAAGAGCAGACAGTGAAAATTTGAACTATTAACCTTCTTCAAAGTAACTTGTCTCAGCTTCAAAGTAAGGTCGCTCAATATAGCGCACACTGACATTTTTAAACTTGAAATTTTTGGACTCTTAAGTCGCAACATATCATTTATCAGTATAAGTTATGGTTGGTGCATTGAGAGGTAAAAGGACAATTACCTCAATTGCTGCATCAGATGCCTCAAACGAATCGTAACTAATGAAACCAAATCCCAGGAATTTCTTGTCTCAGGGTCTCTCATTATCTGAAAGAATGATATACATCAGAATCTAATAACAAAAACCACCTCTAAATTATAAGCATCGTTATGAAGTTAGAACTATTGATGAGAGTACCTGTAGTAACCTGGTGATCAACCAGCCACTCCATCAACCTCAGTATAAATTTCTTGCAGGGTAGGCATGACTCTTGAGGTCTGAATGAGCAAAAACAAATGTTTTGTAAAAAATTCAAGACCCACTGATATAAGCAGCATCTAGCTAGATGCATGAAGAGTTCAACACTCACTGGTTTAAATGCATACTCACTAAATTTTCTTCACAATTCAAATGTGCCATCAGTGACCTAAGAGAATCTTCTCAAGTTAACAGGGCACATGATAAACTCAATAATAACCATCACAATGCAGAATGGAGATTGAAATTGCAACTTCATCTTGCACCAATTACAGCTAAATCTCTTCAATTGTCCTTCTTTATTTTTTATTCAACAGTTCTATTCACAGGCTCACTAAAATAAAACAATAGAAAACTGAAAATAGTTAATTGATGAATTAAACCCTTATAAATAATTTGAAAAATGTTTCTTAGTAAACTGTGAGAAGCATACTCTAGTCTAGTTAAATACTCCAGTTATTTTGCGTTGTCGTTGACTCGTTGTCATTTACTAACTTCTTTAGTATGCATTATTATATAAAATTGACATACACTATTCATATGCAACTCAGTGCAAGTTTCTCTCATTATGAACTCTATGTGTTGACTTACAGTAATTTGATTAAAACTTCTATTTACAACAACTTGTACCATCTCTCATCGGCTCTTGCAAAAGCTCTTACTAACCATTTCTCGATTTTAAACTGATGCAAAAAGTTCATGATCACAGAGGCTTAAAAGAGGAAATAGCCAGTCGATTTGCTGCAAATTTTTGTGAAAACAAACCTCACAAATGCCATAAGGCTCCAGTAATCTTTGCAGTGCCAACAACTTGTTAAAGTCTCCAGTCAACTGCAAAAAGTGGCATACAATCAAATTTAGGGAGAAGTCAATGGTGGATCTAACCAAAACATGGCACAAGTATTCATGAGCACTTTACAGAAGCAGCCAAGCATTTTATCAAGCATCTACTATGCTATAGTTTGCATTCCTATACTTATATAATTAGTCAAATTAGACTGGAAAAATTAGACTTCACCTAATTACAGAAGCAGCAGCACCCTATCCCTGCCCTTCACTTTCAAAGCTAAGTCATATGAATTAGCTTCCACATTGGATCAAAAAAAATATAAAAAGTGAATTAGCTTCCACAGATATTGCCATGAGAAAGATTAGAGTAATCAGCTGAAGTGTCTCACCTAAGTGGAGGAAACTTTTTCTTCTCTTCGCATGTATTCATCAATTGCATATCCCAACTATTACAGCGAACAAAAAACTTGAAAGAGTTTCCTGCATGCATCTAACAACAAAAAGAATCAAAAGAAAACTCTAAAGTTTAGCAAAGCTGCATGCTTTGAACATCTTGACGTAGGCGTAGTCTCCGAAATGGACAACTGGGTATTTGCCAAAGGATAAAATGATAACAAGAGAAAATCGAAGATAGATACAGTTCAACATAGCAACGGAGCAAGCAAAAATCCTTGGTTAAAGTCTCACTCCAACCCATTATCGAAAAGGAATTTCGTCATACCCGCACGTGAGTACGCGTGTTAATGATAAAAGTAATGAAAGTGTGATCTCTCTAACAGTTTAAACTTTGACGAGGTGGTCACACAATTCAACAAAGAACATATCCCAGCATTACTGTGAAGCACCTCTACCAAGCCTGCTCCATCACTGAAACAACCAGAAAGTTTAACTCTATGGCGGGCTAGATATGTTCAATTAAAAGAAGGATGCATGGAATGTTTATGTTCAATTATTTATGCCATCTGGAACAAAATGTCACTTTCTATTTTCAGTAAGAATTATGTAGTAGTAGTAGTAGTAGTAGTAGTAGTAGTAGTAATGAGTAATGACAGAGGGATTGATACAACATGTAGAAGCTACATTCATTCTAAACATAATATTTTCACTTTAAACACTATATACGCATGATACAAGCAGATCACATTCATTAAGGTACATTTACTAATTTGCGCTTAACAGTTAAGAAAGTCTAAGAAACAGCTCGAAAATTACCAAAATGAAGTGATCAAATCACACCCAAATAAATCTGTTGCAATACACAGTGAGCTAACAAACCTGGGATTTATATTCAAAATATGTAAGAAATACTAGATAATTGAAGAAAAGATAATCAAAAAGCAAAATCAGCTAAAGAAGGAACTAGTAACTAAACGCGAATCAGCTAAAAACGAACATCTAATAAAACATAATCAATTAATTGACATATAAATTAAATGCGAAGAAAAAAAATAGATGCACCGGATAAACTCTGCTATGTTTGCTACCAAATTTGAGCAAACTCTTAGCAGATTTCACAGACTCATTAGGTAATTAATCTTTACTATCACGAATCTCTTTAAACATTGGATTCAATATCTTAAGTCTTCTAGCTAAATTACAGTACTGTTTCTTCACCGAATTTCTAAACTCTGAATGCTCGATTTAATTATTTCTTCACTTAAAGGAAAACAGAGGGAGAGATGGCAATCACCTGGCGGCGAAGTTGAACGGAGGTTGAACGGAGTTAATCGGAGGTCGAGAGAAGTTGATCGGAGATTGAGAAATTGATCGGAGGTCGAGCGGAGCTGATCGGAGGTCGATCGAAGTTAATCGGAGGCGCGCGAAGATGACCGGAGGCGAGTGAAGTTGATCGGCGATCGAGAAGTTGATTGGAGGTTGAGCGGAGTTGACCGGAGTTAAAGCGAAATTGATCGGAGTTAGAGCAAAGTTGATCGGATGATGTTCGGAGTTTATCGGAGATGATCGAAGTTGATGGCGGTGGAGCAAAGTTAGGTTTTGGGGAAAGACAAATCAGAGTTGATCTGATTTAGAGAAGGACAAAAAGAAGTGAATTGGGGAAAAGCATTAGAGGGTAACTATAATAATAGAATTGGATTATTTAGTGGCCGTTTTATCTTTATTGCCGGTGAAAGGATACTTTTACTGGCTAATATTTATTTAGCCACTAATAATTACTTTAAATAGTGAATTAGTGGCAATTGACTTATTGCCACTAATCAAGTGTCGCTAAAGGTATATTTTGTTGTAGTGATAAGTATCCATCACTTAATCAAAGTGACAGAAACATGAACAGGTACATAGTGATGGGTACGTTGCACTCAAAATGAAGTGGGTACAATTTGTGAGTGACTACATTTTGATCACTTCTTTGCACTGTCTTAACGCTGGTTTCAATATAGTATGATATATCTGTGATAAAGATCTTTGACATACAATTAACAATAGACTAATAGAGTTATGTATACGGAACAGGCATCTATATTTTTAAATGTAGTTCCCTATCATATATATAATCATGTGACCAATTATGGAATATTAATACAATCACATCATCAACTGATACTATGACCAGAATCCTTGTCACAACTCTGCATAAGTTATTCAAATGTCAAAAAAGAAAAAAAGATACATATAAGCTAATGACCGATCTAATTAAGAGTCTCTAACACCTCGATGTAAACCTCGCAAAAGGTTTCATAACTAGTACTAGTAGTACTAGTAGTAACTATAACCTGGGTATTCCTACTAAAGAAAACTGGTTTCTATTAAGTAAAACCATCTATGGTTCAGTGCATGTTTTCTTGTCGTGACTGTTGAGACCAAGAACCTCATATGAATTTACGCAGCTGGAGCATAGTCATAGTCTCCATCATCGTCATCTCCTTCCAAGGATGCAGCAGGAGCATAGTCATAATCTCCATCATCATCGTCACCACCTCCATCTAAGCATATTGTTGCTACTGGAGAATTGTCATACCCATCATCCCCATCACCGTCTCCATTTGAACATGACCTTCTCTTCTGGTACCCAATAATTTTGAAAATGCTAGACATTCTATCTCTTCTTAATTGGACAACACAGAAGTATTGAAATATGAACAAAATAAACTTGTTTCCATTTAGTTCACATTAGTTTATATTTTTCTACATGTGTTTACATTAGTTCATGAACTATAATATTAAGTTAGTACATGTATTAGAGTGTAAATTGATCTATGTATTAGTGGCATTCATGTATCTTGGGAGAGGTAAAGTGTGGACTAAGTTAATGTGTTACATGTAGTGTAGGCTAGATACATGAAAGAGTTCTCCAATAAATAGCCATGTATTCCTAGCCATTAGAGCAAGTCAAGTTGAATATAAATCCTAGCTCCTTTCCTCTAATTTCTTCTTTATGAGTTTTGAGTGTTGTTAATTTTCTAACATTTGGTATCAGAGCCGGTGTATTTGAGAGACAACCAAATTTGGAGAAAGATGACAAATAGTAACTGAACTCCATTCCAAGTTCCTATGCTCATAAAAGAAAACTATAGAAATTGGTGTATCCGGATGAAGGCCTTACTTGATGCCTGTGATGTTGGGAACCGGTGGAAGTCGAAGGTGATGAAGTGGAGGATGATGCTGCCTTTAGAAAGAAAGATCAAAAGGCGCTCACTCTCATCCATCAAAGTTTGGATGACAAGATGTTTGAGAAGGTTGCAAATGCAACCACCTCCAAGCAAGCATGGGAGATTCTTCAAACTTCCTTTAAAGGTTTGGATAGAGTGAAAAGAGTTCGTCTCCAAACCTTAAGAAGAGAGTTTGAATTATTTCATATGAAGGAATCCAAATCTATTTTGGATTATATTTCAAGAGTTTTGGCTATTGTCAATCAAATGAAGAGATATGGTGAAGACTTAAGTGGTGATAGAGTCGTTGCAAAAATACTATGATCCCTTGATTCAAAATTTAAGTATATTATTGTGGCTATTGAAGAGTCCAAAGACTTGGACACCATGACCATTGAAGAACTCACTGGTTCTTTGCAAGCACATGAAAAAAAGTTGAAGAAACTGAAAGAAGAATCGGTTGAATAAGCATTGCAAGCAAAATTTTCTTTCAAGGAGAAAGATAAAAGGCGTGGCTCACAACAAAGAGGTCTTGGATGTGGACAAGGTTGTGGTGGAAGAGAAAGTGGTGGCAGTCAACCACCAAGCAAATAGAATAAAAGCCAAGACTACCAAGGAAGAGGTTGTGGAAGAGGTTGATGATGGAGGCAAAATCAAGGAAGGTATGATAAGTCTAATATTGAATGTTATACTTGTCATAAATTTGGTAATTTTTCCTGGGAATGCAAAAATAATATGGAGGAGAAAAATAATTTTGTGGAGAACAAAAATGAAGATGGAGATGGCACTTTAATTCTTGCTTGCAAAGGAGAAGAAAGTGTTGAGAGAAATCAATGGTACCTTTACTCTGGTGCAAGTGGCCATATTTGTGGAAAGAAGAATTTATTTGTGGAGCTTAAAGAGTTGAATGGTGGCAACATCACTTTTGGAGACTCTTCATGGGTTAAAATCAAAGGAAAGGTACGATTTTAATTCGTTTGAAAGATGGTAGTCACCAATTAATTTATAATATTTTGTATGTACCGGAGATAAAAAATAATATTTTAAGTTTGGGACAACTTTTGGATAAAAATTATGATATTCATTTGAAGAATAAAAAGGTATTCATGAGAGATGAAAATGGGAGATTGTTAGCCAAAGTTCCTATGGCTAATAATAAAATATTTATTTTAAATTTTCAAAGTGATGTTCCAAGGTGCTTGCTATCATGTGCCAAAGATTCATCTTGGCTTTGGCATATGAGATTCGGTCATGTGAATTTTGATAGTCTAAGGTTAATGAAGAAGGAGATCATGGTAATTGGGTTGCCAACTATTGATCATCCGAGCCAACTTTGTGAAGGATGTCTCTTTGGAAAGCAAGCAAGGAAAAACTTTCCTCAAGAGTCTTTGACTAGAGCCCGATGCCCATTGGATTTGATTCACATGGATGTGTGCGGACCAATCAAGCCATCTTCACTTGGTAAAAGTAATTATTTTTTACTTTTTATTAATGATTTTTCTAAAAAAAAAATATGGGTTTATTTCTTGAAGGCAAAATCAGAGGTGTTTGAAACTTTCAAAAAACTCAAGTGCATGGTGGAGAAACAAAGTGACTACCAAGTGAAGTCATTGATGTCCGATAAAGGTGGAGAATTCACTTCAAATGAATTCAAGGCTTTTTGTGAAAAAAATGGAATTCGTCATTTTTTGACAGTTCCAAATCACCACAGCAAAATGGAGTCGTGGAAAGAAAGAACCGGACTATTCTCAACATGGCACGGAGTATGTTGAAGAGCAAAAATATGCCAAAGGAGTTTTGGGCTGAAGCAATTGCTTGTGCAGTATACTTGTCAAATCGGTGTCACACCAAGAGTATTCGTGATGAAACACCTCAAGAGGCTTGGAGCGGTTTCAAGCCAAAAGTTGCTCATTTGCGAGTTTTTGGGAGCATTGCTTATGCACATGTGCCGGATGAGAAGAGGTCCAAGCTTGATGATAAAAGTGAGAGGTATGTTTTCATTAGCTATGATCAAAATTCTAAAGGTTATAAATTATATAACCTAAGAAATGGCAAGGTCACCATAAGTAGAGATGTAGAATTTGATGAAGAGAATGCTTGGGAATGGAAAGCTAAAGAGCAAGATTGCTCTTTTTAGTCCTTTCTTTGATGAAAATGGTAATGAAGAAGTTGGGGAGCAGCCTATCACACCACCGTCAACACCTCCAGTACAAGATCAAGAAGAAGATGAGTCAAGTCCAAATTATTCAAGTGAAGTGCCTCATAAGACTAGAAGTCTTCGTAACTCGTACGAAAATACGAAAGTGGTAAGAGAAGATTTATATAATTTGACTCACTTTTGTTTGTTGGTGGATAGTGAGCCTTTAACTTATGAGGATGCTGCCCAAAATACCAAATGGAGAGATGTCATAGATGAAGAAATCAAGGCAATCAAGAAGAATGATACTTGAGAGTTGGCCACACTTCCAAAAGGCAAAAGCACCATTAATGTCAAATGAGTGTACAAGTTGAAGAAAATTTTAAAGGGAGAGGTGGAAAGGTATAAAGCAAGATTGGTTGCCAAAGGATATAAGCAAAAGGCTGGTATTGCCTATGATGAAGTATTTGCATCGGTTGCTCGTTTAGAAACAATTTGTTTTATTATTTCTTTGGCAGCCCAAAATCAATGGAAAATCCATCAAATGGATGTCAAGTCGGCTTTCTTGAATGATGTTTTGGAGAAAGAAGTATACATTGATCAACCTTTAGGCTATAAGGTTGAAGGACATGAAGGCAAAGTGCTAAAATTAAAGAAGACACTTTATGGCTTGAAGCAAGCCCCACGGGCTTGGAATAGTAGAATTGACAAATATTTTGAAGCAAATAGTCTTTCAAAGTGTCCACATGAACATAATCTTTATGTCAAGATTGCTAAAAATGGTGACATCTTACTTGTTTGTTTGTATGTAGATGATTTGGTCTTTATAGGAAATAATTCAAAGATGTTTGAATCATAAAATCCACAATGGCTTCATGAAACTATTAGCGTCTGTCAACAGCAGAGTGTTAGGGACTCTGGTATCACTTACTAGATGTTTTTTTGGATACATTTGAACAAGTCGTGCTGAACTGTAATGGATTTTAGCCAAACATAGTCTCACTTGATGATGTGATTGTATTAATCATAAGGCTTTTTGTGTTTGGGATGAAGCTCGTGTTCTATCGAACAAATGAATATTTTAATTTTTGTTGTTTTATATACATATACCTTTTTCATATACTTATATACTCCTTTTATATATCTTTTTGTATTTGGGACGAATAGTGTCATATCGAACAAATGAATATTTTAATTTTTGTTGTTTTAAATATGTATACCTTTCTCGTATACTATTTACTCCTTTGGTATACTTTTTTGGATTTGGGACAAAGATTGTGTTCTATTGAACGAATGAATATTTTAATTTTTTTTCTTTTAAATACGTATACCTTTTTCGTATGTCCATATACTCATTTGGCATATCTTTTTGTATTTGGGACAAAGAGTGTTATATCGAACAAATGAATATTTTGATTTTTGTTATTTTAAATATGTATACTTTTTTCGTATACTGTATACTCCTTTGGTATACCCTTTTGTGTATGGGATGAAAATTGTGTTCTATCGAACAAATGAATATTTTAATTTTTATTGTTTTATATACATATACCTTTTTTGTATACTGTATATTGCTTTGGTATACCCTTTTGTGATTGTGATAAAGATTGTGTTCTCGAACGAATGAATATTTCGATTTTTGTTGTTTTAAATGCGTATACTTTTTTCCTATGCCGTATACTTCTTTGGTATATCTTTTTGTGTTTGGATCGAAAAGTGTGAGTTGACATCGAACAAAGAGTATATTGTACAGTCTTGTGGTATACCTTTTATGTTTGGATTGAAGAATATGAGTTGCTATCGAATGAATGAATGTTTCAATTTTTATTGTTTTAAATAAGGTATACCTTTTCAGTATACTTCTATCCAAAACTGTACCATCATATAATAGGTGTAGTGGGGGTACATTTACACTATATACCTTTATGGTATACTTCTATCCGATCACTCACTAGTTTTTTTTTTTGGATACATTTGAACAAGTCGTGCAGAACCGTAAAGGATTTTAGTCAAACATAGTCTCACTTGATAATGTGATTGTATTTTACAAACGTATTGTTGAATACTTTAATTGTGACCTTGAAATTGGTCATTACAAAATATTTTTATAACTTTATGTTTTTTACAATTTTAGTTAAAATCTTAGACTAAAAAAACTATAAAAATATAATTTAAAGGTAGGGCCGACCCGATCCAACCCGCGGCCCAAGTAGGGCTGGATTGCGTTCATCATTTAGTGGCACATCTAAATGTCGGGCCAGCCCGCCCCAACCCATCCAACTTTAAGGCCCACGAGGCTTGGGTTGGGCTGGGTCAAGGCGGCCCAAATTGACAGCTCTATTTTTGGGTATTACTTCAATGGGGTTAAACCATCAAGAAAATAGTCAGAGTTATATACAACATCAAATATTGAAATAAACATTAAAACCAGTACAACAATTGAAGCAATAAAGTTTTCAATGTTGGTAGCATTTATGCATTCACTTAGGAGTTATAGAACGCTCAAAACATAGAAAAGCGTAGAGCAAGCCAAACTAAGCGCAGAGCAAGCCATCCAAAGTTTGGCTTCATGGGAACCAATAGAAGTATTTGTGCTGCTAATGGATGTGGAAGTATGTGTGCTGGTGGAAGAATGTGTAGTGGTGGAAATAGGTGTGCTGGTAGTTGTGGTAGAAATAGGTGTGCTGGTAATGTATGTACGGCTGGTGGTTGAGTTTGTGGAAGTTCTTATGGCGACTGAGCTAGGCCATTTTCAGGTGGGTTTGAAAATGCTTTCCAAAGAAACCAACCATTTTCTTTTCACATAGATAAGGAGAGAGTTGACTGATTAAGAAAACAAATTAAAGCTTTAGGACAAATAGAATTATTTCTCCTTAGGCTTTTTAGTGCTATATACTCCTACGCCCCCACCCCCACCATACACACACCACCCACCCAATCCTATTTTCTTGCTGAGAAAGTTACCTAACAAATTGGAATAACAAGTATTTATCCAAAACAAAAAATATTTCCTTCATTTTAAAGATAAAAAATGCCAAGTATGTTATATCCCTGACAAATATGTTACGCAAATAGACGTTTAAATGATAGGTTTCGATAGGCTCAAGTTTTGATAGACCAATTATAATGGCCCAAAAATATTACTGAGCGTGACAGCAACAACCCTCTCTGCTATGTACTTTAAAATGTTTTTAGTAATCATTGCTACACCACAAACACCCAGAAATAAGGATAAGCTCAAACAATAACTCATATCTCAAAGTAACGGTGAATGAGACAGCACACATGAAGTTGAAGCCGAGGTCAGAATCTATTGGCTTCATAAACATCACAAAGCAAAACACATTAATAATTAAACTTAAAATAGGCCAGTGGGCCCATTTCCCTATAGGATCGATCTATTTGAAATTGTAGAGAGAAATCAAACCCACAAATGGGAAGACACTATTGAAGTATCTAGCGTATTGCTATGGAATAACCTTAATTCGAACAATGGAATAACCTTAATTCGAGTTAATTTGTTAAGAAACAGTAACTCTTAACTATAGCAATGAACATACCTGCAACCATCAACACCAACCTATTGCAGAATAATAGTATTTTTCTTTGAAGGAGCTGTTACTAAACATTTGAGTGACAGAATTCTCAAAGTAAAGAGAAGATTGTTACAATATATTACGTCGATTCTAGCTGTCCAAATTTATATTGACGAATATGTAGATTTGAGTAGTTTAATTAGAAGTTCTAAAATGTTGGACAAAGTTTAACTCTGAAAAACTTGATTTTTTTTTTTAAAAAAAAAAAATCTTTAAACTGTGAAAGAAATTTGTTGAACTAGTAATGTTATTTCTACAATTTAACTTGTTTATCTTCACCAACTGTGTCTATTTAATTATTAAAAATATTTAAAAAATTCAATTAGTAGCTTTTCTGCTCAAAGAATTAAAAGAATGAAGTTAAAATTACAATGTACATGAATATTATTAAAAAAACTTATAGCATCTCATTAGGTGTTGGATTTAAGCCAACAATTTCATTGAGCCACTGTTACTTGGGCTGGCAACAATCCTGATCAGGTACGTCTTTGGGTTTTTTTTTTTTTTTTTTTTTGGAAACGAGACTTTAATAATTTTTGTAGTACGTGCTTAACAAATAGTTTGAAGCTTTTCTTTTTCATAAACGGGATTCAATAATTTGTTTATTATATGTTTTTGAACAAACTGTTAGAAGCTTTTCTTTTTCAAAAAAGGGATTTTAATAATTTGTTCATTATGTGTTTTTGAACAGACACTTAGAAGCTGGAACCAGTGGAAATATGTGATGCGAGGTGGTTGATCAAGGAAGTTGTGAAGCTTAGTGATGGAGACGGTTGAACAATTATGTTATGTTTTGTTTGTACTGAGTAATTGAAGTTTATTTCGTAATTTTAAGTTTAATTATTAATGTGTTTTGCTTCGTGATGTTCATGAAGACAATCAATTCTGACTTCGGCTTCAACTTCAAAGAAAAATACTATTATTTTGCAATAGGTTGGTGTTGATGGTTGCAGGTATGTTCACTGCTATAGTTAAGAGTTAATTGTTTCTTAACAGATTAACTCGAATTAAGGTTATTCCATAGCTCGAATTAAGGTTATTCCATAGCAATACGCTAGATATTTCAATAGTTTCTTCCCATTTGTGGGTTTCATTTCTCTCTACAATTTTAAATAGATCGATCATATAGGAAAATGGGCCCACTGGCCTATTTTAAGTTTAATTATTAATGTGTTTTGCTTTGTGATGTTTATGAAGCCAATAAATTCTGACCTCGGCTTCAACTTCATGTGTGCTGTCTCATTCACCGTTAGATATGAGTTACTATTGAGCTGCTCATTATTATTTCTAGGTATTTGTGGTGTAGCAATGATTGCTAAAAATATTTTAGAGTGCAGAGCAGAGAGGGTTGCTGCTGTCACGTTCAGCAATTTTTTTGGGCCATTATAACTGGTCTATCAAAACTTGCGCCTCTCGAAACCTGTCATTTAAACGTCTATCTGCGTAACATATGTGCCAGGAGATATAACATGCTTGGAATTTTTTATCTTTAAAATGAAGGAAATACTTTTTATTTTGGACAAATACTTTGTTAGGTCACTTTCTCAGCAAGAAAATAGGGTTGGGTGGGTGCTGTGTGTAGTGGGGGTGGGGGCGTAGGGCTATATATCACTAAAAAACCCTAAAAAGAAATCAATTTATTTTCCCTAAAGCTTCCGTTAATCAATCAACTCTCCCCTTATCTATGTGAAACGAAAATGATTGGTAGCTTTTTTAAAACCCACCAGAAAATGGCGTAGCTCCGTCGCCATAAGAACTCTCACAAACTCAACCACCACCCGTACATGCTTTACCAACACACCTACTTCAACCACAGCTACCAGCACACCTACTTCCACAACTACATATTCTTCCACCAGCACACATACTTCCACCTCCATTACCAGCAAAAGTACTTCTATCGATTTTATTTGTGATATTGACATTTTGTCGAACACTTGTGAACAGTTTTTATGAATATTTAATCAAAACAGGTATTTATTTACAGTGTACGGTGTGTTGACATTTTGTCGAACACTTGGTGAACAGTTTTTATGAATATTTTATCAAAACAGGTATTTATTTACAGTGATCAGGGAGAAACAGTTATTAAATTACGGTGAACACAACATGTTAAAAGATTAAAAGAATAAATCTAAACATGTATTTTGATTAAAAGAATAAATCTAAACATGTATTAAATTACAGTATCAAAATTGGTATTAATCTAAAATGGTAAGAGATTAAAACAATAAATCTAAACAGGTAAATAGCTTCTTCGGTGCCTTAGCTGAGCTTCCATTTGAGAGGGATAGGATTCAAAGTAGGTGGAGTTTGAAAGGAGATTCAATGCCATATTTGTCAAATATCACTGAGGAAGCTTTCTTAGGCCCGGTTGCTAAAAGACATTCTTGTTTTGGTATTCTCAATTTTATGTTCAAATTAAATCTCACTAGGTAGTTTGTATCATGCTATGATTTCCCATGAAGCCAAACTTTGGCTGGCTTGCTCTGCGCTTTTCTATGTTCTGAGAGTTCTACAACTCCTAAGTGACTGCACAAATGCTACCAACATTGAAAACTTTATTGCTTCAATTGTTGTACTGGTTTTAATGATTATTTCAATGTTTGCTGGTGTATGTAAGTAACTCTAACTATTTTCTAGATGGTTTAACCAAACTGTTAGAAGCTTTTCTTTTTCAAAAAGAGGATTTTAATAATTTGTTTGTTATGTGTTTTTAAACAACCTGTTAGAAGTTTTTCTTTTGAGTATTTATGACTGAAGGGTAAGGCTACTAAAGCTTTCGCTTTTGGGCCCAAGAGTTTAAGGCCTCAAAAACTTGTTATTATTATATTTGTTTATATTGATATTTGTTCTTTCAAATTAACAAAATATTAACCATTTGTTACAATATATTACGTCGATTCTAGCTGTCCAAATTTATATTGACGAATATGTAGATTTGAGTAGTTTAATTAGAAGTTCTAAAATGTTGGACAAAGTTTAACTCTGAAAAACTTGATTTTTTTTTTTAAAAAAATCTTTAAATTGTGAAACAAATTTGTTGAACTAGTAATGTTATTTCTACAATTTAACTTATTTATCTTCACCAACTGTGTTTATTTAATTATTAAAAATATTTTAAAAATTCAATTAGTAGCTTTTCTGCTCAAAGAATTAAAAGAATGAAGTTAAAATTACAATGTACATGAATATTATTAAAAAAACTTATAGCATCTCATTAGGTGTTGAGTTTAAGCCAACAATTTCATTGAGCCACAGTTACTTGGGCTGGCAACAATCCTGATCAGGTACGTCTTTGGGTTTTTTTTTTTTTTTTTTGGAAACGAGACTTTAATAATTTTTGTAGTATGTGCTTAACAAATAGTTTGAAGCTTTTCTTTTTCATAAACGGGATTCAATAATTTGTTTATTAAATATTTTTGAACAAACTGTTAGAAGCTATTCTTTTTCAAAAAAGGGATTTTAATAATTTATTTATTATGTGTTTTTGAACAAACTGTTAAAAGCTTTTCTTTTTCAAAAACGATATTTTAATAATTTGTATATTATGTATTTTTGAACAAACTGTTAGAAGCTTTTCTTTTTCAAAAAAGGGATTTTAATAATTTATTTATTATGTGTTTTTGAACAAACTGTTAAAAGCTTTTCTTTTTCAAAAACGATATTTTAATAATTTGTAGATTATGTATTTTTGAACAAACAGTTATAAGCTTTTCTTTTTCAAAAACGGGATTTTAATAATTTGTTCATTATGTATTTTTGAACAGACAGTTAGAAGCTTGAACCAGTGGAGATATGTGATGCGAGGTGGTTGATCAAGGAAGTTGTGAAGCTTAGTGATGGAGACGGTTGAACAATTATGTTATGTTTTGTTTGTACTGAATAATTGAAGTTTATTTCGTAATTTTAAGTTTAATTATTAATGTGTTTTGCTTTGTGATGTTAATGAAGACAATCAATTCTGACTTCGGCTTCAACTTCAAAGAAAAATACTATTATTTTGCAATAGGTTGGTGTTGATGGTTGCAGGTATGTTCACTGCTATAGTTAAGAGTTAATTGTTTCTTAACAGATTAACTCGAATTAAGGTTATTCCATAGCAATACGCTAGATATTTCAATAGTTTCTTCCCATTTGTGGGTTTGATTTCTCTCTACAATTTTAAATAGATCGATCCTATAGGAAAATGGGCCCACTGGCCTATTTTAAGTTTAATTATTAATGTGTTTTGCTTTGTGATGTTTATGAAGCCAATAAATTCTGACCTCGGCTTCAACTTCATGTGTGCTGTCTCATTCACCGTTAGATATGAGTTACTATTGAGCTGCTCATTATTATTTCTAGGTATTTGTGGTGTAGCAATGATTGCTAAAAATATTTTAGAGTGCAGAGCAGAGAGGGTTGCTGCTGTCACGTTCAGCAATTTTTTTGGGCCATTATAACTGGTCTATCAAAACTTGCGCCTATCGAAACCTGTCATTTAAACGTCTATCTGCGTAACATATGTGCCAGGAGATATAACATGCTTGGAATTTTTTATCTTTAAAATGAAGGAAATATTTTTTATTTTGGACAAATACTTTGTTAGGTCACTTTCTCAGCAAGAAAATAGGGTTGGGTGGGTGCTGTGTGTAAAATTGATGGATCAAGTTGCGTGGGTTAGACTATAATCCATTGTTTAACCTATCTTGACCCAACCCATTTTAGCGCAAGTACACTTTGGGTTGGGTTTGGTTTTGACCCAATTATTGGTTTAACCCAATTTGACCCGCCAAACTTTAACCCAACCCGTTCATTTGCCACATCTAAGGTATATATTATGGGTGTCAAACGGGTAGGGGTCTACCCGTCAAAATCTGGACCCGGATCTGTTAAAACCCTACCCCATCCGGACCCGCAAAATCCGTACTCATACCGGTAAACCCCCTAAAATACCCATGGTATTTTTTTCTTAACGAATACTCGTATCAGTGAAGATCGTTAAAATTATCGGGTATTAATGGATATACCCATATTTGTACCCGTTAAAATAAAATGAGTAATAAAACTTGTAAGTGGCAGACAAAGGAAGGTGTGAAAACGTGGCAGAAGAGAAAGCTATACACATGAGGATGAGAGGAAAAAAGAGAGGAAAATGATTCAATTAGTGAAATTTTGTTAAGTGACTACAGTCAAGCACCATCAGTGGCACCTACACTAGAACATGAGGAAAATGACATGGAAGAAATTACACAAAGAATTAGGCGAATTTAAATTTGCACTTTTCAAATTTGGAAGTTTAATGTTCAAAACTTTAATATTTCAAATATCTTAAATAAAGTAAGTGTTTGAGTTTTTCCTATCATTCATTTTTTAATTTATTTTAAGTAATTAAACTAACATTATTAAAAAATAAAAGTAAAATCCGGACTCATACCTGATTTGTTAAGACCCGACCCCGTACCCATACCTGGTAAAACCAGGACCCGCACGGGTAATTTTTTTTACATGAAATCCAGACCCGTTAAGAACCCGTAATTTAAATGTGTACCCGTAACCCGCGGAGTTACAATTTTACAACCCGAATCCGAACCCGTATACCCGTTTGACACCCATAGTATATATACCCCCAACGTTCCCCCATTCCCCCACTACACACTACCCCTACCCAACCCCATATTCTTGGAGATAAAGTCACCTAATAATTTTGAAAAGTATTTGTCCAAAAAAAAGTATTTAGTTCATTTTATTAAAAATAAAAAATTACATACGGTTTTAATTGGTAAATGTTATACTCTAAGCACCTCCTATAGACACTAGAAGGGAGGATGAATAGTGTCCTCCAATTTTTTAAAGAACCTGACTCTTAACTACAGAACCTTGTTCTTGTAAAACAACCTCCACGAAAAAATACAAACACACGCCCAAAACTAAAGAACACGATGTTTTTTACGTGAAAAACTCCTTGCTCAAGGGAGAAAAACCATGACCCACACTCTGAGATTTTGAAAATACTTTACTAACACAAAAAGCAGGTTTTTAGATTACGAACTCTTAGGGGCTACACTCTAGACCCTAAACACTCAACAAAGTTAATCTCTAGCTTTACAAAGTAATCACTCAAGGTTCACCTATTGTAATTGCTTCTAACATAAGCAGACAGGTAAAAACAACTTTAACACCAAACTATGACAGCTCTAGTAAAGAACCTAGACAGAATATCTAATTAAGCTCTGAGTTCTTCAACAGTTATCTTCAACAGTTAAGTCACTTTGAAAGTTATTGGATCGCCTTTGTTTTGCTCTCAACTCTCGAGGCGAATGACTTCATCCGGCTGCCTCAATTACTTGCTTTTATATGGGCTATGTAACCCTAATAGTATTCCACTAGGAAACCTTGTCAATAAGGCAGGTCAAGATTTCCTTGTGATACTCTCCTTGTTTAACACCAACTCTCGTTCACACTTCAATGAGACATTCCCGGCACAACTTTTTTTAGCTGACTAGGATGCGTAAGAGTCTACGCACCACTACTCCTAATTCTGCATGGATTTGCATTCCACAATCTTTTCGATCAGTCGTGCCCTTCTCATCTAGGACCAAGTTCTCTATAGACTACAAGGTCCTTCATTTGTCATACTTCAAAACGTTCAGCTCAACAAATTCCCCCTTTTTGATGATGACAAACAAATGTTGCCAAAGAACCTGTTCAGACACAAACCCCAAAAACACAGAGACAAAAATACATTTTGAAAGATTTAAAATGGATGAGTTTGGTCACAAACATCCCAACAACATTCCTTCTTCCCCCTTTGGCATCATAAAAAGATTCAAATCCTGTTAGAACAAGTTAGTACAGTCCAATCTAGAGCACAAGGCAACAAGTCAACATAAGCACACTATAAGTAATCTAAGGGCCCAACCATAACCAAAGATATTATAGAAGAAACCAGTAACAACACAAGCATTTTAAAACCAATTATCCATGGCATACATACACATAGCCCAATTAAGTACAAACCAAAAATAAATTGTCTTAAACTGTGCATCAGATAGAGACAAGTGGAGGAATGAGGAGATGGTTTAGATAGGGATAGGATAAGGAATGAGCAGCATTCAGTTCTTCAGGTTGAAGTGCTTGACAAGTGCTTCAGTGTTCCTTGAGTTTTTGGCCCTTTTTACCACCAGCTCGGCCTCATGCTTGTTGCACTCAATCTGCAAGCGATCAATTTCTTGATCCTTCACCTGTAACTGTTTCTTCAGCTTTTTATTTTCTTCATTCAACTCCAATAAGTAATGCTCCAATTCCTTCACTGCTTTATAAGCTTCCTATGGCCCAAACTCCTCACTTTCTTAAGGTTGCTCAGTCTTGACTAGCATTGGACACTTGAAGGCCTTTCTTTCCTTGAAGAAATCACAGTTCTTCAAGACATTCATACCAAACATCTGATGAAGTGTTGGTTTCTTTCCATTTTCATAGGGCGAACCAAAATGCTCAAAGAACTGTTGCAGAATGTAGGAATACACTAAGGACTATGGCTTGTTGTCAGTATCTGCAATCCTTTTGATGTGTCTGATGATCAGACTAAGCAAATTTATCCTTATTCTTCTATCCAGTAGGTCCATGTAAGTCAAGTCCAGAGCACGGGCCTCATTATTTCTCTCCCCTCTAGGCAATAAGAATCTATGGACAAATTCAAACGGCAGTTAATATGCTGGTTCCATCTCCTTCTTTTCAAATTTTCTTTCTTTCCTGATTCTTGTCTTTCCTGTAAATTTCTTCACCACATCTAGGGGAGTAACATCATCTATCCTCTTGGGCCACTTCAACTTAATGTACCTGCAATAACCTTCAGCAGGTACATCAAGGATAACCCCCAGCTCTTTCCTATCAAAATCCAGCTCCACACCCTTCACAACAGAAAACACCCTCCTTGCTTCCACTCTGCAGTTCACATAAAATTCCCTTTATCTCCTCAACATACCAGCACATGTCCTCTCTTGAGAGGAGCTTCATCCACCCTTGGTCTCTCACCTTCCTGATCAAAAGTTTCATATAATGCTCACCTAGGTCACTCAAGATACTGCCTGCCAGCACTTGATGCCTAGCAAAGAAGGCTTCTATATCTATCTCTTCCTCATCTTTCTTTTTTCTTTTTCTTTTTCTTGGTATCTACCTCACTGCCAGTATCTAAGTCATCTGGGTGAACATAATCACCATCTTCATCACTTTCCACTTCCTCATCAGTGGCCACTACCTGCTCTACTTCCTCCAGCTTCTCTTTCTGCTTCTGGTCATATTTTTCTAGCATCATTACCTGCTGCTTCAATGCAGACCTAGTTGCCACTCTTCTAGAAGCTGCAGACACATCACACATACTAACTCCCTCATCACCAGCTTGAGAGTCTTTACCATCACTCTCATCCACCAGTCTACTCTGAGATACAGGTTTTCCATCTTTTACCAGCTTTCTTTTCTTCCCTTTCATGGGCTTTGTTTTACTAACAAACACCACTTCGTCTTCCTCTTCCCCATCACCCAACTTTTTATCTTCCTCTCCAAACTTCCTTTTTACATTTCTTTTTGAAACCTTCTCTACTTCCACCTCACTAGTATCCTCCAACTGAGTATCCTCTACTTTGTTTTCTCCTAAATCAGTCCAGTCAAGTTCTGCATCATCAACTGCATTAGGAGCCAAGGAAGAACTAGGCTCTTTCCCAGGTTCCTTTGCAGCTTCAGCAGAACTGGGTCCTTCACCTACATGACCACTCAACACAGCCTCTACTTGAACTTTCTCTAAGGGAGCAGCCTCCGGACTCGGTTCATCGACTGGGCCCTTTTGAGATCCTACTAAGTCTTCCTCCCTATGTCTTTTTAAAATATTCTCAACAACATTAAACCCTACCATCTTGTCAGTAACATCAGACGCATGAAACCCAAACCCAGGTTCCAAAGATTCTAAGGCAACTTACATTTGTCCTTCCACTACTTTTCCCCTATCAGTTATACTACCAGGCTCTACAGCTTCAACAATTTCATTCAATCCCTTTACTAGAACTTCTGTACTTAGTTTCTGAGGGCTAACAATAGACTCTAAAGAAATAGAACTAGCTAGGGTCGAATCAGGTCTTACCTCAACTGATTTCACATCGGAGACTGTCAGTGCAGACGCCGGAGCAGAGGATTTTGAGGACGTTTTCTTGGGAATCTTTTTTCCCGCCTTCTTTTGAAACTTGAGCCTTAGCGATTCTTTCCGCAAGACTAGAGGCAGGGGCTTTGAAAGGGGTATCTCTGGAGGTCTGAGTCTCTTTGGTTTTCGCCGGTGAAGCAGAGGAAGATTGTGCTTGAGTCATTTTTGTGTTTTTCTTGAAGTTGGTTTTTGGTAAAGAGGGTTTTCTTGTTTTTGAACTTGAGAGAACAAAGAAAATATGAATTGAGAGAATTCTTTTGTATCAGATAAATTTTGAGAGAAAGAAACTGGTGAGGAGAGGTTTAGATAGTCTAGGAATAGGCTGTAATGATGACTGAAAAGTGGAACACCTTTTTGAGTTCTTGAGAAATCAGGAAAGGTAGGATGTGACGGTTATTAGTGATAGTCATTAAGACTCCTAGGGTGAGTGGGGTAGGTTTGAATTTTAAAAGTATATCCGAAAAAGGAATTTTCCTATAAACTTAGGCAATTACATAATTATGAAAAGTTACTAGATGCACCTTCAACAACAACCTATTTTAGTCATAGTACCATATATATATATATATATATATATGTACCTGGACATGGTTCCTCATGCTGACCATGGTTCCTTCTACATACTCAGTTGGTTCTTCTCTAGGAACTCATTAGAACACTTAAGTAGAACTTAGTTGAACAAGTATACTTAACAAAGTACAAAAATTAGACTGGACTGTAAGAAATATATTCACAAACAGAATAATGAACACTTAACTAGCCAAACCTGGGGAATCAGGTGTTGTTCCATTCAAATTGAATTTTGTTCAAGGCTTCGATAAAGATGTCAGCAATTTGATCCTCAGTCCTGCAAGAATTCATAGTGGTTAGACCTTTTTCAATATTATCTCTAAGAAAATGATGTCTAATATCAATATGCTTGGTTCTTTTATGTTGGACTGGGTTCTTGGCAATGTTCACAAAAAATAGGCACAACTCCACACTTAATTTCAAAATCCTCCAATTGTTGTTTGATCCACAGCAACTGAGAACAACACGATGCGGCTGCCACATACTCAGCTTCTGAAGTAGACGAAGCTATTGAGTTCTGCTTCTTTGTAGCCCAAGAAACCAAACAAGGACCTAGAAAGTGTGCCATTCCTGAAGTGCTTTTTCTGTCCACCAGATGACCTGCATAATCAATATCTGCAAAACCAATCAATTCAAAAGTACCTCCCCTGGGGTACCACAGACATAAATCCTAAGTTCCTTTCAAGTATCTTAGAATTATCTTCACAACAATTAGGTGTGATTCCTTTGGCTTTGATTGAAATCTAGCACAAAGTCCTACACTATACACAATATCAGGTCGACTGGCTGTGAGATATAGGAGAGAACCTATGATTCCTCTATACTTAGTCTCATTCGTGGCAGGACCCAGTTCATCCATATCAAGCTTTGTTCCAAGAGGGATAGTGGTAGATATTTCTTTAGCTCCTTCCATGTCAAACTTCTTCAAAAGCTCCTTGACATATTTTTGTTGATGAATCATGGTTCCTTCACGAATTTGTTTGATCTGCAATCCCAAGAAGAAGTTGAGCTCTCCCATCATGCTCATTTCAAACTCACTTCCCATCAACTCAGCAAATCCCTTGCACAGTTCCTCATCAGTGACTCCAAATATGATATCATCAACATATACTTGGACCACAAACAAATCCTTTCCTTTCTTCTTCAAGAACAGTATGTTGTCAATTTTTCCTCTTGAGAAGCCATTTTTAAGCAGAAAACCAGATAACCTCTCATACCAAGCTCTAGGTGCTTGTTTCAACCCATATAGAGCCTTATTAAGTTTGTATACATGATCAGGATTATCACTATTCAAGAAACCTGCTGGTTGCACCACATAAACTTCCTTGTTCAGATACCCATTCAAGAATTCACTCTTCACATCCATCTGATATAATGTAAACTCCATGTATGTAGCAAAGGCAATCAACATTCTTATGGCTTCCATCCTAGCTACTGGTGCAAACGTCTCATCATAATTAATTCATTCTTCTTGATTGTAACCTTGAACTACCAATCTAGTTTTGTTCCTGGTTACTATGCCATGTTCATCCAGTTTGTTCCTGAATACCCATTTAGTTCCAATGATTGCTTTGTCTTTAGGCTTTGGAACCAGATGCCATACTTTGCTTCTCTCGAGTTGATGAAGCTCCCCTTGCATAGCTAATACCGAGTCTGGATCTTCTAGGGCCTCATTTACATTCTTTGGTTCCATAGAAGATATGAAGGTAAAGATTGCACAAAAATTCTTCAAGGCAGACCTAGTCATTATTTCAGTATCTAGCTTAGATAACACATTCTTCAGAGAATGTGAGCTTTGATGTTTCCAGGGTCGATGTTGTATGCGGTGGGAAGAACCTTCAGCAGCAGCTTCAATAGGTTCCTCCTGCTAATTTGATTCATCTTCTTGATCAACTGTTCCCCTTGATATGTTGACTCCTTGTTCCCCCTGAGTCAAATCTCCATCTTCTTCACAAGGTTCCTCCTTTTCTTCTGGGTTCTCAGAGCTTCTTGCATAATCTTCTCGAGCAAGACCTATAGCCTGATTATCTCCTTCCTTTTCAGCAAATTGCCTTGTCTGACTCATCAAACACCACATGTATGCTCTCCTCCACAGTTTGAGTCCTTTTGTTGAACACTTTATATGCCTTAATTTGAGTGGAATATCCTAGAAAGATTGCCTCATCACTTCTTGCATCAAACTTCCCTAATGATTCACTGCCGTTGTTGTGCACAAAGCATTTACATCCAAAAGGCCTCAGGTGAGCAATATTAGGTTTTCTTCCTCTGAGAAGCTCATAAGGGTTTTTGTCAAGAATGGCCCTAATGGAACACATGTTCAACAAGTAACATGCAATGTTTATAGCTTTAGCCCAGAAATTTGACAGCAACATGCTTCTTACCAAATCTTCCAAAGATCTGTTTTTCCTTTCAACTATTCTATTTTGTTGTAGAGTTCTTGGTGCAGAGAAGTTATGATCAATGCTGTATTTTGCACAGTACTCAAAGAATTTTGCATTTTCAAACTCCGTGCTATGATCACATCTAATGCTGACCAGCTCCAAGCTCAATCTTTTCTGCACGATTCTAGCCCAATCCTTGAAGCTATCAAATGCTTCATCTTTGGATGCAAGGAGTCCATGTATACCTTGAGTAATCGTCAACTATCACGAACAAGAACCTCTTTCCTCCTATGTGTCTAACTCTCATAGGTCCACATAAATCCATACGTATCAGCTCCAGTAGTTTTGGCATGCTCACCACCCTTTTGGATTTGAAGGAAGAACTCACATGTTTCCCCCTGACACAAGCATCACACATCTTGATGTCATCAAACTTCATGGTTGGCAGTTCATGAATAGGTTCCTTTGATGCTAACTTGTTAAGCTGTGAAAGACTAGCATATCCCATCCTTTTATGCTACAACTATGAATCACTTTCTAGAACATTCAAACATGTTAAATTGTTCTCAGGAAGTGATCCTAATGATGCTTTGCACACGTTATTCACCCTTTTTCCTTTCATGATAATTTGCCCACTCTCTTGGTTCTTCAAAGTACACCCTACAGATGAGAAGCTAACATCACATAGTTGAGAGATACTCAGCAAGTTGTGCCTAAGACCATCAACACAATCGACATTTTCAATTTCATGATCCAAGGATCTCCCAACTTTTCCAATACCCACAATCTGACCACTCTTTCCCCCTCCGTAGGCCACACTACCTCCTTGAAATGCTGCAAGTGAGAGAAAGTTCCTTCTAACTCCCGTCATGTGCCTTGAACAACCACTATCCAGAATCTAACTTGGGTTGTTCACTCTCACTCCAGCCTGCAAAACAAATCAAGGGTTGGTTTTAGGAATCCAGACTAGTTTGGGTCCTTTCTTATAAGAAAATGGATGAATTAAATCTTTCTTAGCCCATTCAGGTAAGGCACTCCTTTTGTTTTTGGTCTTTGTCTTGCTTGCAGCCATGCAACTTGGTCTGTAATGTCTAGTTTTACCATAAAAGGTGCACAGCATGTTGCAAGGCAACCCCACATATTTACTCTTTGGATTATATAGAGGCAATGGTTTCTTAAAGCCTAGGCCTCGTTTTCCTTTGTTTTGGTTTTCAAGAACCCAGTTCATTGCTTTAGATGATTTGCTCCATTTTGTTAGTCTGGTAAGCTCATAATCAGTTTTTTCAACCTTTTGTTTGAGAACTCTATTTTTTTCAATTTCCTGATATAGAATCTCATTTGTTCTCTTAAGCTCATCTTCAAGAAAGGTTTGAACTTCAATTATTACTTGCTTCCCATTAACATTTTTCTTTAACTGTCTTAATTCAATTTCAAGTTTTGAGATCTTAGAGTTAGATACAAGAGCATGTCCTTTTAAAGAAGCATTACATCTGGCTCTTAGATCACTTATGTCATCAGTTAGTTTATCTTTCTCAACCTTTACCTTGTCATAACCCTCAATTAGAGTGGCAGTTATTAGTATCAAATTTTCAGTAGAGTATGTATGTAAGTTTTCCATTAATTCAGAGAGACATACCTCAGCTGAATGAGCAGCTTCTTCTCCATCATTTTCTATGAGAGCCGATTCCTTCTTCTGATTATCTCCGTTTTAGACCTCTTTCATCTTCTCCCAAATTTCTTTGGCAGATTTGTACTCCGTCATACTTGCTAGTACATCAGCTGTCATCCCATTTTTCAAGTACATCACAGCTTTGGATTTTGCTTGAAGTCAATCCAAGTCTTGAGGGTCCAGTTCCTCTACCAGGTTTGGGACCAGGGATCCATTTGCCACTCTCTTCACAGGAACGTGAGGTCGTCATTTCACAATCAACCAGAGACTGTAATCTATGGCCTGAGGAAATACTTTCATCTGTTTCTTCCACCTCTTGTAATTGGTTCCATTAAACACAGGTGGTTTGAAAGGATCTCTTCCTCCTCTGAATTCAAGTGGGTCCTCTCATATGAGTCATCAACTGACAATCCCATCAGTGCTAAAGGAGACTCATCCTCGGATTCCTTTTCTTCACCGGACTCACTGTCAGTTGGTCCCTAAGTTGCATAGAAGGCTTCCTTCTTCTTTCTTCTTTCTGCTCTGAAGTTTGGTGGTCGTCTGACTTTTCTCTTATCCTTATCACTATCTTTAGATGGATCCTTCTCCTTTGTAGCTCTATTTTTCATCCACTCAACTTCCCACATTGGACAATCCATAACTGCATGATCCTTCTTGAAGCATTTAAAACACCCTAAGCAGTCAGGATTGTCAACTATGTTCTTCCTTCCAGTATTTTCTTTGTTGTTCCTTTTGAACCCTTTGAACTTTCCCAAATTAAATTTCTGTCTGAAAGCGCTGACCATAGCTACTTCAACTGATTTCAAGTCAACAAACTCTTCAGATTCCTCAGTTGCTTCAAGTGCAAGAGTCTTCTCCTTCTTAGGTACTGGCTTGCTCTTTGATTCCTTCATCATCTCATGTGTCTTTAGACTTCCAACCGGTTTTTCAAGCTTGAAAGATCGAAGAGGCTTCGACTCAATGATAACTGTCATTTTGGGTTCCCAAATGTCAGGAAGTACATTCAGAACCTTGTCCACCATTTCAACTTCTGGGAGTTCCACATGTCTAGTGATCTCATCTCATTTGTGATAATGGTCAGCCTTGTCATCATGTCTTGTATGGACTCCTTTTCACCCATAATGAACAACTTGAAAATGTCTTTTCAGCATTCTCTTTTTAGAGTCCTTGACTTCAGTAGTTCCTTCATGTACAACTTCCAAGGCATTCCAAATTTCATTTGCTGTCTTTAGGATGAGGCCCTGCTGAACTCTTCCGGACCAAGTCCGCAGATTACAAGTCATTTGGCTTTGTGGTTCTTCTCGATCATCTTGTAATCAGCCTCAGTATACTCACCTTTTATCTTGGGTTCTTCTCGAGCAGCGGCTCCTTCACCAGTTATATGTAATCTAAACCTCATAATTTCAATATTATAATAAGTGCAATGTTAAAATTAAAATCTTTTAATTTTGAAATTATGAAGTATTCGTTTATTGAGCGAAGATTAGTGAGGGACATGCCAGCTAATATTCTCACAACTATAGCCATGCATGCTGATGCATGCTATGACTACAAATCTCAGTGACGTCGTTAGCTGTTGCAATTAATTACATATAGAAACTGATGATACATGACTAATCAAGATCAAGGGTAAAGTGACGGTTGTGATCCAATGACATCAAATTGTAGTCCATGAATATTTTATACGGCTAGATTGTCGAGTCATAATTTTTGACGACGGTGAAATGATCACCACAATCCACATAATATAAAGCTTAACCATCATCGGTGTACTAGTATGGTAATATATTGTACTACTTTTGTATATACTAGTACTACTTTTGTATTAAACTCAATATCTTACTAATATATTGTAACTGCCGATAGCATACGCATGCATATATCTCATAGCCTCTACTGCTCATTATTAGTACGTAAACAAAGCAGGAACAAGTAGAAAATTAAGGCTAAGATGTTCTAGTAGGGAAGATTTTAATATTTCTGTCCTAAAACGCAAAATTGGGACTCGCTCCGAAGCGGGGCATTTGTAAAATACCCCTAGACTTATGTGAGGCTCTTGTCTCGTGATGCTTACGTCTCAAGCACCTGGGCTTATGCCCCGGACTCATGTAACGCCCAATGCCCGGGGCTCACTCAAAACTTCTATATGCAATTACGTGTCATTAGCACATTAAATCCTTGAAATCGCTTTTTAACCATTGACTTTAAAGGAAGATTTACAAAAATATACAACCCTAATACTATATTTACAAAAAATACCAATACTTTACCATTTTACAAAATATAACAATAATTTTTTATATAGCATATACAACTTCCATTAAAACCATAGAAATGAAACTTTTACTCCCTTCCATCCCCACTACTTTAGCCACAGTAGCGGCGCCGGTGGCCGACAGCCGGTCACCGGTTGGTAAAAGCAAACAATCGTGAGTTTTAAGACTGAGAGTTATTTCTATAAGACAAATAATCATTTATTAATTATTTAAAATTACGTTATGTGTCAACGAAAAAAACTCATAGGGTAAAAAAGATCCCGATCTGAAGTGAAAATATCAAATTAGTAGTATTAGAAGTTTTTCTTAAATTTTGTATTTATTAGAAAATTACATTACATTTTCTATTCAAGATATTATTATTTTCTTACTTTTGATTATTAGATTTTTAGGATGTTGTAGGTAATTCATGTAATATGATATCTTATGGACTTTCATGTTATATAGTTATGTTATAGTTTATTTTTATAATTCTCAATGCTTAATTTATTTTTAAATTTTATATTTTTATGCATTTTTGTAGTATTTACTTATTTTTTTCTATTTTATAATTTTAGAGATTAGTCAAAACTCAAGATCTGGGGGCTTATACTCCATGTCTCAAGGCATACTCCTCACCTCACGCAATCTCTTTGAAAACAATAAATCAAAGGTCACGCAACTATCACTTTGATAATCGCATGGTCACAATAGCTGGTAATTGTGTAAATTAGGTAAAAAATGAGTTTTTCCTGTTATATTATACTATTGAACTATATATTATGGAATACACTAGTGCAATAATAAAGAGGTTCAAAAATTATTTTCCTCAATGTTTAAAGCCCAAAATGTGAACACCACGCGTTTCAAGAGCGTGAATGGTTGATTTTGATTTTAAATAAAAAGTTAAAACCAAAAAATAAATAAATAAAAAGAAATAAACATACAAAAATTAACGGGAATATATATAATATATATCATAAAAATATTTTTTAACCTATCTACGTAACTTAAATGTTCTAGCTAGAAATTATCATTAAATACCACTAGTCAAAGGGTAGCTCCCTTAGTCGTGGGGTTACGTACGGATGGACTGAAAATAGAAAAATGACTTGTTTGGTTTTGGAAATCTTTCGAAGAAGAGAAATTTCAGAAATTTTTGAAAAACATGGAAAATAAAGGATGACGTGTTATAAAAAAATTACATGCATATTCATGTGTCATCCACATAAATGCGGTTGAACAACACGTACAGCTTTGAGATGTTTAAAACATCTAAGTTAATTAAGTTGGAGTATCTAGGTAAAAATCTGAAAAGTTGGAGTCTAAGAATAAACTTTAGTATGGTTGTCCACGACTCCGTTTGCATATTCTGCCTTAACCGTTGACTTGATGGCTTAGGCACCAACAGTTGTTCATAATATGCTATTGGGTTTGCATGGCCATGCTAGTTAGTTGGAGCTACTCCTTTTTAGTAAAAATTTATCCGTATCGAATATATACTCTAAATTAATAGATGCATGATACGTTATTGCACATATGTTTTGCTCACTTATTTGTGATACATATAAAATTATCAAATAAGTTAGAATAATTTAGAGTAATACCTCGTGTAGATAAATAGTTAACCTCTCTCCCTTTTGACTAAAGTCTCTACTCTCAATTATATATGTGTGAATTAAATGATCGTATAAGTAATTGATAAAAGCTTTACCCCTCTTGAAAAGGTGAGTGAGTCGGATGTTCATATTTTGTAGGTTTTGCAACAAAAACAAGCGGCGTTAGGTGTCAAATCATTATAAAGAAAACAATGAAGCCTTGAGACAAGTAAAAATAAACCAAAACAATGAAACCAAGTACGGGAGGGGGTGGCTATTTAGACCATAAATAGCTTTGGTGAGTTTGCAAACATAGTGCGGATAGTCAGGATGAACAAAACCTAGTGGTTGCTTCATAAAAACTTCCTCTGTGAGGAAACCCCGCAAAAATGCATTTTAATATCTAATTGACGAGTCGACCATGAAAAAGAAATTGAAAGAGAAAGAATAATACGGACGGTAGTAACACAGACTATAGGACTAAAAGTCTCGTAATAGTCAATGTCCAGTTGTTGATGAACTCTTGTGCTAAAAGACGAGCCTTATACCGCTCAATAGAAACATCCATATTATACTTAATACGATAAATTGACTTACAACCGACTCAGTTCATGTAAGAGTTGTATGGTACAAGCACCCAAGTCTTATTCTCTAAGAGGGCAATAAATTCATTTGCCATGGCTTGTTGCCACTTAGGATATTCACAGCTTGAGAGAAACAAGAAGGTTCAACATCAAAATTTTATGACACTTGATAGAACCACTTAGGATGTTTCACAGCTTGAGAGAAACATGGAGGTTCTACATCATTTGCTTGGGCTTAGAAATGCTTTACTTGGAGCGAGTTTGCATATGAGAGATGGCAGTTGTAATTGATTGAGGATGAGTAGTATTAGATATAGTCACCGTGGAACTGAAAACCGAACTCGTCTAAGGAGACAATGTCGTAGAGGAAGAGGACGGAGAAGAGACAATAGTTGTAGGACTTGATACAGAAGATAGATGGATGACCAAGGTAGATGTTGACTCGGGTGCAAGATTTGAAGTAGTAAACTGAGTTTGCATTCCTGAAAGCGGAAGAGTAGACGTAGAAGGTGGAGTAGCAGAAGCCAAGGCTACAACAGACTGAGATGAAGAAGTTAAAGGTGATATGACTACAAGAGGCTCTGAAGGGTTAGAAGTAGAAGACAAGGTACGCCACGAGATAATTTAGAATAAGGAAAATTTAACTCACGAAATGTAACATGACGACTAATATATACGCGACCGGATGTAGGATCAAGGCAATGATACCCTTATAGTTAGAAGCTGTGACGTTTGTCAAAATTTTTTTTAAGTTTTAGGACACTTATTGGCGTAAAAAATATTTACGTAAAAGATGTTTTATATATTATGGTGAGGTCCGAAGTATATTACAATATTTATCATAAACGAAATATAAATATTTCATTGTAGTGGGAAGTGGAAGAAAGAACAAAAGGGGGCCAAAAGCTAAAACTAACTTAATTGGCCTAAACTTAAATGATGCTTAATTGGCCAGGATTTAAATATGAGTGGCTATACTTAAAAAGAGTGTCACTCGTACTCTTATGCTCAGTAAAAGAGCCCACATCGACCCTTAGTGCATTAGTTGTCCCTGGTGATTCCAAAGTAGTTTTAGAAAAGGAAAAAAATAAAAGAAAAAAACAAGAGCAAGAAACGTAAGGAGCAAAAAGGCACCAGAAACATATATTCTTTTGGGTCTTTGACCTTGGGCCATAGCAATTAATTACTCTCCTTCAATAAGTCAGCCTTTTACCGAAAGAGAAGAAACAGAACACCAATTCAATTGAGCATAAGCTTTCGGCCAAGATTCAATCCGCAAATATCGAGGTAATTTTCATCTATGAAATTAGGATATCACAATTTTATTGCTCACGATAATCTAACACCGTAGCCGACTATATTCATTGTAAAGTTTTCAAAACCTAGAAAGTTAAGAGTTGAACCTAAGTTCTTGAATTGGGGAAAGATTGAAACTTTGGAATTGATTACGTAAATTAGTAGTTGTAGTTGTTGGGTGACGTGAAGTGTTTCAATTGGAGCTACGTTTAGGCTCGAGAAGTAATCGAGGTGAGTTGAGATATACCCTTTCTAAGGTGTTTTTCTCACAAAGTGCATGTATTTAAGGTGTTTGATAAATTGCTTTAGAGAAGTTAATGTACGTTTGATTGGAGCGAGCAAACGTTCATTATCCATTAATGTTTCCAAGTTGTTCTTTAGTATCAAGTATTTAGAATTATGTTTCATAGCTTCCTTACATCCTGATAACATACCTTTACTTGAGTATGATTTCATGAGATTATTTATGTTAATTTATGATTATTATTAAATAATTCAAGATTTATTTGTGTCTTTACTTGAGTATGATTTCATGAGATTATTTATGTTAATTTATGATTATTATTAAATAATTCAAGATTTATTTGTGTTTGAAAGCTAATGAAGCTATGATGAGATTTTAAATAAAAGCTTAAGTGCAAATTGAGGCCTTTGGTGCCAAGCAATATTTTAAATATTTTTGGGAGCTACCTTAAATTCTGAGGAGGGTAAACTTGTTCGTAGCCATAGTCGGGCTGCGGAGCGTGACCATAGTCGGGTTGCGTTTTACCCCGAAACTACCATGATAGGGTAGGTATGTGCCATAGTCAGGCACTATGTTATATTGCCATAGTTGGGCAATGAATGCTAGCGTGTCAGACACTTTGAACTGTGGGACGCCACGGGGATTAGAAAGAGGAAGAAAGAAAAGATGTCAGATTTGAGTGATACTCCCTAGAAAGAAAGTATAAGCTATTTTGCAATATTTAAAGAGTTTATTTTGATCTAATATTTCAGCTGTCTTAAAGTAAAGTATACGCATTCATGTTTTATTAACTCTCGTTCCGGCCTTAGTGAGGGAGTCGATGATACTCACTGGGTGACGAGCGATTCGTTACTCACGTTCCTTTTTCTTGGAACCTACGTTAGCTTCGTCAACGTAGACGCAGGTCACAGAGGCGATCAGATTACAGGCTAGGACTCTCCCTCACACCATCAGTTGTTGGTGAGCTCCGCTTTGCTTTCAGTGGAGACATATCAGTTTTCCTTACCATTTCCTTCATTTATTTTATTTATTCAGTTGAGTATTGCCGAGGATTTCATGTCTCGTGCAATATGACAGTCTTCCAATTTTAGAGGCTTCATAGACAATGAGTTAGAAGGGTTATGGTGCACATTTTAAGATTTAACGCTTAAAGTATTTTAAAGTTATATTGACATTTATTATAAGATGCAGAGTTATTATTTATTTAGATTATTATGGGTTTTTGAAAGATATATGAAAATTTTAGCAGGTCTGGTTCACCTGGTCCTCAGGTGCCGTGTCATAACTCGTTCAGAAAACGGGTCGTGACAGAAGCATAGCCTGAAAACACAACATACAGACCGATGTGTGAATTTATTTGAATTCCTAGGCCCTATAAATGAAAAACATTCACCGCAAGATACTTTGAGCAAATTATAATAAGGAGATATATGGAAAAGTTTTTCAAAGGAGAAAGTCCTTGTGTAAATTGCATAAAAGGTTGCATCAATCCAAAACATAGATAGATAGCAACAACTGTGATAATAGTACATAGTATCTCAATAGTGTTCCTATATTTTCGTTCAACAATCCCATTTTGTTGAGGAGTGTGCAAACAAGACTTACGAAAAATAATGCCACTATTAGGAAAATGCGAAAGCATGATGTTATCATTTTCACCACCTCCATCACTTTGAAAATATTCTACCATTATAGTATTGAATATATTTTCCATAAGCTTTTAAAAAATACAAAAGTGGTCAAAAACCTCATATTTATTTTTTTTCGTCGGGTAAAACCATATGAATCTGGAAAAATCATCAAGAAAAATAACATAGTACTAATATCTTGAATTCGATAAATTTTGTCAAATAGCAAAGTGAACGATATCTAAGAGAGAAGAACTACGATGATCAACTTGACTAAATGATCGACGATGAGATTTTACTAAACGACAAGAAAGACATAAAACTATTATGAAAAGAATTGAGTAACCTAATAAAGTTGTTATGTCTTAAAGTATTGAAAACTTTAGCTCCACGATGACCCAATCGGTGATGCTAAACATCACTAGATTGTTTAAGAACAACATAATTATAAATGGGAAGATAGAAAAGAAGGGGGAAATAATAAACATCTCCCTTACAAGTGGCTTGAAGGAGTACTCCCCCTAAGATTCTGTCCTTAATTAATAGTAGTAGAAGAAGAAGATTTTCTCCTTAATAATTAATAGTGATAGAAGATGAATAAAAAAATGAAACAACATAATTATCATCTTCGCATAAATCTTTAACTAAAATTAAATTATGACAGAGTTGAGGTACATGAAATATAGAGTTCAAGTGTTGGGGATGAGAATCTGAAGGAACTTGTGCATGTCAAATGTAATTAATATGAAGCAATGTGTCATTCCCAGCCAAAATACGATCGGTGCTAGTGTAATGAGATTTATGAAAAAAGTGACTTTCAGATGGAGTCATACGGGCAAATGCCGCAGAATCAAGATACCAAAAAATATCATTTGGTTCACCAACAGATATGGCAATAAAAGACTTAGGAAATGCGTTACAATTAAAGACGTAATTAAACCAATTAGTACAATGTAAGCAGAATGGCCTATTAATCCGCATATTTGACTCACTATAAGAGAAGGTTGAGAACAAAACGCTCCAATAAATAGTGCATTAGTACCAACAGACTGTGAACTATAGGAGATGGGGAAAGTACATGCAATACTGACTGGATAAGTACAACATCAATAGCTATCTATAAGATAAATATAAAATAAATATACAATGATAAATATAAGAGTTTTAATAGTTAGGAATTTTTACGCTCTATACCCATAAAATTTAAAGTATTTACAAGCCATACCATTACAAATTATATTATCCATAAAACTAAAAGTATTTACCCAACCTACCCATTTATTATTGTATACCTTTGTTATGCCTTATAGGTGTATACCTTTAAAGTATACTGCATAAATTATGGTATACAAGTCTGGAGGGACATTTATTACTGTATACCTTTGTTATGCCTTATAGGTATATACCTTTATGGTATACTGCATAAACTATGGCATACAAGTCTGGATGGGTAGAGTGGGTAAATAATTTAGTGGGTAGGTCCGGTAATATTTAAAAGTAGTGGATAGTAGCTGTAATTATTTTAGATTTTGTGGGTATTTTTGTAAGTATTCCTAATAGTCATTAGGTAAACATGTCAAATATCTGTGCATAAACATTAGAATAGCAACGGCATTAGCGTCAGCTACATGAGCCACCAGAGACACAGCGGCAGCAGCAAAGGCACGGCTCACAGCGAAAGCCTCAAAAAAGGGTGACTTAATAAAATCGTAGGCTTAAACCCAACAACTAATGAGATGCCATAAGTTTTTTAATAATATTCATGTACAGTGTAATTTTAACTTTTCTTTGAACAAAAAAGCTACAAATTGATCTTTTTAAGTATTGATTTTTTAAATATTTTTAATAATTAAATAGACACAGTTGGTGAAGATAAGTAAGTTAATTGTAGTTATAACATTAGTAATGCAACAAATTTCTTTCCACGGTTTAAAGATCTAATTTTTAAAAAAAGAAAAATTCAGGTTTTTCAGAGTAAAACTTAGTCCAGCATTTTAGAACTTCTAATTAAACTACTTAAATCTACATATTCGTCAATATAAATTTTGACAATTAGAATCGATGTAATATATTGTAACAAATAGTTAATATTTCATTAAATTGAAAGAAAAAATAGCAATATAAATAAATATACTTATGGGGTCATAATCTCTTGGAGGCTTAAAGCGAAAGCTTTGGTAGTCTTACCCTTCAGCCACAAATACCTCAGCCACAAATACCTCAAAGACTACGGTAAGGATTGGCAATATAGCACATACATACAATGGTAGTCTTACCCTTCAGCCACAAATACCTCAGCCACAAATACCTCAAAGACTACGGTAAGGATTGGCAATATAGCACATACATACAATCAGAACCATATAGGACTTCACAAAATGCACCAATCCCTTAATTTAAGATAATCCACACATAAAGTTTAAAAAACCAAAGTCTGATGTTATTGGTTTTATATATGTAGCATGGTCGGTGATTTCCATTTTCAACGAAAGAGAGAATAAGACAATAAGCAGATTAGGGTTTTTGTAATTGATATTGAAATAGAAAGTCCCTTTTTAATATCCCTATACACACTCCCCGGAGCCCTTTCTTGGACAATAAGTCTGATTAAAAGCTTTATTTATTTTTTTGCTTTTGAGGGTCTGTCTCTTATAATTTGTTACGAGTCTTGTAGATTTGAAAAAATAAAATAAGTACTCTTTATTTCTTACTATGTGATTGTGCTTAATTAGAAACGAATTTGATTGACTAAAACATATTTAAAACAGATCAGATAGAGCACATTTTTAAGAGCAGTATTATATACTATTGTTTATATTCTAGCATCCTCTTTTTCTTTTCTTTTTTTTACTCTATAATGTGGTGCTTATAAACATGAAACGTGTGACCTCTATTTCACCTTTTACTTGTCACTTTTTTTCCTTTATACACCTATTTTAAAAAACATTAATCAAAAGATATTTCATAATATGATAAGTAAACAACTAGGTTAATAAATGTGAAAGGTAAACCAAGGAAAAGAGTACTATCCAAGTACTGAGGTCGGATGTAGCCTTACAATTGCTCCTCCATTTGAACTCAATAATTTCGGCACATAGTACGTACGAGTAGTAGGTGTAATAGCTCACTAATATTTAAATAATTATGTGATCTGAACCTTATAATTTCAATAGTAGAGTGAGTGCAATGTTAAGAAAATGTAATGTTTAATCCATCAGACGTCCTTACTAAATTTGCCTCGATCCTGAGCTTATGGCAATAGCGATGGTATAGCGCATTCCACGTTTGAGCTGGATGCACTTGTAGGCTCCTCTGCAGCTCCGTGTGGCCGCGGAACCATTAGGATTTAAGCTCTTGGCAAAGGCAACGGCCGCTATATTGTCCGACACTAGTGGAAGAGTCATGAGTTCCTTTTGAAACCTTTCCAAACAACTTTTCAGCAACTCGCCTTTTCACTGATTTCAAAGATGTTTTCCATCCTTTTCTCCCGTGTTTGAGCACCAAGGTACGCTTTCACAAACAAGTCATGCATTTGAAAACATAAAGGATTGGCCGGAATTTGTGAAATTAGATTTCGGGTTTGTGGCAGTAAGAAAGAGAGAGAAGATCGGATGAGAGAAATGAATTGGGGAAATATCTTGGGCAAGCTGAAAATGCTTTGGCACATCTCTATATATACTTTAATTTGGCTGATGCCTAGTAACATTACAACAATAGCAAGTCTTATCTGAATAGCCACTTTTGGCTTACAAGTTTACATCATAACCAAAATACAAATAAATACATAACACTCTAAACTAACACATTATCAACAATTACAATTACAAATACTATAACTACAATCTGTAAAACTTTTTCTTTTGGGTCCTGATGCCAAATAGCCAAGTAGTCCAACACCCCTCCCCCTCCCAAGTTGGAGGGGTAACCACCTTCAACTTGCATAACAAATGATGATGCTGGGTACCAGGCAAAGACTTTATCAAGATGCCAGCCATCTGGTCAAAGGTAGAGACATGAGATAATTGCATCAGACCATCACCAAGCTTCTCTCTTACAAAGTGCCAATCCACCTCTATATGCTTGGTGCGCTCATTAAATACCAGATTTTTTGCAATATGGATAACAGCTTGGCTATCACAAAAGATAGACAGAGGAGAAGTGACTGGAACACAGAGATCACCAAGCAGCCTAGGCAGCCTGACCAACTCAGCCACTACTCTGCCTCAGCTGAGGACAAAGAAGGATGCAGAAACCAGTGATAGGTCTCCTTGTGTCAGGGCAGGCAGCCCAATTTCTATCACTATAGGCAGTAACATTGAAGTCAGAAAAAGAGGAATAGAATAATCAAAGTTCAGGATTCCTTTGAGATATCTAAGCATGTGCAGTGCAACAGCCATGTGTGGGACCCATGCAGCTTATAGAAACTGACTAAGGTGTTGCACACTAAAGCAAATATCAGGCCTAGTATGGGTAAGAAACAAAATTTTCCCAACTAGGCTTCTATATCTCTCAAGGGTGGCTAGTAGGTCACCATCAGCATACCTCAGTTGCATATTTAAATCAAAAGGGAAAACCACAGAAGTGACATGAAGGCAGTCATATTCTTTCAACAAATCAAGAACAAACTTCTTTCGGTTCAGTAGCACACCCCTAGGCACAGAACTAACCTCAATTCCCAGAAAATAATGCAGCAAACCTAAGTCTTTAATCTTGAATTCAGCATCACAAATTGCTTCAATGAATTGATCTCACCAATATTGTCCCCAGTTAGGATGATATCATCCATATATACTGCAAATATACTCAGATTGCCAGGGGAACCCTTAAGAAACATGGAATAATCATTCATGCAATGTGCATATCCTCTACTAAACAGGGCATGAGATAGCCTTGCATACCACTGTCTGGAAGCTTGGCGCAGACCATAAAGAGACTTCTTAAGTCTGCACACTAGAGGAGGGCAACCAGGAGGAGAAGAAACTGTGAGACCCTGAGGCGGTTTCATATAAACTTCCTCATCTAAATCTCCATGAAGGAGTGCATTATTAACATCCAACTGAAATAAAGACCAATTTCTCTTAACAGCTACAACTATAAGGGTCTTGATGGTAGAAAGTTTGACAACATGTGAGAATGTTTCATTAAAGTCAACTCCAGCAACTTGTGTGTCCCCCCCTAATTACCAATGTAGCCTTATATCTCTCTACACTACCATCTGCTTTGTGTTTAATCTTGTATACCCATTTAGAACCAATGGCCTTCTTCCCTTTAAGCAGTGGAACTATGTCCCAAGTGTTATTTGACTCTAAAGCCTCAAATTCCTTCCTCATGGCAGCCTGCCAATCTGGACTTTCAGCTGCCTGATGATAAGAGGCTCGTTCTAAGCCTACATGTTGTTAACAAAAAAAGAAATTGAAGTGGGAAGAGCATACTGATAGTCATTAAGATAGGAGGGAATTTTGTGTTGCCTAGAGGATTTTCTAGGGGGAATGGAAGGAATGATACCAGAGGAATCAGGAGAGAAGGAATGGTCAGGAGATGGACCAGGTGAAGAGTGGACAGAAGAGTGGACATGAGAAGGAGTAGGGGAATGAAAAAGTGCTGGAGATGTATGAGAAGCTGGAACAAAAGAATATAATGGAGAGGAGGTGTGGAAAGGAAGAACTTATCTGGCTCAGACTCATCATCAGCAGATGGAAAGACATGGGAATGTGTAGGGTTGGGTATGTGAGCTGCATCTGCAAAAGGAAAATATGATTAATGAAATACCACATCTCTTGAGATGAAAGTTTGCTTGGTGTTAAGGTTGTACAATTTATATCCTTTCTTGGCAAAAGGGTAGCCAAGAAAGACTCAAGGGATTGATCTAAGTTGGAGTTTGTCCCTATAAGGAATTGGGACTGTTGCATAAAACAAGCAACCAAAAATCTTCATATGGGAATATTTAGGAACAGCGCCATGTAACATTTCATAGGGGGTTTTATTTTGTAGGAGCTTAGAGGGTAATCTATTTATTATATAAGTGGCAGTCAATAAGAAGTCTCCCCAAAATCTGATTGGTACTTTGAACTGAAACAAGAGGGACCTAGAAGCTTCCAATAGGGTCATATGTTTCCTTTCCACCACACCATTTTGTTGAGCTGTGTGTGGATAGAAAGTCTGGTGGATTATGCCATGTTCAGCAAAGAAAATAGTAGCAGAAATGTTTAAACCAATTTTTAGGGCATTGTCAGACTTGATAGTTTGAATACAAAACTGGAATTGAGTTTTGGCCCTTAAAATAAATGCCTTAAGTAAAGAGAAGGCATTGCTCTTAGAATTCATCAGATGAGTCCATGTACACCTAGAGTGGTCACCTACAATTGTGAGAAAGTATCTAGCTCTAGAAGTAGCGGCCATGTGTGGTAGGGTCCCCATGTGTCTACATGGATGAGTTGGAAAGGTTTAGATGACTGGATGGAGCAAGAAAGGGAGGCCTTGTTTGCCTGGCCATAGGGCAGATGTTACAGGGAAATGATTGTTTGGTAGAGATAGAATCAGAGATAGTAGGGATGCTCCTCATCCTAATAAATAGTGCATGGGCAAGTCTAAGGTGCCATAAAACATCAACATCAATTATCAAATTCTTAGAAGATGTATTATGCACATGCAAACATTCATTAGTAATAGAAATAACTTTATTGATATGTGGTGATTGGCTATTTACACAAGATATCTGTGAATGATTCATACATGAAGAACTAGGATATGAAAATGATGAAGGTTGAATGCTGCTTGTAGGCTTGCAGGAAGTATACACATATGGTTATCCGGATGAATGGTGCCACTGAAGCTTGTAAAGCCCAGAATCAAGTTTACCAAGCTTCAGAGGCATTTTCACAGAAGGGCCATGTATAAAGCAACTATCTGCAGTGAAATACACACTGCAATTCAACTGATGAATCAATTTATGCACTGAAATAAGGTTGTGTTGAAATGATGGAAGGTACAAAACATTGGGCAACGTGATGGTGTCATTTAGATTGAATGAACCAGTGTATGTGATGTTAACTTTATAAACATTAGGCAAAGATACTAGAAAGGGAACAGAAAGAGACATGATATTAAATAGTATGTCCTTGTTAGATGTCATATGATCAGAAGCACCTGAATCTATGATCTAGGTGACAGAGGAAGAGTGAGACAGCATGCATGATTTAGAATCAGACTTAAGTGGGTCAGGCAAAAGAGTACCAACAAAATTGGCTGATCCTATGAGATAGGTCTGAGACCCAGAATCAGTCATCTGAGAGTGATGCAGAAGTGTGAGGAGCTGAACATATTGTTGCTGAGACAAACCAGGGAGAGAAACTCCTGAAGAGAAACCAGGTCCATAAGAAGAACCACCAGCATGGCGATCAGGCCTAGCATGCTCAGCATTATTGTGAGGATATGTCTCAAACCCATAAGAGACATCAGAATTGAAAGCAGATGCATCAAGCTGAGTATTAGTTTGTGCTACAGATCTTTTACCCCTTGAGGAGTGGTTGTTATAATTCGGATTGAGATTAAAGTGCTGCTAGTTGTGCTAGTTGTTTTGCTGATTAGCATTGATTGCCTTCAGTTTGAGGCAATACGGCCTTGTATGGCCTGTTTTCTTACAATATCTGCAAAAATATCCTTGATTCCCTCTTTGATTATTTCTAGATTGAATATATCTTTTTTATTGTTCTTTGACTGATCAAAATTGACCTTTTGATTGTATGTATTAGAAGAAGCAGGATGTTTGTTACCAGTAGGCGCAACATGAAAAGAGGAAGCTTCAGTATTGAAATGAGGATTTGTGGTAATCTGACTTTGATTTTCATCCTGGGGTAGGATATTGTAGGCAGTATCAAGAGAGGGGAGAAGCTGCATCATCGAGATGTTGCCCCTCACACTCACATAGGCTTCATTTAACCCCATGAGGAACTGATACACCATATTTTCTTCCTCCTCTTTCTTAGTGTCATCCTTTACAGCACAAACACAAGTCTTGACCTTGCTATTATGCATTTCCCTAAGTTCATCCCACAGTTTCTTGAGTTTATTAAAATAAGAGGCTATATCAAGGCGACCCTGGATGGTGGAAACTAGTTCCTTTTTCAACTCAAAATATTTGGCCCCATTAGCAGTCCCATACCGAGAATTTAACTGGAGCCAAATGCTATCAACTGTATTAGAATATCGAATGCTATCAGCAATTTCAGGAGACACAGAACCAGGAAATCACCAAGTTGTTACATCTATTCCATTGTGGGAAGAGAGGAGAATCGTCCTCAGGCTTAGGGCATGTGCCATTGATAAAGGAAATTTTGTTTTTGGCACTTAAGGAGACTGTCACATCATGTTTCCAGCCTCCAAAGCTAACACCAGTAAAAGGAACATGAACTAATGAACTACCAGGGACATCGGATGAGTGTATAAAGAGAGAATGTGATGATTCGATTTTATCAATACCAGTATTAGTGGAAGCCATGATTGAACTTCTAATTAAAACTAGGGTTTACCAATACAAATACAATACGGTGTAAAGAAATGAGAAAAGTTAAGAAAAGTTACCAATCTCCTTTGCTACCGGAAAGAGTCACGGCCTTGATATGGTAGAAACCCTAAAAAAACCATCACAAAAGAAACCTTAGGAAACCGTCACCGGAATTGCAACCGTCACCGTAAAAGTGAATCGTCTCCACAAATAACACCGCTGATACAAAAAAAACATAGTTAGCCGTAAAAAACCATCGGAAAATGACGTAATCTTCACCAAAAGATGAAAGGACGATAAAAAAAATCAGTGAAATGAGTCAGGGGTAGTATCGCTCGATTCAGGAGAGATGGATCTACGTGATTCCATGCTCTAATACCATGAAAACATAAAGGATTGGTCGGAATCTGTGAAATTAGATTTAGGGTTTGTGGCAGCAAGAAAGAGAGAGAAGATTGGATGAGAGAAATGAATTGAGGAAATATCTTGGGCAAGCTGAGAATGCTTTGGTCCATCTCTATATATACTTTGGGCCGATGCCTAGTTCAACATTACAACAATAGCAAGTCTTATCTGAATAGCCACTTCTGGCCTACAAGTTTACAACATAACCAAAATACGAATAAATACATAACACTCTAAACTAATACACATTATCAACTATAACAATCACAAATACTATAACTACAATTTGTATAACTTTTCCTTTTGGGTACTGATGCCAAATAGCCAAGAGTCCAACAACATTTGACCAAAGACTCAATACACCCTTCGGATAGCTTTGTGTACCAGACCAAGGCTCATTTAGTCAGGGTGGTGCCAAATTTCATTACCAACATGGACTGAATTTCCTCCTTTGTTGAGTCATTTCTCTTCGCCGCTGTTACATAGGCTGTTACGTGATTGCATGAGCGTTGGTCTGTAATTCTTGAAATGTAATCTTATACCAACTTTGATGTGAACTTGTATAATAAGATTTACGAGATTTAAATGCCTACATATTCTTTTTTTTTCTGAATTTTATGTATATACAGTAAATTATCTCAAGTCAAGAAAAATAAATAGCTAACTTTTGAATCTTCATTTTATTAAGACGCTTTGCTCAAGTTAGACTAACTCAATTCCTGAACCAAAGCTAATTCAACTACCTTCCCCCTCCTGATTAGACATCTAGCAGCTAGAAAATTTGATAAATCCATATACAATTTCGAATAATATATATGGATATTATGTCTTCTACAGTTTAAGATATAATACCATATAGTTGTACTATTTCACTTTGATTCTGATTTAGTACAAAGTGGCCAATGTGATAATAAATAATGTAAAGAAGTGCTTATGTGACAACGGTAAAAAGAGTACGGGTAGGATCATAGGAATGAACAGAGCACCTAATTTTTCTGGAATGAATGAAGCCAAATGTCTGAAAGATCAGATCACTGTTGGGGCATAGATAATGACATGATAAATTGGGAGGGGAGGTTGGTTATTTTTTCAAGTCTCCACTGACATATGATTAGGGTATTTCCTGAAGATAATTAGCTTTTCAAATAATTCTTTTCTTGTGCTGTTGTTGGCAAAATTGTCAATCATTTCTTAGGTTTAAATATCATTAATGCTCCTTTCTCTTAGGTTTAAATATCATAAAGACGAGGCCTAGCTTGGAGTTTCTGTTTAATGATGGGAAATATTTGTGGGAAACTTAAGTCATAAATTTTTTGTCCGTCGGTAGGAAACTTAAGTTGAATTTTTTAGTCAAAAACATTTTAAGTACTTTTGTGCAGTGTTGCTTTTAGAATGCATATACAACGCTTGTCAAATATTACATATATGTTCCTAAATATTTTCTGATTTCACAATGTTTTCAAAGGTGTGCCCACAGAACTATTGATAAAGGCTACTCTGTCAAAACGTACGTATAGGTAGTTTTGGCCACTCTGAAGGCATATGATTACCGATAGGTCGATAGACAGCCACATGTTGGGGACAAAATGTTTAGAGTGTACTCGAGAAGAGTAAAAAATACTAGAGCTGTCAATTTGGGCCGGCCCGACCCAGCCCAGCCCAAGCCTCGCGGGCTTTGAAGTTTGATGGACTGATATTTTGACAGGCCACTAAATGATGAGCCCAACCCAGTCCAACTAGGGCCGCGGGCTGGGTAGGGTCGGCACAACGTTTTAAAATATTTTTTTATAGTTCTTTTTTACTTCAAACTTTTAACTAACAATGCAAAAAAATAAAGTTATATAAATCTTATATAGTAATCAAGTCTCAAGTTCACAATTAAAGTATTCAACCATAAATTTGTAAGATTCTTTGATGTATTATCGCGGGATAGGGCGTGATATTATACTGTAGATTCTATTTGTAAGATTTTTTGATGTATCATCATAACTTTTGAGTTGTAGAGTTGTGTTTTGTAAAGTAGTTGTGTAAGTTAAGGAATATTTGCGCATAAAAACTTAAATGTAGTGGGTTTGACTTCTTTCCTACTATGTTATTTCTTTAGATATTTATAATTTTGAATTATATAATTTATTTTAATTTTTATCGTAAAGCCCACGGGCCGGCCCAGCCCAGCCTCGATCAAGCCTCACGGGCTAGCGGACCTATTTGGGTCGGGCTAAAAAGCCTCGGTCCTCTTTGGGCTTGTAAAAAATAAGTCCAGCCCTACAAAATCTAGGGCTAGGTCGGGCCGGCCCGCGGGCCCAAGCCCAAATTGACAGCTCTAAAAAATACTAAGAACAGAAGGAATTGAGAGAAGTAGAACTGAAGTAGAGGCAGAATTAGACTTTCCCAAGTTCCCCACTTGCCTAGGCCCTATATTTAATTAAGCGTGTGTTTTGGGAAACGGAATAAACCTTAGTTTGTCTTATTGGTCTGACTTCTTTTTCTTCCTTTCCTTTATGTTAGTCTTGATTGAAAATGAATGATGTCTCTTTTGCCATGCATAAACTAAACCAATAACTAAAATAAGCTTGAAAATGAAAACTTTTATAAATAAAAATGCACCCAATACGTCAAATTTCATTGCCCATGAATAAAGAAAAACTTTTTTCAACTTAAAAAACAACAAAAACTAGAGCAAATATATAATAACAAATTCGAAATTGTAATCAAGCATCGCCAATTGATTCTATACCCGACTCATAAATAGAAAGTTTCTCCGACTCTTTATTAATTGAGGCTAACACTCCAAAAATAAAAAAATAACAAAATAGGAACAAAGCCGGATATTATTAAAAATGTTAAAAAAATCAAATTCGTAAAGTAGAAACATAAACCACATGGTTACACCATCATAGTGTTTTCTTTTTGCAACAAAGTCATCCAAATTTAGCTAATATTAGCCCTATAAAATTTGTCTGAAATAAAATAAATATATTAGGTTGTCTTGAGACTAGAGTTAAAGAACTAGATCCAATAGAATATTAAGGAAAATAGCTACTGGCTGGGTAGTTACACTGTAACTATTCCCATCCTATAAATGGAAGGATATAACTCCTATGGAAATACCATCTTCAAGTGCAGATTTAAGTGTAACTATTCCCATGCTGTTAATTGAGGACCATATTACCATATATCTTACTGTTATCTATGCTAGGAATGAAGTTCCACAGAGGGAACCAATGTGACAAGATTTGTAATTGCTAGGACCAAGTGTACCAAGTATTAGGTTAATATGTGGGGATTTCAGCAATGTCCTCTCTTTTGATGATAATAGATAGATATTCAACTCTAGTAGGGGGTGAATATAGGTCTGTTTGTTTTGACTTTGTCGTCACCAAACCAAACCAACTATGTCAACTTTTAAATTTGTAAGCCATATCAAATCACATAAAGTCGATTTTTTGTTTCTCAATTTTTTTGTATTTCTCGATTTTTTGGTTTTCTCAGTTCTTTTATTTGGTAAGATCTCCGTGACGCAAAACATTTAACTAGTACTGCTAATCAGGACAATAAAAACCTATAGAACAAATATTGCTTATATCAATGCAGGATAGTTCTAATAAGCTATGTTGAAATAAGTCCTGCTATTAAGCTTTAACAATAGAGTAAAATACTAGATAAAAGTACGAAAAAACTATTTTAACCATGACAACTTATATTTTTTTGAAGATTCTCAAACGTCAAAAGCAGCGAAATTTTTTTTTCAAAGTTTAAAGAAAAAAACAAAACAAATTTCCCCCTTCACAGAAATACAGTTGTTTTTTCCAGGTAAAAAACATGTCTAATATAATTTTAACTTCCAAGTACAACTTTTTCAATTAAACTTACAAAACTCATTTTCTTTTTGCATGTGGGGCCAAAAGCCCAATTATCGTCTATTTTTTGTTTCAACTCACTTTTACCATCCGAAGAAAAACGAGAGCAGCACAAACCCCATATATTAGTATCATTGTTTTCTTCTTTAATCAAATGTTAGTATGGTTATTTTTGCTAAACAATATCATATCCAAATATAAACTATCTTAATATACTTTGAATTCATCACTGTCTCCTAATTCAATTTTATTCCAAAGAATTACTAAAAATATGAAAAAATATCTAAAAACTCATCTATCATCATTCTCTGTACATATATCTATAAAAAAAAAAAAAAGGTTAATATATCTACCCAAGAAAAATCAGTAAAGTACTACGATAACTATGGAATTTAACCAAATTAAAAGTAGATAAATGCACGTGACTCACCAAAATCACGGAGATATATGAACGAATCTAACTTAATTCATTAACGTGTATTTTACACGGAGTCTGGAAGATAATCGTTGTTTAGTATAGTACTTTGTAATGTAGAAGACTAGAAGAATAAATATAAAGAAAAATGAAGGCTTATCAAGAAAAAATGAAAAAAGAATAGGACAAAATTAAAAGAAACGACCTCCTAGGGATGTAATGAATAATGCACGACGAATCTCGTAACTACGCAAGTTCAAGGAACGACCTCCTAGGGATGTAATGAAATACAATCAACATTAGAATAATCGGAAAAAACTTACCCACATATTCCGTTCGTCACTACGCTGGTTCAAGGAACGACCTCCTAGGGATGTAATGACACAATGAACATTTAATCAGAAAAAACTTACCCACATATTTTTTAGACGACCTTACCGATTTTCATATTCTCTATACGTTTTTTAGATGATAATTGTTTCTTATAAATACATGATTGATTTCGATTTCATCTGCCCAAATAATATGCCAAAATAAGATTGTTTGATTTCTCAATAGCATCATGTCTTAAATTAAAGTAAAAACACTATCTCTTTATTTATAATCTTTGGATTCTTTAGAGCTCGAAACCCTAGATTATTAAATTCTACACGTTTCTCCATTCCTGGCACAAACACCATGACTAAACCCGCATCCCCAGAAACACCATGGCTAACCCGCATCCCCATGTTCTTATACTATTGGTTAGGGTGTCAAATGGGCGGGTTGGGTTGAAATGGGCTGGGTTAAAATGAGTTGATTGAATAATTGAGCGGGTCAATAACTCGCTCAAATGTCATTTGGGTTAAAATGGGTTGGGTCAAAATTGGCGAAACAACGGGTCAAAAACCAACCCGCCCAACCCTTATTAAGCTTTAATTTCAATAATTATGTTTTTAAAATTTGTCTAATTACCCAACAAAGTAAAAAATATACTTTTTTCTCTTTATTATGTTTATATTTGATATATCAAACAAAGAAAAAAAAAATTTACAAGTATTTTGACATTTTTCTAGCGGGTCAATTTTTGGCCCAAATCAACCCAACATTCAAATTGATTAAATTGAGTGGGTTAAAATGGGTTAAGCCAATAAATAGGTGGGTCAAGTTTTTATGGGTCAATTTTGACACCCATATACTATTGGTATTAGTATTATTCTATACATTTTAGTAATTTATTTGTGGAATACGACTGGCCATAGTGTTTACATTTTAATTTATTTAGTGGGATCACAGAAAAGAACATAGACAGATCACCCCCCTCTTGCAAAAGAAGGGGAAATACAAACCTCTTATTTTTTTTTTTAGGTTCCTATGATTAGTGGAATCATATGGAACATTTGGAGGTCAGAACTAAGAAGTCAATTCATAGGCTAAAATAACATCAATAAAATTGTTATGGTTGCTATCTTAAAGCCACGTCGCATGAATAAGCTTGAAAACAAGTAGTACTTTCAAGTGACACGAACACAATATAACAATAATTGACAATGGATCATCTTTCAGGAACGAACACTCATAGATTTGAAACTATATGTACATAAACTTCTTAAGCTCAACCAACTCCGTTTTTCATGGGGCAACCTTCTTTCTTTCTTCTTCCCTCTTAAGAAGCAACAGTTGCACTAAAATTCACTGTATGTATAAATAACTAAAAGGCTGAGATAACTGGTTAACCTAAGGAAGTTAACCCTTTGTTATATATTCTAAGTGAAAACTATACTCATCTTTGTGATAGTTAAATGTCTTCCACACTATAGCTTACTTTATGCCGCTAGTTGTGTTTTTTTTTACTTCAAAATAAAAAGTTCTATAAAATCATCTACTAAAAGATAATAAGTACTAAGTAAATATATTATATGTAATCATATCCAGTTGTCTCTTTTTATTTCAAAAGAAAGAATTTTATCAAATCGCCTATTAAAGATATCACTCTAACTATTCTATTTTATGTGTCAAAATTCGACTACTATGGTCGAAATTCTTATTTCTAATCATGCATATATTATATGTAACTACTAACTACTTATAATATAAGTTAAAATTAGTAGTATCTTCAAATATGTTCAAATACACATATATATAGTTTAAATTCTTTACAATGTGACTTTATTATTATATTAGTGAAATTTTTTCACTGGCGGTTCGCCCTTAGCAGGCACTGATTTCATTAATATATATGAAGCTTCTTAACGTTAAAAGAGTATTTGATATAAAAAATATTGTGTTTATATCTTAATGTAGATCACTGAGATGCTCCAAACTTTCCGACACACTCGATCGCTGGCTACTAGGGACCATTATTTTTGTTCATTAAAATTTTTGAACCCTCGATCCTTTTTTCAAATATGGGCTTAAGTGTAGGACGCAATATAAAAGGAGTCTGCGCCACAACTTTCAAAACTTTGGCAAGTCTCTCAGCTTTTTCCATTACATTTAGCATCATTCTCCACTTTTTGCAAACCTCATCTTCACCCCCATCTTTTTTATGCTTTGATAAGTATATTTGCTTTTCCTAATTTAGAAACTCAAAAAATCTACCATTAATCATCTTCTACGGATTTGCCAATGCACTCTCATAAATTATCGAGTAATGAAAACCCAACAAATTTTAAGAGGATTGAGCTCATTAACCCCAATCGATTTCAATTTACAGGGTTTAAGTTAATTATACTGATACTATAACTCACATTAATTTTAGCACAACTAAGAAATATTTAGTTGCATATCTTACATAAAAAGTAAAAATTGAAATCGTGATAAAATGAGGTAGGTATATTATTACTGATTACAACAAGTAAATATACGCAGTATAAAATTGTATACATTATCGGTGCACAAACTTTAAATCCTATATTAAAAATTAAATATTTTTTGAATCCCCTAATAGTAAAAAGAATGTATACACTTTCTGTATATAAAAGTTACACCCTAATTTATAATGATTCTAGTTCATTTAGAATGGGTAACAAACATAAACTCCTAGTGTATCTAAATCTTTTGACAAAATGACTCGCATATGTCAAAAACATTTTTTTTGCTGAAAAATTACATAGTTGAGACAATTCTAAACCTTCTTATCAATAGACCATGCTTCAATTGGAAAGTTCTTGGCGTCTAACATTTTTTGAGGTCACATATTTTCTTTAGATATCCCCATTATTATTTTGCCCAATCATTTCCATGGCTACCACCATTCATGGGTGGCTCAATGTCTCGGGGGCTTTTTAATTTTTTTGAGCTGCAAGGTTCAACATTTAGGTAGGATAAAATTGGGTACAAATTATAACAAAATGACATGATCAATTTGGATATGTAGTAGATCACAAATTTACATTAATAAAGATTAATTTTTCTTCCGCATCTTGTAGAGTATATGTTTATATATGTATCTTCTCTGGTGAGACTAAGGGATGTATCGGGTGGCCCATGACACATCAAAATTTCAGTTTGTTTAAAAGGTAAAAAGCAGTAGAAAAATCCCTTATATTGTGTGGGAGTAACCTCTGGAGGTCTTAACCCATCAAGAAACAATGATTCATCAGAGCAGTGAACACAATAATGAGTATCAACCAATACAACGTACGAATTGCAGGGTTTATGACCTATTGTCTAATGTGATGAGAAATATAGACACATGTAAAGCTCACATGCACATACAAATAAACATACAGACTCTGATCAAAATGTGCCAATAATTGTTCATTCTATGGAATAACTTAGAAGTCATTTGGCCATACTAAGTATGTATGTATGTGTATATATATATATATATATATATATATATATATATATATATATATATATATATATATATATATATATATATATATATATATATATATATATATATATATATTATAAATTATGGTCATTTGATGTATAAATATATATTTTTCTTCCAAATTTATGGAACGTGAGGGTTAATTAAGAATTTTGCAAAAATTGCTGATTCATTATTTATTAAGGACACGGTACATCTGCCCAAATAATATGCCAAAATAAGATTGTTTGATTTCTCAATAGCATCATGTCTTAAATTAAAGTAAAAACACCATCTCTTTATTTAAAATCTTTGGATTCTTTAGAGCTCGAACCCCTAGATTATTAAATTCTACACGTTTCTCCATTCCTGGCACAAACACCATGACTAAACTCGCATCCCCAGAAACACCATGGCTAACCCGCATCCCCATGTTCTTATACTATTGGTTAGGGTGTCAAATGGGCGGGTTGGGTTGAAATGGGCTGGGTTAAAATGAGTTGATTGAATAATTGAGCGGGTCAATAACTCGCTCAAATGTCATTTGGGTTAAAATGGGTTGGGTCAAAATGGGCGAAACAACGGGTCAAAAACCAACCTGCCCAACCCTTATTAAGCTTTAATTTTAATAATTATGTTTTTAAAATTTGTCTAATTACCCAACAAAGTAAAAAATATGCTTTTTTCTCTTTATTATGTTTATATTTGATATATCAAACAAAGAAAAAAAAATTTACAAGTATTTTGACATTTTTCTAGCGGGTCAATTTTTGGCCCAAATCAACCCAACATTCAAATTGATTAAATTGAGTGGGTTAAAATGGGTTAAGTCAAGAAATGGGCAGGCCAAGCTTTTATGGGTCAATTTTGACACCCTATACTATTGGTATTAGTATTATTCTATACATTTTATTAATTAATTTGTGGAATACGACTGGCCATAGTGTTTACATTTTAATTTATTTAGTGGGGATCACAGAAAAGAAGAGAGACAGATCACCCTCCTCTTGCAAAAGAAGGGGAAATACAAGCCTCTTATCTTTTTTTTAGGTTCCTATGATTAGTGGAAATCATATGGAGCATTTGGAGGTCAGAACTAAGAAGGAAATTCATAAGCTAAAATAACATCAATAAAGTTGCTATGGTTGCTATCCTAAAGCCACGTCGCATGAATAAGCTTGAAAACAAGTAGTATTTTCAAGTGACACGAACACAATATAACTATAATTGACAATGGATCATCTTTCAGGAACGAACACTCATAGATTTGAAACTATATGGACATAAACTTCTTAAGCTCAACCAACTCCGCTTTTCATGGGGCAACCTTCTATCTTTCTTCTTCCCTCTTAAGAAGCAACAGTTGCACTAAAATTCACTGTATGTATAAATAACTGAAAGGCTGAGATAACTGGTTAACCTAAGGAAGTTAACCCTTTGTTATATATTTTAAGTGAAAACTATACTCATCTTTGTGATAGTTAGTTAAATGTCTTCCACACTGTAGCTTACTTTATGGCGCTAGTTGTTTTTTTTTTTTAACTTCAAAATAAAAAGTTCTATCAAATCATCTACTAAAAGATAGTAAGTAATAAGTAAATATATTATATGTAATTATATCCAGTTGTCTCTTTTTATTTCAAAAGAAAGAATTTTATCAAATCGCTTCTTAAAGATATCACTCCAACTATTCTATTTTATGTGTCAAAATTCGACTACTATGGTCGAAATTCTTATTTCTAATCATGCATATATTATATGTAACTACTAACTACTTATGATATAAGTTAAAATTAGTAGCATCTTCAAATATGTTTAGATACACATATATATTGTTTAAAAATTCTTTATAATGTGACTTTATTATTATATTAGTGAAATCTTTTCACTGGCGGTTCGCCCTTAGCAGGCACTGATTTCATCAATATATATGAAGCTTCTTAACGTTAAAAAGAGTATTTGATATAAAAAGATTGTGTTTATATCTTAATGTAGATCACTGAGATGCTCCAAACTTTCCGACACACTCGATCGCTGGCTACTAGGGACCATTATTTTTTATTCATTAAAATTTTTGAACCCTCAATCCTTTTTTCAAATATGGGCTCAAGTGTAGGACACAATCTAAAAGGAGTCTGCACCACAACTTTCGAAACTTTGGCAAGTCTCCCAGCTTTTTCCATTACATTTAGCATCATTCTCCACTTTTTGCAAACCTCATCTTCACCCCCCTCTTTTTTATGCTTTGATAAGTATATTTGTTTTTCCTAATTTAGAAACTCAAATAATCTACCATTAATCATCTTCTACGGATTTTCCAATGCACTCTCATAAATTATCGAGTAATGAAAGCCCAACAAATTTTAAGAGGAATGAGCTCATTACCCCCAATCGATTTCAATTTAAAGGGTTTAAGTTAATTATACTGATACTATAACTCACATTAATTTTAGCACCACTAAGAAATATTTAGTTGCATATCTTACATAAAAAGTAAAAATTGAAATCGTGAAAAATGAGGTAGGTATATTATTACTGATTACAACAAGTAAATATACGCAGTATAAAATTGTATACATTATCGGTGCACAAACTTTAAATCCTATTTTAAAAATTAAATATTTTTTGAATCCCCTAATAGTAAAAAGAATGTATACACTTTCCGTATATAAAAGTTACACCCTAATTTATAATGATTCTAGTTCATTTAGAATGGGTAACAAACATAAACTCCTAGTGTATCTAAATCTTTTGACAAAATGACTCGCATATGTCAAAAACATTTTTTTTGCTGAAAAATTACATAGTTGAGACAATTCTAAACCTTCTTATCAATAGACCATGCTTCAATTGAAAAGTTCTTTGCGTCTAACATTTTTTGAGGTCACATATTTTCTTTAGATATCCCCATTATTATTTTGCCCAATAATTTCCATGGCTACCACCATTCATGGGTGGCTCAATGTATCGGGGGCTTTTTAATTTTTTGAGATGCAAAGTTCAACATTTAGGTAGGATAAAATTGGGTACAAATTATAACAAGATGACATGATCAATTTGGATATGTAGTAGAACATCACAAATTGACATTAATAAAGATTAATTTTTCTTCCGCAGCTTGTAGAGTATATGTTTACACATGTATCTTCTTTGGTGAGACTAAGGGATGTATCGGGTGGCCCATGACACATCAAAATTTCAATTTGTGTAAAGGGTAAAAAGCAGTTGAAAATCCCTTATATTGCATGGGAGTAACTTCTAGAGGTCTTAACCCATCAAGAAATAATGATTCATCAGAACAGTGAACACAATAATGAGTATCAACCAATACAACCGTACGAATTGCAGGGTTTATGACCTATTGTCTAATGTGATGAGAAATATAGACACATGTAAAGCTCACATGCACATATAAATAAGCATACACTCTGATCAAAATGTGCCAATAATTGTTCATTCTACGGAAAAACTTAGAAGGCATTTGGCCATACTAATTTTTTTCTTTAAAAAAACAAATTTCAAAAAATTGATTGTCCATGAAAAGTTGCTAAGTTCTTAATGATTTTTTGAAAGAGTTCTTAAATATCAAAAAGTGCTTTTAACCTTTTTTCAACTAGTTCAGCGTACGTGCATGTATCTCACAAAAAAATAATTAATTTATACTATGCAATTAATGATACAATGCGGTAGGAATTGATTTCCAAACATTGGCTTCTTTATATAATCATTTAAATGGAAGAAATGAATGTTATTGCATTGCAAAGCAGATAAGAATTTTTAGACAAGGATGATGGATTATGTATTTTAGTATATGATCTAAGATGGATGCAGCAATCATTTACATGCAGGAGAGAAATAATGTTATTAGCCCCAGTTAAATAATTGGGTATCTTTTAAACCTACAAAAATGAAAAATTAAATTCAGTCATTTATATATTACTGGTAATTATTGATAATAAGAATTACTGTTGTATATTACCTAATATTTTTTAATGATGATGTTCTTGAATTACATTCTTGAAAGCACTTTGCCCCATAGTTATCTCAAAATGTATAACGTTACATATCATTTTTATTCCGATCGAAAAATATAAATATCTCACCAGAAAATTCCTTTTTTAAAGCCAACGAATTACTAGCAATTCAAAGCTATACTTTTCCTCTGCAATAATAGTTTGGTTACTTTCCATTTCTCTAAATAAGTAAAATTGAAATTGGTTCTCCTCTATAAGATTCTTTTTTATTTTTATTTTCATTCACGCTGTAGCCCTCTTTACTATCTCGAATACCCAACAATCATAGAAATAATAAATTATTCTCCATTAAATTCTATTAACACTTTAATAACAAAAAGGTGAAAGTCTAATCTTCACAGTTCAAAAGGAACCCTCTTCAGTAATCAGAATAATGAAGAACAAAATTACACAAAGCATGTTAAGAACATGAATAATCAGAAAGATGCCTCAATATAATCAACGTACATTAACTAAGGGCTCACAACGAATGGTGCCGTAAAAGTTACAAAAATATTTGTTCCTCCATGAACCCACATTTGAGTTCAACTCATGGTCTAATTGTTGCGGAAGCGGAATATATAGTGGGTGATTTTCTCACCACTAATATATCAAAATATAGCTAATAAATAATAAGTGGGAAGACAATAAAAAAGAACACCAGAATTTACGAGGTTCGGCAATATTTTGCCTACGTCCTCGGACACAACCAATCCAAAATTTATTTCACTCCAAAAAGAATACAAGTGAAATATTACAAATGAGAGAAGATACAAATGAGGAATTGTGAGGTGATATTCCAAATGAAGGAATGGCCAGCTATTTATAGGCAAAAGCTTAACCCAACGAATGGTTCTGAATTCGCCAACAATGCCTTAGAATGAAAGGCCCAGAAGCTGCCAACAATGCTCCAAATGAAAGGCCCAGAAGCTGCCAACAATGCTCTTTCTTCTGTGGCCCAAAACGTGCCAACAATGCACTTTTCATTTGTGGGCCAAAATTGGCCACATCATCTTGCCACTTTTCAACAAATCTCCACCTTGGCAAGATTCCCCATCTTCAAATTTCTCTCGATGACAAATTTTGGTTGTGTCTTCAACTTCAACTTCAAAGTTCAGTAATATTGATCAAGTTCAAACAATGTTGAAACTTGATCGCAGTTACCACTTTCGTTAACATATCAGCAGGATTCTCTGCAGTTGGAATTTTCTGTACCATGACTCCACCTTCTTCTATAACTTTTCTGATAAAGTGATATCGAACATCAATGTGCTTCGTCCTTGCATGATAAACTTGGTTTTTTGCCAATTGGATAGCACTTTGACTATCACAATATACCGTGATGGTATCTTGTCCAATACCAAGCTCCTTAAGCAACTCTTGAAGCCAAATTGCTTCCTTTACAGCTTCTGTAATTGCCATGTACTCTGCCTCAGTTGTAGACAAAGCAACTGTCGACTGTAAAGTAGACCTCCAACTTACTGGTGCATTTGCAATAGTAAATACGTAACCAGTAGTTGATCTTCGTTTGTCTAAATCACCAGCAAAATCTGAGTCACAATATCCATCTACAGATTGATTTTCTTCCCGCTCAAACAACAATCCAGTATCTACAGTATGATGTATATACCGTAGAATCCATTTCACAGCTTGCCAATGTTCCTTCCCTGGATTATGCATATACCTGCTTACAACTCCAACAGCGTGTGAAATGTCCGGTCTTGTGCAAACCATTGCATACATCAAGCTACCAACCGCATTCGCATACGATACTCTTGACATATACTCCTGTTCAGACTCATTCTTCGGTGACATAGCAGCACTGAGCTTAAAGTGAGGAGCAAGCGGAGTGCTAACCGACTTTGTTTTCTCATCCATGCCAAATCGATCTAGCACCTTCTTCAAATATTCTTTCTGAGATAAAAAGAGTTTCTTTGAATGTCTATCTCTTGTTATCTCCATGCCAAGAATTTTCTTTGCCTCACCCAGATCCTTCATCTCAAACTCCTTTCTCAGTTGAATCTTCAGCTTCTCAATTTCATCTCGACTCTTGGAAGCTATCAACATATCATCAACATATAAAAGAAGATATATAAAAGACCCATCTTCAAGCTTTCTCAAATACACACAATGATCGTATTTGCTTCTTCTGTACTTTTGCCGCAACATGAACTTGTCGAACCGTTTGTACCATTGTCTAGAGGATTGTTTCAATCCATACAATGACTTTTCAAGTTTGCACACCATATTTTCTTTTCCTGCAACTTTGAATCCTTCTGGCTGAGTCATATAGATTTCCTCTTCCAAGTCTCCATGTAAAAACACAGTTTTTACATCCAACTGAACTAGTTCCATATCCAACTGTGCTACTAAAGCCAACAAAACTCTAATGGAGGAGTGTTTTACGACTGGAGAAAACACTTCATTATAATCAATTCCCTCCTTTTGAGAATACCCTTTGGCCACCAATCTTGCTTTGTAGCGAACATCTTCTTGGTTAGGAAATCCTTCTTTCTTTACATATACCCATTTGCACCCAATTGCTTTCTTTTTCTTCGGAAGTTTGGCCAATTTCCATGTATGATTCTGATGAAGGGACTGCATTTCTTCACTCATGGCAATCCTCCACTTATCTTCTTCTGAACATTGGACTGCTTCGTTATAAGTGGTAGGAATATCATCAGCTACAATTGAGGCTGCACAAGCCACCATATCTCTAAAACGACTAGGCTTTTTTATCATTCTTTTTGGCTTGCTGGTTGCAATTGATTCAAGTTGCTGTTGAGGTTCTATGGTTGGAACCTCCATTTCAACTGGCTCTTCTTCTAGAGGAAAATCTTCTATTGTTTCCTCATTTGCTTCCAACATTGGGAATATAATTTTTCCCTCAAACTCCACCTGCTTTGAAGCATCAGTTTGGTCGACATCTTCAACTGTTACCTTCTTTGTCATTGATGATTCATCAAAGGTAACATCCCTGCTCAATATAACTTTTCTTGTCTCTGAACACCATAAACGGTATCCTTTGACTCCAGAGGTGATCCCCATAAATAGAGCTTTCTTCGCTCTTGGATCCAATTTTGACTCTTTCACGTGATAATATGCAGTTGAGCCAAACACATGCAAAGAGTCATAATCTTCAGCAGGTTTTCCATACCATTTTTCAAATGGTGTCTTGCCACCAACAGCAGCAGATGGTAGACGATTAATGAGGTGGCATGCATATGCTATTGCCTCAGCCCAAAATTCTTTGCCCAAGCCAGCATTGGACAACATACATCGAACCTTCTCCAGCAAAGTTCGATTCATGCGTTCTGCCACTCCATTCTGTTGTGGTGTATGTCTAACGGTGAAATGTCTAACGATGCCATCATCTTCACAAGCCTTTTTGAAAAGATCATTCTTGTATTCTCCTCCATTATCTGAGCGAAGACACTTGATCTTTCTGCCTGTTTGAGTTTCTATCATCGCCTTCCACTTGAGAAAAATTCCCAACACTTCATCCTTAGCTTTCATCATATACACCCATACTCTCCGGGAAAAGTCGTCAACAAAGGTTACAAAATAGTGCTTCCCACCTAATGAAGGTGTTTTGGAAGGACCCCAAACGTCAGAGTGAACATAATCCAGAATGCCTTTAGTATTATGGATAGCTGTCCCAAATTTAACCCTTGTCTGTTTCCCTTTGATGCAATGCTCACAAAATTCCAAGTTGCAAGTTTTAACCCCTTTTAACAATCCTTGATCTGATAGAATTTTCAAGGATTTTCCTCCAGCATGTCCCAAGCGCATATGCCATAGCTTGGTTGCTTCTGCCTCCTTGTCATCACTGGATGTCACTGTCGTTGTCCCAATAATTGTACTACCATGATAGTGATACAAATTATTGTTCTTACGAATTCCCTTCATTACCACCAAAGCACCGGAGCATATTTTCATTACTCCATTTTCTGCAGCGACTTTGAACCCCTTAGATTCTAGCGTTCCCACAGAAATGAGATTTTTCTTCAAATCCGGTACGTATCGAACATCTGTTAATGTCCTTGTTATTCCATCATGGTTCCGTAATCGAATGGAACCAATACCATATGCAGTAAGAGGGTTGTTGTTTGCCGTATGAATAACTCTATATTCTCCTTCTTGAAAATCAATAAACCAGTCTCGGTTGGGACACATATGATAACTACAAGCAGAGTCCATAAACCATATGTCAGATGGTTTGGATGACTCTGTTGTAACAAGTGAGAAGTCTGAGTCATCACAATCAACTACATTTGAATCCATAACGGCCTTTCCATTGTTATGTTTGGCCTTATGGTTCAATTTTGGACAGTCTTTCTTCCAGTGTCCCTTTTCTCGACAAAAGGCACATTCATCTTTGCTGGGTCGGGTTTTACTTGGATCTCCCTTTCCTTGTTCTCCTTTGATCTTGAGAACGACCCCTCACAACTAGTGCTTCTCCTTCTCCGCCCTTTTGTTTTTCTCTCTTTCTTTGTTCATAACTATACAAAGCAGAACAAACTTCTTTGAGAGACACTTCATCCTTCCCATGAAGTAGAGTAGTCTCGAGGTGCTCGAATTCATCGGGAAGTGACCCTAACAACATCAAGGCTAGATCATCATCAGCAAAAGTCACATCCATATTTTGCAAATCTGTAACCAGCTTGTTAAAACTGGTGATGTGATCATTCATTGTGGTACCAGGAACATACGTGAAGCGAAATAATCTTTTCTTCATATGAAGCTTGTTTTGACTATTTTGCTTTAAAAATTTATCCTCCAATGCCTTCCATAATTTACTTGCAGAAGTTTCCTTTGTGTATGGATACTTCTGCTCCCTTGCAAGGTAGGATCGAATGGTACCACAAGCAACACGGTTGATGATCTTCCAATCTTCTTCTCCTATAACATCTGGTTTCTCTTCTTCAATTGCAAGATCCAGTCCTTGTTGGAAAAGGACATCAAGAACCTCGCCCTGCCACATCCCAAAATGTCCTGTTCCGTAAAAAATTTCAACTGCAAATTTCGCATTTGACACAATTCTTGTCATAAGCGAAGATGCCAACGACGTGGTACTGACAGCCGATGTGGACTCTTCGATTTTCTTGTCTCCCATTTCTAATACTATTTAATAGCTGACAATACAGATCAAAGTAATTCCTTTCTGATGTGGAAGATCAGACTACGCTGCAACCACAGAGCATACTCAGAAATAACCTTGGCTCTGATACCAATTGTTGCGGAAGCGGAATATATAGTGGGTGATTTTCTCACCACTAATATATCAAAATATAGCTAATAAATAATAAGTGGGAAGACAATAAAAAAGAACACCAGAATTTACGAGGTTCGGCAATATTTTGCCTACGTCCTCGGACACAACCAATCCAAAATTTATTTCACTCCAAAAAGAATACAAGTGAAATATTACAAATGAGAGAAGATACAAATGAGGAATTGTGAGGTGATATTCCAAATGAAGGAATGGCCAGCTATTTATAGGCAAAAGCTTAACCCAACGAATGGTTCTGAATTCGCCAACAATGCCTTAGAATGAAAGGCCCAGAAGCTGCCAACAATGCTCCAAATGAAAGGCCCAGAAGCTGCCAACAATGCTCTTTCTTCTGTGGCCCAAAACGTGCCAACAATGCACTTTTCATTTGTGGGCCAAAATTGGCCACATCATCTTGCCACTTTTCAACACTATTGAGGTGAAGTTTTCTAGAGTCTTGTGTTAAAAAATTGTTAGACTTAACCTAGTAGCAAAAAGGAAATGAGTTTTTGATTATAAGTATGTTAAACATATACTAAGTTTATTATGAAAATTAAACTATTTGTATATCTGGTATACTTACTTGTAGAGAGAGCATCTGCATCTTTCAGTTTATAAACTATTTGAGACACATTATATGAGATAAGAGGTTAGTTAAAATACAAACTCTAGAAGAAAAAGAAAACAAATTACAAGTGCCAAAAATAAGAATAAACTATAGAAGATCTCAAACTTACTGCATATATATCTTTCAAACTTACAACACGGCCGTGAGAAACTGATGACAAAAATACAAAATAACTCGAATTAAATTAGTTCAAACTCACAATATGGTCTTATAAACTTCCAATTCAAGATAGAATAGGTGTGCTGATAAATATGACGGGAAAATTTCTCAAGGAATTAATCTTAAAGAGAGTTATTTCATATAATGACAGAAATTAGATTGTTTCAAGCATGACTTTTCTTTGCTTGTGTCAGTAGTTATTATACAGTAAGAGCATGCAACATGTATCCGAGTATTTACTCAAAACCGTAACAAATTAATTAGCCATCATATTAACCCAAAGCACAAAAAGCACCATATGGGAAAACAACCTACTCAAAACCCAACAAACCTAACTCCTATTATTGACCATTATAATATAAAAAAGAAAAGATTAAAAACATCAAGAAAAGGATACAATTAAAGCAAGACAACATGTTGGTCTTGGTATTCTCAATTGAGATAGATATATTGAAATTGAACTAATCTATTATAGACCATTTAAGTGAAAAAAAGAAATAACATTACCTGTAGAAGAACCATATTTTGTGTGTGCAATGCCTTGAGCTAGCGTATTCCTTTTATAAATCTTTTTGTCCAAGTGGAATCTTTATGACTTTGGAACTTCAACATTTGCTGAACTTAAAATTAAATTCGTATAGTTAAACAGAATTATTATCAGTATAATTTAAAATTATGAAAAGTTTTAAAATTACTATTTATCCAATATGGGAAGTGGGAACCACTTATTCACAAAACATTAGCTTATCCTCGAACAAAATGTTTATTTAAATCTGAGAAGTAGTCTTAAATATAAAAGCAAAGTCAAATGGTTAGTTAAGTTAAGTTTAGTTGATCAACAAGAAAAACCAACAGTTGATAATATGAAAGAGTTAGTTGAATTCTTGTATGAAGACCTTCCTCATCTTTTTGATGATCAAGGTATTGATCGTAATGCTTATGATGATTATGTGAAGTTTAGAGACCCTATTACTAAGCATGATATGGTTATCTCTTTAATATTGCCATGTTGAAACAGTTGTTTAGGCCTAATTTTCAGCTGCATTGGGCTGAACAGGTTAGCATTTCTACAGTTTCTTGTGAATTTAGTTATTTAAACCCCTTTCTTGGATCTTCTCTGTTTTACTTTAGTTAGCACAAAAAGTTTATATTGTGTGCAATGTTAATAACATTATCATATTACCTTGACCTATAACAACAAGTAACTTTTCGTATCAAGGATGATATGGTAACTTCAAAATTAAAGTAATAACCTACCATTACTGGCTAGATAGTGTAAAATTCTTTATTTAGTCAGTGTATGTATAGTAATCTCTTGCACAAAATATTCAAGAACGTAGTAGACAAACATTTTTTACATTGTCAGTGAATTTTATTTAGTGATAGAAGGTTTGTTATCATATCACAAGATTACTGATTAATATCGCCATATGAAACCAACCAGAGGGAAAATGACATCTAAGTACATGCCATACTTTTTGGTATAGCCGTAAATTTAGGCTTTGGCCCGCGGGCCGGCCCGACCTAGCCCTAGAATTTATTGGGTTAGGCTATGATTTTTTGAGCCCAACGAAGATAAAGGCTTTTTAGTCTGACCAAAATAGGCCCGTGAGGCTTGACTGAGGCTGGACAAGGCCGGCCCGCGGGCTTTATGATAAAAATTAAAATAAATTATTTAATTCAAAATTATATATATTTAAAAAAATAATAAGAAACTACAAAGCATGAGATAAGTCAAACCCACTATATCTTAATTTTTATACACAAATATTTCTTACAAATAAAAACTATATTAGAGTATCGTGCCCTAACCCGCGATAATACATCAAAGAGTCTTACAAACATATTGTTAAATACTTTAATTGTGAACTTGAAACTTGATTATTACATAATATTTTTATAACTTTATGTTTTTTGCAATTTTAGTTAAAATCTTAGAGTAAAAAAAGAACTATAAAAAAATAGTTTAAAAGGTAGGGCCAGCCCGATCCAGCTCGCGGCCCAATTGGACTTGACTGGTTTCATCATTTGGTGGCCCAATTAAATATCGGGCCGAACTGCCCCAGCCTGTCCAACTTTAAGGCCCACGAGGCTTGGGTTGGGCTGGATCGAGCCGGCCCAAATTGACAGTTGTATTTTTGGGTATTACTTCAATGGGGTTAAACCATCTAGAAAATAGTCAGAGTTACATACACCAGCAAACATTGAAATAATAACTAAAACCAGTACAATAATTGAAGCAATAAAGTTTTCAATGTTGGTAGCATTTGTGCAGTCACTTAGGAGTTGTAGAACGCTCATAACATAGAAATGCGCAGAGCAAGCCAGCCAAAGTTTGAATTCATGGGAATCGGTAGAAGTATTTGTGCTGGTTATGGAAGTGGAAGTATGTGTGCTGCTGGTAGTGCTGGTGGAAGAATGTGTAGTGGTGGAAGTAGGTGTGCTGTTAGTTGTGGTAGAAGTAGGTGTATTGGTAATGTATTTGCGGGTGGTGGTTGAGTTTGTGAAAGTTATTATAGCGACGGAGCTAGGCCATTTTCAAGTGGGTTTTGAAAAAGCTACCATTCATTTTCTTTTCACATAGATAAGGAGAGAGTTGACTGATTAAGGAAATAAATTAAAGCTTTAGGGCAAATAGAATGATTTAGCCTTAGAGCTTTTTAGTGCTATATACCCCCTACGCCCAATACTATTTTTTTGCTGAGAAAGTCACCTGACAAATTGGAATAATAAGTATCTGTCAAAAAAAAAAAAAAAATTTCCTTCATTTTAAAGATAAAAAAAAAAAATTTCCTTCATTTTAAAGATAAAAAATGCCAAGTATGTTATATCCCCTGGTGTGCAGATAGACGTTTAAATAACATGTTTCGATAGGCTCAAGTTTCGATAGACCAATTGTAATGACCCAAAAATATTATTGAACGTGACAGCAGCAGCGCTCTCTTTTCTGTACTCTAAAATGTTCTTAGCAATCATTGATACACCACAAACACCCAGAAATAAGAACGAGCTCAAACAGTAACTCATATCTCTTAAAGTAACGGTGAATGAGACAACACACATGAAGTTGAAGCCGAGGTCAGAATTGATTGGCTTCATGAACATCACAAAGCAAAACACATTAATGATTAAACTTAAAATAGGCTAGTGGGCCTATTTCCCTATAGGATCGATCTATGTGAAAATGTAGGGAGAAATCAAACCCACAAATGGGAAACACTATTGAAATATCTAGCGTATTGAGATGGAATAACCTTAATTAGAGTTAATCCGTTAAGAAACAGTTAACTACTAATCATAGAAGTGAACATACCTGCAACCATCAATACCAACCTATTGCAGAATAATAGTATTTTTCTTGGAAGGAGCTGTTATTAAATAGTTGAGTGATAGGATTATCAAAGTAAAGAGAAGAATACATAAGCCAAGCCAGATCTTATTAGGATGTAGAGAGGGTGGAGGTGATGGAAGTTGGTGTGGAGGTGGTGGATGTCGGTTTGGAGGAGGTGGAGGAGCAGCAAGTGGAAATTAATGAGAATATACCCTAACGCCCCCACCGCCCACCACACTCATCACCCAAAAACCCTCCTCCCGAACCTATATTCTTGCTCAGTAAGTCACCAAATAATTTGGAAATTAATTAGTATTTTTTCAAAACGATTTTCAGAGGAATTAACTTTAGTGAAACTAGTACCACTATACGAATTAACTTTAATATTATACTATGAGAAAATTAAATTATTTGTATACGATTAAAAAAATTTGAAGGCTTAATGGTTGTTATATATATATTGGTTATCTTAAAAGCATAAATCTACCTTCTAATCCACTATTTGCTTAGCTTTTCACTCAACCAAAAATTATAAAATTATTTCCAACACATTAAAAGCATTATATACATATATGTTATGTATTTATAATAATTCACGGAAAGTGATATATTAAGAACTAGGAAGAAAGTAGATATGGAACTAGTTTAAGTGAGGCAGTCAACAATTAAATGTGTATATATATTGTTTAAAGTAATAGGGCTAGACAATGACCAATCAAAAAAAGACTTGGAAAATAATCTATTAGTATATACAATTTCGTAGTAAATACACAAAAAATGGAGTATTTTCGTATATATTTTGTATGTATTTCGTATGTATTTCATATGTATTTTTATGTTCTACCTAACCTAATTAAATACTTTATGGAAACAATCAAATGCATGTTTAGTTGTGAAAGTGTTTTGAGAATGTAACTAAGAATTAATAACATAAAAGAGAATAAAACAAATTTTAAAATTAACTTAAAATCTGATTAGGAGTATAAATGGAACAAAATTAACGAACTTATTAAAAAGGCGTGTGAAATTACTATATTAACCCAATTTGGGATGTTTGGGCCATAAATAGTGTGGACGATTATATTTTTCGTTTTGAAAATTAGTACTCCAAACAAATACTAGTAACAGAATGCAATCGAAATCTTAAAGAACAAACTAAAGAAGCAAGCAGATCCAAAAAACACCTCAGTACCATAAACATCAAATTACGAAATAAACTTCAATTACTCAATACCAAAAAAACATAACGTAACTGTTCAACCGCCTCCATCACTGAGCTTCACAATTTCCTTGATCAACCACCTCTCATCACATATCTCCACTGGTTCAGGCTTCTAACTGTTTATTCAAAAACACATAATGAACAAATTATTAAAATCCAATTTATGAAAAAGAAAAGCTTCTAACTGTTTGTTCAAAAACACATAATATACAAATTATTACAATCTCGTTTTTAAAAAAGAAAAGCTTCTAACAGTTTTTTCAAAACACATAACAAACAAATTCTTAAAATCCTCTTTTTGAAAAAGAAAAGCTTATAACATTTTGTATTAAAACACATAACAAACAAATTATTAAAATCCCGTTTATGAAAAAGAAAAGCTTCTAGCTGATTGTTCAAACACGTACTATAAAAATTATTAAAGTCCCGTTTCCAAAAAAAAAAAAAAAACCAAAGACGTGCCTGATCAGGATTGTTACCGGCCCAAGTCACCGAGATGCAACAGGAACAGCAGCCACCCTTTTGGCTTTATACTCAAGAACGAGTTTCGCAATAGTAGCAATAACACAAACTCCTAAAACCAAAAAAGCACTTCGCTGAATATCCCCGATCCCTAAGACTGAGCTTAATGGTCTTGGTGTATATGAAGTAAAATAAACCAAGGTCCGAGTTAATGGGTTTCATGAGTATGACGAAACAAAATGTTGTCATTGTTAAGCACAACGATGCCCAATGAGCCCACTCCCCTAATGTGCCTATACATGGTAGAACATACGACCATATGTATCCAACTAGTGGAAACACAGTATCCAAATACCTGTTGTGCCTTTCGGGTATTACTTCTAAGGGTGTTAAGCCCACTAGAAACAAATCATAGTTACAAACTGCACAAAATATTGAAATGAGCATGAAAATCAGTACTACTAGTGAAGCTATGAAGTTTTCAGTGTTTGTTGCGTTGAACTAGTCAGCTAGGAGCGACAGAGCGCTCATAACATAGAAAAGAGCTGAGCTAGCCAGCCAAAGTTGAGCTTCACAACGACCGGTGGGAAATGGTGGAAGTATGTGTGCTAGTAGTACTGGTGGAAGAAGCGGGCCTGGTAGAAGGTGTAGTGGTGGAAGTAGATGGGTTGGAATTTGTGGTGCAAGAAAATGTACTGGAATATGTGATGGAAGTTATGGTGCAAGAAGGTGTTGTGGTGGTAGTTGATGTATGGATGGTGGTTGGGTTTGTGGTAGTTCTCGTGGCAGTGATGGTGGAGCTTGGCGAGTTTCATCTCGGCTTTTAAAAAGGCTTAGGAAGAGACCAGCCATTTTTTAGAATAGATTGAAAATGGAAATAATTCAAGTTTAGGATAGAATGATATGGCCCATAGGATTTTTTAAGGGTATATTAGGGGAGCCAAATTGACCCAAACCCATTTGACCAACTCAACCGCCCAAGTTTTTATGGGTTTGGGATAGATGATTTTAATGAGAATATACCCTAACGCCTCCACCGCCCACCACACTCATCACCCAAAAACCCTCCTCCCGACCCTATATTCTTGCTCAGTAAGTCACCAAATAATTTGGAAATTAATTAGTATTTTTTCAAAACGATTTTCAGTGGAATTAACTTTAGTAAAACTAGTCCCACTATACGAATTAACTTTAATATTATACTATGAGAAAATTAAATTATTTGTATACAAATAAAAAAATTTGAAGGCTTAATGGTTGTTATATATATTGGTTATCTTAAAAGCATAAATCTACCTTCTAATCCACTATTTGCTTAGCTTTTCACTCAACCAAACATTATAAAATTATTTCCAACACATTAAAAGCATTATATACATATATGTTATGTATTTATAATAATTCACGGAAAGTGATATATTAAGAACTAGGAAGAAAGTAGATATGGAACTAGTTTAAGTAAGGCAGCCAACAATTAAATGTGTATATATATTGCTTAAAGTAATAGGGTTAGACAATAACCAATCAAAAAAAAAGACTTGGAAATTAATCTATTAGTATATACAATTTCGTAGTAAATACACAAAAAATGGAGTATGTTCGTATATATTTCGTATGTATTTTTATGTTCTATCTAACCTGATTAAATACTTTATGGGAAACAATCAAATGCATGTTTAGTTGTGAAAGTGTTTTGAGAATGTAACTAAGAATTAATAACATAAAAGAGAATAAAACAAATTTTCAAAATTAACTTAAAATCTGATTAGGGGTATAAATAGAACAAAATTAACGAACTTATTAAAAAGGCGTGTGAAATTACTATATTAACCCTATTTGGGATGTTTGGGCCATAAATAGTATGGACGATTATATTTTTCGTTTTGAAAATTAGTACTCCAAACAAATACTAGTAACAGAATGCAATCGAAATCTTAAAGAACAAACTAAAGAAGCAAGCAGATCCAAAAAACACTCCAGTACCATAAACATCAAATTACGAAATAAACTTCAATTACTCAATACCGAAAAAATATAACATAACTGTTCAACCGCCTCCATCACTGAGCTTCACAATTTCCTTGATCAACCACCTCTCATCACATATCTCCACTGGTTCCAGCTTCTAACTGTTTATTCAAAAACACATAATGAACAAATTATTAAAATCCAATTTATGAAAAAGAAAAGCTTCTAACTGTTTGTTCAAAAACACATAATATACAAATTATTAAAATCCCGTTTTTAAAAAAGAAAAGCTTCTAACTTTTTTTCAAAACACATAACAAACAAATTCTTAAAATCCCCTTTTTGAAAAAGAAAAGCTTATAACATTTTGTATTAAAACACATAACAAACAAATTATTAAAATCCCGTTTATGAAAAAGAAAAGCTTCTAGCTGATTGTTCAAACACGTACTATAAAAATTATTAAAGTCCCGTTTCCAAAAGAAAAAAAAAGAACCAAAGACGTGCCTGATCAGGATTGTTGCCGGCCCAAGTCACCGAGATGCGACAGGAACAGCAGCCACCCTTTTGGCTTTATACTCAAGAACGAGTTTCGCAATAGTAGCAATAACACAAACTCCTAAAACCAAAAAAGCACTTCGCTGAATATCCCCGATCCCTAAGACTGAGCTTAATGGTCTTGGTGTATATGAAGTAAAATAAACCAAGTTCCGAGTTAATGGGTTTCATGAGTATGACAAAACAAAATGTTGTTATCGTTAAGCACAACGATGCCCAATGAGCCCACTCCCCTAATGTGCCCATACATGGTTGAACATACGGCCATATGTATCCAACTAGTGGAAACACAGTATCTAAATACATGTTGTGCCTTTCGGGTATTACTTCTAAGGGTGTTAAGCCTACTAGAAACAAATCAGAGTTACACACTGCACAAAATATTGAAATGAGCATGAAAATCAGTACTACTAGTGAAGCTATGAAGTTTTCAGTGTTTGTTGCATTGAACTAGTCAGCTAGGAGCGACAGAGCGCTCATAACATAGAAAAGAGCTGAGCTAGCCAGCCAAAGTTGAGCTTCACAACGACCGGTGGGAAATGGTGGAAGTATGTGTGCTGGTAGTACTGGTGGAAGAAGCGGCCTGGTAGAAGGTGTAGTGGTGGAAGTAGATGGGTTGGAATTTGTGGTGCAAGAAAATGTACTGGAATATGTGATGGAAGTTATGGTGCAAGAAGGTGTTGTGGTGGTAGTTGATGTATGGATGGTGGTTTGGTTTGTGGTAGTTCTCGTGGCAGTGATGGTGGAGCTTGGCGAGTTTCATATCGGCTTTTAAAAAGGCTTAGGAAGAGACCAGCCATTTTTTAGAATAGACTGAAAATGGAAATAATTCAAGTTATGGATATAATGATATGGCCCATAGGGTTTTTTAAGGGTATAATGGGGGAGCCAGATTGACCCAAACTCATTTGACCAACTCAACCCGCCCAAGTTTTTATGGGTTTTGGATAGATGATTTTAATGAGAATATACCCTAACGCCCCTGTTGACACCCAATTTTGTCCCGAAATATTTTAATTAATATTTAGTTATTTGATAAAAGGATCAATTTTAAATTTAAAAAGGTGAAATAATCGTAATTTGAAGAAAAGGGCTAAAACTGCATTTTGTAGCCCTAAACCCGTCCTACCCGTGCAAGACCCCTTATACGTTATACTCCCTCCCCAATTCAGAAAACCCTGGAACCCATTTCCAATTCTCCCCTGACCCGATTCCAATTCAACCCGCGCCCAAGAACCCATTTTCTCTCCAAAAAGATCTAAGAAAGAACCATTTCCAGCTCACCAACAGTACGAATTCGTACAACCTTATCTCTTTAGATCCGTTAAGGGTCTTTTTGGGTATATTTGAATTCAATTCGAGAACCCTAAGCGGGACGGCTATAATTAGGAGCCGTTGGAGAGAGTAAGGAGCAGCGGGGAAGATAGGGGAAGCAACAGCAGCCGTTAAGGTGAAAAGTATAGGAAAATGAGAGTTCTGGTGATAAGCTTTAGACATAAAATAGCAGCAGCATTAACATAAGAAAACTTAAGATTCTATTGTGTCGTCGCGTCGCCATTCAAGTTATCGACCTTGATCAAGTCGACGACCTTGTTCGAGTTACTTTCTTCGAATTCACGCCTCGGCTCACTGCGTCGAAACAGGTAATAACTTTGCCTCAATATCATTTTATTTTGAATGTAATCTGGTATAATGGTATACTTGTGTTTGCGAAGCGATATGTGAGTGATTAATATTGGAATTCCGTGTAAATGAGTTCGTGAATAGCTGAGAGTGTTCCTTTCTTTTTTCTGGTTCGTATGGAAATAAGTTTGAATCTGGGTTGCCCTGTCCCGCTGAAGTTTGCCTTCATCTAGATTGAGGTTTATTATTTACTCATGCCTAAATAGAAGCATATAAAGAATGACAAATCCAGTCTTTGTTCATTTACTATTTTAGTAGAATTTTGAAGTTAAATTTGTTCTATTCTTAAGACACCAACTATTTTAGGTATGTTGTACCTATAAATTTTTGAAATTGAAACAAGATACTTGAAATCTGTTTGATACCTAAAGATATTAATCTTTGAAGACATTTTCTTTAAAAGATACATTTCTTTTAAGAAAATAAATGACAACTTGAAGGTGAGATTAGTAGTTATAAACTTTGAATAGTTAGAATAAGTAAAACTTATGAGTTTTCCATGACTTCAAGCTTCTTGGCATGTTTTTTCTTCTTCCTGCTTCATTAAAAGATTTATAAATAGTCTTAAAGTGCAAAGTTTTGTTCCTTCATCAGTTCTAGAGTTCTTGTCCTCTTGTGCTTGGTCTCTGCTCTTAAATCAAAGTTGGAATATGGATATCTGCGATTAGTTCTAAATTTTGAGTTGTTTTCTGCTTGTTTGTTAGTTTAAAGCTTCCAGTTTCTTTGTTGTATTGTCTGAATGAGTTTCTGATGGGAATTAGTTGGATTCTGGGAGTTTGAAGTCTGTTCTTGGGGAGGCAGGGAAGTTTTGTTTACGGATGTAATGTGAGGGTGTATCAAGGAAAGTTAAAGGGGATCTGGGAGTTGTTTTCTGTTATCTCTTGAAGTAGAGGAGTATAGGAGTGTGCAGGGAGTTAGTTTTTTCAGGTTGTTTCTGGAAGATGAAAGGTTCAGAGGGTGTGAGTTGATGGTCAGTAGCAGTAGCAGGGGATGCTGTAGCAGCAGGGGTTTGTTTGGGGTTGTTTCATCTGTGATGTTGCAGTTTTAGGGTTCAGTGTGTGTGTGTGTGTGTCTGTCTCAGTGAGGTGTTGCCTATTGGAGCTCTAGTCTGTTTTTGCTTGTTTTAAGGGGGTAAAGGAGGATGAGCAGGTAGCAGGGTATATTTAGGTGGTTTAAATAGTTGAAGAAGCTGCCTGGTTCTATGATGGTACAGGCAGGGCATCTGTGAAGGTTTAAAGGTGTTCTTGGCTTGATTTCTATTTCAATCCAGGTGTGTTAAGAAGTTCAGTGTGCAGGTTGTTTTTGGAGTATGTTGGTATGTGAAGGAGCTTGGTGGAAGCTGTTTTGGTTTGCAGGCAATGGTGAGTTAATATAGAGGAGCTTAGGAGAGGTCCTGGTAGTTTCTAGGAAATAGGTGTTAGGCTGAAGTTATTGTTAGGTATAAAGAAGCTTAGGATCAGTGTCAATGCAAGTATAGCTCAGTGTGTTTTAGCTTCAAGTTTTTGGCTTTTCCTTTGCTTCTTGTTCATTGTATGTCTTGGTTTATTGCTTCAAATTTTCCTTTTCCTATTAAAAGTAAATTCTGGAAATGATTTAGCTTTAAAAAGGTAAGTTCTAAGGTGAGTTTCTGCCTTGATTTCTGGAATTATAAAATCGTAGAAGGGCAGTTTAAGGGTCTAAAGTCGGGTGGTCAATCATGAGCAGGGTCTATTCTTCTTGAATTTTGCCTTTGCAATAAGTTGTCGAGGTTCCTGTTGGATTCTGAATAGAGTATCATTATTTTGGTGCAAAGGGTGAAGTTTTTGGAATTTCTATTTAGCCTGTAAGGCTCTTGGTTCATGTCAATTAGCTACTTAGTCTGTGATAACTTAAGCCTGATTCTCTGTGGTAATTTCATTTTGCATACTACTTTTACATGTAATTTGGGTGTATTATTTTTAAGCGAGTGTTAATTTTATCTTCCTTTTTTGACATGAACAATTGGAGAATGGGTTTGGCTAACTCACCAATTGGGATGACTTATTGGCATCAGAGTTGCATTGGGGTCGAGTTCGGGCTCAAGCATCCAAGTTTTCAAGACCTTTAGAAAATTTAGAAATCCAAGGCTCGTTTCGCGAGTTTACTTTCCGGGTTCTATCTTTTAACTCTTATCCCTTTCCCTTTTAGAATATATGTAAACTTTGTAGAAATATTTTACTTATTAATATATATATGATTTGTTTAGGTTATTTGATTTACTTTATGTTCATTATCTTTATTTTGAAGTCATTATTTAATTTATTGCAAATCAGGCCATTTAGGCAAATGCGTGCAAAATTTCATAAATTTTCAAAACTACGCTTAATAAATGACTATAAGGAAGGACTTCTATCCTATTGATACGAAGTAGTTTCTTTAAAAGTCGAAATTTATAAAGAAGTTTTAATTAACTTCTAAATGTCCCGAAACAACTTTGCAAAAAGCGACTTGGAATCTAAGTTCCATCTTATGGTGTGATACTCGGGTTTTAAAGTTGAAATTAAGCAAGTGCCATTTATGCACTATCACATACGAGTTGGCAAAGAAATTAGGACGATCAAATCGCTCCTTTTTCAAAAGAAAATGCGCTTTTATTTTACTTTATTTTATTTTGAAAAAATATAGCTAAAGCTTTTAAATAAAAATTGTAAAATCTTTTGAAAACTTACTAAATTTAATTAGTTGAATTAATTAATAGTTCAATTAATTATTTTTTAGAAAAAGCGCATAAATAGCACTTGCAAATATTTTGGAAACCTGTTGGATTAACCGTTTTTAACGGAATTTCGAAAGTGCCTTAAAAACCTTCTTTCGAAATTAACAAAACCTCTTACCTTTAGAATCTCTGAAAGAAAGACCGTCCTTTTATAAAACGGAGTTTTGCACGCATTTGTTTATCTGGTTCCCTGTTTTTCCTTAAATTGGGTGGCGACTCCAAAAACTCCAAAAGAGTTAGTCCATCCTGTCGATATTCCTGAAATTTAGCCTTTCGGGGTTAATTTTTTTTGGGGTTCAACAGCCCCCACCGCCCACCACACTCATCACCCAAAAACCCTCTTCCCGACCCTATATTCTTGCTCAGTAAGTCACCAAACAATTTGGAAATTAATTAGTATTTTTTCAAAACGATTTTCAGAGGAATTAACTTTAGTAAAACTAGTCCCACTATACTAATTAACTTTAATATTATACTATGAAAAACTTAATTATTTGTATACGATTAAAAAAATTTGAAGTCTTAATTGTTGTTATATATATTAGCGTTGGAATAACAACGATATTAGCGTCAGCTACATGAGCCACCGGAGACACAACGGCAGCAGCAAAGGCACGGCTAACAGCGAGAGCCTCAAGTAAGGGTGGCTCAAAGAAATCATAGGCTTAAACCCCACAACTAATGAGATGCCATAAGTTTTTTAATAATATTCATGTACAATGTAATTTTAACTTCATTCTTTTAATTCATTGAGCAGAAAAGCTATAATTTGATCTTTTTAAGTATTAATTTTTCAATTATTTTTAATAATTAAATAGACACAGTTGGTGAAGATAAACAAGTTGAATTGTAGTAATAACATTAGTAATGCAACAAATTTCTTTCTACGGATTAAAGATCTCTTAAAAAAAGGTTTTTTTCAGAGTAAAACTTAATCAACATTTTAGAACTTCTAATTAAACTACTTAAATCTACATATTCGTCAATATGAATTTTGATAGTTAGAATCAATGTTATATATTGTAACAAATGGTTAATAGTTAACTTGAAAGAAAAAATAGGAATATAAATAAATATACTTATGGGGCTTAAACTCTTGGGCTAAAAGCGAAAGCTTTGGTAGCATTACCCTTCCGCCACAAATACCTCAAAACCACTCTAAGGGTTGGCAATATAGCACATACATACCATCAGAACCATATAGGACTTCACAAAATGCACCAATCCCTTAATTTTAAGATAATCCAAACATAAAGTTTAAAAAAACCAAAATCTGATGTTATTGGTTTTATATATGTAGCATGGTCGGTGATTTTCATTTTCAAAGAAAGAGAGAATAAGGCAACAAGAATATTAGGATTTTTTGTGACTGATATTGAAATGGAAAGTCCCTTTTTAATATCCCTACACACACTCCTCGCCCCTTTGTTGGAGAATAAGTCTGGTTAAAAGCTTATTGTTTTGCTTTTAATGCTCTCTCTCTTGTAATTTAATTTGTTACTAGCCTTGTAGATTTGAAAAAATAAAATAAGCATTCCTTATTTCTTACTATATGATAGTACTTAATTAGGAACGAATATGGTTGACTAAAACATATTTAAAACAGATCAGATAGAGCACATTTTTAAGAGCACTATTATATACTATTGTTTATACTCTAGCATCCTCTTTTTTTTTTCTTTTTTTACTCTATAATGTGGTGCTTATAAACATGAAATGTTTGACCTCTATTTAACCTTTTAGTTGTCACTTTTTTCCTTTATACACTTATTTTAAAAAACATTAATCAAAAGATATTTCATAAGATGATAAGTAAACAACTAGGTTAATAAATATGAAAGGTAAAACAAGGAAAAGAGTACTATCCCGGTACTGAGGTCGGATGTAGCCTTACAATTGCTCCTCCATTTGAACTCAATAATTTCGGCATATAGTATATACGAGTAGTAGGTATAATAGCTCACTAATATTTAAATAATTATGCGATGTGAACCTTATAATTTCAATAGTAGAGTGAGTGCAATGTTAAGAACCCGTAATGTTTAATCCATCAGACGTCCTTACTAAATTTTCCTCTATCCTCAGCTTATCGCAATAGCGATAGTATAGCGCATTCCACGTTTGAGCTAGATGCATTTGTACTTTCCAAACAACCTTTCAGCAACTCGCCTTTTCACTTATTTCAAAGATGTCTTCCATCCTTTTCTCCTGTGTTTGAGCATCAGAGTGCGCTTTCACGAACAAGTCATGCATTTGAAAACATAAAGGATTGGCCGGAATTTGTGAAATTAGATTTAGGATTTTTGGCAGCAAGAAATAGAGAGAATATCGGATGAGAGAAATGAATTGGGGAAATATCTTGGGCAAGCTGAAAATGCTTTGGCCCATCTCTATGTATACGTTGGGCTAAATGCCCAGTTCAAAATTACAACAATAGCAAGTCTTATTTGAATAATCACTTCTGCCTTATAAGTTTACAAAACTAATACACATTATCAACTATTACAATTACAGATACTATAACTACAATCTGTATAACTTTTCCTTTTGTGTCCTGATGCCAAATAGCCAAGTAGTCCAACAACCCCCCCCCCCCTCAAGTTGGAGGGGGTAACCACCTTCTATTTGCATAACAAATGATGATGTTGGGTACCAGGCAAAGACTTTGTCAAGATGTCAGCTAGCTGGTCAAAGGTAGAGACAAGAGATAATTGCAGCAGACCATCACCAAGCTTCTCCCTTACAAAGTGACAATCTACCTCTATATGCTTGGTGCGCTCATGAAACACCGGATTTTTTGTAATATGGATAGCAGCTTGGGTGTCACAAAAGATGGACAGAGGAGAAGTGACTGGAACACAGAGATCACTAAGCAGCCTAGACAGCCAGACCAACTCAGCTACTACTTTACTTAGGGCCCTGTACTCCGCCTCAACTGAGGATAAAGAAACTACAGATTGTTTCTTTAATTTCCACCCAATCAAACTGTCACTAAGAAAGATGCCGAAACCAGTGAGAGATCTCCTTGTGTCAGGGCAGGCTACCCAATCACTATCACTGTAGGCAGTAACATTAAAGTGAGAAGAAGAGGAATAGAATAATCAAAGTTCATGAGTCCCTTTAAGATATCTAAGCATGTGCAGTGCATCATCCATGTTTGGGACCCTTAGAGCCTGTAGAAACTGACTAAGGTGTTGCACACCAAAGCAAATATCAGGCCTAGTGTGGGTAAGAAACAAAAGTTTCCCAACTAGGCTTCTATATCTCTCAGGGGTGGCTAGTAGCTCACCATCAGCATACCTCAGTTTCATATTTAAATAGGGCAAACCACAGAAGAGACATGAAGGCAGTCATATTCTTTCAACAAATCAAGAACAAACTTCTTTTGGTTCAATAGCACACCCCAGGAACAGAATTAACCTCAATTCCCAGAAAATAATGCAGCAAACCTAAGTCTTTAATCTTGAATTCAGCATCAATAAATTGCTTCAAGGAATTGATCTCAGCAAGATTGCCCCAAATTAGGATGATATCATCCACATATACTGCTAATATAACAAGATTGCCAGGGAACCTTTAAGAAACAGGGAATAATCATTCATGCAATGTGTATATCCTCTACTAAACAGGGCATGAGATAGCCTTGCATACCACTGTCTAGAAGCTTGGCGCAGACCATAAAGACACTTCTCAAGTCTGCACACTAGAGGAGGGGAACCAGGAGGAGAAGAAACTGTGAGATCCTGAGGCAGTTTCATATAAACTTCCTCATCTAAATCTCCATGAAGGAATGCATTATTAACATCCAACTGAAACAAAGACTAATTTCTCTTAACAACTACAGCTATAAGGGTCTTGATGGTAAAAAGTTTGACAACTGGTAAAAATGTTTCATTAAAGCCAACTCCATCAACTTGTGTGTCCCCCCTAATTACCAATCTATCCTTGTATCTCTCTACACTACCATTTGCTTTGTATTTAATCTTGTATACTCATTTAGAACCAATGGGCTTCTTCCCTTTAGGCAATGGAACTATGTCCCAAGTGTTATTTGACTCTAAAGCCTCAAATTCCTTCCTCATGGCAGCATGCCAATCTAGACATTGAGCTGCCTGATGATAAGAGGCTGGTTCTAAGCCTACATACTGTTCAGAAAATAAGAAATGGAAGTGGGAAGAGCATATTGACAGTCATTAAGATAGGAGGTACGTTTGTGTTGCCTAGAGGATTTTCTAGGGGGAATAGAAGGAATGATACATGAGGAATCAGGAGAGGAGGAATGACCAGGAGATAGACCAGGTGAAAAGTGGACAGGAGAAGGAGCAGGGGAATGAAAAAATGCAGGAGATGTAGGAGAAGCTGGAACAGGAGAATGGATAGGAGGTGTGGAAAAGAAGAACATATCTGGCTCAGACTCATCATCAGCAGATGGAAAGACATGGGAATGTGTAGGGTTGGGTGTATGAGTTGCATCTGCAGAAGGAAAATGTGATTCATGAAATACCACATCTCTTGAGATGAAAGTTTGCTTGGTGTTAAGGTTGTACAATTTGTATCCTTTCTTGGCAAAAGAGTAGCCAAGAAAGACACAAGGGATTGCTCTAGGTTGGAATTTGTCCCTATGAGGAATTAGGACTGTTCCACAACACAAGCAACCAAAAATCTTCATATGGAAATATTTAGGAACAGTGCCATATAGCATTTCATAGAGAGTATTATTTTATATGAGCTTAGAGGGTAATCTATCTATTATACAAGTGGCAGGCTCCCCAAAATCTGATTGGTACTTTTAACTTAAACAAAAGGGACCTAGAAGCTTCCAGTAGAGTCCTATGCTTCCTTTCCACCACACCATTTTGCTGAGGTGTGTGTGGACAGGAAGTTTCCCGGCTATCCGAAAAATGCAGACTGAAGCGAAAGATCACAAAATGCAACACAACAAGGGGGTCATTAGACCGTAGCTTGCGCGAAGGAAGAAGCTAATCCATCAGAATGAGACAGGGATGAGAGGCGAAAGAGAGATTTTCGAGCCTGCAAGCAACAAGCAACAATTGCTTTTCAGCCCTCGCGCGCTAGCTTGTAGTTTAGGGGTATAGTAGGGGTGCCCCTTTCTCAAATTTTTCTATAATATAAGGTAATTTGGAACCCTAGTTTTGGAATTTTCCAGTGGATTATGCCATGTTCAGCAAAGAAAATAGTAGCAGAGTTGTTTAAACCAATTTCTAGGGTATTGTCAGACTTGATGGTTTGAATACAAAACTGGAATTGAGTTTTGGCCATTAGAATAAATGCCTTAAGTAAAGAAAATGCATTGCTCTTAGAATTCATCAAATGAGTCCATGTACACCTAGAGTAGTCATCTACAATTCTGAAAAAGTATCTAGCTGTAGAAGTAGTGGGTATGTGGTAGGGTCCCCATATGTCTACATGGATTAGTTGGAAAAGTTTAGATGACTGGATGGAGCTATCTGGAAAGGGAAGCCTTGTTTGCCTGGCCATAGGGCAGATATTATAGGAAAATGATTGTTTGGTGGAGATAGAATCAAAGATAGCATGGATACTCCTTATCCTAATAAATGGTGCATGGGCAAGTCTAAGGTGCCATAAAACATCAACATCAGTTATCAAATTCTTAGAAGATGTATTATGCATATGCAAACATTCATTAGTAATAGAAGCAACTTTATTGATTTGTGGTGATTGGCTATTTACACAAGATATCTGTGAATGCTTCATACATGAAGAACTAGGATATGAAAATGATGAAGGTTGAATGCTGTTTGTAGGCTTGCAGGAAGTATACACAGATGGTCGCCCAAATGAATGGTGCCACTGAAGCTTGTAAAGCCCAGAATCAAGTTTACCAAGCTCTAGAGGCATCTTTAGAGAAGGGCCATGCATAAAGCAGCTATCAGTAGTGAAATACACATTAAAATTCAACTGATGAATCAATTTATGCACTGAAATGAGGTTGTGTTGAAATGATGGAAGGTACAAAATATTGTGCAATGTGATGGTGTTATTTAGATTGAAAGAACCAGTGCATGTGACGTTAACTTTATAAACATTAGGCAAAGATACTAGAAATGGAACAGGAAGAGGCATGATATTAAAGAGTATGTCCTTGTTAGATATCATATGATCAGAAGCACCTGAATCTATGATCCAGGTGAGTGACTGAGGAAGACTGAGACAACATGCATGATTTAGAATCAGACTTAAGTGGGTCAGGAAAAAGAGTACCAGCAAAGTTGGCTGACCCTATGAGATTGGTCTGAGACCTAGAATCAGTCATCTAAGAGTGCTGCAGAAGTGTGAGGAGCTGAGCATATTGTTGCTGAGACAAACCAGGGAGAGAAATTCCTGAAGAGGAACCAGGTCCATAAGAAGAACCACCAGCATGGTGATATGGCCCAACATGATCAGCATTAGTGTGAGGATATGTCTCAGACCCATAAGAGACATCAAAACTGAAAGCAGATGCATCAAGTTGAGTATTAGCATGTGATGCAGATCTTCTACCCCTTGAGGACTGTTGTTATAATTGGGATTGGGGTTAAAGTGTTGTTGGTTGTGCTGGTTGTTTTGCTTATTAGCATTGATTGCCTTCAGTTTGAGGCAATACTCAATTGTATGGCCTGTTTTCTTACAATATCTTCAAAAATATCCTTGATTCCCTCTTTGATTATTTTTAGATTGATTATATCCTCTTTGATTGTTGTTTGACTGATCAAAATTGACCTTTTTGATCGTATGTATTAGAAGAAGCATGATACTTGTTACCAGTAGGTGCAACATGAAAATAGGAAGCTTCAGGATTGAAATGAGGATTTGTGGTGATTTGCCTTTGATTTTCATCCTGGAGTAAGATATTGTAGGCAGTATCAAGAGAGTGGAGAGGCTGCATCATTAAGATGTTGCCCCTCACACCCACATAGGCCTCATTTAACCCCATGAGGAACTGATACACTCAATTTTCTTCCTCCTCTTTCTTAATATCATCCTTTGCAGCACAAACACAAGTCTTGACCTTGCTATTACTCATTTCCCTAAGTTCATCCCACAGTTTCTTGAGTTTATTAAAATAAGAGGCTATATCAAGGTGATCCTAGATGGTGGAAACTAGTTCCTTTTTCAACTCAAAAGTTTTGGCCCCATTAGCAGTCTCATACCGAGAATTTAAGTGGAGCCAAATGCTCTCAGCTGTATCAAAATATCGAATGCTATGAGCAATTTTAGGAGACACAAAACTAAGTAACCAGGAAATCACCAAGTTATTACATCTATTCCATTATGGGACGAGAGGAGAATCATCCTCAGGCTTAGGGCATGTGCCATCGATAAAGGAAATTTTATTTTTGGCACTTAAAGAGACGGTCACATCATATTTCCAGCCCCCAAAGCCAACACCAGTAAAAGGAACATGAACTAGTGGACTACCAGGGACATCAGATAAGTGTATAAAGAGAGGATTTGATGATTCGATTTTATCAATACCAGTACTAGTGGAAGCCATGATTGAACTTCTAATCGAAACTAGGGTTTACCAATACAAATACAATACGGTGTAAAGAAAGGAGAAAAGTTAAGAAAAGTTACCAATCTCCTTCGCTATGTATTATTAATTCCTGTATAACTTGCCTCTCTACCCAACGACCCCTAAATGTTTTGGTCCAAGTATGACTTTGGAACTTCAACATTTACTGAACTTAAAATTAAATTCGTATAGTTAAACAGAATTATTATCAGTATAATTTAAAATTAGGAAAAGTTTTAAAATTACTATTTATCCAATATGGGAGCCACTTATTCACAAAAAATTAGCTTATCCTCGAACAAAATGTTAATTTAAATATGAATTTAATTTTCAAATATAAATTTTTGACGCAACTTCACAATTAATTTTTACAATGAAAAATTGGTATCTGCTGCCAAAGCCTACTGAAATTGGGTGTTGCCAAGGCTCTACCCAAAATTTTACATTTATAATCAAAAGGATTTGAAATAAAATAAAATAAATGGAAAAGAAGCAGCAAATATTTCCAGCCATTAATTTCTATGGTCAATATTTATTACACGAAAGCCAAAAGACATCCTTTATAACATATGATACAAAATAACAAAATAGAACAGTATTACTAAAACAAATGGCTACCTCACATATTTCCCACCTCATTTCCCGGCCATCATTTCACCAGTGCACCATTTCACGGCAATGCCACCACCCTAGTTCGCTCTTTTTCACTCCACCAAAGCATAACAAAACAAGAAGTAGTCTTAAATATAAAAGCAAATTCAAATGGTTAGTTAAGTTAAGTTTAGTTGATCAACAAGAAAAACCAACAGTTGATAATATGAAAGAGTTAGTTGAATTCTTGTATGAAGACCTTCCTCATCTTTTTGATGATCAAGGTATTGATCGTAATGCATATGATGATTATGTGAAGTTTAGAGACCCTATTACTAAGCATGATTCTATTGATGGTTATCTCTTTAATATTGCCATGTTGAAACAGTTGTTTAGGCCTAATTTTCAGCTGCATTGGGCTAAACAGGTTAGCATTTCTACAGTTTCTTGTGAATTACGTTATTTAATCGCCTTTCTTGGATCTTCTCTGTTTTACTTTAGTTAGCACAAAGAGTTTATATTGTGTGCACTGATGATATAACAATTATATTACATTAGCATATTATCGTGACCCACAACAATAGGTAACTTTCCGTAACAAGTATGATATGGTAACTTTAAAATTAGAGTAATAACTTACCATAGCCAGCTAGATAGTGTAAAAATCTTTACTTAGTCTGTGTATATACAGTATACTCTTGCACAAAATATTCAAGAATGTAGTAGCAAACGTTTTTTATATTGTCAGTGAATTTTAATAAGTGATACAAGGTCAGTTATCATTTTCACAAGATTACTAATTAATTCTCACAGTGATTTTGCCTGTAATTACCTTATTAGTTACCTTACTGTGTAATTAAACACTGTCCGTGCTTAAACTTAAACACACACTTATAAGACAGTTATTGCTGTAGCAGCATCACTCCCTTTATCCTTAATGCTGAGAAACAGATGAACTGATGCAGCAGACCAATGCAAAGGCCTTTCATTAGTTATCTGAACTGTTTCTGATTGTTTAAGTGAATCGACATCAATCAATCAGTTATGCTTCAATCCCAAATTAGTTAGCCTTCCGGAAATATGAATTTTTTATATGTCTATAGCTTCATCATGATAATTTTGCGCGTTAACTTACTGTTATCCTCCTCTTTCATCAGTCCTGGGATCGAGTATGCTTCATGAATTGCATAGGCCGAGTTAGTCTGTGGAAACATGTTATTGTTAAGAAAACAGAAAAAGAACACTCTTGAATTAGCAATTCAGTGGAGAATATTTTCAATGTAAAGTTTACCAAAATCAGTTTTTCCTGTGATAGCCGGAGAAAAGTTATGCTTGGACAATTTTATTTAATTAAAGTAGTATTGCGTATTAGTGTCCTCGTGTTCTGTTTATCTATTTAAGGATAGCACTACATATACACCATATAGGTTCTTTCTTTCAAAATGTAATTTGATATCAGAGCAGAAGTTTCATTCAATCATTTTGCTTTGTGCTACTGAACTTGTATTTCTAAGGAATGCACATTGATTATCAAACTTGGACTTTTTGAATGATTGAGTTTGTTGTAGACAGGCCCCTATGAAATAACTACAAGGTGGACGATGGTGATGAAGTTCATTCTTCTTCCGTGGAAACCTGAATTAGTCTTCACAGGCACTTCTGTTATGGGTGTCAATCCTGAAACAAACAAGTTTAATAGCCATGTGGTATGATTCTTCATTCCTCATTGAAGGGAACTCAAACGTTGAGCGTCATGTAAATATTTGATTGTTTACCTGTTCCTGTTGAAATTTGTAGGACTATTGGGATTCTATTGAGAATAATGATTATTTTTCTCTAGAAGGTCTGGTGGATGTCATAAAGCAGGTGTGTTATCAAACTACTTCTAGTTTTGCTCTCACGTTTTGGAACCTCGTTGTAATTTGAGAATACAAATTTTTGGCAGTTAAGGATTTACAAGACTCCAGACTTGGAAACACCCAGTTATCAGATACTAAAAAGAACTTCTGCCTACGAGGTTGGTTAACTTACTTGTAGTATGGTACTTCAAGTATAGACCTGCTATATTAGGTCAGCATTTTTGAATGGTTTGTGCTACTTATAGCTGAACTAATGCAATAGGAGGTTTAAGGTCAGAATGAACATACTCTAATCCTTATACAGTCTGCAGCAAGGGCACTTTTATTTGATTCAGCAATGTAACACACTACCGAAATTATTCACTAAGTTTATGATTTGGAATCTCAAAATTTCATTTGTCTAATACAGGTAAGGAAATATGATCCGTTCATAGTTGTAGAAACAGAAGGTGAGAATCTTGCTGGATCAAGAGGTTTCAATGATGTTGCTGGGTGAGATAAGCCTATTCTTCTTCTTTTTTCCTTTTAGTTTGCATCTTCAATCAGTTGTTTCCTGATTTATATTGGCAGACCACTAATTCCTCTAAATACAGGTACATATTCGGAAAAAATTCTACGACTGAGAAGATAAAGATGACTACTCCTGTCTTCACTCAAGCATTTGATGCTGAAAAATCTAAAGTGTCAATCCAGATAGTTATTCCATCTGATAAATCTTTGAGCAGGTATTATGTCTTATCATTTGTGCAAGCATAGAACCACCTCACAGGCTCACACTAAGTGAAAATAGTGAGGAATCTTTGTCCGGGCACAGGACACCCGTGTGCAACACTTGAACTTGAGTTCTTTTCTTAGTTCAAACCAATACTATTCGGAAATTGAAGCTGTATTTTGAACAGCTTGCCTGCTCCCAATCAAGAAGGTATTAACTTAAGGAAAGTGGAAGGAGGCATTGCTGGTGCATTAAAATTTAGTGGAAAACCTACAGAAGATGCTGTTCGAGAAAAGGAGAAACAGCTCAGATCCAGTCTTATTAGGGATGGTCTCAGACCTCAATCAGGATCTATGCTTGCTCGGTACAATGATCCTCGCACACGGAGTTTTATAATGGTAATTCTAACTTCTATATACTGAATATTGTTTTTTTCATCGCATTCCTGCTTTGGTTCTTGTTTTGGTGTAGAAAAGAGATCTTCTTTGCTCTTTCTACATTTCATAAGGCTGATCTGACTCCATTTTGTTTCATCTCCCTTTTTGATTATCAGTGCCTTCGACATGATCTATAACCTCTTACATCTAGCTAGACGGAATGTTGCATTCAAATTTTAAGATGCATAAAGCATGAACATGCCCTGTAATCATCTGATGATTAAAGCCATGTGTCTCAGATAGGAGAGTTTGTTAAGTTTCAAGTTATAATGGTATCCCGGGGTTCTCAGTTGGCTGAACTATGATCTTAGCTTGTAATATCCAGTTATCAAGAGGGACTTAATAGATCAACAAAATTTTACACCATAACAATATTTTGATATTCCCAAGTATTTTGAGATTTAGGCATAAGTGATTGATCGGTTTATACAATATCAATGTTCAGCATTTTCTTTCTGATGAGGTTCTCTTAGATGTTTGCTTTATATTATATGATTCTTTAGCTTCTGTCTATCACTATTTGAAGTCATCTACCAGGTTGAGCTCTAATGTATTGCTTTTTCTGTTCGGACTGGTAGAGGAATGAGGTTCTTATATGGCTTGAAGACTTCAAGCTGGATTGAATCTTGGATGTTTCTGGTGTTCATATATTGATGCTCAAAATTTCTGATAGTTTGCGGCGTAACGACCGAAAAACATCCACAAGCAAAGCCAGTTTAGAAAGATGCTCTTATACTGGACAAAGAAAAAGTTCTTATACTATACAGTTCCAAATGCAGCAAAATTGTGGTATATATTTTGTGTGCCTATTAACAGATTGTGATGGAAGTGTAACTCTATAGCATTTGATTGCTTGTGCTGAAGTACTCCACACTAGCAAAGATTTCTATTGTGCACTGCACCAATTTAGACCTTTTTAAGTAGTAACTTCTAACTTTTTGTGCCTTATACATTAAACCAACTAATTTAAGGAACATTGCATCCCAAGTCCTTTTCTTAAACATGTCAAAGAAAAGTTCTCATTTATTCAAGAATAAAGCATGACATGTATGGTTGGCGAATAAATTAACAAGACAAGACCATAGACGATTATTGAACTTATTTTTATCAGCATTTGTAGGTAATAATATGTCACTAGATATCTAAGTCTTTCAATTCAAATATAAATTAATCCATTTCTGAGTTTAGAAGGAATATTAATTAGCGTGAAACACTGAAAAACCAAATCAGTTCCATTGCTTTTGGCTCCGATAATTTTGTAAAAGAAAAAAGAAGAAAAGAAATTATGTACATAGAATTAGATGACACTACAATGACTCTAAATTGTAGGATTTGTCTTTAAGCTCCTACATGGGATTAGTATTATCCATTAGAATTGATGGCATTGCATTTTCTTCTAATTCTTTTTTTATTTAACCTTTAAACTCTCACTACCGTAGTTTATTAACAGAAGTTCAATGGATAGCACAAACAAACTTCTTGTTTCATTTTGATGTTTTAGTGTAAACTCTCTTTCTCTCTTTTGCTTCTTTAGGGGAAATTAAAGCAATCTGGGGTGGACTACCATTTAAAGGTCGTTTCTTTATCTGGAATTCTTTTTTATTTTGGCATTTCTGAATTTTCTTTTAATACCTATCCATGCAAAATATGTTCTTGATCATAGTAGTGGTTCCCTAATTAACATGACATAATTTATGCACCTACCTTTTGTTTCCTACTTTTTTTTTTTTTTCCTGTTTAATTTCCTCTGTGCATTCTAGTGCTATAAATCAAGAAATTATAAGATATGATGGATCTTATTTATTGCACAAAGAGCAAAGATGTTTCACCTTAGTCATAATTTGGAATAAGATTTATATTGTACTAGAAAGTATTTGTGTATAATCAAACAATGACATTAAACTGAAAACAAAAATTAGGCATATCTCAGTTTTCTGAAACCTTATAATGGCTACTTTGCAACTAGATTAAAACTGCACTCTCTTTGTATATGAGAAAACCCCATCAAGCTGATTCCCAAGAAAAAAGTTTTTTTTTTTTTTTAATAAATCTTGCAATAAAAATTCTTAAGCTATTACTTAACCTATGTTAAATGTTTCTATCAGGGAGAAAAATGACAGAAGCAAGAGCATCCACACCCTTGATGCCACCCTCATCACATAAACTGCCAGATTACCACAAGTCAGTTAAATTGAAATATGTCAAGCTTGGATACCATTACCTCATCACTCATGGAATGTACCTTCTACTAATTCCTGTAGTGGCTATGGTTGCTGCTCACATGTCAACACTTTCTCATCAAGATCTTTTTAATTTGTGGGATAATCTCCAATATAACCTCATCTCTGTACTTTCATGTTCCACACTCATAGTAATTGTATTAACAATCTACTTCGTAACCCGTCCTCATCCTGTATACCTTGTGGACTTCAACTGCTACAAGCCTGGAGAAACTCACAAATGCACAATGCAGACTTTCATGAACCAGTCTCGGTTGGCTGGTGCGTTTTCAGAGGAGAATCTTGAATTTCAACGAAGAATCCTTCAACGATCAGGCCTCGGGGATAACACATACTTTCCCGAGGCTTTGCTCAATGTACCTCCAAATCCATCATTAAAAGAAGCTAGAAGAGAAGCTGAGACGGTGATGTTTGGTGCCATTGATGGTCTATTGGCAAAAACTAATGTGAAAACTAAGAACATTGGAATCTTGATTGTAAATTGCAGCCTGTTTAATCCAACCCCTTCTTTGTCTGCAATGATCATTAATCATTATAAGCTTAGAGGAAACATAGCTAGCTATAATTTAGGTGGCATGGGGTGCAGTGCAGGTGTAATTGCAATTGATCTTGCCAAGAAACTACTTCAAGTACATCCAGGTACATATGCTTTGGTAGTTAGCACAGAGAATATCACCCTTAATTGGTATCTTGGAAATGATAGATCAAAGCTAGTTTCAAATTGTTTGTTTAGAATGGGAGGTGCAGCTATACTACTGTCCAATAAATGGACAGAGCGACGAAGATCAAAATATCAACTTGCACATGCTGTCCGTACAAACAAAGGTGCAGATGATAAATGCTTTGCTTCTGTAGTTCAAGAAGAAGATGATAATGGAAAACTAGGTGTTTCCTTATCGAAAGAACTCATGGCAGTGGCTGGAGATGCCTTGAAAACTAATATTACTACCCTTGGACCCTTAGTGTTACCAATATCTGAACAATTGCTTTTCTTTGCTACACTAGTTGGGAGGAAATTGTTTAAAATGAAGCTCAAGCCTTATATTCCTGATTTTAAACTAGCTTTCGAGCATTTCTGCATTCATGCTGGTGGAAGAGCTGTTTTAGATGAGATAGAGAAGAATTTGCATCTTACTGAATGGCACCTGGAACCATCAAGAATGACATTGTATCGTTTTGGAAACACTTCAAGCAGCTCTCTTTGGTATGAATTGGCTTATACAGAAGCCAAAGGAAGAGTAAGGAGAGGTGATAGAGTGTGGCAGATAGGATTTGGTTCAGGATTCAAGTGTAACAGTGCTGTGTGGAAGGCTTTGAGGACAATAAAGCCAGCAAAGGAAGTGAACCCATGGATGGACGAGATAGACAAGTTTCCAGTGGATGTCCCAAAGGTAGCAAACTTTTAAATACCAGATGGTGATCGTCATCTCGAGACAGATCCAGGATTTAACTATAGTTGGTACATCTGTACAAACACACTTATAACAATTTTCTCTGAAGTTTTCTACATACATTTAGTTAAGTTCGAATCAGTGAATGCACATGCACACACTGCTTATATGTTGAATTAGCCTTGGAAGTTTATTTTGATTTTATGGGGCAACATAGTTAGCTTTGCCATAGGAATGGCATTGTAAAAAACAATTTTGCATCTTACCCCAAGGGTCTTCATCAGCAGAGGTAAATCTGCTTGTGAAGAAGCTACCTTTGGTAGTTTGACATGACGTATACTACAAGCAAGGACCTTTTGCTCGTTTCTATACGAAGAATCTTTTGTCTATAGATGAAGCCAATTTGTTCTAAAGTTCAATCAACTTTATTTAAAGCTTGTTTGGTTGTAAATTTTGATTAAGAACTTGCTATCTTGATAGATTCTTGTAAGGATAATGTTTAGTGTTGCTTTCTAATACTGGTGCAAAATATTCAACAACTGTACAAACATATGAACAGTGCAACTTCAAGTTGATGCAATAACAAACTTTCAGTCTCCGAATCTCAGAAATTTCTATAGCTGCCTGTGTAGGACTCAATATCCTCACCATTGCCCGTTTCTCCAACTTCCTACAACAATTTATTTTCAAAATGCAACTTGAGAAGAAGATGGTCCTCTTTAAACTTCTTTTCTACAACTAGGTTCTGTTGTAGAGTTGAGGTTTATCAAGATTTTAAAGTTCCCTGCTCCGCTGAACACCGATCCAATCTCATATAAATGAAGGCCATTTACATCTATCATCCCAAGGAGTAAAGAAAGTCCAAATACGAGATACACTTGAACATGATCAAATTCCAGTGATCCAAGTTGTACGTTAAGCTATTGAGTTGAATTGGAGACACGCCCTTTTTTAACACAGATAAAACCACAATGACAGCTTTGGGTAATATAAGAGATCTTAAACCATGAGGAAGATATCATACCACGTCTCAAATCCATCCGGCACTTGTCCGGATGGAAAGAGTCTAAAGACAAATACCGGAGACTAGTAGAATCTAATCACCACCACGACCACATCCACAATTCACAGTCATGCAATGTCAGTATATCAGCAATGAAACAAGTCTAGAAACCTAAGGAGAACCTAGACGGAATATGCCAACATATTGAATAGACAACTTGTAAACAGGCTTAGTTTTACTCCTTAGAAGATTTGTTGATGAGCGACTTGTGAATGTGTGGTATTACACCTCCTCCAGCTATAGTTCCTTTGATCAGGGTATCAAGTTCCTCATCACCACGAATTGCTAGCTGCAAATGTCTTGGAGTGATACGTTTCACCTTCAAATCCTTGCTTGCATTTCCAGCGAGCTCCAATACCTCAGCAGTAAGATACTCCAAGATAGCAGCAGAGTAGACAGCTGCTGTGGCTCCCACTCTCCCATGTGCATTGGTTCTCTCCTTCAGCAACCGATGGATACGGCCAACTGGAAACTGAGGAACAGGCAAACAATTTAGAAACCACAAAGAAATATTTTCATAGGATCCCAGCACTGGCCATGCATAAAGGTATATGCAGAATCAAAGTCATCTAATCCTCTTATTAAATCAAACGAGATGCCGATGAACAGAAATCAAGGACATCGCTACACAGGGCACTATAACCAGCAACTCTCTCCTAATGCCATTTTGCCAGGATGCGTATGGGATGCTATATGGATGCCTAGGCTTTGAAACAACAAAGTATCAATGTTAATAATAACTGATGAGTCAACAAAATGGTCCCTTAATTTTATCAACAATATCAAGGAATCAGCATAACAGAGATAACTACAGTCTACAGCCACCGCCTACTGTTGTGCAGTTTCCAGGCTCGCAGAACGGACCAATTCAAGAGTAAAAAGAGCAAGAGACTTTACTGATCACACAAGCTGTGCATTGCATGTGAAATTACAATTATCAAATTATTAAGCTATCATTCTCCATTATCACTAGCAGGCCATCATTGTCAAATTTATCGGGGAAAGAAACAAGGACCCAGACCCTTCCCCCCTCACCCTATAAAATATTCATGGATAAAACAATAGTCAGCGAGTTAAAGGACACAGTGCCAACTAATTTAACTTATAATGTCGAAGGTTGCTGCCACAATGAAAAGAAACTATTGTATTTTCAAGATCATAGCAAATAAGTTACTGTAACCCTCACCATTGTCCTGCCTTCTGAGTTCTAGAAAAAAAGGCAGACCAAGCCCTTAAGTTCATTCATTACAAGTTCAACTGATCCTAACATCAGATAAACTTTAGTATGCCATTGCCTGGATATAAAATCTTGTATAGACAAAGAGAATACAACCCCCAAGTCGAAGCTGCACAAACCACTATGTCAATGCTCATTACTTACCAAGATATAAGAGCTTATATAGCTGGTAATGATTATTTGCTGTTTCTGCACCAAAACATACTTAAATTGAAGAATAGTAGCCTTTGCTTCCACAACTGCATCTCACTAATAAACTGGACAAGCTCTTCCCCAGAGTTTGAGCACACTGTCTCATGACACAGAGCAAAGTGGCCATGTAGGGTTTTTCTACCTTGGATTGGAGCGAGAAAGGAGCCATTACTCATGTCATAGATCACACAAGGTGGTCATGGAGGAAAGCAAATGTCTTGTAGTATTAAGACAACAACTCGTCTACTCTTCCCTGTACTTCCCTCAATGCCTCTGCATCAGGTGATGCATATGCACAAAAACTTTCACCAGAAAAGAAAAAAATTATCTTTCACTGGTTTGAAAAAAAGAAACGAAGAGACAGATCCTCCAACAGAATCTTCTCTAGAATTTGCATGACCTCCTTTGGATATTAATTAGCTTAATTTAAATTTAATCTAATGATGAAGTAAGCTATTTGTCCAGTACCACCAGCTTGTGTAGGCAAGCAGTTCAACAGCATAGTTGGGGAGGTGGGGACTATTGCACAGGTAGCTGCATCCTTGCACCAGTACAGGAGCCGGATTTGATAAGGTTTAAGCAGATGGAAAACCACTTAGAGCTGGTTTGGGCAAGCTTATTTTAAGCAGCTTTTACTTTTTGAGAAGTTGGGAATTTTTTAAGCACATAAGGGCTTATAAGCCCATAAATTTTTTAAGTTACCAAACTTACTAATGGACTTATAAGCTTATAAGCCACTTTTAAGCTCACCCAAACGGGCTCTTAACATTTTGCCCCAACATCATCTCCCAAGGTTCTTCTTTTCCTTGGGTATTTCCAACTATTTTTTAATATTTCAATACAAAGGAAAATCATCAAGTTAAGGCCAATACACACAAGATAAAATTAAAGATTAGCAAATCGAGAGCTCGTTCAAGCTTTGATCTACGTAAAAATCTTTATTTAGCATCTCTGGCCTTCTACATCAAAACCTGTGCTGCTCGGATCCTCCGAAAATGCTGCAGGGTGTGCGACAAATCCTCCAAAAGTAGTGTATTTTTGGAGGATCCAACACGGGTGAGGCGGCATTTTGGATGTGACAAGAATGTGACAAGAACCTTTCTCCAATTCTAAATACCCACAAGGTCATACATATTTTTTATGGGCTCCCTCGACTAGTTTTACGGGTGCTTGCTACCTCTCACCCACCAGCACAAGTATCGGGTAACTTGGTCCACAAATGCTTGGACAGATTGGACATAAAACACCTAGTGTGTTTGCATCAGCAGGGATTTGAACCCAAGACCTCTTCACTAACCACTAGGTCAAACAATTCGGTGCTTAACCATACACAGGTTTAGTCATAATTAATTAATTTGTCAAAGTAAACGAGAGAACTTTTAAGTCCAATCTTGACCATTTATTACAATCAGAAACATTACAACAAAGTACCCAGTGTTATCTCACAAGTGGGTACCATCAGAAACATTATATAACTCAATTTGATAGCATTAGTTTAATCTTTTTTAGTCGAGGGTATATTAGAGTCCGTGTCTCTACCTCTCACAAGGTAAGAGGTAAAGTCTATGTACATCTCGCCCTCCCAAACCTCACTTGTGGGATTTCACTCGCCCTCCCAAACCCCACTTGTGGGACTTCACTGGGTATGTTGTTATTATAATTTGATTGCGTTAGAAACCAAAAAAAAAAACCCCACAAAGACGGTTAAAAGGATCAAGAAATTGAAATATGTAAAAATCCCTAATATACGACAACCAGCAATATATCCAGTATGGTCCTACAAGTGGGGTCTGGATTCGAGCGAAGTAGAAATACTGTTTCCAATAGACTCTCGACTCAAGAAAATTAAATTACGGCAACAAATAAAACAAAACCCATATAATAAAAAAGATGAAGAAAGTAATAAACCTGAAGACCAGCACGAGAGGAACGAGAAGTAGGTGCTTTTTTCTTATCTTTGTCTTTGTTACCTGATGTTTTTCCCATAATCAAACCTTTTGCTCCTTTTCCAGACATTTTTGTTTAACAAAATTTTATGATTTGTTTGTAGTAATAATAGAAAATTAGAGATATTGATTCACACACAGTCGATGAGGAGGAGAAGAGAGTACAATGTGATTTGGGGTTTTTTATGTTGCAATTTGGGGTTACGTATGGAATTAATTTGACTATATTACCCTTGATTTGTGCTTGTGAGGAAGCACGTGGTTACTAGATTGAGGAGGGTAAAAGAGTAAATTACTCTCGGAAACTCACTTGGAATGGGGAACGTGTCTTTATTGGATAAATTACACTATTATGTTTCTAGAAATATCCATCTAAGTAGATTTTAAAAAAAAAAAATCAAAAATTTCTCTTCATAGTAATTTAAAATATCAAAAATTAATAACAACAACAACATAACCAGTTTAATACCACAAATGAGTAAAAATTCTTAAATCTTGATACATAATTCATGAAATACTCCTCAATCTTCTCCCTCCCCTTACCCAAAAAGGTGCAAACAAATAGAAAAGAAAGAAGAGTATAACTAAAATAAAAATATACTCCCCCGTTCCAATTTACGTGACGGCATTTTCTTATTCGTCTGTTTCAAAAAGAATGGCAACATTCTAAATTTGGTAACAATTTAATTTCAAAATTACAGTTTTGTCATTTACTGAAATGATTTTCAACCACACAATCATCTTTGTTTCATTTTACACCACAAATTTCAAAAGTCTTACTTTATTTCTTAAACTTTGTGCCGAGTCAAACTATGGCACATAAAATGGAACGGAGAAAGTAGTTTACATGGTAAATACCATGCAACTTAATAAATTTGAATTGTTTACTCTACAAAATATGATATTTAGCATATTATCGTAGTTAAGTGTAATTTATATTATGATATTTAGCATATAATATTAGTTATATTTAGATTCATAATAAAACGCGTCAGCTGGGAATTGATGTCACACAAGACTTTGAAACTTAAAGAGACTTGTGAGCAGAGCAGCTACCTAAAAAGTTCATGACTTGAAAAGTTGATGCAATTAGTCAAGTTTTGGTCCCTAACCATCTTGCACGTAATAGATGTCCCCAACCAATTTTATCAAAGTCATTTTTAACTTATTTATAGTACTTCAAATCTAAATTTAACTTACTGAATTCCACTTTTTTTAAAGTAACTTTTAACATTCTTTAGCCAATTCAGTGTTCATTAGTACATTTTCAGTTGTCAAATAACTTAATTATGCATTCTTCAATACCACAAAAAAGTGCAGTGGAAACCGTGGAATGCTTGGAATTCATGAAGAATCTCTCGATAACAATGCTTTACCTTTTTAGTAGGCCTAGGTACATTCTTCAATACTTGACAAAAGGGACCAATTATCTACTCCCTCCGTCCCATTTTAGTTGTTGCTTTAAACTTTTTCACGTCCATAAAGAAATTCATTAAATAGGGTGTTTATTTTACTATCTTATCCCTATTTAATGTTTTACCATTAACTTTTTTTGAGAATTTTTTTAATTATTAGGAGTATAGTTGGAAAGAACTAATTAATTTAATGTTTTACCATTAACTTTTTTTGAGAATTTTTTTAATTATTAGGAGTATAGTTGGAAAGAACTAATTAAGTTAGCCTTGAAATCCTAAAGTGACAACTAATTTGGGACAAACATATTTTGCTAAAGTGACAACTAATTTGGGACGGAGGGAATACTCACATATATGCAATTTATAATCTCTTCAACAATAAGAAGCCAAAACTATAGTGTAACATAGTCAACTAATAGTACAAAAAGAGGAAAGGTCTGGTATTCTTCCATAACAAGGTAGAGAAATTGAGTGAAAATTGTCTCCTTCCATTTTTGACAAGGTCAATTTGCAACAGTTAACAAAAATGAAGTTGGAATATAGTTAAAAGACTTAACAATTTTCATGCAAGGACAATATTGTTCTTTAATGGCATGGCTACAAATCCTACTATTTTGCTGCTGTTGTAGCTTCTTCATGAACCTCTCTTATTCACAAACAGACACAATATTTCAAGGACAACTGTTAAGTGTTGGAGAGAAATTGGAATCAGCAAACAAAGAATTCAGGCTAGAGTTTTTCAGCCCTGATGCCAATAAAAGTCACTATATAGGCATGTTCTACAACTTATCCTCTGGCAAGGCATTATACCTCGACGATTATCGTCCCGTTTGGATTGGTAATCGTGACAATCCAGTCCCATATGCATCAGGAAATCTTACAGTGGATGGTGATGGAAAGCTAAAAATTGTCTATGGAAGAGGGAATTTTGTTTTGTTAAGTTCTTATAATGGAACAGCAAGAAATGCAAGTGCTACTCTTCTGGACAATGGTAATTTTGTATTGAGGGAATTGAACATTGATGGTTCAGTGAATAGAACTTTGTGGCAAAGTTTTGATTATCCTACTGACACACTTTTACCAGGGATGAAACTTGGGAGAAATTTTAGAACAGGGAAAACATGGTCACTGACTTCTTGGATTAGTGAAGATGTACCAGCCACGGGGTCTTTTTCGATTGGTATAGACACAAATGGCACTGACCAATTGATAATCTGGTGGCAGAGAAGTGTGTATTGGAGAAGTGGACGTTGGGTAAATAATGGGACATTTAGTAATGTAGCCAGAGTATCTCACTATGACTATGTGAACTTGAGCTTTGTTTCAACAGAGGATGAGAGGTATGTTACTTACTCGGTCAATGAGAATCGAACTTTATCTAGATATACAATAGATCAATTTGGTTTAGTCAAGGAAAGAGGAGCAGCAGGACCATTTGGAGTGTGTTTTTACAAGCCTAGTGCAGGTTGTGTGACAGCAGAATCGATCGAGTGCCCAAGGAACGATTCGTGGTTTGAGAGGATGCCAAATAGTGTCTCTGGTAATAGCTTTAGGTATCAAAACAACAATATGAGTCTATTTGATTGCAAGAGACAGTGTGAGAACAATTGTACCTGTTCTGCTTTTGCCTCCATCACAGCTACCGGAACTGGCTGTGAAATTTGGAGTAATGTATCTATCTTGAGTTCAAAAAATCAAGATGTTTTCATTCTTGATACTGGAAGAGGTACTGTCATGTTTACCTCTTTTATCTTCTCCTGTTCATCTAGTAAGCTTTTGGTTATCTTCACATTGAAATGTTCACACAAATATTGCTTAAAAAAACTAAAGAGACGTATTCTAAGAGGATGTCTGGATGCATGATTTTCGATCAACATGAACATAAGCAAATAGTTGAATTTACTTCTCATTTTATCAGCAGTAATTTCATACTGTGATTTGCTCTCTTGCAAAACAATGTCTACATCTAGCAAGAAACTAGAGTAAGCAAAGCTGGCTCTAACAAAAATTGTGTAACTTGTTTTCCTAGACTTGGTGCCAGCAACAGATGGGAGACCCGCAGAAGGACCAAACGCTATCTCACTCCCTCCTGGTTTGCCACCATCATCATCTCCCAATTCAGTGCCAGTATCATCTAAAGGAACTTGTATGTATTGTGTTCAAAATTAATTTTTGCACTATATTAGCTCTTCAATTAGTAGATTAACCTCACTTTTTTAACTGCATTTTCTACAAGTTCATGACCATTTTCCCTTTGAGATGATCGTCATAGTAAATCTTTTTTTGTTTCTTGTAACTAAGGTCAAGGAGAGAAGGTAAACAAACATGTGCTAGTTTCCAGCCAGTCCTTTATTAGATCATCTGTTTGCAACTTTAGAATGTAAAATCCATCTCATTGTTGCAAATTTAAGTGTGCAGGATAGATACATGTATATATGTGTCCAAATATATGACTTTAGAAATTTTGGGAATTTTAACTCATTGTGTTGATGCAGCAATAAAATGGTGGATATGGCTTATACCTGCAATCAGTTTGACAATATTAGTAGGAGTTACCTCCCTATGCTATCTTCTGCACGGAAAAGGTGAGCACTTGCAAAATTTTAGAAGCTTGACAAAAGTAATCTTCAAAATTAAGCTTCAGATCTCACAACATTCTCTCTCACTATCAGGGAAAGCAAAAGCAACAGCTTTGCGATTGCTTAATCGGCTGAAAGCAATTGTCTCCCCTGCAATGATACAGCGAAGAGCGAATAGATCTAAAGAGAGAAAAATAGACAAGAAGATGAGCAATGATGTGCAGTTACACAGCTTCCAGAGCCTGGCAATAGCCACGGACCATTTCTCACCAGGAAATAAGCTTGGAGAGGGTGGCTTTGGACCAGTTTACAAGGTAAACCTGAAGATTTTAGATGAAGGTGATTCTTGCAAGCATAAATACTGAAATTGGTCATTATTTTCAGGCAGAGTTGCCTGATGGGCAAGAAGTAGCTATAAAAAGGCTTTCTACAAGTTCTGGACAAGGCCTGCTGGAGTTCAAGAATGAAATTCTATTGATTGCAAAACTTCAACATACTAACCTTGTCAGGCTTTTAGGATACTGTACTCAAGGTGAAGAGAGGATTTTAGTATATGAATACATGCACAACAAAAGCCTGGACTTCTTCCTTTTCGGTAAATGTCATACTTTTCATCTTCAACAATCAGAATATTTGCGAACTACTTTTTTTGTATTTGTCTTAGAAGCTGCTTTTTGTTAACCAGCTATAATGATATGAACAGATGATAACAAAAGGGAGCTACTAAAGTGGGGCACCCGATTCAGAATCATCGATGGGGTTGCTCAAGGTCTACTGTATCTGCATAAATATTCAAGGTTGACTGTGGTTCATAGAGATTTAAAGTCGAGCAACATATTACTTGACAGTAACATGAATCCAAAGATATCAGACTTTGGCATGGCGAGAATATTTGGAAAGCAAGAATCTGAAGCAAACACAAAAAGAATTGTTGGAACACAGTAAGTAAAGAACAAAGTTTGCAATACCAAAGAACTTAGTCATATGCAAAACTGAATTACCCTAAATACACTTTTTAAATGCAATTTCAGTGGCTATATGTCTCCAGAGTATGCCTTGAGGGGCATTGTTTCCACAAAGACAGATGTATTCAGCTTTGGAGTTCTACTCTTAGAAATTGTTAGTGGAAAGAAAAACAACAGCTGCTATGATTCTGAGCATCCACTAAACCTCATAGGACTGGTAGGTCCTCTAGACTGTGAACTTATCTCATAAAACAATCATGTGCAAACTGATGTCTATGTTTCAGGCGTGGGAATTATGGAGAAAAGAGAGAGCGTTCGAGCTAATAGATGCAACACTGATAGAAACCTGCTCGCGTGATGAAGTAATGAGATGCATTCATGTGGGACTATTGTGTGTGCAAGACTATGCAAAAGATAGGCCTTCAATGTCAAGTGTGGTTTCCATGCTTACAAATGATACGAGGCAACTGCCACCACCACCACAACGACCTGGATTTTTCATAGAGAGGGGGGATCAACAGGCAGAGATCTTCGAAGAAGTACAAAATTATTCGATAAATGGGCTATCAATATCAGAGTTGAAAGCAAGATAAGTCAACCAATACACTGAAAATTGAAAGTTCAGGTGAAATACAAATTGTTAGAACATTCTTTTGTCTCATTTATTCAAGTGTATAAATCCTCCCAGCTTCAAAGACCAAATAGAAGAGCTGAACTTTGTGTTCAAGTCTTCATATGTACAATCTTATTAGCAGGATTGAGAGTCCCATTTCTTGGTAACATTACATGATTATATCTTAAATTAGAGGTATTGATCATGATGAATATCTTCCTACCAAATTTCATCTGAAGTATACAATCATTTAATGAGTTTTATACTGAGACTCAAATAAACTTTCATACAGAAATCATTATTAGAGCATAAAGACAGGGTTGTACAACTGCTAGCAGATAATCAAAGAACAGAAATTTCAAAATATTTTGCTTGATTCCGATGTTAAATGTCCATTTTAGTACATGCTAAGATTCACACACCTAGTCATTAATAAAGTATGAGCAGAATCATGAGGTCAATTGCAATTACTTTTTTGTTTATGCCATTAAATCGTTCACATAACAGTAAATGCATAAACAAGTAAAAATCATGGTTTAAACTTAATACTTTTTTTATAGTACTTAATACTTTTATGTGAACGATTAATGTGATTAATGGGTTTAAACAAGTAACAATGATGGCTTAAACTTAATACTTTTTTGTTACATAAAATTATATGGGTAAAAATAATTGTTTAAACTTGATACTTTTTTGTTACATAAAATTATATGGGTTTATTATTAAATGTCGTTTCTTTAAATTCGTGGTGTTTTTTTCTGGATTTTGGTTTATTGGTTGTCGTAAATTAATTTTCTTGAGCCAAGGGTCTATTGGAAACAGCATTTTTACGTTACTCGTGTACAGACTCCACCTGTTAGAAATAAACTTGTCGCACATTAGTTGTATAAGTGGAAAGAGACTTATGAACTCGATTTGTTCATTAGACTAAGTAGTAACTGGATGTATATATCATTTCTCATTAGGACTTTTACATGTTCACAAGCTTTAGCCGTCAATAAGTCTCCACCCAACCCCGACATCCTAAATACTAGGGTGGGCACTAAACTGAAATACCGAATCGAAGTTTCAAAAAACCGAACCAAAATACCGAACGCCCACCCCTACTAAATACCTCTCCTCCACCTCAAGAAGAGTGAAGTATAATTCAAGAGAAAATTATACGAAAAAGGAGTAATTTTACATTTTTGGTTTTCACCTCAATTCACCACCATTCTGATGATTAGTTTCATTGCTTTCTTTATCACTAACAAAAATTAGACGATCACCATCTCGTATCAACTCTATATCATCAATTTCAGCTCCTTCCTTGCTTAGAACTTTGGCCTGTAATATTCCATACTTGCTAGAACCAATTTGAAGTAGCTCTTGGAAAGTCTGCGGAAGTAAAACAAGCTTTCCTGCATTGTCCCCTTTCTCAGGGCAACACACTGTCACTCTAGGAGCACAAGTCTTGGTTGTCATGGCACTTGCATTAGTCTGGTTTGCAGATAAAAGCAAGTCATGCTCATTGGTTTGGACCGTGGACATTATCCCGAATAATGAGTTATGGAAGTTATTAGTCCTACGTCTAGGACGTGATCGCCCTGATGATCCATCTGATGCTAGAAATGAGACTCCACGGGATGCAGGGAAGATTGTTGGCTCGCTCTTGAATCTTCCAAGAAACCGAACCCCATGGCGTTCCTCGGGGATAGGGTCAACTGATCGAGTTCTCATCGCCATCCCGGAATTAAAGAGTTCTTTGATGTCTTCGTGTCCTTGTTGCTCAGCAAGGTCCCGGGGGGTCCAACCATGTTCGTCTACTTGGTCAACATTAGCCCCAAGGTCCAAGAGATATTTCACTATCTCGATGTTTCCTTCACAGACAGCAACATGAAGTGCTGATGAACCATTGATTTTGGGACGTGTGACATCTCCGCCATAACGGACAATATCCTTGAGCAAGTTCAAGTTGTTTTGTTCAGCAGCAACGCAGGCGAAATGTCCCACATCACCAGCTGATAGTTTAGCACCATTATCAACAAGTAATCGGATCACTGACTCGTGCTTCCCCAGGATGGCCTCCCACAATGGCACATTGCCTTCTGAATCTGTATAAGAAGAAACAAACCAAGTACTTACATTTAATAAAACAAAAATCCTGAAAAATATATGTACACATTCTGACAACTGTTTGTTTTGCCAAGGTCAATCTGTAACCATAAGCTATAAAGAAAGCTTTCCAGGGAAGATCAGTAGACAAGGTGAAAGATACGGAATACATGTTTGCATAGGATCAAATATAATAGATTAATCTTACTTGAACACAAAGTGGATAATATTGGAAAGGGGGATGAAGAATGCGCAAATTGCAAGCTCCATAAACATGTGGGATGAATAAACTAATAATGAGAACCAGCAGCACTGTTATCAAAGAAAATGAACAAGAGAATACCGGCTAAATAAGGTATAATATTGACTATAATCATAGATGTGAGTAGTGTTTATATCGCACCATCTTAACCTAGAAGATTATTAAGATTTTAGGGACTTATACGAAGATGAGGGGCAGTACTTTTTTTTTTTTTATCATGATGAAGATGAGGGGCAGGTTTCAGAAATGGGGAAGTGAAATGAAGCCTATGAAGGAGGAATAGAAATTTTGACAACAATACATTGGAAATAGAACTGAACCATACCTATACTGTTGGGATCAGCCCCAAAATCCAGCAGAAGAACCACACAGCTCTCAAGTCCTTTAGACGCTGCGATATGCTGATGGGAGAAACCAATAAGAAGGGAAAAAAATAAGAAAAGAATTCACATAAAATCAAGCTTGAGCAACAAAAAATATATGGGTACAAACCAAAGCAGATCTTCCATTGTTATCTGATTCATTTGGATCAAGACCCCGCTTCAACAACTGATGCAACAATAAGTCATCACCTCTAAGTGTTGCAAAGCAAAGAGTGAGAGGCAGGTCCATCCTACCACGAGCAAGCATGTGTTCTGTCTCTAGAAGAACTCCCTCCATAACTGGATTCTTCATGTCCTTCAAGTGCTGCTCAGTAACAGCCATATCATAGTTAATTCAAGTTATTGGAAAATCATCAAAATCAGAAAACGATTGAGGCATTCATACCTCAAGGAGATTATTCATGATTATGGTTCCATCACCAACATTGGCCTGGATAATATTAAGAAATGTGGTTCGGTTCATACGTAGTAGCTGGCACAATCTCTTTGTTCGTACTGTAAATAGTTGAGGCCTATAACAAAGAACCCCAATTTCACCACAAAGATCACCAGTCTTGGCCTCTCCAACAACCTGAAATATCCATTTTGGTTTCAGCTCACCACTTTTGGTTTGAGAAGGAGAAAAATTCAAGTGTGCTATATCAAAAGAACTGAGTAAATGTATAGAAAATGTGAATCTTTTTGCATGTCTGAGTGAAGCTCTGTAAACTATAAGTCTTCAGATGATACTTGCCTGTTCAACTCCGTTTTTAAGCACCACTAAATCCTGCGAAATAGATTCAACATTAGACTAGTTCTATTAAGTGAAATACCACAATTACGATGCATGCGTAAATATAAAGCATGTCAAGCTGAGCTTTTGCAAGCTCAGATTACAAAAAGGAGTTCAAAATTACCACAGCTCCTGTTACAAGAATATAGAAGTCTGTTGGTGCTTCATTCTGCAAAATGACATCCTCCTTGGGAGGAAAGTATTCTGCCTTCATCTCTGAGACCTTTGAATCATGGAGCAAATGTCAAATATAAAAGAAAACATGCTTAAAGACTTAAAACGGTGATTAATTAGCTGTTTCCTAAGTTACCAGCTGAAAGAGCAGATCGTTTGACACTCCACGAAACAAGTACACCTTATCTACCAAAGAGTAGAAAAGAAAATGTGAAATGCTTGACCGGATGGCTTTAGGAAGAGACTCAAGTGTCTCTTGCTGCTGCAGCCCCTCTGAGTCTGTTCTGAACTTCAAGCACAAGTGTGCAAGCATCTGATCTTGGAGGCGAGCAGGCAATTGGTTCCTCTGAGCAAAGCTTGAAGCAGCTTGAATTGTGTCCCTCTGTAGTAGAAGAACGGATACATTTTAGCCTGTGAGCTTCAAACTAATAAAATTTATAGATTTAATGATAAAACAATCAAGCTAAGATAATTTTACTCACAAATCTTCTAGTCCTACTAGTCCCGTGCACAACCAAGTTGGTCATATTTCCTATTAAATAGGCAGTCAACCCCAAGTTAAAAAGCATGTAGAAAATATCAAAGATCATCTCCCGCGTATTCTCTGGATGCAGATCACCATAACCAACTGTAGTCAGAGTAGTTATTGACCAATAAATAGACGTGATATAACGAATCCATATGCTCTGCTGGAGGAAGTCTTCCATAGAAGCACCAATCCATGTCTTGCTTGGGTCAGGATAATGAGCTGCGATCAGATAATAAAAGCATCCAGCACAGTGAACAGCAAAAAGAGTGACCTATAGAGCGAAAAGAAACATCTCACTGATTAGGACTACATCAATGCTTAATCAAAGAAGAGCTAGATGTACTTACACAAATCAGTTTTGCGCATCGAACCCAAAAGTAATTGAAGTTCCTATCTTTCTCCAATCTGTTTCAAACAAAGACAAGACTGGTATTCACTAACCTATAAGGCAAAAAGATATGCATATAGCATTAATATTGATCACTTAGAAGCCCAAGAAAAATGTACCTGGCAAACATTGTACTAACTCTTCGCAGACGCCACAGACGAAGCATATTGAATAAGCCATATTGACGTAAAGGTTTCGGTGAAATCTTCCGTGCGAGTTCTGAAGGGATTGTTGATATGACATCAAATAATAGCCAAGTACTTGCATACTTCCAAGCAATCTTTTTGGGATCATCAACAAGTAGATATGTAGTTCTGTCCAAGTAAGCTACAAAGAAAGTGAGAGCGATATCAATTGCGAAGAAAAAATTGACAACATTATCGGTCACAGAGAGTGGTCCTGTTGGTCTTTCCAGAAAGCCAAACTCAAATGGGGACACCCAAGCAGTATAGACGACCAGCACGACTAGAAATGTCTCCCATAACCTGCAAATATCATTTTAACCTGAGCTGATTTTAGAAAAATCCAAGTTCGTTTCTATGAGTCGGACATCTTTCACAACAGAAAGATCAGCTATCAAGTATTATTAACTAATCAATATCTCACACAAAAATGATGACTTGTAAATTTTGAATAAATTGCACAACTTATTAGCACATTATTATGATGCTTGTCATTCCCAAGTTGAAGTCTAATTTTATTAAATAAATAAGATAAGCGGATGATCATAGGCTAATTAATCAACCGTTTCTTAAAAGGTGAAGTTACTATATCAGGCTATAGCAAGTACCAGTAGCATGGCAAATTAAACCAATGTTGCCAAAATTCAATTGTCTTAGACGTTATACTTTGCTGCGACAAATACACATTAGACTCTTTTGATAACTCTGATTAAATCCTAGAGAATTTTGATGTCTCCTAAGTCCTAAATATGCCTGTCACTTGGACTGAATTTATGTTTGCAGCAATTATGGGCATTAGTCCCTTATATATTTTGGCTGGTATTGATACTAGTACAATTTTTAGATACTAGTACCTCTTTAGACATTGTAGTAAATATGAGTTAGTCAACCTTATTAGCAAAGATACAAGGGAGATATTTTAGGGAGCAGGAATTGTCAGTTTGTGATTTCATGGAAAATGTCAAATGATTGAAACCACCAAAACGTGAAACATACTAGGCTGATCTCATACCACTATGGTCCAATAGAGTAACATCAATGTAAGGAAATAACTAAACTTTATTTTGTTATGCCCCCTTCAAGTTGATATAACCAAGATACTTTTTTTCTTTCACTAAGCAAACAATCTAGTATAGCAATAAAACAAAGGAAACAAAACAAAAAGTGGGGGTGAATAAAAAGGTTTTGCTTTGTCAAAAACTGGCAACAGAAAGGGATATCAGTGAAGAATATTCTAGCTTAAGCTAGGTACAAATTGGCAGTCAATAATCAGCCTAACTTTATTTTGTCCCCCACCCACCCAGAAAAGTACCACCCCCTCCCTCCCCCCAACCTTCAGGGTAAAAATTGTCTTTTTTCCTTTCTAGCACTAGCATGCGGTGTTGACTTGTTGAATATGAAGAATACAAGTAGAAACTAAAAACACTAGGTGATTTTTTTGTCTAACCATAAATAAGCGTTTCGACATAGATTTGGTTGAAACTTCAAAATATGAGTCTTTTGAGGCAGAATTGAAAAAAAGACTTTGAAAGTCGTCGTTATGTTTGGACATACATTTCACTTGAAAAATAATTGAAGTTTTGTGAGTGAGAAAGAATTTTCATCCAAAAACTAGTATTAACCCATTTTTGGGTTTCAAAAATCTCATCCGCAAAATTTGCCAAACACTCACTACATTGTATCGCCAAACAATATTTTAAAATTATTTTTTGACAAAAAAAAAAGTGAGTCTTTTCTATGGCCATATCAAAAATAGTCGAGTGCAAACTAGTCTGAACACGACGTCGCCACCATTATTTTTTGTATATATAAACGGGAGTAATTCTCTTCTTACCAACTAGAGAAAATTCACTAAGTAGAATGTTTTGAGAACAATCGTTGCAAAATTTCCTCAAAGAGAATGGAAAAACACGGAGTAATACACGGAGAAAATAAAGCATTGGAAAATGGAAAATTATTAGACACCGGTACTCGAAGATTCTATCTTTTTCTCCAACCGAATGTCAAAAAGAGAATAGTGTGGCTAAACTTTGTGAAAGGATTTTATATAGTCAAAATTAAAACTCATAATATAAAGTTCTTGTAAACTGAACCTTTCAAATTATAGTGTTCACAAAATCCAATTAATTTGTACTGTTGCTGAATCAGAGAAGAGAAATTTTTTTTAATCTTTGAGGCTTCAAAATTCCAAAAATTCATTCTTTTCAACTAGCTAGCCCCACAAGAAAATTAAACAAAGATTAATAACCAAATAAGTCAAACTCAAGAATGCAAGGTGTTTTATTGTACATAAACACAACATCGTGCTGGAGCATAAGGAGAAGATTCTATACATAAAAAAAACCGAGAGAATAGAGACCCTAAAACCAACTTTTTAGATGGAAAAAAAACAACAGAAAGAAAACAAAAGTATGTACATTTAATATGTTAAACTATTGGAAATCAGCGGTTATAAGTTTTTTTCAGTAGGCAGATTTAGTAGATACTTTTAAATAAACTATAGTATAATAACGCAGCTGGTTAGACGGAAAAAGAATTCATTTTTTTACGTTACTAACAAGAATCGAATACCCATTCGTGTTCAATTGACTATACTCTTTTATTTTAACTATTGGTCCGACTAATACTAATTCATATTAACGAAGTATAAGACAACTAAAAATTTATCCATTCTCAAAGCTAAACAACTAAACTCAATCCTAAACAAGTCGGGATCCTACTATATAGAATATTCATAATAATCAGAATATTTTTCCATTGTTAAAGAAGATCATATGAGAATACATAGAAAGAAAGAAGAATAGAAAACCTGTAATGGCGATTATAAGGAGAAACAATACAGGTACGAAGCTTGACTCTACGATTACTTCTAGCACCAAGAGAAGGAAGAATTCCAGTTGAAAGACTATAATGACTGCCATCTCTTGACAATTGTTCTATTTCTTGTGCAGCACCACACATAGAAACTCCAAATACTCCTGCTCTATTTCCTCTTACATCTTCCATGTCTAATACCTCTTGTTTTCTCAGACCTTGAATATATATATGTATATATAGAAGGAGAATTCAAGAATGGTCAAATAATTAATAGGGTAACTAAAAGAAGAAAGAAAATTTTTACAAAGAAAGCTTCCTTTTGTAGGAGACACCTATAGCCTCGTGACTCTTTAACACATGTTGTTGGTGCAAGTATTGGGCGTTTGACTCGTATCATAAAAACTTTTACAGGTTTCTCGTCACTTTCTTTTCTTTTTTAATCATCTGGCTATCTAGTATTTATTGATTTGACTAATGGTCTGTTTGGCTTAGTTTTTGTGAAGCCAGAAACTGATTTTTTGTCAAGAATGGTCTGTTTGCTAACTCATACGTCTTTTAAATATAAATCAACTAGCTCTCCTCTTCCCTTTTTTGGAAAATTAAATTAAGTTTTTCTTAAAACATAATTTAAATCAATCTATATTTAAAAACTATTCATCACAAAATAAACTTTAGTATTTTCTATTTTAGTAAATTGACACTTAAAATTAATTTTTGTAAGGATTTGCCAAACATAATTCTTTTAAAAAACACTTTTCAAAAGAATTGAACAAATACAAATTATTTTTCTCCAAAAGTACTCCTATGCAAATCTATTTTGTAATGTATTTCTCAAAATAAATATTTTTTATATGATTTGCCAAACATACTCTAAGCTAGCGTTTGGACATAGATTTGGTAGAAACTTGAAAATTTGAGTATTTGAAGTTTAGTTTAAAAATAATTTTTGGAACTTGAAGTTGTATTTGGACATACATTTTCACTTGAAAAAAAGTTGAAGTAATATTTTAAACACTTCTTCCAAATTCTATAAACAAACGGGGGTCAATTTTATGTTGAACCTCGACGTTGTTTAACTAGAATTTATCCATTATTAGAAGGAACTAGCCTGCCAAGAATTTATTCTCAATTAGGACTCGAATTATTTCAGATATGAAGAAACAATTTTATCCCGTCACACCATATCTTATGTGATAAGGAAATGGTTTGTGCACACGTATGGCAAATATATAGTCTTCTTGTCTTTTCCTTTTAAGATTCGGAAGTCGAAACTATTGCCTTTTTTACCCTCTAATTAGGGTGGCTTTGGCATAAATACAAGTTTGACACAACCCAGAAGGTCGTTTGGTAGGCGGGATAAGGACGAGATAAAATTTGGGACTATCCTTATCTCATATTTGATTTGAAGTATTAGTTAATACTAGTATCAATTTTACACACAAAATATACTTAGTTATTCTATGTAGAAGGTGGAATTAACAATTCTGAAATTATAATTTCGGGATAACACCATGTGCTACTGAACGTTATGGCACTAAGAGTTGGACACCTTTCTCGTGCATGTCTTATCATGAGAGTAACTAAAGTGTAACAAAAAGAATATTAAAGTTTGAATATGGTTCCACTGGTATCAAAGCTTAATCATCGGTGCTACTCCATTCCAGTTGTTAGCACCAAATTTTGTTTCATATTTTGCGGTGTTTAATTATGCTTATTTTTTGTCGGAGTTTTGTTTAAAAATATTGTCCGAAAGAATGACATCCTATATATTTGATAAAATAAAAATGATTTATCAGTACAATTTAGCATATTTTAGTAATTTAGCTAATATTAACATTAAGTTTCCAAGTAATATTGATCGTGAAGATTTACTTGCAATTATCCTAAAAGTAATTAAATTTTGTAGATATTTGTATGCTTAGACACCAGAATTATCGCATTTCACGAGAATCCTGTTTAATAATGAAAAGGTGCACAGATTGTGGAACGAAATCGCTAAAAGGTACTTATAACAAGAGATCAAGTGAAGTCCTGGTACAGATGGCCAATTCTTTGGAGAATGTTTTCTCTAATACTCCCTCCGTTCCAAAATGGTAAGAAATGTGGTAAGACTTTTAGAACTTATGGTCCAAAATAAATCATACATAAATATGTGGCTATAAAGCATTTCATTAAGGGTAAAGTAGTAGTTTTAACTCAAAAATGTTTCCAAATTTAAAATTATGTCATTCTTTTTTGAACGGACTAATAAGGAAATTATGACAGCCATTTTAGAACGGAGGGAGTATCATTTTGATAAGGATAATTTCAGTAAGGTCATTAAACTTTTAAGTTTGTAATAGTAAAATCACAAAACTACTTTTATAGCATAAAAATTATTAAATATATTTTATGTAACATTAAAGTTATAAAACTAGTTATTTAATAAGTAAGTCACTAAAATATGCATTAGTTGCCCCAATACAAGTCATCCGAAAGTTAAATCTCCAATGTTGAAAAATTACACCTCATCGCCATATCATAATTTTGCTACCGTATACATGTCAGGCAAATTGTTTTTAAAATCCACTTTATCGTCGTACATTTTATATCATAAATATTTAAAAAGACATTTAAACTAAGAACTTAATACGTTTTACGCTAAGCTAGGAAGAGCGATTACGTTTTCGGTTTAATTCCTAAAAAGAGCTCAATTTGGACAAATATTGTCACTGAAATGTTGTGTTTGCTAGTATTATGTTGCTCATCCATCTTTTACCCTAATAATAAGATGCAGACGATATAGTCAACATTAGGAAAGTGCCTATCGAGGCATAGTGTTTATGTTAAAACTTAAAAGCACATTAACTTCTCGTTCAATATTTTTAGTGTAAACATCATATTGCTCCCAACGCACACGCAAGTATAAACGGTCGACAAGTAATAAAATGATAAGTAGAGTATCCCCACGAGGAATATTCAAACTGACGCTTAACAAACAATTTCTACCAACTATTCAGGGATCTTTTTCCAATAGTGAGAGTTTTAGTAACTAAAGAGCAGTAATTAAATGGTGGAAATTCAATCAAATAATGGAGCAAATGTTGGTTGTAAACAGTATCAAGGAGACGGTCCAGGGTCAGAGTTACGAACAATCCAGTTGAGTTTTCCAATTGATTCCACTTCTCAAATCCCGGATTACTAACTAACAGATTAAATATACCCGTGAAAACCTTTCGATTCTTCACGGTCTATGCAGGCTACTCCAATTCCTATATGTCTATAGGTTGAATCATGTGCACGCATTAACGAATTCTGTAATTAGTTAAGCTAGGCGAGCAAGTATATGTCTATCCTACTCACAAATTGGTTCCCCGATGCCCGGGTTCACAATCTAGTCCTACTCTTTCTTATTGCGTTCATAAATTCCCTCTTTCGAGTTCAATCTAAGAACCATAGATAATGCCTAATTATCAGGCCCTGACAATTAAACAAGTGAAATCAAGAAAGAATAAGTAATCCGTTATGGGATTCAATATATGGAATTCAATCTTCAAACATCAACCTTCATGAAATACTCTAACCCTAGAACGTAAGATTTAGCCACGCATACTCATAATCAAAAGGCAATGAATTGATAAAATAATGATGAAATAGATTAATAGATGAAAGAATAAGAATTAAACCCTTGTTCAATGAAGTATGGTGCTCTCAATTGCTCCAAAGTCTGAACTCCTTTCAAAAACTAAGTAAAAGAGTATTTATAGTGTTTACAAAGGCCTAGTAATAAGTTACGCCTAAGCCTAGACGAAGGAGGAAGTCCAAAAGCGCTCCAGGGGTGCTATAGCTGGCGCCCCGTGCCTCGGAACGCGCACAACTAGGCAGATCCCGTCGAAATCCACGCGCAATAGCCACGCCCCGCGCTGAAAATGCGCCAGAAGCTGGGTGCGGCGCGCCACGAACCGCGCTAGGCAGTTTCTGCTTTTCCTTGCTCCGCATCTCGCTTCGTGTCATGCCTTCGTGTGCTCGATCCAATCCTCAATCAAATTCCAGCCTTTTCTTGCTCGATCATGCTCTTTAAAGCTCCAATTGCACTTCATAACAACCTACAATCATACGACAATATCAGTGCAAAATCACATTCGTTAACTAGAAAACATGCGAATAAAGTACTCAAACGTGAGGAAATATTAAGGAATTATAGGCATAAAATGCCAAACATCACACCATTCAAGGTGAGTTTAATTGGCAGATAAAGTGTCCACGCGTCTTCACCGTCATATTTTAGAATTTGTTTTTTAACAATTTTATACCCTCCCTTTTCCAGTTTATGTGGCAACAATTATAGTTTTTTAAATTTGAAAAAAAAATAACTTCAAATCTAGTACTTTATATTTAATGAAATGATTTACAGCCTCATAAATATCTATGACTTATTTTAAATTACAAGTATAAAAAAAATCTTAAACTTTGTGTATGTTCAAATTATGACACATAAAGTGAAACGGATAAGACTGTGCAAAGTAAATAATGTGCAAAGTCTGAGTAAGAATAAATGAATTTGAGGAGATATGTTGGATTATTTAGTTAAAAAGAACTCCCTCCATCCCATATTAGTTGTCCATTTAGCAAAAAGAGTATGTCCCAATTAAAATGGGACGGAATGAGTAATCTTTATGGTTATTGAATTGGTTCGTTATTGAATTAAGTAATTTTCTTTACACGTTTGTTAAATCTTGAAACGAAAATTAGATTGGATCGAAGGGAGTATAATATTTATGGCAACAAATCTACTACATACTCCCTCCGATCCATAATAAATGACCATTTAGCCTTTCTCATTTGGTCCAAAATAAGTGTTCGTTTAAGAAAATAAGGAGAAATTAATATATATTTTTCAATACACACTTGCTTCGTTTATTGTTTCAATCACCTTTTTGAAATAGTGTAAAGAAAGGTAAATGGCAACATAGTAAATTACCTTACGTTTAGTACTCTTTTTCAATTTTTTTAAGAGGTGTGCAATAAGCCAAAATGAACACTTATAGTGGACCGGATTGAGTATGAGCATGTTTGGGTGAGCTTAAAAGTGGTTTATAAATTTATAAGTCAATTAGTAAATGTTTGGTACCTCAAAATTCATGGATTTATAAGCCCTTATATGCTTAAAAAAATCAAAAGTAAGAAGTGAGAAGTGACTTACAAACCATTTTTGACTTATAATCTGTTTAAGCTCACCTAAACAGGCACTATATAATACTAGCAAATATAGAAACTGTTAAGGAATATAGTAGTTCTTCTAATATGGAAACATTTACCATATACTAATATAGTACTGCACACTTCAATATGTATGGAAATACCATATATAGTAGTCCATTGGAGAAGGACGGCAGTTCCTCTCATCAAGACACCAAGTGAGAGTCCCGATGGAGTTATGACGACCTTCACAACGTACCTCGAAAACTCTTCCATATTAGTACTACTAAGTACTATAGTACTCTACACTCCAACTTTTTGTTTATCTAGCCCCGTTTGTGTATAATTTTTACGATCACTTTTTAAGAATTTTTTTGGAAGAACTTTTTTGTTTATAAAATATGGTCAAATTCTAAAAGTCAAGATTTCAAATTTAGAAGTTTTTGGAAAAAAAAAAATTTCCACTCACAAACTTCAATTGTGTTCAAACACAACTTCAAGTTACAAAAATTATTTTTCAACTCTATTTCAAAAATTCAAATTCTCAAATTTCAACCAAATATATGTCCAAACGCTAGCTTATTACAATTAAAGGAGTTAAAACTTTTTACACGGTTAACAGTAAAATAAAATTACAATATGGGTTCAGTGTTATTTACAACTAAGCCTTCATAAAATTAAACTGATATTAGTAATTTTAAAAATAAGATGGATATATTAATTTTTTTATATTATCGGTGTATATAAGATAAATTGCTACTCTCTTCAGTCCATTTTATTTGATTTTTTAGCCTATTTTTTTTTACAATATTTGATCTTTTCGGAAATCAAGACACAATTTTACAATGTCACCCCTTGCTAATAAATGATTTTAAATAAAATGATAAGTAATAATAGCTTGAATAAGGACTAATATAGTCAATTATATTGCTAATTAATGCTAAAAAGTGATTTTCTTAATATGCGTAAAAACACCCAAAAAAATCAAATAATTTGGACCGGAGGGAGTACTCTATTTTATTCAACCGTCCAAAGATATAAAACAGTCGTGCCCCACAAACAGTTAACTTCTGCACAAGATCTAGTAATCAACCCCAATTTGGCAATTGTAGTTGACTTCTTGTAAATGCGATGTTCCATCCACTCTTGCATTAAAGTAGAAATAAATTCACTTGTTCTATTTGACCTCCAATATTTTTTAAGTATTTATTAGGAGACGTTTCTTACTACTGTAGTTATTCAAATCTTTATCCTTTTCAATCTAACGTAAAGAAAGAAATCTTTTACGAGTAATTTACTGAAAAGCAACTCCAACTTTTCAAGTTTTCAGTTTTCAAAATTGTTTTAAAAAAACATTGTTTCTTGATCTGCCCATTTCTATCCACTTAACATTATTTTATATACTTTTCAATCATTTAACTCTTCATCTTTAATTTGATGTGTTGTCTCTCAAATGGATTTTCAACCAATTAGTTTGATATATTAGTTTAATACCACTGATAGTATATTAATATCTTAAGCTCGATGTCCAACTAAATATGGTTAATGAATGAAACGAAGATATAGTCTTATTTTATTATTGAAATCACTCAGATGCTTAAGGAAATTGACTAAACTTGTAATTTTCTTTTCAATGAAATTGGAGGTCTCCGGTAATGTGCCTATCATGGTTTAGAAATTAGAAATACATGATGTTCATTCCTGATTCTGATTAAAATATGAACTCTGACCTTGTTGGAAATTAAATGATGTTATCTCAAGTCTATCCATATGAATTATTTTTTTAAAAACTCAATTATCTCATTTGACGTTGAATAAAACAATGATGTTTCCATTTTCAAGAAAGTGCCTGCTTGTCAGTTACTAAAAGCACTTCCAATTATTGAGACTCGTCCTCCATGCTAGTACTAGTACTAGAAAAATGTAGATAAATCGTGAATACATGCTCATACTCTAATTTCGAAGATCAAGATTTTCAAATGATTTAAATATATATAAGTACCAAGTAGTAGTAAGTTTGCTTATCATTTGCCAGCCCCTCCTTTAAATTCCCCAGTTCTCCTTCCTAATCCCCTTGAGATCATTCAATAATGTTCCATTACTAAAAATGAGGTACATGATAACTGAGTCAAACATATATAATCCTTTTTTGAGTAAATATTGAATTACAAGAAAACAAAATCTCATCAAATGCTAGAATAATTTTGTCATATTTCATAGTCTGTTTAGCTAAGCTTCTGGGAGCCAGAAGTACTTATTTTCTAAAAAAAAGTGCTTATTTTAAAATTTTGGGGTGTTTTGCCAAGCTTCTAGGAAAAAATAAGTGTTTTTGAGTGACATCAAAAGCTGTTTTTCTATTGTGAGGAAAAAACTGAAAAAAATAGTTTCTTGAAAAAATAAATATTTTTTATTATTTGGGACAAGAATACCCACTTCAAACTTTCATATTTAATCAAATTAATATTATTTTATATCTATTTTCGTAATTTCGTAATTTTTAAAATATTGATCAAATATAAATTAATAACAAAAACACTTCTCTAAAATTTGGTCAAACACAAACTGTTTATCTCACAAAACACTTATTTGAAAAGCACTTTTGATAAAAATAACTTCTTAAAATAAGCTGATGTTGGCGGTTTGGCCAGACAGGCTCTAAGCTAGTTGACTTTGTAATAGAAGAACTCCATGATGAAACAAGCGGGATAATAAATCAAAAGAACGCCTCCTCCCCTAAAAATTGATTAGAAAAACAAATAAAAGACATCAAAATTTAGAGAGAAAAACAAAAGGAACGTAACAATTTCGGTGCTGTGCTTAATGTGGTATAATGCTTACACTTCTTTTTTTTTTTTCCTTACCGGTGTGTTCAGCGGTGGTCAAGTATCAGATTCAAATCAAAAGGTCTAATAAAATTATTTAAAAATTATAATACTACTAATACTTATCACACTTAGGATTCAAATATATACGTATGAGCTAAAGGAACTTTTGAATGGTATATCTCGCTACATTAGAAAATTTATTCGTATATCAGAGATATTAAACAGTTTATATATACAAAAAATGTTTAAACGCAATATACACATTATTCTGTTTGAACATAGAGATTCAATAATAGAACTCTCTTCGAACTGTATAGTTCTACCCCGATGCCAGGGTGGTCCGTGGAAGGGAGGTTAATTATGGGAGAGGGCAAATACATTACATTCAGAAGTCAACTAAAGAGGTGACAATTTATGCACACAACATGGACATGACAACAAGGCCTGAATAATGGTAGTAATAAATTAACTTAATTGTTTTAGTCAGTATCGATATTCAAGATCAGAAATAAATAAATGAACATAGTTGCTTGGTTGGTGAAGCCCTTAATTAGTTGGATTTGATTTTGGATAGGTTAAAATAATTGGTTGAATATCTAGCCTTTGGATTTTTCAGGGGTTAGGTCTCAGGAGAGGAAATTAATGTGACCCTTGGCCTTGGAAATTCATATGGTAGTGAAAATGAGTTGCATCGTCCAACACAGACATTGACGCGTATAGCGGCAGAGGCGGATCTACCCTATACAAAGGAGTTCAATCTTGTCGGAAAGTCGCATTGTAATTATAAAAGCAAAATTGCTTTTATATAAATATACAACACATATTGAATTCTCTTTATATAAGTCAAAACTCTTTCTCAGTGGATAAGGGGTTCAAAATTACTTTTTAGGTTGCAGGTTCGATACACAATTTTTACATTCTTCTTCTTTTTTGAACCCTTTACTCGAAATCCCACTGTTGCCTTCGGATACGTTGTCACTATATCGAGATAATGGAGTACCTATATCTCAAGATAATGAAAAATATAAATAAAAAGCTAGTACATTGTTTTCCACATAAGTTGAAACTATTGGTATCATATTTGAGAGGCTCAAGACCAAAAATAAAAAGAATAATAAGCGAGGCTCAAGCATTACTTGAGAATTTTGTCCTCATTGTCACATGAATTATATTAGTGGATTCGTCAATATATGACTGTCGACCAACAAAACACATGGTGAAAAAACTCAAACTGTTAACATTTTACAAGATTCATACTTAAATTATGATATATGTGTTGGTAAAAACCCCTGAACTACTATATTTAATATCAAAAATCCCCTAGACAAAATTGAATAAATGTTTGTGTTTCATGCAGCTGACATGTGTTAACCAGAGTTACGTGGCACGATACCGTTGTATTTTCATGTAATTTTTAAAAATCAATAAAGTCAGATGGCAAACTACACTATCATTCTCAAAAGGAACAATTTAATAGAGTCCCAAAGGTCACAATACCAACCATAATACCATAGAATATAATTGTATTCCAGTGATACCATGATCACAATTGCCAACTTAAATTTTTTCTAAGTAATATTTTGATCACTACAGTTTCTTTTTAACTTCTTTAAAATAATAATGATTGCTGGTGTTATTATAAATGATAAAAAAAATCCCGTAAATTATCAATGTTGAATTCAGATAAAATCTCAATTAACTTGATGAATTCATAAAGATAATGTTTGCTTAGATTTATAAGTTCCCTTGCTATGCATATGCATTTGGTAAACAACAGATGTGTTATAAATCAAAATCAGCGCCTAAACGTTATAAGTTGTGAGTCTCTCCAACTAATTGGTTTTTCAACTTTAAAAATCAAATTATTTATCCATTAGTGTATCTTTTTATTTCTCAAATTAAAGTACCCATCTTAATACAAAGCTATTACTTCCTCTCCGTTCCATTTCCATCATTTGTCCTTCTCCCTCAAAAATACTTTTGTATATAGCTAATTTTCACTTTATGATAGTCATTTTCTATCATCATTTTTTCTCAAACAAATCAAATGTTTATTGGTATCAGTCAGCACAAGTGGCGGATGTAGAGGGTACGCTATGAGTTCGATAGAACTCAGTAGAATTAGCATAGACAGTGTATTTTATTAAAAATTACTAAATATGCATAAAAAAATAAGTCAAGAACCCAGTTACTTGCACTTGAAATCGATATCCAAAAATTTAGAATTCATAAAATTCAAATTCTGTATCCACCTCTGGAGTCCTCTGTTTTAAAAGGCAGTTTTGGGAGTCGTCCCAGGGCGGGCCACTTGCAAAACGCCCTGAGACTCTCGGGCGGGGCTTACATCCGTGAGGCTTACGCCTCAAGCGCCCGATGATGCGCCCAGAGCACGCCCAACGTTCGGGACTCGTCTTATAGAACCTATGCAAATGATCCGCCAAATTTCCTAATTAAGATTGTTCATCCATAATTTTCTTTAAAAATGAAGTTATATTCATCTATAGAAATTCAAAAATTGAGTATAGCTCAATTAATGAGACATAATATTACATATATTATAATTGAGAATATCATAAGGGTGAATATCATATGTATACTTAATCTAAAAACTCATAGCCGATGTTTATAATATCATCACTTGTTATTGGTCTTCATATTTTATTTGTCACTCAAAATTGTTAGACTTCAATTATTTTGCAATTTAGAAGCAATTTATATTTACCAATGAAGAATTAATGTTTTAAATTATAATAGTAATATATTTTTATTGTTTATTCACTTTTTATAGTAATAAATTTTTATTTTTAATTGTTTAAAAGTTAAGGCCTTATGGTTTATTTGTATCTGATAAAAACTGTAATATTATTCAATTTCTTACGATTGTTAAAAAGGTTAGATCTTTTGTTTCTATAATTTTTTTTCTTATTTTTAATTTTTTTGTACTTTTGATATTTTCTTGGCTCATTATGCTATTTTATTAATTTAAAATTAATTAAAAAATAAGATCCATGGGACTTATGCCCCATGTTTCGGGACTTACATCTCGCCTCATTGTAAATAAAACGTCTCGCCTTATGCCCCGCCTTTTAAAACAATGCTCTGGACTCAGCACTCCACTCCAAAATTGAAACTACTTATTAAAAGTTTATTTTCAACAACTAGCTCATCAACTAATTTAATCAATTAAGGCAAACGAGCTCAAAACTACAATAAAATACTTGCATATTTATCCATATTGAAAAGGCCAGGCGCAGCCGACACCCCATATAGATACAATGAAAACCGCATTTGTCTTAGCACCGAAAAAGCTAAAGCTCCCATCATCGTATTCCTTTTACTTCTTTATATCTTCCCAACTACCCAAAGATTGGAGAAAATAACAATAAGAATAAAACAATGAACGAGGAACATGTAATGGGGGGCCTGTTAATGTTAGGATGTTCTTTTTGCTTTTCAGAAAACATGTTAGCTCTACTAAACTCTATAATATTCTTCTTTCTGCTTCTATAATTTCATTACCATTGTCTATTGTAGGTGGCTAATAAATCTATTGCTTTAGTAAAGCAATAGTCATTACTACAATGATTTAGAGTAATTTCTTAGCTAATCACCGTCCAACAGGCAGTGGTCCTGTATAAAATTAGGCTTAATTAACCTTTAGTCTATTTGTTAGGGAACCATTTGTGTTTAAAGTCCAAGAGCACTATCAATTAACATCTACGTAATAATCATGAAGCACAAACATATTTAGTTTGCTTTTTACTACTTTTCTATGTGAACATGGATGCTTTAGTTGCTAAAGATACCAATCATTTCCAAGAAGTACGTCCATCCTTCACATTTTTTTTTTTTTAAAATTTTCAATCCAATTCCTCTTCCCTTTTCCAAAGCTAAAGCGCCTAGGAATAACTCACAAGTTGTAAACGTTCTTAAAGAAGTTGGGGTATTAAAATAAGCGTGATTTTATTAATATTATTTTTATTATATAGATATATAGTTAGAAATAATAATATATTTCAATTAAATTTACCCACCTCAAACAAATATAGCTTCTCTGTTTTGAACTTATACTTAATTCGGGAAGTTGCCAAAGTACGAGTACGTATAAGAAAATACACCTATGATTATGATATTTAACTGTCAAAACTAACTCACGATAACTAAAAAAAGAAAAAGGTAGTATGAGTTGAATAATGTGATTTCTCAAAATAGATTATGGTCAAACTAGAATTTTCTCCAAAGTAGGGTGGGAACTGCAAAGTGCAAGAAAGCGAGGGGAATCTGTGAAGCTTAGGGTCCACAATATGGATTCTGTTAAAGGTTGGCCCAAAGGAGAGGGGTTTGGATTTCCGTCGAAAGTGCCATCACGTCATATTAATTATTCCTACTTAAAAGTCACTTATTTTGATTAATTTAGATTTGCTTTTCACAATTTGTGCCTAAAACTTGATCAATAGAAAAACAGTTAAATTTTATGTATCCCTCACACACAATAATGAAATATTAAAGAAACAATAGTAGAGTAGAAATTGTATTGCTTGAATATTAGATGAAAGAAGATTCTAACTGAATTTCAGCCTGTGAATTACAATAGTGTGATTGCAGTATTTATAGGCTAAGTTTCATCGCAATACCTATTCTAATACAACTCCTTAGATGAGGCATAACGCCTTTTTACATGAGGTAATTGCCAAATTTTACCCTAGACAGAAATAAAGGCGGCTAAACTGTCATAATGCGATTATTGGTCATCCATCCGTGCGGCTCATGCTGTCACAGCTGAAGAAGCCGATATCGATGTGTCCTCCTTAAATTTTTAGCGCCCATTTGTTCCTTTGGCATATTCCATCTGGGCCAGCGGGCCTTTTATGTCCGTTATTCTAGGTGGCGTAATTTTTGCTCACATGCATTCGATAGAGCAATCTTGTGCAAAAAAGTATGCAATTCTCAAAATTCAAACTCGATATCTCTTATGAAGAAAAAATATACTTATCGTCCTACTGTATCACAAAATTTCTGAAGTCTAATGTTGGTGGGTCTCGTCGCCCTCTTGATCCTTCCACCAGAGGTAGTTTAGGATTTCAAGATGATGAATTCACCATTGCCAGAGACGGGAGCTACAATATCACAAGGGTGATCAGTGACCAACTTTAGTCCGAAAATTATATTGTATATATTAATCAAATATCACATTATATATTGATATATAAAGTTTTGAACATCTATACAAAACCGATAACGACAACTAAGTGGCCAAAGGTGTACAAAACTTGCTCGGAATTGTAGGTTTATATCACCCACACAAAAGTTTGCCTCTTTTTATGTAAAAAAATGACTATTATAAGTAATACACCAACTATATACTCAATGTTGTCCCACTAATAGAGTTTGGGGAGGGTGAGATGCATGCAGATTATATTTTGAAAAATAAAAAAGATCATTTCTAATAGACCCTCAGCTCAAGGAAAGCATTATAGAAAATAAGTTTGAAAAAATCAAGGTGTAGACATAAAATACCATAGATAAATAAAGTAAATACATCAACTATAACAATACAGATGAAGCATAAGAGAAAATTATAATAAACAAGAATAATAGGACTGCTAATATGATCGACTACTCTCGATCTTTCTACCTTGTTCCTCGACATTCACGCTCTCCTATCTAGGATCATGTCATTGGTGATCTGAAAGTGTTTGTATCCTACCTAATCACATCGCCCTCTTCAGTCTGCCTCTACGTTTCTGCAGGTTCAGCACTAGCAACCCCTCACACTTCCTCACTTGGGCATATATGCTCCTCATCTTCACATGTCCAAACATCTCAGTCTCGCTTCTCGCATCTTGTCAACCACTGAGGTCTACTCTCACCTTGTCTTGTATGGCCTCGTTCCTAATCTTATCCATTCTAATATGCCCACACATACATCTCAACACTCTCACTCGTAGTGCTTACATCTTTTGAAAGTGTATGTTCTTGACTGGCCAACACTCCGTCCTGTACAACATAGTAGGTCTAACGATCACTCTATTGAACTTACTTTTAAGTTTGGTGGCACATTCTTATCGCATATGATGCTACATGTGAGTCTTCATTTCATCAACCCCGTCTCAATATGATGTGTGACACTATTATCGATCTCTACATTTCTTTGGATTATAGACCTAAGAAACTTGAAGTTTCTTTTTTTATTTTTTTAGTTGCAGATTAATGTAAGTAATATATAAGACGAGAAAAAAAAAATATCAAAGGAGCATTTGAATAGTATTCAATCTATGCTCTTGATTCTTAGTGAATTAAATCTTGACCAAGTGAAACACTCAAGTTTTAGAGCATGCATGGGCTCATAAATATTATATTACACGTATTACGAAAATATATACTATATAATATATCTAATTTGGTGGAGGAATTATAGGCACCAACTACCATATCAATTCGTCCATGCCTTCTTTCGTCTAATTTTGGAAATGCATTTTTTCCCTCATAACAAATACCTCCAAGTATACTTATATATGACAAGTGAGGGTTGCTCAGATCAGTAGCGGAGCCAGAATTTTTACTAAGAGGTATCAAAATATAAAGAAGTAACTACACAAAGAAAAATTAAAGAAACTCAACATATAGTGTGTGTGTATGTATACATAAAAACAAAAACAAAAATACCTATGAAAATAGTGTAATTTTTCGACGAGCTATATGTAGCTCCACCACTGGCTCAGATAGTAAGCACCTTCTACAACCAGGAAATTTTGTGAATTTATACTATCAAGTCACATAGCACAACACGTAATTTTTGAATAAGTATGCATTAGTGACGTAGAAAATAAGATAGTATATCATATTTTCGAACATGCAAAATAATAAATACGTTGATAGCATAAAATGTCTTACCTAGTACCGGTGTCCATTCATACTTATCTACTTCTTTTATTTCTAATCGAGGATTTGAGAGGGGATAGTGAAAACTGCAGTCGCAGCTAAGGGTGGCTAACGGCCCGGTCCGGTCCGGAACCGGGCCAAAAAAAATTCAAAACCGGACTAAAATCGGTCTACCGGTTTTAAAAATTAGTGCCGGATCGGAACCGGTTCCGACGACCGTTAAGCCGATCAGTACCGGTCCGGTCCGGCCGGTTTAGCGGTTTTTTTTAATTTTTTTTTCGTTTTGCTTTTTAGGCAAATAAAGTTAAAATTTGAAAAACTTAATAATTTATTTAAACATCATTTGTGAATTGTGATAATTATGTAAATTATATTTTTTAATGAAATAAAATAATTATATAAATTATATTTTAAATTTATTAATATAAAGTAAATAAATAAACACAAAACAAACGTTTATTGAGTGGGAAATACATAATTGAAATGACAAAACAAACTAGAAATCGAAAAATTACAAAGATACTAAATAAACTAGAAATTCGAAAATACATAATTGAAATGACATAGATATTCCCTTAGCCATCTCTTCAAATTTTCAATCACGCGGAATAAAGCTATTTATTCTATCCCATTCGGTTTTGTATTTTTTTTCTAAGTGTTGCCTAAACTTTCCCGTCCCTCCATTGTTGGGGCCAGTGTAAATTTGCCACTCTTTGTCACAGAGGCTACATTTAGCTTTCTGAGTTTCAGTATCTTTCATAATAAGTTCCCACACTATAGAACGACGTATTCGTTCCGCAATTCTTGTTTCAGTAGGGCCGGGAGCAGCGGGAGCTTGATTTTCAGCCATTATAATTGTTTAGATTTTGGAAGAAATTTAGAAAATAGCCTTTGAGAGTAATTTGAGAGATAAATTGATAGAAAGTGCTAAATTGTGTGATATAATGATGAAATATTAGAGTATATATAGATAAAAATAGGTTGGGGTGGGGGTATGGGGGGCGTTAGGGGGGTTGATAGGAAAATATAACCGTTTTTTGCCGTTGGCCAACGGCTATATTTGAAAAAGAGCCGTTGGCCCAAACTGTCGTCCGGTCCGGTCCGGCAGTTCGGCCCAAATATGTTTTTTTTTTTGTTTTTGTTTTTTTTTTTGTTTTTCCATTGTGGTTTATTTAAAGTGGTGGAAACTTTGAAAAATATTACAACAAAAAATTATTTAGTTTTTACTTGTACATATTAAAGTTTAAACTTAGAATTAAAAAAACTTGTAGTATTTTTTTATACTTTGAACTTTGAAGTAATGAAATTTTTGAAGTGATAATTCAAAGTTCAAACTTTTGAATTAATTTGTTAAGTTCAATATTCAAACTTTGAATTAATTTTAGTAAATTCAAATGTTGAATTAATTTGTTAAGTTCAAAATTCAAACTTTGAACTAATTTACAAACTAGTAATTAATTGTAGTATTTTTTGCGCAAACTATAAATTAAAAATAAAAAGTATGAAGATAATAGTTGTGATTGAATTCCAAGACTTGGAGCAATTTTATTGAATTGTTTAAGACATAAGTAGTGCAAATTATATCTAAACTTCAAACTTGTAAATTCAAAATTCTTATTTAGAAAATTACATTCTTTTAAACATATTAGCTAGTTTCTTGAGGATAGTTGTAGGCTTTTCTTTTGGAACTGGCCGTTGTTGATCTTGTTCATCATCTCTTTCTGGTTCTTCGTCTTCTTCTTCTTCTTCATTGCCGGTTTGACTCCCTTCACCTGTTTCGTCGCTCAAAATTTGATTGAGATATGCTTTGCCCTTTTCCTTAGTAAGTTCTGGTAGACCAAAGTTTCTTCGTTCTGTTCTGATACAATCCTTGAATAAAACTCCTGTCTCCATTGCCTCCTCCCTCAACGAATATCTGTGATCTCCAATTTGAAATCTTCCTTGACTAAAAGCGCTTTCCGATGCAACTGATGAAGCTTGAATTGTTAATATATCCCGGGCCATTTTTGCAAGAATTGGAAATTCCGATTCTTGATTCTTCCAATAATCCAACAAATTCGCAGTTCCAAAGTTGTTAAGTTTCTTTGGATATTGAATTAAATACACTTGGAACTCGCTGTATTCCTCCCCGTACTCGTCCTGTTCTGAAAGCAACTTTTCGTCAAGTCCCCCAAAAGTGCTCATCCCCGCATGTGAAGAACTTTCCCGGTGGATAGTATTGGTTCCGTTGGTGTAGCAGTGTCTGCCCAAGCTCTATACTTTGCAAAAACAGCCACGGTATCTGCATAAACTTTAGCAATAGCCTCGTCTACACTTGGATACCCATTAGTAGCAATTTCATATGGAGTAATTTCTAAATTTGCATATACTTCTCTAACAAGTCGTTCAGTTAACTTAATTTTAAAAGCAGGATGCAACACAGAAGCAATGTAAAAAAGAGGAGGAATTGAAAAAAAATAATTTCTAAATTTTTCAATCGTTAACTCTACAGCCGGTAAGTATTCATATTTTTTATATATTTTCAATAATTCCGATATTCCAGCTATATAATATAACATGGTAGGAGTAGTTGGATAATATTGACCGGAAAATTCTAAAGTAGCTTGATAAAATTTTTGTAAAAACTGAAGAAGATGTTGAACAAGGTGCCAATCCTCATCTTGAAGGTGATAGATTTGCATAAAATGTTTATTATACATTTGAGAAATAGGCACTCTATATTCATAAGCGACTTTCAATGCATCATATAAAGTGTTCCACCTAGTACAAACTTCCTTTGGGACTCTCCTAATTGGCATTCCTAATTCTAAAGAGATTTTCTTTCTCATTCTCGTCTTCTGTCTTGGTTTTTATTTCTAAAAATATAAGTAATAGCTATCTGCACCTTTTTGATAATGTCGTTAAGCAAGACAAGACCATCTCTTACTACTAAGTTGTAAATATGACATGCACACCTAACATGAAAAAATTCAGGAAAAGGAGGGTTCAAAATAGGTATCAAGTTCCTAAGTGCATCTGTGTTGTTTGTAGCATTATCTACCGTAATACTAAAAACTTTGTTAGATAAAAAGTACGTACGACAAATTGATGAAACTTTATTACAAATATAATTTCCCGTGTGTGGTTCATCAACAATTTTATAAGCAATAATACGTTTTTGAAATACCCAATCAGAATCTATCAAATGAACAGTAACAGTAATATAATCACATCCATTAGTAGAACGACCCAAATCCGTAGTAAGACATACTCTAGTGTCAAAGTTATCAAACATATATCGCAAATAATCCTGATATTCGTTCTTAAATTTAATAATATCATTTTTAACAGTAGTTCTTGGAAACCATGAAAAGATGGATTATATAAAGACTGAACATAACGAACAAAACCAGTAGAAGAAGGAAAACTATAAGGTAAACCCTCGAGGGCAACTAGTTTAGCAATAGCTTCCCTATCCTTTTGTTTATCATAAGTAAGAAGCCCTCCTGTTGTTTGGTTAATTCTTGTTTGGGTACCCGAAGATTCATCATGCGCTACTCCCCCATGTTCGGTCCCTAAATATATACCACCCGACCGCATTGACCATTCTTTAGGATGTTTCTTTTGTAAGTGCTGCCTAAGTTTACCCGTCCCACCCTCATTACCCCCAGTTTTAAAAACCCACACCTTATCACAAATCCCGCAGGAGGCCGTCTGCGCTGCAACATTCTTTGATGCAAATTGCCACACCTCAGATCTATCCTTACGTTTAGCCGGTATTCTAGTAAGAGGTTCAGGAGGCAAGTCAGACTGAACTTCGGGTGGACTAGCTTGAAATTCAGGTGTTTCTTCTAAATTAACCCCGCTTTGATTCTCATATTGTGTTTCTAACATTTCGTGATCAAGTATGTTACCAGCGCTAACATTATGATAATATTGAGAATCATCTATGTGGGTGAACTGCTTAGAACTACCAGCAATTTCTTTACCCCTATTTCCCCTACTACCACGAGCCCGCCCCCCACTACTAGTTCCAATTGAACCTCTTTGAGACATAATAATAGCAAATAAAATAAATATATATGACAAAAAAAATAATAAAAGACTAGAAGTAGGAACGACCAACCAAATATAACCGTATAATTGAGGTGAAGTTGAAACTTGAGCCTCAACTTCAATTAATTAGTTGAATACTTGATAATAAAAAAATTGCAAAAATAGCCAAATTGATATTTCAACCACGTAGCGCCTCCAATTGACCCAATACTTGATATTTGTAAACTTCACCAAGTAGCCAAATATAACTTTGATAGAAACTCCAAATAGAACTTGATAAAGTAGCCAAATTATAAATTTTTAACAGATAGCCAAAGTAGAATAATAGCAATATTGTAGAAAATTTGAGAGAGTTAGAGAGAATTGGAAGATTTTTGTGAAAAACATGATGAAATAATGGGGTATTTATAGAAAAAAAATAGTTAGGGGTGGTTATGGGGTGGTAGAGGGGTGAAATTGGCCGTTTTTTGCCGTTGGACAACGGCTAGGGGGTCAAAAGAGCCGTTGCCCAACGGCTAGTCACGGCTAGAATCCACCAGAATTTTTCTTTTTTTATTTTATTTTTTGAACCGGTCCGGTCCGGCCGGTTCCGGCCCAAATTTATACCGGTCCATCCGGTTTTTTTTTCGTGGAACCATTTCGGGACCGGGACCGGGTCCGGGGCCCATTAGGGACCAACGGTCCTGTCTCAACCGGTCCGGACCGATCCGAGCCGATTTCCGGCCCGAATCCGGTCCGGTCCGGTCAAAACCGGACCGTTAGTCACCCTTAGTCGCAGCTATTGTGTGAAACACTTTAATTGTCCAATTGTTCTCTACTCCATGTACTACTTAATTAGCCTTGGCACTCTATGTCTATGGATACTTAGCCATGCCCACACAACTAGCAAAAGACAGTGACTGACTAGATTATGGTCCATCACTGTGGACATCTAATTGCAGATTTGATGTTTTTGTCGTAATTCTACTTAGATGAACCAATTTGCTACAAGTAGCAAAGACTGACAGATATATCAAGTACCTATTTCAAAATTCTGGACCATTTCTAAATTCTAATACTTGGACTACTTGATGACTTTTAACAAGTTTGCTCTTCGTTTACCCTTCTAGACAAAAACTTTGGAACTATTTTGGGCCTCATTCATTTGAGGTCCAGTTAAAGTTTGGATCCATCTTTGATTTATATGATTTGGACAACTATTTGCTGTTTTTAGTGACTTTTACTTTTCCACAATACATATCAAAGATTTTTTTTTTTAACGAATAGAAGTAATTGACAATGTTGTCATTTCGTTTTCTGAAAATGGTTACTTTTAAATTTGCACTGTAACTATAGATTTTATAGTTGTTTCAAGCGTAACAAATTGATTGGAAAAAGATTTAATTTATATTTGGACAAGTACATACTAACATACATATAGACATGGGAAGCTAGCTTTTAGGTCAGAGGTTCAATTTAATCCCCTCATACAATATGTAATAGGTAAAAACTGTTTTTTTTACATAAAAGTCTCTGAATCCGCTTGAAATGAGAAAAATCTAGTGAAATGGCAAAAGTGTTAAAAAATTACTATTATAGGTTACAGGTTCAAATCTCAAATATACAATTGAGTGGACTCCCTTTATATAAAATTCTCGCTCCGCCCCGAATACACAAGTTTAATGAACTGATTTGACCTAAAAAAAGTAGTAGATTGAGCATTGTGGGAATTCAATGTTTAACTAGACATATATTTCAAACTTTAAGATCCAACCAGCCCATTAAGGTGTAGAATTTTGTAGTAATTCGTGGAAGTCTCGCGCATGATAACATTACCAGAAAAGTCGAACAGATGTTTTTTTAGTGTAAGTGTGAATTCAATTTTTAAATAAACTTTTCTTCTTTCCTTTTCTCGATTCCCCATTGTAATAGATTTCTAATGAAGGCCGATAAATGACTTAAAACATATCCCTAACACGCCACATTGGAACCTTCTCTGGATGTATTTCTTATCTTTTTCTTATTGCAGTGTTTTACGATGAAGTTTCTGCAATAACTCTATTCATCACATACAACAACTAGCACTAACTCTTCAGTGGAAAAATAAAAATAAAAATAAAACAAACTCAAGAAATATCTGATTGAATCGTTATACACGATACAAAGAGGAGGAAAAAAATCAAACAACCATTCTATAGAGAAAACATAATATCTGCCAATTTTTTCTACATAACAAGTATTTTAAGATTTTTCAAATGAATTACTATATGATAAACTAATTAACAATAATATTAGGAGCTACTTCAGCTCTCACTCAAAACCGGTAAATGAGTTATATTGAGCATTTACAATGTTGTAGATGAATACAATTTTAAAATGCGGAAGGTAATGAAATGCTGAGATTTATTGTTAAAATGTCAAATTTCAAGAAAAAAAATTTGAGTTTTAAGTTAAAGTTCTTATTTTTCTGATGGACTTCCAACCCCAGAATAAATTGCTGAAATTTGTAGTTGTAAATATTTACTTTCAGGAAAAAAAAAAAACTAAGTTTGACCTGAAGTTCTTATTCTTTTACTTAATTACAAGAAAATGCCAAAGTTTGTACTAAAATTCATATTTTTTCATCATGAAGTTTATCCAGTATAAATATTGAAAGTTTTGTATTAAAAATATGATGAGTTTTAAAAAAAGTACTGCATTTTAAACTAAACTTAATGTTTTTTATTATAGAGTTTAAAGTGCAGTATGAAATACTAATCACTTGTAGCTAAAAGCCTAAAATTACTAATTTTATGTAAAAGTTTAACTTTGGAACATTAAAAAGTGTATCGTCGTTGAAGTACATCCACTCGTAACTTGCAGTGTCTAATGATCGCTTACTTTGAAAACTGTGTCTATGACTTGTTGAACAAATTAAATAGTGACCATTTATCAAAATTTACCCCTTATGAAGGCAGTTGGCATAATGGGCTACACCTGCAGCTTATCCACCCGAGTGAAATTTTGATCACTAGCCATTTTTGGACGTGCTCGTTGGGGACTATCTACCGTTTTCAAATTTATTGAAGAATAGCCAAAAATTTGCGCGCACACTTAAGCTCCCATTAGGCTCAAATTTGTAACTTTTGTTTAGAGGGCCAAATTTGTAACAGAGTGTTAGAAATGTTCTATTTATGTAATTCACCATTTCCATCGTGAAAACCCCATTGTTAAGTTTAGGGGAGTTTTCAAAATTTGCCAGCCCACACTAAAATATTATCCGATCATGACTCAGTATACAATCGAAGCATGATTATATTGTGACAAATCAAACTTGTAAATATACCATTGTGGGTATACTGCGGCTATGGGGTATACTGCGACTGTGGAATGAAATACTTTTAGCTAAATGACCAGCTCAGGTAAATATTTTTAAATGTGGCTATTCTTAGTTCTAAATAAATGTCACTGGACATACAGGGTAAAAATCTCTTAAATTTATATAGTGGCTGAATTGCAAAACTGTGGCCCCATATGCAATGGTTTACATTTTTTTACCCCACATAACAATAGTTTAACAAAATGACTTCTATTTGGTTGAATGAATAAATTACGGACAGAAATACCTTTATTATCTTATAATGAATCCCGTATCCTCGCACTCCCTTTCTCCGTAAGCACAATCTAAGAGGCAGCAGGTGCCTTTGAACCCTCTTTCTCAAGCCACACTTGCCCTTGAATCTCCAGGCGGCACTTGCTCCTTCAAATCTTTTCCCGCTTTCTCCTAGATAACTTGAAGCGTTCTGCTTAATCCCTTCCAAAATGGATGTTAGGGGTTAAAGGGTAGTCTAGTGCATAAAGCATTTCGTAGGGTTCGTGGAAAATTCGCACCCTAATGAGAGTGATGTACAGAGCCAAGCATCAATTAGATATTTCCACGACTCGAATGCGTGGTCTATAAATTACATGAAGACAACTTTACCAGTTTGTTTAAGGCTTCACCCTACTAGAGGTATGTAATAAAGATGTTAGGTGACTCATATAAAGTTGAAATTTGATTGTTCCTTTTAACACTTTGAGTAGTACATTGATTGTTATTAAGGTGAATAACATATCTCTATATATACATCATTATTCACTAGTTTGGTTAGTATAGCTAATTGTATTATTCTGTTCAAATTAAATATACTTTCTTTTTTGTTATTTCCATACCCTAAAAGAACGTTGAAAACATAGAAACATATGGACATAGATTTTAGAGACCTTTTTTCAAAACAAAAAAGAAAGGAATTGTTTGTTTATAGATTTTGACAATTTTTCGGCAGGTTTTTGAGATAAAATTTTTAAGTTTTAAAAAAATTGTTTGAAGTAGTTTTTCAAAATTTAAAATTTTTTACTCATAAAACTTCAAGTAATATCCATATTCCTGACAAAACTTTAACTTTCAAAAAATTGTTTTTCAATTTCAAAGATTCTTTAATCAAATTTCAACCAGATTTATGTTCAAATGCTAGATGTGCAAGTGCTAAACAAAAACTCATGCCTGACACAACAATAGGGATAGCAATGGGACGGAGCGGGGAGGGGTTTAAGAATTATGCAGGGCGGGGTGGAGCGTTTTTCAAAATTTTGAAATAGGGCGGGGCGGGTTGCGAGTTGAAATGCTTTACTGATTACTGATTTTCTCTGCCAGCATATAATTGCTTTATCAATGAGTTGCTGTTTACTGTTCAACAAGGAATGCTCCAATTTGTCATATGTGATGTCATGGACTAATTCATATTATAAAATGTACAATTATTTTTATTCCAAATATAAAGCTTTTCCTTTTTTTTAATTATAATAACTAAATGCAAATGAACTGATATAACAAATGTCTAAAAGTGATTGTTAACTCAGACAACTCATTCCATCACCTACAGCCTCATTGAAAATCAGTTTAATCACTTTTTTTAATGATTAAACCATTTTAAAGAATAATAAAATGTTAAAGTTATTTATTTTAGCCTAATAAGAAAATACAATTTTTCTTTTTTTAAAAATCTGCAGAGCGGGGTTACGCAGGGCGGGACGGGTTCAAAACAGAAAAAATTGCTATGCGGAACGGGACGGGTTGAAACTTTGCGGGTGAAGCTTAGACTTGCCCCTCCCCGTCCAGTTACCATCTCTAGTTACAGACGACAATATCAACATGAGACCGCTTGTGTAATTATATGAAACCTTATGGACCAAGTGCACAATAATAGCTTAAATCTTACAAAAGTTAAACAAATAAATAGCAGAAAAAAAGTACTCCAATCTTTATAGTAATTCAGTTGTGACACACGAAAAGTAGAAATTTGAAATTCAAATGTAGTAGTAGGAGTAGTATCTTCTAGAATAAACGTAAATACAACAAAGCTATTTAGTGGCGTGGATACAAAGCTAATTTGCACAATTTATAAACCCTAACCTTCCCCCAATTTATTTACATTAAACAAACCAACAAACCCACCCTACTTCTCTCTACAACCTTCACTCTTCTCTATGGTTGGTTATATTTTATTTATAATTTATAGGATTTGTTTATTTGTGAAATTTTTAATATAAATGAATTACTAATATTTTTGTTTACAGGCTTTACCTAATCAACAAACAGTAGATTATCCAAGCTTTAAGCTTGTTATTGTTGGCGATGGTGGAACTGGTACGTTTTCCTAATGTTTAATTTATTTGATATGCAACTAATGCTTATATTAGATTAGGCTGCGTACATCACACCCTTTGGGGTTGGGCCTTTCTGGACCCTGCGGGATGCTTTGTGCACTGGCCTGCCCTTTTTATGTGTTTGTCTATTGTTTCTAGAACTTCGTATCGTAGAGAATGACTAATCGTGAATTATATTTAAGTTACCCGATACTTGTCCGGGTAGGAGTTAGTGTAGGCGTAGCTAGTTTTTATGAAGGAGGTTTAATTGAATCCTGTTCCCCAAAAAAGTTGTACAATACTATGCGATTGTGTTTTTTTTATCCTTTTTTATAAAAGCTGTTGAATCCCCTCGAGTCAAGGACAAATTCTTAGTAAAGTGGCAAAGGAGTTTCGAAAATTGCTTTAGGTCACTTGTTCCCCTCGTATAAAATCTTGGCTTTGCCCCCTGAAGGAAGTATGTAAATTGTGGAATAGGAGGTGTGCGCGCTGTTAGCTGGCTCATACACCACCATAAAATCATGTCATATTAGTCAACAACAGACCCCCGCTCTAATCTTCCACGAAAAGGAAGAAATTCTGCATATTTTTGACTAATTCAAGGTGAAGAAGTGTTCACTACAAGAAATATGTGTTGTACGATGAATATGTGAAGAAATGCTTACTTCCAGAATTATGTGTTGTATGATGATTACCCTCTATTTGTTGAAGCCAAACAAATCTTTGTAAATTGAACTGAATGTTGTTCAGAGATTTTAGTGGCTTGGTTCCTTTCTTGCGAGCTCTAAGTGGTGGTTCCTGTTGTAATTGGTATCGTGTTCTGCAGGGAAAACAACTTTTGTAAAGAGGCATCTCACTGGTGAATTTGAGAAGAAATATGAACGTAAGTTTATTTTTTGTTCTGATGGAATAAATTGTGGTTCACAATAATTGTGCTTTATTTCTTGTTTTGTTGGTTTCTTAGGAGTTGATTGTTTGTATGTTGTTTTCAAACAGCCACCATTGGTGTGGAGGTTCATCCGTTAGACTTCTTCACAAACTGTGGGAAAATCCGCTTTTACTGCTGGGATACTGCTGGACAAGAGAAGTTTGGAGGTCTTCGAGATGGTTACTAGTAAGTTACTTTCTTGAAGTAAAACCCTAGTTTCTTCAAGGCTTCTGCTGCATGAATTTTTTTTATTTCTGTTTGAATGCTTACTGTCAAACCTTAAGAGTGAATCTGTAAAACTAATAGCTTCCAGATGAAAGAATATTGATGTTAGGTTGTTAACAGCCATCAAACTCAGTCCATTGGCTGAGTTGTTGATGTTGGTTGTGCAATTAAGAATTAGCAATAACTTTTGAAATATTGTATTCTTCTGTCATGTCTTAATTGTAAAGAATAATTGAAACATGTGGTAATCTACGCCAAATGCTTCAGATGGTACTCCTACGACATATCAGAGGTGGCAACAACTAGGCTCATACTTACTCTCATCTCTTGTGTTAATCCTGCAGCATCCATGGGCAATGTGCAATTATCATGTTTGATGTTACAGCTCGTCTGACCTACAAGAATGTTCCTACATGGCATCGCGATCTTTGCCGGTTTGTCACTCTTCATAGGGCTGTCACCATTATACTCGGTGTAATATAATTGATAACATGCGATTGAATCTGAACTGGTTTTTCTGTGGCTTCTGTTTAGGGTTTGTGAAAACATCCCCATTGTGCTTTGTGGAAACAAAGTTGATGTTAAAAACAGGCAGGTTAAGGCAAAGCAAGTTACCTTCCACAGGAAGAAAAATTTGCAATACTACGAGATCTCTGCTAAGAGCAATTACAACTTTGAGAAGCCGTTTCTGTACCTTGCTAGAAAGCTTGCTGGGTAATGCTAAATGTTATTCTGTTTCCTGTTTTAGCGAGTTGCATATAATGGTGTGCTCGAATGAACTCAATATATTCTTGTCTTTTCAGCGATGCTAATCTTCACTTTGTGGAATCACCTGCTCTTGCTCCCCCAGAAGTATACATTGACATAGAAGAACAGAAAAAGTAAGATCCCTGTTACTTGTGGTGTTCTATTTTCTTATGTTTCTACTAATATGAAATGTCTCTGTATATTCCATACCATTGAGAGCTTTGTCAGAATATTGTAAAATTGTGCTAGCTGTTTATGTGACTAACTGTACTCTGCATACTTAGGAATGAACTACAGATTGAACAAGCTATTCACCAGCCACTTCCAGATGATGATGATGAATCCTTTGACTAGAAGGAATAGCTCAGAGCGGATCAGTTGCACCATTGAATATTTCTATATTCCTAGGTTCTTTATTTTGTATTTCGCATATTAGGCTTTTAGGCTTTAATCAGGATTTTACTAGTTGTGTTCGTCTGAATAGAATACTATATCCTGTTCCTAATGTGTAAGCGCGCACTTCGTCAAGATTCTGTTTGAGCTTATTATACATTCAATATTACTTTTATATTCCGATCCTGACGTGAGAGTGCACTTTGTCAAGGCGTTGTTTCAGCTTATTACATTCAATATCAGTTCCCTCTTGATTCTTAGCTCCCTTGAAGTTACCAGAGCCTCTCTCAACAGTGGTAGTGATAGCCTTGTACGAGTTCAAAATTCAGTTATTTTCTATACAATATCCGTCTAGCATCAAATACATTGCAAAATTAACAACGATTACTATGTCTTGTGATGCGAAGAGCTCTCCATTGGTTCAATCTACGAGCAGGATGAATTAAATGGTTTTTGAACCAGACATCTTTTGCGACACCAGTTACCTCTTTTCATAGACATAAAGCTGGAAACCGTGAGTGAACATGATCGAGAGATCTAGCCAAACTTGGTTCATTAGATGAAATGAATAACGGATATAATGCAAAGTCTAAGGAAACAGGAAATGCGAGGCCGTGCGTCGAGATATGAAGACACCTCAAAGGACTTAGTAGTAAAATGTTGAAGCACAGAATATACACAAAGAATCGTTCCCTAAGAGATGCTCAAGCTGCAATCTCTTTGGGTATGGACATAGAACTTCCTTACCAACAAAAGGGACTACTCTTGTGGATAAATGATGACATTAGGACTCGGTCCATCTTTGTAAGTGATAACAGAACCAGGCGTACTGCTGATGGTATTCATCCTATATGAACAGAGTAATAATTAGAGACAGAATGGCACACATCATCGACCTAGCTCGACAGATCGTGGGAAGGAACAAAATGAAGGGTAAAAAATCCTTATGAGGGTACGGGCACATGAGGGGGATATGGTTCTCCAAAGAGACTGTATTCCGGATTAAAGAATATCGGCCACTGGTATATAAGGTGCCAAACTGATCCTCTTAATCATACAGGCAATAGGGAGTCAAATTTTCAAGCTCTATAGTAGGAGAATCCCTAGAACAATGTTTAATAGCAGTGTTTCCAAGCAGTGTCTTTTACATTATGCCAGATATATGCAAATCCATAGGACTGTGTGCTCTCATTTGTCTATGGTGAAAACAACACTAGATTTGATTTCTCATACATACAAAACAGATACTAGCAGCTTATTATAGGTGATTCTTGAATATTTCAATGTGATTATATATGTGAATGAATATCTGGAAGGAGTTTCTTTCCATCTGCAGATCGTGACCACCTTCACTGACTCACTAGAGCAGATTGATATTGAGAAAATACCAGCCAGGGGAAGTATCCTCACTGGTCAAATAGCAGGACTCTTTAAGTAAACTTGAGAAAACACCATGCAATTTGCATTAATCCCAGTTCCCCAACTGTGAAGCTATTTAAGTTTTGGGGAGCCTGGAGTTTCAAGTGAGCTAACAACTACTTACACTCTGAGAAAGACATGTCAGATTTCCTATATTTATAGAAGATAAACATTTGTACTGAATAATGTTATTGTGTGGGTATACCAATTTTTGCTATTTGCCATATGCGAAAATCTGGCAGCAGCTGCAAGTAGGTTAAACAACTCTCGAGACCAGAACGAACTATGTACCAAATTCAACTAGCAACTAAATGTTGTGCAAACTCCAATATTTGCTAGAGAAACTTAACTAGTATAAAGAGACTGTTATGTGATCATGCTGAGGCTGTAAGATGGAGGAGTTGTATAAAGCAAAATCTAGAAATTTGAATGAAAGAGATGTAATGCATTCATTCTGTTTTACAAAAATGTACCCACACAGGTCAAGATACAAACTCCTGGTACCGGAACTGAGGATGGAAGGAAATGTATGAGGAGCTAAACCAGGAGGTTGCTTCCTTTTATATGCTTATATTTAGTGGATGGGATCATGTTTATCCAGGAGAGGGAAACTATCTGGTTCTAGCTGTAATTACCAAAATGTCAAGGAGACAAGTCTCATAGCAACAAATATATGATACAGTAATGTCAATAATGAAGAAGGATAAAGAATTTACATCAGACACTACACCAGCATAATTGTTCATTATCAAGAATGACCTTATACTAATACACCTTCTTCAGCTATGAAATCCAACCCCATTATCACCTCGCTAACAAGGTTAAGTTCTCGCACACACTAAAATTCAACGACACACTCTTGCCTGATTGTACTATGTAAGTTCACCTACGTGATCACAAGGTTAAGCTCTCACACGCTATGAATGAGTTTCACATATTTTGTGATCTATGAAGAATGGTGTGGAACTTTTTATTACTAGTAAATAATTAGAAAGCTTTCGTTAGGGGAAGAAAATGTTGCTAACACATCATGGCTAGGCATGAACATGATAGTGACAGTATGTCCTCAATGTTAATATTGCCAAAGCACATTATATTACACTATCACTTGGAACTTTATTCTATCTAGATGTGCTTGACATACTAGTCTTTCCTTCAAAGTTTACTGATTGTACCATGTTTGCCTACAGACTGCTACATTTTCTTTTATATAAACCTGAATGATTCCTTCATGAGGCTTTTCTTAGAAGGTTCCTTTCAAAGGTTCAGATTGGCACAGGGCCTAATAAAAGGTCAATGACAAAGCTGATCTATGGATTAACTGATACCTCTACTACTAAACCTAGTGCAAGACTAGACATAATTAATCTGGCAGAAGTAAATTAGTGTTGTATATTAAAAATCTTATAATATGCTAAGTCATATAAAGGAACACCTAGAATGGAAAACTTGGTATGGTCTCTAAAAAAAATACCAGCCAACTAATTTCACTTGTTATAATAGTTACCTGTAATTATCTTTCAAACAACTCAAATTATAGACGTTAAACTCTTATTTTTACTGCGCGGAATATGGCCCCCAGTTAAGTTTTGGATTTATTGCTTTTATTATGGACTGAGTTAGGCTTAGTCTGTGATTTTCTGGGCCATGCAACAAAGGTGGGTTCTGATAAAATTTTAGGGGTTGGTAAGAAGCAAAAGCTTTAATTTGTCCAAGAAAGGTCCAAAATAATAGGGGACTAGAAGGGTGCAGAAAGACAAAGCATGCTTATGGTTCCTTTTTTTCCTGCCTGAGCTGCCAAGTTTGTTGATAACTATTCCAACAACTAAGATAAAATCTTAATAAGCCTCAATCAAGAACTTGTTTTTTGAAGTTACATTTCAGCTACCATCTAAAAGACCATAGTCTTTAGACATGCAACCATAATAAGCCATGGGCTTCATTTTTGTTGGGCCTCCATTGTGGGACACCTTTGAAAAAGCCCACTCATAAACTCATCTGCACAATAAATGTGATGTTCTATTCTTTGTCCATTGTGAAAAGACCGGAACCTTCTTATATTTGAAAATACTTCAATCTTAACAATGTTGTTGTCCTTAATGAAATACTTTTATAAGAATTGACATGATTGCTATATAAAATATTATACATTTATGTATGTGTCGGAAGTCTTTCTTTCCTAAATTTTGTATCTGGCCAAATATTAACATAAAATAAAATTAGATAAAAGGAGTAATACGAACATCTTCTCATTAAAAGGCGAATTCCAAATTTTACATAAAAGGGTTTCAAACTTAACTAAACTAAATCTAGAATATTTTTAAACTAAAATCAACTATATATAACTCGAGTCGAAGATGGAGGGTGCAACTGATCCACTAAATCTAGAATATGCACTGTATATGATACAAGACACCCATCACTGTTTGTACTGTTTTCTTTTTGTTCTCAATCTTTAAACAAACTTGAGTAAAAACAATCAGACATTTATTAAAGGGAGATGTCTGGTTTATTTAATTTGTCTAGTCCAAGTTTAAACATTGAAACAAAGTTCAGTAAATAACAAATGATCCATTAAGTAGTTGGGGGTGCACCCTGTTCACCTTATCAACTTAGTGCCAATAGATGTGTCTCTATCCATGTCGGTTCAAACCACATCCAAAGCCCATACCCCCACCCTACCCCATATTTTGCACCATTATAGTCTGCTATAAGGCCTTCCTTTTAAAATTATCCACAGAATTAAAGTAAATCCATTACCGCGGAGAATGAGTCAAGTATTTTGTGTAAGAGCATGATTTACTGGAATTTTTTTTCAAAGTATAATTTCAAGACATTTGTGCAAATACCCCCCACCCTATCCCCACTTCTTTACTGGACTTAACACACTGTATATTGCCCACTAGGCCAACCCCATCATTCCAACCCAAAAGTGGGTGTACAAAAGCTGGTCTGTTACTTCACCAGCATGTTCAAAAACTAAGATGAGGGGGTGGCCTTAAAAGTACACTACTCTTAAAAAATTTCTTGGCCCATCTGAAGTTAATGGGCCCATGGGCCCATTTCCATTAGTTTTGAGGAGTTGAAGGCAACAATTAGTAACTTTCATTGTCGGTAGGTAGTTGTTTGCTACTATACATTTCAAAAACTGCTACTATATATATTTCTCATACATCTTTTCAAAAGTCATCTTCTATTACTACTATCCTGAATGGTTATCCTTTACCTTTGTCCCTACTGTTTTGCCTCTCTTTGGTGAATTGGCCATTCATTCTTTTCCTTTATTATCCATCTGTCTTCTTACATATATATCTACATCTACGCATGTCTTCTAAATATCAATTTGAACTCAAGTGCAATCCATATATGTGACAAACTTGTAACGTGTCAAAAACAAAAGAATAAAAACTAAAATCACATGCATAAGCTAAGTGTTATTTTCTTTTCATATTTATGATGACACATTACGGGTAGTGATATATGACACTCACTGAAGGACGACAAAGAGCTCTTGGAGTAATAAATTTGAGAGTTCTCTGGCTAGGGTCACATGGGGACTATCATGTGATGATATGGAATTTCAAGAAATGTATACATAAATCCTTTTATGGTAGGGTAAAGGGTACGTACCCTGATCATGAGATGAGATAGAGAGAAGAACTTCGTACACATGATCGAGCTAAAATAGAGTTGGTGGGTTCTGAATGAGTGTGATCGTATAATCTGTATACATTTTAATTCTTTTTACATAGTTTAAGTGTAATTCAATTAGTTTCGTTGAACTCGCACTAAACCAGCCCTGCATGACTACAATCACTTCATCTCAAGAAATAAATGGCAAACAAAATGCAAAGTAAGAGGGTGGGGGGGGGGGGAGTGCTTTGTAACAGGACATGTTGGGGCACAGTGGCATGTGGTTAAGGTCACAAAGGGAGAAGCAAAAATAGGAGGATAGCAAGCAACTGTCCTTGTCTTTGCAGCAAGTGATACTAACAAGTGAGGCATATATGAAGTAGGGGAATATGAGATCACTTCATTACCTTTTTCTCATTCTTTCGTACAGGACTTGGTAGGTGGCTAACTGACTTTAATTTGTTATGTTATAATCTCTATATAAGATTGAATTTGCTTTTTATGCAAACTGGAACACCAAGAATATTAGAATATTGCCATCCCAAAGATTATGAGGCCCAAAAGATCAGTTTAATTTCCTCTTGCATTGGATCGAGAATTTAGACGTTGTGAGTCCTATTTATACTTAATTTGTCTGCACCTATTGTTGAATCCGCCACTATGAAAAGAGAGGCTAAATATTAGGAATGGGTTAATTTGTGAACAAAGCACAGATCTTGGCGTAGAGCCTCATTGGAGGAAGTGTGATCTTGTAATAGTATTTATTTGATAATTACCTGTTGATAATAGAAGTAGACGTAACTTCTAATTAAGTCCTAAGAAACATTATTAAAAGGATCTTATTCGAGTTTACACTTAAATAGTAGAAGTGCTAGTTTATTAGTGGACATTATCTCTAATTAGGTGCTCCCACTTTATCATCAAATGACCATATATACTTGTATAACTAACCTTTAAATTGGATTTCTCCTCTTGAATCTTCTTTTCTGTAATGAGTAAGCACATTATGATCATCGATATCACCTCAGATTTTATAAATATCGTAGTTATAATTACGTTGTTCTTAGCCAGTTTGCTTTTCTGTCCACTCCGATCTAAAGAAAAATACTATTAAAGAAACATTGACTCTATTATATATAGGGACACAAACTTACAAAGTTTCTTTTCAATCAAAGTTTTTCCATGATATCTATGAATGTAATTGCCTCATCCATTTTTGCTACAGGCATATTTGAAATTTCGCGTTGAAAAAATGCATTAAACTATTGATTGCATTTTGAAGGCTATATATAAAAAAATTTCAGATATTTTAACGTCCATATCATCTGTGATAAGTATTAATTGTCTACTTGTTTATAACTTAGGTATCGGAAGCTAATAGTAACTCAAATAATCTCACTAATTAATGTAATGGTTTCACATATTTCACCATAATAAAATAATCATACAAAGAATGCAATATAAACTCAAATAAATAAATGAAAAGTAATTCAACTATAAACTAAACTTTTAAAGAAGAGTGATTGACACAATTTCAAAATTATTTACTTGTTACTTTTATACGACATAGAAGACGAACAAATATTCTGAGAAGAAAATATTAGAAGGTATGGCCGTTGGGAAAAGAGATATATGCACACAATAGTTGTTTTAAAGGGACAAGACATTTAGCATGAAATGCAGCATTGATTAACAAATATTCCATCCGTCCCAAACTAATTGTCGTTTTTAGCTTTTTCACGCCCATTAAGAAAATCATTAAATAGAGTATGTATTTTACTATATTACCTCTATTTAATGTTTGATTATTAAAATTTACTTAAGAATTCTTTTAATTATTAAGGATATAGTTGGAAAGAATTGACAATAATAGTCTTGAAATGCTAAAACGTTAACTAATTTGGGACAAATGAATCTTGCTAAAGCGTCAACTAATTTGGGACGGAGGGAGTAATCAAACCTAAACTTTATTTTAATTAGACAAACAATTACTCCATTGTTATTCCCAAGTGAGTTAATTTGCTAAACTATGAGGGGTTTAACTGAAAAAGCAAAAAACACAAAGGCCTCGATTCGCGAGGGTTTCTGAGCAAAAAAATTAAAAGAATCAGTATTTTAAATATGACGAGAAGTTCGAAGAAAAGTACGGATTGGTCCGTGAAGATTCTCTAACTGGCAGTGACAGAGTTTGTTATCTTTGTGTACTTAACAAACCAACCTGACAATTTTATCTTTTTACACTTTATTGAACTATGTGAATCTTGCTTTCCATTTCTACCCTTGTCAATCAAGTTAACCAATCCAGCCTTTTGAGTTAATTACACTTAAAAGCTGCAATTTGCCACTAATCATGGATTGTTTGCATGCCCTCATTATATAATTGCAATTATATTAAATAATCTCGTCACCCAAAACGGAACTATCAAGAGGTCATTTGGTTCAAATGTGGAGTATCCAAGGATTAAAATCGGAATAAAAATGGGATAAGTAATCTCACCTTATTTATGAGATAGGTAATTTCATGATTTGTGATAACTTTTATCTCGATTTGGCTTATACCAATAATCAAATATTGGATAAACTTTATCCCACATCTTATCAAGAATTATAATCTCAATCATCTAAACCAAACGACCCCTTAAAGTTCATGATACTAGGTTTTCTTTAATTTCCTTAAAAAACTGAATATCCTTGGAATGTCTCAATTTATGTGAATTTACTTGATTTAACACAAAATTTAAGAAATAAATAAAAAATTTCAAATATTGCGGTCCTAGAAAAGACATTGTATTTGTGTGGCTGTATTCTTATGAAATTTGCGATCTTAAAAGATTCATACAAGCATCTCGTCTGGCAGGGAGTAAAAGACATAAGTTACATTCGATACTAGAGAATAAAATTCTTAATTTAATTCCGTCCAATTTTTCCTTTAACTAGTGTCCTTTTGTGATTTGTGAATAGAAATTATTAAGAATTTAAAATCAATAATCTTAGAAGGAAGACTACGGGTCCGATCATGCTTAATATTCAGAGCATTAAGACGCCGAGTTGGTAATGAACAATTATAAAACCACAAGGATGTGTAATTTTTCGTGCTGAGTTAAGGGCTAAATAACACGTTCATGGTGCACATATATGTAAAAATCACTCATTGTTTGTGGTCGAAAAAACAAGATTTTTCTTAATGGAATCCTTTGATTAAATGGAGACTGGACATAGGCATGTTGTATCAGCATAAAATCTGAGTTGTCTATCCCCTACTTAATTTACACTTGTCCTGTTGATCAACTGTTAGTTTACATATTAGTAAAACTGTCTCTAATCCTCCTTGCAATGTGACTGTTCACTAATCCGTTTGGTACGAATACAAATTATACATTAATTAGTAATGTAGGAATTAATAATACAAAGATGGGTAATACAGAAATAGTAATATACGAATTTTTTTGGGGTGCTTGGTGCATTGTACAAAATATTAGGTATAGTTTTGTCTTTTCATGCTTAATCCATGTATAAGTAATGGGTGAAAAATCATTTACACCCCAACTTTACTTTAAAATAAAACTCTCCCTCAACTATGGACAATTGTCATTATTTCCCCTTTATTTCAATTGACTTTTAAAAATATCTACTTTACCCTTTTGATTATCATACCTTTATATTTTTATTTTTTTTATTATCTTGATATCTCAATTAACTATGCATGATTCAAAAATGTAACCAAACAATGAATTAAACGATACCGAATCTAATACCATGATTATTTCACCTAATACATCATGTCAAACAAGTAAAGTCCTATATTCCACGGAAGACTTAGAAAAAGTTGTAAACACCCAATTCGTAGCCTCCTCTTGTGTGATTTTTATCAAGAATATTTGCTAGCATATTCAAGGAAGTTCAAGATTTAACACATGCAAATAAAGAGTGATATTTGAGCTATAAATATACCGTATAATTTTTCAATAAAAAGTGTTCAATCGAGCATTTTCCGCTTAACTGTATTCCCAAATATATCCGCACTTTGGATACACTTGAGAAAGCCAAAAAAAAAAAAAAAAAAAAAAAAAAAAAAAAAAAAAGGAAAAGAGGAGTTGAGTGAGTTAGGTTGCAAAAGTGAAGTATGGCTAGGAAAAGAAAAAAAGAATAGCAGTGAGGGAAACAAGAATTGTGTGTAGAATGAAGAACAGGGTGATGAGTTGGTCTGATTTGGAGATAAAAACAAAAGAATAGCTGGAAACTTAAAGAGGGAGCTAATAACCTATTGCCTACCAATCCCTCTTCACCTGTTAATGTATTTTTTGACCTTTACCTGCAGAGCTAAAGCAAAGCTCATCTCACCTTTGATGTAACTTGACAAAAAAGGCAAATATAGATGTGGACAAACCAGAAATAAAACTATCTTTATATGATTGGATGACACCTGCCTTCCCATGATTAGACGTAGCTGTAGCCCACATTCAGACAGTTGCAAAACAGACTCCTCACAACCAGTCTTTGCGTGGACGAAAGCTTGTTAATTGGAGTACCACAGTATTGCAAAGACACAATTCGATCAAGACTTTTGAAATTAGTAGTCTAAAATAAATGATAAATATTAGTGTAATAAATTGTCTCATTTAGAGTAAACTTGTAAGTAAAATTGTGTTTCCAAAATTTAAATTATATCATTCTTTTCTATCTCAAAAATTCCATGAGATCATATTAAATCCATAAATTTGAGATCCACAAATATTCAAGATATCAAATATGTCTTTCAAACTGCTTCTTGATAATCAAATATTTCAAGAAGATCTATATCTTACTACATTCGGAAAATACGATGTTCTAGTCCTCAAATTATGGATAAATTTTTTGGGAAGAAGAATCAAAAGAATACACAGAATTGTACTTATAATTGTGATGAATAATAAATTCATTCTTTAAAAAAACCATTCTTTTCTTAATGAAATAATAATTAGATTTAGTTATGTTTTTGGAACTAAGGGGATACATTTTTATTTACAACGGTACTTATGTCACTGGATATTTACTGCCCGATATTTACTCACCAAACCTTAAGTAAATAAATAGATAAATCACGTAACATCTTTTTATTTTTAAAATTGAACATTAGGCCACATCCTTAAATATGACAAAGGTAAGGCTTATTTAATGATACATACAAATATTATACACAATTTTTTAACACTATGAGTGCGGTTTCACATATCATTGTAGGAGTGTTTTTTATATCAGATTACCGTTGATGTTTAGTTATGAATTTATCTATCATTGCTTTTTAAGCGATCTGATTTATATATAAATACTTTTTACAGTATTGTCCAAAATTGCATTACCACCTGCAACGAATCGAGGAAGAAGAGTTACGAAGTTGGTAGGAATATACTCTATCCATTTCAAAATGGATGACACTATTTCCTTATTAGTCCGTTCCAAAGAGAATGACACAATTCTAAATTTGAAAACATTTTTGAGTTGAAACTACTACTTCACCCTTAATGAAAATGTTTTATAGCCACATATTTATGTAGGGCTTATTTAAGACCACGAGTTCCAAAAATCTTAACACATTTTTTAAATTCCGTTCTAAGTTAAATTAAGAAAACCATTTTAGAAAGGAGGGAGTATATTCATAATAATTGTACTCAAGGAAAAGGCAGAGGAAAAGGGGCAAATGCTAAGACAAATATAATTTACATGCATTCCCCATAACTGTAAGAAAAGATATGCCAAAGTTAAAGCCATGCAGACATCACTTTGTAGTATCCAAAAAGTCATGCTACCTGTAAAAGTTTGTTAGCTTTGGACTCTTGTACTCCACACAATTTTTTTCACAAATTTGAAAAGGTACTACACATATATATGTATTTCATGTACTTTCCCATCATATTTCAGAATCGATGTAACTACACAAAAGATAATGGATTCTACTATGTATCTCATTTTCTTGACAATTCTGAAAACTACTACAGTTTTTTTATTCAAGATAATACAACTCGATCGGAAAAGCAAAGTGGATAAAGCAACTGTGTCGATTGAGTGAAGTTGAGCTCCGAATTATTGAGCTTCACCTGGTTATTGAGTCCTAAGTTTAACTTCCGGTGCTTCTTGGTTTTATATTCCCTCTGTTCCAAAATGGTTGTCATAAGTTGACTTGAAGCGGAGTTTAAGAAATGTGGTAAGATTTTTGAAATTTGTGGTCCAAAATAAGCCATATATAAATATGTGGCTATAAAGCATTTCATAAAGTAGTAGTTTCAACTCAAAAATGTTTTCAAATTTAGAATTGAGTCATTCTTTTTGGAACGGACTAATAAATAAATAATGACATCTATTTTGGAACGGGAGGAGTATACTTTAATTTTGAAAATAGTGAACTAAGATAAAGTTAAGTGTAGCGACATGGATGGTGAAATTTTATATAATAGACTCCAACTGATACTGAAGTGTAATATTGGTGTGTACTTGTGTTCATGTAGTTTAGCAATTACACATTCAATTCCATAACGAAATGGAATCCATTATATATTGACTTTACACACTTAATTGATCTCGAGCTTATTACTAGTTATTCGAAGACTTTTATTTGAAAGAATCATTTTCTTTTTGAATACTTGATTCATGTAAATTTTACTATTCTTCACCAATTGAGCCTCTATAGCATTATTCATAAGCTTTGCAAAATTTTGATAGAAATCCAATTGTGTAGCAATGTGCCACTTAACACGGATTTCGCTCTTCAAAAAGTTCAGAGTGGTAATAATATACTTCATGGATTTTTGGGTCATCTTGTGACTTGTGATTATGAATAATTAGAAGTATCTTTTGATTTCATGCGCAATAATGCGTTTGATTTGATTTGTGGAGTGCCTAATGCAAAAACAATTATATACATAGAATGGCCTTTTCAAATTGATTCGTTGAGCGGTTAATGTTACAAACTTTTTTGACTAATCTAAAGGATATTGACTGATGTTAACTTCCATTAATTAACAGTGTTCTTGATTGATAATAACGGTATATAAAGAAGATAAACCTCAAATCACTAACTATAATTTGCTACTTGTGATTGTGAAGGTCTAAGGAAGCCTATCAACCTTTTAATCATGAGTGTATAAGCATGATTTGAGGATCTTGAGAATTAAATTAGAAAAGGGGTAAAGAAGAAACACTGAGAAGAAAAAAGTTTACTTAATGGGGTCTTGGCCTTCAAAATAAAAGTGTCTATAAATAGTAGTAATGATAGAACGATTCATGCCCTTGAGGGGAATTGTGGGGAGTTTCTTTATCCATGTTTGGAGGATGAATTTAAGCTAATCTTTATGCAAAAGATGTGATATGGTGGGGTGAGATTTGCTACTAGATCTTTGTGCATATCCCTTTTTTTGCTCAATTGTTATTTGTCTTTACTAAGTCTTGTACCACTTTTGAATGTCTCCTCTTTGTTTTTTATATTAAGGAAAATTTTATAAAAAATAGAGATTATTCTGCATATATAATTTAATTGTCTTACATAGGTTCAAGTTTATTATTCACATTCAATCATAACCAATTAAATACTATAGTTCTTCATTTTTCGTACACCTAGAACTGTTCATTTGTTTTTGTCTCAATTTACAGTCCAAAGCATGGTATAATTGAATAAGCAAAAAATGAAGGATAAAAATTTTAATTTTGTCTTTTTTCCCATTTATGGACCATTATAGTGTCTTGCAGTGGAAATATTGTGTACCCTTTTCTTTTTCCCACAGAATTCTTCTTCTTATCGAACAATGTCCTCTTCTAAGGTCTTTGATACCCTACTCAAGCTTTTAGCTATGTTAGAATGATTCTTGAGCAGGTATGCTAATTAGAAATGTTATCTACTCAACTACTAATTTGAAGATAATGTAAAGTATGCATAACTTGGTTTTGATTATATGAGTAAATAAATGATAATTAGACAATATTCGCTTTACAAACTAGCTTTTGGAACTGAATAAATTCAATTTTTATTTTTTTTAATATAGTATTAGAATCAAATCCGTTCATATTCTTAATTTATTAACGGTGTTGGACCTTCATACTGTTGAGGGCAAGTTTTATTAATGAGCGATTTTGATGGCTGATTTATGTTTTAAGACAATTTTTTAATAGGTTTTCTTGAAAAAGAAAAATAGAAGGAATTGTGTAAATTAATCTGGTAGCCGTAGATGGAGCAGCCAATAACCAATGTAGACATGACAGTTGATTTTTTACCTTACCCTCCAATTCTGAAGCTGATTGGCAGCCTTTTTTGTTATCAATCTTACATTAAAGTAGCACTAAAAGAATTGAAGGAAAAGAAGAACTTATAAAAAGCAAAAGTTAAAAGTGGATAAATATTGCAAAATCATAAAGGTACATCATCAGCTGCAGGCTTTGTTTGTTAAATTGATGTTGGTCATTTTCGATAGTTCCAAAAAAAATGTTTGTGCGATTGCATCTTCTGCTTTGTCCTCTTCTTCCTACTGATTTATTCCTCCTCCTAAAATTCTGAAAGTTGCAATAGTAAAGCTGGGCCATGAACAGGTAAATTTAGGACCAAGTTAGATCTTCTTTCAGAGTTGATATCTCTGTTTGAGTACTAGTAGTGTAAACGCCAAAAAACCCAATAGTAATGAGCTTAATATGATGGTCTTTGGGAGCATGGATAAATGCTCATATCTCAGTTCTATGATTGATAATTTGATATAAATAGAAAGCATTTAATTGTCATTAAATGGACATCAAACTGTCTGCATGCACTGGATGAGAGCATTCGACACAACGATAAGTCATTTCTATATTCAAAGGTTGGAATTTGACAAAATTGACAATAAGACACAAATTTCCCGGTGAAAAACTCTCACATTTTCTTATCATCAACATGATTTATGTACAACTATAAAACCTAGCTAATGAACTTGGTCCAAGACACAAACAATTGAAAATCCTAGCTAATTAATTACAACTATGTCCCTAACTCCTACTATTAACATATACGTCATTATCCCCACCTCCTTCAAGTTGGAGCATGCGGATTCTTCATGCCCAACTTGTCAAGGAAGTAGTCGTATTGTACTCGTCCAAGAGCCTTTGTGAAAATATCTACAGCTTTGAGTGTCTGTTGAGACATGTCCGGGACGATTGTGCCTTCGAGGATTTCATCCCAGACAAAAGGACATTAAACTTCAATATGCTTCATCTGTTTCGTTAAACACTGGGTTTCAAGCTATATGAAAGGCTGCTTGACGATCGCATTTCAGTTGTATCGAGAACGGATGACTGACTCCGAGACACTACAAAACTCCCTTAAGCCATTCCAATTCACACAGGGTCATAGTCATCGACCGATACTCAACTTCAACCGAAGATCTGCAGACTATCTGATGCTTCTTCGTTCTCCGAGAGATCAGTGAGTTTTCCAACGAGACATACCATCTGGTAAGAGAGCGTCTGGTCAACGGGCATCCTGCCCAGTCTGAATTGCACCAACCGTATAAATGAAGGTCATAACAAGAATTCATCACAATGCCTTGACCCGGACAACCCTTCAAATAACGTGTCACTCAAAGAGCTACTTCCCAATGCTCAATCTGTGGTTGTTGCATAAATTGAGACAATATATGAACACTGTACGATAAAATCCGGTTGGATAAAATAAAGATAAATCAATCGCCTGACAAGTCTTTGATATCTTGATCTTTCACAAACTGACCACTTGCATGTGTCAACCGGTGATTCTGCTCCATCGGCGTAGCAACCGGACGAGCACCCAACAAACCAACTTCTGCCATTATATCCAAGGCATACTTTTCTTTGACTGAGGAATATCCCTTTAGGACCCCTTGCTACTTCAACTCCCAAAAAATACTTCAACAGTCCGAGATCTTTCATGTGAAAACAAACAGAGAGATACATCTTGAAGATTTGAATAACTTTTGAATCATTCCCGGAAATAATCACATCATGCACATAAACGAGTACACTAAATCGATTGTTTCCCTTGTTCACCCCAAACAAAGAGTAATCGAAATATGACTGTCGAAACCTATAGTTTTCTAGAGCAGCCGATAACTTTGCAAACCAATAATAGGGAGCTTGCTTCAAATCATAAAATGATTTTTCGAAGACAACAAACCTTTCCGAACCCATCAATTAGATACGCAGAGGCAACTTCATATAAACTTCCTCATAAAGATCATCGTGTAGAAAATAATTATGAACATCTATCTAATACAATTTTCAAGTTTTAGCAGTCGTTGATGACTAGTACTCCCTCCGTTTCAAAAAAGGACGAACCTTTTCACTTCTTGAAAGTCAATTTGACTAATCTTTGAACCTAAATTAGACTATATTAAATTAATATTTTCAAATAAAAATTTACATATTAAAAAACTATACGAAAAGTACTATAACATGCAACTCTTCGCATATCAATATGATGAAAAAAATCGTCTTAAATTGTTGGTCAAAGTTCATCCAGTTTGACTCTTGAAAAGCGAAAGGTTCATCCATTCTGAAACAGAGGGAGTATCTATCTTAGCTACCGGAGAAAAAGTCTCTGTGTAGTCAATTCTTTTAACTTGGTAATTACCAACGATCACCAGCCTAGCTTTATACCTCTCAATGATACCATCAGAGTTGTACTCTATTTTATTACCCATAGACATCCGAGCGCCTTCTTTCCCGGAAGCAAGCACTCGATTTCACATGTCTTGTTTGCTTCCAAAGGTTGGATCTCTTATCACATAGTTGTCCGCCACCTTTTATCTTTTACGGCTTCATAAAAAACGTTGGTTCATTTCCCACCGTTATTGATGCAAGGAAGCTCACATGCTTCAACGAGAAATTATCACAGTTAACATAGTATGCTAAAGGATAAGGTGTACGTGAGGCTTGTTGAGGCTCGAGTGAACAATCAGATTTGATAAGTTGGTATTTTACCAACTTAAAGACTATTTTAGACTTCTGTTTTTAATCCAAAAGCATATTACTAATGCTATGCTTTTCTAAGTTCCAGGTCAAAAGAAGTTTACAAGAGTTAATATATAAAGATTGAAACTAAAGAGCAAGAAAATAGAGCCAAAGTGTGAAGAATGCAGGGTAGGGCACCCCGCCCTGATCATTATGTGGGCTACCGTTGGAGATCCAATGAACCATAATTCCAAGATTCTCAATTGGCGCCCCGCCCTAAGGATTAGGCGGACCACCTAGGAAGGTTTAGAATGTTAGATAATCTAAGCATGAAAAGGCTCCCCGCTTTAGTGAGTAGGCATACCGCCTTTTGAAGTTCAGAAAGTTGGAAAACCTGAAGCACGAAAGGGTGCCCCACCCTGATGATTAGGCCGATTGCCTCCTGAGATACAGAGAGTGTGCAACTCTAGAGCTACAAAGGGCGCCATGCCTCAAGAATTGGGCGGACTGCCCTAATCCTTCAAGAAAGAAGCCTCAAGTCAGCCACGTCAAAAAAGGGCGGATCGCCCCTGTCTTTAGGCGGGTCACTCTTGCCAAAATGAAAATTTTGTATTAAAATCCATGCATAGTATAAATTTAACATAGTAGCGTTTCGTCACTATTCTATTCCATATTACAAACTACTACTACTTGGGCTAGACTTGATATACAAGTACAATGTCTTCATTGATCTGTAAGTTCTTTAAGTTTTACTTTAGAATCTTTAATCCATTACATGATTATGTTTTTTATTCAAACCCCTAGTATAAAAAGATAAACTCATAACTAGGGGTGTAAATATGTTATACGTGGTAGAAAATCAATGGATGTTTAGTTTCACCAAACATAATATGGGAAATGATTTGCTAACTTCTATAACATTAACATAAAAACTTTAGTGATCATGACATTAAAGTTTCATTTCTACTTTCCTAGTTAAAGACTTAGGAGGATTAACTAGTGTAGATTAGCAGACTTAGCAAGAATTTGGGTGTTGTTGGCTAAAACTTAGCCTGACCCATCTAAAAGAAGTTACACTCGGAAGAGATCATCTTTCATTGGGTCCATGAGTTAGACCTTTATGCGCTAAGCGATGGCTCTGGCGAGCATAGTGAGGTAGACTCCTTTTAGGCCTGACGGATTCTAGGGGTTACCTTAGAATGACTTGACCATTTTCATACCCATGTTCGGTTGGTGAAAACAGTACACCCATTGATTGGACACCACTCAAGCCGTTTACACCCTAGGTTCCTTCGTATAGAATCAATACTTGTTTTACATACTTGTCATTAGCTTATGGTAGATTTTACAACAAATACTCCTACTATCTAGGTCTATCAACTAATACTCTTTTGTATCCAAATCATACTATTTCTATGCCAAAATCCTTTTCAGATATTCCAAAAATACACATCTACGACTTCTGCTTTCATACTTATTACTCATTCGTCCTTGATTACGGGCATAACATAAGCATCCAAACACTCTCAAGTGATCATATTTTGGTGTCACATTTATTAGGACATCATATGATGCCTTTTCATTAAACACCAAAGAAGGAATCTGATTAATCAAGTAACACGTTGTCATAATACACTCTCCCCAAAACTCAATAGATAAGTGTGTTTGAAATCTAAGTACCCGGGCTACATTCAAAATATGCGATATTTTCTTTCAACTCTTCCATTTTGTTGTGGTGTCCCTGCACACGAGGTTTGAAAGATGATTCTTTGTTCATGAAAATATGCTTTCATACTTGTAAACTGGGTTCAACGGATAATCTTGATATATTTATGAATTTATCTTTCTACCATTGCAAAGAAATCTTTTAATGCTCGTCCGACATCTTTCTTATCAATCAACAAGAATGCCCATACAGACCGTGAAAAATCATCAATAATTGTTAAAGAATAAGAGACATCACATGAAGTTTCAGTTCTATACGGACCCCACTAGTCATAATGTATCAACTCAAACCTCTCATGGGCTTTATTTCGCGCAAACAAAATACATTCCTAATCTTTTTTGCCCGATGACATATATCACATGTTTTTTTATTTTTCTTACCACTACAATTCCTAACTTCTTGAATTGTGAAAGATTTTGTTACTTGAATCGAAGGATGTCTCAACCTTTGATTCCACAGATCCAACACATCCACTTTCAAGGCCTTTATTAGTGATACTATTTGGAAGTAGTATAGTCCATCCATTCATTGACCCGTGCCAACCAATGTGCATGTGGTCATATCATGCATAACACACAAGTAATTAACGAATTGCACACAACAACCAAACTAATCAATTAACTAAGATACCGAAACTAAGTTGCACGTCATTCCGAGCACATAAAGAATATTTTGGAAGGCCACGTGCTCATGAATATGGATAGACCCTTCTTTTGTAGCCATGGTGTTGCATCCATTAGGCAAACCCACTAGACAGTGTGTAATATTATGTAGGTCTCTCAATATTTTCAACTTGTCGGTCATATGATTCGAATCTCCAGTATCAATTATTCACGGACTATGAGTTGTCGTATCATTCACTTGATCATTTATGTCTGACTTCTACTTATTCAACAACACATGCGCAAGTTCACTACTCAATCCAGGGACACCAGAATTCCAGGATCCCATTCCATTTGCCGCATGAACCGCATTTGCTTCTGTTTCTTCACGACCATTCGAAGTCTTATCGAGCAAATATCTTTCATCACTATTTGGAACTTAATCTCGAGTACACGGCCAACTCTCATTCTGTGAGTCAAATTTCCACCACTTTTGCTACCCAATAGCTTCATAGCAGTATATTGAGTTACACCCTGAACAATCACAATTGTGACACTTCACCCCTTGCCACTTATTATCCATACTTCTCTAAGTGAATGTTGCTCTCTCTCGGTTGCTCTATCCCGAAGCTTTCCTTCTCACTTGTTCTTTCAACAAATCTTTTGAACTCTTTCCAAATCACTTAATGGTTTCGTCCCTGTAACATATCTTCTTCAGGGCACTCGAGACTGTTTGAACCTGTCTCTCCCTTTCATAATCGGACTTCCTGACATCCTCGTCTATCGCAGACCATTCCTTTGACGTGACCTTTGATGACTGCGACACCAGTTCCTTCATATCGAACGACCATCACTAAATTTTTCTACACACTTTCACGGAGAAATTTTCATGATTCCGATCACTTTTTCAATCAATAGCACGATGGCTCTGATACCATGATAAATTGACACAATAAGACACAAAATTTAGGGTGAAAACTTCTCACATTTCCCAATCATCAATGGAGTTTATATACAAGTATAAAACCTAGCTAATGGGCTAAGACACAAACAAACAAAAAAATCCTAGCTAATTTATTACAACTATGTTCCTTACTCCTACATTATTTGCACATATGCCATTAAGTTACATTTGAGATAAATTTTCCAAAAACAAATATTTCTGTGAGTAAAATAGCTCAAATAATATCCTAACTTCATGAGGGCAAAAAGGAGCAGAACAGTTACATGATAAGATTACCGGTTTGCGTCACACACAAACACACACTCAAAAGAAAAAAAAAGAATCAGTATTACTTTAGTAATCGCCCTTTAGATGTGAGAAATAAGTATGACGTATACTCTCTAAGTTCCAAAAGGAATGACCTACTCTGATTAGGTATGGAGTTTAAGAAAGAAGCTAAGACTTTTAAAATTTATAATTTAAAACAAATCATATAAATATGTGTGGTTGTGAATCATCTCATAAAGTAAAATAATTATCAAATTTAGAAAGTGGTCATTCTTTTTGGACGGACTAAAAAGAAAATGTAGTCACTCTTTTTGAGACGTAGGGAGTAGAACTTTTAAAAAGCTATAGTGAGGGTGACAGACTTCTATTCAAAGGTAGCGGGTTTCTTCTTTTTCAGAATTTGTCAATGAGAGGAAAGCAAGCAAGTTTGAAACCTCAAGATCTTTCAAGGCATGCGAAGCCTTTATCAATTAGGTCCGCTCATCTACTAGGGGAATTAATTGACTGAATTCATTCCTAATGATGTGCCGTTAAAATCAGTGATGGATCTATTATTTTAACTTTATACTTTCTGGATTCAAAGGCAGAAGTGCTAGTAACTAGATTCTAACTACCACACAAAAATAATTATTTTTCCTATGTAAGAAATAGAATCATAGTACTATGAAAATCCCACTAAGGGATATTTACGAGACACTAATGAAAAGATAAACTGATAAATTCACAAACTCACAAGAAGTAAAAATCAGGTCACATAGCCAGTTTGTAGTGCCGAATGAGAAAAAATCAGTGTTTGAAAATATTTAGAATCACAACCATATTTAAGGACTACGAAAATTTCCAATTTTCCTAGGACATTGAACTAGATTTTTTAATGTCCCAAATTTTTTTTAAATGTGAATGTTAAATATGAAGTCCTAGAAAATTTTCTCAGACTTTTAAAAGAAATTTTCCTAGGACCGCAAAATATGAAGTCTCCGGATAATTTTCTGGAACTTTGAACTAAACTTCGGGAAATTTCTGGAGTTCAGTCCAATTTTTTAAGAAAATTTTCCTCGTGTTTTCAATTTCGTTTAAGCGGTGACTATTATTATTAAAAAATTGAAGCGAAAGCTGTTTTTCTTTGAGTGACTTACAAACTTGCTATTAATTTCTTCAGTTTTTCCCTCACAAGAAGTCATAAAATGTCATAGTTTGACTTGCAACGAATTTAAAAAAATAAAATAACTTTTAGAACGTATAATTTAACATGAGCAATAAATATTTATAGATAGTCAATACGATACCTCAGATAGGAGTATTTTATATCGGCATAACACATAAGAGATGTTGGATATATAAGTATACATGTCTTAGACCCTAGTAACACGTTTTAAATCCGTAGGTGGATAGGCCCAAAGCAGACAATATTACCAGCGGACTGAGTTGTTATAGATTGGCATAAGAAGGGATATACGTGAACCCCAATTAGGAGTATCCCATATGGGCGAGCTGGGTATATAAGAACATATACTTGTGTTAGACTCTAATGATGCGCTTTAAAGCCGTGAGGATTAGACCCAAAGCGTACAATATCAGTAGCGGGTTTGGATTATTACAGTTAAACGATTATAAATCATCTTATTGAGGATAAAATGAGAAATTTATTATTAAATTATTCTTTAAATTCATAAACATGTTATTTTTGTTAACATAATTGCGTCAGAATGACCCAAAAGTTCACTAAATTGCAAACTTAACAAAAACATTCACTTAAATCTATTTGAGCCTTCACAACATCAATTTGTACATACTCAATATCTTTAGATTCGAGATGGCTACCTTTATTCCCATCATACATAATGCAACCAATTAGGTGAAAGTAGGGATGTCAATGCTTCGATTCGATCAATTATATTTGAAAATTTTGTATATTATCAATTTTTTGATTACTCTAATGTGTATAATCAATATTTAATTATTCGCAATCATCGCAATAATTTCGATTTCTCTTCATATCTGTGTAGTACTATTAATTTTTCAATGTTATTAAACCTTATTAAAATAACCCACATACAACGATGTACTTTTACATACAAGTCAACACATTTAAAAGAGATATCACTTTCATTATGTTCTAGTAACCAAATCAAATCATTGACTCCACTATAATTAAGTAAACAATATAAAAAAATATTAATAACATCGTATTCCATTTGAATATTTGACAAAGGGTGTCTAAAAGGTTTCATGATCAATACGCAGATGTCAAGCATTCTAAAATGTAAATCTCATGACAACACTTGAAAAGAGTGAATAAATAAAGGAAAAGTTAGACACACGAATTATTTCGACTTTCAAATTCAGGTTCAATCATTTTTTCAAATGTTTTTTACTACTATGGACTAATTCACACCAAGTAAAGTACAAAATTAGATTAGTCGAGATAAATCTAAATAGAAATTAAGAAAAAAAATTAAGAAACATCCATCCAGTGCAGACATACTTAATAAGACATACTTTTTTTTTCATTGAATAAGACAAATACTTCAATCAAGAAAATCTTATAAAACAAACTCACAATCTCTACGAGAATTAAAGTTGAAAGGAGTTTAGAATTGAAAATTACAAAAATATATTTGTACTATTAAAACAATTATTGTTTCAACTTTGAATAATAGACTTGTATTGGTGCTATAAGCTTAGACCTTGGTACTACTGATTCCAGGAAACGCACAAGCGAAAAGGTAAAGTATTTTATGTTTTTTTATTTTAAAACTTAATAAGAAACATATAGATAAATTTATGCATGTAGATCTACTATATAGAATGTGTTTAATGTACATAAATTTACTGGATCAGTTAGTACTTTTTCGTTTTCTTTTCGTAAAATAGAAAATCTAACCTAATTATTCGATATGGTTATTACTTTAAATCAAAACCTATAATTTTAGTTAAAAAGACCTCATCATCGATCAATACCATGTCTTCAAATAACCGTTGACAAGACTAGGTGAAAGTAAACCTCATATTCTAAAGAAACAGTAGGATTCCCCATAAGAGGAGAAAGAGTATTTTAATTCCAATTTATAAGAACAAAGAATACATTCAAAGTTGTGCAAATGATTGTAGCATTAAACACATGAGTCATACAATAAAACGCTGAGAAAAAGTGATAAAGCGTAGACTTAGAAGTACAATAAAACTGATGGAGAACAATTGTGGATTTATGCTCGATTGATCTACAATAGAGGCAATATTCTTATTAAGAAGATTGATGAATATTTATGGCGAAAGGAAGGAAGACCTACCTATATTGTTCATTGACCTATAGAAAGCACATGATAGAGTGCCACGAAAGGGAAATAGAGAAGAAAAGAATTCGAATTAAATATACAAATGTCATAAACGACATGTATGAAAGAGTTGTCATTAGTTTGAGAACAATAGTAAAAGACACAAAGGAGTTTTCTATAACAATGAATTACACCGTAGATTGATATTGAGCCCCTACTTGACTACCCTAGTTATATATGAACTAATAAGTATAATACAAGATGTGGTTCCACGCATGGAGTATTTTATTTGTTGATGATGTGGTATTAATTCATAATACCAGTAAGAGTGTCAGATCAAAAACTTGAGCTAGGAGAAGACTTTAAAGGCTAAGAATGTTAGGATAAGTAGAAATAAGACCGAATACATGCACTACAAGTTCAGCCAACAGGAGAAGAGCGAAGTTGAGATGAGGATAAACGAGCTTGCGATTCCAAAGTGCAAACGATTTAGATTTAGATGTATGGAGTCAATTTTCTAAGATAACGGAATGATAGTTGAAGAAGCCAGTCATATAATTAAAATCAGATTGTTGAAATGGACAAAAAAAATGCTATTGGAGTGCTATATGATAAAAGGGTGCTTCTCAAAGCGAAAGGTAAAAACTACAGAATAATTATTAGACCAATGATGTTATATGATTGCCAGTGTAGGACTACAAAACTCCCAACATATCCAGAAGATGTGTAGATATGCGGATGCTAAGATGGAAATGCGGTCACACAAGATTAGATATGATCATAAATTACCATATCCGATAGATGTACAAGTATTGATTAGGATAAAATTAGCTAACGTCATTTGAGATGATTTGTTCATGTCTTGTGCGACCTGCTGATGCAACAGTTGAAGGTGTGAAACTATGGTGAGTAGTGGTGTTAGAAGGGCACAATGTAGGCCTACAATTCAATTGACTAAAGTTGTTTCGAAGCACCAACATTTCCATGGAGTAGAGACGCTAAAGCCAAGGCACAATGGAAGAAAAAAATTTGTATAGATTATCCATTACTTGGCAATAATTGGGGCTTTTCAAATACTAGTAATTAATTTTTTTTCATGACTATTATTTTCATGTCTCTTATTCTCTATTATTTTTCCTATTTGATAACATGAATTGAGTTTTAATAAAAGTTTAGTCAATAAAAATGTATATAACCGATCCTAATTTATTTGAGATCGTGGCTTAATTGCCGTTGTTGTAAACCTCATATTCCAATATAAATGAGCCTTTTGACTTCGATTAGGTAAGACTACCCTAGAGAGGAACTTGTTCACAATACTTTCTTCTGGTAGATACAGTTATTGGAAATGAACTACGGTTGCGCAGATTTTGACAACCTTGTGTATGGTGGGTGGCAACTATTGAAATAACTCAATTTCATATGCTTGTACTTCTCCTCACCAATTAACTTTGAGAATACAAAGATGCCGCAGCTAAGCTGTATTTGATTGCTAGTCCTTAGACATTAGGAACTGTAAATTGTACCTATATAGTTTTGGATACTCAGGTATTTACCTCGATGACTTAAATTTAATGAACTTCAGTGTAGACCCACTGATATCTTATATAGGTCACATGACTAGAACTTGCCACTACATGTTAGTTACTTTATCATTTTTCAACCAAAATAACTATACGTACAAAACAAATATAATCTTGATGATAAATTTTGAATGTGAAAACAAAGCACAAAGATATGAATCCAAGATTTGATACATAACAAATTAATAATAATGACAATAAGGCACTTCAATCTTGTCAAAAGGAAAAAAGCTGCCTCACTATTTTAGTTACGAGAGACAAGGCAGAGGCAAAAAAATAGGTCTAAATGTTGAGATTGTTTGTATGAATATCGTAGGACCCATGAAGGGCACATGGCTCAAACATGTCTTGGGATTATTAAGACAAGATTTGGGGGAGCTGCCCTTTGGTGGGTACTCCTTTGTTGGGGCTCTCACAGCATATTTCCCCACCAAAACCCACACAGAAGAGAGCCCTTAAATAGTCATCCTTGTTCCCATGTGCATAAATTTAATAGCAACATTCCAAAAAATTAACCCCTCCTTTGTGACACCCCCTTTCCCTTCTCCCATAAAGTTCTCTTTTCCAACATATTTGTGATCCCCTATTCACTTTTCTTCCTTCCTCCCTTGCATTTCCAAACAAAGGAGGAGCGCGTCAATACTCTTTACTCTCAGTTCAATCTCTATGTATTGTTTACGTTTGATCTTTATATAAACAAATGAGTACTAAAGAATACGAGGATACATATAGATTTATATTAAAATATTCTTGTTTACGATCATAAATGTATAGTGGATTGATATTAGATGAAAGACTTAAAATTTTGAATACGCCTTTTTTTTTTTAATGTGCTTTAAGTGCGTGTTTGTGTGTAGCTCAATGGTGATCATCTAATCATTCGACAAATCTTTTGTAAATGAGGTGGCGAGGATGTTTGATAATTTATGATTTGTCTAATGCTAGAGAAGAATTACTTAACTGTCGAAGGGTTTGTCTTCATGGAATTCAACATTCTATTTGCGCGAGGTCATATATTTTGGTATGAATTTGAGTCAAACACATTTTCTACATCATAAATATATTGCTCTTTGTTCCTTTCACTCAATAATCAAGGCAAATATGTCTGGTCCACTTGAAATAGGGCTAAAGGCTTTACCCGTCGTTTTCCCATTTGGAAGCTTAAGAGATCAATATATCCATTCCATACAATTTAAATACACACACTCCGCTATTTAGCTATTTTAAACAAGCAAAGGCATCGTGGAACATATGCATGACAAATACCAAATGATTGGTGAAAATTAATTAGCGATGCGTCTAATTCGATGATCTTTCTCTATTGTTTTCTTAGCCTTCTTGTTTAGCTCTGGCTCAGTCGCAGTTAGTTAGTCTAACATATATATGAGTTTTATAATTTGTTAGAATGATCCTTTAGATGTATATGATCAGATCAACAATGAGTTAAGTTTCACTCTTTATAGCAAACATGTAAAAATGCTAGAAGCAATGAGAGAAATCACCATTGAAATGAGTAAAGCAACTGAAATTTTATTTACTCAACTGACTAGCTTCATGTACAAGCTACTGTATATATAGAAATTAAAAATAACTTTTAACTAATATTTGCAGATGTGGAAATATTTAGGTACAACTATACAAAATAAATCAATGGCCCATATTAGAAATTACACACTTAAATGAGTACTCCAGATCATTACACGTGGCTTGATCAGTCAACACACTTAACCATCCATCTTCAGTCAATAGACCATCATTTCTCTTCATCACTCTTTCTCCTCCCTGATGGAAACAATAAACCTTAATTATGGCGGTGCATGCCCTTAACCTTTGTCAATCACACTTTGATGTATCTTATAAAACTCCGACGAGCCATGACTGTCAACACCCCCCTACCCCAAGTTGAAGGGGGAGGCACGAACCCCCAACTTGCCCAAAAGCTCACGATGCAAAGGTCCAGTGAGGGGTTTAGTAAATAGATTTGCGAGCTAATGATGTGAAGGGAAAAAAGATAGAGAAATAAGCCCAGGCAAGAACAGTTGTCGCACAAAATGATAGTCAAGGCCGACATGTTTGGTGCGTTCGTGGAAGACGGGGTTTTTGGCGAGGTGTGTGGCGGCTTGACTGTAGAAATGCAAGGGAACAAGAAGAGTCGGAGAAAAGGAAAGATCGTCAAGAAGACGAACCAACCAAGTTATTTCAGCGACAACACGACACATCGAACGGTACTCCGCAAGGGAAACAGATGGTTGCTTCTTGAACTTTCAAGAAACAAGACAACCTCCAAGACTAATAAAGAAGCCTCTAATAGAACTGCGAGAGTGAGGACACGAACCCCAATCTGAATCACAAAAAGCCAAGAGACCCATATATGGGGAAGCAGTCATGAATAAACCTAAACCAGGATCCCGAAGAAGATAATGGAGACAATGAAAAGCAGCCGAAAAATGAGGCTCGCGAGGGTCCTGCATGTACTGACTCAGATGCAGGATGGTGAAATAAATATCAGGCACGTGTGCGTCAAAAAATTAAGTTTACCCAATATTTGTTGATATAGTGAAGGATCAGAGATAGGAGGACCAACCCCAGCCTGCAGTTTGCAAGAAGGACCCAAAAGAGAGGAAACTAGAGTAGAACCAAGACACTCAAATTCAGTCAAAATCTCAAGTGTAAACTTCCGCTGACAGAGAATTAGACCATGATCCTCACGAAGCACCTCCATTCCCAAAAAGTAAGCTACATTTCCTAAATCTTTAATTTTAAATTCATGGTCCAAAAAGGACTTCAGATCTGTGACTTCTGACATGTTATTAATAGTGAGCAAAATGTCGTCCACATAGATTGCGACCAAGGATATAGAATCACCAGTCCTTTTATAGAATATGGAATATGCAATAAGGGAGTGGGTTAACCCTTTGAAATTAAGGGCAGCAGTCAAGCGAGCGTACCATTGGCGTGAAGCTTGATGCAACCCATAAAGAGTCATTTTCAATCGACAAACCATGTTGGGAGCAGGGGTTCCAAACCAGCAGGAAACTTCATATAGACCTTCTCATGAAGGTCGCCATGGAGAAAAGCGTTGTTCACATTAAGTTGAAACAAACCTAAATTTTTCTTAACTGCAAGAGCCAAAATACACCTAATGGTGGTCATCTTGACCACTGGGGAGAAGGTCTCCATAAAATTAATACCCTCCCTTTGAGTATCTCCTCTAATAATCAGACGCGCTTTAAGCCTCTCCACACTACCATCTGACTTCAACTTTACCTTATAAAACCCATTTGGAAGGCAGTGCCTTCTTACCAATAGGAAGAGGGAACACTTCCCAAGTTTTGTTGGCCTTTAGAGCATCAAGTTCTTTAGTCATGGCCTCCTGCCAACCTTGGTGTAGGACTGCCTGAGCATAGAAAACAGGTTCTTGAATGTGAGGTAAAGAGGCTATCAAATGCTGATTGGTAGGGGAAAGGGCAGAAAAGATGAATTGGTGAGGAGAAATAGGTGATATGAAATAAGGAACAGAGATATCAGTGAGATGAATAGCATTTCAAATGAAATCACTTAAATAGGAAGGTGTTTTAGACTCTCTAAGGGATCTGCGCAGGACAACTGGTATGTTAGGAACAAGGTTATCAGGGGAAACTGTAGGCATAGGAGAAGAATGCATAGAACCAGGGGCTGGAGAGGTAGGAGGATTAGAACTAAAGGAAGTAGAAATAGGAGAGGAAGGAGTGGGATCGGGATAATCAGTAGTAGTAGAGTCAAAACTAGAGGAATGAGGCATATAAGTAGAAATAGGATGTGGAGAAGAGAAAGGAAAAACATATTCATGAAAGACAACATTTCTAGAGACAAAAAATTCCTTAGTGTAAAGATTCATAAGTTTATAACCCTTTTTCCCAAAGGGGTGGCCCTTGGATCAAGTTTGTTTGTGTGTTGGGGGTAAAGTAGATGCAAAACATAAACAATCAAAACATTTGAGAAAAGTGTAATCAGGTGTTCAAGCAGTCTAATGGGGAATCTATTGATGAGAAAAAGTTGCAGTCAAAAGGCATTCTCCCCCAATAGGAAATAAGGACTTTGGACTGGAATAAGAGAGCCCTACAAGTTTCTAATAAATGCCTGTGTTTTTTCTCCACTATCTCATTTTGTTGTGGGGTAGAAACACAGCTGGTCTGATGGATTATATCTTTGGCAGAAAAGAAAGCCAAAGTTGTAATACTTCTTCCCAATTCTAAAGCATTATCAAACCTAATTTTCTTAACTTTTGTCTCAAACTGTCTTTCAACCATAGAGATAAAGGATTGTAAAACAGTGAAAGCACTCCCCTTAGTACTTAATAGATAGGTCCAAGTACCTTTAATATAGTCATCAACTATAGTAAGGAAATACTTGAAGCCATCATGTGTGGGTACCTTGTAAGGACCCAGGTGTTTATATAAATTACTTCAAAAATATGAGAAGTAGTAGAATTACTGATAGGAAAAGGCAATTTGTGTTACCTAGCTAATGGACAGATACCAGAAGTAGTAGTGACAGAACCAGGTAAGGAGGTAATGCATTTTATACTAGAATAAGGCATATGCCCCAATCTTACATGCCAAAGATTATTACATGAAGCAACATAGGGCAATGCATGTAAAATAATAGAACTATTTAACTTATTTCCCAACACTGACACATGTTTATTTATATGCAGGGAACTAGTAGGAGAGTGAACTGAATGGAAAAGGTAAAGTCCAACTTGAGCTTCACCAAGAGCCAGATGCCTCCTAAAAAATAGGCCCTGCAAGAACAAGAAGTTGCAGAAAACATAAGAGTGAGCTCAAATTATGTGCAAAGTTTTTGTACAAACAGAAGGTTGAACCTAAATGTATGCACTAAGAGCACCTTGACCAAAGTCAGATCAGGTTGAAGAACCATTTTCCTTACATGAGTAACTTGCACTTTCTGTGAATTAGGCAGGTTAATAGTAACAGAATGAGATAAGGGTTGTATGTTGAAGATAATAGAAGCATCAAAATACATATGCTCAGAAGCCCCTGATTCTAAAATCCAAGTATGGTGTTTAGAGATTGGAGGATTAGTGGGTAATTCAGGCAGTACTGTACCATAACAATTAACAGCGACTTCAACTTCAGAATTAGTTGCTGCTTGTTGACAAATCTTAACTTTCTGCGAGATATCCACAAGCTGGGAAATCTGATCTGTATGCAGGTTCAAAGGTCCTGAAGGAATAGTTGGCGAAGACTGACCAAAAACATCTCCTGAAGCAGCTGCATTGCCTTAAATTCCACTAGGATATCTACTAGAGTTATGACCTTCCTTTGCATATTGTTGGTTTCTCTTAAGTTTCAAACAGTAATCTATAGTATGTCCTCATTTCTTGCAATAGTTGCACCACCACTTATTCCTTGATTGATTGCCTTTATTCCTAGAATTACCAGTATGATTATTCTCATATCTGCCTTGTCCCTGATTAGTCTTTGAACCAGGTGCATGATAAGAGCTAGTAGAACCACCATATGGAGAAAACTGTACTTCTGGTGCAGCAAAAGAGATTGATTCACTAGGATGATTTCCTGCAATCTGGATATTCCTCTGCCTTTCTTCTTGAAGCAACAAGTAATATGCTCTGCCAACATATGGTGAGGGATCCATAATCATGATGTTACCTCGACATGCAGTGTAAGATTTATTCAAACCCATTAAGAGTTGCACCAATTTTTGTCTCTCTTCTAATGCATAGTTTTTCTCACTTGCACCACAAACACAATCAGCACACATACAGATTGTTTTAACATCAAAACTTTCAATTTCATCCCAAATAGCCTTCATCTTATTGAAATAAACTGCTATACTTGTAGGTCCCTGCACAGTGTCAATTAACTCCTTCAAGCTTGATTGTGCTAAATTTGATTGTCCATATCTATCTTCAAGCTGTTTTCATACAATTCTCACAGATTTAGAGTGAATCACACTAGATTTTATCTCCCTAGATAATGAGTTGGTCAGCCAAGCAGATACCAAGTCATTACACCAGATGCATAAATTCAAATCTGGGTCATCACTTCCAGGTCTTTTCAAGGTATTGTTGATAAACCCTAGCTTATTTTTGGCTGACAAAGCCACCAATACTAATTTCTTCCATGCCCCATACCCAGATCCATCAAACACAAGTGTAACCAATACCATTCTAGGGGAATCTGAAGGGTGAATGTAATAGGGGTGATTGCTATCAATTCTAGCCATTGAAGACGAAAATGTAAAAGATTTGTACGGTAAAATTGCAAAAAATTCATAAAATGTACTTTGTATATCGTATAATACAATGAATTATACTGTCTGCAGTTAAAAAAATGCAGAGGAACAATAGGATTTTCTATATTTTTCTTGTAATATTGTGCGGGAAAAAAATCTAGAAGCTTCTAGAAACAAAATGTAAAACTTAGTTGTAGATTAAAGGAGCAGAGCCCGCTCTGATACCATGTAAAAATGCTTGAAGCATTGAGAGAAATCAATATTGAAATGAGAAAGCAACTGAAATTTTATTTACTCAACTGACTAGCTTCATGTACAAGCTACTGTATATATAGAAACTAATTAAAACTAACTTCTAACTGACATTTGCTGATGTAAAAATATCTAGGTACAGCTGTGCAAAATAAATCAATGGTCCAGATTAGAAATTACATATTTAAATGAGTACTCCAGATCATCACACGTGGCTTGGTCAGACAACATACTTAACCCTCCATCTTCAGTCAATTGACCGTCATTTCTCTTCATCACTCTTTCTCCTACCCGATGGAAACAATAAACCCTAATTATGGCGGCACATGCCCTTAAGTTTTGTCAATCACACTTCAATGTATCTTGTGAAACTCCGACGAGCCATGACTGTCAACAAAACAAATTGTCATACCAAATGATTGGTGAAAATGAATTAGTGATGCGTATAATTCGATGATCTTTCTCTGTTGTTTTTTTGGCCTTCTTATTTAGCTCTGGCTCAGTTGCAGTAAGTTAGTCTAGCATATGAGTCTTATAAATTGTTAGAATAATCCTATAGTAGATGTCTAAGATCAGATCTACACTGAGTCAATGTTTAAATCTTTAGAGCAAGCAAATTGTGTATCACATGAATAAATGTTTAGCACTTGATGAACACGAATCAGAATGTGAAACTTTGTCTTGTACTAATAGCTAGTCAATGTTCAACGGGAAAAGATATCGTAGCAAGTGTGCAGTATGACAATTTAGACAATAAATCAATAACTATATTTGCTCAAGAATAACGTTTCGATTCAACTTTATCAGGAGTTTTGGAAAAATTAGATAGCAACATTTGACGGTTGAAAGTGCAACATTTCTGACTACCAACCGTTTTCGGTAAGTTACACATTTTCTATTTCTACTATGTTTAATATTCATCCTGAAATAAAGACAACTACTGATAGCTAGGCTTTATTTTCACCTTTGTCTTTTCGAGAGATTTCATACATCTAATTAGGGTTGACATTGTGAATCCACTGAAAGTTGTGCGATGATTGAACGAGTTCCGAAAATAAAAAAATCTTATGGAGCAATAATGTAAGCAATAAGTATTATCCTACATATGAAATTTATTTTCTTTTGTGGAGCAAGTTATCCCTTTAAATATTCTACCCTTGTAAGGGAATCCGAAGTAATTTGGCTATTGAGTTTAAGGTACGTGGTTAAATAAAAAAAATTAAAATTGTAGTTGGACAACCTAATTGTACTTGACTACTATTGGAATCATATGGCATGCATATAAAATAACGTTAACTTATTTACGATGTGTAGCAAGACGCATTTGCTTCCATCTGTTTGTAATATATTTTCGTATATTCAACTTAATGCATGGAAAGCATGACGCGTTTTGGTTTAGAATTCAAATAATTTCAAAGAATTTTGGCCATTGAAAGTAAAGAAAGGCTGTCTGTCACATAGAAAGAAAGAGAACAAAAAAACAAGGCGTTGGTTAGTTTACATTATATACTTGAAATGACTCCTCAACTAATTCCATTCAGCCTCAAAAATACTTATTTAATAAAAGAGTTGAACACGTCGTTTAAACTAGTGGATGCAATTTTTATTTATACGCGTAACTAACAATTATACTAGCAACGTCAAGCTATTTAATTTTTTCAATAATTGATAATAGTAGTAGTAATTGAGACTAGCTAATACTTAATAAATAGTGCATGTAAAGTGTTTTAGAATAATAATATTTATTAGGTACTAATATATTTACGTCCTTGACGAACAAGAATACTTGAGAACGGAAGAATTGGTAGCCTATTGAAGTAGATATAAAGCTGACCAGAGGACTAACAATTTTTCAAACTTTTTTTTAAAAGAAAAAGTAAGGCTTCCATTTAGAAAAAGAAGGGGATAAATTATTTTAAAATAAAAGTTTAGGAAACCGCAAAACGACCGATACTGAAGCCAAATAGCTGGTTTAATTTCCTCGTCATATAATTTTTCTTTGATATTTTCAGCTCAAAATGTTCACACTAATTCGAGACTTTAATAAATCAACATTCTTCCTAGAATTATTTGTGTTTTATCCATGTTCAAGAATATGAGAAAAACATGAAAATTCATGCAGAATAAGTCTGCGAGACAGGACAAATCATATATACATAAATGTGTGTATTATTGGTGGAATGTCAACTGATATAGCTCAATCATATTTAGCAAATGATACATGGTTCTTATTCAGAGTCTATTAGGGTATTGTCGCAAGGGACTCTCATGCAGAATCACCATGTATTATTTTTACTAATTATGATTGAGTTCTATTGTTAGACATTCCACTTATAAAATTCTTTTTTTTGTTTGTTTTATAATTAAATCTTTTTCTTTTGGGGGGAGGGAGAGAAGAGGGTTGTTAGTAGTTGCATAAAATTTGATAACATGTGACAACATATTCCTAAATTAATATAGCAAGCTTACACCTCATGCCTGTCTGTTATCTCCTAAGGTTGCCATGAAATGATGCTTGTGATTGAAATTGCCATACACCTAATCAAAACACATACAGTATTATTACTTATCGATTAGATCATCCATACGATCATCTTATTCAAGCATTTCTACTAGCTTATTAAAATACCCTTTTTTCTCAAAGCATGCTACGTTAAACCCTTTATTATTGTTTTTATTGGTCAATGATGAAAGGCCAATTCTCATACTGGAAATTCATCTTTAGAAAATTGTTTTGCCTGCTTTCAATATTTTTGTGCTCAAAATTGAACCTTTTCGAAGAAAAAAATGGTGGTTGGACTTTGTTTATAGCAAGTTAGCAACTCAACTCTTTTGATGTTGGTAGGTTTTGCCGAAATAAGAAATGTGATGGTCTCATTTTCATATTCAGGTTTTTAAACATCTACTTATGTAAAATCGTACAAAAAGTAAATAAGGTCCAAGATAGGAGACATACTCCCTCTGTCCCATTTTGTTTGTCATACTTTCCTTATTAGTCCGTCCCAAAAAGATTGTCATACTTCTAAATTTGGAAACAATTCAACTCTAAATTTACTTTTTGACTCATTTACAACCACACAAATATCTATGGCTCATTTTAGACCACAAGTTTCAAAAGTCTTCCTTACTTTATTAAACTTTGTGCCAAGTCAAACTACGACAAACAAAATGGTGCGGAGGGAGTAGATATATATTTACCGAAGTAAATTTTGTTTGCAAGAATATGATTGTTGTGACCCTTATAATAAAGATTGACAGGCTTCTAAAGATAGGGTATACACAAAATTAGACGAATCGCACATCGAAATGGTAGAGGGAAGCGATGAACTTTATAAGGCATAGCATAAATTCAAATGGTACACACAATTTTATGTGCATTAGCCTGAATGACTAATCCATGTGTGTCTAGGCTCCAAGTAGATAGTACGTACGTACCATGGATTGGGCTGTGAAAAATATGGTATTAGAACTAGCACTCTCTCAGCATGATGGTAGGGCAAATCTCAATGAGGATGTTGAGCCCTTTAGGGAGATTGTGACGCACCAAACGAAGGGCACGCTAATGAGGATGGATCAAGCAGGACTGACAAACTTTTGAAGATTAGGTGCGCATGAGACCTTAAGAGAATCTCATATTTGAATTAGAGAGTAAAATGAAGGATTTTATAGGATATGACACAAGTTCACATAGCACATGAGATTTTAGTGCTCGATGTGGCGTACATCAAACGATAAATCTATACTGTTGAAGCCCCAAAGTGGTTAATACGTATACGTACCATGATGTAAGAGCATCAATTTTTATATAAAGTTATCAATTCTTAAACACAAAAAATACCCTTAACGAAACTTATAGCTATGCCGTAGCTTTATATACCACCACACTCTTCGACCTTCGTGGTCATTTTCATATTGTTATGTAAAGTTGAAAAGGCCAAAATAGATTCAAAGGATATAATGAAACTACATAGAAAAGACAAGGGCAACATTGTCTCAAAAAGTTATCATTAATAAAATATAATAATAATAATAACCATAATAAAATTAAATAAAAAATTTTATTTTTAATTCGTTGACCCTTATAATTCCAATGGCGGCCCCTACGCCGTTGGCCTTGCCAAACAAACTTCTCTCTCTCTCTCTTACAAAGCATTAAAAAGAGAAGACACTTGGAAAGAAGCAGCCAACATATTTACACACATAACATTTCATTCACAAATATTACATACAACAAGAAGAGTTGTGTTGTTATGTTTGAGCTAGCTAAAGAGTACTTGAAAAAGCTAGCTCTAATGGAAAAAGAAGACATATTTACAAATTGGTTCAAGATTCTTGGTATTTCATTCTTGGTTTATATTTTTATGATAAGAGTTGTGGCTTATTTATGGTTAAGACCAAGAAAAATTGAAGACCATTTTGCTAAACAAGGCATTAGAGGTCCTCCTTATCGTTTCTTCATTGGAAATGCTAAAGAAATTGTTAGTCTTATGTCAAAGGCTTCTTCTCAAACTTTGCCTTATTCTTCTCATAATATTCTTCCTAGAGTTCTCTCCTTCTACCATCACTGGAAGAAAATTTATGGTAAGTCCTCTTTTTTTCTTTAAGCTTCTCAAGAATCTTGAGTCGAGGATATATCGAAAACAACTTTTTTACTTTTTTAGTAGGAGTAAAGTCTGCGTACATATCATCGCATCGCCCGGAGTATATTTTGAGTTTCAATTTTGAAAGCTGGCTTCTTGTTTGTACTTGTTTTTAGAACTCTTTATGTCTTTTTACTTCTGTTTGATGAGTTGGTATAGTTGTGAAGTTCAGTGTTTCAGAAACACTGCTGCAGCATTCTTTTTTCTCTTTTAAATTACTTTTTTTTCATAATATTTTAAAATTAATTATGTTTGTGGTCCTGCAGGAACTGTAATCTTGTTTGTTTTGTTTTGTTTTTGGAACATCATAGTAATGGTGTTTTCATAAACTTTATTCAGCTTTGCTTTTGTCTTTATGGTTGTTTGTTTTTACATTTTGTGTAACAAACTTAATTCTTGATGATGAAGTTTGTATGTACATATGTTTGTTAGCAGTTTTTTTTTTTTTTTTTTTGAGTTGTCATTTTACTACCTTCTTCTTTTGTTTTGCTCTCTTTTTTTCTCCTTTCTGGTTTTTTTGTTTTTGTAGGGTCTACACTATATCCATCCTTTTTCTGAATCACTGCTCTGCAGTCTTTTGTATAATTTTCCTTCTCTTTCCTGTTTTGTGTTAACTTGTTGATAAATACTTGTTGCTTTCTGTCATTACCTTTTTTGTGTAAATTCTTCACTTCTCATTACTACACAAGAATCTAATTATTTAATGAATTGTAGTTTTTTTTTTTTTGTGTGTTTACTGAATTTATTTTTATTGCAGGTGCAACATTTCTAATATGGTTTGGGCCAACACCACGTTTAGCTGTAGCTGATCCTGATCTTATTAGAGAAATTTTCACTACAAAATCTGAATTTTATGAAAAGAATGAAGCTCACCCTTTGATTAGACAGCTTGAAGGAGATGGCCTATTAAGTCTTAAAGGTGAAAAATGGGCTCATCATAGGAAAATTATTACCCCTACTTTCCATATGGAAAATCTCAAAGTAAGTAAAATTCCATTTCTTAGTCCATTTTAATAAATTTTAATATGACCAAGTACTAAATTATTGTAATTTTTGTTTACTATAGTTGTTAATACCAGGGGCAGCTAGTAAAGTTATTGAAATGTTGGAGGAATTGACACCAAATTCAAAGAATGGAGAGATAGAAATTGAAGTGTCAGATTGGTTCCAAACTTTAACAGAAGATATTGTAGCACAAACAGCATTTGGCCGCAGTTATGAACAAGGAAAAGCTATTTTCAGGTTACAAGCTCAACAAATGGTCCTAGCTTCTGAAGCATTCCAAAAGGTCTTCATACCTGGTTACAGGTACTACTAATAACTTTATTTTTCTCTAAGCATTGTCACTATTAAGTAATCGTAGCGAAAAGTTAATTTATTCATTTTTTGCTAAATTTAATTGCCTTTAGGTTCATGCCCACGAGACGAAACATCAAGTCGTGGAAACTGGACACGGAGGTTAAGAAATCGCTAATGAAAGTGATTCAAGAAAGGACAGAGGATTGGGGGAATGAAATGCAAGAGAGTGGCCCAAAAGACTTGTTGGGCCTTATGATACAAGCAAGTATGAAAGAATCATCATCTACTAATAGTAGTCCAATTCATTCTCATTCTGCAACACATTCCATGATCACTGCAAATGATATTGCTGAAGAATGCAAGACTTTCTTCTTTGCTGGTGAACAAACGACGTCGAATTTGCTGACGTGGACGACCGTTTTGCTAGCTATGCACCCACAGTGGCAGGACCTAGCACGTGATGAAGTGATCAAGGTGTGTGGATCATGTGACATACCTTCCAAAGATGATCTTGCAAAGTTAAAGATGGTAGGTGTACTCTAATTCCCTTTCATAAACGTGCAATTAAGACAGAGAAAACAAAACATTCATCTTTTGTCTTTTTAGTAAGTAGCTAGTAATTAGTTACTGAAAAGTGATAATGACCCGTACTATTTTCTCCTTTTTATAACTCAATATGGAAATTAGTTTAAATTGTTTTGCTTAAACATGGAGTTGGAGTACCACTTGTGTAGTAGCTAAGAACAAGATTGCTCTATTGGCAAGTTTGTCATTGTCATTACACAGTCAATATTATGAAAAAGTTAATGTTTTTCTTATGGGGTTTTGATTTGCTGTGCAGCTGAGCATGATACTCAATGAGTCCTTGCGTCTTTACCCTCCAATTGTTGCAACAATAAGACGAGCAAAGGCTGATGTAGATCTTGGAGGTTGCAAGATCCCTCTTGGCACTGAAGTCTTGATTCCCATACTAGCAGTTCACCATGATCAAGCGATATGGGGCAATGATGCTAATGAGTTCAATCCTGCGCGATTCTCTGAGGGAGTCGCGCGAGCAGCTAAGCATCCTGTGGGATACATTCCATTTGGTCTTGGAGTTCGTCAATGCATTGGCCAAAATTTGGCGATCTTGCAAACTAAGTTAACTTTAGCCCTTATACTACAACGATTCGCCTTACGATTGTCCCCACAATATAGACATGCTCCAACGGTTCTGATGCTTCTTTACCCTCAATATGGTGCACCCATCATCTTTCAACGTTTGTCTGACCCCACAATTGATCATAATCAGGGGCTGGCCAAGAAAGTAGTAGAACTTTCAAATTCAAAGGGACTTGATAAAACTTTGATTGCCAAAAGATCTTGACAAGACTATCCTTGCTGTGTGAGTAATGTTTCTAAGTGAATTTGGGATAAAAAGAAGAAGAAAAAAGCTAAGTAGAAATGTATTGTTGCAAAGCATAAATTATAGGAAGTAGGAGAAAATTTATTTCATTCCTTTCTCTTCATTTGTTATTTTTTTCAACTTTTCCTTTTGTTCACCAAATAGTAGTGCTAACCCATCAAGTAGAGTCATGCCTTGTCTTTATTTTGCCAAAATTGCTTGGATTTTCGGCATGCTTATGTTAGGATTTTACATTGTGACTCAATAGGCTTTCCCATTTTCTCACCCTATGTATATGTGAAATGTATGTATATTGGCTCAAGCCCTAACACAGTTTTGTAATATTGTCATGTATACCTTCGTTCTGATATTGTAGATTTTGTGTTGTATCACTTCTTGTAACATACTCCTTAACAGGGTGTCACAACTCACACCCGGCCCCACAACCCCTTAAACTTAGATAAAGAAAAAACAATAAAATACAATACCAGCCATTGGTAAAATTGCCACTTGTTACATTGGATGGTGCAAGAATGAAAAGAAGATTCAAAGAAAATTTTGTTATGTGTCTTTGTTACCAATATATTGGCAAAATCGATACAAAAATTGGGCATTGAATCTCGCTAGTGAGCCCATTGTTGCCGCATCAATTGTCCCAACGAACACTCTTAGGATTTTGGACCAGATGTGGAAAACATAAACTCTATTTTCCAGAAAATTCAATCTTTTAACGTTTCGATGGGCTATAAAATTTTTGTTTTTTCAAGGAATGTCGTTTGGCTATGACATACGGAGTACTAGTTGAACTTTTTATATTTAGAAAACCCGTAAGAGAGATGAAGGAATAAGGATGAGAACTTAAAAACAGAGCATTCAAAAAGTTTTAGGTGTAAAATCATAGAATGTGATTCTCATAGTTAATTGTTTGGTCGGATGTGAATATTGGGTAAGTTTTTACCCATATATGTGACACTATTCTACAATAAAAAAACATAACAAATTTAATGAAAACACATTTACCCATCGTCCTGTTTTATTGGTCTTCATCAATAGGAGTCTCGTATATATAATGTTGTGTGACTCACATACCCTCTCGGTACACAATATATGATGTTTTTGTCTATTTTTCTAGTCCATAATATTTGATCTTTTCATAAATCAAAAAAAAAAAAAAAAAATCATATCACCCTTGCTAATAAATGACTTAAAATAAAACTTTAGATAATAACAGCTTGGATAAGGGCTAATATGGTCGATTATATTGTTAATTAATGATAAAAGAATGATTTTCTTAAGAGTAAAATACTTAAAAGGTCACTCAACTTTGAGAAATGTATGACCAAAGTCACTTTACTTTGAATTGTACTAACAAAGTCATTCAACTTAAGGTAATTCTCACCAAAAGTCATTGTAACCGAATTTTGCACAGTCATCTTACCGAAAATCTGACATGGCATTTTCATTTTAATTATATATACATGTGGCACACTTTATTTTCCATGTAGGATTTTATAATAAAATGCCATATGTATAAATAATTAAAAATGAAAAATGCTATGTCAGATTTTCGGTGAGATGACTATGCAAAATCCGGTTACAAATGACTTTTGGTGAGAATTACCTTAAGTTGAGTGACTTTGTTAGTACAATTTAAAGCAAAGTGACTTTGGTCACACATTTCTCAAAGTTGAGTGACCTTTTAAGTATTTTACTCATTTTCTTAATATATGTGAAAACACCCCCCAAAAAAATCATATAAAATGGACCGGATGGAGTAGTAAATTTCTCCAAGAAATTATCAAAAAGACTGCAATTTTGACAACACAAGGATGTAAATGTATCAAAGAGATATTACCAATTCGAATTACTCCCTCCATCCCATTTTAGTTGTCACTTTAGCAAAAATCTTGTGCCCTAAATTAGTACTCCTTCCGTCCCAAATTAGTTGTCACTTTACCAAAATGTGTTTGTCCCAAATTAGTTGTCACTTTAGGATTTCAAGACTAAATTGATTAGTTCTTTCCAACTAAACCCCTAATAATTAAACAAATTCTCAAAAAAAAAAAAAAAAAAAAAAAGAGTTAATGGTGAAACATTAAATAGGGATAAGATAGTAAAATAAACACCTTATTAATAATTTTCTTAATAGGCGTGATAAAACTGAAAGCGACAACTAAAATGGGACGGGGAGTAGTCTTTTTAAGATTTCAAGACTATTTTACCCAAAGTTTCCAATAATACTCTTAATTATTAAAGACATTTTTTTAAAAAAAAGTTAATACTCATATATTAAATAGGGATAACATTGTAAAAATATATACTTTATTTATTGATTATCCTAATGGAGGTAAAAAAAAAAATTGAAGGTGACGACCAAAATGAAACTGAATCAGTAGAAACTAACTGAATCAAATTTAATATTGAGATTCGACAATTCACTTCACTAAAATATGACATTATTATCTGTGAACTTAAATTCGCTCGTGTTATTTAGTTAGAGCTAGTGAATTTAGGTCATCCTCTCTTCTCACCTCCTATTCTTAATTAAGTTCAAATATTATTACGGAGTTTGAAGGTCAAATCATATAAGTTTGTTCATTGAATTCGATATTGATTTCTTACTTTGTGAAGGTGAAATTATATTTGTAAAATATTTGTATATAACAAGTACCAGAGATTATAATTTACAGTATCTTTAAAATATTAGAATTCGTAACCATGACCTTCTAAATAGTAACAATGGTAAATTAGATGACAAGGAAGGTAGAGTTTGTTTAAGTTTGTTTTGCAACGTACATTCGTGGAAGCTTAGGTGCCCTAATAAAAAGGGCAAAACTCAGAAGTATTGTATAGCTTCATGAATGGACAATGGTGTTACTATGTCACTAAGGATATTAAGAAAATAAAGAATATTTGCAATGCCCAAGAAAAATGAGATGGGGCGGGGCGTTGTTTATATCTAAGCATGCATAGAATGCAACTTTTTAGGGCTTTGAGTTGTGATTTTGCATGTAGCAAAGATCAAAAGCAACAAATTTCCCTTTTTGTATTACTTTTTGGCCTTCTCTTAATTCTTCTCATGCTCTAAGAATTTTGATGGTCCCCATGAAATTGCATGTTCTTGGGACTTGGTAGAGATTGTAGTAAACAATTAGCTCTCTCAGTTATTCTCTTCTTTCATCCAGTTTCGTTAGTATTATTTTTATTAAAATTTAATACCCTTCCTGTTCATATTATTTAATTTTTTGGGTGTTTTTACGCATATTAAGAAAATTATCTTTTTAGCATTAATTAGTAATATAATTGACTATATTAGCCCTTATTTAAGCTATTATTACTTATCTTTTTTTAAAAAAAAATCTTTTATTAGCAAGGGATAACATTGTAAAATTGTGTCTTGATTTCCCAAAAGATCAAATATTATGGACCAAAAAAAATAGACTAAAAATCAAATAAAATGGACCGGAGGGAGTATTAAAATTTAATTGTACTAATTCCTAGAACAATCATTTATATATTGTTTACGAGCTGTATCATGCAACAGTACCGCGTTTAATGTCACTAATTAACATTTTATTATTGCGTCATTAACCTCGACTTATGTGCTACGAAGAATCGTAGCCACCTAACTAATACTATTATTATTAGAATTATATAGTTATATTATTATGGATCTAATTTGCACGCTCATTCGTTTAAATTATGTTACTCTAGAGTCGATTTGCAACTATCCACCTTTAATTAATTATTATCGTGTACGCGTAACTTAAAGACACATTAATCAATTTCGTAGAACTTGAAGATACAACACATCTCTTTCTTTTAAACTAAAAAATTAGACGAGGTCAATTGCTTTGGTGCCTATAATTATATTCTACGCGACATGCAACAAGCAGGAATTAAACTCGATTTATTAGTATTTGAAATCCTAGTTATGATCCCTTGATGGCATTAAATTAGTATATTTTTTCGTTCTTTTAAAATGGAAACCCTTTTTTTCATCGTCATTATATGAATAATCCTAATCTCTTAGTACCTAAACCAAAATTTAAAACAGAGTTGTAGTAAGCACGCTTCTAGATATGAGCTAAGTACAATGTTCTCAAACATCACTAGACGACAAACTTAACATTCTAAACTAGTGATAAACATGATTAAAATTATTGGCCTTTGAGCAGTAGCGTTTTAAAGAATGCGAGATGTCTCTTTGTAAAACTAAACAGTTACATAGGGGTACACTAGCTAGAGAGAAAAATGCTGAATGCCCATTATATATTATACACTTGAGTTTGAGAGAGAATTACTCATATCTAGAGAAATTCGATGCTGGAAATGATAAAATTTAGCTCTAACTTTGAGATATTATAGGGCATTAGAGCAATTAGTCGGATCTAATGGTGAAAGATAGATAAAAACTTACTTGTACTTCATATTTATAATTTTACACCCATGCATGATAAAATGTATTGTTCGAAAAGAAATAGTGTACTACTCCACTGTTTTGTCAAACTTGGGTTAAGACAAAAAAAAAAAAAAAATTTGTCTTTTCCATTTTTTTTATTTTTCTTTATATCAAAGGACAGTTCTAGTAAGTTTAGCTCTTAATATTAAAGGAAGAGCGAGTTCTAGTAAGTTTGTTTCTTCAAATTAGTCAAAATAAGGGCTCACGGAATGTTACTAAAGTTGCAATTAATCAGGCAAGTACTAAGAAACTTTACAATTATGTGTACTAAGCAAAGATTGCAAGGTTTGCAAGTCTGACAACTAACTGCCAACAAGTATCAGATAAATATAAACCCAAGTAGACAAAAAATTCATGTGAGCTAAAAAAGTTAATGGATATATACATTTCATATATATATTTTTGTATGTTTCTTGAAAAAGGATCCAAAATATCAGAGGGTTGACAATCCATGACAACAAGAACAAAACAACTGGCGACTTATATTATACTAGTAGTACTCTTCTAAAACATACTCTGCATATTTTCATATCCAGAGGAACAAAGCCAGCGCATTTGCATTTTGGAGGTTTTAGTAGATAGCAGAGATCCCAAGTAAATGCTTACTTAAGATCTGGGATTATTAATAATAATAAGAATAATTCTTAGTGTTGTTAATTTATATAGATTAATGAGTAATGTCTCCTGTTTAAGGATTAATAATGCCAGAGGAACTAAGTTGGCTTGTGTCTACCCAAGGTTAATGCTACTTGTCTGAGATGTCAAATACCGAAGTGGCAAAGGGCCATTCGTTTGTATTATTGAGGAATAGCCTTTCTTGCCCATCATTCTTAATTACTACTCCATACTATCCATATTATAAGTTTTTGTTTTTTAAGGTTTTTGTCTACACTACGCTTTATCACCAATTAACACTTTAATTAAACCAGTAATAGTTAAGTTGAAAAAACAATGACCTCTTTTTTCTAGTCAAATATTTCCAAACAAAATTTTAGAACGAAAACAGTGACATAACCAATATTACTTACTCTCTTTGGTGGGATAGGAGGGCAAGGAGGTTGAGAAGACTGCACCATTCCAAGAATATTGACATCTTTCTGCCATGATGGGTACATTATTTTGGTCCCAATTAATGATGGATATATAAATTTATACAAGGATTTCAACTTGTATAGAATATGCTTCTTTTGCATTTATACATTATTTATCTATTTATTGTGTTTTAATGTATACTCAAACTAAAGGCGCAGGTATCATGTGACACTAGGTTGGGCTGAAAATGCAATGTACCTATGCTTCTGCAATTTAAAGCAGTGACATGACAACAACCAAGGGAAAATGACATGCCAAATTCTGAAAGCTATAAGAAGATGATGACTAGCGCATGTCATATGGCAAGTAAGTCACATGTCCTAAGTGTGGGGTGTGTGTGAAACTGGGGACCAAATTGAGCAAAGTCATTATGTTACTAATAAGAATGTAATCACTCAAATATTTCTTAAACTCACACCCGACTTAAAAAAGATTAATAGTGGTCTCCCTTACATTTGATACAAGTATACAACTCAAACTTCTACCTATCATTTGGCGATAAGAAAAGCTATTCAATCTTGGAATGCTTTGTTGGAAGTGCAACGAGTTTACTGGTACGAATATAAGTTGTCGAATCCATCAAATTTAAATCTTTTATCCGACTATTATGTGTCCAAAACCTTCGATCTCTCTTATTCCGTGGAGTATTATTTTACTCATACTTGTTATTCTATGGGATATATTTTATTCAAATAAGACAATAATTTAGATCATGGAGGTCTAAAAGCCCAACCTAGACTCATTTACAATTCTCTTACTTCCTTCCTGTGAGATAGGAGGCAAAATCACATGGGAGTAGCAATCATGAAAAGATGCTAAAAAGACAATGGCAGAGGATTTGGTGGAACAACTTTAAATGTATAACTCATTTGTAGGTTTCTTTCCTAAGGATCTCTATCAATCTTTCTCATATACTAATATAAAGTAGAGCAAAATAAAATCAATAATTTAAAATACTATCACTTAGAAAGTATCTCCTAAAATTTGCCCCCATCTAAAAACTACTATATGTCTTCTGACATTGGATTGATTCATGGAATTTTGTGTTGTATTCCACGGGAGACATGCACCAAGAAATGGAAATTACTTTGTGCTTTCTATTATTCACTAGCATTATTACTATTTTCCTCATGAATCAAGTGTGACATTTGGGGTTCAAAATACAAAGGCTAGATAGAATTCGAAATAACATGAGTTGATAATCTAAATTTAAATTAACTCAAAGCAAATATGAAGCATTGGTAAGTTTGACTTTCTTAAGTAATTTACTGTTTACTCTGTAAGCAAGTAGAGAATAATGATCATAGCTCAATGTAGAACACGTTAAGCATTTCATCGTAGAACTTACCCGTGAATTTGAGTGTAACCTTTGCTAGACAAATCTATAGTAGATTGCCAATTTCAACTTGGATAATGACATTATTGACAATATTAAATGGTATGAACATAGTAAGGTGAAAAAAATGAAACTTTTTCCTTACCATCCATTCCAAATTCCATGTAAAAATTTCATCTATAGGCTACTTTTGCCACCGCTATTTGATTTTATGCCTCTTTTTTTTTTTTTTTTTGGTTGTGCAAAAGAATCCGCTCTTCAGAACTTCAGCTCACAATGTCTGAGTTCAGTCCACAAGGGTTGAAGTTCCAAAAAATAGCTAAAACCTAAATAATTTTAAAAACATAATTTCAACTGTAAAGGCAAGCCAAAAAGTGGCTATTCGTGCACTTTTCCCAATTTCCATGGACCATCGAACGCAGAATCCAATTCTTCGGATGGCCTAATGCTGTAAAAATTTTGCACACATGCCACTTTTGTCAGTGGTCTTTAGTTTGAGGCTATATTTTTTTTTATTAATTTTGCATGAGATATTACTTTTTGGAACTTCAATCCCGGTGGGCTGAACTTCACACCACAAGTGTCGAAGTTCAACTTCAGCCCACAAAGGTTGAAGTTTACGTATTCTATGCAGTTCAGCCCTTGTGGGTTGAAGTTGAACTCCATATCTTAGGCATGAAGTTCAACCCACAAGGTTTGAACTTCAGTCCACAAGGATTGAAGTTCCAAAAAATGATCTCTCATTTTTAATCAATAAAAAAAATAGCCTCAAACCAAAGATCACTAACAAAGTTAGCTATTCGTGCACTTTTCCCCCTAATGCTGCTATTGGCCTTCTCATTACATTAGAGGCTTTTGATGATTCTAACGTAAAAGTTTAGTAAAAATTTTGCCCAGCAATCACTTTTAATACTGGTATTTAGTTTGAGACCACTATTTTTAGTGGTCTTACACTAGAGGCCACTTTTGGGCCTTTACTAAATAAATATTGACTTAAGGTCTGATAATTGACTGAACTTCAGTCCATACGGCTCCTGGACTGAAGTTCCATCTCTAAGGACTGAACTTCAGTCCATATGGCCCTGGACTGAAGTTCCATCTTAAGGACCGAACTGAACTTCAGTCCATATGGCCCTGATTGAAGTTCAATCTTTAAGGACTGAACTTCAATCCGGCCTCTGGACTGAAGTTCTATCTCTTTAAGCAAAAGTGGCCACAAACTAAATATTTTGGTATTAGTGGACTGTGCCCAAAGACCAGTGGCAAAAATGGCCTTTCGTGCACTTTCCCCAAAAGTTTAGCCAGAGGCCACTTTACCCCCATACAATTTAGTTTTGGATTTTTTACACTGTATACTCATAAAATTTAAAGCATTTACAAGTCCTACCCATTAAAAATTATACAACCAATGAAATTAAAAATATTTACTCAACCTACTCATTTATTGCTGTATACCTTTGTTATACCTTATGGGTATTACCTTTAAGGTATACTGCATAAATAATAGTAGCATACAAGTCAAGATATAGATCTATATATTTAAGGTATACTGCATAAATAATAGTATACAAGTCTAGATGGGTAGTTCATGTAAATAATTTATGGATAAAGCTTATAAATATGGAACTTATGGGTAGATGTGGGTAATATTTTAATTTTGATAGGTATTTTCGTAAACCTAATTAATTTCTAAAAATTATTTAGTTTTTAGTCACTTTTTAAAAACTATTTAAGTTTTAGCCACTATATCGTACTTCAAATCTCACATTCCTAAATAATTTTTAAAAAATGACTTAAACTATAACAGCAGGCCAAAATGTAGCTATTTTTTCAGTTCCCCCGATTTTAACGTTAACAAAGAGTGAAGCCCAATAGTCAGGAAGAATTGCAGAACTATGACACATGAGGCCATGGTTTGCCTTTTTGACCCGGTTAACTGTGATTTAGCAAAAATGACCTCCGCCAAGTTTAATGAATAAATTCATGACTAAACTACCCCTATAAAATCTTATAATGACGCACGTATTCCGCCCTCCTTTCTCGTAAGTAACACCTAAGAGGCAGCACTTGCCCTTAGGGGTGTTCACGGTTTGGTTAATAACTACTCCAAACCGAAAACCAATCCAAACCAAAATTAAACCGACTAAAATAACCGACACATTTTTGGATATGGTTTGGTTTGATTTCAAGCTTTAAAAACCGATATTATTTGGTTTGGTTTGGTTTTCATGAAAAATAACCAAACAGAACCGAAAAATTATATATATTAATATAATATTTTTTATAATATAATGTAATTCTTTTATACATTTTTCAATAAATTTTGTAGTATGTTAAATGTTATTAGATTTTTACTTTTTTGACTAACTTTTAAGTCCATTTTAATAAGAAAACCAACTCATTTAGTCAAATGAGTAGCTAACTTTAAAGCCTATTTTAAAAAGAGACCAATTCATTTAGTCTGAAGAGTCCAATTCATTAAATAAACTTATAGTTATATTAAATTCGGTAAAATATCGGACTCACAGACACATAGACGCACCGATAAAGTTTGAAGGCAAAGCAAAATTCTAGTTTTGATATCGTCTTTTCAGTAATCATTGCATGTTCAACTTGATATATGAGTCATGACATATCGAAAGCAGAAACATTGTGTAAATATAAGTTTTCTTTAATTCTTTCTTTTGTTCTAAATATTTATTTTCAATTGCACCAGGTTTTGCTGTAGTGGCAAGAGTGCAAAATTTTAGGTATAGTTAGGTTAAAATTTCAAGTTGCTTACTATAAGACTAAGAGCATATTTGTAGCTCTCTTTGTCATTCGTTTTTAGGGAAAATTCTTTTTATCATTTATTTTTTTAGGAAAAGTTTTTTTTATCATTGTTATTATCTTCATATTTATTTTATTTTTCAAAACTCGATAAAACCGAACCAAACTGACAATAACCAAACCGATGGATATAACTTTATTTGGTTTGATTTGGTTTTAAAAATTGAAAAACCGATTATATTGGTTTGGTTATGGTTTTATTAAAAAACCAACCAAACTAAACCGTGAACACCCCTACTTGCCCTTCAATCTCTTCCCACATTCTTGCAGGTAACACTTGCCCTCTGATCTTTTTCGAAGAGACAGTACTTGTCAATTCATAACTTGAAGTGTTGCCTACAGATGTAACAAGACCATTTTGCTAAAACCATCTTAAATAAGGATAAAGAGGCAGCATCAGTCAATTTTGAGGTCACGTGATAAGGATCAATACGACAAAACAATAAAAATAGGAGAGCGAGACACTTCTCGAACTCCCTTCGAAGTAACCCCGGGGAACTTGTCCCGAGATACCCCCGAATCGGCGTCTAGAAGGACCTACACTATGCAACCACCCTCGAGTCGCACCCAGAACTCGCAAGTAGAATGATCGGGTTTCGGTTCAAGACTCAACTAGGATCCGTTAGTGAATTCAAGCAACCAAAAAATGGTTTCTTCATAAAAAGAGATAAACTCTATTCATCATTCATAAGATTCAAAGGTAAGCTAATGTTTGAGGAGGCTAAGTGAAGTATTTATAGGCTTCACTTAGTCATAGTAAAAGGTCTAAATTACCCCCAAAGTGGGTTAAAACAAATAAGGCCACGCAGGGCTATAGTTGGAAGTTCATGCAAAAGTAATAAAAATATCCCGCATGCTGTCACAGGGGGAGGCGCTCCGCCTCCATGCTGAGGCGCTCCGCCTTCTGAAGTTCAGCTCTCTGGATTTTGGAAGGCGCTCCGCCTCATTCTGGAACTTGTGCAATAGGCTCAAAATGAGCTTGGGGTGGATCCCCTTGGAGCCCAAGTAGTCCTCCATCCATGGTGCTCAAAAGCATGATCTTTGAGCTACTCTTGGAGCCTCCTTCCATGTCCCTCCAAGTCAAGTGAAGATGAGTGTGTTGAATCAACTTTGCTTGACTTCTAGTGAACGGCCTTGAGGTCATATGCCCCGCATCATCACGTGAAGAATTTTATGAGACATATTGGTCTCTTGTAAGACCATACTAGCGAGCAGTGGCTCCTAACCCATCTTTTGCTATTGAACTATCGAGGAAAGAGTAATTTCTTGACAGAATATAGTATTTACACAAATTCAATAAATAGATAACTTCTTTATATACATGGCTATTTACAAAAATAACCATTAAGATTAAATTATTTACCCACCATTACCCATCAATTTCATATTTACCGTATCAGAAACTATTTATCCGTACTATCCATCTCGATCCGGCCAAAGTATACCATAAAGGTATACACTAAAAAAATATATACCATTACGGTATGCAGTTGAAATTGAAAAGGACAGTATATTTTTGTATACCATAATTTATGCAGTATTCCATAAAGAGAACATTGAAAAAAAAAATTTACCATGAATGTATACATAGAATGGATAAACGGGGTATACCATAGGCTATACTCTAAAAAGACAAAATCGGTAGAACGGGCAAATATTTTGGACCAAATTGATAGTGTAATTTTAATGGATATACCGGATAAATATTTTTGGATTAAATAAGTACGGCCTAAAAATCCTTTATGCAAACTTTAAAATGTATTCTTTGACCGGAACAAAAGAATAAACAGGTAAAATTCCAACAATGCCAACAAAGGGTTATGATGCTTATGTTAGCTAGGTATTAAATCCTTGCTCTTTAAATATTCTTCGTCTGATAAGTAGAGAGCTACACACAGATTTGTACATGTCGTAATCATGTAAGAAATTATATCCTAGTAGTTTTAAGGAATTTTTACACAAAAATATATTTTTGTGAAGGTATTTATAAAATATAGAGATATTTTAGTAAAATTATAATAAAAACTTAATTATAAAACATAACGAAAAATAGTCTAACATAACAAAATCCTCCTGCTTTTTCCTTAATTTCACTTCCTCTCACCTCACTACCACCACCACCAATATCACTGTCGCCATCATCTTCCACCAGTGACCATAGAATACTAGCCGTTGCGACTTCCTCTGCCGTCAAATTATAACTATCTCATTTGCCGGAAGGTCTTGAGCAAGTACTGCAGCCTCAAAAACCACAAGATTATGTTTCTAATTATTCCAGGATTACGACTATAACTTTTATCTCAATATTCTACGCGGTAAATCTGAAAAAGACATCACTTTAAGTTTGTATAAATGGTAGGATTGTTAATCTAAAATGCCGTTAGTCGGAACGTCCTTCCAAAATGCAGAGGAAACAATTTAGCTTACTTCTTCAAGGCAAAACCAATTAAAGGTGCAATGAATTTCTTAAGATCAATTTTACTTGTAGAAATAAGACAATTTTGTTAAGCTATGAAGTGCAGCTTAACTTTTGTCTGTTCCAGTTTCTCTTTATGCTTCTAGTCGTAAATAAAAGGTATGATATGTATGCAGTTGTATTTGTGTATTTTTGATTTTTTTTTTATGGCAAAGATTTGGTGTTATTCAGCCTGATTTGGTATTTATCGACCAGATATGATGTTTTTCAATTAGATCTGATATTTTTTTAACCATATATGTATTTTTCCGGCCAAATCTGTTGTCGTTTTCATCTTTTTTATTTTACACTTTGTTTGGATCATTGTTACCCATTGTATTGTATTGTATTGTTATTATGATTACAAAGTTTGTTTTGGTTGTTACTTTAATTTCGTTGTATTATATTGTTAAGTTCCGTTGTTACCTAACAATGAAAAGACCCACTTTTTGTTACAACCGATTTGGTGGTTTTGCATTGTTATGCTTTTACACTTTCCCATCATGTCCTTAATTATCACCTTATAATCTTATTTTACCCTCTACCCTATTTTCTTATTTAAATACACCCAAGTAGTTATTTTGACCTCATCTTCCCTCTTCTCAAAATACAGTATGTTCCCTGTCTCTCTTATTACTTTGTACGTTCCCTGCCTCTCTTATACTTTATATGTTCTTTTTTTTTTTGGATACAAAATTTGTTCTGTCCATTGTGAAAGGTTGTTTACTCTCAAGATATGGACATCTTAAATTTTACTTAGCAAGGGAAAGAGCAAGTGAAAAATAAATTTTGTGGGATTCTACTTAACGTCCTAATAACTATTTTTCAATTTAAATTTTATTTCTCATGTGATTATAGCTCAAAGTTGTGATGGTATACTAATTTGTGCACTAGAAATAAAGTTGTGGTAGGTTGATTGAACTTTGATGAGTCCTTAAAATATGGATACAGAGACTCAATTGGTGTATGCAACGAGTGTTAATTCTGCAACCAAATAAATCAGAAAAGACAGAAGAACAGAAGTGTATTATCAGTTTGTTATGGGACGATCCCGAGCCCACAAGTTGCTTGTGTCTCCTTAAGAAATCTAACCCCCTCACGATGCCCAAGGTTCACGGGTTAATTTCTCCCAGGATGGAACGGGATTACAGTTCTACCGTAGCGGCACTTCAAACGGTAAGAACACGGCGAACACAAAGAACGGAGCAAATCACACGACTCACTTAATATGCAGAAAGGGAGGGGATGCGGTGAGATATGCTTTCTGTCAGTGATTTTCTCTGCCCGAGTGTTTCTATCTTCTGTCCGAGATTGAGTATCCTCTGTCCGAGGTTACTTCTCTTATCTGTCCGAGTTTGAGTCTCTGTGGAGTCTCTATCTCAGAGCTTTAGTCTATGTTATCTGTCGTCTGTCTGTCGTGATCAAGGACTGACAAATGATCAGTTTATATAGACATCCAAGGGCAGGTGAAGAGACACACCTGGTGATTAATGAGAAAACATGGGAGAGTTTAATTGTCCACTAATGACTGACTTCAATGTGGAGCAATTAATCTACCACCACTGACTGACATTAATGTGGAGGAATTAATCTACCACTTTATGACTGACTTTAATATAAAAACGTGGAGGGAAACGTGGAGGAACTAATCTGCTGATGTTGCTTCAGCTGCCCGGGTACTGAACCACTTCAGCTATCCGTTGCTGACTCACTTCAGCTGCCCGTTACACAAACGGAGCTGCCCGGATAAAATATTAATTAATTCTTGTTGGTCCAAAAATTTAAGTCAATCAATCATATCAATTGACCAAATCCGAATCCGAAGCCGAAGCCGAGACGAGCGACGACGACGGCGCGAGGCTTCCCTTCTTCTCAACCCTTTTAAGAGCTAAGAGAAGTAAATCTCTATTTAAACCCAACAAAATCCTTTTCCTCTACCAATGTGGGAGAAAGTGCATTTCCCTACAAAAGGGAATCTTTTCACTTTTTACCTATTTCCCATTCACATTCTTCCATTAAACCCAACAATCCCCCACATGAATGGAGAATTGCTGAATGGACATATGCGTGACAGACTTGTGTGATTTGCAAGAAAGCATTAGTCGCATCTGGATAAGTAGGTTTCCCTTTGAACTTTCCGTAGTGAACATACATCGGATATACTCAATCAATCGGTAGATTTGATATCTTTGAACTGTCGAACTTTGGTGTATACCTAGACAACGTAAGTCACACAACTAACCCTTAACCGTCTTTGGTTCTCACTGTTGTGTTCGTTTCAGCCATGAACACCGCCTGGTTTCATAAGTGCTTAAAGAATTGGCCAACAGAATTCTCCTTGAAGCGGCTTCTACTTCACACTTACATAGGTGATTTCTAAACATGTAATCCTATAGATATACACTGTTTGATAACCACAATATCAAACTTAGATAATCATTAAAAAATGCCTCTAGCATTTTATCCTTGGTACTTGAACATTGTCTCATCACGAGAATGGACCAATCATTTAATTGACAATGTTGGACCGTCATACACAACTTTGTATTCTCCTTGAACCTAGTTCTTGGGATCTCCAGTCTTCTAGGTAGAGTTGCCGCCGTGATGACTTGTCCTTGGCCATAGTCTCATTCCCTTCGATGAACATTCAACGGCCTCTCTAGTTAGGCCTTTTGTAAGTGGATCCGCCACATTATCCCTTGATTTCACGTAATCAATGGTGATAATTCCTCTAGAGAGTAGGTCCCTAACGATTTTATGCCTTCGTCGTATGTGACGATTCTTACCGTTATACATGACATTCCTCGCTCTTCCTATAGCCGATTGACTATCACAATGTATACAAATTGGTGTCAACGGCTTAGGCCAAAACGAAATGTCTTCCAAAAAGTTCCGAAGCCATTCAGCTTCTTCACCGGCTTTATCTAAGGCTATGAATTCAGCTTCCATAGTAGAGCGGGCAATACATGTTTGCTTGGACGATTTCCAAGACACCGCTCCTCCACCAAGTGCGAAAATATATCCACTTGTGGACTTAGAATCAGTTGTGCCGGTGATCCAATTGGCATCACAATATCCTTCAATGACTGCAGGATACTTGTTATAATGCAATGCAAAATCTTGAGTGTATTTTAAATACCCCAAAACACGTTTCATTGCCATCCAATGGGTCTGATTGGGATTACTCGTGTATCGACTTAGTTTACTTATAGCACAAGCTATATCTGGTCGAGTACAATTCATGACGTACATCAAACTTCCCAAAACACGTGCATAATCCGGTTGCGACGTGCTTTGACCTTATTTCTTCTTGAGAGCAAGGTTTACATCAATAGGAGTCTTTGAAATTTTAAAATCCAAATATTTAAATTTTTCAAGAACACTATTGATGTAGTGAGTTTGAGACAACGCCAAACCTTGAGGAGTTCTATGGATCTTAACACCCAGAATTAAGTCTGCAACTCCTAAGTCTTTCATATCAAATTTGCTAGTCAACATGCGTTTCGTAGCATTTATATTGGCAATGTTATTGCTCATTATCAACATGTCATCCACATATAAGCAAAAAATGACTATAAAGTTATGAGTGTTCTTAATGTAGACACATTTGTCACACTCGTTAATTTTAAAGCCATTTGACAACATTGTATGATCAAATTTCGCATGCCATTGTTTAGGTGCTTGTTTCAGTCCATAAAGTGACTTAACAAGTTTACACACCATCTTTTCTTTACCTGGAACCACGAACCCTTCAGGTTGTTCCATGTAAATTTCTTCCTCCAAATCCCCGTTTAAGAACGATGTTTTAACGTCCATTTGATGGATTTCCAGACCATACACGGCGGCTAACGCTATTAACATACGAATGGATGTAATTCTGGTTACCGGCGAGTATGTGTCAAAGTAGTCAAGACCTTCTTGTTGTCTATATCCTTTAACAACAAGCCTTGCCTTGTACTTGTCAATAGTGCCATCAGCTTTCATTTTCCTTTTGAAAATCCACTTAGAACCTAATGGTTTGTTTCCAGGAGGAAGATCAACCAACTCCCAAGTATGGTTGCTCAAAATAGATTCTATTTCACTCCTGACTGCCTCTTTCCAAAATGGAGAGTCTGAAGAAGACATTGCTTCTTTAAACGTCCGAGGCTCATTTTCCAACAGAAAAGTGACAAAGTCATATCCAAATGAAGTAGAAGTTCTTTGACGCTTACTCCGTCTTGGTTCTTCCTTATTTGGTGAATTTTCTTTGGTTCCTCCCCGAGGTCGTTTGGATCTTTCACCAACTGACTCACATTTCTTCTTATACGGATATATCGTTTCAAAGAATTAAGCACTATCTGATTCCATCACCGTATTAACATGAATTTCGGGATTTTCTGATTTATGAACCAGAAACCGATATGCTTTACTGTTTATAGCATACCAATGAAAACACAATCAACTGTTTTCGGTCCAATCTTAACCCTTTTGGGTTTTGGGACTTGCACTTTTGCCAAACACCCCCACACTTTGAAGTAATTCAAGTTGGGCTTCCTTCCTTTCCACTTTTCATATGGAATGGAAAGTGTTTTGATGTGGGGAACTCGATTGAGTATCTGATTAGCCGTGAATAAGGCTTCCCCCCACAAGTTCTGGGGTAGACCCGAACTTATCAACAAGGCATTAATCATCTCCTTTAAGGTTCGATTTTTCCTTTCCGCAATCCCATTAGATTGAGGCGTGTAGGGGGCAGTTGTTTGATGAATAATGCCATATTCCAAACACACTTGTTCAAAAGGAGATACGTATTCTCCACCCCTATCACTTCTTATCATTTTGATCTTTTTGGTAAGTTGCGTTTCAACTTCATTTTTGTATTGCCTGAATGCGTCAATTGCCTCATCTTTACTACTAAGTAAATAAACATAGCAGTAACGAGTGCTATCGTCAATAAAAGTTATGAAATACTTCTTTCCACCGCGAGATGGTATTGACTTCATGTCACAAATGTCCGTATGAATTAAGTCTAATGGTTCCGAATCCCTTTCAATTGACTTGTAAGGGTGTTTCGTGTATTTAGACTCAACACATATTTGACATTTTGACTTAGCGCAATCAAATTTAGGCAATACTTCCAAATTGATCATTTTTCGTAAGGTTTTATAATTGACATGTCCCAAACGAGAATGCCATAAATTATTTGACTCAAGTAAGTAAGAAGAAGCTGCAATTTTATTCATAGTGTCAACGACCATTACATTGAGTTTGAAAAGGCCCTCAGTCAGGTAGCCTTTTCCTACATACAGCTCATTCTTAGTTATTACAACTTTGTCAGAGACAAACACACACTTAAACCCGTTTTTAACAAGAAGTGCGGTAGATACCAAGTTCTTCCTTATTTCAGGAACGTGAAGAACATTGGTCAGAGTCACAACCTTGTCAGACGTCATCTTGAGGAATATCTTCCCATATCCTTCAATTTTGGCCGTTGTAGAATTGCCCATAGAGAGCGCCTCATCAGGTCCAGCGGGAGCATATGAAGCAAAGGCTTCCTTCACAGCACAAACATGGCGGGTGGCTCCTGAATCAATCCACCATTCTTTAGGATTTCCAACTAAGTTGCATTCAGAAATCATAGCACATAGATCAATGTCTTGCACTCCTTGGGCCAATTTTGTCTCTTCAACCATGTTTGCTTGACCTTTTCCTTTTTCTTGTCCTTCTTTGCAGCACGACAGTCTGCGGACTTATGTCCACTCTTGCCACAGTTGTAGCAATTTCCCTTGAACTTTTTCTTGCTGGGGTTGGTCTTCCCTCCAGAAGGCTTCTTTCTCTTATTTTGATTTGGAGTATGCTCAACAATATTTGCTCCCGCTATTGCAGCACTTCCACGAGCCTTCTTTGCAGCAGATTTGTTGTCCTCTTCAATCCTCAAGCGTACAACCAAATCTTCAAGGGTCATCTCCTTAAGCTTGTGTTTCAAGTAATTTTTAAAGTCATTCCATGACGGAGGTAACTTTTCAATCATGGCTGCAACTTGAAACGCTTCATTAATCTTCAAACCTTCAAAGAAAAGTTTGTTAGCAACAATATAAATAATACTCTTAACATAAGTATTACTCAGGATCAAACCTTCAGCAAGGAGATCATGGATAAGGACTTGAAGTTCTTGGACTTGGGACACAACAGATTTGTTATCCACCATTTTATAATCCAGAAATTTGGCAGCCACAAATTTCTTCAGTCCAGCGTCTTCAGTCTTATATTTCTTTTCTAGAACATCCCACAGTTTCTTAGACGTTTCAACATTACTGTAAACGTTGTACAGGTCATCTTCCAAGCCACTTAGAATGTAATTCTTGCATAGGAAGTCAGAATGAGTCCAAGCCTCAATCACGAGGAAGCGTTCGTTTTCAGGTGTTTCATCAGTCAGGACTGGAGCATCCTCCTTAATAAACCTTTGCAGACTTAAGGTGGTCAGATAAAAGAACATCTTTTGCTGCCATCTCTTAAAGTCCACACCAGAAAACTTCCCCGGTTTCTCTGCAGGTGGCATAACCGTTGCAGCAGCACGGCTAGGCCCAGCAGCACCAGAAACTGCGGTAGCATTATTATTCACAGCAGGGACAGTTTGTTCCACTCCGTTAGTCATCTCTGTCAAGTGACACAAGCAGAAACAATTTAATAGACTGTTTAAACAATAGGAGTAGAAAAAACCACGAAGGCTTTTAGTCCCCACAAACAGATTATTTCACAGTAATTAGGAGTAGAAAAACCACAAAGGTTTTAATCCCCACGAGCAGAGTAATAAGGAGTACAGGAGTAGAAAACCACAAAGGTTTTAGTCTCCCCGAGCAGATTACTATTCAGTATAGGAGCAGAAAACCACAAAGGTTTTAGTCTCCTCGAACAGTCTCCTTAAGCAATATTTATTTAAGTGCAGAAAATAAATAATAATAGATTTCTTAAGCTTGTTAATCCTGCAACCAAATAAATCAGAAAAGACAGAAGAACAGAAGTGTATTATCAGTTTGTTATGGGACGATCCCGAGCCCACAAGTTGCTTGTGTCTCCTTAAGAAATCTAACCCCCTCACGATGCCCAAGGTTCACGGGTTAATTTCTCCCAGGATGGAACGGGATTACAGTTCTACCGTAGCGGCACTTCAAACGGTAAGAACACGGAGAACACAAAGAACGGAGCAAATCACACGACTCACTTAATATGCAGAAAGGGAGGGGATGCGGTGAGATATGCTTTCTGTCAGTGATTTTCTCTGCCCGAGTGTTTCTATCTTCTGTCCGAGATTGAGTATCCTCTGTCCGAGGTTACTTCTCTTATCTGTCCGAGTTTGAGTCTCTGTGGAGTCTCTATCTCAGAGCTTTAGTCTATGTTATCTGTCGTCTGTCTGTCGTGATCAAGGACTGACAAATGATCAGTTTATATAGACATCCAAGGGCAGGTGAAGAGACACACCTGGTGATTAATGAGAAAACGTGGGAGAGTTTAATTGTCCACTAATGACTGAATTCAATGTGGAGCAATTAATCTACCACCACTGACTGACATTAATGTGGAGGAATTAATCTACCACTTTATGACTGACTTTAATATAAAACGTGGAGGGAAACGTGGAGGAACTAATCTGCTGATGTTGCTTCAGCTGCCCGGGTACTGAACCACTTCAGCTGTCCGTTGCTGACTCACTTCAGCTGCCCGTTACACAAACGGAGCTGCCCGGATAAAATATTAATTAATTATTGTTGGTCCAAAAATTTAAGTCAATCAATCGACCGAATCCGAATCCGAAGCCGAAGCCGAGACGAGCGACGACGACGGCGCAAGGCTTCCCTTCTTCTCAGCCCTTTTAAGAGCTAAGAGAAGTAAATCTCTATTTAAACCCAATAAAATCCTTTTCCTCTACCAATGTGGGAGAAAGTGCATTTCCCTACAAAAGGGAATCTTTTCACTTTTTACCCATTTCCCATTCACATTCTTCCATTAAACCCAACAATGAGGAGTAGTTAATTGATTAACAACTCTCATCTCAATTCGTATGATGACACTTTTGTTATTTGTTCTCTTGTATCCATGAAGTTCATCATCAAAAGAACTAATATTTATTTATTATATTGCTCAGGTTTCTACTCTTGTTTAAAACTAGAAGTACGTACTAAATTTTTTTCTTTCTTGTTTAACTAATAATTTTTTAGTTCTGACTCAATCAAAATTACATAATAATATGGTCTTACAAACATGATTTAGCCATGAATATATTTACTGTATTTTTTATGAAAATATATGTTTGGTTTTGGTTATTTTTCTTTGCATGTGTTAAGTATTTGATTAAGTACACATATTAACTCAAAAGCATAATTTACTCGATCTTTTAGATTAATTAGTCTATAATAAATCAATATATGTAATCCTCTCTTTGCATACCATAAAATATTGCACAAGATAGTACTATTCCTACTTATTAGAACTTCACATGCATATATGAGTTTTTTAATTAGTACATGCATAATTTCTTTGAAAAGAAAATTTTGATTACATCTAATATCCTTATTTTATAAATTTTTTTGCAAGTAAATTTTGGTTTAGATTTATTTTTAAGTTTAGTTGGTTGATGGTTCGCACATAATTTTATTATGGATGGCTGGTCTCAATAATCAAGATAACAGACAAATGTTACGACAAGTGAGCTCTTTAACAACATATGTTGCTTGCTTAGTAGCTATTTGGTTTTGGACTTATGCATACGAAATTGAAAATGATCAACGCATGATCACACATGATTTACGGCTTGAAGGAGAACAAGTTAGAAATGAATTGTTGAGTCATTTATTCTCGACCGAACTTTGTCATAATATTTTAAGAATGAGTCCTTCGGCTATTATCGGTCTATGTGAGATTCTAGTTAGAGATGGTGGTCTTAGACCAACACTTCAAGCTACAGTTGAAGAACAAGTTGCAGAAACACTCTACCTATTAGCACATAGCGTGACAAATCGGGAGTTAGCTTTCATCTTTCGGCGATCCGGCGAGTCGGTTAGTCGTCATTTTCATGTTGTTCTACGAGCTATCTTGAGGTTATATCAAACAATTATTAAACAACCTGATGGCTCCCAAATTCCTTTTGAGATTGCCAGCAACCAGAGATTTTTTTCGTACTTTAAGGTTAATATAATTTTATTCATTCTTCAAGTTGTAGCCAATGTCAAGATTTTTTAGATTTTAATTCATGATTATAATGTCAGGATTGCATTGGTGCTATTGATAGAACACACATACGTGCTAAAGTTCCACAAAGTGAAGCACCTAGATATCGTGGGCGAAAAGATTATCCAACACAAAATATATTAGCTGCATGCACATTTGACTTAAAATTCACATATGTGTTACCTGGGTGGGAAGGGACTGCATCTGATTCAAGAATTATGAAGGAAGCACTAACTAGACATGACCCATTAAAAATTCCAGAAGGTAAATATTACATAAAGTAGTAATGTGTAGGGACAGGTGTTGTATTGGGTTAAATCCGTCGTCACCAAAGTTGGTGACTAAGCATCCACGTAGGACGACGTATAGACGACACATGGCTGTGAATGGACATAAAGGCAATGGATAGAATCAAAGATGGACAGTTACAACGGACAGATGAACAGTCGCCACGGCCAGAATAGTCGCAGCTCATCAATCAAGCCAGTTCAAAATAGAAATCTTATCCATAAGCAACGTAACCGCTCGACTAAGGAGTTACAACTGCTCGTGAACGGACACATAGTTATCTATATATTGTAATTTAAGTCACAAGCATTGAATCTAATGCTTCTCTGAACATACACTTGTATTCCAACTATTAACTAACATCCGATTCTTTATCTTCTGTCAATATTTATTACTATTGTTCATAATCCAGTGATCTTGGTGATTGTTCCATTGATTGAGTATCATAAAGAGTACGAGGAAGGAAGTTTGATCAATTCTGTGCAACTTGAATACGGTTCCTTTTATTTAAATCTTCATTTATTACATCGCATTATTTGCATCTTCACTTCTTCGCATTTATTACCGTCATTTATACCTTTTCACATAAGAGCATTTAATCTCGATTATTGATCGTGACTCCGCTTTATAAATTTAATTGTGACTTAGCCTAATAAACGAAATTACGGTTAAACAATTTGGCGACCACAGTGGGAGCCGGTCAATAACTTCCGTAGGTTGACTGCTCATCGTATTTTATTCTTTATTCGTTTTCTTCTCGTTCGTTGGTTCTCCTTGTTTTCTTTTTTGTCAAAATGGCAGATAACAACTCGCACAACAACGCTCCCATTGACAGGCAACAAGACCTCAACGCTGCGGAGCAGGTAGACTTGAATTTGGCCGGGGACGAGCAGCATGATGTTCTTCCTGCAGACGACGACGTGATCCCCATTGCAGAGGACGAGAACGTACTCCCAGCGGAACAGGAAAACGAGCACAGTCAGCAAGGTAGCAGAAATAGCCGCCATCCTGGCCGAGGAAACGTCGACCAAGGGCCTGGAGGATCTAGAAGGCCCAATGGTCCTGGGAATTCGAGGAACTCTCAAGACGCTGTCCTTGAATTCATACGGCAACAGGCTGAAATCAACAGGCAAATACGGGAAGCTATCGACAGCCTACGAGGACAAAACCTGCCAAACACAGGAAATCCACCCATGGGACGTCCAAGGGGTGCTTCACCATCTCATGCCTCGAGGCACGCTGAAAATCAGAATGCAGGATCAGCGGTGCCAACAGAAATGAGCGAGGTCATGGAGGCCCTCACCAGGCAGTTCAAAGCCAGGAGGCCCTGCAACGCTCTCTTCATGAGAGGATTGACCAGATCCCTGGCGCACCACCCACTTTGAAGAAAGTTGACGTTCAACGGTATACTCAAAGGCCTTGGAAGAAAGAAGCAGCACCAAAGGCCATCCCCAAAACATTCAAAATGCCAAACATACCAAGATACCGGGGAACGACTGACCCCAATGACCACTTGATGATGTTTAGCAACTTCATAAAGGCAAGCGATCTCACAGACGAGGAGATCGAATCAGTGCAATTGAAGAAGTTCGTAGAAACCTTGGCAGATGGCGCTCTACGGTGGTATTCAATGCTGCCACCAAATTCAATAGGATCTTTTGCCGAGATGGCGGAGTTATTTGTCAAAGCACACACAGGCGCCCAGAAAACGGAAACAAGAGTTGAGGACATCTTCGAAATCAAGCAACTGCCCGGGGAGTCCCTCCGGAAGTATGTGGATCGCTTTCAGCGCGAACGTATGTTGCTACCCAAAGTTCCAGATCGGTGGGCGGCTATTGCATTCACTAACAGCTTGGACGTCAAGAGTTCTGAGGCGACCAGGCGATTGTATGAATCCCTGCGAGAATATCCTGCGGCAAACTGGTCGGATGTCTACAACCGTTATAATTCAAAGGTACGTATAGACGAAGATAAATTGATTGGCACAGGTACCTGAGGACGGAGCCAAACTCGCACCAATGGCGCTGGGGGAAAAATCGAGACAGATAGGCCAGACGCACGACACGAGCCATATCCCAGTCGGTCTCGTAACAACTCAAACGGACGCGGTCGTAACAACAAAGGCCTGGCAAGGAGCAATGATTCCACTTCAACTTCTAGTGGAATTCCAACCCTGCCCGTCTTCAACATCGGAGCAGTCGAACTTGTAGCAGTGCTCGAGGAGATGAGCGAAAAGGTCAAATGGCCTAAGGATATGAAGGGTGACCCCAGCAAACGCAACAAAAACTTATGGTGCGAATTCCATCGCGACCACGGCCACACAACGGATGACTGCAAGGCTCTAAGGTACGAAGTTGCTAATTTATTGAAACAGGGCTATCTCAAGGAGTACTTGACAGAAAAAGGAAAGCAAACTCGCGCGAAGGCCCAGCAAAATAAATCAGGACCTCCCCGAGTATCATCTCCAAAAATGACAGTCAACGTCATCTCTAGTGGTATTGAGGTTGATGCAGTCACATACACAACAAGGAAATACGCCAAAGTATCTATTACAAAGACCAAACGACCACGACTTGAGGATACGATGACTTTTGAAGAAGCAGATGCAGATGGCCTGCAATTTCCTCACATGGACGCTTTAGTGATAACATTACGAGTGGAAGAATTCGACGTCAAGAGAGTACTCGTTGATCCAGGCAGTTCAGCAAACATCATATTATCTCGGGTCGTGGAGCAGTTGAAACTATACGATGAGATTGTACCAATTTCTCGTGTTCTCTCGGGATTTAACAATTCCAGCGAGAAAACGTTGGGAGAAATCACATTGACGACCCTGGTCGAAGGCGTCATGAGACGAACAACGTTTCATGTCATTGATGGGGACATGGCCTACAACATAATCCTTGGGAGGCCATGGATACACGATATGCAGGCGGTCCCGTCAACCTATCATCAAGTGATGAAATTCCCTTCAGAGTGGGGAATACGGGAAGTTCGGGGAGAGCAGCGTTGCGCTAGAGATTGCTACTCAGTTGCAGTTAAGCTCCCCGAGGAGGCAAAATAGCAATTAAAGAACCCGGGATCAGAATCAAGCAATGAAGCATCAAACTACCAAGTCCCGGAATTCATATCAAAATTGGATGCACGGGAAGAGTACGCGCCAACTATTGAAGCTTTGGAACCAGAAGAACTTTTCGACAACATGCCCGAAAGGAAGGTATATTTGGGAGCGGAGTTAAACAAAGACTTGCGCAAAGATATCTTGCACTTCCTCAAGGAGCGGCACACCACCTTTGCGTGGTCACATGCAGATATGACAGGAATCTCCCCGAAGATTATCTCTCATAAGTTGAACGTGGATCCATACTACCGCCCGGTGAAGCAAAAGAAGCGCCAACAAGGAGCATTCAGGAACCAGATCATAAATGACGAAGTTGACTGCTTGCTCAAGATCGGCTCCGTCCGAGAAGTCATGTATCCAGATTGGTTGGCCAACGTGGTCGTAGTGGCAAAGAAAAATGGCAAGTGGAGGGTCTGCATCGACTTCACTGATCTGAACAAAGCCTGCCCGAAAGACTCTTATCCACTACCTCAAATTGACCAACTAATCGACGCGACGGCCGGGCACGAAGTGCTTACATTCCTTGATGCATATTCAGGCTATAACCAAATCTTAATGAATCCCGACGACCAGGAGAAAACTTCCTTCGTTACTTGCCGAGGTACGTATTGCTACAAAGTAATGCCTTTTGGACTTAAAAATGCAGGTGCGACTTACCAACGATTAGTCAACCGGATGTTTCACGACCACATTGGCAAAACCATGGAGGTTTACATCGACGACATGCTGATCAAGTCCAAACGGGCAGAAGATCACTTAGCTCATTTGAAAGAGGCCTTTCGAATCCTTGATCAATACAACATGAAACTCAACTCGGAGAAATGTGCATTTGGAGTAGGTTCAGGGAAATTTCTTGGTTTCATCGTCTCCCAGCGAGGGATCGAGGTGAACCCCGCCCAGATAAAAGCGATAGAAGCCATCCCCGACGTACTTCATAACAGAAAAGATGTAATGCGGCTAACCGGAAGAGTAGCAGCGCTAAGGAGATTCATTTCCCGCTCATCTGATCGATGCAAAAGCTTCTTCGACGTGCTGAAACAGAACAAGAAGTTCGAATGGACCCCTGAGTGTTAGCAAGCACTTAAGGATTTGAAGCGATATTTGTCAAGCCCGCCTTTGCTTTCAACGCCACAACCAGGTGAACAACTATTGCTCTACCTGGCCGTGTCTGAGTCTGCGGTAAGTGCAGTTTTGGTTCGAGAAGACAAAGGTAAGCAACTTCCAATTTATTACATTAGCAAATCCTTATTAGATGCTGAAACTCACTATCAACCTTTGGAGAAATTAGCACTAGCCTTGGTAATCGCCGCCCGTAAATTAAGACCTTATTTTAAAAGTCACTCAATAGCTGTAGTTACTACCTTCCCCTTACGCAATATCTTACACAAACCTGAATTCTCGGGCAGGCTAGTGAAATGGGCAGTAGAATTAAGTGAGTTTGATATATCTTATCAACCCCGGGTAGCCATAAAATCTCAAGCTCTAGCAGATTTTATCGCAGATTTTAGTGCTACTATGTACCCTGATGCTCAACGTGAGGCGGTTCTTTTCGCCGGATCGGAGTCGGGGACTTGGACCTTACACACTGACGGGTCCTCAAGTGTAAAAGGGTCAGGGTTAGGCTTAGTCCTCACCACTCCCTCGGGGGAGACCATTAGACAGGCCATAAAATATCCCTTTATTACTAATAATGAGGCCGAGTATGAGGCCGTAATTGTAGGATTGAAATTGGCTCGAGATTATGGAGCAGACAGAATTCGCCTTAAGAGTGACTCGTCAATCAAATAACTGGAGGCTTCGTAGCAAGGGAGTCTCGTATGCAGAGGTATCTTGCTCGAGTCACTGGTTTGCTAGCACAATTCGACAATTGGGAAGCCATACAGATTCCACGAGAAGAGAATCACGAGGCTGATGCCTTGGCAAATTTAGGTTCAGTCGCAGAGATTTGAGCAGCAGGTTCAGTGGCCGTGGCTCATCTCCTATGTACGGCAATCGATAAAGACGCAATGGAGGTCAACACGACCAGTCTGACTTGGGATTGGAGGAATGAGATAATCAATTATATACTGCATGGAACCCTACCATCAGACGGTAAGGCTGCTCGAAAACTGAGGATAAAGGCTGCCAGGTATACAATTATAGATGGTACCCTCTATCGTAAGACTTTTGCAGGCCCACTCGCCAAATGTCTAGGTCCCAGCCAAACTGAGTATGTGATGAGGGAAGTTCACGAGGGATGCTGTGGAAATCACTTGGGAGGAAAGGCGCTTGCGCGAAAACTTATACGAGCAGGCTATTATTGGGACAAAATGGAAAAAGATACTAACGAGTTTGTCAAAAAATGTGATAAGTGCCAAAGGGTGCTGGGTGGAAGAACTCCCCGGGGTTCTTTGGGCATATAGAACAACCGCAAAAATGAGCACCGGGGAGACGCCCTATTCCTTAGTATATGGTTCTGATGCATTGATTCCAGTCGAAATCGGCGAGCCAAGTCTACGATATGCTCATGCAACTGCAGAATCTAATTCAGTCAACCTCTCCGAGGAGTTGGATTTTCTAGAAGAACGCAGAGAATTAGCACTTATACGAGTAGTGGCTCAGAAAGAAAGGATAGAGCAATATTATAATCGGGGACTGAGGCTACGTAACTTCGAAGTCGGGGACTTTGTATTGCGTAGGGTCTCCCAGAATTCGCAAGAGGCAAACGTCGGCAAACTTGGTCCAAACTGGGAAGGTCCCTACAAGGTGGTTGCATCCGTTGGTAAGGGTTCATACCGTTTGGCACGACCAGATGGATCGCTTCTGCCCAGCAGTTGGAATGTGACTCACTTGAAGAGGTACTACTTCTAAGTAGTACATGGGTTAGTGTTTCTATCCATTCTCTGTTGCTTACCTGCCATTGTTTTCTTTTAAGTTGCTCTGTTCTCTTATCTTTGTCTAAATGGTACTAACGGTCTTCAAAAGGCCAGATCCGTTTAGCTCAACTGGTAGAGCTCGAAGTCCTCGTGCTTCGCGGCTGTGGGTTCAAATCCCGCAACGGACACACTCCTCTTTTGGTTATATGTGTTCTCTGATTCAGCGTTTCACCCATTGTCTTTTTATGTCTGAAATTACGAAATTTCAACATAAAAACAGGGGGTGGCAAGGGCCCCAGTAGGCCAAAGTCCCGGCTAACATAAGTGATCTTCGAGCAGAGCAAGGTCATGATCATTCGCTAAATCCACGACTAAGCAGAATCAAGTAAGTTCAATAGAACTATTTTACTTGTGCTACGTTATTTTCTACATTTTGCGGCCAGTATTCGCCCAAATCCTACAACTTTACGACCAGACAATCTTGTGTTCTGGTTTACGACCAAACAATCTTGTGTTCTGGTTCACGACCAAACAATCCTGTGTTCTGGTCATTGGGTTACCTATCCTTTTCAATAGAAATAACAGGGCAACCTTAACAAAAAAAATTTTTGCGAAAACTTTCAATTGTCAAATATGATAAGCAAAATTTATCGCAAAACCATCTTACACGGCCAGATTTCAGTCAGCCTAAACGGCCTGGTTTCGTCCAGCCCAGGGGGCCTGATTTCATTCATCTTAACTATGGGTAACTTAACCTGGTTGTGATCAGATTTTATTTCAAAACATCTGCGCAGATTAACACCAAAAAGGGAACTCAGACACTAAGATTTGAAACATAATTTTGACCTCTGAAAACCTCATTAAGCAATAAATAACAAATAGCATTCATATAAGCGAAACTTGAGACCAAAAACGGTCGTCAAGCCTCGCCAGTCAGACAAAAAGGAAGCAGCCGAAATATACATTCATTCATGAGTTAACAATATTCAGAGTTAGCGACATCCAATAAATTTACAAGAAGGACTAGACAAGGCATCAATCATCATTTTGGCCAGGGTCTCGACCTGATGCACTAGCTCCATCAGTCGGATCCCCACCCAAATCTTCATCTTCATTGTCCTCACTGCCTTCATCGTCCTCTTCGACATCATCATCGTCGGCTCCTACTTCCATGCCCAAGACTTGCTTGACACTGATGATAGCTGCTATGGTCTGATCGAGGACTAAGTCGACATTAACCTGGCCGCGCTGCATTTGGATAAGCAACTTCTTCTTGGCTTCAAGAGCTTCCAGTTTGGAGTCGATTGTATAACGATCCCTTAAATTCGCCAACTCCATCGTCAGTAGCTCTTGGACCTTCGCAGATTCCACAGCCCGATTTTTGGCCTCTTGTAGTTCTCCTCGAGCAGCCTGAGATTCAGCTTCAGCTTTGTTCATGTTTCTCAACATCAGGTCGGAAGCGATACGGATGCTCTCCAGAATAACTTCTTTCACATTAAGCTCATGGGCAAGTTGGGAAATCTGACGACCTTGCTCATCCATCTTAGCTTTCAGATCTTCAAAAGATAACGCAAACCTTTCCTTCTCATCCAGAAGACGGTCCCTCTCCTCAAGGAGTGTGTTTATCTTGTCGTTAGCCTCAGTGTTGGATTTTTCCAACCTGTCTATCTTATCCTCAAAGAAGCCACGCCTCCCCTCCAGGACCCGCTTCTCCCCGATCAGAGCTTGCTTTTCCTCTTCTAAGCCCTGATTGTCCCGAAGAGCCTTCAAAAGATCTTTCTTTAGGCCAAGGACTTGTTCCTGATTGTTCAGCCTAGAACGGAACATGATCTCGGCAGCCATCATACTTGCCTGGCAACAAGTAAAAATGCGTAGGTAATTAGAACTAAGGTATCAATAAAAGTAAAGGAATAAAGGGGGAAACATTACCCGAGCAGTATCTTCAGCGATTGCATAAGCTAGCTGCTCGTCGCTCATACTGCGCATGTTCCACTCCTCGCGAGGACCAATCAGGTTGGACATCACTTTAACTAAGTGGCCAGGCTTCGTCAAAAAGTCTGTGTCCGGGGAAATGGAGAAGTCGCACTCCCTCATACACGGCCTGGGCTCCCTCGCTTGCTCAGAAGGATATTGGGGACCAAATTTGTGGCGTATGCCCTTGACAGAGTACGCCCCAATCTTTCCTCCTAAAGATACTCGCCTAGTAAGCTTAGTGCGAGAGATCTCGATGTCACCTACCTCGTCGGGGCCCAGAGTGTCGCACTCTTGTAGATAAACTGGCGCCACCCCATCACCAGCCAAGTTCGTCATGTCTTTATAATGAAAGACCTGAGGTTCATCCTCCCCCTCAGTCTTCCTCTGCTCATCAACCCCCTCGTTTTCCTCCTTATCCTCCTCCCTCATCGGCTCTTTGCCAGGTCGCCTGTGGCTGACTTGCTCAGACTCGCCCTGTTGGCCACCAACCCGTGCAGGCTCATCCAACTCTGGGCCCTCAGGGAAGAAAGTAAAGTCTTCACGCACTCTCTCTTCCCCTACCTCCCCAGACCTATCTCCTTCTTCACCACTAACTCGGGGACTCTCCTCGAAAGCGTAAGAAGAAGTCTCTACATCCTTCCTCTTATCACCCCGAAGAGATGCCCTCTTCCTCCGAGTCAAGCTCACATCGGGAGCCTCTGAATCTGAAATATCAAATATTATAGGCTCAGCAGATTCAGGGGCAGCCGCCGAGCTCCTAACACTCTCTTGCCCAGACTTGGGAGTATCAGCAGCAGCAGCATTGATTTCGACTGTTTTTTCGGAGGGCTGAGGAGTCTTACGGGCTGTCCTCATTTTCTTCTTGGTCTGCTCTTTTCCGAGTCAGATTTCTTTCTCTTTAAATTCGCGAGGACCTCCTCACCACCCTCCCTGGCTTTGATAACTGCAACAGTCTGAAGAATGGCAGCCGCCTCTTCGTTGATCTCAGCTACAGGATCAACAATCACTTCCTCAGGAGGAGGAGCAGGAAAATAGCTACCACCAGTACCTAGACCTGAGAATAGAGTCATATTAATACCGTAATGAGTTCTGCATAAGTTAGCAGGAATTCGGGTAATCAGCTCACCATGGGTGCTGGGGTTCGATAAATGTTTTAAAGAAGCATAGTGAGACCACTGCCTCTGCTCGTGAGTGAACTCTGCCAGAATTGGTTCAACCCAAGCAGACAGTTCCTCCTCGGAAATCAGACCGTCGTAAGGAATCTTGTCAGCTAACCAACAAAGAGCGAAAATTAGAAGGTGAAGATACGTAATTCGGAGAATATTCAATACAAAGACTCGGGGACTTACGAGTTTTGTTCCACACCTCGCGGAGATTAGTTTTGCTGCCACGTGTGAGAAGCTTAGACTGCACATAGACATACCTATGCATCCAACCTCTATCCCCTGTATCTTCAGATTTGCTCACTAGAGCTTTTCTTCCCCTCATACGGGCATTGATATACCCATCTCTCGCGACCTGAAGGCTATACAGAGAGACAAAATGCTTAAAATTAAAATCCTGCTCAGTCTCGTCGGCAAACCATTGTAGCAAGGAAACAATCCTATAAATACTCGGACACAGCTGCCCCGGGCAGATAAGATAGTATTTACAAATATCCTCTATAACAGGATGCAACGGGAGCGTGTGACCTATCGTGAATGGGTGCGTAGATATGGCTGTCCACCCAGTTCTCGTAGAAGTAATATTCTCCGTCGGAAAGGGGCAAGAAACTACAACATCATCATTCCAGCCACAATCTTCCTTAACCTTAGGCAAAAGGTCAGGAGTAATCGAACTCTTAAACCGACTTGAAGGCCACGACCTTATGTTGCCATAATGACTGAACGAGCTGATCGAACAATCATTTTCAAGATTTCCCCAGAGTTTCGGAATCACATCAGCGACTGAAGTCGGAGAACTCGTAGACTGACCAGCTGTTGCTGAAGAACTAGTAGCCACAGCATCCATATTCAAACTTTTCTTGGCTTTTGGAGACATTTGAATCAGACAATGGGAAGAATTTTCTGCGTTTTAGAGGGTTTTAAAAGGGTGTTTTGAATCTTTGAAGGTTTGAATGAGATTTGGAATGCAGTAAAAAGAATTCAAGATGGTGGAAATTATATTTATAGAGTTGGTAAAACCCGACCCGCCCTACACGTGGTAAACATCCGCGCAAGAGGTGAATAAATCCAGCCGTTAAAGAAAATAATGAAATAAAAATCGGAGTGACGGTTTCTTACCTTGGGACGTGCAAGACGTGAGTAGGCGCAGTTTAATCATCACACCTGCATTCTCGGAACGCGCAACAGTTACTTTTTCAGTAAAAAGTGGAATGGAATTGACAACTTGCACGTTTTGTCTTTAGCAGAGCAGTTAATGCTCATACTGATAAAACGTCACTCAATCAAAAGCCTATGAGGAATTCAACGGGCAGCATCCAAATACAAGTACAGGGACTCAAATATGTTACTTGGGAAAAATTCCAAAAAGTTCTTTCCCGCTCAAAACTCGCTTTCCACTCCTCGACCAGATTCTCTGCCCGAGTAGTGCGGGGACTATCTGTATTGGGTTAAATCCGTCGTCACCAAAGTTGGTGACTAAGCATCCACGTAGGACGACGTATAGACGACACATGGCTGTGAATGGACATAAAGGCAATGGATAGAATCAAAGATGGACAGTTACAACGGACAGATGAACAGTCGCCACGGTCAGAATAGTCGCAGCTCATCAATCAAGCCAGTTCAAAATAGAAATCTTATCCATAAGCAACGTAACCGCTCGACTAAGGAGTTACAACTGCTCGTGAACGGACACATAGTTATCTATATATTGTAATTTAAGTCACAAGCATTGAATCTAATGCTTCTCTGAACATACACTTGTATTCCAACTATTAACTAACATCCGATTCTTTATCTTCTGTCAATATTTATTACTACTGTTCATAATCCAGTGATCTTGGTGATTGTTCCATTGATTGAGTATCATAAAGAGTACGAGGAAGGAAGTTTGATCAATTCTGTGCAACTTGAATACGGTTCCTTTTATTTAAATCTTCATTTATTACATCGCATTATTTGCATCTTCACTTCTTCGCATTTATTACCGTCATTTATACCTTTTCACATAAGAGCATTTAATCTCGATTATTGATCGTGACTCCGCTTTATAAATTTAATTGTGACTTAGCCTAATAAACGAAATTACGGTTAAACAGGTGTGATGAAAAAATAATTAAAATTTTTATTTTTTATCTTTAGAAAAATTCTACCTTGTCGATGCTGGATTCATGTTGAGAAATGGGCTTATTACGCCTTATAGGGGGGAGCGCTATCATTTGAAGGAGTACTCAAGAAATCCACCTCGAAATCCTCGTGAATTATTTAATTTGAGGCATGCTTCTTTGCGTAATGTTATTGAACGAGCCTTTGGAGTCCTAAAAAAAAGATTTCCTATAATCTCCAGCTCAAGTGAGTCATCATATGATGTTGAAACCCAAAAGCTCATTATTTTTGGATGTTGTGTTTTGCACAACTACTTAAGAGGTGTAGATCCAAATGACGAGATACTTGCACAGGTTGATGCAGAGCTAATCAATATAAATGATGTGCCTGAAGAATTTCCGAGTAGTAGTGTAAGTAATGAGGAGTCTAGGATAGGAGAGGTGATTCAAGATCATATAGCAACTGGCATGTGGGCTAGTTACCATGCTTAATTTTTTAGGAAGGAAAATTTAAATAACTTCTTTCGTAATTGTTTGTTTGATTTTGTAAAAGTATTTTGTAATGTTATTATTTTGAATTATAGACATTATGTGTTATGTTGTTTACTTTTTTATAACTTATAAACATTTATATCTGACCCAACTTTTTGAAGCTATGACTTATCAATATTTATCTAAATTAAGTAGTGACCGTCATGTCGAAGAGGTCAAAGTCTTCCTCAAGCGATATTAATGAGTCGGATAACAAAGAAGTTTGTGTGTGGTCAAATGACATGGATGATGCATTAATTGATGCATGACATACACTTGGAAATAGGGTTGGTGGAACTTTCACCACACACGCAGTAAATAATGTAGTGAAGGGGATGCAAACAAAATTTCCTGGTAAGGGTATTAACAAATTAAAACTCCACAACCGTATGAAGTTAATTAAAGGTAAATTTGGCAAGTGCTATGACACATTTCAAAATGGGATGAGTGGATTTGCGTGGGATCCCAGCACAAATATGTGGGATGCTGAACCTGAAGTGTGGGATCAACTAATTGACGTAAATTTACATTTATTAATTTTTTGAAAAATTTATGTTATGATATTTATCTCATTTTTCATTAATGAGTTGTCTTGTTCTTATATGCGTTTATGTAGGCTAAGCCAGAAGCTGCTGAATGGATGAATAAACCAATTAGAAACTATGAGAAGCTAATAATGTTATTTGGAAAGGATAGAGCTACAGGAAAACATGCTGAGACTGGACCGGATATGTTGAAAGGAGGTGCTCGTGATCCTTTAAAAAAATTAAGTAATAGTTCATTGACCATAGATGAAATTGATGAAATGATCTCCATGAATGCTGCCTCTTTGGGAACTACTGAAGAATATGGGCAAGATGAACAAGTTCCCCAACTACTGATGCACCTAAGTCGAATGTCTAAACAGAGGCAGCAACTTCTCATAAGAGTAAAAAGTCAAAAAATGAAACTCTTGAAGGCAAGGCTACAATGTTGAGAGTTGGGATGGATCAATTGGCCAGTGCTATTAATCGCCTTTCAACTCTTCCACCCATTCCAGAGAGCGAGATATGGCAAATGGTAAATGAGATGAGTTTGGAACCGATAATAGTCCCAAAAGCTTATATCTTTCTTTGTCAACATGCTTACTTGTGTCGCACGGTGATTGGATGTCCAGTTGAAGAACGCAAACTTCTTTTATTGACCATGATGCCGCGGACAATTAAATTAGTCTAGTATTATTTATATTATAACTATATTTGGATAATATGATTGTTTGCATGTCATTATGGAATATTATTTTTTATCTAAATTATTAATAGTGTGAACTTATTGTTATGTTTAATATTATTAACTTATTTTTTTTTATTATTTTCATTATAATTTGCATGAATATATTTACAAGGTATAACTGGTGATAAACTAGTAAATATAAACTGTCTCAAATTATATTAAAGAAAATTTGTTACTTAATCTAATATTTAGAACAACTAAGGGTATATTAGTAAACTTATTAGTTACAGTACAATACAATACAATCAAAACAAACAATAACAATATTACTAAACAACGGAAAACAATACAACCAATTCAAATGTTGTTTTTATAATACAGTACGATACAATACAATACAAAACAACACGTTATGAAACAACAGGCAACAATGATCCGAACAGAGTGTTATTGTATCTCGTTGTATCTACACCTGTAAAACTGAACACGCCAAGAAACCGAACACGTAAGACCAAACTCACTCACACAAGAGGAATAAGATTTGGGTGAAAACTCTTGCTTTCATTGATGAAGGGAGTCCCCTATTTATACACGAGAAAACCTAAACCTAACTTAGAAACCAAGTAAACTTAACGGGCTTGGCCCAATATATAATTTACATAACTAACTATTTACATATCTAAAGTATTCACAATATAACCTTCATTAACACCATTTCTGCAGCGTATCTAACTGTTTCTGCACCGTTTCTGTAATTTTGCACTGTTTCTACACTTTTTTTTAGTGTTCGTGCACTGTTTCAGTGTTTATACACTATTTTTGTACTGTATCTAACTGTTTTTATACCGTTTCAGCATTTCTGCATTGCTTCAACATTTTTTTTCTGTGTTTCTATACTATTTCTGCATTGTATCTGCATTATTTCAGAATGTATTTGCACTGTTTCAGACTGTATCTAACTGTTTCTAATTTTATCTGCACTGTTTCTGCAAATCTAGGCGGCGGCGGCAGTGGGGGGCAATAGGCGGCAGCGGAAGGGAAAGTAAGGTGGAGGCTAGGTTTTTTCTCTTTTTTAATATTTGAAACAACTTGTATATTAAAACTAATGCTCTATTTTGTTATATCAATAATATTACTATTTCTTTTAGTAATTAAGGTTTCAAAATTGTATAAGTGTTAGTTTTAATAGGCCCAAAAAGTCTAAGCAAGTATCCCAAATAGCCCCCAAATATTTATTAGGCTTTGGACCGTTTGGTTCATTCTTCCTTTGGTATCCTGCACTTTGTCTAAAATCCCAATTAAGGAGTGAAAAATGAACTTTCCGAATTTTTGAACTAATAATAACTTTGAGTCGTGGTGTACTTATTAAGAAAATTACAGTAATGAATATCTAAATTTGTATATACTTTTGGTTGTAACCTTAGGAGTGGTTTGGTAGCAATTTGGAATGATCTAATGCCAGTATTGAAACTAGCATTAATTTATGGAGTATCATGTTTGGTAGCTTTTTTCCTTTTCTACATAAAATATAGCATTGCTAATACAAGATTTGGTTCACGATTTCCTTTTCCACATAACTAAAGTATGTGTATTATTTTATGCGAGATAGAAGATGAAATTAGTAATGTGAGTATGTATTAACAATGCAGATATTAAAATTTAAAATAACAAAACTAACCCTCAGAATAATAAGAATATTTTTTAAATTTTTTTTTAAGAAGTAACTAAATATTTTAAATTATAACATTATATATTAATTTATAATATATTTATAATTTAAAAAATAATTCATATATAATTGTAATGAATAACTAATACCTCCATAACTTGTCTCCATCCCAAACGACTAGTAGGGTAAATAATTTCGCAAGCAAAAGGTTTTATTTACAGTAAATAGTAACTCGAGGCTTGTAAAAGGTTTAGGGAGACTTACAAAAATACCCACACAACATAAACTAATTACCAGCCCCTACCCACTACTTTTGATATTACTTGACGTACCCACTATAATATTTACCCAAATACCCACTTCCACTCCCCCCATCTCCCAACTTCCCAAAACTTACGCAATCTCCCCCAGACTCCCCCAAAATCATGCGAATCTCCCCCAAACTCCCCCAAACTCAACGTAAATCTCCCCCCAAACTCACTCCAAGACCCTAATTCTTCCCAAATACAGAGATCCGTATACCTTCTTCGCCGTACAATCTCGCACAAATTTGGTCCAAATTCCATATTAATGGAAGTAAAAATTTTGGTTCAATTTGATGGCGAATGAGATTCGAAAAATAGAAAGAAATAATATTTCATACAATGAGGTTGAGATGATGGATATGGCAATTGAAGAAGACGGTCACATTGTCCAAATTGATGAAAGCAACATCATTACTGATGAATTTCATTGGAACATTAAAACTGACCAAGTAATCAAGGACAAGGATGTTCTTAGTAGTGTTATGAATCACTATGCCAGTCACAACAAATTTTAGTTCAAGGTTGATCGGTCGTGTTCGAGAAGGTAACATAACTGCATTTTTTCAATTGTATACCATTTTAGTATACAATTCTATTGTAATAGTATACAGTTGTAATGTATTCCTATCACATTACAATTGCGCGTAAGCATAACATAGAAAGTACTCTGTAAAACACAATATAACAAAATGGTATACAGTACACATGTATACCATGATGAATACTCTGGAAATAACAGTATACCAAACAGGTATACAGTACAAATGTACCCCTAGAAGAACTGATTTTGTGACTTTACTGTTTAGAGGTATACTCTGGAAATAACAGTATACCAAACATGTATACAGGTATATTATTGGAGTTTAGAGGATACTAAAAGAACTATATAGTATATAAAAGAGTTTTTTGTTAGGTTGGGTTTTAACGCTATTACAATACATTTAAAGTGGTATACCAACCAATTATACAATATACTATGATTGAAGTCTTCTATCAAGTAATCAATTTAAGTAGTATTTTATGTTTCATTTGTCGTTTTTTTATTTTTATTCTCATGTATATTGTTGTTTGAGCAGTTATAAAGATATGTGATTGTTATTCTCCTGTCAGAATTGCAGTAATTTTATTTCTTGATTGAATCTTAAATATGATCGAGGAATTATTTTATCTGTGGGATTATTTTGAATTGCTGAATCAACAATGGTTGCATCTTTTATTGTATGCATCTTCAGTATATCCTCTTCCTGGAATATTCTTTGGAGTCATCTTTATCTGTTTTGATTTTTCCAAGAATTACTCTTAAATGTTATATACTTCTTATTAATACAGTAGGATCTTGCATTACCCGTTTTGTGATAGATTATCTTGCTTTATAGCATGGAGGAACAATACTATACTCAGACTAAGTGCAATTCTAAAATTTCTTCTTATGTTTCGTCATTGTGTTATATAAGATTTGTCTCGGATTTAGATATTCCCTTTTAAGTTTTTGTGTCATGAAATATAATAAAGAAACAGTCTATATTCGACCCCCCATCAGAAACTATTTTGCTTTTGTTGTACTATCCATTCACTTGGTATTCCTTTGATATGTTCAGGCTTGGAAATGATAGACTTTTAAGCAGCTCATTGGAGCCTCTGAATCAATTATGACTGCAGTGCCTGCTTCACCAAAGCGGATGACTGAGAACTTGAATCTTGCTCGGAGGATATCATGTTTCCCTCTGTGTATAGAGAAATTTGAACTGGAGCTAGCAAAACTTGTATCCGAGTTTGAGAATTTACCTTCAGAAGCAAAACAAGAATCAGCTCGACCTGTGTTGCCACAATGGTTGCGAAATGCCAAGCTTAATAGTAATAAAAAAAATGATCACTCTAACATAGGTATGTTTTACGATTTTCGGATATTAGATTAAATTGTGAGGGCGGATGAATCATTTCAGCCTTTCATGTTTGTGCAGAGTAACGACTACGGACTTTTGCAGCAGAAAACTCAAGAACTACATAAGAAATGGAGTAATACATGCTTGTAACTTCATACTGTTTTCCAGCATAATGCTAATCTTGAAAGAACAACCTCACCTGCTCTCTCTATGTCAGGTTTATATAATCTGAACCTGCTTGTATGCAAACCTTTGCAGTCCAAGCTACAAACAACTAGAAGTCTCGGAGAGAATCTGCAATTGAATACAACCCAAATAGCTAGCCAACTTCTAGAACCGGCAACCAGCCCTCCAGGAAGCCTGTGAGAACTGATTTGGTTCTCGGGCGAAAATCAACTGAAACAACAAGTGAGAAATCCAATGGAGACCAAGTTAAGGACTTCATTGGTTGTATATCTTCAAAGCCACAGAACAAGCTCGTTGACAAAATTGTCAGTGCACTAGATGTTGATACTTTTAAACGGCTGCTAAAGGGTCTCATGGAGCATGCATGGTGGCAGTGAGATGCAACCTCGGATGTTGCTTCTGCTGTGATAAGGTGCAGATTGGGTAATGAGAGACGACATGGTGGTTTATCAAAGGGCGACATCTGGTTGTTGTTTGTAGGTCCTGATAAATCAGCGAAGAGGAAGATGACGACAGTTCTTGCAAAGCAAATATGTGGAAGCAGTCCTATAATGATAAACCTTGGTCCGCATCGATACAAAGAAGCAGACATGAACTTTCGTGGTACAACTGTTGTTGACTGTATTGCAGAGGCTGTTAGGAGGAATCCACTTTCAAGTAATTTTGCTAAAGGATATTTATGAAGCAGATATGCTGATTTGGGGGAACATATATGGAGTATAACTTATTTTTTGTTCTGTATTGCTTTATTGTATTCAATATACCCCATGGCAGAGCCCTCTGGTAGTGGTGTTGTTTCTGTATATTTTTTTTGTTATATACCTTATGCAGTACATTGTATACTTTTGTAGTGTATGGTTTACCACAGTGGTATACAAGTTTGATTTGTCACATTATACTTTTGTATTAAGAGAAAATCATGCTTCTATTGTATACCTTTCTAGTATATAGTATACATGACTGGTATACAAATATAATTTGTAACAATAAATTTGTGTATAAACTAAAAGAAAACCATGGTTCTGTTATATATCTTTCCAGTATACGGTATACCCCAATGGTATACAAATTTAAAATGTCACAATATATTTGTCTATAAAATAAAAAAAAAATCTTGCTTTATTGTATGTCTTTCTAGTATATGATATACCCTAATGGTATACAACAAAAAAACTATCTTGCTATTTGATAGTTTTCTAATATACAATATTATTGCAATGGTATACGAGTTTGATTTGTCACAATATGCTTTTATAGTAAATTAAAATAGTATGAGTGTGAAGGGAAGAAGGTGCATGGTTTTTATTCATCGATTCACAGAAGAAGAATACACGTGGAAAAGAGATATAGTTTGTATACAATTGATAAAATAATAAATGATATAGTTTATTTCTTCTTTAATTTTTAACTTAAAATGTTTGATCTCAAGAACCGCTAATCAGCTCCAAATTCGACATAATTTTACTATGAACTGTATACTGTATAAGTATACATTATAGTAGAAATATATACAATGATAATAAAACAATTGGATTGTATACCATAAAGGTATACTGTGAAAAATAGAGTATACCTCACCCACCTTATTTTATGTATGTACAAGTTTGCTAGAAGTATATCATGAAGATATATCGTATACCAGAAATGTATATGGTATACAAAAAATGTATACTGCATTTAAAACAACAATATTCAAAACATTCATTTATTCGATAGTAGCTCACACTTTAATCCAACATAAAAAGGTGTAGACCAAAATAGTATACAAATATCAAGTTGAAGTATACAGTTATAGTAAATTGCATACTAAAGTAATATACCATTTCAGTAAATTAATGTAGTATACAGTTGAAGTGTAAGAGTAGTAAGTTGTATACTATAGTAGTATACTGTTACAGTTTCTGCAATAGTATACTATTGTAGTATATAGTTTATGCAATTTTTTCTTTGATTTTCAGCTCTAATGTGCCATTGCCATCACTTGACTTCATCACCACAACTTCATAGTCACACCACCACAAGCATGACTCTACATCATTACTGCTACTATTTCTCCAACCCCACACAAATAATTAACACTGCTGCCTCAATGTAGCTATCATCGTTGCCTCCTAGCTATCGACCCTGTCCAAGTACTGCCTCATGTATATCAATCGACCCTGTATACCAGCCTTGATTGTTTATAATATTACAAAAACTTATTTTTCCATTGTATACCCTTTACTGTACACTGTATACCATAATAGTATACTAGCTTAACTGTTATGCAGAAAAGTATACTACTTTAACTAAAGAATGATCTCGGATCATCACTGCTACATTGAGTCATCATCGCTGCCATCATAGTGTCGACACCACATCATCACTATCCCTCGATCATCACACTGAGACAAACAACCCCGACGCCACCACAAACATCACAGCGCCACAACAGCAGAACCACCAGTGCACCCAGGAAGCTACGTCGACTCGACCCCACAGCCTCGCCAATCAAACTCGCTGCATCACCAACAGCCTTGTCACCACTAACCTTCCCATCGCCTCGTCAAACCAACATCATGACCATTGCTATACCAATCACAGTCCTACGCCCCTATTGCAACATCATATCTCCAAGCCATCTAATAAATTCCAACCATCACCATCGCAGCATCACTCTAGCAGTATCGCAGACAATCGAGGCCGCTGCATCACCACCGTAAACAGCCCAGTAAAGGGAGAGAGACGGGTCGATTTTGGGGGAAATGGGGAAGGTGAGAGAAACGGGTCGATTTTGGGGGAAATGAGGAAGGTGAGAGAAACGAAAATTTGAGAGGTGTTTTGGGCGCGAATGGAATAAGGATTTGAGTGAATAGGTATGGGCTGTAATTATTTTTCAATTGATGAGTAGGGAAAATTCAAATAGATATACTGTGTAATTACTATCAAAAAGGTGGGCATACAATGTAAATTTTCCAAAGGTTTAAGTGAAGGTCAAATAGTTTAGATCCAAAATTATAGGTCAATTTGTTTGAAGTAGAAAAAGCCAAAAGGAATTTAGGGGCAAACTCAAATAAACGTTACGACAAAAAAAGGTACTCGTACTCTCAACATAAATGTAGAACCCGAACCAAAGATTAATTAATAAAGGAGCTTCTTCAATCTTCGTCTTGTTATCTCAGAGGTAATTTACCATTAAATAAAAAAAGCCCTAATTTGTAATTTTTTGCTTGATCTTTTAAATATAAAACTTGTTCTATAATTTTTTTTTTTAAATTTAAAAAGTGTCATTTACCTGTCAGCTTGCTACATATATGGGGATTAATTCACTGCTGCAGCCTGCAATCACTGTATTGCATAAAGCTTTTCACCTTGCCTTGAGCAAATATTGCTTATAATTTAAATTTAAAAAACGTGAACTCGTTGATCATTTGAGTTACTGTGTTCGAAATTTAGTATTTGTACATATTTAGTAGATTAATTAACACATATCCAGGGTTTGAGCCAAAGCTACTGGGTCTGTCTAACTCGTAGCTTCTATTGTGCATCTAACCCCGATACCCCCTCACTTTGCCTTGTGTTGTCAAAGGCGCGCTTAGCCCTTGAAGCAAGGCACATAACTTGTTGAACGCTTCACCTCGCCTGACTGCTCCTTGCCAATGAGCATTATCCGAAATAGGCAACTCTAAAGAAATGAAATTTCACTTTATTTTAATTGTTTTCAATTTCATTGTCCATATATTTGTTATTCATGCTTATAGTAATTGTTAGTCTTGGACTACAGATATGCTTTTGTATTTTTTTTCTCAGCTACGCCTTTCTTCAGTAAAGCCCATGCTGTATTTGTGCTTTTTGCTTTTGATAACACTGACTTCGCCAGCTCATCCACGACCAACTGTAATGATTTCTTTCAGTAAGCTAGTTAATTCGATAGTTTCTGAGAGGATGTTTGAGTAGTCACTTCTGTTTTATTTTATTTGGCTAATGGATCCTTTTTCCTAGTATAGTTTGAGGGGAGAGTAGTCGTGTAAGTACAGATTTTTGTTTTTATTGTTTTTTTTTTTAAAAAAAAGATGTCTGGATTTTTGGAATTTTCATCTGGTCATTTAGTTTTAACTTTTTGGATATATATATATTTTTTTTAAAAGTTGGTTGAAAACGTCTGATAGATGTCGACTTAGCTAAAGCAAATGATCCATGTAGGAGATACACACTAGTTGGGAGTACGGTTTTGTTGTCGTTCAACTTGCATCAGTGAGTGATCTTTTAGTATAAGGAATAAATTTGAATCTAGAAAACCGCTAGTTTTCGAAAATACCTAGGAATTTGCCTTTGAAGACACATTATTTTAGTATTGGAATGATAGGCTTGAGTAAAGCAGATGGATACAGCTGAAAACTATTTGATCGGAGTTACAACCCTCTGGATTTTCATTAATTGACTATATTTTTGGATGATCTTTGTGTTTATATTGCAACGTAAAATGTGATTTATTATAGCAAGGTGCAGGTCAAAGACAGTATAATCAGACAATTGCTTTGATATTATTTTTCAAACTTTCAGGTGGCTGTTATTCGCAAAACTGATTGTTGGTGTTTGCAGGTGCCATTGTTGATTAAAATTAGCAGACGTTCAAGTGGAAGCAGGATGAGTTTTACTGGGCCTTCTATGGTTTCTGGTTAGTTTTATGGTTTGTCTTCATGTCTTGGTCAGTGTACATCTTACCATTTCATTTTTTTCAATGGCCTGCCATGATCGCCTTCCCAAAATGCAACGAAATCACGAATTATAGTTTTTAAGACAGTTTTGTTGGAATATGTGTTCTTCAAGTTATCAATAATGGAAGATACTGAATAAAAGAAATATGGCCTCAGTTCATTTAGGAAAAAATGGAAAGGAATTGGGGCTGTTGATTCTAATACTGCATGACCAGACTCTTAAATATAATTATCCTACAATTTTAACTTATTTACAAATAGAATGGTAAGCAAACTTAGCGAAGTAGTATTTCTTCATCATGGAGATCATCTAAATGAGACTGAATAACATGGAATATTACTATGTGCATCTATGTCCTCTCGACTCGCAATTTCTTTTCAAAGATCTGTCCTCCTTTCTTTTCCTTTGTCCATTTGCCAAATTATGAAGAAAAGATTGTTATTGATCAACTGAAGACATACCATTAACGTATTATTTCTCTGACCCCCTTCAGTTTTTTCTAATACTAGTAACCCTTGCTGTGCATCTATTACAGGTGGACGAACTGCTCGAAGAGCATTTGAATTTGGACAGACTTACGTGGTGAAGCCCAAAGGTAAACACCAGGCAACTATTGTGTGGCTGCATGGCCTTGGGGACAATGGTTCAAGGTAAGCTTTTCCACACTTTCCTTTTACTTCTTGTTCCTTGTTCAAGTTCCTTGTGTTTCAATATATATCACTGCTTGGATGCTGAAAACTATAAATGACCTCAAGTATAGGGTTTCCGGAATAGCAAGATTGACACTGAAGTTATAATTTGCTATATTAATTTTCTTTCAGCTTGTAATGTTTCCTAAATCTCTGTCATAAGAGTTTCACGGACTAGTAAGAATTTGAGAATTGAGAGCGAGGTAGGTATTATCGGGCTTCATGGCGGTGTTGAAATTCTTACGGAGATAGCCCAGTGATCTGAATAGTAGGTTGATGTGTGCTGGAGATAGCACAGATAGTTTTGGCTTTGGGGGTGGGAAAGCCGAAAGGCCTAGTGTTGAAGGGGGAGTCAATGCAAATGCTGTAAATGGTGCTCACTGTGCGGAAGCGAGCTTGAAGAGGATGAGACGTTTTGAACATTCAATGATTGTCTAATGTTTTGATCACAGTAAATAAATACATAACAACAGTTTGCTATGTCTATACATGAACTCTTTGGTTTTTCATCTAGGGTGTAATAGTTCATTTCATTAAAAAATGCAGCCACGACCTGCGACATGTTTCTAATGTACCTGGAAAATTTGTCATTGATTGGGTTGGGAGGCATTGATAATGAGATATCGAATGCAAAAGTGGGATCAAATTGAGATGATAAAGATTGCAGGACGACTCAAAATCTCAATATTGTGGGACAAGCATGCAATTACCTTCTTTGGAAACTTAAATGTACTTCTGGGATTGTTAAATAGCCATAGTCATTTACCACTAATAAAATTTAGGTTAAATGGAAGATGTGGAGATTTCCTATTTATCGCATCCTTCTAATTGACCATCTCTTGTGTCTTATGCTTCTTGTTAATGGTTAATAGCCTCTTTTTTTCAGTATTTGTGTTGTTTCCCTTTTATCATTATATGTGCAATGCTTCCAGAATATTGAACCTACTAATATCTTTATGGATGTTGTATGAGCATTTAAACTTCCATTTGCCCAGACGACCGTGCTAAGAGCATTTTAACATCATTTGCTCAGACGAGCATGCTAAGGAGATTGTCAACCCCTTCTGAAATAATATATACAATTAATCGATGTTACTTATGAAAAATATTTGATCGAAGTTGTGGAATTTAAGTCCCCTTATACTGGTGGTCACAAAAAAAAAAAAAAAAAAAAAAAAAAACGATGAAGAAGATGAAGAAAAAAGAGCCTACGTCAATTTATGGTTCTCTACCATTGCAGCAGTCATATTTACTGGATCTCATTGTTTGCACCGAAAAATGACTAGAAACAAAGAACAAGTCTTATCAGTGCAAAATCATTTCCTAGTCCTTCAAAGAATCTCATCTTCCTTTCTTCCAAATTACCTCACTGATGCAAAATGAGCTCTCATGTTCTGTGTCTTCTTTTCTTCTTCTGAAAGCCCCGGCTAAACACCATAACTTTAGTTGTAGTCGGCATTTCTCCACCAATCACTGTGTCTTCTCTTGTAAGAACCTTGTGGAAGAAGGACTTCGCAGAATAAGTCCCGCTTTCTTTAACATCTCCGAGTATCTTGATGAGACTACGTGATTTTCTGCTTGTAGGTTTAGATCTGTGAGGTTTTGAAATTAATCTATCTTCCAATCATACAAGTAATGACCTGTCTCCAAAATTTCCATAGTTTTGTATCCTATGAACCTGGTAAATTGGTTGTACTTTTTAACTTAATATGTCATAGATATATCTCACTTGAATATCATCTCTGCACCATATCCACCTCCTACCTCCCATTTAAGGAGATTGTTCATCTTTTAATGTGAAATTTAGTCATATTATTGCTTATGTGTTAGCTTTAGGATGAGTATGATTGCATTTTTTGTATTAAATATCTCATTTTTCGTAGAAATATATCTAACAATGACATTGCTTTCTCTCATGTTAAGTTTAAGGTTGACTAATTCCCTTTTTGATGGCAGTGAAAGTGAGCTATAATTCTTGAAATATTGAGTAATTGTATGCTATTACGGCTACAGAATTTCCTTATTATTGATGTCAAGCTTCTCTAAATGGTCTTTCTTGCTATGCAAGGTGCAATATGCAATTTCAAAATTTGAGCCCCCCCTGAAATGATCAACTGAAACATGTTAACTAAACCTCTTATTGACTTTTGGTTTTCCTGGCAGCTGGTCCAGTCTCTTGGAAACCCTTCCTCTTCCAAATGTAAGGATCGAATTATTTTTTTTGTACCTGAGTATATGTTTTGTTGACTCTTAAACATGTATATCCCGCAACTGTATGCTTTAGAATCTCGTAACTCACTCTGGCATATTGCTCTTTCATCTCTATGCCTTAATCTTTTGTTGCTTTGATAGCTTAACCTGATTTTTGTTCTTTTGTTTTCATATTGCAGATTAAATGGATCTGCCCAACTGCCCCTCAACGACCAGTAACTCTATTTGGAGGCTTTCCTTCCACTGCCTGTAAGCTTTGTGCTTTGACCACTGTTACTGTACATATAATGTAGAACCAAACTTTTTATCCTGGGCTTTCAGCAAAATGTATGCTGTAGGATGTGTAAATCGGCGGATGATTCTATTAATATGTGACTCATCCGAAAACATTGTCCAATTTTTCATTGAAATTAGTTTAAGTTGGAAGTCATGCATTAGCACTGGAGTTAAAGAAACATTATATCTCATCTTTTGTACCAGGGTTTGATGTCAATGACCTTTCTGAAAATGCTATTGATGATGATGAGGGTTTGGATGCTTCAGCAGCATATGTGGCGAGTTTGTTGGCTACTGAGCCCCCTCACAGTAAGTTTCTCCCGCCTGTTGTACTAATTTATGTACTATTATTTGAAGCACAAACTTTTCTAAAGCACATGACCTCAACCATGAAGCGATTTCCTCATTTCTCTTCGTTTGGTCGCTTGAAACAATGAAGCAATGGTTTTATAAAACTTTATACTATGATGTTGCCTAAAGATATTTAGCTTTCCTTCCCCCTCTTCTTTTTTCGATGTTATTCTCTATGCCGCTAGTTTTTTGTGCATCTCTACTAATTGAACTTTGACGCTGCCGCTTGAATTTGATTTCGTGTGGGTGAATGTGAGGGTTCCTTTTTTTTTGTTGGGGGGGGGGGGGGGGGAGGTGGGGTGGAGATGGGGGGTGCGGTTGGGGCTAAAAGTTGTCTGGCTAGACCATCTAGGGTTTGAGCAATAACATGCAACTGGATTTCTTATTTTTTTGTCCAGCATTTCTGATTGAGATGATCTGTCACACAATTATTACACGAGTTGATAACCTTTTCTTTTGATTAGTTATTTCTACCTTAGTTATCCCATTACCTAGTGGTATTTTAGACATCCATAAAATTGTAGACAGCTGAATAACATTCAAATCTTTTCTCCATTTTACAGAACACTTACTAGCGTCCATATGATTTATTGTTCTCACTGCTCTATTATAAAAAGGAATTTTAATTCTTTACTTGTTATTTTGTCTATTACAGTCAAACTTGGGGTTGGAGGCTTCAGCATGGGTGCAGCAACCTCTCTTTACTCTGCAACTTGCTTTGCACGTGGGAAGTATGAAAATGGAAACTCATACCCTGCCAATCTGAGTGCAGCTGTTGGATTAAGTGGCTGGCTTCCCTGCGCAAAGTTCGACTTTTGGCAATCTTGTCTTTTTGTTCTTCGGTGACATTTGGTATATTTATGTGTTGACTCCTACAATTCTCGCAGGACTCTTAGTAGCAAGATGGAAGGGGTGGAGGGAGCTGTGAGCCGTGCTGCATCATTGCCCATTCTTCTATGTCATGGCAAAGGTAATCAGATGCTTCATTTTTGTGCTACTTACCTTTTCTCCCCAACAAGAAAAGCAAATGGGAAAACAAATATATTATTTCTACACGTTTTTCCTTTTTATTCCCTTACTAGACATCCCTCCATCCACCCCCCCCCCCCCCCCCCCCCCCCCCTTTTTTTTTTTTTTTTGGATGCATGAATTTGATGAAATTAAGTTTTTCCTTCTTTCTGTAATAATTTCACAAGAATCTAGTCTTATCTTTTGCAGATCTCATTTTCTCCTTCGCAATAATATTTTGGATAAATTATCTCTTATGAACAAAGGTGTATTTATCAGAAATTGCACTTTGGATCTCAAATGTTAATGTACAAAATATCTTTCTTTTTTATTTCATTTTTTTTTTTTGGGGGCTTGGGGTAGGGTGGGTTCTATCAACATGATAATCTTGCTGCAGTGCCTTTTATGGCAAGGCAGTTTCGTCAAGTGTTATTTGCTTAGTTAAATACAGTAATTATGCAAGAGTATCTTTGGGCTCTACATTCTGCATAGGAAATGTGATTTTTATCTTCTGAAGCATTGTTTTTGGTTGGCATCAAGGCTTGATCCTTTTTTGACATGCTATATTTATGTTTATCCCAGGAGATGATGTTGTTCCATATAAATTTGGTGACAAATCTTCTCAAAAGTTACGCTCAACAGGATTTCAAGATGTGACATTCAGATCCTACACGGGGTATGTGCTTCTACCTGTTCAGATACTAGTCCATCCTTGGCACTAGAAATATTGATGAATCTTTCACTTTTGCCAACAGACTTGGCCACTACACAATCCCAGAGGAGATGGATGAAGTTTGTGGATGGCTAACTTCAAAGCTGGGGCTTGAGGGGATATAAGAAATTACATTCTTAAGAGCAACTTTTGTGTGCACACTTTATTGTATACAAATGGAGAATCGGCATTGGTGTTCATGGGGAGTGATGTGATGATGCACTGAAGACAGGAATACGAGCGACTGATTCACCTTCTATTGTGCCTGTATTTCACTGTCTTTAACATTGTTCAGCGGTCATTTTATGCATACTGCTGTATTATCTAACCGCGAGGACACAGTATGTTTTGGGTATCTATTCTTATACTATTTGATAAGAAAGAAATTATGTCCATTGATATGATTTACTTGGTTTAGTAGTATATCGAAGCCAAAATAGTATTTGATAAGAAAGTATCAGGATAGGATGCTAGATACGCCCTTTTTCTCTGTAAGAAACTATGGATGGACTGGCATGCAATACCTTTTCACAAGAGCCAAATTATCAAAGTAGCGGCCACAAGTGACAACAATCACTCGTTTGTCTGCAAAACAAAACAGATAGGCATATCTGGGAACTCATTGCGGCGGACAGTTCATAACATGATACTACATCAGAATACATTCTTAGAATCTTTTCATCTTCCAAGCTCAAATGTACACGAATATTTCTGAGCTCTAATGAAGGAATGCTACAATAACAGATTACAATGTAGGGAAACCTTAATAACCGAAAGGAAAAAGGCATGAAACCAATGAACTAATATTTCATATAGCAAATGGAGAATTTGAGCAGTGACTATGCTGGATAAGTCGACAGCCTTTGATAAACCAATTTGGACCCACTGAAGTACTTCAATTCAGCCTTCAAGCAGTAAGGTTCACCTTGGGACCTCCTTTATGAAAGCCACTTCACGACTTCCAACTGGAGATGACAATAAATGCTTATCTTGATCTCCATCCTCGCTTTCAGTTGGTTCGTGGGGTGTTGTAGTTGACATTGACACACTCCCATCTTCTTCTGGACATTAAAAAAAGAGTCTAGTTATTGAATGAACATATTATATAAGAGGTCTATGACTGATATATCCATAGTATAAGTATATTTCATTCTTCTATTTGTCATTACAAGGATATGGATCATGTTACCTGTACAAGGATGGTACTCAGGAAGCTGTTTAACGGTTGTAACTTGGAGGCTTTCAGGAAGAAGACAACTACAGAAAGCACCTGAAATAAAAGATAACCGTCGCCTTTTAAGACTTGTCATCATACATGGTATGATGGTAATAGCGTTGGGACGTTATAACACTAGAGTATAAGTTATATACTCCAGAAGTGTAGAGAGATTTTACAATATCAGATCATTTATACCTATTGTAGCAGGTAACATACCTTCTTGTGAAGATACCTATCCCACTTTTTATGGAGGCTTGCCTATACATATCTATTGGGTAACCTAATAATGCGTAAAACTCAAATAAAAATATGAGAAGACTTAAGGTAATGCGTCAATTTTATGACTTCAAATTCTGTTCAGCTTAAAGATTTAAAGCCACTATCGAAGATCAATAAAAACCTCACATCTATTAAGTAGAGTTTTTGACGAACCTCACAAAAGGAGAATATTGTAAGATTTACGTTGTGAGCTGTCTTTTTTTCCCTTTTATGGTTTGTAGCTTATCCTGCTCACAAGAATTGGACAAGTTTAACTCCATCAAATCACATTATTTTTGTTTAAAGATATAATTAGTATATGTGTCAAGCACTTCCTTCCCACAAAAGTCAATTAAAGTGAGCAGATAACAACGGTAAGGCCAAATTTTCAGATGCACCAAAATAAAGAAGTTTCGGTTCTCTGAATTACTAACAACGGCACAATTTTTCAGATACCAAGGTAGATCACATACCTAAATTATCTCTGCAGTTATAGGCCAGAACATCATAGTGAAATAGTGATCGTGGACAAAGAAAAAGTCAAAACTAGAGGAGCAGATATTCAGTGAACCAAATATACTTACCAACCCTGGCAAGCCTGTTCACCCATCCAGGAATTCCTTTCCCTGTTAGTCTCTGTGCTATGTCATCTGTGAAATGATTACAGTTCTTGGAGATGAGGTGATAGGTGTCTCCGTGATATTCGGAAGCCACATTCTCGAGAAATGATTGAAATTCAGAGGGAGACATCTTAATACGACCCAATGACACTGAACATCTATAGATGAAACCAGGGCAGCTCTTAGGTTCCACTTCAAACACGCCGCTTATTGGAAAGTCATGAGCTCCATATCCATATTCCATACCATGGACTGGAAATAGCAATTGGCATATGCAGAAAGCAAAGAGAAATTCAAACTCCAATCAACACGAGGTAATCTAATATGCTTCATGGAATAGCTTTATATGAATATATATCGAGCATACCACAGTTTTAAATTGCTTACTCACATAAAATAGAACCTAAAAAGTTTGTCATGTATGAATATTTTCTTCTTTCTTCTTGAAAGGACATACCCGGTCAAAGAATTTAGTTCTTTTGATGCCACATTAGTGGTTAGACTTGTTACAAATTTTCCTCAAATCATTTGACCAGTTTGACATTCAACAACTACATACCCGGTCATATTCCACAAGTGGGGAAACCAGTTTGACATTCATCTTTTCATATTAGAAACCAGTATGGGTTTTTCATGCACTCTCTTAATGCAAATTGCAATGCCAAATCTTATGTTTCTTATTTGAATAGTTGTGGCTCCAAATTCGGAAGCTGATAGTTTCAGCTCATATTCTCCTATCATCAAATGAGGCACCATAAGATAATGTAAAAGCTCGTCACCATGGAGGTTGTAGAATTCTTATATTTTAATCATGAAAGTATCAAATTAACTTCCCGAGGCTACTGAAACTTTCAGGTCTCCCACTACCTCTCACTAGTTCAATCAATACTAGGAATGGAAGGGCCTGTTTGACGAAATAGGAGGTTCATAGATCTGTAACTACTTTTATAAGGATCTCTAACAAATAATTCAGGTGACAAATCAGTGTTCCATGAAAATAAGGACTACGAATCTCAGCACTTAACAAGCTATTCCAAGTATTAAGTTGAATAATACTACCACAAAAATTTGATGGGATTTGATGTATCTTGAATAATCAAGACTGTATGACCTAGATAACTGTATCTACTGTCTTGCATCTGTCATTACTATTTGGAACTCTATGTACAACGAGATTAATATGACTGGGATGGATCGAAGAAATGTCAGTCGGGGTTTTCAATTGCCAGACTGCCATCTTTGGGTCGGCCAGTTTCCAACATTTCAATGGCTCAAATTGTTCTAAGGTGAAGCAACTCTACACACTAAATTGGCATAAATTGTTGTCAGTTGACAAGAATGCTTATACAAGCATGACGTCACCAGTTTAAGAATTCAGAAAATTGTTGGAAAGAATCAAATGAGAGGAGAAACAAGTAAAAAAGATCAATAACTATAGGAGTACCTCAGTGTGGTTACCTTATATGGAAAGGAACATAAAAAGATAACACCCTTAAATGAGAGTTCTCAATTAATTGCTCACTGTGAGCACTGCCCACAACTTTAAGTAATAATGAGCCACAGCATCTTTCATTTAAGACTGAAGAACTTATATCCACTAAACCCCATTACACATGGATTCTGGTTAACTGTTGTTTATTTGGAAATGTTCCATGAACTCCTCAGTTAGAAGGCAACTAATCTTTACAAGGTTTTCATTACTCTTAGTAAGAAAGGACAGACAAAATGCTGATATCAACTTAAGTATGACCCTTGCAAAAATCCGAGGCTTCCAGCTTATCCCTAAGTTACTGTCACGGATATCACGCATACTAGTACCCCCATTATTCCCATATATCAGCGCAAATCTACGAGCCGTGCCTTTTGGCCCAAAATCAAGTAAAGTAAGACCACATCACCGACGGGAGCTAAACACCTCATCAACTTGATACTGGAAAGATCAAGAGAGCACTAATCTTCTTTTCTCTTTTCTGCATCGTTGTGGCTTAGGGTTTTGCAGCTAAATATTGAGAAATTCGCATAGTATCGGTAAGAAAATCTCTGTGTTGACCCAACTACTTCATTACGACAATTAATTCTGACTCGATCTAAATATATGGTTTGTTACACCATCAGCATTCTATATACATCCAACCATGACCTTAAACACTAGATATCAAAGGCTTTCCCACATTCAATAACATAAGTTGTCACCACCTGCTTAACATACTCATCTAATAAATCCAAATTCAAGATCAAAACAAACAGAACCACCTTCCTAATAATCCAAAAGCTCCCCTCACTTTTAAACAACAACCCCATCAAAGATTCATTCTTTTTTCTTTAAAATATAATAAAGCCCACCCCACCACCCAAATCCACCCCACATCACAACAACCCCAAAACAATATCCCAATAAAATATCCAAATTTTAACAATAATAATAATAATAAGTTAAATCAAATTCTTGAGCCGACGGCGTATCGGAAACAACCTCTCTGCCTTACACAAGGCACAGGGTAAGTCTGTGTACATCTCATGTTAGGCAGACCCCACTTGTGAGATTATACTGGTACGTCGTGTTGTTGTAATAAGCAAATCAAAGATAAAAATATCAAAATTTCACATCATATTAGACAAAAAAAAATCTTGAAAAGAAAAAATTACCTTCAATACCAGAATGAAAGATTCCAAAGCCAAACCAAACAGTATACTGATTAGCAGGGGTAAGATCATATACATTTAATATAACTGGTGTTTCATAGCTGCTTTCATTATTATTATTATTATTGGTTTCATTATTTGATGTGCTCTCTTCTCCCATTTTTGTGAAAAGGGAAAATCTTGAATTACTAAAAAGATTATCTTTTTGGGTCCATTTTTTTGTTTTTATAAAGGGAATTAGCCTTTGAGAGTTTTTTTTGAGATTGATTTTGTGATTCTTGATTTCTCTCTCCGGCAAAGAGAAAAAAAGTTGGAACGTTTGTTGAAACAAATCAAGAAAAGGCAAAGATAAGGGCAAATTGGAGAATGGATATTAGAGTATGCTTAGATTATTATTGCAATTTGCAATAATTGATCTTCTAAAAAGAATTGTCTAATTTGTAACCTTTTGGATGTTGATAGTAGATACTACTTATTCGTAACATGTTTATATCAAATCAATAAAATTTATATTATGGGATTGCATACTTATTTCTCACTTAATCATAATTCCTTACTCCTTTTGTTGCAAAAATTATGTCATAGTTTGATTGAATCGAAGTTTGGAAACTTTGAAAATTTGTTGTCCAAAATAAATTATAGATATTTATATGGTTATAATTAAATCATCGCACTGAGGTGCAAGTTTAGTTTAATCGTTTCCAAATATAGATTTGTGACATTCTTTTTAGAACGAACTAATAAGGAAATTATGCAATCATTTTTTGAACCGGGAGAGTACTATGTATACAACAACAATATACGTGATATCCCATAAGTGGATTTTGAGGAGGTTGGGGTGTACACAGACTTTACCCCCACCAAAGTGCATAATTGTTTCCTGTAAACCCTCACCTAAAGATCATTTTGAAATCATATGTAAGAAACAAGATGTAAACACCACAATAAGGAAAATATTAGCATACAACTAACAAATACCCAATATAAACAGGAAACACCAATAACAAAATCATGTAGAAACATAATACATAGGAATAATATGACTGCTAATATGTCAAAAATCACTCGACAACTAACTAACCTCCTACCCTTATACTTGACCTCCACACTTTCCTATCTAAGATCATCTCTTCGATAATATGAAGGTGCGTCATATCATGTTTAATCACCTCGCCCCAATTCTTCTTCAGTCTACTTCTACCTCTCTGTAGACCTAACACTGTCAATCCCTCACACCTCCTCACCGGAGCATTTGTGCTCCTCCTCTTCACATGTTTGAACCATCGCACTCGTGCTTCATGCATCTTGTCCACCTTTTGAAATCAAACAGTGGTAAATTAGTATACTTTGATGTAAACAAATATACCGAGTAAGTTTTCACTTGATCGTACATCTCAATTCTCATTTGACTTATACAGGTCGGATCCTGAATGATAATTTCGACAACTACAAACTTAAAATTGATCAAGTTTCTTAAAATTTATCGAAAATACCTTGTAATAATTAGAGTATTAGTAAAGGTAATTAAAAGATACGTTTGTTAGTCATAACGTAATTAAAATGTAATTTCTAGCAATATTTTTGGCAAAATTACACTCTATATCAATTTAGGGATCTTTTTTTTTAAAACACATAGCAATATTTTACTACTTTACAAAACGTAGCAATATTTTTTACAATGCTACCAAATATAGCACAATTTTAAAAAACCATAGGTTCCTTCTCTCCAAACCCACCCCACTGTTTTCACGTCCGCCCCCTCCCCCCCTTTCCCCGTCGCCTGGGTCTGCTGCCCGCTCCTCCACCGTCGTCGGTGACAGTCAATGTCGTTGTTCATGTTCCCTGTTGCTGCTGTTATTCACGTTCTTCTCCCCCTACCCCCTTTCCTCGTCGCTGCGTGTCCGGTGATGACGGATCTGCTATAGCAGAGCAGATCCATCATTTTTCGGTGAGTACCCCGGCACGCTGCTTTGCTCTTTTTTTTTTTCTTAAATTTTTCGGTGGGACACGGAGGATATACGGCAGTTGTGGTGTATGTTTGGCGTTTGTTGATTGTAGGAATGTATGCCATGAGTATTTTTATTGTATGCTCGTGTATGCATTGTATATACAGTGAATATACACCGGACATACAATGAATATACACTTTCTATACAATAAATATACCATACGTATCGATTTGTTTTTGGTGTGTTTGTCCGGTGAATGAATAGGCATACACTGTACATACAGTAACCATATAGAAAATATACAAACATACAATGACGGTATGTGTGTGTATCTACTGTATTTTTACTGTATGCACAATGTATCATTATCCATACACTATCTATACAGTGAAAATACACACAGATTTACAAAAAAATTTAAAAAATATATTTTTCGACGACTACCGCCTGCGACGGACAGTGATGGTGGGTGGTGGATGGGGGTGGTAGGAGGTGGATCTAGGGTTTTAACACTCTTTTGTATGTATTTTGATATCTTTTGAACAAAAATGTTGCTATATTTTGAAAATGGGATAATATTGACATTTTAGTCTTAAAAAGAGTGTTAGATTGTATAGTTTTATAAATTGCCCAATATTATTTGGTTGCATACATAATAAGATATTTCATTCATAGATAATTTACACTCTCCATTTTAGTTTACGTGATTATATTTTTTTTTATAGTCGCTTCAAAAAGAATGGTTCTTTTTTAAATTTAAAAACAATTTAACTTCAAGTTTATAACTTTTTTTTATGAGATCATTTATAGCACACAAATACTAATGACTTAGTATATAATAGAAAGTAAGTTTCAAAAATATTTAATTATTTATTTAACTTTGTGACAAATCAAACATGTTCACTAAAATTGAAACGGCGGAGTATAATTTTCAAATGAAAGTTATTTTGTTGAAACGGGTACCAAGTAGCAACAAACTCACAAACGGGTTAAGCACAATTTTTTTTTTTTTTTACATCGATTTAGGGTTTTGAAAATCCGCCGGAAATTCCCAAATTAAGCTCCGTCGTTTGCCGTATTACTAATTCTCAGCTCATCGCCGCCGTATTTTACTCCGATATAGGTAAAGGCTGCAACTTTCCTGCTTTTCTTTTACTATTTCCCTTTTAATTTAACTTATTTATTTAAACTATTTTCCATTTAAATATGTTTTTTAAAATATTTTTAATTTGCAAATATTTAGCTGTATTGTTATGTCCGAGCTAGCTTACGTGCACCTTTGTGGAAATATATAAACTTATAAAGCAAAAATCTTTAGTGTTTTTTTTTTTAAAAATATTTAAGATGGATGAAGTATACTAGATTTTATATCCTGAAGATTTTTTGAGGTGAGTATTGTAGGATTTGTTATTATGAAACAGGTCATAACCTCATAGCCTGTTTCGTTTACTCTATATTCAGCTTTGGAACTTTCTTGTTTGCCTTAAAAGGAAATGTATTTAGTTTCAATTTGTCTTGTTTTTATTTGAGCATATGGAGTGATTTAACTGTGAAAGATGTATTTCTGTTCCAAAGTTTTGTTGGGATCTCTTTTATAGTCAATTGACGTGTATAACGTTTTATATGATATTATGTTTTCGACTAGGAGTTTTGCATTATGTGCTAGGAACTGTTTTCATTTTTTCTTTTATCAAAAATTATTCCTTCAGTTTTAGGAGTACCTACGTTGAGTTTGAATAAATTTTCTTGTTAATTTATGAGATATAAAGGTCTGATGAACATTAAGCCCTATAGCCTAGTGATATCCCTTTTCATATAAGTAGAGAGCTCAAATTGATTACTTCATTGACTGAAATCCCCTTCTCCCTTACAGTGATACTGTGATTTTCTTAATTGTTACTTAGAGTCGCGGCCAAGGTTGTAATTACTTGTAAAAGCCTATATTTTATTTTTTTTCAGAGAGATGATTTGAGAGATATGTGGATTTTAATAACCTGGAACGTGATAGGTGTAAAGTCCTCCTTCGTATCCAAACCACATTTTCCTTAAGAACCTTGGGACTGTGGTGCATCGTATAGGGGTGTTTGCATTTATCATGTTCTAAACTGTTTTATAAATATTTGTAAATTTGTTATCAAAATAAGTATATAGTTGTAAGTTTGTCCAAGATTCTTTTGGTTCTGTATATCGATGATACATATAATCAAGAAATTGATCTCAGTTAACTATAGTTGTAGCGTTATGCTATGTTTTCCTTGAAAGACATGAGATAGGGGTAGTATAACTCTGTTTATTTTCATTTTTTTTGTGGTTTTACGAGGTTATGGTTTGGTCCACCGTAAGTTGATGCTAAGAATATGGTTCTGTTACCCTTTTACCTAAAAATTGAATTCTTCTGATGGGCATCATTTACCTAAACCCACCACATCCCCCAAAAAAAGTGTGTCAGGGTTTTAGAAGTTAGATATTTGTTTCCCCATTCATGCATGAGGAATGCTAGATTTTGTTACTAGTGTGTATAGATAAAAGATTTTCCCGTAGTGCATATGGAGACATGGATGTTTAAATGAGCTTACAAGACGGATTACTGAATGCAGTTTGTAAAAGATTATATTCCTGAACAGCTATTATACCTGCACATATTGCATTTGTGACTCGAGTGAATTGATAACATTAACCTGTCTTAACTATTAACTAGGTCAAGAAGAAGTCACATTGTTCCTTTACCATTCCTCAGAAAACAAAGAACTCACATTGTTTGATGTGTATGGTTGCAAGCATTTTCTATTAGGACCTTTTTCACGCTACACTTCTAAAGCATATTATGATTTTTGGAATTTGGATCAAGACTTGAGAGGTTTCTTGGAAGGTTTGTGCATTTTCCAACTGCTGAAAACTGCTAATGAAGTTGCTTGTTGAATGTACAGGTTTGGATCATTGACTGTTTTTTAGTTTCCTTCAAATGTAATCTCCCAATTAGCTAAGTGGGGACTTTAGCTATTTAAAAGCGGAGTTCTAATAAATTGCTGTATGGAGGATCAAAAATTTTTTGTCGGCCAAGAGTTTCCTGATGTAAAGGCCCTCCGCAGTGCAATTAAAGAGGCTGCTATTGCACAACATTTTGAGCTTCGCCTAGTAAAAAGTGACCTGATTCGCTACAGTGCAAAATGTGCCTCAGAAGGCTGTCCATGGCGTATTCGTGCAGCTAAGCTTCCCAATGCTCCTACCTTTACTATAAGAAGCCTCGAGGGAACACATACATGTGGGAAAAATGCACAAAATGGACATCATCAGGCTTCTCTTGATTGGATAGTGAACTTCATAGAGGAGCGTTTGCGTGACAACATTAATTACAAGCCAAAAGACATTTTGCATGATATTTATAAGCAGTATGGGATAACTATACCATACAAGCAAGCCTGGAGGGCCAAGGAGCGAGGGCTGCAAGCTATATATGGCTCTTCTGAAGAAGGGTACTGTCTGTTACCTACATACTGTGAGCAAATCAAGAAGATAAATCCTGGAAGTCAGGCTGAGGTTTTCACGACAGGTTCAGACAGTCGGTTTCAGAAGATCTTCATTTCTTTTTATGCTTCTCTTTATGGGTTCCTGAATGGTTGCTTGCCTGTTATTTGTCTTGGTGGTATCCAGCTTAAGAGCAAATACTTGGGTACTTTAGTATCAGCTACTTCTTTTGATGCTGATGGTGGAGTATTTCCACTTGCTTTTGGCATTGTTGATGAAGCAAATGATGATAGCTGGGCATGGTTCTTGTTAGAGTTACGCAAGGCATTCGAGGCGAACAGTGAGAAGATACCACCACTTACATTTCTGTCTGATGGACAGAGAGGCATCGCAGATGCTGTGAAAAGGACGTTTACCTCTTCTCATCATGCCATTTGTATGCAGTATCTGAGTGAAAGCATCAGTAAAGAGTTTAAGAATTCAAGACTTGTACAACTCTTGTGGAAAGCCGCTTATTCTACGTCCACCATGGTATTTAAAGAGAAAATGGCTGAAATTCAGGAGGTTTCTTTAGATGCTGCGACGTGGCTTCAACAATATCCTCCTTCACGCTGGGCATTAGTACATTTTGAAGGAACAAGATATGGTCATTTCTCTTCGAACATTAATGAGTTCAATACTTGGATTCTTGAAGCGCGGGAGCTTCCTATTATCCAGGTGATTAAACGGATTCAGTGTAAGTTAATAGAAGAGTTTGAGTTGCGGCGGTCAAGTAGTAGTACATGGAGTTCTACCCTTGCTCCGTCTGCTGAGAAGCGCATCATGGAAGCAAAAACTCATGCTTCCTCTTATCGAGTGCTCAGGTCAGATGAAGTTGAATTTGAAGTTGTCTCAGCAGAGCGGTCAGACATTGTGAATATCGGTACTCGATCTTGTTCTTGCCGTGATTGGCAGTTGTATGGGATACCCTGTTCTCATGCTGTTGCTGCTATCATATCATGTAAAAAGGATGTTTATGACTTCACAGATAAATACTTCACTGCATCTAGTTATCGTGAGAGTTATAGTAAAGAAGTACATGCCACCCCTGAAAAACTTGAATGGACGAGAGCCCGACTAGTCCGGCCGCCCAAGGTTCGTCGACCACCTGGACGACCTGAAAAGAAGCGGTTATGTGTGGAAGATATTAATCGTGAAAAGCATACTGTCCATTGTAGTAAGTGCAATCAGACAGGACATTACAAGACAACTTGCAAAGCAGAGGTTGTTTAGAGTACAGATCAGTTTTAGATGCGTAGTAAACCCCACCCCCACCACGCTTTTTGTGGAGTTACCCCCTACTCGGGGTTTTTTTTTTTATCAGTTCATTTGTTTCGTGGAGATGGGAGTTAGAAATTTTTGAGGGAAGATGTAAGATAACTAGCTTTATGTATGTTTGTGCATTCTAGTTCTAGGCCGTTCAGATATTGTAACATAAGGTTTGTATCCAAAACTCTAGTGTCTCAAGTGCTTTTGAAGGAATGTGTTCTATGATTTCTTTGGTTTCTGTCATCAAAAGCAAATGCTCATACTTCAAAGATTGGTCTTCTCTGCAGTCGCTCATAGGATGGGTATCTTGCTCAACCAGAGATCCATGGGATGCTATGGAAAAATGAATTACAGTATTAACTATAAGAGACAAGATACAAGTGTCCTCTCAAACTTGTTTCGGGTTACTAGTTACACACTTACTGCCGGCGACTCTGTACCCACTAATCCGCGACAAGTTAGGTTCTTAATATCCTACTTAAACACTAATAGGAAATTAAGAGAGTTGAAAGTTCAATTTCAATTGGACAAGTTACTTAAGGTAAACTAAAAAGAACATAATTTAGAAGGTGTAATGAGAGAGAGAGAGAGAGAGAGAGAGAGAAAGAGAGATCTGAAAATAAATATTACTTATAAAAATAGATTTAGAGGCAACAAGCAACTGGTAAATTTAATTCATGATATAGAGACGAAACTAACAGAGCTAACTACTTAATCTATCTAAATAAATAAACTATCTGCCTATAAAAATCAAACTAATAATGAACTCAATTTATTGCTAGTTTTTCTCCTAACGACCTTGGCCACGGCAACAAAAGAACTTGAGAAAGTTGATGAGGGGATCCGCATTAGCACAGTCATTGCTCACACTTGCAGCCGCTTGGCAACAACCTTCACTAGTGGTTGCACAACTATAATTAGTCTGATAGTTTCCTGAATTATATCCTCCTTGGTTATTGCCATTATTTGAACAACTATCATACACTCTTGTTGAGGTCGGAGCACATCCACTGCCAGGTTGTTGATATCCGTTTCCAGGTTGTTGGTAACCAGTTCCAGGTTGTTGACGCCCGTTACCAGGTTGCTGATATCCGTTTCCAGGTTGTTGGCGCCCGTTTCCAGGTTGTTGACGTCCGTTTCTAGGTTGCTGGTACCCGTTTCCAGGTTGCTGGTAACCGTTTCCAGGTTGTTGGCGCCCGTATCCAGGTTGTTGGTAGCCAGTTCCAGGTTGTTGACGTCCGTTTCTAGGTTGCTGGTACCCGTTTCCAGGTTGCTGGCGCCCGTATCCAGGTTGCTGATAGCCATTGCCAGGTTGTTGATACTGGTTTCCAGGTTGGTTTGGAGTACAATAGTAATAACAATAATTTGGCTGAGAATATTGCAACCATTCTGGTGGTGTCTGATAAATGTAGTGCCTCATGATTTCACGAATTTCTGGTGGAAAGATGTAGTAGAACCATTGAGGTGGTGCCCAAGGAGGAAGGTTCTGATAATTCTGTTCATTCCAAAGCTTGACACCTCCATGCTTGGTGATTGTCAAATTCATAAGCTTTTGGATCAATTCATCGGTTGACAAATTGTTGGTATCAATGACTGTGCTATTGTCATTGTTGTTGTGAAGAAGGTTTATAGGAACGCGAAGGCTACTACAGAGAGAAAAACAAATGCAAAGAGAAAGCAAGAAGAAAAGCCTTCGGGGAAGAGCCATGATGTTGTAGCTAGGCAAAAGATAGATTGTGAATGAATATTCAAAGACCATTCACGTTCTTTTATAGAGTAAGAGAATATGGGTTCCCAATTCAAGATTGGTTATGTTTTCTCAATCAAGTTTTGTCTCAAACTCTACTCACACTGAAACTGGAATTGCTATTTGAGAGCAATTAGTAGTGCAAACCTTTAGAGGGCTTATAAGATTTTGCATAAAAAGTTATTTGAATGTCATTAGAGTTGGATTTATTACCTACGTGTCTTAAAGGTCGAATAATCTTAAAAACACTTCCAGTCAAATAAGAGTTTACTAAGTCCTAAATTGTAATAAGCTAGGGAACCTTTGTGCGGTAAAATTCAGCCGCAAGTCCGTATTCTTCAAATATTATGAGACTTGAAACAATTGTTATAAGAGGTTTTTACACTCTATACCCATGAAACTTAAAATATTTACAAGTCATACCCATTAAAAATTATTATATTCATAAAACTAAAAGTATTTACCCAACCTACTCATTTATTATGGTATACTTTTGTTATGCCTTATAGGTGTATACCTTTAAGGTATAATGCATAAATTATGGTATACAAGTCTGGAGGACTTTATACCTTTGTTATACTTTATATGTATATACCTTTATGATATACTGCATAACCTATGGTATATAAGTCTGAATGGGTAGAGTGGGTAAATAGTTTAGTGGGTAAATGAGGTAATATATGAAAGTAGTGGGTAGTGGCTGTAATTATTTTAGGTTTTGTGGGTATTTTTGTAAGTGTCCCTTGTTATAACTAAAATCAAAATAACTAGGTAAGCATAATATATAAATGGAAAATTTACACAAAATGACTACCCTAATAGCTAAATTATAAAAAATACCAATATTTTTACATATTTACACTACAAAACAATAACATAACAATAGTTTTCATTTTCCCCAAACATAAACCCTAATTTCTTCCTCTCTCCTTCTCCCCCTCTCCTTCACCCATCCACCCACCCCACCAGCCGCCGTCACCCGCCCAACCACTTCCACCGCTGTGACCCCACAACCTCGCCGTTATTGGCGCTGCTGCCGCCACAGTGCAGCGGCGCTGCTGCATTGCAGCGGCGAGCTGCCCCAATTTGTATTTTCCGGTAGAACTTTCAAATCTGGTTCGTTTTTCCTTTTTTTTCCTTTTTGTATGTATATATTTGTATTTTTCTGTATATATGCGTATGTGTAGTATATTTTTGTATTTTGTATATGTAAATATGTATACCTTTTGTATTTTTGTATATGAATGTCTATTTTTCATTTTTTTGTATGTGTATATGTATGTATATATGTGTATATTTTTGTATGATTGTGTTTATATATGTCTAAAGTAGAAAAGTTGACTTTATGTTTTTTTTTGTATAACTTTGTATGTTTGTGTATATTTTTGAATGTGTGTGTATGTTTGGATTATATTTAGTGTATGTGTGTAGTTTTTGTATGTTCCGTTTTGAATATCGAAAAAAAAATTGGTGGTGGTGGTGGCGGCCGGCGGCGGCTGTCTAGCGGCAGGAGGTGGCTGGCCGGTGGCTGTTCACTGTGGCAGCAGTCCTATGGCAGTGATGGGTGGAGAAGGTAGAGAGGAGGAGAAGGTAGAGAGGAAGAAGGAGGAGAAAATACTAAATTGTAGGTATTTGTTGAAAATTGTATATGTATGTAAAAAAATTATTGCTATATTTTGTAAAGTGGAAAAGTATTGATATTTTTTGTAAATATTGAGTTAGGGTTTTTATATTTTTGTAAATCTCCCTATATAAATCATAAGAAAGTTCATTGTTACAGGGCGAAACCTGGAATGAGATTTTTGAAGTTATCCTTTTTAAATAATGAAAATAAGATAAAAGTTAGATGGTTTATAACATAAAATTATAACATAAAATAATACGCATTAGTAAGTTAATCTACACAAATATTATGATACATATCTAGCCGTTTTTCTAAAGAGCAAATTACTATTTTAAGTTATATACACTGAAAATTATAAAAGATTTTATACTATTAGCACGGTTAACCTAAAATCATAAGATGGAATTTGGAAGTGATGTTTTCAACTTAACATATGTTAAAAATTACTAGAACTTCAATAAATATGAAATTTAGAATCCAGAATTTCAAACTGCAATATGTTCAACCATAACAGCATTAAAGATTGAAACTAGCAAACTTAACTATTTAAAAAGTGTTGTGCATGTGGTAAAAGCATTAAGGTTTAACCCATCAAACTCTATTTTCTGGTTAGTAGAATTAGCTTTGCTATAACCCATACATAGTATTGTAAATCAACTTAACCTTAGAAATATAAATTACGCTATCTTTACAATGTCAATGCCAAAAATTGATTCAAGCAATGAAATAAATGCAGAACGTTACCAGATGAAGTTTGTTAATTAAGTCAGAATAATAACACCTACAAAAAATCTAACGTCCGTGTAAATGAACTTCCTTTCATACAATAAATATGAAAATTTTATGCTTGTATTTGAACATGGAACAAGCTCTTTCATTCTAAACTATCAAAAGAGTTATAGAACTCAGTGATATTAAGAGCATGGAGCCCTTATCTATTGTTGCTTTTACAGGAGGAATGATTGGACAAATAGGTATTCTCCTTCTTTGGTGTCGACCTATTTGCAATTGCCTCTGGAGACTAGTTGATTGCCTCAGAAACCCGACCTCTGCCTCCTCAAGCTGAAATTAATGAAAAGATTTTTAAGGCTTTGAAGGATCGATTTCATCCTTGAAGCAGTCCGGAAATGAAAGAGACAAATTTAGGGTGGGTTGGTTCTGTGGTGTAGTTGAAGTCGTTGCTTTCAACTCAAATTATATACACATATTACAATATATGTATCTACAATAAGATCTCAATCATTCTGAACTATTGACTCTAGAACAGTGGTGGATACATAATTTATACCAATGGTGTTGGTCTACTATCACAATTCAGCTTGTAAGTGAATTAATTTTTGTCTAAGACTATATAGAGAATTAATTTACTGGTATTATTATTTCCAAAGTCCGTCAACATAAAAATACTTTTGTAAAGTATCGTCGAATGATAACCCTTTCTAAGGTGTTTCTGTTGCCGCTCTAGATCTTGAATTCATCTTTGGGTAAAGTACAAGAAAGTTGTAATTTGTAAACTAAAAAAAATAATCATCATCTAGAAGCTGTATTGTCTCCGTGTTAGCACTTTATTTGTCTTCCAAGTACTTCGTGGTATAGTGAAACTTCACTTGGTGTAGGAGGAATTACAAGAATTTAAAACATTGTAGAACAATAACAATGGTGATATAAATATATGTAACATCCCATTTATTAAACATCAACTACTAATAACAATCTTATAGTACTCTGCGTCAGTGATGAAGTTTTGCCTCAGCAGCAACAGCAGACACAATCTAAACAGCTCTCGCATGTTTCGTAGCAGCAGAAACAGCAGCATAGCGTGAACAGGCTGCATTTTTAAGTCCAAAAAAGAAAAAGACAAGAACATGAATACTAATCTATCAATGAACTATGCATCAATCACAAATTAGTTGTGTCAAATTCAGTATTAAAAAATTCACATCATAGTTAGACTATATTAGAGGCGATTCACTATTTAAATTTGATGGATTTAACTTTTGAGATACTTAGAATCGAACATATTGTATTTTTGAAATTATGAGTTTGAGAATTAATATTTATTAAAATTTAGTGATGTTTTGCATATACACAAAACATGCTGGTTCGATAGAACGAGTTTAACTTAGGCTCCATTTGCACCTGGACTATCTTTATGTTAAAGACTTCATGATGTAGACAAACTTCAGTACATGTAAGAAAAAAGTTCTTTAAGCAGAAGAATTGGGATATCATTTAGTATATTTTTGCTAAAAATACAAAACTCAACAATAACTTAAAGAAAGAAAATAGTAGATAGAATGAAGAGGGTTATGATGCAAACCAAGCATAGAGGCATCCCTTTTCTTCACGGCGCTTGTGGACATGGTCATAGTATGACATGTTTTGATATGCTGGAGGAGCATCCATTTTCTTTCTTTCTTCTTTCTGTTGTTATTTTTTCCCTTTGCTTTCTTTGCTTAAAAAGATATGGAAGATTGACTTAAAGAATGTGAAGTGGATAAGAATATAAAATGAATAGAGGTGAATAATTAATGATCAGTGATAGGGGCCTAAAGGAAGCAGATGGTAAGTTGGCCAATTATTTTTCCATTTATGAAGCCATTATTCTAAATCCACTGGTGTAACAAGTTCAAATTTGCATAGTGTAGGGGTGCTAAAAGGAGAAACACTTTCTACTATGATTTTTTTCGTTTCACTAGGCTTGAATCCGAAACTGTGTTAAGGGTGGGGTAAGCTGTCTAATTAATGATACTTCATACTTTTTGGACTTTCTGTCTTCTTTTTTCCATTTATTAATGGGAAGACAACTATGGAAGTGTATAGAACAACTAGATCATTTAAATATGGAAGGCAGGAAAGTAAAGACATGGGCAACAATGGACCATACTTGTGACTTGTCTATATATCCTAACATTATGACGACCCCTAGCATGCTTGTGAGCTACTCAAATGTCGTGTCTTTTTTAAATTGGAGTTTGAATTCGAGTTAAAACCACTCCAATATGAACGTTGAGCAATACTTGATCTTTTTGTCATATTGTACTGAATTCATTGTTCCTACACAATGGTCTTCGCAAACATGTTTTGCAGGAGGGCTAGTTGATGAACCCATAGGCAATATCCATTCTACTCTATTCAAACGACCTAATGTAGCGCACGCTGCACGCCTAAGGGCATACATCAATTATCTTAAAGAGAATCATATAGCTTGATTGTTTTTAGACCGACCGTCAATCTTACCTCAACCTTTCTTTTTTGGCAGAAGGATCAAATGGACACCTATACTTGTCTGGTTTAACCATAATCACGTTTATACTTTGCAAAGTGTCAACCAGCCCCTTCTACTCGTCCAAAACATGACTTTTAAACCCTCTCGTCTAAGTGTGGTGCACAAACGCGACCACGTGGCTTCCACGTCAGATTGGTGGCCCATATCACATGCCACCTATTTTTTTTAACCCTAAAAAACCAAAAGAAAAATCCAAACGACTTTTTTTTAACCCTAAAAAGGAAAAAAAAAAAAAAAATCCAAACGACTACACGGTAAACAAAATCAAAAATTACTTTAACTCAAATAACACTTACCTAAATCCAAACTTACCCTATCGATTAACCCAAAAAACCCGTCGATTAACAACAAAAAAATGATCCTTGTTTGATTAACAATATTTAACTCGTTTGATTAACAACATTTGAAGGTTTCCCCATACTTGAGGCAAGGGTTTAAACCCGTTTCCTTTCTAATTTTTTTAATGATTTGTTATTTGCGATTTGTTATAAAAATTAGGGCTTTAATTAATTAAGAATTTAACTAATTAGGACCGTTAAAGGATTAGTTCTCTAACTGATTAGGGCTTTAATTAATTAGAAATTTAACTAATTAGGACTTTAATTAATTAAAAATTTAACTAATTAGGACCTTCATTCCATGTCTTCCAACATTAAATCTGAATTTTGTAAAAAAATAGACTAAGAAAATAATAAGAAATAAAGGAGAAGGAAAGAAACTAAGGGGAAAAAAAAAAGCAAAAGACAAAGGAAAAATGAAGGTGAAGGATTTGGTATTGAAAGGCCTTAAAAAGACCAAAAAATAGCTGTTGGTAGTGTTTTTTACTGATCCACGCACTAAAAATTCGTGTGGCTCACGCTCATTTGCCACATAAGCAACTTACTAGACACATCAGTACAGGAGGGTTTAAAAGTCATGTTTTGGACGAGTAGAAGGGGCTGATTGACACTTTGCAAAGTATAAGCGTGATTATGGTTAAACCGGACAAGTACGAGTGTCTATTTGGGCCTTCTGCCTTCTTTTTTTGCAACAACAACTATCCTACGGGTGGGGTCTGAGGAGGGTGAGATGGACGCAGACCTTATCCCCCATCAAAGTGGAGAGGATGTTTCCGATAGACCCTCGGCTAAAGAAAAATATTTTGTAAACATGAACAAAGAGAGAACAAGATGCAAACACAATGATAAGGACAATGCTGACATTAAAACAAAGGAAAATCTAGGTGAACAAAAAATATCAAAGCACAATATTCGAAGAATAAGCTAGCAATAACAAAAATATATGAATCAACTAATGCATATATAACATAAATGAAAAAAAATCGAAGAATAAGCTAGGAGTAGCATATATTAATGAATCAAACTAGTGCTCATAAAACATAAATCTCTCGACTACTATCTAACACATCTAACCTAATTCTCGACCTCTAAGATTTCCTATTTAGGGTCATGTCATCGGTGATTTGGAGGTGGGTCATATCATGTCTAATTGCCTCGGCCCAATTCTTCTTTGATCCGGAGAGACCCAACACTTCAAACCTCTCGCATCTCCTCACTGAGGCATCTGAGCACCTCCTCTTCACATATCCGAACCACAGTTCAGAATTTAAATTTGATGGACTTAACTTTTGAGATTCTTAGAATCTAACATATTGTATTTTTGAAATTATGAGTTTGAGATTTAATATTTATTAAAATTTTAGTGATGTTTTGCATATACATAAAATATGCTGGTTCGATGGAACGAGTTTAACTTAGGCTCCATTTGCACCTGGACTATCTTTATGTTAAAGTCATCCTTGGCAAATGCTCTTATCAAGATTTTGCAGGAGATTCACATGTTTCTTGATTTTTGGTGGTAGCGGATGATGCATCATCTTAAGAGTATATTTTACTGTAACATCTATATATGTAGGTCTTGCATTATGCTTCCGAACAAAATATTTTTTTCACTCTAAATGGTCAGATGAGGTTTGAGTTGATATATACGGATCAAACTCATCAGATAGAGTCTAAAATTTTAAAAGATAAGAAAAGTGTGTAAAAGTTAAATGGTGCAACGTATAAAACCACGAAGTGCAACTTCAGTAAATAAAAAACCACTAAACAACTGGTGCAAACATTACTAAACAATATTGTCTTACCATTTATATCTTCTTAACAATGTTTCTGATTGCTCCAAATACATACAATATTTCTGGTCACGTTCCAAAGACATAAGACAGGTTATTGATCTTCAGCTGCCTCATATTTATCAACATTATAATATGACATCGTCAGGTATTGAAAAATCTTATGTTCCTAGTTTTAGTCTTTTCTTGGTTTCCTGTTTTATAACATTAACTCTTAAAGTATCTGAAACTTCAATTATGCACATACGCATAAAAAAAAAAAAAAAAAAAAATAAACCATGAGACTAATTTGTACCTCCAGACAATCCAAGGGCACAAAATGAATCCTTACCTTCAAAAATATGATTAAAGTCAACAAATTGAGGTTTTCCATAAACATTTATAATTCTAAAGACAAATATGTTCTCTGATGTATACCCTAATGAAAATTTAAAAAGTCATCCATGGCCTGATAAGAAGTATATCCTTGCTTAAATTAGACACGCATAGACTCTCCATTGACGTAGGGTCTTCTCTGAGAAATACAGGCTCCGACGTATTGTTGATATTCCTCTGTAGAAAAAACATTAATTGTGAAGTTGGATACCATGTTTGCCCAAGTAAGAATATGGGAAGAGATCAACATAGAGTTTAGAGAAGAAAAAAATAAAACAACACCTTTGTGGAGAAAACAGGAAAAAGATGAAAAATAACCTAGAATAACTGAATAAGAATATTTGAATAGGATAACAATAATTTCTCTATAAAGGAGAAAACTTTCTCTTAGCAGTTAAATGGTAGTATTTAAAACTTTACTAATTAATAATAATTAATTTAAATTCAATTCTAAATTAGTAACTACCATAATACACCGTAAATATTTAAAAAGAACGTGGATGTTAACTTGGGTTTGAAAAGTGAATTATAGCGGGTGTTAATGCCTCCAACCTAACTGGCATGCTAAATTTTTGTCTTCTTAATTATTTGGAACGTAGGTAGGTAATAATTTGGAATTATCCATATTCTTTGTATAATTTGGTCTTAGCTTTTTCTCAAAGGAGAATTTATAAGAGGAGTCTAACGTGGGCAAAACTACTCAATTAGAAGGAAGCAGTTTTCCTCATACGAAATACACAATTTGTTCTTTTTTTTCTTTAATTTAAGTCAAAAAACACATCAAATTTAAAAACTAATTCACAATTACTAACTAATTCACCTAATTTAACTACTTTGTCCTAAAATCTAACACATGACTTTTTCTTGACATGTCACTTGGCTACTTTTCATAGGCTTACTATCCTCCTTTTAATATAATATAGATATATATGACAAGTTTATATAGCCAAATAAGTATAAAACATATTTTAACAAGTTACAAAAAATGAAATAAAGGTAACATATTTCTTCTTTACTTTTATGTCCAATAGTATACCATACAATTTGAAACTGAAACGGAGTAGATTGGTATTGAAATAAAAATCAAATATTGGAGACGTGTAAAGAGTATAATTTTTCTCTTCACATTACGTGATCATTTTGTTACCAAATGACACAACATTCACCCCCCTCCTTAATATTAAACTGACACCCTATATAATGGAATTAAATTATCCATACAAAATGTGTTCGAATACCTAATTTCAAATGTAGTAACACAAATAGTTCAATTATATATGGAACCCATAAAATTGAAATAAGGAATCGGCCTCAGAGTTTGGGTAAGTCGTAGTTGTTGTTATTACTCTGACTAGAGACTTGTGTTTTAGTATAGATTGATCAGAGAACCTCCTCGTTTTCCTAATAGACAAATTGTACATGTCGCCTATATTGAGTTAATTAAATTCTAAGTTTTGATTATGACAAAAAGTACACAACACTTAAGTCCAACGTGCAAATGGCAGGACTTACAAGGAGGATCTCTGTAAAGATCTTGAAAGGAAAGGAAGATTGCCGATTGATGATTAGAAGAGTCAGCTATGGAAAGTCGATCTTTAAGGCGCGCTAATTGTGTGGGACTTGTCCCAAATCAGCTGTTGCCTTATTCTCTATGAGGATATTTATATTATATCTTCTAGAGAATCAAATCTCTTGGGTCAATCTCTCTATTTCTCAATCCCAGGAAATCAAATCTCCGTCATCCTCCGTCGATCATGCGAGCAGATCTGCCATATCTCTTCCTCAACGGGGCAACTCTGAGGGTTCACTATTTATACTTGAAGTCTACTGAAGATTATCTTACGCTTCTACTTACAATCTACTTCTCTCTAAATCTTTTACTTTCAAACACTGTATTCCTAAGAGTCTACGAGTGATCAATAGAAAAGAAAGAGAGTTCTTGTAGTGAAGTAATAGTTGTGTCACGGAAGTTGGTCTGATTATCTATAAATCAGACAAGATCGTTGGTGGTGAGCGAAGGGATAAAACCATTTGTGAAAAGACGTTTTTGGTTAACAATAAACCATAAGTATACTTGTGTTCTACAAAGAGCTTGAAGAGATAATTCCCTTGTGACCCAAGGGGCCTGGATTAGGAACCATTTGATTCTGAACCAGTATAAAACTCTGTGTCATTTATTCTTATTGCTGCCTTTTAGTTTTGCATAACATTTTATTTATCACTTAAGTCAACTAATAATTTGATCAGTCGACTAAATTTATAAGTCTGAATAATTCACCCCTCTTGTATTCATCAGCCTAGCGGTTAATGAAATAGGATTAAAAATTACCATTGGGGATCAAATTCAAATCCCACTAGAGGTACAGAACAGTTTAGCTTTGTTGGGCAGAATTGTGTGGCACCTGAGTTGCTTGGGAGATACTAACAAGTACCTAATAGAATAATCTAAGTGTGTGAAAGTTGACAGGATACCACCTTTATAAAAAAAAGAAAAAAGCCAAATTTATTTACTACCTATTGAAATCAATATGACCCTATAGAGTAGGATGGATATAAATATCAATATAGCTGAACTCAACTAGTTTGACATTAACATAGTAAATTAATTGATTAAGGCTGAGACAAAAAATAACTACTCCATATGCTTAGATGATCAATTGATGCACCAAATGGCGTGGCCTAGTGGCATGACGTCCTTCAGCGGAGGCAAAATTACCATGTGATTTTTTCCATTTGTCTAAGCCTTAGTGAGTATAGTTACCCTGTAGCCGTGCTGGTCGAGGTAGCTGGTATCGGATGGAATAATCAAGGTGCGAGCAAGCTGGTCTGGACTCCACCGTCATTTAAAAAAATTTGATCAATTGCTTTAATTGTAATTGCAACACACCATTTCCAGGATGAAGTGGTTATACTAATGTTGAAACAGCTGTTTATGACTTCTGTTAGATGGTGTTACTGACTTGTGTTGATATCATTTTAGCCAAGAATTCTGACTGATATATCATCTTATTAATCTTGGCATGGCCGTTGAGCTAGTAGACTACTCGTTGTTTATGTGACAGGTGAAGATGAATACTATTTCTTCAATAAAGGAACATACAAAGCGGGTAATCATTTTCTATTATGTTCTCTCATAAGTTTGTCTAATGTGTTCATCATTTGTGTTTACTTTCTACTCTTAGCTCGGTTACCCTGTGTAATGCTGTTACCCTCACCGCTTCCTTTTCTGATTAATCTTGTTGATGAGTTGTCACACTTTGTGAAGCGATCTGCCTTGGGTCCAAGTCGTGGGTCAGGACCATAGAATTTAACATGCCACGTTGGTTTGCTGGTGGTTCACTGTCATTTCCATGTATGAAAAGAAGGGAAGGGAGGCATTAGATGCTCCCATAGGGGTGCTAAACGGTAATTCTTATACACATTTTTAATCAAATTTAATGGGGATTAGGACCTTTGCGGTGCTGGGGTTGTAATATTCTCCCAACCTAAAGATTGAGCAATAAAAACTGATGGAGAACTTAGAAATGGAAAACTGGTAGGAGTCTCTGCTGATACATATAAGAAACGGAGACAAGTGATGAGGTCAATGTGATGGAAGGATGAAATTTTGGTGATGATCTTTCTGACAACTTCTTCATCTGTAAGATTTTGATTATCAGAGTCTTGACACTTTATCCACGGTATTGTACCATTGCAATTTGTAGGCAATTTACATCTGCATTTGCTGGATTAAGAGGCACTTTTAGAGCTTAACCTTCTGTAAAAATATGCATATTTTCAAATTAAGCTACTCTGAAAGTGTTAAGGTAACCTGTATTGTGTCACAGGATGTGATGTCATTGTCAATGAGGATAAAGGAGTTTCAAGGATCCACACAGAATTTATAATAGATGAAATGATATCTTTGGATCATTCATTGAAGAAACCTTCAAATTTTTCATCTAAAGTATGTATAAGAGACTTCAAAGTACGGTACATTCTTCAGCAAGCATCTGGATCCAAAGGAGAAAGTTCTTGAGTTCCCGTATAAAGAAACAATGCTCGAGGATGGGGATCTAGTTTCATCTGGAACTGGTAATGTAACTTACAAGTGATTGAAGTTACATACTGGAACTCTTAACTCCAATATTGTACGTCTTATTATTGGAGCAGTTTTTGGTCAAAAACATCCTCAAGCTTTATATGCAACTTAAATTTATCCTTAAAGTAAGATTAAAAAAAAAATATCTTAAAGTATTTTTTGGCCAAAAACATCCTTAATGGTTCCATAATGTAGCAAGTTCCATCTGATAGCTGATGTTTGGCATTTTATGCCTATATTTCCTTAATATTTCCTCACGTTTTAGTACTTTATTCGCTCGTTTTATAGCTTTTGACTGTGGTTTTACACTGATTTTATGTCGTGCGTGTGTAGATTGTTACGCAATGTAATTGGAGCTTTTAAGAGCATGATTGAGCAAGAAAAGATTGGATTTTGATTTAGGATTGGATCGAGCACACGAAGGCACGACACGAGCGAGCAAAGGAGCGAGCAAACACAAAAATTGGCCTGGCGCTGTAGGGGGCGCCCCGCGGGCCCCACCGCGCCCACTGTTCCTGCGCGTTTTTCAGCGCGCCGCATGCCCAAGGCGGCCAACTTTCGACGTCCTCTGTCCATTGTCACGCGTTCCGAGGCGCGGGGCGCCCGTTATAGCGCCCCTTGTGCGCGATTTTACTCCCTATTCCTTCTAGTTTTGGGTCTAACTTATTACCAAGGGTTTGGAAACATTATAAATAGTTTATTACTTAGTTTTTGTAAGGGGGTGGAGACTTTGGAGCAACTTTGAGAGCTCATAACATCAAGAACAAGGGTTTTTCTTCCTTCCATTAATTTATTTCATCATTATTTCATTATTACATCAAATCCTTGTGTTGTTATTATGAGTATGCGTAGCTAAATATATCGTTCTAGGGTTAGAGTATTTCATGAAGGTTGATGTTTGAAGATTGATTTCCATTAATTGAATCCCATTACGGGTTACTTATTCTTTCTTGATTTCACTTGTGTAATTGTCAGGGCCCGATTATTACGCATTATCTATGGTTTTTAGATTGAACTCGAAAGAGGGGATTTAATTACGTAATAAGAAAGAATAGGACTAGTTTGTGAACCCGGGCATCGGGGAACCAATTTGTGAGTAGGATAGACATATACTTGCTCGCCTAGTTTAACTAATTACAGAATTCGTTAATGCGTGCACGTGATTCAACCCATAGACATATAGGGATTGGAGTAGCCTGCATAGACCGTGAAGAACTGAAAGGTTTTCACGGGTACATGTAATCTGTTAGTTAGTAACCCGGGATTTAAGAAGTGGAATCAATTGGAAAACTCAACTGGATTGTTCGTAACTCTGACCCTGGATCGTCTCCGTATTACTGATAACAACCAAGTTTTGCTCCATTGCTTGAATTCACTTTTACTATTTAATCACTGTTCTTTAGTTAATAAATCCTCACTATTGGAAAAAGATCCCTGAATAGTTTATATAAATTGTTTGCTAGAATTCAGTCTGAATAGTCCTCGTGGGAACGATACTCGATTTATCACTTTATTACTTGTCGACCGCGTATACTTGCGTGTGCGTTTGGGAGCAACAAGTTTTTGGCGCCGTTGCCGGGGACTAATTATTGACTGATTTCTTTTTGAACAGTTTATTACTTACTATTCAGGTTTAATTTTTGTTTTGAGTTTTGTGCTGTTCAGGTATTAGGTCCTGCTTGATCTTTACCTACAGGAATGGCAGAAGACCAAGCTTTAGCTGTGCGAGATGTTGCTCTCCCCAGCCTGGAGGGAGTAGCATCGAGCATAGTTAAGCCCGCTATCACCGGGGGATTTGAGATTAAGTCCGGCATGATTCAGTTGCTGCATGTGACTGGACAATATGGTGGATTACTTCATGAGGATCCGCAGCAACACATTCAGAACTTTCTGGAGATCAGTGATACTTATACACCAGCGGGTGTTCCTACTGATTATGTTCGCTTGACGTTGTTCCCGTTTTCACTGATTGGGGCAGCAAAGAAGTGGTTAAAGGCTGAAAAGTCTGGGTCTATCACTACTTGGGAGGATTTGGCTAAGAAGTTCTTGGCTAAATTTTATCCGTCTGCCAAGACAGCCCGGCTGAGGAGCGAAATTATGTCCTTCAGACAGTTAGAAGGAGAATCCTTGTATTCAGCCTGGGAGCGATTCAAAGCTTTATTGCGAGATTGTCCACACCACAACCAATCCAATGAGGTTGTGGCACACACTTTTGTTGAGGGGCTGAACCAACACACTAAGATCGTGGTTGATGCTGCTGCTGGAGGCCAAGTACTGGCCTTAAATTTTGATCAGATTTATGATTTACTTGACAAGTTTTCGCAGAGCAATCCTGATTGGCAGGGAGATGGTAGAGCTATTACGCAGAAACCTGCAGGGGTGCTTCAGTTAGATGCAGTTTCAGAGCTAAGGGCAAGGATGGATGCTATTTCCAATCAAATTAGCAAGTTAGCTCTGCAAAAGACTCAGCAACCAGTGGCTCCAGTGCAACAACTCCAGAGCTTTTGTGAGGTTTGTGGTCAAGACCATGCTACAGAGGTTTGCTCTTCTAATCCAGAGTCAGTTTATTACGTGGGTAATCAAAACAGGCTGCAGAGTCAAAACCAGTTTGGTAATGGGTATTATCAAAGCAATACGAGAGCCCCGAATAATTACCACCCACTTCCAGCTCCACCACAGCAGGTTAGCAGTTCAGTTGAAGATATGCTAAAGCAAATAATGGCAGGCCAGCAGAGAATGATAGCTGACACTGCAGCCCATGCACAAGCCATACATGATCTTGCCAATGCTCAAAAGAACTTGGAGCACCAGTTGGGACAGTTGGTGGGAGAAAGAAGCACTGTTAAAAAAGAGCCTGAACAATGTCTTGCAGTGACCTTAATTAAAGGTGGAGAGCTGATGGCCAAGTCTGAAGAGAGAGCTGAAATAGAAAAAGTTGAAAAAGTGGAGAAGGTAAAGAAGAAAGAAGAGAGAAAGGAGGCACCTTTGCCACTTCCACCATTCCCGCAGAGACTATTACCATCGAAGGATCTGGCCCAGTATCAAAAATTTGTGAGTATGTTGAAAGAACTTCAAGTTAATATTCCTTTGACTGATGTGTTTGAATTGATGCCATCCTTTGTGAAGTTCTTAAAAGAAATTTTAGTGAAGAAGAAAAAGCCTCAAGAGATAGATACAGTTGATTTAGTTGAGGAGTGTAGCACAATCTTGAGTAAGCTACCTCCAAAACTTCAAGATCCTGGGAGGTTTACTATTCCTTGTACCATTGGAGGGCATAATATCACTGGAGCCTTGTGTGATTTGGGTGCGAGCATAAATCTCATGCCTCTGTCTGTTTGCAAAAGGTTAGGGCTAGGAGCAATCAAGCCCGCTTCAGTTACTCTTAAGATGGCAGATGGATCTCTCACTCACCCTGATGGTAAGTTGGAGGATGTGTTGCTAAAAGTTGGTAAGTTTACATTCTCTGCTGATTTTGTAGTCCTAGATTATGAAGAAGACCGAGAAGCTCCAATCATTTTGGGGAGGCCATTCTTAGTCACCTCGAAGGCAATTATTGACATGGAGCTGGGTGAGATGACTGTTAGAGCGCATGGAGAAAAGGTTACTTTCAAGGTTTATGATGAGAAGGAGCACATAGCTAAGGTGGAAGAGTGCTCTATGATTGAATGTGTCAAACAAGAAGATGGAAGTAAACCACATGTGAAGTTGAAGATGGGTTCTCTAAAAGAAGGGAAGAAAGTAAAAGTTCGGCGTAAGAAGAGAAGACATAAAGGCTGGAAGTGAGCTAAAAGTGTCGTCGTGCCACGACGTTAACTAAGGCACTTCTCGGGAGGCAACCCGAGTTTGTAGTTGTATTATTTTATTTATAGTGTCACGTAGTTGTTGTTTTTTCTTGGATTGCAGGTTCATGTAATGTCGAGGCTAAGTGTGGGGTGTCCTCACCCTTGCCTAATGTTGATGACCTGATGAGGGAAGTCTGAGTACCTCATACTATATGAAAGCTTGGAGGATGCTAGCACCAAGGACTAGAATCTTCAGGGAAGTTTTCTTTACCTTGCGCTTGCTTATTTTTAGCCCTGAGGACAGTGCTTAGTTTAAGTGTGGGGTGGGGAACTACCCTTTATCTATTTTTGAGGTTAGGATGCATGTACCATAGGATTTTTCGTTTGTCACTTGACTTTATTTTTATTTGTTTCTTGCTTTAATATATGAAAAAAAAATTAGAAAACCAATGAAAAAGTCCAAAAAGATTTTCCTTTTAATTTTATTAGTGGTACATGTCATCCACCCCGTGGTTTTTCTTATGACCGCGGTTCTTTTCCACGGGGAGGCCTTTGAACCGGGTAGTTTTTATTTTTTAGGATTAGGATAGTTAGTTGTAGATGACCCTAGACGAAAGGACTAGGTGGAATGCTAGGTGCCTTTGATTTGTTTGATACCGGTGGACTTGAACTTGATTGCATATGCTAATTGTGGTGTCCTTGTTTTTAATTTGATGCATGCCTAGAAAAAAAAAATGGAACGACCCCCTTGAGATGCTTGAGTCCGCTAGCTTGACTTGATTGCTATCCTTTGTGCATGAGTGCTTAAATTTCCACAAGTTGCATTCTAGAAGCTTAGTTGAGAGTTGTTGATGGAGCCTTTTTGTGTGGACCATGTGCAATGTGTGTTGTGAGGCATGTTCTTATTTGCTCCATGTTGCATATTAATGTCTAGAACTTGCCCCGTGTGTGTGCAAAGCGAAATCCTAGGTTTGCTCTAGTCGGGAGATGATACAAGGCCTTCTTTTACTTGCCTACCCTTACATATATACCTTGAAAAAAAAAAAAATTTGTTGTTGTGATTTCTTTGACCCTTTTTGTTGGCACCCACACCCCGAGCCTACCCATTTATTTTAAATTGACTCTTTTGGCCCTTACTCCTTAAGCACTTTATTGATATTGTGTAGATGATTGGAGTTGTGGTTGGATGTTGGGAGACTTTTGAGTGGAGCTAATGAAGGGGAATATTTGTGAAAAGTGTGAAGTAGTGAAAAACATTGGCAAGGTTGGAAGTTGATGAAATTGAAAAAAAAAAGAGTGAATTGAAGAAAAAATTGTGAAGAAAGAGAAATAAAGAGAAAAAGATATCCATTCCTTGCTAGTGTGTGCTTAAAAGAAAAAAACAATTGCTACTTGTGAGAAGGTGTATGTGTGATAGTTGTTGATTGGGTGGCTTGATGAGAATTGTGCTTAAATTAATTGTGATGTATTAAAGTGCTTAGGGAGGTAGTCACTATTACCATATGTATCCTACCCGCCCCTTAGCCTACATTACGACCTTTTTAAAGTCCTAGTTAATCCCGATTGGAGTGAGCCTACATTAGTGGAGTCCTACACTACGGGCAAGCCTATGGTACATCGTGTGTGACATGTGAGATTTTCATGAGAGTGAGTGAATTCTTTCTATGCTATTGTCCCCATTCTATTCTTGATATTCATTGTTGTGTGTGATATTTGGGGGACACTCTCTTGCTTCATTTTGGTGAGGGCACATGGTTTGCATGAGATAGGTGAAGTCGTGGCTTTTTGGTTGAGTAGATAGGTGTGATTTTGTGGGAGCATGGTTGCATTAAGTTGAGTTTGTGCATTTGAGCTATTTTGGGGTGGTTGTTCTCATATTGTTGAGTTTGGTAAATTATTGGCATGTTTGTGGATCCATAGTAGTCATGTGTGTATTGGTTCAATGATCGGTATCAACCATAGTCATAGGCAGACCTGTTTTACCTAGGTTGGGAAGTGAGACGTAACTTGCTCGAGGGCGAGCAAGGGTTCAAGTGTGGGGTGGTGATGTTTGGCATTTTATGCCTATATTTCCTTAATATTTCCTCACGTTTTAGTACTTTATTCGCTCGTTTTATAGCTTTTGACTGTGGTTTTACACTGATTTTATGTCGTGCGTGTGTAGATTGTTACGCAATGTAATTGGAGCTTTTAAGAGCATGATTGAGCAAGAAAAGATTGGATTTTGATTTAGGATTGGATCGAGCACACGAAGGCACGACACGAGCGAGCAAAGGAGCGAGCAAACACAAAAATTGGCCTGGCGCTGTAGGGGGCGCCCCGCGGGCCCCACCGCGCCCACTGTTCCTGCGCGTTTTTCAGCGCGCCGCATGCCCAAGGCGGCCAACTTTCGACGTCCTCTGTCCATTGTCACGCGTTCCGAGGCGCGGGGCGCCCGTTATAGCGCCCCTTGTGCGCGATTTTACTCCCTATTCCTTCTAGTTTTGGGTCTAACTTATTACCAAGGGTTTGGAAACATTATAAATAGTTTATTACTTAGTTTTTGTAAGGGGGTGGAGACTTTGGAGCAACTTTGAGAGCTCATAACATCAAGAACAAGGGTTTTTCTTCCTTCCATTAATTTATTTCATCATTATTTCATTATTACATCAAATCCTTGTGTTGTTATTATGAGTATGCGTAGCTAAATATATCGTTCTAGGGTTAGAGTATTTCATGAAGGTTGATGTTTGAAGATTGATTTCCATTAATTGAATCCCATTACGGGTTACTTATTCTTTCTTGATTTCACTTGTGTAATTGTCAGGGCCCGATTATTACGCATTATCTATGGTTTTTAGATTGAACTCGAAAGAGGGGATTTAATTACGTAATAAGAAAGAATAGGACTAGTTTGTGAACCCGGGCATCGGGGAACCAATTTGTGAGTAGGATAGACATATACTTGCTCGCCTAGTTTAACTAATTACAGAATTCGTTAATGCGTGCACGTGATTCAACCCATAGACATATAGGGATTGGAGTAGCCTGCATAGACCGTGAAGAACTGAAAGGTTTTCACGGGTACATGTAATCTGTTAGTTAGTAACCCGGGATTTAAGAAGTGGAATCAATTGGAAAACTCAACTGGATTGTTCGTAACTCTGACCCTGGATCGTCTCCGTATTACTGATAACAACCAAGTTTTGCTCCATTGCTTGAATTCACTTTTACTATTTAATCACTGTTCTTTAGTTAATAAATCCTCACTATTGGAAAAAGATCCCTGAATAGTTTATATAAATTGTTTGCTAGAATTCAGTCTGAATAGTCCTCGTGGGAACGATACTCGATTTATCACTTTATTACTTGTCGACCGCGTATACTTGCGTGTGCGTTTGGGAGCAACAATAGCTAACCATCGTTAGCAAGCTAATGGCTCACATGACCTTTAAGGCCCCTCTCCTTTCATGTATGTCATTTTCTACAATGGAAATATGGATTAAAAGAACCATCTGTTTTTTTTTTTGTCACCTATATCATCAAAGCCGACACCCCTGTGATGTTCCTCTGCAAAATTAGACTGATTTTAGGCTTGTGACGCTGATGCTGATACTTTCAAGTTGGAGTGCAAATGAGGAAATTCTCTCTAGCACCGGCACCACGACCTTCTGCACCCGTCTAGTGACTTGTGTTGAGTCACGTGGTGGCACTGGTACTCAAGCGGTTTGAGTTGGGCAAGGACTGAGCTCAATCTTTCGGTAATATTCATGTTGAAGTGTGTTGAGTAGTTAGGGACCTAACAACAAATATATTAGGAGTGAAGTGTAGTTGTGGAAACATTGTGGACTAATTAGCAAGTAGTTAGTTGTTATAAATAGAGTTAGTTAGGTTAGTTGAGCTCTTTAGCTCATTTCTGTAATTGGCTCAGCTAATAAAAGGGATTCTTCCCAAAATATCTTCTTCTCCATTTCTGATCCAAAGCTCGATGACTCCATTAATGGAGATTTTAACATGGTATCAGAGCTCGGTTTAACGACCCTGAGCTATAGGATCAAAGTTTAGGAGATAATTTGCTCCAGTTTCACAAAATTTCCTTAATTAGGTTTTCAAATTCTGCTGCAATTTCTTCTGTAAATCGATCCTCTCAAGACAAAAGTCATGGCTGAACAGCAAAATTTGAACTCGATTGATCATCGTCATCCTCTATACCTGCTTCCGTCTGACGCGCCTGGGTTAATACTTGTATCCGTGCAGTTGACTGGAGCAGAGAACTATGCTGTGTGGAGTAGGGCAATGAAAATATCTCTGCGAGCTAAGAAGAAATTAGGGTTTATTGACGGTACTTGTGTAAAGGAACAGTATGAAGGTGAATTAGCAGAAGAATGGGAACGATGCAATGCTCTTGTGTTGACTTGGATCATGAACACAGTAACCAAGGACTTGCTGAGTGGCATAGTGTATGCAGAAGATGCTCACAAGGTGTGGATGGATCTCAATCACAGATTCGATAAGGTGAATGGAAGCAGGATCTATCACTTGCACAGGGAAATAGCAACTATCTCTCAAGGTACCTCTAGTGTCTCAATCTATCATTCAAAATTAAGGCTGCTTTGGGATGAATATGCATCACTTGTTCCACCTCCTAGTTGTTCATGTGAAAAGTCTAGGGATTTCATAGCTCATCTTGAGCAGCAGAGACATTTTCAGTTCCTGATAGGGTTAAATGAAAGCTATAATGCTGTTAGGAGCCAAATACTGTTAATGACACCTCTACCTAGTGAGAGCAAGGCTTTTGCTATGATAATACATGAAGAGAGCCAGAGGAGGATCACAAATAATGTCGTTTTAGCTGTTGACAGTGATGAACACACTGCTCTAGCTGGTATGAAAGGAAGTTATCAGAACTACAAGAGAAATGAAGTTAAATGTGATTTGTGTGGCTATAAAGGGCACCTCAAGAAGGATTGTTACAGAGACAAGGGTTTTCCACCAGGTTTCAAGAGCAAAAGAAACCCAGGCTATAACAATGCCATCACCAATTATAAATCTGCAAATGCTAATGCTGCCGCTTATGAGCATGACAGGACTACACAGCAGAATTCCCAAGCTTTTGCTAGGCCAGAGAAGAGTTTTGCACCACAGGCAGAGTTCTCAGGGAGAGCAGGCCAAGACATTTTCTCAAAGGAGCAATTTGGACAGATTCTGAGAATTCTTGGTAAAGGAAAGGAAGAGGCTGAACCTGCATTTAACATGGCAGGTAACACTGTATCATCATTTCTTGCTGACAAGAATTGTACTAATTCTTGGGATCATAGACACAGGGGCAACAAATCATATGGCTTTAAACATTGATATGCTGAACAATGTGCATAGGTTAGAAACTCCTAAAGGTAGTAGTGTCCACCTACCAAATGGAAAAATAGTGCAGGTCACACACAGAGGAGAGTGTAACCTGTCAAAAGGAGTACTATGTGTCCCAGAGTTCAGATATAATCTCCTTTCAGTGTCCCAATTGACCAAAGAGATGAATTGCTCAGTGACTTTCTTTCCTAAATTTTGTGTATTCCAGGACCTATGTACTGGGAGGGTGAAGGAGATTGGTGAAGAGAGAGATGGCTTATATCTTCTGCTACCCAAGGATACAACAAGGCACAAAATTGTTCCAGTAAGCTCCTGCTTAGCAAACAGTAAACCTGTAGACACTCAAGTATGGCATATGAGGCTTGGGCATGTTCCAGCTGGAGTACTGAGGCATCTTCCATCCTTAAAGAGCAGCTCTTTTAAGGATCATAGTTTCAATAAATGCACAATTTGCCCACTAGCTAGACAAATAAGAAAGCCATTTAGTCATAGTACAAATAGAGCTCAGTCTGTATTTGATCTTGTGCATGTTGACATATGGGGTCCTTTTAAAGTTCCAATACATAATGGTAATAGATACTTCCTGACCTTGGTTGATGATTGTTCCAAAATGATTTGGGTCTTTCTGATGAAATTGAAAAGTGACACTGTAGTGGTGTTAAAGAACTTTGTAAGAATGGTTCAAACTCAATTTGATAAGACTGTGAGAATGCTCAGAACTGACAATGGGACAGAATTCTTCAGTAATGAGACCACTAATTTTTTGACAGAAAATGGTATTGCTCACCAGAGTAGTTGTCCATATACCCCTCAACAGAATGGAGCTTCAGAAAGAAGACACAGACACATCTTTTAGAGGTTGCTAGGGCTTTAAGATTTCAAGGACACATTCCATTGAAGTTTTGGGGTGACTGTGTGCTTACTGCTGTTTATTTGATAAATAGACTTCCTTCATCAGTATTATCCTGGAAATCTCCCTATGAGGTGTTTCATCATTCAGTATAATAATTTCCTCGGACATGACCTATATAGGACAAGGGAAGTGCTTTAGTAGTTCAGCTCAAAATTTGTAGCAGAACTTATCATGAATAAGCAGCTGATCATATGAAATACTTACATATTTCTCAAATATCCTGATGTTAGTTTTGATTGGTAAAGGGTAATATAATCATATGAGGAGTAAGAAAAGATAGTTACAAGGGAGCTACATTAGCTCAATCTACATCATAAAGAAGTTCAAAATCATTACTTGGATAGAAACTATTAATGAAAAAACAATAAAGCAGTTAATAAGGGATTGAATTAGTATTTTCAAAACCTGAGGGCTGTAATTAAAAGTGGTTAAACTTTTTCAAATCTTAGAGAAGAACAAAACCAGCCCGCGTGTCCCCTCTCTCAGTTTATTTGCAAAAATATGACACCATAAGCAATGGTTTGCCCAGATGTTTTGCAAAAATGCTTCCGTGAAGGTTTAATGAAAAAAAATCCGGACGGAAACACCCCTGTCAAGTTTTTAGGTCGGGGCCAGACTTGTCTTTATATATCTCCACTTTTTAACATTTATCCCTTCGAGTATTGGCAAAAGGCAATACTTGCCGTACTTGGTCGTAAATTTTGGCAAAAGGCAAGACTTGCCTTTGATCCCTGCTCGATTTGCCAACACTTGAACGGTAAGTGTTGGCTTTACACTTGCTGCACTTCGTCGGTCTTGGCAATTACCAAGACTTATCCCTTTTAGTCTTCCCTGCAATCTCGCCATATAATTTGAAGTATTGGCAAAACAGGACTTGCCCTTGAAGTATAGTCAATTACCAAGACTTATAAAAATTTTGTCTTGAAGTCTTGGCTCCACACTAATTAATGGTATTTTGCTAAAATATTCCTTAGCGCGGACAATTTTTCAAAACCACTCCTTATGGAGGGCATGCGGTGAAATTTTTGCTCTCTCTCCCATCATTTCAACACAACTTGTAAACTTCTTGATTTCTCCCAACATTCAACCATTTTTTCCATCGATTCAAGCAATCCGACTACCGGACTTCCTACAACATATATTTTTAGTGGATTGACCATCTAAAAGGTAATATTGTCATTTTATTGAGATTGTGGTAAAATTTAAACTAGGGTTTATTCGATTTTACATTATCTATGATTAAAGTTACATTGGGTGTGTGTTTTTGAGCAAAATGTGTGATATATATTATATAGAAATTGGATGATATCATTATGTTATTAAATGGTGAATGAAGTTCCGAAATACAAAAAAGGGTTTTCGATGTTGTAATGAAATGTGTATGGTTTTTTAACCAACGCTCCCTTATTTGTTTGCAAATAGAAGTGATTTGTATTTATACGTCGTTTGATGTTCCGAACATTCTTAGATAGTTCCACACCAGTTCATGAGAGGTTGAGAACATCTCATTGGAAATTTTGTAGTATTATTTTGCACAAAAAAGGTAAATTTACGCTCGAGAAAACCAACTATGTAGAAAGATAAACCTAAGCAGAATAAGAAGACTAAACGCTCAAAATCAAGAAGAATTATCAACCGCAACCATCAAACTAATCATACTGAGGAATCCCAAGCTTGAGGATGATGGATACTTTCAGCAAGCAAAAGATATATACTAAATCACCCCGCACAAACACTGAGCTATACAGATATTCCACATGCATCTAAAAGACGAAAGACTAAAGTAAAAATTTGAGGTTATCTGCCAGTAAAGAAGAGAACAGAACAAAATTTCCAAATACTTGCCACTTGTAAAATAGGTAGATGTATTTTTTAAGTTCTACATCTTGGACACCAGATTGGAAAAACGCTGCCATTTTACTAGCACACCAAAGCAGTAATTAGAAATCATTTCTCCTTCGTCGGCGTAGGCTGTATTTCCATGTATGGCCACCTTGCTTGGCTGCAACCATTTGCCATGCTTTGTGCAGTTTAAGCTCCAATCTTAGTGTTTCAGCTTCAAGCCATCGAGTTAAGTCCTTATTTAACTCCTTTACACCCAAAAGATGAGGGAAAAGCAGACTTGAATAATACTGTCATCTAGAGCACCAGTTCAAGTTACCTTCAATATAGAGCACTCAGATGATTCAACTGGCAGGGCTTCTGTTAATTATCTTTCTCAAAATCAGAATCATTGATGATACTACTTGCGATACTATCTTCGCCTGAATTGACACAAATTGAAATTTATGAATATATACAAAAGAGGACCCCAAAAGATATGAGGCAGTTGTTAGAGAAATCTGAAATACATACAAAGATCCTCTGTAGAAGTTGAAACATCTATTTTCGTAGGCATACTCCAGCTAGGATCAACTGACTTGCCGCTAGCGAAAGCTTCTAGGAATTTGGATTGCAAGAGCTTCACTTCTGGTGACAAGAAGAAAAGAAAAAAAGATGAATCAAGCATATAAAGGAGAAAAGAGATAGCCTAATAACACTAAATATATTAAAGAGTAATATCAGAAGGTAGTAAGGATATTGACTACGAGGGGAAAGATGAATCATTTGAACTCGGACATGATGAAATTATCTACAGATAAACAAAGTGCTCGCAGTTTAATGGTTCTCAATGGCTATAAGGAGCCAGGCTACCAAAACTTATCTGGAAAAAAGGAGCCAGGCTACCATAAACAGACTAAATGATCAAACAGAAATATATTTTTCGTCGTTTTGAAGCTATAACACACATTTATTTTTAGTACTCAGAAGGTGCTCTTTGGAGTCCTAGAGACTCTCTGAACACTTCTGCTTCCATGAGTATCCCATGACTATCAATCCTGGGATGTATATTTATAAAGTTTAAGGTAGTGGAAATGGAAAGCACTTGTAAAAATGACACAGCTCTGTGCCCCTGCAGATGCACGCAAAATTCCAATAAAAAAAGTTAACTGCGTTTTCTCTAGGCACAAGCAGATATCGCCATATCTTACCTTCTGTTAAAGCATCAATTGTTGATTGCATGTTAGCAATATTCTCCCTGTAAGAAGATAAAATGAGATCAATACACATTTCTACAGAAATCTAGAGGCTAACATAACCATAGCAAAGTAATGTGGAACATGACGGCCTCAGAGGCGGATTCAGGATTTGAACCTTATAGGTTCTAAATATTAGATAATGATCTTTAGTGTTAGTAACTGAGTTCTTGCCTTGATTTTTGTACGTATTTAGTAGTTTTTTTTAACACAAATATACTGTCTACTCTAAACCTACTGGGTTCTGCCGAACCCGTATGGAACACTCTACATCCGCCACTAGACGGCCTAGATTAATCTATAGTCTAGTCAAGCCTTGAACATACTTGACAGAAGACATTTCAGCTTGTGACTTCTCCAACTCTTTCTCCAATTTAAGCTCATTAGATGTTAAACGGAGTACCTGCAAAATAAAAATATAAAGAGTAGAAAAGTAATCATCTCAGTGACAAATTCAAAAAAAGAAAAATAACATGTTTTAAAAAGAAAAGGTCTCAACCAATTATCAATAACATGTTTTTCCCAAACAGAATAGAACAAAAGAAAAATGATATCAGGCACTAAAGTGACCATTCATATTTCTCTAGAAAAAGAGAAAAAACAACTACTCTTTGTTTGGCAGTGAAAAACCGACTTAAAACTTAAAATTAAACAGAATTGACTAACACTAAACTGAAGTTCAAATGACTGAATTCAGGCTACATTATATGGTAATGACATTACGCAAGTTTCAAAATTTCAAGGTGAAACCAGTAACAAAGAGGGCAACTACATGACTAACAAATTATTTGGGTCAACCGAAGGGAATACCACAGTTACATACCTTCTCCTCCAAGCCAATCACTTCGGAATTATATAACCTTCAACAATCATGTCATGAAAATAGGTTAGCAGAATTCAAGCAAACTAAACAGTACATGCAAGGACCCCCAACTAAAAAAAGAACAGAAGAAAATTTCACTCGCAGTTGATGTACAGTTCCTCATTTCTCTATATAATCATAAGAACATAGGTTGCTTGCAAGACATCACGAGTAAGAAAATTGGGCAGCTGAAAAATAAATAACGCAAGTTTATTCATTTGTGCAAATTATATTGGTATTTTTTATAGCACTCGGCTTCTTAAAAACAATGGTATTAGTATTACGTACTGATCACAGTTTATATTTTGAAGTGTGAGGTGACACAGTCATAACTACATAAGAACTGGGGTTCTTACAAGACACCGCGAGTAAAAAGTACTTCTGGCAAATGAAAATAAACTTTTGTACCAACTTTTGGCAACTACCAAATTCAAAGAAAATTGTGCACCTAATAAAAGGAGAGTACTCACATTGCCTTCCCATCAAAGGGCACAAAAGAAGCATCATCCGCATATAAAGGCTGAACTGAGTCCACGGACACACTTAAATTGTTCTCTCTTTTGTCCACCGTGAGGGACACCACGGTTAATTCTCCGGGATAATTACCAACAATCACCAAAAAACTTCCATTTCCTAGGCCAAGCAAAATGTATCGACTCTCAGGAAAGGTTTCCAGTGAGGGCAATTGGTCTTCAAGACTTGGTGACTGAAACCATATTTCGGCCTTAACATCATATCCATACAAGCAAAGGTCAGGGGCGAACCAATAGAATGTATTGTTTGTGAACACTGCAGGTACTTCTTTGGCAACACCCTGCAGTCTAAGAACCACATCATGTGGGAGACCTGGTGGAGGCTTCTGCTCAGAATGTTGCAACAAAGCGAAGTTAGGATGGGCTGCATGATCATTTAATTTACCACTAGTTGCATCCAAAAAATACACAGAACCCGTATCCAAGGAATATAACACTATATCCGTTGGACCATCTTTTTCCACAAGAGTGGCTTGCTTAATAGTGATATCGACATCAACAGTCATGTATCTCCAAGTTTTTTCATCCAGGTCGTAAATCCCACAACAGTAGCTGCAGTGTTGATCAGTGCAGGCCACAATATATTGTTTGTCTGTACCGAAGGCAGGGAGGAAGGGCATTTCATCTGGAAAACCCTTCGGAGCAGATTCAATTTCCCAAAGTTTAAGGTCAGTATGATTCATGTCATGCTTGAGCAAATGTTTACCAGTAGAGATATAGTTATCATTATGAAAAATGTATCCCCCAATCCAGTAGATATTGTCACCAATAACAGCCCAGCTTCTTGGATGTTGCTCTGAATGCCCTAACGCTACAGCACTTAACTGTTTATAGGGCCTGGGGCGAGAAGGTCTCGTACACGGCCTTAAAGATACAGATTGGTCAACATCCCTCTTGGTCTCCAAGTCGACGCGATACCACGAATCCAGCCTACATGCTCCTACACCATGGATATAGAGAACAACGTCTGGCGGCCCCGTCTGTCCTAGTTCAACAGCTCTTCCAATCCTATCAGGTGGTGGCAAATGATATGCACCATGACTACATACACAAGAAGGACATAAGTTATTTTAGAAGACATCACGAGTAAGAAAGAAGTAAGGAATATAATAAGGGAAGAGTAATCACATTGACTTGCCGTCAAGGAGCATGAGGAAAGTATCAAGTCTATCCAAGGTTAAAGGCTGAACCACGTCCACGGACGCATTTAAAAAGAGTCCTGATCTGGTCACGGTGAGGGAGGCCACAGCTAATTGTTCAGGAGCAGTAGAAAGAAGAACCAAAAGTCTTCCCTCCTTTTGCATGGAAACCGCAATGGGTTCTGAATAATCCATGGGTGATGGAAATTGGCTTTGAAGAGATGGTGATTCAAGCCATATTTGATCCACAATATGATAGGCAGACAAGTGCAGATCGCTGTTGAGCCAATACAGCATACCGTCAGTGAAGGCTGGCCTTACATGTGTAATTAGTCGAGGACGAACTTTTGGACCTTCCCAAATATCAAGGTTAGCACATTCTACAGGACCTTCAACTCTACAGCTAGGTAGATTCAAAGTCATCAGAGAACCGTCTTGCCAGGAAAAAAACACATATTGCGTTGACATGCCATCATTATTTTCCTCAACAGCAGCTTGAATTTCAAAATCAGGACAGAGACTAAAAGGTTCGTAATCGGGATCCAGGTAAGTCCAAGTATCATCCACGAGGTCGTAAATCTCACCACAGTGGCGCCAACAATCAGAAACATCACGGCAGGGGCGGATGTAATCGTAGTAATCTTCACCGCCAACAACACATAGCTTTCTATTACCAACGGCAGCGAGCAACTGAAACCTACGGGGAATTCTCATGGAAGGAGAAACAGTTTCCCAATAGCTAGGATCAGCAGCATGATCCTTAACGTTATGCCTAAGCAAATGTCTACAAAGCGCCAAGCCCGTGCCCGCATTTCCAACATCTTTCATACCGCCAAGCCAGTAGATGTCGTCACCAATGACGGTCCAGCTTCCTCTCTCTCCGTGACTAGATGAACGCAGCGTCGCAACGGGTGAAATCCTTTTCGAGGGCAATGTAATAGGAACACTAAATGGTGCGCGTTCGCGTTGTTCAATCGGCAACTCCACGCCATACCAATGATACTCACTACCTGCAAGACAGTGGAAATACACAACAAAACTCTCGCCACCTTCTGCCATCGCTCTTCTTTCGACTATATACTAGTACGTATACTAGTTAGGTTTTCTTTTTCTTTCTCTTTTTCCTTTATAGACAGCCGCTTTTAACACTATGTTTGTTACCCATCGTTTCATAATATTTAATTGTATTGTATCTGTATCATATGGTACTGTGTGTATTCTATTGTATCATATGATACTGTATATTATTGTGTTGTATAATATTTGGATAGACTTTTGTTTACTGTTGTTTAATAATTGAGAATAAGGTAAACGGTAAAATAGAAAATATTAAATAATAAATGAGGGCATGAATAGGTAACGACGTGATTCCACCAAATCGGTCGTTATATAAAGTGACAGTTTTCATGGTTACATAACCATGAATTTAACGATACCATACAATATTAATTAGAGAAACAATCAAAACAAACGTCGTACTCATGGTAACAATACAATACCATACCATGGGTTACAAGTATCCGAACAAGCTGTAATTACTAGGAATACAGTATCCTTTTTCCTATTCTAATTTAGATAGAAAACTCCAATTATTGATTTTAGGAGAAATCTCGCTCTGATTGTTGCTGACTAACATATATCCACTTACTTTATAATGATCATTGGTGCAATTTAATTTGTTGTAAATTTAAGCATTTACTTATCTTATTTTTTAATCGCTAAATTTACAACTCTACTGAGTCTAGTTATACATTGATCACCTTTCAAGTTTCAAGCGACCTACAATTGGAAAAAATACATTATACTGTCAATGCACTGAGGTTAACTCATCTTGTAAGCTAGACTATGTATTGGTCGATTTCTGTCCGATCACGCAAAGAACACATGTTCGACTATGTAGCAAAGCTATAACTGTTTCGGAGATATTATGAGGCGAGATCAAATTGGAAACAGCTTCGGCCACTGGTGTGATCGATTATGTTGTATTCGGAATGTTTCGAAGGCAATTGTTCTAGCAGATAAACTTGGTTGACCTTATCCAACTTTTATCGGAACAAATCCAGCGCAATCTGTGGAGCGTGGGTAACTGCTGAAGAGATATGGGGGAGTGGAGTTTTTTTAGGGTTGGCAACTCCACACTTTAGCTGACCTATAAATAGGCCCCCATTTTTCCCATTTGTGACTTACGTTCATCAGAGCAAAAATACTCCCTTTTATTCATTGACTACATTGTTATCATTCAAACACGCTATTATTACTGTTAGCAAATTATCTAGTGTCACTAATATCACTGTATCAAATATCAATTGCGGCTTGGTTCAAACTTGGAGGAGGATTCATCTCTTTCGTCAAAAGCACCAGCCTCCGATTCCCCAATACAATAAGCTTTAAGCTTTACTACTTTATTTATTGATTTGTCGTTGATTATTTCATTGTTTGCGTATTATTTTCATTGCTGGATACGGTCATTTGTTATCATCGATTTCATTAATCTATTATCATCGCATTAGTCATATAATTGGTTCATTGCTTACTGCATCTACTTATCGCCATCGATTACGTTAACTGATTGCCATTATTTTGATCATATTGTTAATTTGTTGCTGATACGTGTTCACCATCGTCGGTCATATTAGTTGAATATCGTCATCTTGATCGTAACATCAACCCAACGGAATTGCCTTTAGTTCGTTAATTGTAATCTTCGTTATCTTCATTAAACCTGTGATCGGCTGATTCGTATAATTTCTCATATTTAATGTTGTCATCGTAATTTTGCTACTCCATTCGTCATCAAACTTTATTCAATCGTTCATTTAATATCGAGCAAGTCTAACATTCAAATCGTGTTCGGTAGAATCGTAATTGTTTATCTTGTTCGTGATTTACTTTTTCAGAATCATATAAAATCGATCTCTTGTGATTATTCGATCGTATCATCATAGCTTGCGAACTTGTCGCTTATCTTTGCTTGTTCGATAACATTTGTCTTCGAATTGAATTTGCCATATTGTGTCATCGAATTTGCTGATTGCATACTCTATTGAGTTGATTGCTTATATTATCTTCGAAGCAATTTTAAGTAAACCGATCATTTATCAACGTAAATTGCTCATCAATCGATCAAATTGAGATACGAACGGTCGCCTTAAACTCAACTAAATACAAATTTAATTGCAAAGCCAGAAATACATTTTTAGGAAATACAAGTCTGCATCTAATTTGAAGGGGTGACATACTAATTACTTTACCTTGAGAAATCAAGTACAGCATACCCTAGCGATCTCCTGATGAAGATCCCTTCTTTTTGAGAAACCAAATTGGTTGGGTATTGATAAGCTCCACTTGGTTGGCTATCATGTTATCGATGAGACATGGCTCATATCAGCAAGTCTTGAAGGCCAATTGCCCTCATTGATTGATCGTCCATGGCTCATTGTGGTTGCTTTGCAAAAAGGTAGACTTTTGGTGGTTCTTTCTCCTGCTGTTGGACAATTAACAATTGCCTCCCTCAGAGTAGAAGGTAAAAGTCTTTTTTGAATTAGATCTACTATTAGAAATTCAGTATGTCTAGTGGGTTAACTGTGGAAGAAAATACAACCATATGCACAATCAAATTAAAAGAGTCTTAATAATCACAAAAGTAAATTACACATTAATAGAATATAGTGAAGTAATAAAATTTAATCAGAAAGATCAGTTGCCTACTAAGATAGGTAACTGAAGGGAGAAGGGGCCAATAACCTCTTCAGGTTACTGCTTCAGTTTAGTCCCTAGCTGCACCTGTTATAAAAATTCAAACATCAATATCCAAAATTGATGCATAAATGTGTTCATCATAATGCGTAGATACCTTATCAAAAAATTTAACCATATGTAAAAAGAGGGCTATTCCCAACCTTGTGAAGATCCAACATTGAGAAAATTAATTTCAATGATTCGACAACTAAAACGCAAAATACATGATATCTCCTATGAATATATGTATGGAACTGAATTTCCTGTTGAAATTCGATTCTTAGATTGCCCAATCAATCAAACATGAAATGCAGAATTATTGTTGCATAGCATAATGTGTCATACCTCATGGTTACTCGTTTACAACAATATCCTTTTACAAGGTTAATCCTAGTTCACCATGTCCCATGTTCTGATGTGAAGCTCTCTCTCAAAGATTCACTGGTGGAAGAAGAATCGATATCCTCAACTTCCTCTGAGCTCTTGCTTGACGATATTCTCGCGATATTATAAACATAAGACCACAGATAAATTGTCCCTAACTGAAAAAGAACAGTCATCAGGAAACATTGCATTAAGATTTCCTGTGCATAAATATCATGGTTTTGTTGCTTTAGTTATTGCTTAAAGGAGTCAACCTTGTAGGTCACATCAACTCAACACAAGCGAAAGCCTTTAGCCTCATTTTTACTGTATGAGTTGATTCAGAAACATCTCCTGTATGTCTGAGGTCAAAATCAATTAGTAGTACTTTCATTAATTTAATCTTCAGCCAATCATGGAATGCATACCCTATAAGTACTACAGTCATCATTTTCAAAGCTGATGACCAAACCTTCCAATCACACAATAAAAAATCCTTGTGAAACCAACTAAAGTAGTTAAGAGGAACATACTGCAATAAAATCCTTGTGAAACCAACTGAAGTAGTTAAGAGACACGTACCGCCATGGAAAGTGAAGCATAGCCCATTCCATATGTGTGACAAACACCAGGAGCCCCAAAAGGGCTCCCTTTCTCTTTACAAACAGCTGGAATGATAATGAGAAGCAAGTTGCCCATGCTTCCTGTCGGTGCCAAGGAAAAGTTACTATCTTGGATAATATGGGTACTACAGAAGCAACTCATGTGTGAGAGAGCTCCTTCTATCTTTGTTCATCTTGAACAAAGTTAGGTGATTTCTTCCCGTCTAAGCTTTGGTGGATAGAACTACCCATTATTTGTGTCAGTATAGGTAGCAGGTGCATGAAGTGCATGCAAGCTGGGCATGTTACCACCTTTATGCATAAAAATAAGAAGGCAAAATTTTCTCTTGGGCTCAATTTTATTTCTGGAGTACCGTAAAATGTAGTGAATGATTTAAAAATCCATCAAAATCCCCCAGACCTCAAGAGCTATTTTCTTTTTGTTTAATACTCATAATACGGTTTCACGGAAGAAATCATTGACATGCAAAAAAAGATCAACACAGTGACCTGGAAACTTTTTCCACACATAGAGAGTATGTCCTTCTTTTTGTTACATTTTCTCATCTTCCAGGAAACAATGTAGCTGTACCTAAAGACAAAAAGCTACCGACATTAACGATTGCACAGTATCCAGGTACATCTAGAATCTACCCACTGTCTCCTTCCAAGGTAAAGTAGTTTTGCATATGTGTGAAACATATATACTCCCTCTGTCCCATTTTGTTTGTCATAGTTACTGTTTCGAGAGTCAAACTTCCTAAATTTGACCGTAAATTAGGACATAAATTTTTTAACTTTTCTTAAATAAAATTTACATATTTGAAAACTACATGAAAAGTACTATAAGTCACAATAAATTACAACTCAAAATATTTAAAAGATATATATATAAGTTACGGTCAAAGATAAACTCGTTTGACCCTCGATAACCGAACTACGACAAACAAAATGGGACGGAGGGAGTAAAACATTTGCTTGGCCTTTCATCACCAGCACCTGTCTGGCGAAAAGCAGAAGGATGAACTTGAATGATCTAACAATTCCTTTATCTTAATTTAATTAAAACAGTATCACATCTGAAGCAGATACACCAAGACTCCAACTAACGCTTCTGCCTCTTAGAAAAGAGTAATTCATACAACATAATTAGAAAAGTCATCTTCATTAGAATTGCAGAGTGGAAGTATCATTAAGCTATTCGTACTACGCTGTAATATCTACTTTACTCTTGAATCTTGATATCAATTTTAAGCTGCTAATGCCCAAAAGAAATTCCATACTCCCTTTGTTCCATTTTATTTGCATTCTTTCCTTATTAGTCTATTTGAAAAAGAAAGCCATCTCATTATATTTGAAAATAATTTTAACGTTAGTCTTCACATTTTACCATGCATAACTAATAGCCACATAAATGCCTTGGGCATATTAAGACCACAAGTTTCTAAAGTCTTTCTTTCTCCTAAACTCCTGTTTTCCACGAGGTTCCTAAGTATGACAATTCTGTAACTTTTATTTCAGGAAAGGGAAAGACAAATATCTTGTGTTATGACAGACTGATAATTCGTCAAGTTCCTCATAAAACAGGAGAAGTAAAATGAGATGGGAGCCAGCATCAACTATGTCATCATAATCACCAGAGTTACAATTATCTTCACCAATGAGGTTCCAGCTGGTTTTACATACCTGTAGCACAACAGCCAACAACCAGTCCATGTAGATGTTGAGGAGGCCTTGTAATTTGATTGACTGCCCAGCCAAGAATTGAGCCAATAGTAAAAGTGAAGAGGATATTGAAAGGCATGAACCACCTACAGTTGCAGCTGAGTGAACAGGAGAGATGAAGTTGAGAAAGCACAGAGTTTAAGTGAATTAAATGGACATGAGAAAACTCACGATTTTTTCATGCTCTCATATGTGATTGTTTTCGCCAAGTAGCTGGAGACGAGGGCTGGATTGAGTACGAAAAATACGATCTATTGACAGAAGATGTATCAGCAATAAAATATCAAATGAGCACACCATATGAATGCTACCTCTTTAACAAAGAGAAAAAGTATTAGTAGACACTAACCATCTAGGCTAAGGTTTCACTTAGACAGGATCCATGATTAAGATATGCTAAGAGGTAGTTTAGATAGTCTATGACTTGATACAATGAACAAATAACATAAGACCCACTTATAGCTATGAACTTGCAGATATTGATGTAGTTGGTGCAATCTAAGTTACTCGGACTCAGGTACGGGTATCCAACACAGGTATGGATCCGCACACGGATAGGGGTGCGGGGATCTGTCTAAAAAATTTCAAAATTCTAAAAATAAAGTCATAATCCTTAATTTCGATTCTTCCTAGAGAAGTCCTCTTCCACAATATTTCTGCTTTTCTCTATTAAGTCGTCTTCCCAAAAGTTACCCTCAAAACATAAAATCAGAAATTCGAGAATGTAGAGAAAAGATAAAAAAGAGACAAAAGACTATAAATTTCTGCATACTTTTGAAGGTATCTCATTTCCAATGTTTATCTTAAGAGTCTATTTGTCAAAAAAAAATCTTCAATTTTATGTGGATTTTGGTCAAACTATCCATTTTTATTTGACCACATCCGGTGTGAATCCCGAGTCCTATCCGACACGGGTACGGTGGCAATTTTGAAGAGTCCGAGTAACTTAGGTGCAATCAGTGAATACATTTAAAACCTATGTTACAAAAGTATGAAGGGCCTAAATCCTAATTTGGACCCAAAAGCTAGCTAAAGGCGGGGATTGCCTCAGACCATATAAGGACACTGCAGCCCATTCCCTCAACCAATGTGAGACTTGACAGAAAGCTATTGTTGGTAATAGGCGTCCTAGGCCTGAGCATGACATCTATCCCATTTTTTTCTTGGTTAGTGACTATATGAAATGACACAGTGCGTGTTCTTAGAAACTTTGTATTCTATCAGGGTACTCCGAAGTTTATAACTACGTCAGAATTATTTTATCCAAGGATGAGATTACAAAAATCTCTCATCATTTCCAGTACTGAAAGGTTCTGGAGGTTTGTTGCACAAAAAATTCAAGACACACAAAGTAATGTGGGTTCAAGGTGGTGGAGGGTTAAGATCGCTTCAGTGACAATATGACTATCCTAATTAACTGTGAGCTCTTAGAACTTTTGCACTAAAAGTTGAACTTTGCCCATTCCAAACCTTGTAACTTTCAATGAACTTTCTCTATCTCAAAGTATACAGATACGTACCTCATCAAAGTACTCGCAATCCTCATCGACATGCCAATTCCAGTAGTCTAGACTAATCAAAATAATACGTAATTCCAATGCTTAATTCCCCAAAATCTCAGTCCAAACTTATTAGCTTGGCTTAAGACCAACAAATTAGACTTTCTCTGTGTGATGACCAGCAACAAATAGCCAAAAAGCCTAGAAGGATATGCCCGGTGCAACCATAAAAATGTAGATGCTAGATTGAAGACATGAAAAGGGAGTAAATTAAGTTTAAAATATCAAAATTGTGCTGATCATTCAAAAAGGAACAAAGGTGAAGCCAACTGCAGATTTCTTCAATAAGTAGTGCATTGCAGCCAGTATTAAAATTATTACTATCCAATTAATTTAACTACTACACCATGGTTAAACAAAGTTTTTTGAAGGTTTAAGACAAACCACAAAAATAGCTAACAAAATCATCAATCAAACCAGAAAGAAAGATGGGAGAGCATTGCCTAGTCACATGAGTCAATACTAAGCATGTCAAGTCAGTAAAGAAACATTAGCAGTCAGCCAGTCATCCCAATTCAAATCATTTATCTTCAGAATTAAGGGATTATTGCATATTGGAACAGCATAAAGTCAAAGTATTTTCGTAGTTCTATATGATAAAAGAAACCAACTATTGCTGAATGGATGGTATAGTTGACGCAAATTTTAGTAGATACAGCTAAACCCAAAGGGACAAGATTTTGTCGATTAGTTTCGTGAATCAAGAACATGAACAGTCTTCTTTGTATTTTGAATATACACGCATGCATTATGCTTAAGTACGTGTAGGGGAACTATACTTACAAAGAAAAGAGGTAGCTTTTGTCCTGTTTGTTGCTGTTGCACTGCGCTGGTATGTACACTGAGATATGAGAAAGGTGATTTCCGTTTAAGCTCAAAGTACCAATTCATGATTTGTGTCAGGAGAATGCAGAGGACAATCAACATTTAGTCATTCACTTTCAAGTAACTTTGCAACTGTGGCAATTGTATCTCAATTTAATTGGTCTGAGATGGACTATGCCAATGACGACATGTGAGTTGCTTAGCTGTTGGTACAGACCAGGAGGCAAGTAGCAACAAAATACAAAAGAAGTGGTGGAAAGCTATCCCCGGGTGCAATTGGTGGACTATATGGAGGGAGTAGAATAGCAGATGTTTTGAAGACAGGAGCAGCGCTATACAGAAAATTAAGATGAATTGTATATTGTCTTTATATATTTGGTGTAAAGAGTGTTTTGTGGAAGAAGCTGAAGATGTGTTAGATCATTGTAAGAAGCACAAGATTTTTGGTTAGCTTATATAAATATGGTTTCCAGCATTTCCTTGATGCTGATGAATATATTGTTACCATTTCCAGCATTTCCTTTAATGCTGATGAATAAATTGTTACCTTCTTCTTCTTCAGAAAAAAAAAAAAGACCAACTAATAAAACTTTCCCTATGTGATGACCAGCAACAAATAAGCAAAAAAGCTGAGGATGATATGGATATCGCTACCAGAAAAATGTAGATGCAAGATAAGAGAGACATGAAAAGGCAGTAAATAAGGGTAAAAAATATCAGACATGTGTTTATCCCTCAAAAAAGAACTAAGGTGCAGCAAATTGCAGATTTCGTGAACAGCCAGTACTAAAATTATTGAATACAGTTAAAGTTACTACTTCAGAACACCAAAAGCTACACCAACTTTGTTAAGGTTCAAGACAAACCACAAAAATAGCTAAAAGATCATCAATCAAACCAGAAATATAGGAGAGCAATCCCTAGTCACATGAACCAATACTAAGCAGGTCAAGTCAGTAGAGAAACATTAGCTGTCAGTCAGTCATCTTCTACCTTGAATTGGTTGAAATACAAATTATAGTAAAAGTTGACTGGCAGCAGATCGTAAAAAAGGATAGATGTGCATGAGTAGGAAAAACTTAGTGAAAGCGAACAGAGATAAGTTCACATTATTCTAATGCTTTCCTGCATCCTCTCTCAATAAGTTGATACAATCCAGAGCAAGTACTACTCCAAGTGCCGCAACCAAAAGCACATGGAGGACTGGCATTGATGCAGCCATGAAGAGAACCAATAGCCCCCATCTCTTGAGCTAATGGTGAACTCCAATCCTAAGCAGGAAACATAAAAAACAAAAGATTGCACATGTGACGATCTTCAGAATTAAGGGATTATTGCACTGGAACAGCATGACATCACAGTCTTTCTGTGGTTATTAGGAGTTAACCAGGACCTTTTTACTGTTTATGCATCTTCTTGATGCCTTTAATACTACATCTTACTTCATCAAAAAAATAAGAAAAAACAATAACTATTGCTGAATGGAAGGTGTTGTTGAGGCAAAATTTAGTAGACAGAACTAAACTCAAAGGGACAAGATTATGAAAAGCAACCTCTCGAGACTCTTTGTCAATTAGTTTCGTGAATCATCTATCAAGAACATGAACAGTCTTTTTTCTTAAATAATCAGGAAGTACTGATGATTCTCTTGCGGAGGGGTTCCACAGCAAAGTATGGAGCATTTATCATCAATATGGATAATAATTAAGCCATCACAACAACAATGGCTTGCAATGGTTTAGAGCTTGAAGGGTAATCAAGTTCTTGCACATCCTCAAACAGTTGAACCAACGATGAAGGATACCAATACAGGGAACATATACCACCCTCAGGCAAACATTGGGTTACAAGTTTGGGAATTTTGGTCATTCTTGGCATGACTGAGGTGCTTCATCTTAGTAAATTAAGGCCTTCCGAAAATTTGAAACACATTTGAACTGTTCAAGAAACCGCACATGTAATCTGCAAAGAATATCCATAATTATTTCCTCTTTGACGTGAATCTTCATGGCCTAGATAGGAAAGAAAAAGCGATCAATTGTTAGCGAGCCATGATATCTTCCTTGGAAAAATGTTATCTTTAATGTTGTCAATCAAAACCAAGTGGAGCACGCGTAGAATCTTCTAAGTTGAACCAACAACAATTAAATGATAAGTAACACACACATGATCAACAATATCTCTCCATCAGCTGCTACTCTGGGCATTTCAATTAAGAAAATTTAGATTTGATAAAATAGCTATTTGTTATGTGATATAGTAATTCTTAGTAGAATTACTTATGAGAAAACATAAATCCTCATTATGGTCATTCAACGTCCAGAACCCAAAGCAGCAACGTGATGTACTACAGATTATCTGTATCTTCCATTTCTCTTCAATATTCCCTGACTAAAGTTTTCAGGTAAGCCAAATAGAGAAGTATTTGTTCTTGAAAAAAGACCACATAATTATAATACATGAAAGCTACAAGTACTAAGAAACTATAAGCTTTCTTTTATGAATAATCCAGCCAGAAATCATTCCACTGAACTACATCTGAAGAATAAACAGTGCATCACTCATAGCAAAAATACGTAATAAGGGGGGGGGGGGGGGGTGGGGGTTCTCCTGCCACTTCTTTGACAACATGAAACAAGTAACCTGGCAGCTGCATACATTTCAGAACCAAAAACTGTCAAGCAATAGATAAACTTATCAGAATCAGAGGTTGTAACATGATCCTCAACAAAAAAGAAAAAACATCTCAATCATACATAAGAAAATACTACTATTAAATAAGAACAACAGATAAAGTTATCAGAATAAGAGAATGTTACATGATCTTTGAAAAAAGAAAAAAGCCTCTCAATCATACATAAGCAAATATTAAATAAGTAATCTTGGAGAGATCAAGCTCTCTGTATAAACGATTCCTTGCTTAATGATAAGACATTCAGGACACATATCAAATGGTCCTCTGGATGTCACATATACACCCCTACAAAGGTATCTACAGAGTAGTAGCACTTCACCATCCACAAACATATATTTTGGTGTCGCTTGACAAAAAATATTAGTACCTTCTATTGTGTGCAATTGAGTCCAAGATTCCTTGACACCATAGTCTTTCATTACCAACAACTTAAAAATGCGGCCCCGCCCACTATTATGTGTAGAATGAAAGCAAAGCATCTCTCTCAATACTATAACACCCTGGTCGATGCACCCTGTGTTGGATATCTTGCACATTCGCTCTAGCAACGGTATCTCTCCATACACCTCATTCGAAATATTAAATGAAACGATCATATAATTTCGTGACAGACGACCAAGCCAATGAAATGCTCCATGTACAAATGCCAAAGTATGCATACCACAACCCAAACTATCCTTCACACGGTGAATGCCAGTGGGATATTTATCGATTTTTCTCCAGGAACCACTTTTTAGCGCAAGAATTTTTGCGGATATGTTCTCAGAGTCATTTGCACCGAGGTTAATCATAAGGATCTTATAGTCATCACTAGTTGCGTCATATCCGAATCCGCAAACATAACCAGACACAGTAGGTTCTGGATAGGGAAGCACTATTGATTCTCTTGTGGAGGGGTTCCACAGCAAAAGCTGTTTATCGACTATATCACTAACATGGAGTAAAACCAATCCATCAGAAGAAGAGCAAATCTTGAAAACCTTTGGTTTGCAGTTTGAAGGGCAATCAAGTTTCTGTTCATCCTCAACCACTTGAAGCGAAGACAAAGAAGAAGAATGGAAGCTACACATATCATCCTCAAAACATAACCATTGGCAACCAAGAAGTTTTTGGGAATTCTGGTCATTCTTGGCATAATTGAGATGCTTCATCTTGAAGTAAGGATCAGAGATTAATGCCTCCCAAAATGTAGAAACACATTTGAAGCGTTGAAGAGAGAGCACGGGTAACCTGCTGAGGATCTCCATAATAATTTCCTCGGACATGGCCTATATAGGACAAGGGAAGTGCTTTAGTAGTTCAGCTCAAAATTTGTAGAGAACTTATCATGAATACAATTCCGATCAACTGAAATACTTATATATTCCTCAAATATCCTGATGTTAGTTTTGATTGGTAAAGGGTAATATAATGATTTGAGAAAGAAAAGATAGTTACAAGGGAGCTACATTAGCTCAATCTACATCCTAAAGAAGTTCAAAAACAATAAAGCAGTCTTTTTTAATATGTATAACAAGTTAAAGTAACAGACCTGATCAACATCCATATGCTGCTTTGACGCACCCTTGCCAAAGCAGCTAATTATTTGAATCCGTTTCTCTTCTCTATTGTTGGACTTGTTCTTCTTCTTCTTCTTCTTCTTGTTTTCTTCGATTTCAATGCTTGCCCCCTTTCTCTTCATCGATGATGTAAGCAGTTTGCAAAGCCATTTTTATGTTTTAAAAAGTAGTTATTAACAGCTTTTCAAAAAACAGGAAGAGTACGTCGTCGTTTCAATTAGTAGTTAGTAGTGATTCAGCTAGCAGCAAACGACGTCGTTTTGATTAGTCGAGTTAGTTAGCCAGCGTGGCACTTGTTAGTTAGGCTGTTGAGAATCAGTTAGAAGAAGCAGTTAAATAGAAGAGTAACAACTTGTATGGAATTCATTCAGATTTTGACACATTTTTTATATGAATGAAAAGATCTCTTTCTTCTCCTTCTCTCTAATCCTCCTACCCTAATTCTTACATCCCTAAATTCTGTTCAGGAGTTCTTCAATTCGCAGCTCCTTAGGAATTTAATTACCTAAGTTCTTTCCCAATTTCTGTTCTTCATTTTGCTCCTATCATTTTGGTATCAGAGCGAGTCGATTCTTGGACTGAACAACAATGGTAGACACTACGAGATATGCTGAATTACGCAGAGAAGTCGATAGCTTGAAAGGACTGTTTGAGGACTTCAAAAACACAGTGGGCAAGGCCATGGAAGAGCAACAAAGGGGATTTGAGGAGAAACAAGGTCAGTCAATGGAGGAACTCAGAACCCTGATAACTTCACTATTGTCCAATAATAGCAGGGGTGAAGCAACAGTACAGGTCGAGAACAATGCAGTTTTTCAAGAAAGAGAAGAAACTGACAGAAGGAATTATGAAATGCCCACTAGGTCTCACCAAGTAACTTTCCCCAAATTTGATGGAAATGGTTTGAAAGATTGGGTATATAAGTGTGAGCAGTATTTTGAGGTGGACAATACACCACCAGGAGCCAAGGTCAAGCTTGCTTCATTACACCTGGAGGGGAAGGCACTACAATGGCACCAAGTTTGGATGAAAACCAGGATCAGCAGAGAGTGGCCATCTTGGGGTGAGTATATTCAGGCTCTTTTTTCAAGATTTAGCACCGCCTTGTATGATGATCCCATGGGGGACATTAAAGATCTGAGACAAACTGGTTCTGTGCAAGATTATGTTGATTTATATGATGAGTTGTTAACTAGAGTAGAATTAGCTGAGGAGTATGTTGTCAGCTGTTTCTTGAGAGGACTCAAGTCCAATATTGGATTACCAGTCACTATGCATGAGCCCAAAACCTTGCAAAAAGCCATCAGCTTAGCCAAAATCCAAGAAAGAACCCTGACCCTTAATAAGCAATCACACACCAGCAATGTAACCAATTCACACTCCAGCAATGTAACCAATTCACACTCCAGCAATGTAACCAATTCTTCCTACTCCAGACCCCCTTCTTCTTACCGACCAAGCAACTCCTATAGCTCACAACCTAGTAAAGCACCTACCAGAAACACCAGGATGTTGACACCAGCAGAATTAGAAGAAAAAAGAAGCAAGCACCTTTGTTTTTACTGTGATGAAAAGTACTCTCCTAACCATGTTTGTGCTAAGAAGAGACAGCTATTTTGCTTAGAGGTGGAAGAAATGCCTGGAAGTGTAGTGGAGGAGGAAGAAGAACCTTATGAATGGGAGGGCATATTACCACTACCAGAAACTAGTGCTGACCCCACCCTAATTCCACAAGTATCCATGCATGCCATGACTGGCTTGTTTGACTTCAGCACTATGAAAGTCACAGGTTCTGCAGAGGGAAAAGCTATCCACATTTTAATTGACTCAGGAAGCACACACAATTTTCTGGACTTACACACTGCAAAAAGGTTAGGATGTACCTTGAAGACAATTCCACCCTACTCAGTAGCTGTTGCTGATGGAAATAAGGTGTATAGTACTCACATGTGTGAGGGATTCTCCTGGAAGATGCAGGGAGTGAGTTTTGTTTCTGATATGTTGATATTACCATTGGGAGGTTGTAGTATAGTTCTTGGGATTCAGTGGTTGGTCACATTAGGTGATATAAGGTGGAACTTCAAGCAGCTTAAAATGGAATTCAAAGTGCAAGAGAAGAAAGTGTCACTTAGAGGCATGGTACCTGCAAATGTGAAGATGGTCAACCAGGACCAAATGAATAAACTCTTATCTGAGCCAGCATCCCTATCAATGATGAGTGTAGGCCTACTGAGACCTGATCACTCCTCACCCTGGCAAAATCAGACAGAGCTGTGCCAGCTAGAGAGCAAGGGCAAGGCATCTGAAGACCAGCAGGAACTAAACTTGTTACTGGACAAGTTCACTGACTTATTTGAGGAACCTAAGGATCTACCCCCACACAGGACACATGACCACAGAATTACACTTAAGGAGGGCACTTCACCAATAAGTGTCAGGCCTTACAGATATCCTAATGTGCAGAAAACTGAAATAGAAAAGATAGTGAAGGAACTGCTGGATTCTGGGGTAGTCAGACACAGCACTAGCCCCTTCTCTTCCCCCATTGTGTTAGTCAAGAAGAAGGATGGTACCTGGAGAATGTGTGTGGACTACAGGGAATTAAACCATCACACAGTCAAGGACAAATTCCCTATACCAGTTATAGAAGAGCTACTGGATGAGCTGCAGGGAGTCAAATATTTCTCTAAGTTAGACCTCAGATCAGGGTATCATCAAATCAGGATGGAAGAAGAAGACATAAGCAAAACAGCATTCAGAACACACCATGGCCACTTTGAGTTTCTGGTTATGCCCTTTGGTCTAACAAATGCACCATCAACCTTTCAAAGCTTGATGAACTCTATTTTTGCTGAACACTTGAGGAAGTTCATTCTGGTATTTTTTGATGACATATTAGTTTATAGCAAGAGCTGGTCTGAGCATCTACAACACCTTAACAACACACTAGAAATTTTGAGACACCATCAGTTGTTTGTCAAAAAGAGTAAATGTGCCTTTGGAGTCCAAGAAGTGGAGTATTTGGGCCATGTCATATCTCAGAAGGGTGTAGCCATGGACCCAAACAAGGTAGCAACAGTACTGCAATGGCCCTTACCCAGGAACCTTAAAGCCTTAAGAGGATTCCTAGGTCTGACTGGATATTACAGGAGGTTCATCAAAGGCTATGGAGTTATAGCCAGACCCTTGACTGACATGCTTAAGAAAGATAACTTTCACTGGACTGAGCAAGGGAAACAAGCTTTTGAATCACTCAAGAAAGCCCTCACTTCAGCACCCACACTAGCTCTCCCAGACTTTTCCAAGGATTTCATCATTGAATCTGATGCTTCAGGTGAAGGAATTGGAGCTGTGCTTATGCAACAAGGGCAACCCATTGCATTCTTTAGCAAAGGCCTATGCCCCAGGAACCAAGCTCTCTCAGTGTATGAAAGAGAGCTGTTGGCAATCATTACAGCTGTGCAAAGGTGGAGGCCTTACTTAATAGGCAGGCACTTTACAATTTTAACTGACCACCACAGTTTGAAGTACTTGTTGGAGCAGAAAATAACCACACCTAGTCAACAAAAGTGGCTAGTCAAGCTACTAGGGTATGACTATTCCATTCAATATAAGAAAGGCAGGGAAAACCTGGTAGCTGATGCACTTTCCAGGGCACCACAGACATCATATCAATGCTACAGTTTATCAGGTCTTAGCTCAGACTTGTGGGATAAGATTCATGCTACCTGGTCCACTGATGCTAAACTGAGCAACTTAATCACTGCACTACAAGCTCACCCAGAAGCCAAACCCCCCTATAGACTCATCAGAGGCAGACTCGCCAGAAGGGGTAAGATAGTAGTAGGTGCAGATGCTGATGTCAGACAGGAATTAATAGCTTTACATCATAGCAGTGCCTTGGGAGGACACTCTGGAGTACAAGCTACATTGATCAGGCTCAAACAATACCTGTACTGGAAGGGAATGAAGAAGGATGTTTATACTTACATACAAACTTGTGATGTTTGCCAGCAGTGCAAGAATGAAACTGTAGCTTCTCCTGGACTCCTACAACCCTTGCCCATCCCTGACAGGGTTTGGGAACACATCTCCATGGACTTCATTGAGGGCTTACCCATATCTGGTGGGAAGAATGTGATATTGGTAGTAGTTGACAGACTGAGCAAGTATGCTCATTTCCTAAGCCTCAGACATCCCTTCTCAGCATTGGATGTGGCTCAACTCTTCATGGACAACATCTTCAAGCTTTATGGATGGCCAAAAACAATAGTATCTGACAGAGACAAAATTTTCTTGAGCAAGTTCTGGAAGGAACTCTTCAAATTGCAGCAAGTCAAACTGCACATGTCAACAGCTTATCACCCTCAGAGTGATGGGCAAACTGAAGTTTTAAACCGCTGCTTAGAGTGCTATTTGAGATGCATGGCAACTGACAGACCAAAGGATTGGGGTAAATGGTTACCACTAGCTGAGTGGTGGTATAACACTTCCTACCATTCTGCTCTCAAGACAACCCCCTATGAGGTGCTGTATGGTCAACCTCCTCCCCCCCTCATACCATACCACCCCTTTGAGTCTCACCTAGACACAGTTGACAGGAGCCTCCAGGCTCGAGAGGCTACTCTTAGAACCATTAAACATCACTTGCTGCAAGCTCAAGAAAGGATGAGTGTACAGGCAAACAAGAAGAGGACTGAAAGAATTTTACAGGTTGGAGACTGGGTTTATATTCGATTACAACCTTACAGACAAAACTCTCTGAAACCTCACTCCTACCACAAACTTTTACCCAAATACTTTGGCCCCTTCAAGGTTCTGGAAAGGGTAGGCTCAGTTGCATACAGGCTGGACTTACCTGCCCATGCTAAAATACACCCAACCTTCCATGTTTCACAGCTCAAACGAAAGATTGGCTCTCACCCTGTTTCTCCATACCTACCACTTCACAACACTGACCATGGGGTCACACTACTGGCACCAGCAGCTATTCTTGACAGGAGATTAATACCCAGAAATGGTGTAGGGGTATCTCAGGTGCTAGTCAAATGGCACAATGCAGCAGATGAAGACAACACTTGGATGGATTACGCATCTTTCTGTCGTGATTTCCCTGATTTCCATCCTTGAGGTCAAGGATGTTTTCGAGAGGAGGGTAGTTGATGTAAGCAGTTTGCAAAGCCATTTTTATGTTTTAAAAAGTAGTTATTAACAGCTTTTCAAAAAACAGGAAGAGTACGTCGTCGTTTCAATTAGTAGTTAGTAGTGATTCAGCTAGCAGCAAACGACGTCGTTTTGATTAGTCGAGTTAGTTAGCCAGCGTGGCACTTGTTAGTTAGGCTGTTGAGAATCAGTTAGAAGAAGCAGTTAAATAGAAGAGTAACAATTTGTATGGAATTCATTCAGATTTTGACACATTTTTTATATGAATGAAAAGATCTCTTTCTTCTCCTTCTCTCTAATCCTCCTACCCTAATTCTTACATCCCTAAATTCTGTTCAGGAGTTCTTCAATTCGCAGCTCCTTAGGAATTTAATTACCTAAGTTCTTTCCCAATTTCTGTTCTTCATTTTACTCCTATCAATCGATTCCTAGAAATCATCTGCTACTTTCTTTTGCTTGCTTTAGTAGTAGAATGTCAACACCCTCAAGACTAGCTGCAACTAGCTTAAGGGTACTCTTTTTTTTTTTTTTAAATCAAATAGGGAAGAAATAAAACAAGAGTTCGACGAAGGAACGAACAGAACAATAACGATATATATAAATTCCTAACTAGTGTTTTCCCAAACCTATAAGGATATGAGTTTCCAAAATCTACATGGATAATGGATTTCTCAAACCTACAATAATAATGAGTTTCCTAAATTTATTTACAAGGAAATAATTAGGAACATCATCTCCACAAAAGGTTGGAAAGACATTCAAATTTCGAAATCTAATTGTTATAGACTCATAGGCTTCATGTAATTATGAGTATCCTTATGTCTTATATATCATCTCCTTGTGTATTCAGCTACCATTAGTGTGGGCCTTTGTTCGCACACACCAAAATTAAGGTAAATCCTCAATAACAATGAGTTCCCTAAATTTTGCAATACCACACCTTATGGAGGGCATGCGGTGAAATTTTTGCTCTCTCCCATCACTTCAACACAACTTGCAAACTTCTTGATTTCTCCCAACATTTAACGGAATTTCTCTCAACATTCGACCATTTTTTCCAACGATTCAAGCAATCCGACCACCGGACTTCCTACAACATATATTTTTAGTGAATTGACCATGTAAAAGGTAATATTGTCATTTTATTGAGACTGTGCTGTAAAATTTAAAGCTGAGGCTTTATTCGATTTTACAACATGTGTGATTAAAGTTACATTTGGGTGTGTGTTTTTGAGCAAAATGTGTGACATTACATAGAAATTGGATGATATTATGTTATTAAATGGTGAATGAAGTTCCGAAATACCAAAAAGGATTTTCGCTGTTGTAATGAAATATGTATGGTTTTTTATGGTTCTTCATTTTCTTGGTTAAATTTTGACGAATTATGGATTTTGTGTGAACCAACCCTCCCTTATTTGTTTGCAAATAGAAGTGATTTGCATTTATACGTCGTTTGATGTTCTGAACATCCTTAAACAGTTCCACAAAAGTTCATAAGAGGTTAAGAACATCTCATTGAAAATTTTGTAGTATTATTTTACAGAAAAATGATAAATTTATGCTCGAGAAAACCAACTCAATAGAAAGATAAACCTAAGCAGAATAAGAAGACTAAAGCTCAAAATCAAGAAGAATATTGGTTGTGGAGAGTGACAATAACCAAGGAGACTGTGCTCAACAAGAGGAACTCATGGAAAGTCAAAGCCCAACACGCATGATTTAAGTAGATGTGGGGAGGCCGTGGAGAGGGCATGAGATGATGATGCAAAAATAAAAGAGAGGTAGATGAGGATTCAGATGACGTCGCTCTTGGTGAACTGTTAAAAAGAAACTTTTTGAGGCCTAAGAGGAGGGTACTTCTAAATCAAATGAAGTTGTTGATCGTGAGAAAGATTTAAAGAAATGAAGATGAAGCAGGTGGAAAAGTTGATGATCATGAGAGGGATTCTAGAGAAAAAGGTGAAGAAGATGATGATCTTAAGAGGGATTCTAGTGAAAAGGGTGAAGAAGTTGATGATCATAAGAGGAATTCTACAGAAGTAGATGATTCGGGAGAGGGTCTAAATAGCATTAAAAGAAGAAGAAGAGAAGTGGTGCATGATATTTTAAAAATTAACTTCTTGAGGGATCGTGAAAAAATAGTTAAAGTAAGTGGGAATGTTGAAACATGCTATAAAGTTGTTGAGGATGTTATATAAGAGAAGAAAGCAGAAGGAACATCTGAATTGAAGGTAGATTAGCCCCGAGTAAAAGTTGAATTGAAACTGGTGAAATATTTGAAACATCCATATGAATGTTTTATATGACTTATGTAATATTCCCAATGTCAAGATAAAGGTTGATAACATTCATCAAGTCATTTTGGACATCCTAACTGAAGATGTTCCAAGCGCTTAATTAGTCGTTCAAAACATCGTCACCACTACGTTCTGAACATTTTAAGGATGTTTTTGTAATTTTATTTATTATCCATCTAATTCATTCTATTGAATATATTCTAAAAATATGTGCAACATGAATATGTTAGTCATCGTTATTTGGTGAAAAATATTGAGGTCCTCTACCACACCTACCTCGCCGGCCATAAACCTTTCCAGTCGAAGATTAATGTTCGATCGTTGTAAGCTAGAGACATGATAGAGTTCAAGAAAGTTTTGAAAAAACTGGACTTTGAGAAATGAGTTTGCTCATAGTTGTTTCGGCCATTTCTTGCAATTAACAGATTTTTCAGTGTTTGGCACCAAGATGATACATAATCTCCTCTTAAAAAGGGTTTTGTGTAAGAAGCAGAAGGAGGTTTCACTTTTTGTCTACAACACAAAAGGCAGTTGGGTAGATATGACTCATTGAATCCTGAGCCACGGCATATACCAGAACCTATTCGTACTTTCCAGAAAAATGTGTGACGTCAACGGCTAGGACTTTTCTCACGTAAGCGAATCCCTCGATCCATGCTCCATATAAAGAAAAAAAATACAACAACTTCCCAGTGCTAGAAAGCCTCAAATCTGTCTTGCTTCCTGGATTCTTACTTCTAACCATATAACCATATGCATCTAGAATTGCATATCCCTGCTCATGTGTTTCCTTTGTCAAAGCTTTGTAATTTGACAGCCCCTAAGATACTTTCAGTAACTAACCTAACAACTCAAATTGGTGTTAAGGGATTCCCTGATATCTTTTGTGGTTGGACATTTTCCCTTTATATATTTACATTTCATGTACTCCCACAAATGATCTCGGCAGAAGCGTGTAAATTATGACTAGAATGATGTTGGATAGTGTAAAACCCATCATTACGTTAAGACCTCATTGCTCTTATCCACCACTTGCAATTCACATCTAGAATTAAAAGTCGTTGTCATAATCTTCAATGCTTTATAATTAAAATAATTTTAAACTGCAACAAGCTTATATTGGGTGATCAATTCTTTCTTATTGGCGAAAGTCATACCAATTTCAAAACTTGTGCTATCGAAGAAGTTAAATATTGGCCGACTACTTTGTGTTGGAACCACAAGTGTATAGGTATACATGAGAAGATCATCCTCTACATATTTTTTTTCTTCTTTTTCGCCTCCTCTATCTTCTTCTACCCTTTCTTTGTCTTATTTTCAATAAATTGCACCAACATGTCGGTGGGGACGCCCGCCCGTATAGTGCCAGTAAAACTTCTTCAGGTACGTCAATCATGCCATCCATTATTTGACATTTCTTGGTCATTAGAACTAACGCATTCCTCTGGCCTAGAAACCACACTTACTATTAGAGTGGGCCTAACACCATTACGATCAACATCAACCATATAAATACGCACATTATCATCATTTTTTATTGTAACTGGAGGAGTCTTTTGATTTGCGACAACCCTCAACATGTAAGTAATGTAAATATCCCTTGAATTATCTGTTATCCCCAAACTTTCGATGATTTTGTTAAGCAGGGCATCATACGTAATATCTCTGGGCACAAGAATGGGTCTTGACTCTTTCACCTTCAAAGCTCAAGCATAACTTTTTGAACGCTCCACCCATTCACCTTGATAATTAACTCCTAATATAACCTCACACATTAATAGTAACATGCAATAAATTGAAAAGACCAATTATAAATATCAAATTAATAATATTTATATAAGATTTTCTAAACTTCCATATTTAATATAGATTTTCCGAACATCTAAAACACAGTTTCCCATTCATAAAGGGTAAAAAGATGCTCCAAACATTCTGTTGATGTGTTCCGAACATCTGATAACAAAATTCAAATATTTATTTATGATTGTAAAACGCTAAAAACAATGTTCACAACATATTAGGAGCGTAGGAATGTCAAACAAAATGTTTGGAATTGCTGACAGGATGTTTAGAGAAGCTGCATTCGACTCAACCTTGAATCAAGAAAAAATGGGTAAAAGCATATTCCTAAGTTAGTACACTTCTGAATGGATAATATTTCCCCTTTAATAAAAAAGAATCGAGCAACTTTAGCGGATTTGACTACATCCGTGATAACCCAAAAGTTGCTGGCTCTGAGCTTGTATTTCTCTTATTTTCTTATTTATCCTTCTGTCTTTTGATTTGTGTGTTAACGTTTGTAGGAGTTAATATGAGCCCTTGTTCTCTTTGTGAACCATTGATTATGGTAAACGTATTTAGAGATAAAATTATTTGTGCCTTCACCAAGGAAATATAGCAGTATAGCATCTAATTTTCTAAATGATTTATTATGCTTAAATTCGGTTTTACCTAGTGTTTCGTGTACACATAGGCATTTGACTATATTGTAGGGAAGGTTTTCAAAATATATTTAAAAATAGATGCCTTTTCTAACTATGAATTCCTTGGGCCATCTCTAATGCTACCCCATAATTGCCTCCAAATGCCATAATAGAGTAAAAAATGGAGGAATTTTGTCTCCATTATAGAGGGTGAATAGTGTCATTCTAAATTTAGAGTGATACTATTCATCTCCCCCCTCACTCTTCATTATCATTTTATTAGTATTTTTTATTATTTAACCCTTTTAATTTTATCATATTAAATATACCTAATTATGTTTATGAAACATCTTTATAATATTAATTTTATATCTTAATTTTTGCGTATAATTTTGATAAATTAATTTTCATATATATTATTTTAATGTTAAATTAGTAGTAGATGAAATTGCAGTAGATGAAAATCACCGATTTGAACAATTTTCAGTTCGACATAAAAAAAATGAAGGACAAAAATATTCATTTTGCACCTCATAATGCATTAATGGAAATAAAATATAATAGTATAATATAGAAGAGATAGAAGAATAAAAAAAATAATATTTGAAGTAAAAAACGGAGTAATGGTAGGAGTAAGATTACTCCATTTCCAGAAGTGAAGTTTTGTTATTCTAGTGCCTTTCCTTTTCAGTGAAGTTCGTTCTACCACATAATTTAGAAATATTTATAGTGTATTCTTTGAAATTTCTTTACCTCTTACTTGTTACACTTGCAGTAGACTACAACTCGAAGAAGTTTCACTATTAAATCACTTTATTATCCTGTCTAGCTCTTTTAATAGAATCTTATTTTTATAGCTTTTCTTATTAGTTGAATATTTAATCGAACCATGATTCCTATTTGAGATGTATTATTAGTTGGAAACTTGGAATGTATTATTACTAATGCGTATATGTGTTTACACATTTTGAGACTTCAGAGTACTTTCCTTTCGAGTATTTTTATTTTTCTTGTGACGTATTTGAAGTTTGAAGTATCAGATTGAAAAGTTCACTGGACTGAAATATTCAATGAGTTTATAAGAACATCACTACGACCCATGTGAGTAAATCCGGAAGGATGAAATGGAATATCACATGTGTTCAGATCGAAACAACATAGTTACTTTAGAGATTCATGCTTTTATATTAGTATAATTAACTTTGGATAATGGGCCGCACATATATATAAAATTATGTAGTATGAATTTGAGTAGCTCTTGTTAAAAAAAAAAGAAAAAAAAGAAAAAAAAGAGAGAGATAGAGAGAAGAGAGGGAGGAGAATAGCATAAAAGGGATGAATGAAAGAAAATAACAATAATAGATATGTAGAAGTTCCTACCGTACCAGAGGGACCACACTACTTTTTTTTACGTGTAACTTTATACTTAAAAGATCGATTTACAGATGTATGTTTAGCCTTAATACATGGGTAAGTAGTTTATTTTTTTTGCCTTTTGTTATGGTTGCCTTTATCATATAATACTGCCAATTTTCATTCTGGATTGGTCATGAATTGATCTACATATTTAGGAGAGAAGTCTCCTATAATCAAAATTCTCCTAATAACTACATTGTGGAAGTTTGGTGGTGTTCTTATTGTGAGAGGAAGATCCTCTATTTATAGGTTTATAAGACTTGTCCTCTAAGTAAGTCTTTATAAGACTTATTCTCTAAGTAAATAATTAGTAAAGGATAAGTCGTATGAAGGATATATATTCAAATTAGAAGTCTTTTTCATCTGAGTTTAAAAATTCAAGTCAAAAACCCTAACAACTGAAGAGATAATTTTCCAGAATAAAAATTGGCATTATTATATGATAAAGGCAACCATAACAAAAGGCAAAAAAATTAAACTACTTACCCATGTATTAAGGCTAAATATACATCTGTAAATCGATCTTTTAAGTATAAAGTTACCCGTGAAAAAAAGTAGTGTGGTCCCTCTGGTACGGTAGGAACTTCTACGTGTCTATTATTGTTATTTTCTTTCATTCATCCCTTTTATGCTATTCTCCTCCCTCTCTTCTCTCTATCTCTCTCTTTTTTTCTTCTTTTTTTTTTTTTTAACAAGAGCTACTCAAATTCATACTACATAATTTTATATATATGTGCGGCGCATTATCCAAAATTAATTATACTAATATAAAAGCATGAATCTCTAAAGTAAAAAGTGAAAAACAGAAATACCCCCTAAAAAGTTAAATAATTATAATACTTTTCAAAATAAATAATAAATTACTCCTTAGCCCAATTTGTCTAAATTTTCATACTTCCTCTATATATATATATATATATATATATATATAAAGCGGCTCTGCCTTCAGTTTTCTCTTTCTTTTTTATTGCATTCTTGAGAATATGGAGATTTGTGCTCCTTATAGAATCCTTAATAAAGGTGAAGAGATATGTAAATCTTGCCATTTGACTCGCTATTTTAGTACAAATGACGACATGTACAACATAATTGTGTTGACAAACACTTATCCAGTTGAAATGGTCACAACAGCAGTCTTCTTCTGCTTGGATTGTTGAATGGGAGGATGTTCATCACTCGACTTTTCCTTTAGTGATGAAAAAGCTGAAAGAAGAGAGACAATCCCATTTAGTATGGATGAGTTTAAGAAACTGTTATATGCTCTGGACGTTGAAGTTGACAATGTTAGATTAGTTAGTGTTTAATGGTTAGTAGTTTGAGAGAAGGAACTTTGTCTCTCATTGGTAAAATCGAGAAAAGGAGAAGTGTTTAAAAACACTTCTTTTCTTACTTGGTTTAAATATTTGAGGGAAGTTTTGGAGGGAAGCTAAAAGGTTTGGCTATAATATTAATTGTCAAAGATGGGCACTTGGGCCTTGGGTCAATTTGATTAGCCCGAAATTAATTAATTTCAGACATACTTAATAATGAGATTAGAGGTAAATAAGGTAGTATACATTTTTATCGCCTTGGGCAATGTATTGAAAAAAAAAAGCAGAGTTGGGCCACGGTCTGTCACCTCAAATGTCGTGTCAATTTAAAGCGTTCTCTAATTTTCTTCCTTGAGGATAGGGTGTCTATGCTTTGCTACTGTCACTGATAAAATTGGTAAGCTCTCTCCAAGGGCAATTCCAGCCATTCACATGGGCTACTCACTCACTCAAAAGGGCTACAGGTTGTACAATATACAGGATAAGAAGTTCTTCATCAGTAGAGATGTCACTTTCAAAGAAGACATCTTTCCTTTTAAGTTTTTGAATCAGAATTCTTCTCCACCCTTGTTTCCTTATCAGTCTGGGGAACTAGATGATTTAAATCCAGAGCTGCAAGCACAAGAACCAGCAAATGAGTATCTACATGATGTTCCTGATGCTGATCTATACCTCCTTTTGGAGGAGGATGATCTTGTAGCTGCACCTGTCAATCCTGAGCCTGAGGCTCCTCCAGAGGCTGAAGTTCCTTCAGTTCCTGTTGCTGCTCCACATCCATTACCTCCTCCTCCCCAGATGTCTATGCCACGGAGGAGGTCATCTAGAGAAGCTGCACCTCCTGTATGGCTGCAGGACTATGTTTGTCCCAGATCAGGACACTCTGCAAACACTACTACATGTTCCTACCCTATCTCTCACTACATTAGCTACACTGGGCTAACAGATGGTTACAGGGCTTACTTGTCCACTGCCTTACAAGAGGTAGAGCCATCTACCTACACTGAAGCTATGAAGGACCCTCGATGGGTTGAGGCCATGGAGGCTGAAATCAAAGCACTGATTGACAATAACACCTGGGAGGTAGTGTGTATTCCCAGAGGCAAGAAACCTATTAGGTGCAAATGGGTGTACAAAATCAAGTACAAATCTAATGGTGAAGTGGAGAGGTTTAAGGCTAGGTTAGTAGCCAAATGGTATAGCCAAAAGGAAGGACTGGACTACCAGGAGACATTCTCTCATGTAGTCAAGATGGTCACAGTCAGGGGAGTCATAGCATTGGCTGCACTGTACCACTAGCCTCTCTACCAAATGGATGTTTACAATGCTTTCCTCCAAGGAGACTTACAAGAAGAGGTTTACATGCAGTCTCCTCCAGGTTTTGGTAGCCAAGGGGGGAACACAGGCTGTAGGCTACTCAAATTCCTTTATGGCTTAAAACAAGCCTCAAGACAATGGAACCTAAAGTTGACTGAAGCACTGCTCAAAGCTGGTTTCAAACAAAGTCAGCATGACTACTCTTTATTTACCTTGAAAAGGGATGGAAAGCAGGTCATCATACTTGTATATGTAGATGACTTGCTGATTACAGGAAATGAAGCCAGAATGATACAAGAAGCAAAGGATGCCTTGCAACAAGCATTCAAAATCAAGGATTTGGGCACTCTGAAGTATTTTCTTGGAATTGAAGTTTGCAGGTCACAGAAAGGAATTTTATTATGTCAAAGAAAGTATGCATTGTAGTTGATAGCTGAGGTGGGACTAGCAGGTTCCAAAACTGCTATAACTCCACTAGAGCAGAATCAAAAGCTGACCTGTATAGAGGTGGACAAACTCTGTGGTATAACTAATGATGAACAATTAGGAGATTAATTGGGAAACTGCTGTATCTGACCTTAACTAGGCCAGATATTGCTTATAGTGTACAGACATTGAGTCAGTTCATGCAGGCACCCAAACAGTCTCATTTGGAAGCAGTTTATAGAATTGTGAGATACATCAAGAATGAGCCTGGTTTAGGGGTTCTTATGAGCTCTTCTGGACACAACTCCTTTATAGCCCACTGTGATTCAGATTGGGCAAGCTGTCCTAACTCAAGAAGGTCAGTGACTGGGTATACAGTGAAGTTTGGGGAATCACTAATCTCATGGAGATCCAAGAAACAGACAACAGTTGCAAGAAGCTCAGCTGAAGCTGAGTATAGAAGCATGGCATCAACTGTTTCTGAGCTGATATGGCTAACAGGTCTGTTTAGGGACTTATGTGTAGATATGTCAACACCTATTCAGCTATTCAGTGATAGTAAGACTGCAATTCAAACAACAAACAATCCAGTGTTCCATGAGAGAACAAAGCACATAGAAATCGATTGCCATTTTATTAGGGAGAAAATTTTGCTTGGACTGATTCAGCCGGAATATCTATCAACAAATGAACAAGAAGCAGACTTGATGACAAAGGCACTGGGAGCAACTCAACATTACTACTTAATGTCCAAGCTAGGATTGCTCAATATCTTCACACCACCTAGCTTGAAGGGGGGGTGTTAAAGTGTGTTGAGTAGTTAGGGACCTAACAGCAAATATATTAGGAGTAAAGTGTAGTTGTGGAAACATTGTGGCCTAATTAGCAAGTAGTTGGTTTTTATAAATAGAGTTAGTTAGGTTAGTTGAGCTCTTTAGCTCATTTCTGTAATTGGCTCAGCTAAGAAAAGGATTCTTCCCAAAATATCTTCTTCTCCATTTCTGATCCAAAGCTCGATGACTCCATTAAAGGAGATTTTCACAATTCAATCCACAAACCTCGACTCGCTCTGTTTCACAATGATTTTGGCATCTTCATATAAACAAACAAACCCCTGTTTACACAATTCAATCAGGAAACACAAACCAACAAATGAGGAAGTGCTTGAACCATTAAATAAAAAACTACAGTTGACACTATACAGATAAATGTTTGAAATTATATATCAGAAACTCATCCATCCTACTAATGAATAGGGAACTATATGGTTTCATAAATTGATCGTTTATTCTCCTCAGTGTTTTTAATTGGTCGAAACTTTAACTAGATTGTATTGGTATGCAGAAAATTTGAGATATACTGATCCAGATCATATAAAGGCCGGTTGAGAATAAAATGGCAGAAAACAAAGAAAACTCATGGAAGAGAGAAAGCTTTTAGCAGTTTAGAGCAATGGAGAGATAAAAGAGGAAGCTTGAGTGTGAACATGGTATATGTCTCCATTGAAGAAGATGACACTCTTACGTGAATGGGGGAGGGGCCCTTAAATTTCAGGTGACCTTCTCGTGATCCTTGAAGTAATGTTAGTTTACTATTTGGTTAGCGATAGAATGAAACTTGCTAAATTTTGGATCCATTAAGGATGTTTTTCTCCATAAAATGTAATTTGAATTGTGTATGTAGTTTGAGGATGTTGTTGGCCAAAAACTCATTATTGGATCATCAATCCCACTGAACAGCATATTGATGTGATGATGCATATCAAATATATTCTCTTATGTGCTCCCTGAAGAATTCAAGGATGATTCAACTTATAGTCTTTAATTTATATCATAGCATATTTCTTTGATGTTCATCCGTGATCATGATGGACAGAGACTTGGAGTGTAAGAATGAAGATGCTGCTGAATCTGTAAAAGATGAGAAAAAAGGAACAGATGGAAGCAGTTGCTTAGCACCTATTTAACACTGAAAAGGTTGGTAATCTGACTTGTGTTATTGTAGCTGATACTGCAGTAAATATCTCCATCAAACCTGTGCCTTCTATTGTTACATCATAGAGAAGACGACGTGGTGTAGCTGGGTCTCTGCATGGGTTTTTTGCTCGCAGGTAATATGGTAAGTTTCTTTACTGATCTGAAGAACCGTACCTTCTTTTCCTTAGTCTGCAGAGCACATGAAGTTTTTTTGCTTTAGAAGGTTCTGTTCGTAAGAATCAATTTGCTGACCTACTCTTGCATCTTTGATGTAGACCATAAAAGCAATATTATCATTTATGTTTGAAGACAAAACTTGTTTGTTGAAAGAGAAAGTATCAAATTTTTTTCACCTTGTTTACTTAGGGCTAAATGCCTAAATCTTCTTGGTACGTGGCAGGGTAGAAGAGTTGGAATTACATGACAAATTTTGTACTTCATATACTTGTTTTACAGAATGCCACAAATCATTTGTCCAAACTATGCATTAAAGAAGTAACTACATCAGCTCATCCACATATCAAAAGAAACTAGCTTAAGTATCTAATCAAGGTGTCTACTGCAATCATTTTTCCCACACTATTTGCCTGCAATTATCTTGAAGAAAAAGATCTATAGCCTATACAGTTTTGGGGTAAGCACTTGTCTAACGAAACAAATTAGCACCTGAGGCAAGTATATTTACTTTTGACTTCATTGTTAAGCGACTGCAATTCTGAAGATGAGTCTGATTGATCACTTGCTTAGGAGAGGAGAAGCTCATGAAATGTGTTGTTTTACCATGTTGGATTTTGTTAAGCCTCATAAATATCTTTTGTATTAACATACATATGGTGCGTGTCACCCACACAAATTTGATATTTTCACTGTTGTAGGGTTACTGAACTGAAGATTCTCATGGCTTCTGCACTCCAAGCAACACAAATGGAATTGGCTCAAATGTCATTGTACTGTATGATGGTCAGTCGCCTACAATGTGAGTTTCCAGAACCAGGATCAACCTACTTGTATTTACAGTTTCTTGTTTAGCCGATGGTTCTTGAAGTATATTTGGCTACTGTTGCAATAAACAATATAATTACATTTCTATCTTGTTTTTCAGCTATGAGATTAGCGATCCCATTGAAGTGATTTGACTTGCTTGTTATATGTGAGACTTATTAGAAGCAAGGAGAAAGTAATTAAAGGGAGGAAAGTGTTTTGTCATAGTTCGATGCTCAAGCATTTTTTTGAGCCATCAATTTCCTCCAATGGTGTAAACAGATTCATTGGATAATGGTAGCAAATATGCCTGCATTGGTGTTAAAGTTAAGCATGAAGATCCTCATCACAAAATAAAAGTATAGTTTAGCCCCATTCCAAACTTTGGTTTAGTGGTAAAAGCAACCTGTGATGTGTGACTTAGCTAGTTCTGCACTTGTTTTTCCATATTTATTTTTTCATTATCAGTATTATGACTCATTTTAGATTAAGTAGAGTCTTCTTCCCAGGGATTTCCCCGACTCATTATCAGTAAGAATTTGACTCCCTGCTCATTCTTAGCTCTATGTCAAGAACAAGATAATGTTAAATTGTGTGACAACTTCTTTTGAAAGTGAGTTGGCAGAGAGGCATACATTTTTTATTTACTGAATTATATTCACACATTTTCTCATGTATATGTTTGATTGTTTTCATGGCAAAGCAATATGTGGTAGCTGCTTCTTGAATGTCCATGGCATCAACTTATTCTGATATTAAGTTGAATTGGTTGATTAGTTAATTTAAAAACTTAAGCCACAATCTACTACTAGTATTTAATACTAGTAGTTTAAAGATCACAATTACAATCATGGGAGCCACTGAGTTTGGATTTTGGTGAGCTAATGTTGCCTCGTAACCTCATGATCATTGCTTCTACTCCCTATTAACCATGTGAAAAAAAAAAGAATCTTTATTTACCATACAGATATAATTAGAACTATTATTCTATTTTATCTCAATTCGTAAATCCTAATGTGGTTTAAACTTTCAGGGGCAAGGACTGGAACCAACCATCAAAATCATGCAAACAAGAAACACAACCATTCTTTGAAATAAAGTACCCAGCGGGGACACAGCAATTGTGTTGAACAAAGTAATGAGCAGAGTTAAAGAAGATTTGTTGGACATCACAAGTCAGAACACTCTCACAGTACAGAAAACATGGACATCCAGGAATTTATGCATGGATCTGACTGCAGCCATTGGTGTCTTGCCTGATACTTGAAACCTTCTTAATACAGCTTGAAAGTTGTAAAGATAGCCATGATCACCTTCATTCTCTAGCTACCATGATATAGCTTTTTCCATTTTAATTAAGGAGGTCTAATATTTATATTGATTAGGAATTAAATTGATATTTTTCTATTTTAAGGGTTGATGCTTCAATTGTAATGTTGGCTTAAGATCTTTAGGCATGAAAAGATGCCTGCCTTAGTCGAGTTGAGGAGTTATTGCCCTTTAACTTAGTACCTAATGTTTTAAGTTGAATTACCATTCTTATCAGAAAATTATATGATCAGCATCACATTGCATTTCTTTAGAATTTAGCTTCACTAAACTTTTCCGATGGCGGTTCCTCTAGTGTAAATCAAACTTATAATTAATGAGCCATCAACTTGTTAGCTAGAATGTGAACATTCCGGTGACTTGCTACTTTTAAAACAAATAGGTATATATACTACTCCCTCCGTCCCGATTTATGTGGTACCATTTGACCGGGTACGGAGTTTAACAAAATAGAGGTTGACCTTGTTAAATATCAATTTTACCCTTGAAAAAGTAAGAGAGAAGATTTGAGTAATAAAAAAGTTGTTGGTAGGTTTAAAAGTATGTAGGGCCCAACAAGGGTAAAATATATATGATGCATTAAATAGTTGTCAAATAAGGAAATGTGCCACTTATTTTGGGACAAACAAAAAAGGAAATGGTGCCACATAAATTGGGACGGGGAGTACAATACATGCATATTGTTGTTGCAAAATAAATTATAAATATCTCTTATGTAGAATAAGTATTATAGTTTAGATTGTACCCTTACAATTTAACGAGCCAACTTATATAAAAGTTAATACCTAGACTCTTTTAATAAACATTCACATTTTTCAATTTTTATGCTACTTGAACTATGGGTCGATGTTAAAACTTGGACTAGTCTTCCTTATTAATACTCCTCCGGTCCATTTTATTTGATCACTTTCTTTTTTTAAAAATCAAATAATGTAAACTTTGACCAACATTTTGAGATATATTTCTTCACCATATTAATATGACAAGAATTGCAACTTGTAGTACTTTTCGTGTAGTTTTTTAATATCTAAATTATAATTTTAAAATACTGATTAAATCTAGTTCAATTTGAATTCGAAAATTGGTCAACTTGACTCTCGAAAAGTGAAAAACATCAAATAAAATAGACCGGAGGGAGTACAAAAATAAAAACAATGAAGAGCCAAATCTATAATATGATGTGACAAATGTGGAGTAATACTATAAGTTACAAAATTAACAATTCAAAATATATTAAAAGTACATGAAAAATTGTCGCGAAAGAAAAAAAATCATTTGAAAAATATCCTACAAAATGAATACTTGCTAGTATATAACTTAGAAGTAGATAGTATAGTATATTTTTTTCCCGCTTAAAAATTGAAGCTACCATACCACGTGATGTGCTTATAAGTGGGTACTCCATAACAAAATTTTGTTTCAAACCTTTCTCACATTCTTCTTCTGCTCACAGCTCTAGTATCAGTTGAATTTTACTTTCTCTCTCTAGTAAGGTGAGTTAGTGCTATTTTTGAAGTAAAAATGTTTAGATATATTCATGAACATATTTAGAATGCGTAAATATCCGCTTTACTTCTTTTTATATTCTGTTTTTTACTCGTTAGTTAGTGCAATTTTGTTTGCAAGTGTTTAATCGAGCTCGTTCATCCATTTTGTACGGCTATTATCAATATATAGCTCAAATTTCAGGAACAAATTCAGAATAAACAACTATCCGCCTTAGTTTCTGTGATTTTGTTTACATTTTTCAACTGTTATTGCTTTACTTCAGAATTATGTGTGATCATTTGTGTTCATATTTGTAACAGCGATGGGTTTCATTACTGTGACATCGTTTAGAAGGTTAAATGAACTGTTGTCGGACGGCGTAGAAACTGAAAACAAGTCCGAAATCAAAGGAGAAATCGTAACGTTCTCTAGTAAGTATTTAGTATTCATTTTGTTCATTGTGATGTGTTGATTTTGTTTTTTATTTTGATTGGTTAATAAAACTCAAAATGCGAGTTGAATCTCTTTCTCGCTAGTGAATGTTATCCATGCATATCTTGTTCGATATTTTAGAGTTTTTCCAGTATATTCATATTAATACTTATAAGTTTGAATTAATCAAATGAACTGAAAATTCACTTTATCAGTCATGAAAATAGTTAACGGAAGATTCACTCTATCTCTGGATATCACTTCACAAGTTTACTTGTTTATGTTGACGACGATACTTTTGCTAAAGCCTCTGTTACTTCCGAACAAGCCCGCACTATTAAGGGTCACTAATTACTTGCTCTTATTAATATGATGCGCTGTTTATGTTTTGAATTGCTGAGTTATTGACTGAGATTGTAAATTAGTACTAGTATTCAGTTTGTTCATTGTGATGTGTTGATTTTGTTTTCTAATTTGATTAGTTAATTTTCTGAGTTGAATCTCTTTCTCGCTAGTGAATGTTATCCATGCATGTCTTGTTCGATATTTTAGAGTTTTTCCAGTATCGATTTCATATTAATACTTATAAGTTTGAATTAATCAAATGAACTGAAAATTCACTTTATCAGTCATGAAAATAGTTAACGGAAGAGTACTCTATCTCTGGATATCACTTCACCAGTTACTTGTTTATGTTGACGACGATACTTTTGCTAAAGCCTCTGTTACTTCCGAACAAGCCCGCACTATTAAGGTTCACTAATTACTTGCTCTTATTAATATGATGCGCTGTTTATGTTTTGACTTGCTGAGTTATTGACTGAGATTGTAAATTAGTACTAGTATTCAGTTTGTTCATTGTGATGTGTTGATTCTGTTTTCTAATTTGATTAGTTAATAAAACTCAAAATGCGAGTTGAATCTCTTTCTCGCTGGCTAGTGAATGTTATCGATGTCTTGTTCGATATTTTACTAGTATAGATTTCATAAGTCAAATGAACAGAAAATTCACTTTATCAGTTCAAGTTTCATGAAAATAATTAACACAAGATTCGCTCTATCTCCGGGATATAACTTCGAGTTCATGAAACAGTTAAACACTATTATCATCAACTGCGCTTTCTTGCTAATTTGTTCACTGTTGAATTAGATTATTTTGATATGGAGATTAGTTAGATTAAGTAGAAGGATATGAGCACATTTTACATGTTTCTCTAAATTCTGCTTTGGTACTGGACTTTGGTACTGGACTTGTATAGTAGGCTAGAAACTTAACGAGAATATTTTTCTCCTATTCATTAAGATGGGATGGAAGAATTACAAACACTTTCCCTTGTTTTTTTTACAGACAACCCCACTAAAAAGCATGCAGTTGGTGATGATAATGATGATGAAAGAGTTGCAAAGAATGCAGTTGGTGATGATAATGATGATGAAAGAGTTGCAAAGAAGGCTAAGTATGAAGAACAGCAGGAACCTACAGAATCGGATGAAGAGGAATTTACAGAATCGGATGAAGAGGAAGATCTCAAACGAGAAAGTGCATTGGATTTTCCAGAAGAGGGGGTTTATCAAATTTTGAAATATCTGTATGATAAGAGCATAACTCGTGACATGGTGGTAGAAATGAAGACTGAAAAGCCCACTTGGGACGACTTTATTGCTGAGCTTCAGGGAGCTATGCCATCCCTCAACAAATACCGTTTCTCTGAAACTCTACAGCAGAAATTAATCACGGTTAATGATATTTTGTTGATTTTTTTATTAAATAATAAAATACAAACTAAATTTTATAATTTTAATTTTGGTTTTTTAATGTTTTTGCAGGTTGTTGATGTTATGTCTGAAGATTGCGAGATTATCGAACTTTCAGAATTTGATGCATCTCCATTTGAAATCGATGCCCGGTACTTCTTCTACTAAATGATGTAACATTTTTTTTATTTGAAAATTTTAAAATATTCATATTCTATTTTTCAGTGTGATATGCCATTATTTCTTTTGGAATGAAAAGAGGAACCGAATTGTTGGCCTTAAAATAGGCACATACAGGTACAAGTTTAGTTTTTATTATTCTTCAAATAGTTTCTTTTTTTCTTTAGTAAATAAATTCTATTAATCATGAATGTGATAAAGATAAATTTTCTTCTTTTCAGAGATGATGAGGAATTTGGGGACTGATTTGATATTACTAATGGCTGATGTGGAAGTTGGGGGGAAAAGCTCTTAGTATTTTTTTTACGCGTACTCTCTCTCTGTGTTGTTCTAGAAATATACTTTGAACTGCATTAGTCTTTTTCGTATGATTTGACTTGGGTATATTGGGAAGTGGTTCCACTGAGGATTGATGATTGATTGAGGATTTATTGAATTTTGTATTCCTACTATAGAAAACAAATTTGTCTTGGCTGCTTGGGGCAAATAGTCATTTTACCTGCTGTAATCAGTTGTACGTACAACTTGCTATAAGAGTAGTATATTTTACAGATATTATAATCTTCTTTCTCTGACCCGTCTCAACCCTTAATAGAAATTCAAGGGATCTGAGATATATTGAAAAATAGAGAAGAGGCAGATCGAATTTTTGTTTGCTTTTGTGGATGATTTCAATCGGGACTGCACTTTGTCTACCAAACAGGTTAGCTTTAAGTCCAAATCACTTTATAGTAATTTGGATAATTTTGATTTATTTACAATTATTTAGGTTGTCATAGTCTTATGATCTAGTGATGATTGGTAGAGATAGTAAATTGGAACTTTTGATGTATAGTATGTTAACAACACATCTTCAACTTCTTCAAACAGTCATATCCCCTTTTTTGTGAAATGTATTTCTAATTGTTGCCGTAACGACTCCAAAATAAGTATTAATTGGAGTGATAGCTTGAAATGTTTTCAAACTAGGTGTGTTGCAAAGGGTTTCTACAAAATCAATTCTTTTAACTACTCCATAAATACTGTAAGTAAATTTGTGTTTGATGACTTGAAGATAGACCTAGAACTAGCAAAACTATCCACAATTACCTGCACAACATTCTCTAGGGCCAAAATCTTGAATGATTGAATCAAACAACTCAGAGAGGCATTTTAGATTCTTAAAATATGAAGATGCATCAACAGATTTATAGAAAAAATATCTCGAGGGTTATCAAACCAAAAAGTTGATCGAAGCTTTCATTTTGTTATATGTCCATGTTTCTGCAATTAACGTGCACCCTATTATAGTCCACTCTTTCTCAACATCCTTCGGTTGTAAGCTTACTTCAGACTTGATCCTCTCCAACCATGTTGCTTTCAGAAGAACCTATAAACCCACTGCCACACTTTCCTTCTGCCTCAATCATTTGATGGTAAGAAGAAGATCGTGCTACACCAAAGTCAATCTTATTCTCTAGAGATCAATGCAATAGTTTTCTCCACAGTTTCTTGCCTATGTCCAGGTGAAGAGTTAGCCTGCCCAATTGGTAGAAAAATTCTTCCAATTGGACTTAGGGGTTCCACAAACAAAAGGGGTTTTCTTGAGAAGTATTTACAGGAGATTTTACCTCTATGAGCTTATGATTTTTAGTACTTGAAGTTTCCTTTGCCTCTTCTTTTGATGCTAATATTGCCCTTACCCTGTCAGTAACATCATCCATGCCTCTTCATTAAAAAAAATATTTCACATCTTTACTGGGAAGTCTGGATAAATGGTGCTCCCCTTCTGGAAATGAAGAAAGAATGTGTATCATAGTGTGTCATATAGGAAATCTCTTATTAATTTGAAATGAATACAATTAATTCAATAACTAATGCTTTAACTTAATTGACTATGGTAAGGAAGGCCATGTTATTCCATCTGCTGATTGCTTGAAATACTCGAAGCTCTTGACAAAAAAGAATGGTGCAGATATTCAAGTGCTCATTTCTGCATATTCATCCTCCAACAAAGACCATCCTTTCCTCCGACCCTCCCCACCAACCCCCCCCCCCCCCCTCCCCCAAGAAAAATAAATTAGCCCGCTACATCTATGCGTACTGAGTTTTCACCTAAAGCTAAAATAGCAGTTAATAAAAAAGGGAATAAGTTGATGCAGCGAGGATGTTCAACGAAATTCCATATACCAGGCCGATAACTTCAAGGAATCAAGTATATATAGTATATGCTCTTTTTAATGTCTTTCTTCGTTTCGTATCCATGTGTTTTTTGGAATCAGGAAAGGTTGTTTTAACTGTGTAAAACTAAAAGCTCCTCAAGTTGATCATTGGATTTTTTTTCTTTTTCTTTAACTTATCTTTCCTATCCTCTTATTTATGCATCATACTGTTAATGTTCATCGAGATTGTTACCTGAAATATCGGAATGGCCATGTTAAATTGTTATTAACTTAGCTCACCTTCTTGTGCTAAACTATTTGCTATGGAGCATATATGAATGCTTATTCCGCAAGCACTTCATTCAATCTGTTTATGTAAGGCATAAAGGGTCTATAGAAATTCTGCTAAAAAATTAAATGTGCTATCAAATTGTTGAATAAAGACATCAGAGTATATTAATTTGCTTGTGGCAATTTTGACAAGGCATACTATTAAGGAAAGTGATGGTAACTATGTTACATGCTTGTGTTCATATGCAGAGGATTCAAGAGAGGGTAAGGCATATCTCTAAAGTTCTCACCTTCTTAGTCATGGCTCAATGTTATTAGATCTGATTTTGGCATTTGCAATTATGTTAACATGTGCAGTGATGAGAGGAGGAATACCATGAAGTTATAATTTGTGGTCTGTGCCGTCGTGCTGGTATCCAATAAAATTATGGGTTAAAATTAAACTTAGAGGACGCATAGGACTAGCTCTTCACCTAGAAGAATCATTGTGTAGTTGATTGGTTTTGCTGTAACTTAAAGTTTTATTTTTGATCACTATTAGGATGGATAATTTGAAATTGAAGGAAGTACAGGCCACAACTAACAGTAACCAAGTTAACTTTCTTGTCTTTGAATAGTGCTTGAAAAATATATTCAATAAAGAGGAAGGAGTCCGGTGAAGGCAATAGAAAAAAATTTGAACTATATGCACTAATAGCATATATACTGTTTACACAAACAGTGTAACTTCAGCTTTTGAGGATGCTTAAGTAGATAACCAGAATGTGGCACCAGTTCTTGACAGAAAAAAAACATAATCAGTCTGCAAATCGTACACTGCATCCTCTAAAGCTTCATGCCTTCATGGAATCTACGTTAATATGATGGCTCTTTAGAAAATATCTTATGGTTTCCACCCATCAACTTGGAATAGCTCTTTTGATATTTGACTAATTTAGTGTTGGAGTATTATTTATTGATAATCGATAATGCTAAATAGATTTTCCAGTGCTAGGTATTGAACTAAAGTGTTGTCGTTATCCGTATTCTCTTATCGTTCGATAGACATTACAAGGATAATACGGTTCGAGCATGTTAAGTGTCTCCATGGAAGCACAAGCGGCAAATGACCTACATATGCTTCCAGAGATTTTGTGTTGATATGTCTGTCGACAATTAATAGAGCTTAGCCTAGGTGATCATTGGTGTAGTATTATTCATGTTGTACTGGTCAAATAGGACAGAGCACTTAATTAATGCCCTTTCTTTGATGGCGCATAATTCTCTCTAGAAGCTGCATGCTATCTAACGCTTGTTAGCTATTGTTGATCAACACTAACAAGAATTTTGTGATTTAGCTTCTCTTCTCTTCAACTGGCCATGATGCCCAGCTTTTAAATTTGTTGGCTATAGATGATCGTACCATACTTGTAACTTCTATTGTGCAGGGTTTGATGGAGGAACCAGTGAAAAGAGACATTATTCTACGTATTAGACATAGAAAATAAAATTATTTGAAGCTGTTGTTGCTTCTACAATGATGAGGTGTAACTTACACTGAGCAAGTAGACATAGCCAAGGTCGACTATAGATTTAAGAGTAAGATAAGGCCAAATAGTATTTGACTTTACTAAACAAGCGATATTATGGTGTTATTTTGCAATGTATTCATTTGATCTTTGCATTCTCACTTATACATTTTTTAGTTGCTCTTACTGTGTTTTTGACAAAAGTCGCTTGAAATGCAGCTTAAAGATTCTCAAACTGAATAATTGAGCCCCCGTTGAGCACAGGCCAATAATCTTAAAAAGTAGGTCAATAAATGATTCTTTATGAAAGAACCCGTTACAAATATGAACATCTAATTCACTAAATACAATTCGTTCCTCTAATAACAGAGAGTTTGTTTTTACCCCTTATTTTCCGTATCTTCCAATTTACAAGCTAAACTTAGACTCTTTTATATATATGAGCCCGTTTGGATGAGCTTAAAATGACTTATAAGATTATAAGCTGATTAATATGTGTGTGGTAACTTAAAAAATTTTGAACTTATAAGCCATAAGTGGCTGGCTTATAAGTCACTTAAAATAAGCTGCTATAAGCCCACCCAAAGCCACTTATGGCTTATAAGTTAATAAGCTGCTATAAGCCCACCCAAAGCCATTTATGGCTTATAAGTTACTTAAAATAAGGGTAAATTTTCAAAACTAGGCAGTCCACAATACAAAATTACAAATGATGGGCCACATTTCATCTCTAGCACTTTTTTATTTTTACATTATACAATATAGCACCCCCTTATTTTCAAAATTATATAACAGAGCACCCATTCAAACTAAAAACCCTAGGAGCCACTCCCTCACCCTCCCCCACCACTGCCCCACCAGAAGAAACCGACCTGCCACCGCCGCCGCCGGCGGTGGCCGGAAAACCAAAAATTCACCGGATTTGTTTATTTTATTTGTGGATTTATTTAAATAATTATTTTTTTAATAATTTTATACACCTAAATCTATCAAATATAAATTATACATGTAAATACATATAAAATTGTGTATGCAAGAGGGAAAATACAAAAATATACATAAAAAATATAAATTTTATACAAAACATCCATAAAAAGTGCTCAAATCTGAAATTTATACTATTTTATTCATTGTTCATACACGCATATACAGCTTTATACAAAATTTACAATGCATAGAATGTATTTTATACACTGTTAATGCGTACATATACAAATTTATACATTTTTATACACGTTTACAGAATTGTATAAACTTGTATAAAAATGTATAAAAGTGTATAAACTCACAAAAATAATGTTAAACAGTGTTTCGGGCAGATTTTACACAAAAGCTTAACCAATATCCAAGATCTATACAGTTTTATACAAGAAAAATACTAGATCTAAAAATTAAACAAAAGTTTTAATAAAAAACTAGTAGATCTCAATGAATTTTTATGATAAAAGTGAAGAAAAAGAAGAAACTTGATAAATAAACTCCTCACCGGAGTTTGGATCGGAATATACAACGAAAATCAACATTGCTATTCAAAAAGCAAAAAAAAAAAAAAAACGAAAAGAAGAAGAAGCGGCGGCGGTGGTGGTGGTGACCTCGGCGACGGCGGCATCGGTGGCTTGGAGGAGAGGGGATGACGGTGGGGCAGTGGTGGAAGAGTTGGGGGGGGGGGGGACGACGGATTATGTGTAATGGGGAAGAGAAGAGAGAAAAATGGGAAGGAGGAGAGGAAAAATGGGGGCTAGGGTATTTTTCTTTAAAAAGGGGTGCTATGGAGTGAAAGAAAAAAAAAAAAAAAAAAGGAGGGGTGCTATGTCATGTAAGGTAGCAAAATAGGGTCTTTTTTTGGTAATTTTCATGAGTGAGGTGTCTCTCAATGTAATTGTCCCTAAAATAAGCTGCTATAAGCCTACCCAAACGGGCTAATAATTTCCATATCATACTCTAGTATGAAAAAATTTCCTTCCAAATACTATAAAGAATTCTACAAAGACCTAAACCTATCTAGTGTCCTTTTATATATCTTCAAGATTACAAATTTTTAACCAAATAATAAAACGTGGGCTAGCTAATACCTTGTACAGAGTGGAGTATATATAAAAACCAAATACTACTAGTTATAGAATTGGGAAAAGTGCTCGCAAACCTACCCAAATGTGGAGAGATGGTATTGCTTTTATGACTATACAATTTATGAATGTACTAGGAGGTTAATCTGCTTTCTCTATAATTGCCTCAACTTTGAGGCTAAAGAGCTTTGAGTCTTGTCAACATGGAACCTGAATTCACAATTAGTAAAAAGCATGGTTTTGCAGATGACATAGTATTTGAGATACTTACATGGCTACCGGCTAAGTCTGTCATTCGATTCAGGTGTGTTTCTAAAGTTTGGAACAGTTTGATAGGACATGATATTAGCTTTGTCAAGTTGCACAATGTTCGTTCTCAACTCCGTCCCCAGGCCACCCGCCTCTTATTTGAAATACGAAGACATGATGCAAACCCTACTTCTGAAAACTCCCCTACACAATTACAAGGAAATTTATGTTTACAACTTGAGCGTCCCCATCATTACTTCAACTCAAGGAAGGTCACGATGTGCTCAAATCATTGTAATGGCCTTGTTTGTCTCTATAGCTATAAAAATGGTGGAGTTTACTTGCATAATGTCACTACTGGGGAGATAAAAGCCTTGCGATTCCGTCTCGAAAACCATCGGAATAGACGACGGATTCGCGGCTTGTCGCTGGGATTTGATTTGGTCACAGAAAAATACAAATTGCTTCGTGTAACAAGTCTAGACGGAGATAGAAATTCACTAAAGTTCAAGATTCAAACTCTAGGGACCAACTCATGGAGAGAAATTATCCCTGGAAATTGCGCGACTACCTCTACATTATGTTATCGTTCGCATTGTATTTACTTGAACGGGGCACTATATTGGAAAAATAAGGGGTCAGCTATCCTCTACTTCAACTTGGCAGAGGAGAAATTTGCAACACTTTCACTTCCAGCTGAAGGGAATTATCCCCTGGACGACTTGCAAACTGCATTGTTGGGAAAGCTGGCTGTTCGCCGCACCTTCTTATTTAACTGGCGTGAAGGCTACAATTTGGTATACGATGAGAGCAACAAGGTTTTTATTCAGATTACATCTAATCCCGATTTGGTTGTGTTGCTCGATGCACAAAAGCTTGACGACTCGAAAACGTATGCGCACGAAGTTTTAGCAACATCAAGCCTTATTACAACCAGCGCCTCATCTTCCAAATTCATACTCCCCTCTTGTTATGTTTTGACGCAAGTTAGCCGATTCGTTGAAAACATTATCCCATTAACATTTATTTCGAAAATCAATCATCCATTTAGTTTCTAGTTGGAGAAACACTTTCTACTATGAATTTCTCCGTTTCACTAGACTTGAATCCGGTTAAGGGTGGTGTAAGCTGTCTAATTAATGATACTTCATACTTTTTCGACTTTCTGTCTTCTTTTTCCATTTATTAATGGGAAGACAACTATGGAAGTGTATAGAACAACTAGATCATTTAAATATGGAAGGCAGGAAGTAAAGACACTGGCAACAATGGACCATACTTGTGACTTGTCTACGTATCCTAACATTATGACGACCCCTAGCATGCTTGTGAGCTACTCAAATGTCCTGTCTTTTTAAAAATTGGAGTATGAATTCGAGTTAAAACTCCAATATGATCGTTGAGCAATACTTGGTCTTTTTGTAATATTGTAGTGAATTCATTGTTCCTACACAATGGTCTTCGCAAACATGTTTTGCATGAGGCCTAGTTGATGAACCCCTAGGCCATGTCCATTCTGCTCTATTCAAACGAGCTAATGTAGCGCATGCCTAAGGGCCATACATCAATTGTCTTAAAGAGAATCATATAGTTTGATTGTTTTTAGACTGACCATCAATCTTACCTCAACCTTTCTTTTTTTACAACAACTATCCCACAGGTGGGGTCTGAGAAAGGTGAGATGGACGCAGACTTTACCCCCATCAAGGTGGAGAGGCTGTTTCCGATAGACCCTCGGCTAAAGAAAAATATTTTGTAAACATGAACAAAGAGAGAACCAGATGCAAACACAATGATAAGGACAATGCTGACATTAAAACAAAGGAAAATCTAGGTGAACAAAAAATATCAAAGCACAATATTCGAAGAATAAGCTAGCAATAACAAAAATATATGAATCAACTAATGCATATATAACATAAATGAAAAAAAATCGAAGAATAAGCTAGGAGTAGCATATATTAATGAATCAAACTAGTGCTCATAAAACATAAATCTCTCGACTACTATCTAACACATCTAACCTAATTCTCGACCTCTAAGATTTCCTATCTAGGGTCATGTCATCGGTGATCTGGAGGTGGGTCATATCCTATCTAATTGCCTCGGCCCAATTCTTCTTTGATTTACCTCTACCTCTCCGTAGACCCAACACTTCAAACCTCTCGCACCTCCTCACTGAGGCATCTGAGCACCTCCTCTTCACATGTCCGAACCACAGTTCAGAATTTAAATTTGATGGACTTAACTTTTGAGATTCTTAGAATCTAACATATTGTACTTTTGAAATTATGAATTTGAGATTTAATATTTATTAAAATTTTAGTGATGTTTTGCATATACATAAAATATGCTGGTTCGATAGAACGAGTTTAACTTAGGCTCCATTTGCACCTGGACTATCTTTATGTTAAAGTCATCTTTGGCAAATGCTCTTATCAAGATTTTGCAAGAGATTCACATGTTTCTTGATTTTTGGTGGTAGGGGATGATGCGTCATCTTAAGAGTATATTTGACTGTAACATCTATATATGTAGGTCTTGCATTATGCTTCCCAACAAAATATTTTTTTCACTCTAAATGGTTAGATAAGGTTTGAGTTGATATATACGGATCAAACTCATCAGATAGAGTCTAAAATTTTAAAAGATGAGAAAAATGTGTAAAAGTTAAATGGTGCAACGTATAAAACCACGAAGTGCAACTTTAGTAAATAAAAAGGGTGACTTACAAAAATACCCACACAAGATAAAGTAATTACAGCCCCTACCCACAACTTTCAAATATTACCCCAGCTACCCACTAAACAAATTACCTAAATACCCACTTTATCTCCCACTTCCCCCAGGTCCAAAACATTCGTATACTTTCAGAATTGGATCCACTTCAAACTAATCTCTCCCAAGTCCAAATTCAGTATCAATAAAGGTGGAAATTTCATTCAATTCGGTGGCGAATAGGATTCAACTTATAGATATTGTAGTTTTTCTAAAGGAAGAAAAGAGACGTAACAGTAATAAAAAGGAAGAAAAGGGGAAGGGTGCGTCAAAGAAATGGTTTCCGGATTTGGGGTTCCTCTACTTTCAAGGCCCGATCTACTTTAATCCCAAGTGATTTTGGTGAAACGATTAGTCGAAATGGAAAGTAGAGGAGGAAGTAGTCTCATTCATGTATTTTTGTAAATTTCCAGTCGCTGGACTGTGGCGGTTGACGGCGGACTGTTGGTGGATTTGCGGCGGTACGGGGTGGTAGATATTCCTGCTGGTGGGGAGTGTTTCGGCCATGGGAACAACTATGGTTTGGATGCTTCTGTCATATACTTTCTATATACAGTATATCACAATAGTATACAACTTTGATTTTGTCACAGTATACTTTTGTATTAAGAGAAAATCATGCTTCTATTGTATACCTTTCTAGTATATGGTATACCTTTGTAAATGAAGGAGGTCCTTGCCAGTACTACAGTAGGTGAACGTCGAGGGTATGGACAACAAAGAGAAGGTTGTCATTATGAGGTGCATTCAGTTATTGCTTCACTTGCCAAAGCTAAGGTTGCGCCGTATCCAAAGGTACTTTTTTCGGTTTATGATCCAAAGTTGCATATCATTTTAGTACCTCAATGGTATACCAGCTTAACATTGTAGGTTGAACCTTGGAAATATAACAAAAGTTATTTTTCTACTGTATACAATTGTAGTACTATGTATACCATAAAAGTATACTTGTTTAACTATTTTGCACAAGTTGGCAAAAATATTTTTTCTACTGTATATGCTTTACTATAGAGTATACCAGATTATTTAAGTGCAGAATACTTAGGTTTGCTGCTTTTTTGGTTTTTTCTTAGGATACGACTAGAGATGATCGCAAGGATAGTGATGATAGTAATTGTTGTGCCGATGGGATGAATAGAGATTAAGATTGGTTTGCCCAGTATGACAATGATGTCATTAACAAAGAGACTTCTTCACTTGGAGATGATCCATTTATTATTTAAATTGTAAGGCACTAATACTAATCTGATAAGGGACGTCTATATTACTTGGCTTCCCTTAGTTCTTAACTTTCTTAACCAATTAGTATTTACTTTTGTATTAGAAAATGAGAAACTCGACTTGATTTTGCCAAGTCAACTGTAGTTGTGTTGATATTGATATCCATTTTGGTCATAAAGGTCTTCAATGTGTGCTTTCCAATGCCAGGAAGTAGCGGACAGTGTCACTATAGGGTTATACTTGATCCCTTGCAATGAATGGAGTCAAGCTACTGCATCTAGTTTTGAGTTGGATGAAAAGGCATACTTCTTTATATCAATTAAATCCTAATTATTTTTCTTTATGGAATGTAAATGAAGAAGGAATGAGACAGTATCTTAAGGATTAACCAAAGAATAATGATAAATAGTGGTTTTGCAATTATGTTAACATGTGCAGTGATGAGAGGAGGAATACCATGAAGTTATAATTTGTGGTCTGTGCCGTCGTGCTGGTATCCAATAAAATTATGGGATTAAGGGCAAATTACACTCTATATCAATTTAGGGTACTTTTTTAAAAACATAGCAACATTTTGCCACTTTACCAAACGTAGCAACATTTTTAAAAATGCTACCAAACATGTCATAAAAAACCCTAGGTTCATTCTCTCACCCTTCTCTCTTCCTTCTCTCTTCTCTCCCTTCTCTCCAAACCCACACCCCACTGTGACCCCGCCAGCTGCCCCTCCCCCTTCCCCGTCGCGCCGCTTCCCCTACCACCACCGTCGCCGGCATCCCCTCCCCATGCCCCGTCGTCGCGCTGCTGCTGGTTTTGACTCGCCTGAGCTCCGGCGGCGCCGGATCTGCTAGTGCAAAGCATATCCGGTGTTTTCCGGTGAAGATCCGGCTGCTTTGGTACTTTTTTTTTGTTTTTCAAATTTTCCGGTGAGACACGGCGGGGTTACGGTGGTAGTGGTGTATGTTTGGTGTTTTTGACGGCAAAGAGATTGTATGTAATGCGTATACCCCATGTATGTCCGGCGTATGTCACCGGACATACATTGGGTATACACTTTACATACAAAACGAAAAATGTATGTTTGTTTGTTGGTTCTCAGGCGGTGCACGGTGGTTGTTGGTGGTGGTGGTGGTGGTGGAGGCAAAAAAAACTGTTTTTCATGTGTATATCCAATGTATGTCACCGGACACACACTAGATATACACCTCACATACAATAAGTATAAGTGTATATTTGTGTTTCTTCTTTTGTATATGTTGTGTATGGCTTGTGTATGTATATTCACACACTAGCCATACACAAAATATACATGTTTATATACTGCAAATACACAAGACATACAAAAAAATACAAAAAAAATAAAAAATAAATTTTCCGGCGACCTGGCGGCGGAGGCAGCCGGTGGCCGCCGGCTGAGAGGCGGCAGCAGTGATGGGGGTGGTGGCTGGGTGGTAGAAGCAAGATCTAGGTTTTTTAGCACCCTTTTATGCATTTTTTTTTTTATGTTTTGAAAAAAAATATGGCTATGTTTTAAAAATGAGAAAATGTTGACATTTTAGTGTAAGAAAAAATGTTAGTTTGTATAGTTTTGTGAATTGCCCTAAAATTAAACTTAGAGGACATATAGGACTAGCTCTTCACCTAGAAGAATCATTGTGTAGTTGATTGGTTTTGCTGTAACTTAAAGTTTTATTTTTGATCACTATTAGGATGGATAATTTGAAATTGAAGGAAGTACAGGCCACAACTAACAGTAACCAAGTTAACTTTCTTGTCTTTGAATAGTGCTTGAAAAATATATTCAATAAAGAGGAAGGAGTCCGGTGAAGGCAATAGAAAAAAATTTGAACTATATGCACTAATAGCATATATACTGTTTACACAAACAGTGTAACTTCAACTTTTGAGGATGCTTAAGTAGATAACCAGAATGTGGCACCAGTTCTTGACAGAAAAAAACATAATCAGTTTGCAAATCGTACACTGCATCCTCTAAAGCTTCATGCCTTCATGGAATCTACGTTAATATGATGGCTCTTTAGAAAATATCTTATGGTTTCCACCCATCAACTTGAAATAGCTCTTTTGATATTTGACTAATTTAGTGTTGGAGTATTATTTATTGATAATCGATAATGCTAAATAGATTTTCCAGTGCTAGGTATTGAACTAAAGTGTTGTCGTTATCCGTATTCTCTTATCGTTCTATAGACATTACTAAGGATAATAAGGTTCGAGCATGTTAAGTGTCTCCATGGAAGCACAAGCGGCAAATGACCTGCATATGCTTCCAGAGATTCTCAAACTGAATAATTGAGCACAGGCCAATAATCTTAAAAAGTAGGTCAATAAATGATTCTTTATGAAAGAACCCGTTACAAATATGAACATTTAATTCACTAAATACAATTCGTTCCTCTAATAACAGAGAGTTTGTTTTTACCCCTTATTTTCCGTATCTTCCAATTTACAAGCTAAACTTAGACTCTTTTATATATACTAGTTTTCTGACGTATATTCTTAATAATTTGTCTAAAAATTATAAATATTTTGTAATAAGTGTCACGCCCTAAAAATATTAATTAACGGCGCGTCGTGTTTATTATTTAAAGGCTCGTGACTGGTGTCCAAAAAGGTACAAAATTATTTAGAGAAATTCGGAGTCGCCACTTGACATAGTTTAAGGTGTGCCAAGTCACCGAAAGGTACCTTGGAACACCTCTGACTCGTCTAATGGTCTGCGTTTAGAGATTCGGGTAAGGTTCTCAGTTGACTCTCGGAAAGGTATTAGGCACCCTCGAGTCCTATGCCGAGCACAGTTGCTTTTATTGTCGCATTTTTATTCATTAAATATGGTTGTTATATTAAAGGCCGTTAATTTGAATTCATTCTTTGATTAAGAAAATTAAAAGCGATATCATTATCCAACCTCACAGAGGACTGGACGAATCTACGCTTTGGTACGAAGTAAATAAATAAATAGATAAATAAAATTTATTACGCATTTCCAACCTTACAAAGGACTGGTCTACTTTAAAAGAATTTAATTAACTTCGAAAAAATAATTAATTTAGAATTAGTTTAACTTAAATTAAATTTTTCTTATAGCCTAATAGGTAGATCACGAATCATACTTATAATATTGCCTAATTATGTAAGCTTTCTTAGTCCTATTAATTTTCTAATCGCATATTTATCAATAAATAAGTATTGGTTTAAAGGCCTAATGAACAAGAACTAATTGGCCTAATCGCATTTTATTAAAACATAACCGCTAACTCTGTTAAGTAACGAATTGGGACTCCCATATTTGCTCTTATTAAAATATGGATTATGAAAAGGTTAAAATTGGTTATGAAAAGTATATATATATATATATGGTAAGTTGTTTGTTAAAATTGAAACAATTTTATGGCCTATCTTTGAAAAGAAAGGATTTTTACTAAGAGTATAGTAACACCATTTAAGCTGCTATGTGGGCTAAAGAGTTTGCGAAACTTGGTTGTTTTAAAGTCTGTTTAGCAAAATTAGTCACGTTGTGCTTATATTCAAGTGATGATTTTTAATAAAAAAAATCAAGAAGTGGCCAGAGTTTAAAGGACGTCCTAAATCTGTAGCCTACTCGTTCCAGAAACAGTGTTGGGATAACTTTGTATTTAGTGTCCTATTCTGCCTACTTTTATCACATTTTGTCCAGATTTGCGCGCACAATATTATTTGCAACCTTTCTTTAAGCAATGGCATGAGTTTTGTCATATGGCCATATGTTTGCCTAGTTAATTCTAAATGCCATCGTACCAAACCCAAACTTAATTTAACAAAATTCCCCTTTAAAGTGTTAAGCATGCATGCAGTTTATTACAAATGGGCTTGGCCCATACAAACAACCAGGCCATAAATGAACTAATATGTTCTAGATATCAAATAGTGAGAAAGTTTAGTGACCACTTGGTGAACATATGTATTTCTTGTTTTATCTTTTAAGCACAAGAGAAAAAGACAGACATGATGGAAGCTTCAATTGACATATAAGCAACTTTAAACATGTCATTCATACACAAAAAAAGAATGTAATACAAAAGTTGGAATATTTACCTAGTAAGTGAACTTCTTGGCGCAAACTAATACCAATATTGTAACAAAGCTTTTAATCAGACCAAATCAACAAAAACAGCAGCAACACCCCCGAATTCATGCACCGAAACAAGCCTTTAAAACTCCTATTTAAACCCCTAAACTTAAAGATTTATGCTCCAAAAGGCCTATGAAGTAAGAGGCTTTTTGGTTCTAAATCTCAAGTTTTTAAACTCACTGTTTTTGCTCTCAATTTAATGCTATTTCAGCTGGTTGTTGGTGTCAAATAAGGGTATTAAATGGCCTTATTTATGCTGAAAATTGAAGCCAAAAGGTGGGGGCTAAAAGGTGGGGGTGTGGACTTGTACAAAAGTACAAACCCACACCCCTATACTTGAGTGTTTTTAGTCCCATTTTTTCAGCAAGAGTACAGCAGTTGTTGGCCACTGTTTCAGCAGCTATAACTGTCCAAAAAGGGGCTGAAATAGTGTAAGGAAGTGTCCTTTAAAAGGACACTAAATACTCATCACACTAACTAAAGGAATTGAGACAAAACTAGGCAAACTAGATCAGCCCAACTAACTAAAAACTGAACTGAACAAACCTAAAGTCTTAGAGATGGTCACAGTGACCAAAGGATTTGTAAAACAGGAAGGAAATCTAACTAAAACAGTCTCAATTAACTCTTTAAAGTTCCACAGTAAGTCCAATGGCAAAACATGTACGAGAGGAAGGTTAAGCCAAGTAGTCATGCTCACACACGAACCAAAACACCATTCATGAACTCAAAACTCAAAGATACACTTGTTCCTACACATAACTGATAACAAAACTAGACCTAACTCTAGACATGATTCCTATTTGAAACAACTGAATCCACACAAACCAAATCCAGTAACATGTGCTTTGACAAGTGAACAGATACCAAACAAACTTATGTTCAATTCACTCTAAAGAAGCGGATCAAGACACCACACAGAATAGTGAACAAATCCAAACACTTAGTCTAAGCAAATTCACAGTTGATAAACAGGTTTATTTTCATAATCATAGTAGAGGAAAAGTGACAAGAATATATCCAGAACTGATGATTTCATTTATGTCCCAACTAAACCAAAACTAACCATATAGGATGATTTTAACACTAATTCTAGCAAAAACAACGATAACAGGGAAAACAAAGGGGGTTCTACTTCTAACCCGTCAAAGCCAAAACGTCAACGACGCTATGCTCGCTGCCTGGATCTATCAACATCACCATCATCGTTGCCTCGTCTCATAGCTGCCCGTTTAAACTGAATCAACGTCACCACTAGCTTCGCTGCGTCGCTACTGCCACTACTGCCTTCCCTAGTATTGAAAACAGCCCCCTCCTATCTCCATTACAACAATCGCTCATTACCACCATTGTCACCAAATCACCATCGCCGCAGCGAGAGCGACGCAGCGATGCCGCTGCCCTCGCTGCCTCCACCACTCATCCCCAAACAATCATCATCATCACCCATAACAAAAAACAAGCACCATACTCCCTCCAATGTTAACAGAGAAACAGCCCCTCCCATCGTTTCATCACAAAACCAAAACAGAAACAGAAAAGGGAAGCAAAATAAGACGAAGAAAAACAAAGAAAAAAAAAACAGAAAAGAAAGAAAAAAAATAGAGAAACGGGTATGGGAGATGGGTTTTTGGGAGATGGGGTACAAGGGGTGATGGGGAAGGGTAAGGGGAAGGGAAAGAAGTAGAGAAAAACTAAAAACTCACCGGATTTGGAAGTTTGACCGAGCTTTGACCGTCGATCTACTCTAAACCGTCGGGATTTTGAAGAAAATAATAGCGGAAATGGAACGAGGGGGCCGAGATCTTTAAGATTGTGTATTTTGGTATTTTTCCAGCCACCGGAGGTGGTGGCCGGCGGCGGCAGTGCGGTGGCCGACCGGTGGCTCCGCCGTGGAGCGATTTCCGGCGAGTTAAGAGAAAAATTTGGCATGGCTTGGCCAAGTCCAATGACTTTGGGGGTGTGAAAATGAGAAATGAGGAGTTTTTTTGTATATATAGTTCCGGTGTGGGCTTGGGTTAACATTTTGGGCTGATGGGTCTTGGCATCTACATATTTTTTTACATATAGCCACAAAAATGATTTATACATACACAACTAACTAAAATTAAACCACATATTTTACAACACCATCATATTTAAACTATAGAATCAAAACAATAAGCACGTAACAAGTGATTTTTGTTAATTTTCAAATTTTAGCGTCCTAATTAGAAACAAATTTAGTTAAGAACAAACAGTAGAAGTCCAGAAAAATTGACGACGCGTCCTAAGAATCTAATACGAATATTTTGAGCATTTTTGAATTTTGTGTGCCAAAATTAGGTTATTACAGCTGCACCTCTTTGTTCGGGAACACGAAGAGTTTTCGGACAAAGAAGTAATCGACAAACTAATTTTGGCTTTTCGGTTCTAGCCGAGAGCACGCTTTTCAAAACGGTGACCGTACCTTGAATTTCGGTTCTAACCGAGAACAAAATTACGTACATATCCCCGGACTAAGGAATCAGGTCAGTGTAGTTCCTTATGTGCGGCAGCTGGGACTACCGCATTCAAACAGACACTAGACTCTTCTAGACTCACTAAGACAACCCTAGACACTCTAGACTACTTAAGACAAACTAGAGACTCTTCTAGACACACTTGGGGCTGATACTAGACACTCTTAGGTACACAAAGGCTGTCGTTGCTGAATACTGGTCGCTTGCTGGTGGTCGCTGCTTTACAAGGAATGGAAATACAAGGAAAAATGTAAAATTACAATCCCTAGCCTAAATCTTCATGCTTCCTTGAGGTAAATCTTGGCTTGAAAGAGAAAATCCATCGCCCGTTGTATGGGCAAGCACCATTTGAAACTTGAAATGGTCGCATCTGTTTCAAACAGGTCTTGACTTGAAGCTGGGGATGGTTGCTATCTTTGAGCAGGACTAACTTGAAAAGGAAGTGGTTGCTATCTTTGAGCGCAAATGACTTGAACTAAATGTGAGTGCTATCTTCTAGCAAAACTGACTTGAAAGGAAAATGATCGCTATCTTTTAGCAGATCTTGACATGGAAAGGAAATGACGCTATCTTTGAGCGAAACTAACTCGAAAAGGAAATGATCGCTATCTTTTAGCAGATCTTGACATGGAAAAGAAATGACGCTATCTTTGAGCGAACTGACTCGAAAAGGAAATGATCGCTATCTTTTAGCAGATCTTGACATTGAAAGGAAATGACGCTATCTTTGAGCGAACTGACTCGAAAAGGAAATGATCGCTATCTTTTAGCAGATCTTGACATTGAAAGGAAATGACGCTATCTTTGAGCGAATTGACTCGAAAAGGAAATGATCGCTATCTTTTAGCAGATCTTGACATTGAAAGGAGATGACGCTATCTTTGAGCGAACTGACTCGAAAAGGAAATGATCGCTATCTTTTAGCAGATCTTGACATGGGAAGGAAATGACGCTATCTTTGAGCGAACTGACTCGAAAAGGAAATGATCGCTATCTTTTAGCAGATCTTGATATGGAAAAGAAATGACGCTATCTTTGAGCGAACTGACTCGAAAAGGAAATGATCGCTATCTTTTAGCAGATCTTGACATGGGAAGGAAATGACGCTATCTTTGAGCGAACTGACTCGAAAAGGAAATGATCGCCATCTTTTAGCAGATCTTTACATTGAAAGGAAATGACGCTATCTTTGAGCGAACTGACTCGAAAAGGAAATGATTGCTATCTTTTAGCAGATCTTTACATTGAAAGGAAATGACGCTATCTTTGAGCGAACTGACTCGAAAAGGAAATGATCGCTATCTTTGAGCGAACTGACTCGAAAAGGAAATGATCGCTATCTTTTAGCAGATCTTGACATTGAAAGGAAATGACGCTATCTTTGAGCGAATTGACTCGAAAAGGAAATGATCGCTATCTTTTAGCAGATCTTGACATTGAAAGGAGATGATGCTATCTTTGAGCGAACTGACTCGAAAAGGAAATGATCGCTATCTTTTAGCAGATCTTGATATGGAAAAGAAATGACGCTGTCTTTTAGCGGGAAGTGACTCGAAAAGAGAATGGAGTTCCGTCTGATATCTGGCGCACCTACCCCAATTCAAGTGGTCCTAGCTCTTTCTTGGCAACATAGGAAATGTCACACTTACTTTCTGCATCGTGGATACACCCTGTTTCAGATCTTGCAAATAAGCTTAGCGACTCTTGTTCTATTCTTCACAGTACTGTGGGATGAACAACGCCTAAAGCTTCTCCCAAACATATCCACTCTTCATGATACAATTTTGGTATGTCGTCCTTCCGGCCTGATGTACGGTGCTGGGCTCCAATTATCAATATTCATCATGACTTGCTGAAAACTTTTCCATTGTCGAGGGTGTGCCCTGCTTGCTGGAATTAAACCTGAATCCTGAAAGACAGAGTTTTGCAATTTTCTTTTGTTGCTCATGTGAGGTTAGCGCCGAAAGGGCGAGGAATTAATGATGAGGCAAGGTGTACAAAATGGAATAAAAAGTTTAAGGGCGAAAGTCGTTTGGACAGGGAACGTCTTTCTGAAGAGGGAAACTTATCTGGCAATATACTGGCGGCCTTGATGATCATGACATGTATCTTGGATGACCTCGTCCGACCAGTGCCACTTGTTTGTTCAGAGTTGATCCACAGAAAATATCAAACCATAACCAAGTTGAGGTGACCCTCAAGTCGACTAGTAGCGCCTTTTCGGGTTTTCGCCAACTAGCCTCTCTCCTTAATCTTTTTCCTCACTGTTTGTTTTGCGGCGCCTTCTCAGGTTTTCACCGACAAGGCTTCTTTCTTTTCTTTTCTTTTTTTTTTCTTCTTTTTTTTTCTTTTTTTTTTCAATTCAATTTACAACACAAACATCTCTTGAAACATGTGAATAGATGATACCACAATGATAGAAGTTTGTTTTTATTTTATTTTATTTATGAAATAAAATAAAAATAAACTTCTGCCCCAGTTTAGCATAAAATGGGGATCTAAATTTCTTTTGACGTTGGCCGCAAACTTGGAGGAAAGTGTTGCGTCAATAAAATAAAACAGGGAAAGAGGAATTTTCTCTTGTTGCGACCGCACCGAAATGGTTGCCTACGTATCCTTTTAAGAGGAATCAGGTCAGACGTAGCTCTAGGCAAATGCCCAGGTTTCTTTTTGATGCTTTTCAGTTTCATTTCATGTTGATACAATTATATTGATTCCAACCGAGAATATGTCTCGAAAGTACAATGTTCAAAATGCTAATAGGGGATACAATTTGGGATAGCAAAAGAGAACAAAAGCCTTGCATTCATCCCGAGTTGAAAGCCATCTTGGAGTCAAATGTAGTACCTCTTGACCGCGTCTGCATTGACGGGTATTTCAGTTGTCCTGCCTTCTGGATCTGTAAGGTACAGGGCACCATTTGGCAATACTTTCTTTACCAGGTATGTCCCTTGCCAATTTGGAGCAAATTTTCCTTTAGCTTCTTCCTGATAAGGAAAGATTCTTTTCAAGACTAATTGCCCTTCTTTCAAGTCGCGGAGGCACAGTTTCTTGTTGTAGGCTCGGGCCATTTTCTGTTGATACAATTGACCGTGACAAACTGCATTGAGCCTCTTTTCGTCAATGAATGACAATTGTTCCAATCGGGTTTTGACCCATTCTGTGTCCTCAATTTCTGCTTCCACAATGATCCTGAGAGATGGTATTTCAACTTCGGCGGGTATGACTGCTTCGGTTCCATATACCAATGAACAAGGGGTGGCACCTATGGAAGTGCGCACAGTTGTGCGGTAACCAAGCAGAGCGAAAGACAACTTCTCATGCCAATCACGAGATCCTTGTATCATTTTCCTAAGGATCTTCTTGATATTCTTATTGGCTGCTTCAACCGCACCATTTGCCTTTGGTCGGTAAGGCGTGGAATTTCGGTGCATGATCTTGAATCTTTCACACACGTCATTCATCAAATGACTGTTCAGATTTGCTGCATTATCAGTGATGATGGTGCTTGGGATGCCAAAGCGACAAATAATGTTAGAATGAACAAAATCCACCACGGCTTTCTTGGTCACGGACTTGAGAGTGACAGCCTCAACCCATTTGGTGAAATAATCTATTGCAACCAAAATGAATCTGTGCCCATTTGATGCTCTTGGTTCAATAGGCCCGATAACATCAATCCGCCATGCTGTAAAAGACCACGGGGCTGACATTGTGTGCAACTCTAAAGGAGGTGAATGTATCAAATCACCGTGTACTTGGCATTGATGACACTTTCGCACAAAAGTAATGCAGTCATGTTCCATGGTAAGCCAGAAGTATCCCGCTCTGAGTACTTTCTTAGCTAGCACGTACCCGCTCATGTGGGGTCCACAGATCCTCGAATGCATGTCATTGAGAATTTTCGTGGCTTCAGTTGCATCCACGCATCTTAACAGTCCCAGGTTAGGTGTCCTTTTGTACACCACCCCTCCACTCAAAAAGAAACCACTTGCCAGTCGTCGAAAGGGTTCTCTTTTGATTATTTTCCGCCAATGGAGGATACATCCCATCTTGAAGGAAATTCTTGACATCGAAGTACCACGGCTGACCGTCAATTTCTTCTTCAACCATATTGCAGTACGCATGTTGGCTTTGGACCTGAATCTCTAATGGATCAATATGGGCTTTATCAGGATGGACAAGCATTGAGGCTAATGTAGCCAATGCGTCAGCCAGCTCATTATGTATTCTGAGAACATGTCTAAACTTTAGAACATCGAACTTTTGGCGAAGATCGTCCATACAATGCTTGTACATGATCAGCTTAAGGTCTCGAGTTCCCCATTCGCCCTTCATTTGGCATATCAAAAGATCTGAATCTCCGATCACCAGCAATTCTTTGATGTCCATGTCTAGAGCCATACGCAAACCCATTATGCAAGCTTCATACTCAGATGTGTTATTAGTGCAACTGAAGCGGAGTTGGGCAGCTGCCGGATAATAATGTCCCGTGGGAGAAATGAGGACTGCTCCAATACCATGGCCTTTTGAGTTGGAAGCACCATCAAAGTACATTTTCCACACATGTTCTTCTTCGTTAATCAGTTCTTCAAGTACATCCACCTCCTCATCGGGGAAGTAAGTCTTCAATGGCTCATAATCATCATCAACCGGGTTTTCAGCCAAATGATCAGCTAAGGCTTGAGCTTTCATTGCAGTTCTGGTGACATAAACTATGTCAAATTCTGTGAGCAGGATCTGCCATTTTACAAGTTTGCCAGTTGGCATTGGCTTTTGAAATATGTACTTTAATGGGTCCATCCGGGAAATCAGATAACTGGTATAGGACAAAAGATAATGTTTCAATTTTTGTGCGACCCAAGTTAGGGCACAACACGTCCTTTCTAAGTGTATCTGGCCTCACAATCTGTGAACTTCTTGCTCAGATAATAAATGGCATGTTCTTTCTTTCCCGAGGCATCATGTTGCCCCAGTACACAGCCAAAAGAGTTCTCATTGACTGACAAGTACAAAAACAATGGTCGTCCAGGCTCAGGCGGAACCAAAACAGGAGGATTTGACAAGTATTGCTTGATCTTGTCAAAGGCTTCTTGGCACTCCTCGGTCCATGCAATTGATGCATTCTTTTTCAACAACTTGAAGATCGGCTCACATATTGTGGTGAGTTGAGCAACGAACCTACTGATGTAATTTAGCCTGCCTAGAAAGCTTTTGACATCCTTCTTGGTTCGAGGCGGAGGTAGTTCTTGTATTGCTTTGATCTTTGCGGGATCCAATTCAATACCTCGCCTACTAACAATGAAACCCAACAATTTTCCAGCAGGCACACCAAATGCACACTTGGCTGGATTCAGCTTCAGATTATACCTACGGAGCCTTTCAAAGAACTTTTTGAGATCTCTCACGTGGTCTTCGGCAGTTCTAGACTTGATAATCACATCATCCACGTACACTTCTATTTCTTTATGCATCATATCATGGAAAATGGCGGTCATAGCCCTCACATAGGTTGCCCCAGCATTTTTCAAACCAAACGGCATCACTCTATAGCAATAAGTTCCCCAAGGCGTAGTGAATGCTGTTTTGTATGCATCATCTTCATCCATCTGGATTTGGTGGTATCCGGCATAGCAGTCAACGAAAAATTGTATCTCATGTTTGGCACAATTGTCTACGAGAGTGTGAATGTTAGGCAATGGGAAATTATCTTTGGGGCTTGCCTTGTTCAAATCTCGATAGTCGACACATATCCTTGTTTTTCCATCTTTCTTAGGAACCGGAACGACATTTGCAACCCAAGTAGTGTACTGAACCGATTGAATCACTTTTGCATCCAACTGTTTCATTATTTCATCATGGATTTTCTTGATCATATCAGTTTTTGAACTTCCGTTGCATTTGTCTCACTGGAGGAAAACCGGGTTGAATTGGCAATTCGTGGACTATCAATTCGGAACTCAAACCTGGCATCTCATCATATGACCATGCAAAAACATCCCGATATTCAAAAAGCACTTTCCGAATATCGTTCTTCACTTCAGGTAGGGCATACATGCTTATCTTGGTTTCCCTCACATCATCAGGGCTCCCAAGATTAACATCCTCTGTATCAGCCAAATTGGGTTTAGGCTTGCCCTCATGGAGTTCTAGCTCCAGGCCTATTTCAAAATCCACCTGTTCTCCATCATATTCAATCTCGTTAACAGATTCCTCAATGTTTTCTTCATCACTTTCAACCTCAACTATGGTTATGGAGCCAAAATCAGATTGCGGTCCCTGGATGGACGATAAGTTCCTTGAACATGTCATGATATCAGGACCAGCAGATATATCACTACAGATAAAATAAAAATAGAATAAAATTAGGAATATGAACAGAGATTGAAGTAAAGCTTGGCTCTTGGCCTTTCATTAATGAAAAAGGGTTTGAATTACAAAAAGATGAGCAAAATAATACACTTGGCATACAACCCTTAGAATATCCAAGTGTATTCAAAAGAAAACTGTAAAAACAACAGTCTACCAAGACCCCTTCCTGATGGGGAAGGGAGTTGCATTCCAGATAGTCAGGTGCACGTCCGGGCCAATGTACTGAATTGAAGCATTACTGGAGCCTTCACCCGGCTGTACCATGCAGATTTCAAAAATGCCACCTAGATCAAATGGTGCATCCTGATTGTCTTCCACTGGGTTGACGTTTGCAGCGACAACCTTTGGTTTCATAACATAACCCACAAAAGACTGAGCGAGACACGGAATTGGCTTTGGGAGAGACCAAACTTCTGACTTCTTTTTCTTTGCTTGCTTGCGCTGCTTTTGGCTTGAACCCTAGTCCCCACGTGCCTTGCACACCATTTGGATAAACTCGATTTACCCTGCCTTGTAGTGATGCTCCCAAGCCCTTTCCAAATTGGAAACCATGCTTTAACATTTCGGACGCCATCATTATAGACGTCTCTGACACTCTTGGGATGGGTATAGGTTTCCCTTCTGTTACCTTTTCCACATACACCACATCAGAGGTTTGATACATGATGGTCGGGCGTGTAGTGACGGCTTCAAGGGCTAGTACGTCCAGGCTATTGTTAAACTGTGAGTCATCCTCTCCATAAACCACGACAGCTTGATTATCCCAAGTAAACTTGACCACCTGATGAACTGTGGAGGGTACGGCACAAGCCATATGAATCCATGGTTGGCCTAGTAACAGATTGTATGATGCATCCGTTTCCATGACTTGGAACTCAATGCTGAAAGTAGCGGGACCAATGGTTAACTCAAGATTGATGATACCCAAAGATTCTCGAACTCCACCATCAAAAGCACGAACAGCAGAGGAACTTGCCCTGATTTTGCTCATATGCACCCTTAGACGCTTCAGTGTGTAATCACCTAATTTTGGCACCAAATTCTTAAAATTTGCTCAAAATAGCCTTGCTAATTTCATATAATTTTGTCAAAGTTTTCCTAAAAATTAGCCTTTATTTTAATTGAAATTGTCATTAATTGGGGAGAAATATGAAAATTACCAAAAAAAAATTACTTGTTATGTGTTCGATTGTGATTCTATGTTTTAATTGTGATAGTATTGTAAATTTATGTGTTTATCATGGTAGTTAGTTGTGTGTATTTTAAATAAGTGTAGACCATTTTAATGGCTATCCGTAGAAAAGAAATAGCCCGATGTTTCAGCCCACTCTTTATTTGACCCGGTCCAAAGGAGATTCAATCTTATCCATTGATCTCCTCTTGATCCAATGGTTCTCATTTCTTCTCTTTATGAGTATATATACTTAATTTTTTCTCATTTTTTCTCCACATACACCTTGAGTCTCATATGACTAGTGCAACTTTGCCAAAATGTCTCCTCTCCCACCATAAAACCTGAGCCACCATTCCCCACTGCCCTTCCACCTCTCCTCCGCCTTTGGCCGCCAGTCAAACCATCGGACCACCGCCTTCCGGTGGTCAAAAAATACAAAATTATACCTTTTCGGAAAGCTCTTGAGATCCTCTATCCATTTATGCAACTATTTTATCCAAAATCGCAGCAGTTTTTCACAGATCAGAGCTCAAAGTTTCGGCTAAAGCTTAACTCCAGCGACCTTTTCTTTTTCCGGTAAGTTTTTTTCGTTCTTTCTCTTTTTTCACTCTCTTCTTTAACCCCCATACTCCAAATACCCATAATCCATTTTTCTTTTGCTTTTTCTTCCTTGCCCGTTTTCTCTGTTCTCATTCTTTTTTTTTTCTTTCTTTCTTCTTGTTTTGCCAATGAGGAGGGTGGAGGGGCTGTTTTCAATCTTTGAACGGAGGGGGCTGTTATGAGTTTGATTTGGTGCTTGGAGTGATGATGATTTGTTGGTTGATTCAAAATTGATGGGTATGATGTAGGGGCTGATTTCTGAGATGAACCCGGGGCTGTGATTGATTGCTTGTGATGGTGAGGTGAAGGCTGTGACGAGGATGATTGTAGGGGCTGTTTGTGCATGATGGTGCTGCGATGGTGTAGAAACAGTGGCTAAGGCAGTTGACATCGAGTTGTTGGTGGCGTATATGGTGACGGGTTAGAAATTGTGAGCCCTTTCTTTTTTTTTTTTTTCCTTTGCTTTGATTAGGTGTGAATCATTTGGATACTAGTAAAGTTAGTATTGTTAGTTAGATAATTTTATGAATACCATGTTAGTGTTAATAAAATTGTTGTTCGAACGGTATCAATGAATATATGCGCTCGGTTTGTATGTAGCAATGGATGTTAGTTCAAATTCGTATATGAGTATTCCATGGCTTGTTCTTTTGATTTTGGAGTTTTGGTTATTATCAAGAGAGCGCTAATTTGTATTATCCATTTCAAGCATGTGGTTGCTCAAGTCTTTAGCCTAATTCACTGTTAAATCATGAAATAATGTGCACCTTTTTGTTTGCTTATTGTTAAAGAGGAATGTCTTATGTGTTAGCATTGCTACTATCTAAGCCTGAGCTCCCATGAGTTTGCTAGTCATTTATTCAAGCATGTATAGTCTTATCTTAGCTGTAGTGGTTTGTTTAAGTGTGTAGTAGTTTGTTCAAGTGTGAAAATTTGTCTAGTTCCTCTATTTTAGGTTATGTAAGCATGTTTGTCTAGGTTCTTATTTGTTTTAGTTGTTTAAGTAAACTTGGATTGAATTTGGCTATGAGAGGAGTTGAAAGACTGGAAAGTAAATGTTCAGTTTTGAGTTTTAGTTTCTTTCTAAGAATTGCTAGTTTTGCTAAAAGCTCTTTGAAAATAAATTAAGGGGAGGGGGCTTTAACATTGGATTATTGTCCTTTGTTCTAAAAAGTCAAAAGTAATAGTACTATTTCACATGGATTTTGTACTATTTACTGAAAAGTAACTTGGGGCATGTGAGCCTTTGTCCTTTTACCCATTTTTACACTCTTCTTAGTCTATTTAAAGGGCTTTTGGTCTCTTTTCTAGGGAGGATTTTTCTTTTAAAAAAACATCTGAGAGATACACGGAAATTAGCTAAAAAATGCTTCCTCTCTCTTAGAGAATTAGATCTGAAATTCTGAAAAATAAAATTACAAGAGGGTCTTGAGAGAAAACAGTTAAAAGAAAATAGGGAAAAAGAAGAAATATGTCTTTTCAGTTTGAGTTTTGAAAGTTAGTTGGTGGTAGTTTCATTACTGGTTATTTGTTGCTGGGATGTTGGAGCTTGCTTGAGCTTGTGGTCACATTATTTTCATGAAAATTCATCACTAGGTAAATTTTCCTTAATTTTTGAGTGTTGTATTATATAAGTTTCAGCATGTATGAAATAGCTTGTTAAAAGCTTTTATGTACTTGAAAAAAATGCAACTTTGTAGGCCCATATTTTGATTAAATGACTTGTTACAAGCTTGGTCCAAAATAAGCTCATACGCATATTTTGATTAAATGACTTGATACATTTCATATATTGTCTTAGATAATTGTTTTATGCATCTGCTTTGGTTAAGTAAACATAAAAGACTTGCAAATGATGAAACTTTTTGAATTCTTGTTTTCTTTTTTTTTTTTTTTAAAAAAAATCTGAAACAGTTGAGCAAAATTCACTAATTGTAATAACTTAAAATCTGGCCAAAATACTTAAAACTTGCACAGTACAACAATGAATAAGAGCGGGCTGGCCCATGTTAAAATGACATGCGTATGAGTTGTTGTAGTTAGTCTATCAATTTGTTTATGTTTTGTATTGACAACCAAAGGGATTAAACACGGTTGACTAATGAACATCAATAATAAGAAAATTCACGATTAGGCAAATCAATAGGAATAAAGATTCGCTCGATTAGGCAAAAATAAGTATGATTTGTGATCTACTTATTAGGCAAAGAGCAATAAAAATAAGAAAGTTAAGTCAATTCAAAGATAAGTACGACAAATAAGTATGATTCGTGATCTACTTATTAGGCACACCAAAATAAATACAGAGGCAATTTGTTCTAAAGTATACCCAGTGGGTTGCCTAATACAATCTTTAGTTCAAAAAATATTAAAGAAAAAATAATATAGGCAATAAACAACAAACAAATTCAAAGAGTCGAAATGCGTCAATAAAAGCAATTGTGCTCGGCACAGGACTCGAGGGTGCCTAGCACCTTCCCGCGAGTCAACCGAGATCCTTATCCGGAACTCTGACGCAGACCATTTACGACTCATAGGTGTTCTAGGTACACCACTTTGGTGACTTGTCACACCTTTAACTTGTCAAGTAGCGACTCCGAAAATCTCAATAATTTTGTACCTTAAAACACCTAAGTCACCAACCTTTATTTATTATTTAGTAAATTTTAGGGCGTGACAGCTTGGCGACTCCGCTGGGGACGAAAGTAAAAACTGAGAGTCTCAGGCTTTAATAAATTGTCGCATTTCAGTTTGTGAATATTGTTTGTTACCATATCTTGAATGTTACCGCTTTGATATTGTTGAACTGTATATAAACTGTCTTTCTCCGCAACTCTCTGAGTCTCTGAAATACATACACACGTGCACTTACCAGATTGCTTGTGGCATCTGGGACTTCTTACTAAATTGCCCATGATTTAGGAGGAAGGCGTGACGGGGTTTTAGGCCGGACACACTGTCTCTGGATGGCCCTGATGCGCTTTCTGCCCGGTTTGTCCACCGGATTTTCAGCCAGTCTAGACACTGAGTCAATTGTGTCACATAGAGTTAAACCCTTAGGCCCGATTTATCTGCATTTCATTTGATGACTTAGTGAGGTGCGGTACACCGGTACTGCACTTGTCTAGGCTGACCTCCTTCGTGTCAGGACGGGACCCACGTCCTAGAAAGACACATTTATGGCATTTTCTGTGCTGCATATGTTCGAAAGGTTGTTATGCTGACCGATCACCGGGGGACGAGTGTCCAGAAAAAAATAATTAAAAAAAAACAAACAGAACAAAAAAAAAAGGGAAAAAATGAAAAATGGGTTTAGTCCCGTGTCTCAAAATATCTTTAGTTGTTATTTTACGCCGTCATAATGGTGAATTTTTTGAATCTCGTTTTGTGTCCGGATTTGGTCCCAATATTAGAAAATAATTTGTGATAGTTTTGTGCCGTTATAATGGAAAAATTTTGGGGCCCCTTTTGTATTTGAGTTTGTGTCCAAGTCAAGACCAAGTTTTGAAAGTAATTTATCGGAGTTTTACGCCGTTATGATGGCCAGATTTTGTAAATACTCTAAGATTAATTTTCAAGTTAGATCGAGGAGTTTATTTCAAAAAATCAATTTTTCGTGTCTATCTTCATATTGCCGTAATGTTCGATTTTGGAGTCACCTTTCGGATTTAAAAAAAATAGTTTGTTTCATAATCCGTTGTTAAGTTCCATTTCGAATCTTCGGTTGAGTCTTAATTTTTCATTAAAAAAAATGTGTTGTTTTAGGGTCCCGCTTTATTTTGTTTTGTTTAAGGTCAAGTCAGGGTGCAGACGATAAATTGCAATTAGCTAAGTTGTATTTTTGCGTCGATCCTCGCGGAATAATCTGACTTTGCTAAAATGTCGAGTCTCATTATTTTCACCGTCCGAGTGTAACCACACAATGTGTCGGTTCGTACATTTCTTTTGACTAGTATATCACGTTAAGCAGTTTATTTTGAGTTTGTCTCGTGTCGTTTGTCTAAATTATGTTTTGTGTTAGGAAAAGAGGTAAAAAAAAAATCAGAAAAAGTCATCCAAGTTGGTCCTTGTTCTAATTACGTGCCAGTTACAATTTTGTTTTGATTTTTCTCAAGGCACGTAAGCAATCTTTAGGGGATACGGTTGGTACACTCGTGCCGTTAACCGTTTCGGGATGACGCATAATAACCTTAGGCTGCAATCTGTGCTTCTTTTGTGCTAACCTGATTTGTTTGATAGTTCGGAGTTGGAGATTTGGTACAGAATTCTGGCATCGACCCATCCGTACAGAACTAAATCAAGGGGACCTGTGACTTCACCCGTAACCATGCCATCTGATGGAGAGAGATCCGAGACCGGTGCCCAGGAACTCTTGGCACTGGAAAATGAGAGATTGACTAGGGAGGTTAATACTTTGAAACAACTCGTGGCCGACATGCATCGCGCACTGACCACAGGACGGGTACCTCCTCCTATTCCAACCAACCTAGATGGGGTTGTGCCGACAGCGGTACAACGAGCACCAGGCACATCTACGGCAGTTGAGGATCCCACTTATCCTACTGGTCTTGCCCCTGTCCATGGCGTAACAAATGAAACTGAAGGGCATCCTCATGCACCACCTTTACCAGAGGGACAGTATGGCCCACCTCCAGCACAAGTGCCAGTTTTTCAGGGCCCAACTAGGCCAGTCACGGCCAGGTGCAACAGTGACCCACATCTTCAGGTTGGGGACCAACACTATGATCCGCCCCATGAATCCAACTTCCGGCAAAGTGGTCCATATAATCAGGGTTTCCATCACGAGTCTCAAGTTGAGCTCGATCGGTTGGGAAAACTGGATGAGAGCGAGGTTTTGCGCAAAGTGAAGGATTTAGAACAAGCTGTGAGAATTATGTAGGGATACAGAGATCATTTCAACACTTCTTTCAAGGATCTTTGCCCTTTCCCTGAATTGCAGTTGCCAAACGGGTTCATAGTTCCCAAGTTCGAGCCATACATCGGACAGGGAGATCCAAGAGTTCATATGAAGACCTACTGCAACAAAATGAGAGGGGTCAAGAAAGACAAGTTGTTGATAGCATACTTTTCCGAAAGCTTGGGGGGTGCAGCTGCCGAATGGTTCATGAGGCAGGATGTAACTAAATGGTTGGCATTTGATGACATGGCGCATGCATTCTATGACCAGTACAAGTACCACATTGAAGTTTTGCCAGATCGATCCTCTCTGGATGCGATAAAAAAGAAAACAAGTGAAAGCTTTAGGGAGTATGCCCTCAGATGGCGCGAGCAGGCCGCTCGAGTGATCCCTACAATCCCTGATGAAGACATGGTTCGTTTATTCATCGAAGCTCAGGATGAGGAGTTTTATGGTGCATTGATCCCTGCCTGGGGAAAGCCGTTTAACGAGGTTGTCAAAATAGGCGAAATGATTGAGAAAGGAGTTAAAACTGGAAAGATTGTGAGCCAGACAGCATTAAGGGGAACCACCCGAGTGGTACAGGCCCAGTCAGGAGCCTTGGGAAGAAGAATCAAGATGATGTAGCCATGGTGGGTTCGGGTTTACAATAGTGGAGCGAGAAAAGATACAATCAAACCCACTCATTCCAAGCTCCACAAATACGTCATCCACAACCCTACTACCCTCTACAAAATCCACAATACTCCACTCTTCCACCACAATACTCAGTCCATCTAGCACAACCATATGCTCCAGCACATTTCTATCCGCAATGGCGCGCTCCAACCCCACATCCTATATATCCCATTCAGCAAACTCCACACAACCAATTCAAGCCTCCACCGAAACTTCCCCACCGACCAAGAGGTCCTCCAGGGTTTCGCCCAAAAGTTGAGTATAAAAAGGTGCATCAAGTGAAAAAGAATGAGTTCACGCCAATTGGAGAATCTTATGCCGAACTTTTTCAGAAGTTGCAAGCTTTGGACATACTAAAACCGATCAATGGAGGAACGCATCCTAGGGATAGGATTGACGACTCTCGTCAATGTGCTTACCATTCAGGTACACCGGGGCATGACACTGAGGATTGCCATTTCTCAAGAAGGATATCCAAGCTCTGATAGATAATGGTCTGCTCCAAGTCGAGGGCTCAAATGCGCCAGATATCAACCAGAACTCATTGCCCGTCCATGATGATGTGTATATGGTGGGAATGGTATGTGGAGAAGATCTGAGAGCTGAATCTGCAATACCGATAGTACCTGTTGGTGATGTGTCAATTTGGGCTAACCAAATGCTTGTGACAGTGAACTGTGTTCCTGAAATCGAGCTTGGGGTAGCAGACAGAGTAAGGGGTGGTGAAATGAAGAAGACGAACATGTCTCTTGAGAAGCCAATTCCAAATCTTACTCGATCATTCATCAGTCCCAAAGAAGTGAAGTCCACCCTGATGGGAGCGATAGAAATGAGGAAATGCAGAAGATGTTGCCAGATTCAGGTGCATCCTTGTGAAGGGCTCAACAATGTATGAAAAGCAGAAAACTAGCCCGGACTTGCAATTGAGTGACCGTGAAATGTTGTAGCATTTTTTGCTAATCTTTCTGTGTACTTGGTTATTTAAGGGTTGTAATCCAAGTGCATTATTTTGCTTATTTTGATGTTCAAACCCTTTTATCTTTAATTCAATGAAAAGCGAGATCTTTTTCTCGTCTCGACATTATTTCCTTTATTTTCTTTCTTGGTCTTGTTTTTTTAGTATTCTGTTTTATGTTTTGTCGGCCTTAATAACATGACATGCGTGCGGAATTCACATATTGATCTAAACACGTGCTCCAACATTGTGAGCTATCTGAGTAGTAAAAAGGGATAAAAGAGGGAGCGAAATAAGTTGAAAATTAATCTGTAGTTATCCGATAAGGGAGATCGGTGAGAAGTTCAAGATCGTGCACGGTCACTTCGACCGAAGTTGAAATACCAGTTTTGAGTACCATCAGTGAAGTAGAAGTCAAGGACAACGTGTGGATTAGTCCAGGTTAATTGATTGAATCATCATTTGTGCGAGGCATTCTCTGGTCGGGATGACGAACGACTTTCGTTTCTTCTACCCAAACACTATATTCTTTGTCAACCCTTTTGAGCCGTATTCTGTATTTTCTTTGGCCTACCCTCCCTTGGAATCAATTTGATGTGATTTTTAAAAATATATATAAAAAAAGGAGGAGGAGGAAACAAAAACAACAAAAATCTACATCAGTGCTAGAGCTACGTCTGACCTGATTCCTCTCAAAAGGTTACGTAGGCAACCATTCGGGTGCGGTCATAACAGGAAAAAGTTCATTTTTTCCCTGTTCCTCATTGATGCAAAAGCTTGCCTCCAAGTTTGCGGCCAATGTCAAAGGAAATTCAAATCTCCAATGTATGTTAAACTGGGGCAGAAGTTTATTTTTATTTTATTTTGATAAAATAAAATAAAAACAAACTTCTATTTTTTGTACCATCTATTCATATGTTTCATGAGATATCAGTCTCGAAATCGGGGACGAAACTTAAAGTGCGGGGCAGAAGTTGGTTCTGAAAAAAAAAAAAAAAAAGGAAAGGGAGAAATTCAACATCCCTTTTATGGTTGTGTTCATCTCGGAGAATAATCTCAATATCCCCTATATTTTCATATCAGAAAATTCAAAAGATAATTCCTCGGTTTTCAATAAATTGAAGCCTCAGTTAGTTATTATTTTAAAAGAAATGATTCCAAGGGTTGTAATATTTACCAAGTCGTTTCATGAGATGCTTTCATACCGCTCTTCAAACCAAAAAAAAAAAAAAAGAGAAAAAAAAAAAGGAATCCCCAATTTGCCTAAACTGGGGAAAAAGTTTGGTTTATTTTTCAAAAGCGGTGACTTCAAATCATGTAATGCTCATTCTAGTCGTCTCATGAGATGTTTTTGAACTTTTGTGCTGAATCCTTTTCTTTATAGCATAATCAAATCCAACATTACAGTACAAATAAAGACCCTTCTGACCGATCATTGAGAATGTCAAGCCGAGTGAGGTGCCAATGGGACAATTTTCACACTGTAAAGTTGCATTTCTTATGAGTCAACAATCGCATTTAGAAGCTGGGGGCACCCGGGTCATTAAAGGAGAAATTCTCTGAAGAATAAAGATAAAGGGCAAAAATTGAAGAAAGAAAGAAAAGATAGGGTCGATCAGCTAGGAAAGATAGGAGATCGATGAAAAGAAAAAAAAAGGAAGAAAAATGAAGTCTTGTCGGTGAAAACCTGAAAAGGCGCTGCAAGACAATAGTGAGTTAAAAGAACAAAGAGAGAGGCTAGTCGGTGAAAACCCGAAAGGGCACTACTAGTCGAATGAGGGTCGTTAGATTTGCCATCAAACAAGATTTGAAGAATGGGAGCAAAATCAGGGATAGATCGTGTGAACGGATGAAGAGTTGATTCCAAAATGCATGTCATGTTTAATAAGGTCGTTATTTCACCTCCGGATAAGTTCTTCTCTTTCTGGAGACATCTTTCATTCAATGTCTCCTCTTGAAATTCTTTCATTTTATTTTTCTTCTCATTTCTTTTCGAGCAATAGAAAGCTTCGCAAAGCTCGTTTACAAGTTTCATAGTCGTACTAGAGCAAGTCAGGACCAACCTAGATAATTGGAGTCTAATGTTGCACATTGGTATAAAGAATGACGGTCCAAAGAATGTACCATGAAAGAGATCGTCCAAGAATAAGCAGATTTAAGATGCAGTTTCCAGTCTTAAAGTCAAAATCCGCACAACTATAAGCGGACATTTCATTTTCAAGTCAAAGCCAGCCTGAGCGGCAATTTCAAGTTTCAGAAGTTTCAAATTTCAAGTCAAAGCCAGCCCAAACGGCAATTTCAAGAGCAACAGTTTCAACTTTCATATCAGAAGCAACCTTTACAAGAAAATTCATTGAGAGAAAGTCGAGGCACCCACCTGGAGAATGAGGGAGTAGTTTAGAGAAAGTCGAGGCACCCACCTGGAGAATGAGGGAGTAGTTTAGAAGAAGTCGAGGCACCCACCTGGAGAATGAGGGAGTGGTTTAGAGAAAGTCGAGGCACCCACCTGGAGAATGAGGGAGTAGTTTAGAGAAAGCCCATGCGCCCACCTGAAGAACGAGGGAATACATTTGAAGAAGTCTAGGCACCCACCTGAAGACCGAGGGAATACATTTGAAGAAGTCAAGGTGCCCACCTGAAAAATGAGGGAATACATTTGAATAAGTCAAGGCGCCCACCTGAAGAACGAGGGAATACATTTCTCTAAAGAGGGAAGACCCATAAGATCGGTGGTTTTTTATTTTCTGCAAGAGCAAGACCCATCAGAGTGATGGTTTTCGATTTCCAGTAAAAGCAAGACCCATCAGAGTGATGGTTTTCAATTTTAAGAAGAAGCAAAACCTATCAGAGTGATGGTTTTCAATTTCCAGCAGAAGCAAGACCCATCAGAGTGATGGTTTCTAATTTTCAGTGAAAGCAAGACCCATCAAAGTGATGGTTCTCAATACATCAAGAGCAAGACTCATCAGAGTGATGGTTTACAATTCAGCAAGAAGCAGAACCCATCAGAGTGATGGTTTTCTAATTTTCAACAAAAAGCAAGACCCATCAGAGTGATGGCTTTCAATTTCCAGCATAAGCAAGACCCATCAGAGTGATGGTCTCTAATTTTCAACAAAAAGGACCCATCGGAGTGATGGTTTTCAATTTCCAGAAGAAACAGGACCCATCAGAGTGATGGTTTTCAATTTTCAGAAGAAGCAAGACCCATCAGAGTGATGGTTTTCAATTTCCAGCATAAGTGAGACCCATCAGAGTGATGGTTTTCAATTCAACACGAACAATACCCACCAGAGTGGTGGTTCCAGTTTTATCTTTCAAGTCAAAGTCCGTCAAAGCGGCAATTTCAGCATTCAAGTCAAGCCCGTCAAAGCGGCAATTTCAGCATTCAAGTCAAAGCCCGTCAAAGCGGCAATTTCTACTTTCAAGTCAAAGCCCGTCAAAGCGGCAATTTTACTTTCAAGTCAAAGGCCGTCAAAGCGGCAGTTTCAACTTTAGAAGCAAAGTCCGCCCGAGCGGCAATTTCAAGTTTTCAAGACTACTTTAGTAGTGGGAGCTTCATACCAGTTTATTAGCTTGGGAAGCACGAATAAGTTAGCTTAGGAATTGTAATTTTACATTTCAAATGTTGTATTTTCATTTTTCCTTTGTAAAGCAGTGACCACCAGCCAGCTAGCCAGCAACCAGCGACAGTGACCAGCAGCAACAATTCTAATGTGTCAAAAGTGTTAGTCCGGGTAAGTCTAGGAGCGTCGAGTCAGTCCCAGTTAGTTCTGAAAGTGTCTAGAGTTAGTCTGTGTATGTCTAGAGAGTGCTTAGTGTTAGTCTAGAAGAGTCCAGTGTCTGTCTAAATGCGGTAGTCCCAGCTATCGCACGTGAGGAACTACACTGACCTGATTCCTTAGTCCGGGGATATGTAGGTAGCCTTGTTCTTGGTTGGAACCGAAGAATCAAGGTTCAGTTGCCATTTTGCAAGCTCTTGGCTAGAACCAGAAAGCCAAAATTAGCTGTTGATTACTTCTTTGTCCGAAAACTCTTCGCGTTCCCGAACAAAGAGGGGCAGCTGTAATCACCTAATTTTGGCACCAAATTCTTAAAATTTGCTCAAAATAGCCTTGCTAATTTCATATAATTTTGTCAAAGTTTTTCTAAAAATTAGCCTTTATTTTAATTGAAATTGTCATTAATTGGGAAGAAATATGAAAATTACCAAAAAAAAATTACTTGTTATGTGTTCGATTGTGATTCTATGTTTTAATTGTGATAGTATTGTAAATTTATGTGTTTATCATGGTAGTTAGTTGTGTGTATTTTAAATAAGTGTAGACCATTTTAATGGCTATCCGTAGAAAAGAAATAGCCCGATGTTTCAGCCCACTCTTTATTTGACCCGGTCCAAAAGAGATTCAATCTTATCCATTGATCTCCTCTTGATCCAATGGTTCTCATTTCTTCTCTTTATGAGTATATATACTTAATTTTTTCTCATTTTTCTCCACATACACCTTGAGTCTCATATGACTAGTGCAACTTTGCCAAAATGTCTCCTCTCCCACCATAAAACCTGAGCCACCATTCCCCACTGCCCTTCCACCTCTCCTCCGCCTTTGACCGCCAGTCAAACCATCGGACCACCGCCTTCCGGTGGTCAAAAAATACATTATACCTTTTCGGAAAGCTCTTGAGATCCTCTATCCATTTTTCTGCAACTATTTTATCTAAAATCGCAGCCGTTTTTCACATATCAGAGCTCAAAGTTTCGGCTAAAGCTTAACTCCGGCGACCTTTTCTTTTTCCGGTAAGTTTTTTTCGTTCTTTCTCTTTTTTCACTCTCTTCTTTAACCCCCATACTCCAAATACCCATAATCCATTTTTCTTTTGCTTTTTCTTCCTTGCCCGTTTTCTCTGTTCTCATTCTTTTTTTTTTCTTTCTTTCTTCTTGTTTTGCCAATGAGGACTGTGAGGATGATTTGTTTGGGGTGGAGGGGCTGTTTTCAATCTTTGAACGGAGGGGGCTGTTACGAGTTTGATTTGGTTCTTGGAGTGATGATGGTTTGTTTGTTGATTCAAAATTGAGGGGTATGATGTAGGGGCTGATTTCTGAGATGAACCCGGGGCTGTGATTGATTGCTTGTGATGGTGAGGTGAAGGCTGTGACGAGGATGATTGTAGGGGCTGTTTGTGCATGATGGTGCTGCGATGGTGTAGAAACAGCGGCTAAGGCAGTTCACATCGAGTTGTTGGTGGCGTATATGGTGACGGGTTAGATATTGTGAGCCATTTCTTTCTTTTTTTTTTTTTCCTTTGCTTTGATTAGGTGTGAATCATTTGGATACTAGTAAAGTTAGTATTGTTAGTTAGATAATTTTATGAATACCATGTTAGTGTTAATAAAATTGTTGTTCGAACGGTATCAATGAATATATGCGCTCGGTTTGTATGTAGCAATGAATGTTAGTTCAAATTCGTACATGAGTATTCAATGGCTTGTTCTTTTGATTTTGGAGTTTTGGTTATTATCAAGAGAGCGCTAATTTGTATTATCCATTTCAAGCATGTGGTTGCTCAAGTCTTTAGCCTAATTCACTGTTAAATCATGAAATAATGTGCACCTTTTTGTTTGCTTATTGTTAAAGAGGAATGTCTTATGTGTTAGCATTGCTACTATCTAAGCATGAGCTCCCATGAGTTTGCTAGTCATTTATTCAAGCATGTATAGTCTTATCTTAGCTGTAGTGGTTTGTTTAAGTGTGTAGTAGTTTGTTCAAGTGTGAAAATTTGTCTAGTTCCTCTATTTTAGGTTATGTAAGCATGTTTGTCTAGGTTCTTATTTGTTTTAGTTGTTTAAGTAAACTTGGATTGAATTTGGCTATGAGAGGAGTTGAAAGACTGGAAAGTAAATGTTCAGTTTTGAGTTTTAGTTTCTTTCTAAGAATTGCTAGTTTTGCTAAAAGCTCTTTGAAAATAAATTAAGGGGAGGGGGCTTTAACATTGGATTATTGTCCTTTGTTCTAAAAAGTCAAAAGTAATAGTACTATTTCACATGGGTTTTGTACTATTTACTGAAAAGTAACTCGGGGCATGTGAGCCTTTGTCCTTTTACCCATTTTTACACTCTTCTTAGTCTATTTAAAGGGCTTTTGGTCTCTTTTCTAGGGAGGATTTTTCTTTTAAAAAAACATCTGAGAGATACACGGAAATTAGCTAAAAAATGCTTCCTCTCTCTTAGAGAATTAGATCTGAAATTCTGAAAAATAAAATTACAAGAGGGTCTTGAGAGAAAACAGTTAAAAGAAAAGAGGGAAAAAGAAGAAATATGTCTTTTCAGTTTGAGTTTTGAGAGTTGGTTGGTGGTAGTTTCATTACTGGTTATTTGTTGCTGGGATGTTGGAGCTTGCTTGAGCTTGTGGTCACATTGTTTTCATGAAAATTCATCACTAGGTAAATTTTCCTTAATTTTTTAGTGTTGGATTATATAAGTTTCAGCATGTATGAAATAGCTTGTTAAAAGCTTTTATGTACTTGAAAAAAAGGCAACTTTGTAGGCCCATATTTTGATTAAATGACTTGTTACAAGCTTGGTCCAAAATAAGCTCATACGCATATTTTGATTAAATGACTTGTTACATTTCATATATTGTCTTAGATAATTGTTTTATGCATCTGCTTTGGTTAAGTAAACATAAAAGACTTGCAAATGATGAAACTTTTTGAATTCTTGTTTTCTTTTTTTTTTTAAAAAAAAAAATCATAAACAGTTGAGCAAAATTCACTAATTGTAATAACTTAAAATCTGGCCAAAATACTTAAAACTTGCACAGTACAACAATGAATAAGAGCGGGCTGGCCCATGTTAAAATGACATGCGTATGAGTTGTTGTAGTTAGTCTATCAATTTGTTTATGTTTTGTATTGACAACCAAAGGGATTAAACACGGTTGACTAATGAACATCAATAATAAGAAAATTCACGATTAGGCAAATCAATAGGAATAAAGATTCGCTCGATTAGGCAAAAATAAGTATGATTTGTGATCTACTTATTAGGCAAAGAGCAATAAAAATAAGAAAGTTAAGTCAGTTCAAAGATAAGTACGACAAATAAGTATGATTCGTGATCTACTTATTAGGCACACCAAAATAAATAGAGAGGCAATTTGTCCTAAAGTATACCCAGTGGGTTGCCTAATACAATCTTTAGTTCAAAACATATTAAAGAAAAAATAATAAAGGCAATAAACAACAAACAAATTCAAAGAGTCAAAATGCGTCAATAAAAGCAACTGTGCTCGGCACAGGACTCGAGGGTGCCTAGCACCTTCCCGCGAGTCAACCGAGATCCTTATCCGGAACTCTGACACGGACCATTTACGAGTCATAGGTGTTCTAGGTACACCACTTTGGTGACTTGGCACACCTTTAACTTGTCAAGTAGCGACTCCGAAAATCTCAATAATTTTGTACCTTAAAACACCTAAGTCACCAACCTTTATTTATTATTTAGTAAGTTTTAGGGCGTGACACAGTGTAGACAGAGGGCAAATGTTCAATCCTGCGCCGCCATCTATTAGAACACGTGTGACATAGGAGTCTTCACACTTGACTGAGACATGAAGCGCTTGATTATGACCGGTTCCTTCTGCTGGCAGTTCCTCATCGGTGAACATCACACGATTTGTCTCAAATACTCTGCCAGCAAGTGCTTCCAGATTAGCCACAGTAGTTTGTTCAGGAATGTAGGCCTCATTCAATATCTTCAACAGTGCATTGCGCTTCAGAGTTCATAAGTAGAGACAAGAGTGATATCTGAGCTGGAGTCTTTCTCAATTGCTCGACGATAGAATAATCTGTCGATCTCATTTTCTTCAAAAATTCTTCAGCTTCTTTCTCAGACACAGGCTCTTAAATGGGTCCTTGGTCTTCTCGACCTGGCTTTGCCTTTCTCAATTCTTCTGGGGTAAAACATCTCCCGGACCGAGTTAGACCATTTACATCTGCAGCAACCTCCATGATTTCTTTCCCGTTGTAAGACACAATTGTCTTGTTGTAGTTCCAAGGAACAGCCTTTGTACTTTTGACAGGGAGTTGTGCTGCTTGAGTGATGATAACCGGCTCACACTTCTTTGCCTTAACCTCGAAGACCGGAGTTTTCTGGCATGATGCCCCTTGCACAATAAATGTTGGTGCATTGTCATGAACTTTTTCCTGCTTTGCAGCCGGAATTGTGAAACTTGGCTCAACAGCAGTATCTTGCTTTGCTTTGTTGACAACAGACGTACTTAACTTTCCCCCGATTACAATAATAAATGGCTCAGGGCCCTTGATGTCTGGGGAGGGTCCAACTGCCACAATCTGCTTGGCGGCTTTCTCTTTCATGTCCTCTTCTATGCACACCATCCCTATCATGGGTACGTTGTTTTGAACATCATGAGCTGGTAAAGGATTTTGATTCACATTTTGTGTTTCATCCCCCACGACTTTTATCTGATTATTGTCTATCATTGCCTGGATTACCCTTTTGAGTTCCCAGCAGGATTCTGTGTCATGTCCAGGTGCTCCAGAATGAAACGCACAATGGCGTGAATGATCAACTCTTCCGTTGGGGTTCACTTTTCCCGGGATTGGCTTCAACAGATTGGCTTGTTGCAACTTTTCAAATAAATTAGTGTAAGTCTCCCCCAGTGGGGTGAACTGCATTTTCTCTTGCTGCATGTTTCTCTGTTGCATGTTTGGACGAAAACCCTGCGGACCTCGTGGTCGATAAGGCATCTCCTGGTGAGCCTGGAATTGAGTATGTGCCTGTTGATTACTATATTGGACTGGAGCAGGGGGTGGACGCCATTGTGGACCAGATAGCGGCTGAGCATAAGATGATGCATTTACAGGGAATGAGAACTGCGGCATGGCGAATTGTTGGCCGTGAGTTGGATAGAATTGTGGTGGCGGGGGTGCCTGAATGTACCCTTGACGGTCATTGTATCTCCCATCATTTCTTCTCGGTCCAGGACCAACCATTTCCACTTCATCTTTCTTCTCTTTCTTCTTCCCAAAAGTACCTGACCCTGATTGCAACGCTTGGGTCGTGGCTCTCAAAGCTGTTTGGCTAACAATCTTGCCTGCTTTGATTCCTCTCTCAATCATCTCCCCAATTTTTACTGCTTCACTAAATTGCTTCCCAAGGGCAGAGGCCATCACTTGGTAGTATGTTTCATCAAGCACTTCGACAAATTCTTCAACCATTTTATCGTCTGGGATCAAAGGGCTCACACGCGCCGCCTGTTCGCGCCACCTGTAGGCATACTCTCTGAAACTTTCACCTGGTTTCTTTGTGATTGTCTTCAAAGAAGAACGATCAGGAGCAGCCTCCATTTTGTAGCCATAATGGTTCAGGAAAGCACTGGCCATGTCGTCAAAGGTGACCCACTTCGAAACATCTTGTTGCACAAACCATTCTGTGGCCGGTCCTCCCAAACTGTCCGCAAAGTACGCCATCAATAATTCGTCCTTCTCGATACCCCTCATTTTGTTAAGGTATATCTTCACATGGATCCTTGGATCACTTTGTCCAGTGTATGGATCAAATTTGGGCACAACAAAACCCTCAGGCAATGGCACATGAGGGAATAAGCACATGTCTTTGTATGAAATACTGGCTTTACCCCCTTGCCCTTGTATGTTTTTCACAGTTTGCTCCAAGCTTTTCAATTTTCAAGCAAAGTCAGCCTCTTCTATTTTCCCCAATCTTTCGATATCAGCATGCGATTCTGGGTGGTGTCCATGATCGTACGACTCAGTGGGGCGGAGTACATTACCCCAAGTTTGGTCGAATTGTTGATGACGAGCCCTTAACTGTGGGTCACTGTTTGACCTTTGCAAAGTATGTCCTGCAGGAACGGTGAATGCTGTGGCAGGAACTTGGGCTTGGCCATGTTGTCCATGCTGTGGGAATTGTGCCCCAGGTTGTACAGTAGAAGGTCCAGCTACGTTGTCAGTCTCTGGATGTGGACCGAACCCTGGAGGATAACGGGGGTCTTCTACCATTGTAGATTGCCCTTGCCCTGGTGGCTGAGCATTCGCCATGAAACCAGCAGCACCTGGCGGAACAGGAGGTGCCTGAACTGGTGCCAAGTTACGAACCAGCTGCATCATCATTTCTTTCATGGCCGTGAAATCCTCGGCCATCTTAGCCTGTTGTTCAGCCAAGTGAACCAGCTCAGTGTTCTCGGTTTCTTCGGCCATCGTTGTTGGAGTATTTTCCTGAATAGGTGCTTCAACCACTTCTAGGACAGGCAGTGGTCCCTTGATTCTAGTGGAATAGGAATGCGGGGCCAGCACTGCAGTTGCTCAAGCTCTATTCAAATCAAGACACGTTAGTGCAACAAGATAACATGGAACATAAATTTGCTCGTTGGCCTAAACAATGCCTAAGGTCGTTATGCGTCGTCCCGAATTGGTTTGGATTAGATCCCCAAGTGTATTATTTGATTTCTTTTCTTCTCTTTTTTTTTCATTTCTTTTTCTTTCTCTTTTTTTTTTTTTTTTTTTGCATATTTTTTCAAGTGAGGCTAGAGGGTGAAATGAATTGACACATAAAAAGAAGCAAAATATTTTCATTACTTAAAAAGAGAGAGTACATACGGTGCTTCCGGAGCACGACCAAAAGAAACGTACAAATGACTGAAAAAAGTGAAAATAAATTACAGCATGCCAAATTCAAAAGCGACATAAAGTACGACAAAACCAAAATGTAAAATAAATGACAAAAAACAATAATCTGCATCATCTTGGCCCGATGTATCTACTAAGGTGACTGGGGCACAAAGTCAGCTGGCTCCTCTGGGTCGAACTCAAATGGCTCCACGGGATCTACTGGCGGGCCTTCTACAAAGGTATGACGCAATCCATTCAAATCTGCTGCAACTCTAGTGACAAAGGGAAGCACATGTGGGAGTATGTCCTCTGCGGGAAGCCTCCTATACTCATCGATGGACCGTGCAACATATGTAGCAGAGTCATAAACCTGCCGATAAGCTACACTAATGGTCTGTCCTGCAGCCTGTATATCTCGAAGTCGGTCCTGTGCTAGCCCTCTGAGCTGCTCACCCTGCTCTAATGCCCTGTCAAGTCGAGCTCGAGAATCTATGGCATCCTGGCGATGATAATCCTCCCTTCTCCTGCTTTCCAACAAAGCTGCCCTGTCGGCATCCTGCTCTGTCAATGCCTGTGAGTGCATGACACGGAGTCGTCTGACTGTGTCTAGGTGCTGATGTGCGAAACCCTCACTCTCTGACTGAGCAGCTCTGGCGGCATCCCTCTCTGCAATCAAGCTTTGTATAGTAGCACGGTATTCCTTCCCAATCTCGTGCCTAGCAAGCTGAACCTGCATATCCAGCCTGGCCTCAGTGTCAACCATGCCTGCTCTCGACCTCGCGGGCATCTCTCTGGGTATGGGCTGGTGGTAATACCAGAACTTGTACTCCCGAACGAACTCCCCCTTAAGTCCATCCTGAACCTGTGTGCTTTCTGCGAGGGGCCTCATAGTATCCCACAAGCGCAAGATCTCACCTCTAAGAGTAGCTGGGTTGAGAGGATAGTCTGAGACATATGCACTCATGTCCTCAACTATTGGGATCTCCTGCTTTCGATCCAACTGCCTAAGTACACGCAGCGGAACATAAGGCTGGGATGCTGTCAAACCCATCAGAACGAGAAAAGGACGGTCCACACATCTGTGTACAACCTCCCTCTTAGGAAACCAGCTACACTGCCACAAAATCTTGTCCGGCGTGAGAGAGTTCAAGAAAGACCTCCAATCTGGCTCACTTCCTGGGAATTTATACTTCTCGATGTGTTCGAGATGGTATTCAAGATAATCGATGTCACAGCACCTAAGAATATTACGAGGTGGGCAAGGGCGTACATGCTCCAAGAACCAGACCTGTAACAGAAGGTTACACCTCTCAAAGAAACCGCTTTCTCCCTTGTGGCATCGAGTCAAAGCATGAAACATACTACCCAGAATCATCGGGATGATAGTGGCGTCTGGTGCTCCACCATATAAAGCTGCCATGGTCCAACTGACCTTAATGGATATCGCTCTATCCGGTAGTGGGAAAACCAACAACCCTAGCAAAGCGAACACAAAGACCTTAGGACAGAGGTGTACCCAATCTTCATATTTCAGCTTGTCGTGGAACTCAAATCCATACTTCTTAAAACCATTATCGGCCACAAAACGATCATAAAGGTAATCAAATGAAATCCAGCCTTGACGAACACTAGCGATTGACAGGTCCGTTCGTACCTTGATATTACTGAAAAAATCACGCTCATTAACCTTCCTCGGAGCAATCATATTCTTTTTCTCAAAATCCAGCTTAAGAAGCCCAGCTATCTCCTCGAGGGTCGGCGTCATCTCAAACCCCTTAAAAAAGAAGGTATTTTGGTTTGGGTTCCAAAACCCAACTAATGCACTGACCAAGTCTCGCCGCGGGACAATAGTTTTAGTCACAAGGTCAGTCAGAAAACCAATCTTTTCCTGGACTATATCTTTCTGCATTTTACTCATTGTGTCCCACAAAGACTTTAGAGATTTATCCGATTTGGGTGGGCCATCAGTCATCATAATAGAGGGTGGAGTGGCATCAGCACGGTATTTTCTCTTGACTGTCCTAGAAGATGATGCAGCCATTGTTCCTAAAAAATAATGTGTCAAATGTTTGAAAGTCTGAAAACAACTTAAACCAACTGACCGACAGAGCAAAACAGATGCCTAAACTGCTAATTCGAAACTCCAATTTTCAACAAAACTTTTGTCATTGTAATGACGTAAAGTTGACCCTAAGAGAATCGAAAAATTTTGCCATTATAACGGCATCAGGACTGACTCCAGGAAATTACCAACATTGGTATTTAGATGTAATTTATAAAAGAAAAAATTCGACATTACAACGACGCCACATTGACATCAAAACAAAAAATTCATTCCAGTGATGACACTACAGTATTTTGCAAAAAATTTGTCGGCATAACGACGTGAAAACTGACACCAAAATTTTTCGACTTTCTAACTACTAAGTATGTATTTTTTATTTTTTTTGTAAAATTTTCGTCATTATAACGACACCAAACTGACATATACAAAAGACGGCCAACACTGGCGTTTTTTAACAAAAAATTTGCCATTACAGCAGTATGACTCAATTTTATAAAAATAACAAAATATTTACATTTAAAACATAAAATTCACCCTGCTTCCTCACTTTTCCTTTCATTTTTTTCTTTCTTTTTCTCTTTTCTCTTTTTTTTTCCTTTTGAAATCTGTCTCTCTCCAATTTGGTCAGCATAACAACCTTTCCTAGTCGCGTGCAACACATAGAATGCCTTTTAGACAAGTCTTTCACGGGAAGTGGGTCCCGTTTAGACAAAAGGTAGTCAACCTAGACAAGTACAATACCGGTGTATCGCACCTCATTAAGTCGGATATGATGCAGATAATTGGGCCTAAAGGTTTAACTCTAGGTGACACAACTGACTCAGTGTCTAGACTGGCTGAAAACCCGGTGGACAAACCGGACGGAAAGCGCATCAGGGCCATCCGGAGACAGTGTGTCCGGCCTAAAACCCCGTCACGCCTTCCTCCTAAATCATGGGCAATTTAGTAAGAAAGTCCCAGATGCCACAAGCAATCTGGTAAGTGCACGTGTGTGTGTGTTTCAGAGACTCAGAGGGTTGCGGAGGAAGACAGTTTATATGTACAGTTCAACAATATCAAAGCAGTAACATTCAACTTTTCAGGTGATAACGGCAATAAAATATAACAACCAAATATTTAATAAATTAAAACATGCGACAATTTATCAAAGCCGGAGATTCTAGTTTTCACTAATTTCCCCAGCGGAGTCGCCAAGCTGTCACGCCCTAAAAATATTAATTAACGGCGCGTCGTGTTTATTATTTAAAGGCTCGTGACTGGTGTCCAAAAAGGTACAAAATTATTTAGAGAAACTCGGAGTCGCCACTTGACATAGTTTAAGGTGTGCCAAGTCACCGAAAGGTACCTTGGAACACCTCTGACTCGTCTAATGGTCTGCGTTTAGAGATACGGGTAAGGTTCTCAGTTGACTCTCGGGAAGGTATTAGGCACCCTCGAGTCCTATGCCGAGCACAGTTGCTTTTATTGTCGCATTTTTATTCATTAAATATGGTTGTTATATTAAAGGCCGTTAATTTGAATTCATTCTTTGATTAAGAAAATTAAAAGCGATATTATTATCCAACCTCACAGAGGACTAGACGAATCTACGCTTTGGTACGAAGTAAATGAATAAATAGATAAATAAAATTTATTACGCATTTCAAACCTTACAAAAGACTGGTCTACTTTAAAAGAATTTAATTAACTTCGAAAAAATAATTAATTTAGAATTAGTTTAACTTAAATTAAAATTTTCTTATAGCCTAATAGGTAGATCACGAATCATACTTATAATATTGCCTAATTATGTAAGCTTTCTTAGTCCTATTAATTTTCTAATCGCATATTTATCAATAAATAAGTATTGGTTTAAAGGCCTAATGAACAAGAACTAATTGGCCTAATCGCATTTTATTAAAACATAACCGCTAACTCTGTTAAGTAACGAATTGGGACTCCCATATTTGCTCTTATTAAAATATGGATTATGAAAAGGTTAAAATTGGTTATGAAAAGTATATATATATATATATGGTAAGTTGTTTGTTAAAATTGAAACAATTTTATGGCCTATCTTTGAAAAGAACGGATTTTTACTAAGAGTATAGTAACACCATTTAAGCTGCTATGTGGGCTAAAGAGTTTGCGAAACTAGGTTGTTTTAAAGTCTGTTTTGCAAAATTAGTCACATTGTGCTTATATTCAAGTGATGATTTTTAATAAAAAAAAAAAATCAAGAAGTGGCCAGAGTTTAAAGGACGTCCTAAATCTGTAGCCTACTCGTTCCAGAAATAGTGTTGGGATAACTTTGTATTTAGTGTCCTATTCTGCCTACTTTTATCACATTTTGTCCAGATTTGTGTGCACAATATTATTTGCAACCTTTCTTTAAGCAATGGCATGAGTTTTGTCATATGGCCATATGTTTGCCTAGTTAATTCTAAATGCCATCGTACCAAACCCAAACTTAATTTTAACAAAATTCCTCTTTAAAGTGTTAAGCATGCAGTTTATTACAAATGGGCTTGGCCCATACAAACAACCAGGCCATAAATGAACTAATATGTTCTAGATATCAAATAGTGAGAAAGTTTAGTGACCACTTGGTGAACATATGTATTTCTTGTTTTATCTTTTAAGCACAAGAGAAAAAGACAGACATGATGGAAGCTTCAATTGACATATAAGCAACTTTAAACATGTCATTCATACACAAAAAAAGAATGTAATACAAAAGTTGGAATATTTACCTAGTAAGTGAACTTCTTGGCGCAAACTAATACCAATATTGTAACAAAGCTTTTAATCAGACCAAATCAACAAAAACAGCAGCAACACCCCCGAATTCATGCACCGAAACAAGCCTTTAAAGCTCCTATTTAAACCCCTAAACTTAAAGATTTATGCTCCAAAAGGCCTATGAAGTAAGAGGCTTTTTGGTTCTAAATCTCAAGTTTTTAAACTCACTGTTTTTGCTCTCAATTTAATGCTATTTCAGCTGGTTGTTGGTGTCAAATAAGGGTATTAAATGACCCTATTTATGTTGAAAATTGAAGCCAAAAGGTGGGGTGTGGACTTGTACAAAAGTACAAACCCGCACCCCTATACTTGAGTGTTTTTAGTCCCATTTTTTCAGCAAGAGTACATCAGTTGTTGGCCACTGTTTCAGCAGCTACAACTGTCCAAAAAGGGGCTGAAATAGTGTAAGGAAGTGTCCTTTAAAAGGACACTAAATACTCATCACACTAACTAAAGGAATTGAGACCAAACTAGGCAAACTAGATCAGCCCAACTAACTAAAAACTGAACTGAACAAACCTAAAGTCTTAGAGATGGTCACAGTGACCAAAGGATTTGTAAAACAGGAAGGAAATCTAACTAAAACAGTCTCAATTAACTCTTTAAAGTTCCACAGTAAGTCCAATGGCAAAACATGTACGAGAGGAAGGTTAAGCCAAGTAGTCATGCTCACACACGAACCAAAACACCATTCATGAATTCAAAACTCAAAGATATACTTGTTCCTACACATAACCGATAGCAAAACTAGACCTAACTCTAGACATGATTCCTATTTGAAACAACTGAATCCACACAAACCAAATCCAGTAACATGTGCTTTGACAAGTGAACAGATACCAGACAAACTTATGTTCAATTTCACTCTAAAGAAGCGGTTCAAGACACCACACAGAATAGTGAACAAATCCAAACACTTAGTCTAAGCAAATTCACAGTTGATAAACAGGTTTATTTTCATAATCATAGTAGAGGAAAAGTGACAAGAATATATCCAGAACTGATGATTTCATTTATGTCCCAACTAAACCAAAACTAAACGTATAGGATGATTTTAACACTAATTCTAGCAAAAACAACGATAACAGGGAAAACAAAGGGGGTTCTACTTCTAACCCGTCAAAGCCAAAACGTCAACGACGCTATGCTCGCTGCCTGGATCTATCAACATCACCATCATCGTTGCCTCGTCTCATAGCTGCCCGTTTAAACTAAATCAGCGTCACCACTACCTTCGCTGCGTCGCTACTGCCACTACTGCCTTCCCTAGTATTGAAAACAGCCCCCTCCTATCTCCATTACAACAATCGCTCATTACCACCATTGTCACCAAATCACCATCGCCGCAGCGAGAGCGACGCAGCGATGCCGCTGCCCTCGCTGCCTCCACCACTCATCCCCAAACAATCATCATCATCACCCATAACAAAAAACAAGCACCATACTCCCTCCAATGTTAACAGAGAAACAGCCCCTCCCATCGTTTCATCACAAAACCAAAACAGAAACAGAAAAGGGAAGCAAAATAAGACGAAGAAAAACAAAGAAAAAAAAAACAGAAAAAAAAAACAGAGAAACGGGTATGGGAGATAGGGTTTTGGGAGATGGGGTACAAGGGGTGACGAGGAAGGGTAAAGGGAAGGGAAAGAAGTAGAGAAAAACTAAAAACTCACCAGATTTGGAAGTTTGACCGAGCTTTGACCGTCGATCTACTATAAACCGTCGGGATTTTGAAGAAAATAATAGCGGAAATGGAACGAAGGGGCCGAGATCTTTAAGATGGTGTATTTTGGTATTTTTTCGGCCACCGAAGGTGGTGGCCGGCGGCCTCAGTGCGGTGGCCGACCGGTGGCTCCGCCGTGGAGCGATTTCCGGCGAGTTGAGAGAAAAATTTGGCATGGCTTGGCCAAGTCCAATGACTTTGGGGGTGTGAAAATGAGAAATGAGGGGTTTTTTTGTATATATAGTTTGGGTGTGGGCTTGGGTTAACATTTTGGGCTGATGGGTCTTGGCATTGGGCTACATATTTTTTTACATATAGCCACAAAAATGATTTATACACACACAACTAACTAAAATTAAACCACATATTTTACAACACCATCATATTTAAACTATAGAATCAAAACAATAAGCACGTAACAAGTGTTTTTTGTTAATTTTCAAATTTTAGCGTCCTAATTAGAAACAAATTTAGTTAAGAACAAACAGTAGAAGTCCAGAAAAATTGACGACGCGTCCTAAGAATCTAATACGAATATTTTGAGCATTTTTAATTTTGTGTGCCAAAATTAGGTGATTACAATAAGCATGTATAGTTACTTGTAAATTAAAGGAAAAATGTAAATGCAAAGTGCTTATATATCGAATACTTTCCGGTCGAGCCAGTAATTGATATTTAAACGATTTTAATCATGCAACAATAACAACTACATACACGGTGTCCTTACCCTCACCAAGGTGCAGAGGCTGTTTCCGGTAGACCCTCAACGATTTTAATCATGCAAATTTTATAATATATCAAGAATTCAGTTTAATATGAATACTTTTTCTTTTATATTTTAATATTACATAATTTTAAAGTGAATGTGAGCAACATTGGCTGCAAATGTGACACGTCTTAATGTTTTTATCTTTTTAAATAGAAGCTGTTGTCTCCTCATTTTTAGAGCTGCGAACAAATCAGGATGTTGTTGCCAGATGAAAATAATAGTTTGTAAAAGTTGTATAGAAATTCGATCACATATCTTCATTAATATGGCTAGAAAATCATTATCAATTTTATTGTCTACACCTATACAAAAATAATTAGTTATTTGTGTAAAATAATACTTTTATCCGTGAATTAATAAAGAAAAAATATTTTTTTAAATTGAATAAATTAAATGAATACGTATGAGACTGTTTTATTTTTTTATTGTCATATATATCCCCTAGTAATTAACAAAACAGAAAGTTATATATAAGATTTAAAAGATAATAAATTAGTCACTATTGCGTTTATTTATCAAAGTCTGGTCTAAGATTTTGATAGTATCTTCTTTAGACAATAAGTCGAAAATAAAGTAATAACACAAAAAGACAAGCTATACATAAAATCTAAAAAAAGAATCAACTAACAGTTGCTGGATTTATATATCAACATTTGGTCTAAGATTTTGATTTTTTTTTTAGAGAATAAGCCAAAAACAAAGAATGAACTAAAAAAAATAAATAAAGTTTAATTCACTCATTTGGCGTCAATTATATTTCTTACAATTGTTAGTTTCGATTTTTACTTTTGGTTATTTTTATTAAACCTTTTTTATTAATTTTAATGAAGGTAAAGTTACATCTTTGGATATGAAAAATTCTTGAAGTAATAGTTGGCTGGAAGGTTATTTTGGTATTTTGATTTTGCACCTTTAGAGGCTTCCCACTTATAGAATAGTAGTAGATGAGCCTGTTTGGATGAGCTTAAAAGTGGCTTATAAGATTATAAGTTGATTAATATATGTGTGGTAACTTAAAAATTTTGAACTTATAAGCCATAAGTGGCTGGTTATAAGTCACTTAAAATAAGGGCTAAGTGCACGAAAGGCCACTTTTGCCACTGGTCTTTGGGCACAGGCCACTAATACCAAAACATTTAGTTTGTGGCCACTTTTGCTTAAAGAGATAGAACTTCAGTCCAGAGGCCGGATTGAAGTTCAGTCCTTAAAGATTGAACTTCAATCCACGGCCATATGGACTGAAGTTCAGTCCAGTCCTTAAGATAGAACTTCAGTCCATGGCCATGGACTGAAGTTCAGTCCATAGCCATACCATGGACTGAAGTTCAGTCCATGGCCATATGAACTGAAAGTTCAGTCCTTAAGAGATGGAACTTCAGTCCAGGGGCCGTATGGACTGAACTTCAGTCAACTATTAGAACTTAAGTCAACATTTATTTAGTAAAGGCCCAAAAGTGGCCTCTAGTGTAAGACCAAAGAAAATAGTGGCCTCAAACTAAATACCAGTGTTAAAAGTGGCTGCTGGGCGAAATTTTTACTTAAAATAAGCTGCTATAAGCCCACCTAAAGCCACTTATGGCTTATAAGTCACAGGGAAATTTTGATCAGTAGCCATTTTTGGACGCGCTCATTAGGGACTATCCAGCGTTTTAAAATTCATTGAAGAATAGCCAAAAATTCGCGCGCACACTTAAGCTCCATTAGCGTTGGAAAAATATTGGGGCTTTGAACAAAACTTGTTCAAAGTCCAAGTATTTTGTTATGGGACTGAAGCTTGTTCAAATGTCCATAACAAAATAATCCCTTAACAAAATAATGGGACCTTGAACTAACATGTTCAAAGGTCCCATTATTTGGGACTTTATCCCATAACAAAATAATGGGATTTATTCCCATAACAAAGGTCCCATCAAAAGGGATAAATCCCATTATTTTGTTATGGAACTTTGTATATAAAGCTTCAGTCCCATAACAAAATGTTGGGGCTGTGGACAAAACTTGTTCACAGCCCCAGTATTTGTTATGGGACTGAAGCTTTATACAAAGTCCCATAACAAAATGCTGGGGCCTTGAACAAAACTTGTTCAAAGCCCCAGTATTTATACTGGGATTTGTTCAGAGGTGGCTATTTCTCAGCGAATTTATTTTTGACGGCTACAAATCAATTAGCGCGCGCCAAACAGGCCCCTACACGAAATTTTTACCTTAAAATAAGCTGCTATAAGCCCTGAAAATTTGATGACTAGCCAATTTTACACACGTTAAATGAGTTCCATCCACAGTTTCAAAATTCGTTGAGAAATAGCCAATAATGACTCACGTACATACAGGCTACTGTAATCACCCAATTTTGGCACGTAAATACCAAAATACGTACAATAGTTATTTTAATTGTTGTGTGATTCTTTTGGTAGATTCTAGCCTCTATTTAGCCGTTTCAATTTAATTTATTAGATAAAAATACCAGGAAATTAAAAAAAATATAATAGAATCATGTGTGTTAGTTTCAATACGACATTTTATGTGTTATTATGCCTTTACCTAGTAATTGATTAATATTTCGTGTTGGTTTTATCTTAATTAGCAATATAGGCTATTGGTTATTAATCAAAAGAAATTAGCCTATATCTGCGAGCCCATTTCCCTCTGACCCGGCCCAAAGCCTAGATATATAAACATTTCCTTTGCCATTTTTGGCATTTTTTGACATAAAACACTCAAAGGGGGAAATTATTGCCAAATTTCCCTCACCCCACCGGAAATCGCCCACCGTATAGCCACCGTTGCCCCGCCGTACTTCCGCCGATCGGCCGCCGCCGGCCACCACCTCCGGTGGCCGGAAAAAATACAAAGTTATACCATCCGACTCCTTTCGGCCTCCTAATTCCGTTTCCGCAACTATCTTCTTCAAATTCGTAACCGTTTGGTGTAGATCGGGCTTTGAAAGTCGACACTCCGGCGATTTTCTTTCTTTTCCGGTGAGTCTTTCTTTTTCTTTTCTCCTCATTCCCCCTTCACCCTCGCATCCCCATTTTCCCAAACCCCGTCCCCGTTTTTTCCCCCGTTTCCTTTCCTTCCATTTTTCTGTTTTCCTCTTCTTCTTCTTCTTATTTTCTTTTTCTTTTCTTTTAATAATGATGTTTTGGAGGGGCTGTGATGGTTGGCGTAGGGTGGAGGGGCTACGATGATTTGAACGGATGGGGTTTTGTATTTTGATTGTTCGTTTGGCGTCGATGTGGCTGTTTTGGTTGGGTATTAAACAACAAGTTGGTGTGGTGATGATATGGTATTATGCTTAGTGGTGTGTGTGATGACTGTTTTGGCTTTAGGGGTTTCGGATAGTGATGGATTTTTGGGAGGGGGTGCTGTCGCTGCTTGTTAACGGATTTGGCGTCGTTGTGTTGATCGCGATAGTGATTTTATTGAGGCAGCGGTTTTGGTTTGTGTTGATTTGTTTGGGAGTAGCAATGGATGATGCTGCAGCGAGGCGGTTTCGTTGTTTGATTGAAGCAGCGGCGAGGCAGTTTGGGTGACGTTGATGGCTCTAGAATGGCGCCGCAACAGCCATGGTAGGGCTGATACTGTGATGTTGAGGCAGCCTTGTGATGATTCAGGCAGTAAGCTTGCTCTGTTCCTATCGTTATCTTGAAATTAGACGTGCAATTAGGAAGAGCATGATTAGTTAGTTTTAGTGATGTGTTGGCCTGTTTCCTTGTCTACGGAACCATGATATTAACTTTTAAATGAAATTAGACATGACCATTATTGATGTATGGTGCAACCTGGCATTTGTTTATAGATTGCAGAATGAGTATGTCATTTTTGTTAGATTTAATTCAAGTCTATGGAATTTGTAAGAAAGCATGTTTGTCTTTGTTTTTGTTCAAACTGTCAAATTGTGTAGGCCTGTTTATATGCTTAAATGTTAGTTTGAAGATCATGTTAAACTGCCTGCCTCTGTTCATTCCCCATGTTTGATTCTAAGGATGTTCTTGTCTCATTTAGTAAGTGTGTCTGTTTGCGGGCAAGTATATGTCCCTTACTGATTTCTTTGTCAAAGGAAGGGTCCTCTGTATGAATTGTAGTTAGCATGGAGCATTGTTTAGGGTCAGGATTGGTGGGAACTTAGGAGACTTTGTTAGATAAATCTGAAAAGGTAGTTTTAGAATAGGAGTAATAAAGTAAAAATCTGAAATATATGGAAAGAGGGAGATTTGAATTTGGAGGAGTCAACAAAAATCTCCCTCATTAATGAGGGCAGATTTAGTAGGCTATAAAAGGGCATAAAATTTTGGCAAAAGAAGGACTCTTCCCATGCCAATGCCATTTTTAGTTAAAATCCAATTTTTGCATTTATGGCTTGGCATGCTTGTCTGAAGTTTTGAGAAAAGGGAGAGAAATTTGGGGCTTTGGACCCCCTTTAGCTGTACCCAACAGCTGACCTTTTTTCCCTATAAAAGAGAGTATTAACTCTCTCATTGAAGGCGGCCATATACACATTAAAGGGCTTCCAACTACCCTAGAACAACCAAAAAAAATTGTCTTCAGATCTTAAACAAAAAATAGCAAGAAAAATTATTTTCTTTTAAAGAAGGAAAAGGGGAAAGGGAGTGTCAGTATTCTCCCGACTCTCCCTACTATAGCACAACAGATGTTCTGAGAACCTTCCCAGGGTGTCCTCCGGCACCACCACCTCCGCCCAAACAGAGGTGTGCTTCACCCTTGGTCTCTGTTCCACCATTCACAGGCTTAGTTAGGACAGAGAGTCGTGGGAAGAAAGATGAAAGAGAACGAGGTCCAGGAAGGAGGGATGAGGAACGGTACAAACGGCTCCACTCACGCCATCGAGCCTTACAGAAGCAGCATTCGCAACACTACCCTTTACAAAATACAAAACATTCCATTCCTCCACTCCAAAAAGCGCGACCATATGCTCCAAATTTTTCATATCCGCAATGGACCGCGCCAGCCTCACAGCCCATATACCACACTCACCAAGCTCCACATAATCAATATCGGACTCCACCAGAATTTCCATATCGATCAAGAAGACCTTCTACTTTCATCCCAAGACCCGAATACAAGAAGGCGCGAGAAGAGAAAAAGAGAAAGCTCACGCCAATCGGGGAATCTTACACTAGTGTCTTCGAGAAGTTGCAGGCTTTGGATATGTTGAGGCCGATCTATGGGAATATGCATCCCACGGGAGAGGTTGATTATTCTCGCCGATGTCCTTACCATTCGGGCGCACCTGGGCATGACACAGAAGATTGCCACTATCTCAAGAAGGCGATCCAAGCTCTGATAGATAATGGTCAGATCCAAGTTGAGGGCTTAGATGCGCCAGATGTCAACCAGAACTCATTGCCCGTCCATGATGATGTGTATATGGTGGGAATGGTGGGTGTAGAAGATTTGAGAGTTGAATCTGCAACGCCGATAATATCTGTTGGTGAGGTGTCAGTTGGGGCCAATAAAATGCTAGTGACAATGAACTGTGTTCCTGAGATTGTGCTTGGGGTGGCAGACAAAATAAGGGTTGGAGAAATGAAGAGGATGAACATGTCTCTCGAGAAACCAATTCCATTCATCGGTTCCAAAGAAGTGAAGTCTACCCCAATGGAAGTTGGACAAAATGAGGAAAAGCAGAAGATCTTGCCAGATTCAGGGATTTTCTTTGGTATCAACATGGTACATTTTGGTGAAGGGCTCAATAATGCCTAACACAGGAAAACTATCCCCGACTTGCAATTGAGTGACTGTGAAATGTTGTAGCTTATTTTGCTAATCTTTCTGTGTACTTGGTTATTTAAGGGTTGTAATCCAAGTATATGTATTTTTCTCGTTATGATGTCAAACCCTTTTATCTTTCAAATTCAATGAAAAGCAAGACATGTTCTTGTCTCCTTATTCTATCTCTTTACTTTTCTGATTTTTGTTCCTTATTTCTTTCTGTAGCTATGTTTCTGATGGCCTTAATAACATGACATGCATGCTGAAATCACGCCCTGATCTAAACACACAGTTTAACTTGGTCTCAATAAATCAACCAAAAGTTGAGAAAATACATGTTGGTGGGTGGAGTGATTATGAAGTAACAGTTGAGGAGGTAGATGATATGGAAAGGACGGATACCGAAGAAATGTTTGAGAAAGAATATGATGAGGAGGGAGCTGAAAGTGAAATAAATGGGGAATTAGAACAGTTTGAGAACAAGCCTAAGCCCAATCTAGATGACACAGAAAATATAAATTTGGGAACCCCCGACGATGTTAGGGAAACCAAGATAAGCATGCATACAGTACCGAAAGTGAAAAGTGACATAGTCCAAGTCTTGCTTGACTATAGAGATGTGTTTGCTTGGTCATATGATGACATGCCCGGTTTGAGCACAGATTTGGTGGTTCACAAGTTGCCAATTAATCCTGGTTTCCCTCCGGTCAAGCAGCTACGGAGGAAATTCAAGACAGAAATGAGCAAGAAAATCCATGAGGAAATCATGAAGCAGCTATCTGCGAAGGTGATACAATCTCTTCAGTATTCCACTTGGTTGGCCAATGTTGTGTCGGTGCCGAAGAAAGATGGGAAGACAATAATTTGTGTTGACTATCAAGATTTGAACAAGGCCAGTCCCAAGGATAATTTTCCTTTGCCTAATATTCACATTTTCATAGACAATTGTGCTAAACACGAGATCCAATCTTTTGTGGATTGCTATGCCGGATATCACCAGATCCTGATGGATGAGGATGACGCCGAGAAGACAGCATTCACCACGCCCTGGGGAACCTTTTGTTACAGGGTCATGCCGTTCGGCTTGAAGAACGCTGGGGAAACATACATGAGAGCCATGATAACCGTCTTCCATGATATGATACACAAAGAAATTGAGGTGTATGTGGATGATGTGATAATCAAATCAAGAACGGTAGAGGATCATGTTAAAGACCTCAGGAAATTCTTTGAAAGCCTCAGAAGGTACAATTTGAAGTTGAACCCGGCCAAATGTGCGTTCGATGTTCCAGCTGGAAAGTTGTTGGGTTTCATTGTTAGCAGGCGGGGCATTGAATTGGATCCTTCAAATATCAAGGCTATACAAGAGTTGCCTCCGCCAAAGAACAAGAAAGAAGTTATGAGTTTTCTCGGAAGATTGAACTACATCAGTAGGTTCATCGCTCAACTCACCACCACGTGTGAGCCAATCTTCAAGCTGCTAAAGAAAGATGCTGCAGTTAAGTGGACTGAGGAATGTCAAGCGGCCTTTGACCAAATCAAGCAGTACCTGTCAAATCCACCAGTGTTGGTTCCGCCGGAGCCAGGACGGCCTTTGTTCCTCTATCTGTCGGTGATAGACAATTCATTTGGTTGTGTACTGGGGCAACATGATGCCACAGGGAAAAAAGAACAGGCAATCTACTACATGAGCAAGAAGTTCACGGATTAGGAGGTCAAGTACACTTTGCTGGAAAGAACGTGTTGTGCCCTCACATGGGTAGCACAGAAGCTGAGGCATTATTTGTTGTCATACACTACTTACCTCATATCCCGGATGGATCCACTAAAGTACATTTTTTCAAAGCCTATGCCAACAGGAAGGCTTGCCAAGTGGCAAATGTTACTCACAGAGTTAGACATAGTTTATGTCACCAGAACTGCAATGAAAGCCTAGGCTTTGGCTGATCATTTGGCCGAAAATCCAGTGGATGATGAGTATGAACCTCTTAAGACATACTTTCCTGATGAAGAGGTAGGCACAATCGAGGAGTTGCCTTCTGAAGATGATCATTATTGGAAGCTCTATTTTGATGGGGCCTCTAACTCCAAGGGCGATGGTATTGGGGCTGTTCTCATATCCCCGACAGGTCACTATTATCCGGCGGCTGCGCAACTTCGTTTCTGGTGTACCAATAACACGGCAGAATATGAAGCTTGCATCATGGGTCTACGCATGGCGATAGACATGGACATCAAAGAACTACTAGTGCTTGGAGATTCTGACCTACTAGTACATCAAATCAAGGGTGAATGGGAAACTCGAGATGTGAAACTCATCATGTATAAGCAGTATTTGGAAGATCTTTGCCAAAGATTTGATTCGATTGAATTTAGGCATATCCCAAGAATGCACAATGAGTTGGCTGACACTTTGGCTACATTAGCATCCATGCTTAGTCATCCTGACCAAACTCATATTGATCCTCTCGAGATTCAAGTTAGGGATCAACATGCTTATTGCAACATGGTTGAAGAAGAACTTGATGGCGAGCCATGGTACCTGGACATCAAAAACTACATCAAGAATGGAGAGTATCCAGCGCTGGCAGAGAGCAATCAGAAAAGAACCCTCCGCCATCTTGCAAATGGTTTCTTTTTAAGTGGAGGGGTGTTGTACAAGAGAACCCCAGATCTGGGACTGTTGAGATGTGTGGACGCACAAGAAGCCTCAAGAATTCTCAACGAGGTGCATTCTGGAATCTGTGGGCCACACATGAATGGCTATGTGTTAGCCAAGAAGATCTTAAGAGCAGGTTATTTTTGGCTCACCATGGAGCGAGATTGCATAGGGTTCGTACGGAAATGCCACCAATGTCAAGTGCACGGCGATCTGATACATTCACCTCCCTTAGAGCTCCACACGATGTCCGCTCCTTGGCCTTTCATAGCATGGGGAATGGATGTCATTGGCTCGATAGAACCAAAGGCATCGAATGGGCATAGATTTATTTTGGTCGCCATCGACTATTTTACTAAGTGGGTGGAAGCAGTGACATTCAAGTCGGTAACCAAGAAAGCTGTGGTCGACTTTGTTCATTCGAACATCATTTGCTGATTCGGTATCCCCAATACCATCATCACTGACAATGGGGCCAATCTAAACAGTCATTTGATGAGAGAGGTATGTGAAAGGTTCAAAATTGTGCATAGAAACTCCACACCATACCAGCCAAAAGCAAATGGCGCGGTCGTAGCTGCAAACAAAAACATCAAGAAGATCCTTCGAAAAATGGTGGAAGGATCTCGAGATTGGCATGAGAAGTTTCCATTTGCTCTTCTGGGTTATCGCACAACTGTTCGCACCTCAATAGGCACGACCCCCTATGAACTGGTGTATGGGACTGAAGCGGCCAGTCCTGCAGAAGTTGAAATACCATCCTTAAGAATCATTGTTGAAGCTGAGATCGAGGACACTGAATGGGTCAAATCCCGCTTGGAACAATTGGCTTTTATCGACGAGAAAAGGCTAAATGCAGTATGTTATGGTCAACTATATCAGAAGAGAATGGCCAAAGCATACAACAAGAAAGTGCGCCAACGCAAGTTCAGTGAAGGCCAGGTAGTCTTGAAGCGCATCTTTCCACATCAGGAAGAAGCGAAGGGAAAGTTTGCTCCAAATTGGCAAGGACCGTATGTGGTGAAGAATGTGTTGCCCAATGGTGCTCTATTCTTGACAGACATCGAAGGCACGATGGCTGAAATGATTGTTAATGCTGATGCAGTGAAGAGGTACTACATTTGATGTCCTTGGATTGGGATAGTGAAAGTCTTTGTTTCCCTTATCCAGATGATGTATCCCTTTTGTTAGCCTTTGCCTTTGTATTGCTTTTGTGAACCCTTATTGGGAATCCTGTAATTGTAATGAAATGAAATGAATGAAAAAAAGATTCAAAACAACAAATTTTGGCATTAAGTTGCCAGAGCTACGTCTGATCTGATTCCTCTCAAAAGGATACGTAGGAAACCATTCTGGTGCGGTCGAAATAGGGGAAAGTTCCATTTTTCCCTATCGCATATTGACGCAAAAGCTTCCCTCCAAGTTTGCGGCCAAATTCGAAGAAAATCCAAATCCGCAGTTTCTGCTAAACTGGGGCAGAAGTTTGTTTTTATTTTATTTCGTCAATAAAATAAAAACAAACTTCTATTATTCTTACCATCTTTTCACATGCTCATGAGACATTCGGCATTTCAGTCTCGAAATCTGGAAGAGGCTCAGAACGCCTAAGACATTATCATCAACAAAAAGAAAAAAAAAGGAAGAAAAGAAAAAAAAAGAAAAGAAATGAAGTCTTGCCGGTGAAAACCTGAAAGGGCGCCGCATGACAAACAGTGAGATAAAAGAACAAAGAGAGAGGTTAGTTGGTGAAAACCCCAAAAGGGGCACCACTAGCCGAATGAGGGTCTTCATAAATGTCATCGAGATGGATTTGGAAAGTAGTCATGGCCAAATGTTCTAACTGGGGAAAGGTCGAAGAAGAACTATTGTGAATGATCAGGGTTTGAGGACCAGAAGCATGTCACGTTTATTAGGGTCATCGCTTCCACCTCCAGATAAGTTTCTTTTACATCTCCAAAGGGACATCATTTCGTTCAGAGTCCTTTGTCCGGAATCTTTCCCATTGTTCACTTTTCAATCAAAATAACATCAAAACGAGCAAAAGAAAGTTTTGCAAAAAATTGTTTACCTGTTTTGCAGTTGTGCCAGAGCATGGTCAGGACCCCCTGGATAATGGAAGCCAAATCAACTCTCGATCGCAAAATTGAGGCGTTGAGAATTTGCACCATGAAAGAGATCATCAGACGATAGGCAGATTTCAAGATCATCAAATCTCGCCCGAGCACCAATTTCAAGAGTGACAATGTCAATTTTCAAGTCAGAAGCAGCATTCATAACGGAGTAGTTTACTTAAGATGTCGAGGCACCCACCTGAAGAATGAGGGAGCAGTTTATTTAAGAAGTCGAGGCACCCACCTGAAGAACGAGGGAATATAACTTTCAAGTCAAGGCACCCACCTGAAGAATGAGGGAGCAGTTTATTTAAGAAGTCGAGGCACCCACCTGAAGAACAAGGGAATATAACTTTCAAGTCAAGGCACCCACCTGAAGAATGAGGGAGCAGTTTATTTAAGAAGTCGAGGCACCCACCTGGAGAATAAGGGAGTAGTTGTAAAGAAGTCGAGGCACCCACCCGAAGAATGAGGGAGTAGTTTATTTAAGATGTCGAGGCACCCACCTGAAGAATGAGGGAGTAGTTTATTTCGGATGTCGAGGCACCCACCTGGAGAACGAGGGAGTACTTTAAAGAAGTCGAGGCACCCACCTGAAGAATGAGGGAGTAGTTTATTTAAGATGTCGAGGCACCCACCTGGAGAATGAGGGAGTAGTTGTAAAAAAGTCGAGGCACCCACCTGAAAAATGAGGGAGTAGTATTAAGAAGTCGAGGCACCCACCTGGAGAATGATGGAGTAGTCTTAAAGTCGAGGCACCTACCTGGAGAATGGGGGAGTGATTTTAAGAAGTCCACGCACCCACCTGAAGAACGAGGGAATCCATTCTGTAAAGAGGGAAGACCCACCTGAGCCAAGATTGGGGGTTTATCTTTCTACAAAGAGCAAGACCCACCTAACCAAGAGCGGTGGTTTTATTTTCAAATAGTGAGGGGAGCAAGAACCAAGAAGCTCATCTCGGGAAGCATGAAGACTTAGAATAGGAATTGTAACTTTACATTTTTCAATGTTGTACTTTCATTTTCTCTGTAAAGCAATGACCGCCAATCAGCAAGCAACCAGTGACCAGCAACAGCAACTCTAGTGTGTCAAAAGTGTCTGGTGTTAGTCCGGGTATGTCTAGGAGCGTCGAGTCAGTCCCAGATACCGCACGTGAAGAACTACACTGATCTGATTCCATAGTCCGGGGATATGTAGGTAGCCTTGTTCTTGGTTAGAACCAAAGGTCAAGGTACGGTCACCTTTTGCATGTTCTCGGCTAGAACCAAAAAGCCAAAATTAGTTGTCGATTACGTCTTTGTCCGAAAACTCTTCATGTTCTCGGTCAAAGAGGGGCAGCTGTAATCACCCAATTTTGGCACCTAAATACCAAAATACGTACAATATCTATTTTAATTGTTGTGTGATTCTTTTGGTAGATTCTAGCCTCTATTTAGCCGTTTCAATTTAATTTATTAGATAAAAATACCAGGAAATTTAAAAAAAATATAATAGAATCATGTGTGTTAGTTTCAATACGACATTTTATGTGTTATTATGCCTTTACCTAGTAATTGATTAATATTTCGTGTTGGTTTTATCTTAATTAGCAATATAGGCTATTGGTTATTAATCAAAAGAAATCAGCCCATATACGCGAAGCCATTTCCCTCTGACCCGGCCCAAAGCCTAGATATACAAACATTTCCTTTGCCATTTTTGGCATTTTTTGACATAAAACACTCAAAGGGGGAAATTATTGCCAAATTTCCCTCACCCCACCGGAAATCGCCCCACCGTATAGCCACCATTGACCCGCCGTACTTCCGCCGATCGGCCGCCGCCGGCCACCACCTCCGGTGGCCGGAAAAAATACAAAGTTATACCATCCGACTCCTTTCGGCCTCCTGATTCCGTTTCCGCAACTATCTTCTTCAAATTCGCAACCGTTTGGTGTAGATCGGGCTTTGGAAGTCGGCACTCCGGCGATTTTCTTTCTTTTCCGGTGAGTCTTTCTTTTTCTTTTCTCCTCATTCCCCCTTCACCCTCGCATCCCCATTTTCCCAAACCCCGTCCCCGTTTTTTCCCCCGTTTCCTTTCCTTCCATTTTTCTGTTTTCCTCTTCTTCTTCTTATTTTCTTTTTCTTTTCTTTTAATAATGATGTTTTGGAGGGGCTGTGATGGTTGGCGTAGGGTGGAGGGGCTGCGATGATTTGAACGGATGGGGTTTTGTATTTTGATTGTTCGTTTGGCGTCGATGTGGCTGTTTTGGTTGGGTATTAAACAACAAGTTGGTGTGGTGATGATATGTTATTATGCTTAGTGGTGTGTGTGATGACTGTTTTGGCTTTAGGGGTTTCGGATAGTGATGGATTTTTGGGAGGGGTACTATCGCTGCTCGTTAACGGATTTGGCGTCGTTGTGTTGATCGCGATAGTGATTTTATTGAGGCAGCGGTTTTGGTTTGTGTTGATTTGTTTGGGAGTAGCAATGGATGATGCTGCAGCGAGGCGGTTTCGTTGTTTGATTGAAGCAGCGGCGAGGCAGTTTGGGTGACGTTGATGGCTCTTGAATGGCGCCGCAACAGCCATGGTAGGGCTGATACTGTGATGTTGAGGCAGCCTTGTGGTGATTCAGGCAGTAAGCTTGCTCTGTTCCTGTCGTTATCTTGAAATTAGACGTGCAATTAGGAAGAGCATGATTAGTTAGTTTTAGTGATGTGTTGGCCTGTTTCCTTGTCTACGGAACCATGATATTAACTTTTAAATGAAATTAGACATGACCATTGTTGATGTATGGTGCAACCTGGCATTTGTTTGTAGATTGCAGAATGAGTATGTCATTTTAGTTAGATTTAATTCAAGTCTATGGAATTTGTAAGAAAGCATGTTTGTCTTTGTTTTTGTTCAAACTGTCAAATTGTGTAGGCCTGTTTATATGCTTAAATGTTAGTTTGAAGATCATGTTAAACTGCCTGCCTCTGTTCATTCCCCAAGTTTGATTCTAAGGATGTTCTTGTCTCATTTAGTAAGTGTGTCTGTTTGCGGGCAAGTATATGTCCCTTACTGATTTCTTTGTCAAAGGAAGGGTCCTCTGTGTGAATTGTAGTTAGCATGGAGCATTTTTTAGGGTCAGGATTGGTGGGAACTTAGGAGACTTTGTTAGATAAATCTGAAAAGGTAGTTTTAGAATAGGAGTAATAAAATAAAAATCTGAAATATATGGAAAGAGGGAGATTTGAGTTTGGAGGAGTCAACAAAAATCTCCCTCATTAATGAGGGCAGATTTAGTAGGCTATAAAAGGGCATAAAATTTTGGCAAAAGAAGGACTCTTCCCATGCCAATGCCATTTTTAGTTAAAATCCAATTTTTGCATTTATGGCTTGGCATGCTTGTCTGAAGTTTTGAGAAAAGGGAGAGAAATTTGGGGCTTTGGACCCCCTTTAGCTGTACCCAACAGCTGGCCTTTTTTCCCTATAAAAGAGAGTATTAACTCTCTCATTGAAGGCGGCCATATACACATTAAAGGGCTTCCAACTACCCTAGAACAACCAAAAAAAATTGTCTTCAGATCTTAAACAAAAAATAGCAAGAAAAAGTATTTTCTTTTAAAGAAGGGAAAGGGGAAAGGGAGTGTCATTTTGTGGCTGTTTTGTTGCTGGAACTTTTGTTGGATCTGTTGTTTGAAGGGTGTTGCTGGGCTGAGTCTTTGCAAAATTTTGAGAGTTACTTCATTAGGTATTTACTTCCTACCTTTCTTTTTAGTACACGTGAATTATGTATGTTATGTTTAAGATTCAATACGTTAGAAATTTGATATATTAAATGTGATATTTTTAAGAGATCCGTTGTTCTTTTTTTTTTTTGTTGTTTTTATGTATAGAAATCATTATTTCCTTTTTGATTTTTTGTAGTCTTAAACTCATATGCTAGATTTAAAATATTAGATGTAAAAGACCAATTGTTTAAGAAAAAAAATAACTGAAAAAATAAAGCGTACAGCAACATTTATATTTTCGTGGCCTTGTAACTAAAGTTTGGGCAAGTTTAAATGATGTTAGACCAGTACCCTTCCTGTCAAAAATTTAAAAAAAAAAATAATGACCAACAATGCAAAATCTCACGAAATGCAAAAAACTCAAGAAGTTTTTGTAAATCTGGCCAATGTTGAAACAAATAGGCAAGTGGGACATTCTGTGCAAAACAGTTGTAAAGCAGGTAGGCTGCAAATTTCAATATGGCGTAAAAATAGGCAGTTGGGCTTTAGCCCAAAATTGCAAACTTGACCCAAATCTAAAGCCACTTTAATAAAATTAGCAACCAATAGTAGAATATAAAAGGAATAGACATCCTTAAGATATCGAACAAAGGAATTTGTATATTTTCATTGTGTTAAAATTATAGTCCGTTAATGTTTAGTCTAAGTATAAGTAAACAACATTGATACGGATTAAAGTGAAGATACGGGCTAGGCAAGTCAAGATAAAGTCATAAATAGAAAGTGCTCTAGTTATTTTAAATACATAATCAATTAAAGTATGATTTATTTAAATCGGAAGATCTCGAACGGGTGCAGTGCCTGCGCGACCATATCCGGCTTAAATAAATTACAATTGTACATATTGAATTAAGTCGTATTTAAATAAAAAGAAAAAGAGTTGAAAGTAAATGCGATACATATAATAAAATCAAGCTAAATTATGAGTTCGTGTTTGACCAAAAAAATAATACAATAATAAAAAATAAATTTGGAGACTCAAATCAAGGTTGATAAGGTTTCGAACGGGTGAAGTGCCTGCGCGAAAATGTTCGGCCGAGTCACTGAAACAAAAAACAAAAATAAAATAAATAATAATAATAAATCAAAGCGTAGCAAAGGAAAATAAATAAAGGCATGTACAATAAATATTTCATATAGCCGGAATGCGTCAATAAAAGCAACTGTGCTCGACACAGGACTCGAGGGTGCCTAACCCCTTCCCGAGAGTCAACCGAGATCCTTACCCGGAACTCTAACGCAGACCACTAACGAGTCATAGGTGTTCCAAGGTACCCTTTTGGGCCTTGAAACACCGTCACTTCCTTAAATGGAAACCCTAACTCGGGATAGCGCCAAATAATCATAAAAATCCCATAAGCGCTTTCCTAAACCCGAAACGCCCTCCCAAAAGCGGGCGCGCGGAAAAAAGGGGTGTGACAGCTACTGCCGCTAACTACAACCCATACATTGAATTTACTGAACCACCCTTAAAAACTTACAGCTCAACAATAAATACAAATCACGCGTAAAAAAAAAACAGAGCAAAGCACACATTCTCTCAACTCTCCAGATCATCATCGTCTCTCTCCGGAAGTTTCAAATTCAAACTGTAAAAGGTAATTTCAGCTGCGTTTTCTCAGTTTCTGCGATGTTTCTGTGCTGAATTTCAGTTATTTTGCGGTAATATATCTGTGTTTGTAACTGTAAATGAATGATTTGAAATAAAAATTCGTCTTTATGATATCATTTGTACGCGAATTAACTGTTATATATAATTAATATGAATCTGAATTAAATTCAAAAGTGTATGCAGCACTAGGTGCTGGGGGTTTGTGTTCCATTGAAGCAAAGCCCCGTTATAATATCCTGTAACTATGATTATATTTTAGCATACCACTTCAAAATCACCTGTTATCAAGCATTAAATGCTGGAGATTAGTGTTACGTTGAAGCAAGGTCCCATTACAATATTCTGTAACTATGTATTTTAGCATATAGAGCTGCACTTCAAAAAATCCCCCCTGTTATCCAGCATTAAATGCTGGAGATTAGTGTTACGTTGAAGCAAGGTCCCATTACAATATCCTGTGGCTATGTATTTTAGCATATAGAGCTGCACTTCAAAAAATCCCCCCTGTTTTCCAGCATTAAATGCTGGGGATTAGTGTTACGTTGAAGCAAGGTCCCATTACAATATCCTGTGGCTATGTATTTTAGCATATAGAGCTGCACTTCAAAAAATTCCCCCTGTTTTCCAGCATTAAATGCTGGATATTAGTGTTACGTTGAAGCAAGCTCTCATTACAATATCCTGTGGCTATGTATTTTAGCATATAAAGCTGCACTTCAAAAAATCCCCCCCTGTTTTCCAGCATTAAATGTTGGGGATTAGTGTTACGTTGAAGCAAGGTCCCATTACAATATCCTGTTGTCCAGCACTAAATGCTGGGGCTTAGTCTTACGTTGACGAAAAGCCCCCATTACAATATCCTGTAGCTATGGTATATTTTAGCATATAGAGCTGCACTTCAAAAATCCCCCTCCCATGTATAATTATCCATTATACTATGGAAATGTATATTTAGCTTATAGGTTGGCAGTTCTTAAGCTTTCATTATTAAGCTACAATTACAGTATTTTACCATGTGGTTTTGTTTGTCACTTAGTTTAGTATTTTTACTGTGTTTATAACTACAGGTGATGGCTAAACAGTGTATTGTTCTTGCATTCAATGGGAAATGGACACCAGATTATAAGTACATAGATCATGAGACAAGGATTTTTCTGCATACTGAAACAGATACATTTGAAGATTTCAGAAAAACCTTTGGAAAAAGATAGATTTAGATGAAGAACATTTTGAGACATTCATATGGTTTGATATGGAACTTGGAACAAGCAAAGGCGTCCCTATAAAAAATACCGATGATTTAATCAGCTGTTTACACTTGATGAAGAACAATTCCGAGTATAGGAGTAGACGTTTCATAGTTGACATTACACAACGATCTCCACAGTCTGAGAGAGTTGATTACGCTGAAGGGCAAATGATAATGCAAATAGACAACGATGATGTTTTTGAAGTGATAATTTTAACACCTCCGTCTGTCGAAGCTGTAGCAGTAGATCAACAGTTAATGCATGCTGAAAACACAGAACAACAGTTTGTAAATCTTCAACTTCCTGAGACATCAAGTGCTGGAAAAAAGATAAAGAGGTATTCAAGGAAGAAAATAAGAGAATCTCCTCGTCCAATACTAAAAGAAAATGCAGATTTGGATGACGTCAAGGTTGGATCAATTTTTTTAAACAAACAGTGTGTCACTAAATGTTTCCAGACAAGTGAAATTGCACACCATTTTGAATTCAAGGTTGTGAGATCAAGCACAACGAGATATTCACTAGTGTGCATGAATGAAAAATGTGAGTGGAGTGTTCGATCTTGCAGAATTAAACAGTCCACACTGTTCAAAATACTGAAGTTTGAGAAGAATCACACTTGCTCAGTGGATGATAGAAAAAGAGACCAAAAACATGCTACGTCAAAGATTGTTCGAGATCAGATAGTTGAGAATCTGAGAGACGATAATTATCATGTTAAGCCTAATTTTGTTGTTGCAGAGATTAGAAGGAAAATGGGAGTTGTAATCTCTTATAATAAGGCATGGCGTGCTATAAAATAAGGAGAGTCTTTAATTAGAGGGACGCCTGAGGAGAACTTTCAGAAGTTACCAGCATATTTATATGTGCTAAGAGACATCAATCCAGGCTCACACGTTGCTCTTCAAAGAGATGGTGAGAACAGGTAAAAAAAATATAATGTGTACTTATATATTTTTGTGTAGAATTCCACAAATGCTGATTAAAAAAAGCCTGTGAGACTGCACTGTTATTTGTTGGAGTCCCCGTCACAAAATGCTGTGACGTGGTAATTATGTATAAGTAAGGTTCCAGTACTAGAACCTGAGACTCAAAAATTTTAACATGCAATTCAATGATAACACTGCAATTCTATTATCCAGGTTCAAATATATGTTTTTTGCTTGTGCGGCATCTATCAAAGGCTGAAAATATTGTAGACCTGTGATAGTTGTCGATGGAACATTCCTCAAGGGGAGATATTCACGCACACTATTGGTTGCAGTGACGAAGATGCAAATAACCAAATCTTCCCACTTGCCTTTGGAGTTATGGACTCAGAAAATAATCTGGCAGACAATTGGTTCTTTAGGCAGTTGCGCATTGCATTTGGTTGCCGTGAGAATTTACTGTTCCTTTCAGATCGTAATCCTGCAATTGCAAATGGGATTACAAATGTATATCCTGAATGTGCACATGGGATCTGTGTATATCATCTGGAAAAGAACCTTAACAAAAGGAACGTGAGTCCTGCAGTGATAAGTATATTCAATAGTGCATGTCGAGTCTACACGATTGCAGAGTTTAAAACAGACATGAACCAAATGAAATAAACGGATAGGGCAACCTATGATTACCTCATGGAAAAACCACCAGAGAGATGGACTAGAGCTTGCTGTCGAAATCGAAGATATGACATGATGACATCAAATATTGTGGAATCCATGAATAATGCTCTGTTACATGCTCGGGGAAAATCAATACTGTCAATGGTGTACAACATAATGAACAAGCTACAGACCTGGTTTTATGAGAGACGGAAGAGTGCGCAGGATATTTTCTTTGCAACATCAAAATGGACAGATGATGAATTGAAAAAAATAAAATAAAAAAAGCATACAGAATGAATGTGAGTATATCAACTAATACAGTTATTTTTGGATGTGATTGTGTTATGTCAATGATAATTCATGAAGTCCCAGGTTTTGTGCTGGGACTACATGGTATGCAAAAGCAGGGGATCCAGTAAATTGCAGCATTATATCTGTTATGCTAGTTATTTATTTATTTTTCTTTTTACTAAATAAAAACTAGTCAAGTAGTCTTATACATTACATTTTTACAGGTTGACCGGACTACGGATCAAAGCTTTAAAGTAACATATGAAGGGAGAGAATTCATTGTTTGTTTGAAGAAGAAAGAATGTCAATGCCTCAAGTTCCAGATGGATGAAATGCCTTGTGAACATGCACTTGCTGCCATAGACAGAGTGCACCTAAACAAGTCGGAATATTGCTCTATATGGTATAAAAGAGAAATATGGTTAAAACAGTATGAAGCAGAAATCAACACTGTTGGACATGAAGAATCATGGGTTGTACCTGATAGCATTAAAGAAGAGATAACAAAACCCCCAGATTTCAAGCTTAAGGCAGGTAGAAGGCAGGAGAAAAGATTTGTCTCGACTGCAGAATATGTGAGACAAAAGGGGAAACAGTGTGGAATATGTAGAAAGCGTGGACACAACAGGACATCCTGCAGACACACTCCAGTACTTCAACCATATTCAAAGAAACATAACTCCCAATAAAAACAATAGGTATGTTTCTCTATTTGCATTTTATTTTTTAATTCTATTTTAGTGCAATTCAACACACAAAGCTACTATGTTAATTTTTTTTTTTTTTTTTTTTGTGTGTTTTTCAGTTAAGAATCTCGTCGTCACTAGATAGATAGAAGACCATTCTTCTCTATTTTCATCCAGTCGCAACAAATCTGAAGTCAAACGGGACTATTCACTTATAGAGAACTTTTTTTTTTTTAAATTTTACTTCCTCTGTATTCTTTAACAAGAATTATTATATATAAAAAATACACTTTTCATTTATTGCTGTGCAAAATAGTTGACTTAATTTATCTATTTTCTAGTTTTTTTACTTATTGAACAACAAACATTTTGATCTTACTTAAATAATAAAAATACAGTACTTAGAAACACAGTTTTTAATACGAAAAAAGATTGTTCATAATTCATGCACAGCTCAAAAACTTAAAAATACAGATGAAATAAAAACACAAACAAACATCCCCACATTAACTGAAAAAACATAAAAACTACTAAAACTTATTCAATCACAATAGGCTTCTGGGCTGATCCTACATCTTCGTCACTGCTGCCATCATCATCATCGTCGTCGTCATCATCATCATCATCATCATCATCAACATCATAAACATTGTGGTGGCCTACTAATGAAATTTCAAAACCCATAGTGGTAACACCGTTGTAAACCTCATGAACAACGTGATTAAACCGAAGCATATCACCCAGTCTGTAGCCTTTACGCTGAAGCATCTCCTTCCATCTATTGCACAACCTTGAATGTCCCTTTCCAGCCTTGAACTTCATTTCATAATCAGTGTCATCATTTTCACAAAGTAAAAGTGCACTTCCATTGACCTTTGGCAGCTTCTCTTTCCAACTCTCTGGAAAGATCTGAAAAAATAAACTTTCACAGTTAATACAAAAAAAACATTGAAAAATTAGATGAATAAAAACATAAAAAATAATTTGGTAATTTTTTTAACATACAAAATCATCTCTTTGGAAGTATGATTTTGTTATTTCCATAGTGAAACTGCCTAGTTCCTCCCAACGGTCGTCCTCCATATTATTGTTTGGATGAAAAATAAATTAGTTGCAATCTTGTTGTTGTTTGCTTCAACTGCAAAGCCTTATTTATAGGCTAGGAGTTAATAACTTTTGTTCAACTGTTATGGTCAAAGAGAATATGTATAGTCGAAAATAGATTAAATATCACTATAAATGTAGTCAAAAAAGCTGTGTTTCTATGTTCTTCCCTATGTTTCTTCCAGTTCAAGGTCTTCTCGTATGCCAATGTTATCCTGATAAAATGCTGGTACCCGAGATATCTGCGGACACACTCTTAAAAACTGGAACAGCTTCTATATTTACATGTGCCTTAAACTACTGGCCCCAGCATAAAAATCTGGGGATTAGCATTATGTTGAAGCAAAGTCCCATTACAATATCCCGTAGCTATTCAAAATCACCCCCTGTTGTCCATCATTAAAATGCTGGGACTTAGTATTACGTTGAAGCAAAGTCCCATTACAATATCCTGTAGCTATACTACATTTATCAACACAAGAGTTGTTACTTGTCACCTTAAATACCTACTAATGGAAATGGTCCATTCCAGACAAAATATTAAGAGGGGGGGGAAGAAAAGAGGAACTCAAAATTCGTCTGGACGATGCAAATTAAACGCGTATGGTATGAAAGAGAAGGGTTTTTGCCAGGAAGTTCTAATCAGAAATGCTGAGGCATGTATTGCTAGGACTATACATAAACATTATTTAAGACTCAACATTTTACATACAACACAAAAGGCAAAACTTACAGCCAATTTCATTAACAGTGACATAAAAATTACATAAAAGCATACTTCTAAAAACACAAAAGAAGTATCCTCAAGTACAAGAAAAGATAAATTACACTTGTCTCACGCAAATGTTAAGGCTGTCTGTTTGCATTTTTAAATACATATGAAAAAAATTCCTAATATGTGAAAGAACAACAATAGATAATAAATCAAATTAAAACATTGTTTATTCTCCATAATTCCTAAACACGGGCTCCCTGGCCCTCCATTGTGCAATTGTAGGGGATCTGCCATCACCTTAAGCAATTCCATCAGTTTTTCATAATATTGTCGATGCGTGTACCTTAAATTCCACAACTCATCTTCAATTTACTTTCTGAATTTGTTCAAGGATTCCACCTCCTTCTTCAGATATTCAAAACGCCAACAGAGGTCTCTTGGTATTGAAGGCAAGTTAGTAACATGCCTTTGAGTTGATGGTCCATGACCATTCTGCAAAACCTGGATGGTCCGTGGCCATTCTCCATAGATACTTTTTGATCAGATAGTATTTAAAAAAATTTCATTTTTTTTCCTTCAATAACAAAAATGACAGATTGGATTCATGTCTATCTGTTTTATGGGTGGGAATTTATATACATTAGCATTTGTTCGTAAGAGTCACTTCTAGAAATTCTGAAAAGGTATAATGTATATTTTGTCATAAGTTCTGATAAGTCACACTGTTTACAATGGATCACACTGTTTAACATGATTTTGAATTACTTTGTGTGTTGTCCAGCATTAAATACTGGGGTTTATAAAGTTGGACTTCAAAATCACCCCCGTTGTCCCAGCATAAAATGCTGGGATTTGGTGTTACATTAACCCAAAGCCCCATAACAATATCCTGGGCTTGGTGTAAAATATGTTGGGGCATATATTGTTGGGACTGTACATAAACATTATTTAATATACAACATTTTACACACAAACAAAGGCAAAGTTACAGCCATTTTCATTAACAGTAATATAAACATTACATAAAAAGGATACTTCTAAAAACACAAAAGAAGTATCCTCAAGTAGAAGAAAAGATAAATTACACTTACTTCACATTGAAGCATAAAAACAGAACACTGCGAAACACATAAAAAAAATACAGTAAAACATTAATGATTATTAAGGAACGCGAGAGCTAGAACCAGAGGTTGAATCTGTAAAGTTCTGCAATTCAATGTCCAAGAATTTGTCAAAAAGTCGATCCATATCTCTATTGTTTTTCTCTCTGAAAGCTACAAAAAATTCAAACAACACATCCAAGTTATCCTTCACGACTGATACCTCAGTTTTCAAAAACTCAAGATCACTTTTCAAATTCCTAACATCGTTATTCAACTGGCGCCATTGTTGTCTTCTTACTTCATCATTGCAAGCCATCTTTTATTTTATGCTTTGTTATTTTTTCTTTTTTTAAGAATAATATTTTGTTTTGCACAAGTGAAAAAACAAGACCACTGTCTAATTTATAGAAAACAAAAACTAGAAAAACATGTAAAGAATATTTGTTCTATTTTAGTTGACATTGTAACTCAAAAAAAGCTGTAAAGATTCCTTGCATCTTTCTCTGTAAAAAATATATCACTTTTTTTTTATAAGACGTATCTATATAGGAAAAGATTAAACTGAGATTTTCAACTGTATTAAAGTAACAGTATTACACAGTTGACAACACAAAAAGAAATCAAACGGATTCTGGAAAGATTCTATACATTAGAACAGATTTCTGTTCCAAAAATATATTGAAATCCACAAAATATTCCCTACTTTAACTTTGCAAATCCACAGCATTTGTGTATTGTTTTGACAATACATGAACAAAAGTAGATAGATTCTTTTGTCATTTTACATGACAAGTCAAGTCAATAAAAAATCTTAGAAGATTCTGTATGTTAAATTACTATAAGAACTCTTTTACAATATTTAAAATGCACAATAGATTTTGTTTTTTGAATATGAGCAACATTTTCATAATTACACAAATTAATAATATTTATTCATATATAAAAAAACTGCTATCACATACATTAGTCCCAGTACTTATGCTGGAGCCATGGTGTTATGCAGCTGAAAAACAATAGCATTTTGATCTGGAGGGTCCTATACTCATATTTGTAAACCTAAATCCCAGTACTTGTGCTGGAACGATGGTGTTATGCAGTTGAAAATAACAGCATTTTGTTCTCATTTATAGAGAACTTTTTTTTTTGTTGATCTGGAGGGTCCTATAATTATTGAACAACAAACATTTTGATATTACTTAAAAACACAGTACTTAGAAACACAGTTCACAAAAGACCATCACATTAACTGAAAAAAGCTTCAAAACACACATGAAACAAAAAGAGAAACAAACATCACACATTAACTGAAAATCATAAAAACTACTAAAATTTATTCAATCACAATAGGCTTCTGGGCTGATCCTACATCTTCGTAACTGCTTCCACCACCATCATCATCATCATCATCACTGCTTTCATCATCATCACCCCCTCCCTCACCATCCTGATGGTTTATGACAAAAACTTCAAAAACAACAGATGCATTACCGTTGAATATCTCGTGGAAAAGGTTATCAAAACGAAGTATATTGCCTATCCTGAAGCCTTTTTTATTAATCATATCCTTCCATCCATTACACAACCTTGCGTGCTTCCCAACTTTGAAGCTCATCTCATATACCTCATCATCATCTTCACACAATATGCATGCCATTCCATTTACATTTGGTAGCCTCTGCTTCCAACTTTTTGGAAAGATCTAAAATGAATAATATTTCACAGTTAATAAAAAAAATCACAAAACACTAAAAAGAATAAATGAAAAAAATAAAAAATACTTTGGTCATTTCTTTTAACATACAAAATCATCTCTATCAAAATAAGATGATGTGATTTTCTTGTCGAAACTTTCTAGTTCCTCCACACGATTTTCTTCATCTGTCATATCTTCTTTTCAAAAAAACTTTACAGTTTATAAGAAGAGATGAAGTCTCAAAAACCGTTGTAGTTTGCTTTAACTGCAAAGGGTTATTTATAGTCAAAAAAGTGAGTAACTGTTAGTCGATATGTATTTTGTCAAAAATACATTAAATGTAGTCAAAGAAATTATATTTTGTATGGACTTTACAGTTTCTGTACGTTATCAATTTCAACAAATATTGTGTAACTTAAATTACTATCTCAAAATTTAATAAATATTTATTCATATATAAAAAACTGTCCTCACATAAATTAGTCCCCCCAGTACTTGTGCTGGAGCCATACTGTTATGAAGGTGAAAATAACAGCATTCTGATATGTGGTCCTATACTCCTATACTCATAATTGTAAACTAATCCCCAGTACTTTTGCTGGAGCTATATTGTTATGCAGTTGAAAAATAACAACATTTTGATATGGGGGCTGCTATCAAATTAATCTCAGAATCACAAAATTAAATAATATTTATTCATACATTAATCCCCAGTGCTTTTGCTGGAGCTATATTATTATGCAGTTGAAAAATAACTGCATTTTGATATGGGGGTTGCTATCAAATTAATCCCAGAATCACAAAATTTAATAATATTTATTCATACATTAATCCCCAGTACTTTTGCTGGAGCTATATTGTTATGCAGTTGAAAAATTACAGCATTTTGGTATGGGATCCTATACTAATGACTGTAAACTAATTGGAAATTATAGACTAATAATTAAAAATGACAACAGATGCAACTTATAATTGAAAAGGCACCATTACATTATATTTGTGATGTTGTTTACTGAACAATCACAATTCAAAAAACAACAGTTACATTACACATATATAACTGCCCCAAAAACTCAGATATTTTTACCAAAAACTCAGATATTGAACTAAAACAGACAAATATGCTATCTTATTCAAGCATCTTCAACAGTAGAGCTAGAACTAGAACTAGAACTTAAACTTGAACTTAAAGGTTCTAGTTCAGGCTGCCATATACTAACATTTAAAACCACACGATCAAAGGATTCCAGAACCCTAAAATGTAGCATACTTCCTACTCCAAGATTGTTAGTACGAACAAACTCCCTCCATCCATTACAAAGTTTTCTCTGTCTTCTCACTTTTAGGTAGTTCATCTGGAAATGAATACCACGGCAAATAAGAGTGGCTGGAACATCACGTCTGGGAAGCCTAATTGCCAACCATACTGGTAAAATCTACAAAACAAAACAAAAGAAGAAATGCAAACTTTTATAATAACATCAAACTAAAACAACACCTTTAAAAAATGCTATGATCAACTTACAACTGATCTAATTCAGCATCCAATTCAGTTAACACTGCTTCGACGACTGTTCCCATCTTATTTATGAAAAATGTTCTCTAATATGTTGGGTATAGCTTATTTATCTAATATTAACTTTTGTCCAACTGTTATGGTTAAAGACACGATTAAAAATATCACAGTAAATGTAGTCAAAAATGGTATGTTTGTTTGGTCTTCCCTATTTCCTTCTAGTTTTCATAAATAATAAAGTCCAGACTTTTCGAATCCCCATGTTAGGGAGGCAAATAACCCAGCTGCTGGTATTTCTGTATTTTTATTCACCCAGAATTAAAAAACCCTGGGTCGCCTTTTATATTTACCATAACGTCCCAGTGTAAAGACTGGATGAAGCCTGCGAAGCATAACAAGACCAACAAACAAATAACACTTTAAAAAAATGGTATGATTAACTTGCAAACTGATCTAATTCAGCATCCAATTCATTCAACACTGCTTCAACGACTGTTCCCATCTTAAAAATACAAAAATATTTGCCTCTTCTATTCAGTAACAAATTAGTCTATTTATATTAAAATAATTATACAAGAAATCTTCTCTATTATACTGTTTTGTCCTTGTGCTTTTGGATGATAGTAAAGATTCTTCCTTCTTTATATAAAAGATGCACATTGCTTGTTCTTTTCCTTTACGATGCAGAACTGGGGCCAAGAATAAAGAGCATTGAAAAAATAAAAATAAAAACTCAAATGTCCATGTCCATTAAATTTACTACCTACAGCAAAAACATCTGGAGCGTCCCATGTGCCTTAAAATACTAGCCCCAGAATAAACATCTGGGAGGGGTGTGTGATCCATGCGCCTGTTTTACTACCCACAGCAAAAACATCTGGAGCGTCCCATGTGCCTTAAAATACTAGCCCCAGAATAAACATCTGGGAGGGGTGTGTGATCCATGCGCCTGTTTTACTACCCACAGCAAAAACATCTTAGCCATCCCCAGCATATTAGATAACATTTTTCACACAAAACAAACGCAAACTTACAGGCATTTTAATGAAGATTAACACAAAAATTACAGAAAAATGATACTTCTAAAAACACAAAAGAAGTATCCTCAAAGTACAAGAAAAGATTAATTAGTTAATACAATCTTTTTTCTATTATCAAGTTAATACAACATAAATTTATTAAAATTAGTTCTCTGGTGACACTGGTGGAGTAGGTACTTCATTATAGTTTGCGATTTGTCTGATTACCCTCATCATCCTTGTCATTTGTCGCTCTTTCCTTTCAATCTTCTTATCTTACCAAATAATTAATAATCGGAGGTGATCTACAGTACGAGTCAACTGCTCAATGTCTCCCTGCAACCCTGCAATCTCCCAATACAAATCACGCCCTGTTTGATCTGTAGATTGCACATTTTGAAGTGCATGTCCATTCTCAACTATATGCCCATTTTGAAGTGCATGTCAATTCTCAACTGCATGTCCATTTTCCTGTGGGAGAGACTTTTTTTTTTTTCAAAAGACTGCAAGTAAAAAATTTGAGACAAATTTGAGTGAGGATTCTATATTCAAAGACTGTATTTATAGACAGATACGCACAACTGCACCCCTAAAAAACAGGAATGCTAGTAACCAACTCATAACTGCAGACCCCTAATTATTTTGGTGAAAATAATTATACTAACTAATTATACCCAGTATGTTAACTGGGTGCGCTGGTACTTCATAAGTAAACTCACAGTATTTTAGGCTGGGGGGTGGAAACGTATGCTGAAATGCTTTTATACAAAGTCGCATAATTTTTGAACTGGGGCACAAGTACTTAAAAATGCAGAGTCCCAGTATTTTATAATGGGCACGACAAGATTTTTCCACTCGCGATGCTGGGTACGCAAGTGCATCATATGTAAACTCACAGTATATAAAAAAAGTGGGACTATGTACCTATAATCTATGTCCCACACCGAAAATTTTATGAAACGTTGGAGTGTTTATAACGATTAATCAACTCTCATTCAAGTAAATTAATGTGTTGTCTTGGTAGAGTGCAGCGTTTTCAGTGAAAGTTGCACTCTAGCAAGACAATACATTAATTTTAAGCATGACTTTTTATTTTAAACAATCGATAATGTACTAATAATTAATCTATATTACTACTACATTATCCACTGTTTAAAAAAATTATACTAAGTAATTATACCCAGTATATTAACTGGGACGCTGGTACTTTATACCTAAACTCGCAGTATTTTGGGGGGGGGGGGTGCAACTCGCATAATTTTTGAACTGGGGGACAAGTACTTAAAAATGCAGAGTCCCAGTATTTTATAATGGGCACGAAGGAATTTTCCCACCCGCTCATAGGCATTGGTGCTGGGGTACAAGTTCTTCATATGTGAACTCACAGTATATAAAAATACTACAATTAAAGTATTAGCATTCCTATTTATATACTTCACAAGCTAATAAATAATAACAAACAAACAACATATTAACTATAAATACTTCAAAAAATGTGTACATTGCATTGTTTATAAAAAAAGATATATAAAGATTCAAAGAAGAATCAGCCTTCCATGTTCACAAGCTAGCTTCTCATCATGCTCTCCATAATCATCATTCAATTTCTCTGGTGGAGTTTCATAGCCTTCATCTCTTTTTGATTTTACCTGCTCCAGTAGATTAGCAGCAACCATTCTCCTGTAAATAGTAATAGCTTCTACTCCCCATTCATATTTAAACAAATCATGTCCAAGCATGAGTAGATCTGTAAACCTTGTTACAAAAAGACCACAGTCTGTGTCTCCTAATTGTTTTGGTGCTGTTTGATAAACAATATCAAGTTTTTTGTACGTCGTACCAAAATTAGGATATTTTGTATGAAAATCCATCTCTTTTAGTAGCTTAGGTATAGCAATTGCATACATTCCCATCTTCATCTTCACAAAATCTTCATCCCCATCAAAAACCGAATTATAGACATCTATTCTATGATCTTTTATAGAATAAACTCCCAACCAATAATGAGTGCAAGACGTAATCATCAGGATCAACTGAAGGCTTCCTAATTGGCATAAACACTTTTTCGACTTGACTCCATGCTATGCCAAATTGATTAGTAGCCCCATTCACACACTCAAGTAGGTTATTCTGTGTAGTTCCTTCATACTGTGCTAGGTCAAAATCTAACTCAATCTTCTCTAAATCGTCCAATGTCAAGTCATGAATTCCAAAAACAACTTCTGCTGGAGGTTTATATTTTTTTTTCTTTTGTTGAGCACGAGTCCTTTTTGGTCCTTTCTTTTGTTGGGCCTTCATTTCTTCAAAACGTTCTTTATTCTTCCACTCTTCTTCCATTTTATCCTTCTTCTGTTTTATTCTCCTGGTCTTCTCTTCCTTTCCCATATTTTCAAAATAGAATTCAACCTTTGAAAAGAACAATGACTCTACAAAAAAATCAAAATTCAAGTATGTCTTGTGTACAACGCTGAGTAGTTTGTGAAATGATATACATGTTTCTTCCTCAGATAGTACAGTATAACATCAACATGCTGCATGACAAAAAAAAATCACAAAACACAAACAAAAAAAAATAGTTAACAAATATATATATATAAAAAAATACAGAACCAATAATAAAAAAAAAAGCTGTAGAAAACCTCATTGGTAAGTGAATATCTTCTATCTGCAATCTCTCTAAACCACATTTTGCTCTTCACTGAAATACTATATAATCTAATTTTGTTCTGTGAATTGATGTCTGCAATTTTCTCATCATAAAGATCATCACCCCTGAAAAAGTTAAACACAAACAACATAAACAATACAAATTTACTAATATAATCTACAACGCCCTGTAACTTAAAATACACAATAACTTTAAAAAAATAATAACTTACACTTTAGAGATGCTGTTTTGATCAGTCACTTTCAAGCCTACCTTCAACCATTTATATCTTTGACTCGTGCATCATATCAAGTATTTTTATTTTGAGTTTGTCTCGTATCGTTTGACTAAATTACGTTTGTTGAGTCAGAAAATTAGGAAAGAAAAAATAAATATATTAATCATCCAAGATCGTCCTTGTGCTGATTATGTATCAGTTACAATTTGTTCTAATTTTGATCAAGGCACATAAGCAATCTTTCGGTGATACGATCAGTACACTCGGCTTACGCCGTTAACCGTTTCAGGATGACGCATAACAACCCTAGGCTTGCAATATGTGCTTCTTTTGTGCTAACCCGGTTTGTTTGTACAAAGCTTTGGAATTTGGAGATTTGGTACGGAATTCTGGCATCATTCCACGCATACACAACAGGATCAAAGGAACCCATTACCATGTCGTTTGGTAAGGGAAATTCTGAGATCGGCGTCCATGAACTTCTGGTGCTGGAAAACAAGAGGTTGACTGAAGAGGTCAAAAATCTGAAACAATTGGTGGCTGATATGTATATCGCCATGAACACGGGACAAGCTTGTTCTACCGTGCCAGTTAGTCTTCTAGGGCATGCCTCGACTGTCTTACATCAGGCACAAGGCCCTACAGCTGAGGACCTGCAGTATTCTCCCGACTCTCCCTACTATAGCACAACAGATGTTCTGAGAACCTTCCCAGGGTGTCCTCCGGCACCACCACCTCCGCCCAAACAGAGGTGTGCTTCACCCTTGGTCTCTGTTCCACCATTCACAGGCTTAGTTAGGACAGAGAGTCGTGGGAAGAAAGATGAAAGAGAACGAGGTCCAGGAAGGAGGGATGAGGAACGGTACAAACGGCTCCACTCACGCCATCGAGCCTTACAGAAGCAGCATTCGCAACACTACCCTTTACAAAATACAAAACATTCCATTCCTCCACTCCAAAAAGCGCGACCATATGCTCCAAATTTTTCATATCCGCAATGGACCGCGCCAGCCTCACAGCCCATATACCACACTCACCAAGCTCCACATAATCAATATCGGACTCCACCAGAATTTCCATATCGATCAAGGAGACCTTCTACTTTCATCCCAAGACCCGAATACAAGAAGGCGCGAGAAGAGAAAAAGAGAAAGCTCACGCCAATCGGGGAATCTTACACTAGTGTCTTCGAGAAGTTGCAGGTTTTGGATATGTTGAGGCCGATCTATGGGAATATGCATCCCACGGGAGAGGTTGATTATTCTCGCCGATGTCCTTACCATTCGGGCGCACCTGGGCATGACACAGAAGATTGCCACTATCTCAAGAAGGCGATCCAAGCTCTGATAGATAATGGTCAGATCCAAGTTAAGGGCTTAGATGCGCCAGATGTCAACCAGAACTCATTGCCCGTCCATGATGATGTGTATATGGTGGGAATGGTGGGTGTAGAAGATTTGAGAGTTGAATCTGCAACGCCGATAATATCTGTTGGTGAGGTGTCAGTTTGGGCCAATAAAATGCTAGTGACAATGAACTGTGTTCCTGAGATTGTGCTTGGGGTGGCAGACAAAATAAGGGTTGGAGAAATGAAGAGGATGAACATGTCTCTCGAGAAACCAATTCCATTCATCGGTTCCAAAGAAGTGAAGTCTACCCCAATGGAAGTTGGACAAAATGAGGAAAAGCAGAAGATCTTGCCAGATTCAGGGATTTTCTTTGGTATCAACATGGTACATTTTGGTGAAGGGCTCAATAATGCCTAACACAGGAAAACTATCCCCGACTTGCAATTGAGTGACTGTGAAATGTTGTAGCTTATTTTGCTAATCTTTCTGTGTACTTGGTTATTTAAGGGTTGTAATCCAAGTATATGTATTTTTCTCGTTATGATGTCAAACCCTTTTATCTTTCAAATTCAATGAAAAGCAAGACATGTTCTTGTCTCCTTATTCTATCTCTTTACTTTTCTGATTTTTGTTCCTTATTTCTTTCTGTAGCTATGTTTCTGATGGCCTTAATAACATGACATGCATGCTGAAATCACGCCCTGATCTAAACACACAGTTTAACTTGGTCTCAATAAATCAACCAAAAGTTGAGAAAATACATGTTGGTGGGTGGAGTGATTATGAAGTAACAGTTGAGGAGGTAGATGATATGGAAAGGACGGATACCGAAGAAATGTTTGAGAAAGAATATGATGAGGAGGGAGCTGAAAGTGAAATAAATGGGGAATTAGAACAGTTTGAGAACAAGCCTAAGCCCAATCTAGATGACACAGAAAATATAAATTTGGGAACCCCCGACGATGTTAGGGAAACCAAGATAAGCATGCATACAGTACCGAAAGTGAAAAGTGACATAGTCCAAGTCTTGCTTGACTATAGAGATGTGTTTGCTTGGTCATATGATGACATGCCCGGTTTGAGCACAGATTTGGTGGTTCACAAGTTGCCAATTAATCCTGGTTTCCCTCCGGTCAAGCAGCTACGGAGGAAATTCAAGACAGAAATGAGCAAGAAAATCCATGAGGAAATCATGAAGCAGCTATCTGCGAAGGTGATACAATCTCTTCAGTATTCCACTTGGTTGGCCAATGTTGTGTCGGTGCCGAAGAAAGATGGGAAGACAAGAATTTGTGTTGACTATCAAGATTTGAACAAGGCCAGTCCCAAGGATAATTTTCCTTTGCCTAATATTCACATTTTCATAGACAATTGTGCTAAACACGAGATCCAATCTTTTGTGGATTGCTATGCCGGATATCACCAGATCCTGATGGATGAGGATGACGCCGAGAAGACAGCATTCACCACGCCCTGGGGAACCTTTTGTTACAGGGTCATGCCGTTCGGCTTGAAGAACGCTGGGGAAACATACATGAGAGCCATGATAACCGTCTTCCATGATATGATACACAAAGAAATTGAGGTGTATATGGATGATGTGATAATCAAATCAAGAACGGTAGAGGATCATGTTAAAGACCTCAGGAAATTCTTTGAAAGCCTCAGAAGGTACAATTTGAAGTTGAACCCGGCCAAATGTGCGTTCGATGTTCCAGCTGGAAAGTTGTTGGGTTTCATTATTAGCAGGCGGGGCATTGAATTGGATCCTTCAAAGATCAAGGCTATACAAGAGTTGCCTCTGCCAAAGAACAAGAAAGAAGTTATGAGTTTTCTCGGAAGATTGAACTACATCAGTAGGTTCATCGCTCAACTCACCACCACGTGTGAGCCAATCTTCAAGCTGCTAAAGAAAGATGCTGCAGTTAAGTGGACTGAGGAATGTCAAGCGGCCTTTGACCAAATCAAGCAGTACCTGTCAAATCCACCAGTGTTGGTTCCGCCGGAGCCAGGACGGCCTTTGTTCCTCTATCTGTCGGTGATAGACAATTCATTTGGTTGTGTACTGGGGCAACATGATGCCACAGGGAAAAAAGAACAGGCAATCTACTACATGAGCAAGAAGTTCACGGATTAGGAGGTCAAGTACACTTTGCTGGAAAGAACGTGTTGTGCCCTCACATGGGTAGCACAGAAGCTGAGGCATTATTTGTTGTCATACACTACTTACCTCATATCCCGGATGGATCCACTAAAGTACATTTTTTCAAAGCCTATGCCAACAGGAAGGCTTGCCAAGTGGCAAATGTTACTCACAGAGTTCGACATAGTTTATGTCACCAGAACTGCAATGAAAGCCTAGGCTTTGGCTGATCATTTGGCCGAAAATCCAGTGGATGATGAGTATGAACCTCTTAAGACATACTTTCCTGATGAAGAGGTAGGCACAATCGAGGAGTTGCCTTCTGAAGATGATCATTATTGGAAGCTCTATTTTGATGGGGCCTCTAACTCCAAGGGCGATGGTATTGGGGCTGTTCTCATATCCCCGACAGGTCACTATTATCCGGCGGCTGCGCAACTTCGTTTCTGGTGTACCAATAACACGGCAGAATATGAAGCTTGCATCATGGGTCTACGCATGGCGATAGACATGGACATCAAAGAACTACTAGTGCTTGGAGATTCTGACCTACTAGTACATCAAATCAAGGGTGAATGGGAAACTCGAGATGTGAAACTCATCATGTATAAGCAGTATTTGGAAGATCTTTGCCAAAGATTTGATTCGATTGAATTTAGGCATATCCCAAGAATGCACAATGAGTTGGCTGACACTTTGGCTACATTAGCATCCATGCTTAGTCATCCTGACCAAACTCATATTGATCCTCTCGAGATTCAAGTTAGGGATCAACATGCTTATTGCAACATGGTTGAAGAAGAACTTGATGGCGAGCCATGGTACCTGGACATCAAAAACTACATCAAGAATGGAGAGTATCCAGCGCTGGCAGAGAGCAATCAGAAAAGAACCCTCCGCCATCTTGCAAATGGTTTCTTTTTAAGTGGAGGGGTGTTGTACAAGAGAACCCCAGATCTGGGACTGTTGAGATGTGTGGACGCACAAGAAGCCTCAAGAATTCTCAACGAGGTGCATTCTGGAATCTGTGGGCCACACATGAATGGCCATGTGTTAGCCAAGAAGATCTTAAGAGCAGGTTATTTTTGGCTCACCATGGAGCGAGATTGCATAGGGTTCGTACGGAAATGCCACCAATGTCAAGTGCACGGCGATCTGATACATTCACCTCCCTTAGAGCTCCACACGATGTCCGCTCCTTGGCCTTTCATAGCATGGGGAATGGATGTCATTGGCCCGATAGAACCAAAGGCATCGAATGGGCATAGATTTATTTTGGTCGCCATCGACTATTTTACTAAGTGGGTGGAAGCAGTGACATTCAAGTCGGTAACCAAGAAAGCTGTGGTCGACTTTGTTCATTCGAACATCATTTGCTGATTCGGTATCCCCAATACCATCATCACTGACAATGGGGCCAATCTAAACAGTCATTTGATGAGAGAGGTATGTGAAAGGTTCAAAATTGTGCATAGAAACTCCACACCATACCAGCCAAAAGCAAATGGCGCGGTCGTAGCTGCAAACAAAAACATCAAGAAGATCCTTCGAAAAATGGTGGAAGGATCTCGAGATTGGCATGAGAAGTTTCCATTTGCTCTTCTGGGTTATCGCACAACTGTGCGCACCTCAATAGGCACGACCCCCTATGAACTGGTGTATGGGACTGAAGCGGTCAGTCCTGCAGAAGTTGAAATACCATCCTTAAGAATCATTGTTGAAGCTGAGATCGAGGACACTGAATGGGTCAAATCCCGCTTGGAACAATTGGCTTTTATCGACGAGAAAAGGCTAAATGCAGTATGTTATGGTCAACTATATCAGAAGAGAATGGCCAAAGCATACAACAAGAAAGTGCGCCAACGCAAGTTCAGTGAAGGCCAGGTAGTCTTGAAGCGCATCTTTCCACATCAGGAAGAAGCGAAGGGAAAGTTTGCTCCAAATTGGCAAGGACCGTATGTGGTGAAGAATGTGTTGCCCAATGGTGCTCTATTCTTGACAGACATCGAAGGCACGATGGCTGAAATGATTGTTAATGCTGATGCAGTGAAGAGGTACTACATTTGATGTCCTTGGATTGGGATAGTGAAAGTCTTTGTTTCCCTTATCCAGATGATGTATCCCTTTTGTTAGCCTTTGCCTTTGTATTGCTTTTGTGAACCCTTATTGGGAATCCTGTAATTGTAATGAAATGAAATGAATGAAAAAAAAAGATTCAAAACAACAAATTTTCGCATTAAGTTGCCAGAGCTACGTCTGATCTGATTCCTCTCAAAAGGATACGTAGGCAACCATTCTGGTGCGGTCGAAATAGGGGAAAGTTCCATTTTTCCCTATCGCATATTGACGCAAAAGCTTCCTTCCAAGTTTGCGGCCAAATTCGAAGAAAATCCAAATCCGCAGTTTCTGCTAAACTGGGGCAGAAGTTTGTTTTTATTTTATTTCGTCAATAAAATAAAAAAAAAACTTCTATTATTCTTACCATCTTTTCACATGCTCATGAGACATTCGGAATTTCAGTCTCGAAATCTGGAAGAGGCTCAGAACGCCTAAGACATTATCATCAACAAAAAGAAAAAAAAAGGAAGAAAAGAAAAAAAAAAAGAAAAGAAATGAAGTCTTGCCGGTGAAAACCTGAAAGGGCGCCGCATGACAAACAGTGAGATAAAAGAACAAAGAGAGAGGTTAGTTGGTGAAAACCCCAAAAGGGGCACCACTAGCCGAATGAGGGTCTTCATAAATGTCATCGAGATGGATTTGGAAAGTAGTCATGGCCAAATGTTCTAACTGGGGAAAGGTCGAAGAAGAACTATTGTGAATGATCAGGGTTTGAGGACCAGAAGCATGTCACGTTTATTAGGGTCATCGCTTCCACCTCCAGATAAGATTCTTTTACATCTCCAAAGGGACATCATTTCGTTCAGAGTCCTTTGTCCGGAATCTTTCCCATTGTTCACTTTTCAATCAAAATAACATCAAAACGAGCAAAAGAAAGTTTTGCAAAAAATTGTTTACCTGTTTTGCAGTTGTGCCAGAGCATGGTCAGGACCCCCTGGATAATGGAAGCCAAATCAACTCTCGATCGCAAAATTGAGGCGTTGAGAATTTGCACCATGAAAGAGATCATCAGACGATAGGAAGATTTCAAGATCATCAAATCTCGCCCGAGCACCAATTTCAAGAGTGACAATGTCAATTTTCAAGTCAGAAGCAGCATTCATAACGGAGTAGTTTACTTAAGATGTCGAGGCACCCACCTGAAGAATGAGGGAGCAGTTTATTTAAGAAGTCGAGGCACCCACCTGAAGAACGAGGGAATATAACTTTCAAGTCAAGGCACCCACCTGAAGAACAAGGGAATATAACTTTCAAGTCAAGGCACCCACCTGAAGAATGAGGGAGCAGTTTATTTAAGAAGTCGAGGCACCCACCTGGAGAATAAGGGAGTAGTTGTAAAGAAGTCGAGGTACCCACCCGAAGAATGAGGGAGTAGTTTATTTAAGATGTCGAGGCACCCACCTGAAGAATGAGGGAGTAGTTTATTTCGGATGTCGAGGCACCCACCTGGAGAACGAGGGAGTACTTTAAAGAAGTCGAGGCACCCACCTGAAGAATGAGGGAGTAGTTTATTTATGATCTCGAGGCACCCACCTGGAGAATGAGGGAGTAGTTGTAAAAAAGTCGAGGCACCCACCTGAAAAATGAGGGAGTAGTATTAAGAAGTCGAGGCACCCACCTGGAGAATGAGGGAGTAGTCTTAAAGTCGAGGCACCTACCTGGAGAATGAGGGAGTGATTTTAAGAAGTCCACGCACCCACCTGAAGAACGAGGGAATCCATTCTGTAAAAAGGGAAGACCCACCTGAGCCAAGATTGGGGGTTTATCTTTCTACAAAGAGCAAGACCCACCTAACCAAGAGCGGTGGTTTTATTTTCAAATAGTGAGGGGAGCAAGAACCAAGAAGCTCATCTCGGGAAGCATGAAGACTTAGAATAGGAATTGTAACTTTACATTTTTCAATGTTGTACTTTCATTTTCTCTGTAAAGCAATGACCGCCAATCAGCAAGCAACCAGTGACCAGCAACAGCAACTCTAGTGTGTCAAAAGTGTCTGGTGTTAGTCCGGGTAAGTCTAGGAGCGTCGAGTCAGTCCCAGATACCGCACGTGAAGAACTACACTGATCTGATTCCATAGTCCGGGGATATGTAGGTAGCCTTGTTCTTGGTTAGAACCAAAGGTCAAGGTACGGTCACCTTTTGCATGTTCTCGGCTAGAACCAAAAAGCCAAAATTAGTTGTCGATTACGTCTTTGTCCGAAAACTCTTCATGTTCTCGGTCAAAGAGGGGCAGCTGTAATCACCCAATTTTGGCACCTAAATACCAAAATACGTACAATATCTATTTTAATTGTTGTGTGATTCTTTTGGTAGATTCTAGCCTCTATTTAGCCGTTTCAATTTAATTTATTAGATAAAAATACCAGGAAATTTAAAAAAAATATAATAGAATCATGTGTGTTAGTTTCAATACGACATTTTATGTGTTATTATGCCTTTACCTAGTAATTGATTAATATTTCGTATTGGTTTTATCTTAATTAGCAATATAGGCTATTGGTTATTAATCAAAAGAAATCAGCCCATATACGCGAAGCCATTTCCCTCTGACCCGGCCCAAAGCCTAGATATACAAACATTTCCTTTGCCATTTTTGGCATTTTTTGACATAAAACACTCAAAGGGGGAAATTATTGCCAAATTTCCCTCACCCCACCGGAAATCGCCCCACCGTATAGCCACCATTGACCCGCCGTACTTCCGCCGATCGGCCGCCGCCGGCAACCACCTCCGGTGGCCGGAAAAAATACAAAGTTATACCATCCGACTCCTTTCGGCCTCCTGATTCCGTTTCCGCAACTATCTTCTTCAAATTCGCAACCGTTTGGTGTAGATCGGGCTTTGGAAGTCGGCACTCCGGCGATTTTCTTTCTTTTCCGGTGAGTCTTTCTTTTTCTTTTCTCCTCATTCCCCCTTCACCCTCGCATCCCCATTTTCCCAAACCCCGTCCCCGTTTTTTCCCCCGTTTCCTTTCCTTCCATTTTTCTGTTTTCCTCTTCTTCTTCTTATTTTCTTTTTCTTTTCTTTTAATAATGATGTTTTGGAGGGGCTGTGATGGTTGGCGTAGGGTGGAGGGGCTGCGATGATTTGAACGGATGGGGTTTTGTATTTTGATTGTTCGTTTGGCGTCGATGTGGCTGTTTTGGTTGGGTATTAAACAACAAGTTGGTGTGGTGATGATATGTTATTATGCTTAGTGGTGTGTGTGATGACTGTTTTGGCTTTAGGGGTTTCGGATAGTGATGGATTTTTGGGAGGGTACTATCGCTGCTCGTTAACGGATTTGGCGTCGTTGTGTTGATCGCGATAGTGATTTTATTGAGGCAGCGGTTTTGGTTTGTGTTGATTTGTTTGGGAGTAGCAATGGATGATGCTGCAGCGAGGCGGTTTCGTTGTTTGATTGAAGCAGCGGCGAGGCAGTTTGGGTGACGTTGATGGCTCTTGAATGGCGCCGCAACAGCCATGGTAGGGCTGATACTGTGATGTTGAGGCAGCCTTGTGGTGATTCAGGCAGTAAGCTTGCTCTGTTCCTGTCGTTATCTTGAAATTAGACGTGCAATTAGGAAGAGCATGATTAGTTAGTTTTAGTGATGTGTTGGCCTGTTTCCTTGTCTACGGAACCATGATATTAACTTTTAAATGAAATTAGACATGACCATTGTTGATGTATGGTGCAACCTGGCATTTGTTTGTAGATTGCAGAATGAGTATGTCACTTTTGTTAGATTTAATTCAAGTCTATGGAATTTGTAAGAAAGCATGTTTGTCTTTGTTTTTGTTCAAACTGTCAAATTGTGTAGGCCTGTTTATATGCTTAAATGTTAGTTTGAAGATCATGTTAAACTGCCTGCCTCTGTTCATTCCCCAAGTTTGATTCTAAGGATGTTCTTGTCTCATTTAGTAAGTGTGTCTGTTTGCGGGCAAGTATATGTCCCTTACTGATTTCTTTGTCAAAGGAAGGGTCCTCTGTGTGAATTGTAGTTAGCATGGAGCATTGTTTAGGGTCAGGATTGGTGGGAACTTAGGAGACTTTGTTAGATAAATCTGAAAAGGTAGTTTTAGAATAGGAGTAATAAAATAAAAATCTGAAATATATGGAAAGAGGGAGATTTGAATTTGGAGGAGTCAACAAAAATCTCCCTCATTAATGAGGGCAGATTTAGTAGGCTATAAAAGGGCATAAAATTTTGGCAAAAGAAGGACTCTTCCCATGCCAATGCCATTTTTAGTTAAAATCTAATTTTTGCATTTATGGCTTGGCATGCTTGTCTGATGTTTTGAGAAAAGGGAGAGAAATTTGGGGCTTTGGACCCCCTTTAGCTGTACCCAACAGCTGGCCTTTTTTCCCTATAAAAGAGAGTATTAACTCTCTCATTGAAGGCGGCCATATACACATTAAAGGGCTTCCAACTACCCTAGAACAACCAAAAAAAATTGTCTTCAGATCTTAAACAAAAAATAGCAAGAAAAAGTATTTTCTTTTAAAGAAGGAAAAGGGGAAAGGGAGTGTCATTTTGTTGCTGTTTTGTTGCTGGAACTTTTGTTGGATCTGTTGTTTGAAGGGTGTTGCTGGGCTGAGTCTTTGCAAAATTTTGAGAGTTACTTCATTAGGTATTTACTTCCTACCTTTCTTTTTAGTACACGTGAATGATGTATGTTATGTTTAAGATTCAATACGTTAGAAATTTGATATATTAAATGTGATATTTTTAAGAGATCCGTTGTTCTTTTGTTTTTGTTGTTTTTATGTATAGAAATCATTATTTCCTTTTTGATTTTTTGTAGTCTTAAACTCATATGCTAGATTTAAAATATTAGATGTAAAAGACCAATTGTTTAAGAAAAAAATAACTGAAAAAATAAAACGTACAGCAACATTTATATTTTCGTGGCCTTGTAACTAAAGTTTGGGCAAGTTTAAATGATGTTAGACCAGTACCCTTCCTGTCAAAAATTTTTTAAAAAAAATAATGACCAACAATGCAAAATCTCACGAAATGCAAAAAACTCAAGAAGTTTTTGTAAATCTGGCCAATGTTGAAACAAATAGGCAAGTGGGACATTCTGTGCAAAACAGTTGTAAAGCAGGCAGGCTGCAAATTTCAATATGGCGTAAAAAGGGAAAATTTTATATTTAGCCCAATAAAAACAATGGCCCTACATTTAAATAGACACAAGTAACAAACAACAAAGGCTAGCCAAATATTACCCAATATAAATAGGTCTATGCATTTTTTTCTCCTTAAATATAGGGAGAAAAAAGAATCCCAACTACAATGGAAATCCTTTAGTAAATCAGTTACAGATTTTGTTTTAAATTTGGTAGTTAAGCGATTTTTTTCCCATTACAACATACACTTAACATCTCCAAATAAATTGTATTATTAATTAGATACACAATATGTATGTTTTATGTAAGTGTGTGTGTGTGTGTATATATATATATATATATATAGAAAATTAGATAACTTAATATATATTATACATCACATTTATATTGTAAAATTAGATAACTTAATATATATTATACATCACATTTATATTGTAAACATATGTTGTTAGTAAATAAATTGAAGACACCTATGTGAAGTATAGAGTGCATAATTTATGCATATCAGTTAGTATCCATTGCATATTTTTTTAATGTATACATTTGGTATGCATAAATATAAGTTGTATTACATTTTATATGCATAAAATATATATGAATATGAGGCACCCATGCATGCATATAATATGCATAAAGTATACATACAAATAATCTTAATAATTATGTTATTAATATTGCATATACATTAGATATAAGTTGTATACACTAGAAAATGTTGAGACTTAACTATTTTTAAAATTAAACTCTTTGATTACTGCTTAATTTAATGACCTAAAAAAAAGGAATCACTTAGGCGTGTGAAAGTAGTTAATTGCAGGTTAATAAATTAGGCGTGTGAAGTGGTTAAATGCAGGTTAATGATTTTGCCTAAATTAACTCAGTTCCCACTCATGCACTACTCGGAAAAATAGGAATTAATTAGAGTATTTGATGAGTTTTTGAAAATGGCTATTAATGTAGAATACCAAAAGATAATAGTCTATATAAAGCAAATAACTTAAAATGTATCTATTTTATTTAAATAACACTTTAAGATGTCTACATACTGTAAAATTTCCGCGTAAAAATAGGCAGTTGGGCTTTAGCCCAAAATTGCAAACTTGACCCAAATCTAAAGCCACTTTAATAAAATTAGCAACCAATAGTAGAATATAAAAGGAATAGACATCCTTAAGATATCGAACAAAGGAATTTGTATATTTTCATTGTGTTAAAATTATACTCCGTTAATGTTTAGTCTAAGTATAAGTAAACAACATTGATACGGATTAAAGTGAAGATACGGGCTAGGCAAGTCAAGATAAAGTCATAAATAGAAAGTGCTCTAGTTATTTTAAATACATAATCAATTAAAGTATGATTTATTTAAATCGGAAGATCTCGAACGGGTGCAGTGCCTGCGCGACCATATCCGGCTTAAATAAATTACAATTGTACATATTGAATTAAGTCGTATTTAAATAAAAAGAAAAAGAGTTGAAAGTAAATGCGATACATATAATAAAATCAAGCTAAATTATGAGTTCGTGTTTGACAAAAAAAATAATACAATAATAAAAAATAAATTTGGAGACTCAAATCAAGGTTGATAAGGTTTCGAACGGGTGAAGTGCCTGCGCGAAAATATTCGGCCGAGTCACTGAAACAAAAAATAAAAATAAAATAAATAATAATAATAAATCAAAGCGTAGCAAAGGAAAATAAATAAAGGCATGTACAATAAATATTTCATATAGCCGGAATGCGTCAATAAAAGCAACTGTGCTCGACACAGGACTCGAGGGTGCCTAACCCCTTCCCGAGAGTCAACCGAGATCCTTACCCGGAACTCTAACGCAGACCACTAACGAGTCATAGGTGTTCCAAGGTACCCTTTTGGGTGACTTGGCACACCTTAAACTTGTCAAGTGGCGACTCCGAATTTTAAATAAACAATTCGTACCTTGAAACACCGTCACTTCCTTAAATGGAAACCCTAACTCGGGATAGCGCCAAATAATCATAAAAATCCCATAAGCGCTTTCCTAAACCCGAAAAACCCTCCCAAAAGCGGGCACGCGGAAAAAAGGGGTGTGACAGCTACTGCCGCTAACTACAGCCCATACATTGAATTTACTGAACCACCCTTAAAAACTTACAGCTCAACAATAAATACAAATCACGCGTAAAAAAAAACAGAGCAAAGCACACATTCTCTCAACTCTCCAGATCATCATCGTCTCTCTCCGGAAGTTTCAAATTCAAACTGTAAAAGGTAATTTCAGCTGCATTTTCTCAGTTTCTGCGATGTTTCTGTGCTGAATTTCAGTTATTTTGCGGTAATATATCTGTGTTTGTAACTGTAAATGAATGATTTGAAATAAAAATTCGTCTTTATGATCTCATTTGTACGCGAATTAACTGTTATATATAATTAATATGAATCTGAATTAAATTCAAAAGTGTATGCAGCACTAGGTGCTGGGGGTTTGTGTTCCATTGAAGCAAAGCCCCGTTATAATATCCTGTAACTATGATTATATTTTAGCATACCACTTCAAAATCACCTGTTATCAAGCATTAAATGCTGGAGATTAGTGTTACGTTGAAGCAAGGTCCCATTACAATATTCTGTAACTATGTATTTTAGCATATAGAGCTGCACTTCAAAAAATCCCCCCTGTTATCCAGCATTAAATGCTGGAGATTAGTGTTACGTTGAAGCAAGGTTCCATTACAATATCCTGTGGCTATGTATTTTAGCATATAGAGCTGCACTTCAAAAAATCCCCCCTTGTTTTCCAGCATTAAATGCTGGGGATTAGTGTTACGTTGAAGCAAGGTCCCATTACAATATCCTGTGGCTATGTATTTTAGCATATAGAGCTGCACTTCAAAAAATTCCCCCTGTTTTCCAGCATTAAATGCTGGATATTAGTGTTACGTTGAAGCAAGCTCTCATTACAATATCCTGTGGCTATGTATTTTAGCATATAAAGCTGCACTTCAAAAAATCCCCCCCTGTTTTCCAGCATTAAATGTTGGGGATTAGTGTTACGTTGAAGCAAGGTCCCATTACAATATCCTGTTGTCCAGCACTAAATGCTGGGGCTTAGTCTTACGTTGAAGAAAAGCCCCCATTACAATATCCTGTAGCTATGGTATATTTTAGCATATAGAGCTGCACTTCAAAAATCCCCCTCCCATGTATAATTATCCATTATACTATGGAAATGTATATTTAGCTTATAGGTTGGCAGTTCTTAAGCTTTCATTATTAAGCTACAATTACAGTATTTTACCATGTGGCTTTGTTTGTCACTTAGTTTAGTATTTTTACTGTGTTTATAACTACAGGTGATGGCTAAACTGTGTATTGTTCTTGCATTCAATGGGAAATGGACACCAGATTATAAGTACATAGATCATGAGACAAGGATTTTTCTGCATACTGAAACAGATACATTTGAAGATTTCAGAAAAAACCTTTGGAAAAAGATAGATTTAGATGAAGAACATTTTGAGACATTCATATGGTTTGATATGGAACTTGGAACAAGCAAAGGCGTCCCTATAAAAAATACCGATGATTTAATCAGCTGTTTACACTTGATGAAGAACAATTCCGAGTATAGGAGTAGACGTTTCATAGTTGACATTACACAACGATCTCCATAGTCTGAGAGAGTTGATTACGCTGAAGGGAAAATGATAATGCAAATAGACAACGATGATGTTTTTGAAGTGATAATTTTAACACCTCCGTCTGTCGAAGCTGTAGCAGTAGATCAACAGTTAATGCATGCTGAAAACACAGAACAACAGTTTGTAAATCTTCAACTTCCTGAGACATCAAGTGCTGGAAAAAAGATAAAGAGGTATTCAAGGAAGAAAATAAGAGAATCTCCTCGTCCAATACTAAAAGAAAATGCAGATTTGGATGACGTCAAGGTTGGATCAATTTTTTTAAACAAACAGTGTGTCACTAAATGTTTCCAGACAAGTGAAATTGCACACCATTTTGAATTCAAGGTTGTGAGATCAAGCACAACGAGATATTCACTAGTGTGCATGAATGAAAAATGTGAGTGGAGTGTTCGATCTTGCAGAATTAAACAGTCCACACTGTTCAAAATACTGAAGTTTGAGAAGAATCACACTTGCTCAGTGGATGATAGAAAAAGAGACCAAAAACATGCTACGTCAAAGATTGTTCGAGATCAGATAGTTGAGAATCTGAGAGACGATAATTATCATGTTAAGCCTAATTTTGTTGTTGAAGAGATTAGAAGGAAAATGGGAGTTGTAATCTCTTATAATAAGGCATGGCGTGCTATAAAATAAGGAGAGTCTTTAATTAGAGGGACGCCTGAGGAGAACTTTTAGAAGTTACCAGCATATTTATATGTGCTAAGAGACATCAATTCAGGCTCACACGTTGCTCTTCAAAGAGATGGTGAGAACAGGTTAAAAAAATATAATGTGTACTTATATATTTTTGTGTAGAATTCCACAAATTCTGATTAAAAAAAGCCTGTGAGACTGCACTGTTATTTGTTGGAGTCCCCGTCACAAAATGCTGTGACGTGGTAATTATGTATAAGTAAGGTTCCAGTACTAGAACCTGAGACTCAAAAATTTTAACATGCAATTCAATGATAACACTGCAATTCTATTATCCAGGTTCAAATATATGTTTTTTGCTTGTGCGGCATCTATCAAAGGCTGGAAATATTGTAGACCTGTGATAGTTGTCGATGGAACATTCCTCAAGGGGAGATATTCACGCACACTATTGGTTGAAGTGACGAAGATGCAAATAACCAAATCTTCCCACTTGCCTTTGGAGTTATGGACTCAAAAAATAATCTGGCAGACAATTGGTTCTTTAGGCAGTTGCGCATTGCATTTGGTTGCCGTGAGAATTTACTGTTCCTTTCAGATCGTAATCCTGCAATTGCAAATGGGATTACAAATGTATATCCTGAATGTGCACATGGGATCTGTGTATATCATCTGGAAAAGAACCTTAACAAAAGGAACGTGAGTCCTGCAGTGATAAGTATATTCAATAGTGCATGTCGAGTCTACACGATTGCAGAGTTTAAAACAGACATGAACCAAATGAAATAAACGGATAGGGCAACCTATGATTACCTCATGGAAAAACCACCAGAGAGATGGACTAGAGCTTGCTGTCGAAATCGAAGATATGACATGATGACATCAAATATTGTGGAATCCATGAATAATGCTCTGTTACATGCTCGGGGAAAATCAATACTGTCAATGGTGTACAACATAATGAACAAGCTACAGACCTGGTTTTATGAGAGACGGAAGAGTGCGCAAGATATTTTCTTTGCAACATCAAAATGGACAGATGATGAATTGAAAAAAATAAAATAAAAAAAGCATACAGAATGAATGTGAGTATATCAAATAATACAGTTATTTTTGGATGTGATTGTGTTATGTCAATGATAATTCATGAAGTCCCAGGTTTTGTGCTGGGACTACATGGTATGCAAAAGCAGGGGATCCAGTAAATTGCAGCATTATATCTGTAATGCTAGTTATTTATTTATTTTTCTTTTTACTAAATAAAAACTAGTCAAGTAGTCTTATACATTACATTTTTACAGGTTGACCGGACTACGGATCAAAGCTTTAAAGTAACATATGAAGGGAGAGAATTCATTGTTTGTTTGAAGAAGAAAGAATGTCAATGCCTCAAGTTCCAGATGGATGAAATGCCTTGTGAACATGCACTTGCTGCCATAGACAGAGTGCACCTAAACAAGTCGGAATATTGCTCTATATGGTATAAAAGAGAAATATGGTTAAAACAGTATGAAGCAGAAATCAACACTGTTGGACATGAAGAATCATGGGTTGTACCTGATAGCATTAAAGAAGAGATAACAAAACCCCCAGATTTCAAGCTTAAGGCAGGTAGAAGGCAGGAGAAAAGATTTGTCTCGACTGCAGAATATGTGAGACAAAAGGGGAAACAGTGTGGAATATGTAGAAAGCGTGGACACAACAGGACATCCTGCAGACACACTCCAGTACTTCAACCATATTCAAAGAAACATAACTCCCAATAAAAACAATAGGTATGTTTCTCTATTTGCATTTTATTTTTTTAATTCTATTTTAGTGCAATTCAACACACAAAGCTACTATGTTAAATTTTTTTTTTTTTTTTTTTTTTTTTTGTGTTTTTCAGTTAGGAATCTCGTCGTCACTAGATAGATAGAAGACCATTCTTCTCTATTTTCATCCAGTCGCAACAAATCTGAAGTCAAACGGGACTATTCACTTATAGAGAACTTTTTTTTTTTTAAATTTTACTTCCTCTGTATTCATTAACAAGAATTATTATATATAAAAAATACACTTTTCATTTATTGCTGTGCAAAATAGTTGACTTAATTTATCTATTTTCTAGTTTTTTTACTTATTGAACAACAAACATTTTGATCTTACTTAAATAATAAAAATACAGTACTTAGAAACACAGTTTTTAATACGAAAAAAGATTGTTCATAATTCATGCACTGCTCAAAAACTTAAAAATACAGATGAAATAAAAACACAAACAAACATCCCACATTAACTGAAAAAACATAAAAACTACTAAAACTTATTCAATCACAATAGGCTTCTGGGCTGATCCTACATCTTCGTCACTGCTGCCATCATCATCATCGTCGTCGTCATCATCATCATCATCATCAACATCATAAACATTGTGGTGGCCTACTAATGAAATTTCAAAAACCATAGTGGTAACACCGTTGTAAACCTCATGAACAACATGATTAAACCGAAGCATATCACCCAGTCTGTAGCCTTTACGCTGAAGCATCTCCTTCCATCTATTGCACAACCTTGAATGTCCCTTCCCAGCCTTGAACTTCATTTCATAATCAGTGTCATCATTTTCACAAAGTAAAAGTGCACTTCCATTGACCTTTGGCAGCTTCTCTTTCCAACTCTCTGGAAAGATCTGAAAAAATAAACTTTCACAGTTAATACAAAAAAAACATTGAAAAATTAGATGAATAAAAACATAAAAAATAATTTGGTAATTTTTTTAACATACAAAATCATCTCTTTGGAAGTATGATTTTGTTATTTCCATAGTGAAACTGCCTAGTTCCTCCCAACGGTCGTCCTCCATATTATTGTTTGGATGAAAAATAAATTAGTTGCAATCTTGTTGTTGTTTGCTTCAACTGCAAAGCCTTATTTATAGGCTAGGAGTTAATAACTTTTGTTCAACTGTTATGGTCAAAGAGAATATGTATAGTCGAAAATAGATTAAATATCACTATAAATGTAGTCAAAAAAGCTGTGTTTCTATGTTCTTCCCTATGTTTCTTCCAGTTCAAGGTCTTCTCGTATGCCAATGTTATCCTGATAAAATGCTGGTACCCGAGATATCTGCTGACACACTCTTAAAAACTGGAACAGCTTCTATATTTACAATAACGTCTCAGGATAAAAAGATTGAGCACCCATGTGCCTTAAACTACTGGCCCCAGCATAAAAATCTGGGGATTAGCATTATGTTGAAGCAAAGTTCCATTACAATATCCCGTAGCTATTCAAAATCACCCCCTGTTGTCCATCATTAAAATGCTGGGACTTAGTATTACGTTGAAGCAAAGTCCCATTACAATATCCTGTAGCTATACTACATTTATCAACACAAGAGTTGTTACTTGTCACCTTAAATACCTACTAATGGAAATGGTCCATTCCAGACAAAATATTAAGAGGGGGGGAAGAAAAGAGGAACTCAAAATTCGTCTGGACGATGCAAATTAAACGCGTATGGTATGAAAGAGAAGGGTTTTTGCCAGGAAGTTCTAATCAGAAATGCTGAGGCATGTATTGCTAGGACTATACATAAACATTATTTAAGACTCAACATTTTACATACAACACAAAAGGCAAAACTTACAGCCAATTTCATTAACAGTGACATAAAAATTACATAAAAGCATACTTCTAAAAACACAAAAGAAGTATCCTCAAGTACAAGAAAAGATAAATTACACTTGTCTCACGCAAATGTTAAGGCTGTCTGTTTGCATTTTTAAATACATATGAAAAAAATTCCTAATATGTGAAAGAACAACAATCGATAATAAATCAAATTAAAACATTGTTTATTCTCCATAATTCCTAAACACGGGCTCCCCTGGCCCTCCATTGTGCAATTGTAGGGGATCTGCCATCACCTTAAGCAATTCCATCAGTTTTTCATAATATTGTCGATGCGTGTACCTTAAATTCCACAACTCATCTTCAATTTTCTTTCTGAATTCGTTCAAGGATTCCACCTCCTTCTTCAGATATTCAAAACGCCAACAGAGGTCTCTTGGTATTGAAGGCAAGTTAGTAACATGCCTTTGAGTTGATGGTCCATGACCATTCTGCAAAACCTGGATGGTCCGTGGCCATTCTCCATAGATACTTTTTGATCAGATAGTATTTAAAAAAATTTCATTTTTTTTTTCCTTCAATAACAAAAATGACAGATTGGATTCATGTCTATCTGTTTTATGGGTGGGAATTTATATACATTAGCATTTGTTCGTAAGAGTCACTTCTAGAAATTCTGAAAAGGTATAATGTATATTTTGTCATAAGTTCTGATAAGTCACACTGTTTACAATGGATCACACTGTTTAACATGATTTTGAATTACTTTGTGTGTTGTCCAGCATTAAATACTGGGGTTTATAAAGTTGGACTTCAAAATCACCCCCGTTGTCCCAGCATAAAATGCTGGGATTTGGTGTTACATTAACCCAAAGCCCCATAACAATATCCTGGGCTTGGTGTAAAATATGTTGGGGCATATATTGTTGGGACTGTACATAAACATTATTTAATATACAACATTTTACACACAAACAAAGGCAAAGTTACAGCCATTTTCATTAACAGTAATATAAACATTACATAAAAAGGATACTTCTAAAAACACAAAAGAAGTATCCTCAAGTAGAAGAAAAGATAAATTACACTTACTTCACATTGAAGCATAAAAACAGAACACTGCGAAACACATAAAAAAAATACAGTAAAACATTAATGATTATTAAGGAACGCGAGAGCTAGAACCAGAGGTTGAATCTGTAAAGTTCTGCAATTCAATGTCCAAGAATTTGTCAAAAAGTTGATCCATATCTCTATTGTTTTTCTCTCTGAAAGCTACAAAAAATTCAAACAACACATCCAAGTTATCCTTCACGACTGATACCTCAGTTTTCAAAAACTCAAGATCACTTTTCAAATTCCTAACATCGTTATTCAACTGGCGCCATTGTTGTCTTCTTACTTCATCATTGCAAGCCATCTTTTATTTTATGCTTTGTTATTTTTTCTTTTTTTAAGAATAATATTTTGTTTTGCACAAGTGATAAAACAAGACCACTGTCTAATTTATAGAAAACAAAAACTAGAAAAACATGTAAAGAATATTTGTTCTATTTTAGTTGACATTGTAACTCAAAAAAAGCTGTAAAGATTCCTTGCATCTTTCTCTGTAAAAAAGATATCACTTTTTTTTTATAGGACGTATCTATATAGGAAAAGATTAAACTGAGATTTTCAACTGTATTAAAGTAACAGTATTACACAGTTGACAACACAAAAAGAAATCAAACGGATTCTGGAAAGATTCTATACATTAGAACAGATTTCTGTTCCAAAAATATATTGAAATCCACAAAATATTCCCTACTTTAACTTTGCAAATCCACAGCATTTGTGTATTGTTTTGACAATACATGAACAAAAGTAGATAGATTCTTTTGTCATTTTACATGACAAGTCAAGTCAATAAAAAATCTTAGAAGATTCTGTATGTTAAATTACTATAAGAACTCTTTTACAATATTTAAAATGCACAATAGATTTTGTTTTTTGAATATGAGCAACATTTTCATAATTACACAAATTAATAATATTTATTCATATATAAAAAAACTGCTATCACATACATTAGTCCCAGTACTTATGCTGGAGCCATGGTGTTATGCAGCTGAAAAACAATAGCATTTTGATCTGGAGGGTCCTATACTCATATTTGTAAACCTAAATCCCAGTACTTGTGCTGGAACGATGGTGTTATGCAGTTGAAAATAACAGCATTTTGTTCTCATTTATAGAGAACTTTTTTTTTTGTTGATCTGGAGGGTCCTATAATTATTGAACAACAAACATTTTGATATTACTTAAAAACACAGTACTTAGAAACACAGTTCACAAAAGACCATCACATTAACTGAAAAAAGCTTCAAAACACACATGAAACAAAAAGAGAAACAAACATCACACATTAACTGAAAATCATAAAAACTACTAAAATTTATTCAATCACAATAGGCTTCTGGGCTGATCCTACATCTTCGTAACTGCTTCCACCACCATCATCATCATCATCATCACTGCTTTCATCATCATCACCCCCTCCCTCACCATTCTGATGGTTTATGACAAAAACTTCAAAAACAACAGATGCATTACCGTTGAATATCTCGTGGAAAAGGTTATCAAAACGAAGTATATTGCCTATCCTGAAGCCTTTTTTATTAATCATATCCTTCCATCCATTACACAACCTTGCGTGCTTCCCAACTTTGAAGCTCATCTCATATACCTCATCATCATCTTCACACAATATGCATGCCATTCCATTTACATTTGGTAGCCTCTGCTTCCAACTTTTTGGAAAGATCTAAAATGAATAATATTTCACAGTTAATAAAAAAAATCACAAAACACTAAAAAGAATAAATGAAAAAAATAAAAAATACTTTGGTCATTTCTTTTAACATACAAAATCATCTCTATCAAAATAAGATGATGTGATTTTCTTGTCGAAACTTTCTAGTTCCTCCACACGATTTTCTTCATCTGCCATATCTTCTTTTCAAAAAAACTTTACAGTTTATAAGAAGAGATGAAGTCTCAAAAACCGTTGTAGTTTGCTTTAACTGCAAAGGGTTATTTATAGTCAAAAAAGTGAGTAACTGTTAGTCGATATGTATTTTGTCAAAAATACATTAAATGTAGTCAAAGAAATTATATTTTGTATGGACTTTACAGTTTCTGTACGTTATCAATTTCAAAAAATATTGTGTAACTTAAATTACTATCTCAAAATTTAATAAATATTTATTCATATATAAAAAACTGTCCTCACATAAATTAGTCCCCCCAGTACTTGTGCTGGAGCCATACTGTTATGAAGGTGAAAATAACAGCATTCTGATCTGTGGTCCTATACTCCTATACTCATAATTGTAAACTAATCCCCAGTACTTTTGCTGGAGCTATATTGTTATGCAGTTGAAAAATAACAGCATTTTGATATGGGGGCTGCTATCAAATTAATCTCAGAATCACAAAATTAAATAATATTTATTCATACATTAATCCCCAGTGCTTTTGCTGGAGCTATATTATTATGCAGTTGAAAAATAACTGCATTTTGATATGGGGGTTGCTATCAAATTAATCCCAGAATCACAAAATTTAATAATATTTATTCATACATTAATCCCCAGTACTTTTGCTGGAGCTATATTGTTATGCAGTTGAAAAATTACAGCATTTTGGTATGGGGTCCTATACTAATGACTGTAAACTAATTGGAAATTATAGACTAATAATTAAAAATGACAACAGATGCAACTTATAATTGAAAAGGCACCATTACATTATATTTGTGATGTTGTTTACTGAACAATCACAATTCAAAAAACAACAGTTACATTACACATATATAACTGCCCCAAAAACTCAGATATTTTTACCAAAAACTCAGATATTGAACTAAAACAGACAAATATGCTATCTTATTCAAGCATCTTCAACAGTAGAGCTAGAACTAGAACTAGAACTAGAACTTGAACTTGAACTTAAAGGTTCTAGCTCAGGCTGCCATATACTAACATTTAAAACCACACGATCAAAGGATTCCAGAACCCTAAAATGTAGCATACTTCCTACTCCAAGATTGTTAGTACGAACAAACTCCCTCCATCCATTACAAAGTTTTCTCTGTCTTCTCACTTTTAGGTAGTTCATCTGGAAATGAATACCACGGAAAATAAGAGTGGCTGGAACATTACGTCTGGGAAGCCTAATTGCCAACCATACTGGTAAAATCTACAAAACAAAACAAAAGAAGAAATGCAAACTTTTATAATAACATCAAACTAAAACAACACTTTTAAAAAATGCTATGATCAACTTACAAACTGATCTAATTCAGCATCCAATTCAGTTAACACTGCTTCGACGACTGTTCCCATCTTATTTATGAAAAATGTTCTCTAATATGTTGGGTATAGCTTATTTATCTAATATTAACTTTTGTCCAACTGTTATGGTTAAAGACACGATTAAAAATATCACAATAAATGTAGTCAAAAATGGTATGTTTGTTTGGTCTTCCCTATTTCCTTCTAGTTTTCATAAATAATAAAGTCCAGACTTTTCGAATCCCCATGTTAGGGAGGCAATTAACCCAGCTGCTGGTATTTCTGTATTTTTATTCACCCAGAATTAAAAAACCCTGGGTCGCCTTTTATATTTACCATAACGTCCCAGTGTAAAGACTGGATGAAGCCTGCGAAGCATAACAAGACCAACAAACAAATAACACTTTAAAAAAATGGTATGATTAACTTACAAACTGATCTAATTCAGCATCCAATTCATTCAACACTGCTTCAACGACTGTTCCCATCTTAAAAATACAAAAATATTTGCCTCTTTTATTCAGTAACAAATTAGTCTATTTATATTAAAATAATTATACAAGAAATCTTCTCTATTATACTGTTTTGTCCTTGTGCTTTTGGATGATAGTAAAGATTCTTCCTTCTTTATATAAAAGATGCACATTGCTTGTTCTTTTCCTTTACGATGCAGAACTGGGGCCAAGAATAAAGAGCATTGAAAAAATAAAAATAAAAACTCAAATGTCCATGTCCATTAAATTTACTACCCACAGCAAAAACATCTGGAGCGTCCCATGTGCCTTAAAATACTAGCCCCAGAATAAACATCTGGGAGGGGTGTGTGATCCATGCGCCTGTTTTACTACCCACAGCAAAAACATCTGGAGCGTCCCATGTGCCTTAAAATACTAGCCCCAGAATAAACATCTGGGAGGGGTGTGTGATCCATGCGCCTGTTTTACTACCCACAGCAAAAACATCTTAGCCATCCCCAGCATATTAGATAACATTTTTCACACAAAACAAACGCAAACTTACAGGCATTTTAATGAAGATTAACACAAAAATTACAGAAAAATGATACTTCTAAAAACACAAAAGAAGTATCCTCAAAGTACAAGAAAAGATAAATTAGTTAATACAATCTTTTTTCTATTATCAAGTTAATACAACATAAATTTATTAAAATTAGTTCTCTGGTGACACTGGTGGAGTAGGTACTTTATTATAGTTTGCGATTTGTCTGATTACCCTCATCATCCTTGTCATTTGTCGCTCTTTCCTTTCAATCTTCTTATCTTACCAAATAATTAATAATCGGAGGTGATCTACAGTACGAGTCAACTGCTCAATGTCTCCCTGCAACCCTGCAATCTCCCAATACAAATCACGCCCTGTTTGATCTGTAGATTGCACATTTTGAAGTGCATGTCCATTCTCAACTATATGCCCATTTTGAAGTGCATGTCAATTCTCAACTGCATGTCCATTTTCCTGTGGGAGAGACTTTTTTTTTTTCAAAAGACTGCAAGTAAAAAATTTCAGACAAATTTGAGTGAGGATTCTATATTCAAAGACTGTATTTATAGACAGATACGCATAACTGCACCCCTAAAAAACAGGAATGCTAGTAACCAACTCATAACTGCAGACCCCTAATTATTTTGGTGAAAATAATTATACTAACTAATTATACCCAGTATGTTAACTGGGTGCGCTGGTACTTCATAAGTAAACTCACAGTATTTTAGGCTGGGGAGTGGAAACGTATGCTGAAATGCTTTTATACAAAGTCGCATAATTTTTGAACTGGGGCACAAGTACTTAAAAATGCAGAGTCCCAGTATTTTATAATGGGCACGACAAGATTTTTCCACTCGCGATGCTGGGTACGCAAGTGCATCATGTGTAAACTCACAGTATATAAAAAAACTGGGACTATGTACCTATAATCTATGTCCCACACCGAAAATTTTATGAAACGTTGCAGTGTTTATAACGATTAATCAATTCTCATTCAAGTAAATTAATGTGTTGTCTTGGTAGAGTGCAGCGTTTTCAGTGAAAGTTGCACTCTAGCAAGACAATACATTAATTTTAAGCATGACTTTTTATTTTAAACAATCGATAATGTACTAATAATTAATCTATATTACTACTACATTATCCACTGTTTAAAAAAATTATACTAAGTAATTATACCCAGTATATTAACTGGGACGCTGGTACTTTATACCTAAACTCGCGGTATTTTGGGGGGGGGGGGTGCAACTCGCATAATTTTTGAACTGGGGGACAAGTACTTAAAAATGCAGAGTCCCAGTATTTTATAATGGGCACGAAGGAATTTTCCCACCCGCTCATAGGCATTGGTGCTGGGGTACAAGTTCTTCATATGTGAACTCACAGTATATAAAAATACTACAATTAAAGTATTAGCATTCCTATTTATATACTTCACAAGCTAATAAATAATAACAAACAAACAACATATTAACTATAAATACTTCAAAAAATGTGTACATTGCATTGTTTATAAAAAAAGATAAATAAAGATTCAAAGAAGAATCAGCCTTCCATGTTCACAAGCTAGCTTCTCATCATGCTCTCCATAATCATCATTCAATTTCTCTGGTGGAGTTTCATAGCCTTCATCTCTTTTTGATTTTACCTGCTCCAGTAGATTAGCAGCAACCATTCTCCTGTAAATAGTAATAGCTTCTACTCCCCATTCATATTTAAACAAATCATGTCCAAGCATGAGTAGATCTGTAAACCTTGTTACAAAAAGACCACAGTCTGTGTCTCCTAATTGTTTTGGTGCTGTTTGATAAACAATATCAAGTTTTTTGTACGTCGTACCAAAATTAGGATATTTTGTATGAAAATCCATCTCTTTTAGTAGCTTAGGTATAGCAATTGCATACATTCCCATCTTCATCTTCACAAAATCTTCATCCCCATCAAAAACCGAATTATAGACATCTATTCTATGATCTTTTATAGAATAAACTCCCAACCAATAATGAGTGCAAGACATGTAATCATCAGGATCAACTGAAGGCTTCCTAATTGGCATAAACACTTTTTCGACTTGACTCCATGCTATGCCAAATTGATTAGTAGCCCCATTTACACACTCAAGTAGGTTATTCTGTGTAGTTCCTTCATACTGTGCTAGGTCAAAATCTAACTCAATCTTCTCTAAATCGTCCAATGTAAAGTCATGAATTCCAAAAACAACTTCTGCTGGAGGTTTATATTTTTTTTCTTTTGTTGAGCACGAGTCCTTTTTGGTCCTTTCTTTTGTTGGGCCTTCATTTCTTCAAAACGTTCTTTATTCTTCCACTCTTCTTCCATTTTATCCTTCTTCTGTTTTATTCTCCTGGTCTTCTCTTCCTTTCCCATATTTTCAAAATAGAATTCAACCTTTGAAAAGAACAACGACTCTACAAAAAAATCAAAATTCAAGTATGTCTTGTGTACAACGCTGAGTAGTTTGTGAAATGATATACATGTTTCTTCCTCAGATAGTACAGTATAACATCAACATGCTGCATGACAAAAAAAAATCACAAAACACAAACAAAAAAAAAATAGTTAACAAATATATATATATAAAAAAATACAGAACCAATAATAAAAAAAAAGTTGTAGAAAACCTCATTGGTAAGTGAATATCTTCTATCTGCAATCTCTCTAAACCACATTTTGCTCTTCACTGAAACATTATATAATCTAATTTTGTTCTGTGAATTGATGTCTGCAATTTTCTCATCATAAAGATCATCACCCCTGAAAAAGTTAAACACAAACAACATAAACAATACAAATTTACTAATATAATCTACAACGCCCTGTAACTTAAAATACACAATAACTTTAAAAAAATAATAACTTACACTTTAGAGATGCTGTTTTGATCAGTCACTTTCAAGCCTACCTTCAACCATTTATCAAAAACTGCCAAACAATTAGACGTGGCATTGACAGTATGAAAAGGGCATACACGCTTATAAGAAGGCTTCCAATCACACTTTTCCTTTGGCTCAAAAGGCCTGAATGGAGATAATAAGTGGCGGCTAATCTTACGAATCCTATATTCCCTGCCTAACAGCTCTCCTCCTTCTGGATCATTTAATGGTTTGTCTGGCAAAACAGGTAAATCCATAACTTTCTCTTTTTTCACTGAACACTGCATAGCTGACTGTTGTTTAGATGAAGACACATCTGCAAAATTTCTTGCACAGACATCTGTTCCAGCAACCTTCCATTTCTCCACAAAAATTAACTGTTCAGGTATTTTCATGGCTGAATCCAAAGCAGACTCTTGCTCCAGTACTACAACAGATGCATCAGCAAGTGCCGTAAGTTTTGAATTATCATTCTTTATTAATGCCAATTCTGCACCACCCTTACTTTCTGAGCGATCGATATCCATAGAATTTGTCTTGACACTATCGACCACTGCTGCAGTCTCTTGTAATGGCTGTGTGAAGCCAAGTGAAAATGAAGGTGCTTCTATGCGACCAATATTCATGATGCTTTTGTTTGCTTCAGCCAAATTTTCACCAATTTTAATTTTGAGGGGAGATGCAATTTCAGGAGAAGCATCATTATCACATTTCTTCCTTTTCTTGCTGGAAAATGCTTTCAAAACCTTTTTTGGAGACGAATCCTCAACAGCTTTTTTGAGACCTTCTTTAGAACCTTCTTGAGAACCTTTATAAATAAAGATAATATATCACACATTTGCCAACAATAAAAAACACAAAATAACTATAAAAAAGACGATTACATACCTTCTGGTGTAAAAACAAGACCAGCTATGCAAAGCTCACTGACAGTCTTAACTTCAAGTTGAACCTCAGCACTGTGACTGCGTTGATTGACAACGTCTTCATTATCAGCTTTAACATTTGTTGATTCTGTAAATGGAACAAGACACACTATTCATTGACTAACCAACAGGATATTTTCTGCTGGAGTGTGGACCATGCAAAATATACAACATATTTTCGCGTACCAGGAGTCAAAAACATTTGGTTATCAGCAAGCTTAATTGGTTGAGAACTTTCCTGAGAGACTTCTAAACAAGATAATTTGTTACATATTTTCAACAACAAAAATAGGAACACTAATTATTATATAAAAATATCTTTTACATACCTACTGGTGTCCAAATACCAGTTTCAACAAGATGCTTTAATTCATTAATTTGTTCTTCAACCACAGCACTTTGCCCAGATACACCATTATTACCTTCTGTAAAAATAAATAAGCACAATACATTACATTTCTCTATAGAAAACAGAAGTGCACACATATTTAAAACAAATTTCCATTACTATAGACTTCCCAGACATTCGTGCTGGGGCACAAATACTTCATATGAAAAAGTCACAGTATTTGTGCTGAGGCTATAGCGCTTTGTTATAGAAAGTCCCATAATTTAGAATTGGGACACAAGTACTTGTTAAACAAAGAGTCCCAGTATTTTATTATCTGGGACATTACCATATCATAAAAAAATACAGTATTAGTGCATAATATGTTGGTTAAATCTACCGACAAGTTTTTTTCTTCTTACCATTAAGTGTGGAATAAATTTTTTCATCACGAAGCTTACCATCTGTTGGATTCAAATATACATCATCATCTTTAGATGGACACTTGTCCAATAAATCAGATGAAGGATTCTGTTTTATCTGCATATACAATAAAAAAAATCATTACATTAAACAAAAAATTCCCTTTTACTTAGATTACGATTATATAGAATACTCTATTTGACTACCATGACTTTGTTGATGATGGTCTGAATTTGATGGCGCCTTTTCTAAACCATCTATACCTTCATCAATAGGATCACAGGTATCGGCTTTGTAATCCTCTAAAACATCCACAATCATGTAATTGCTTTTATCTATTAAAGCAGCTGGAATACCATGATCACTTTATACACTACCAACAAGCTCTGGCCGATTATATGTTTCTTTGAAAAAACTATCACGACCATCTGAATAATTCAAATTATCAACAAAACGACTCTTCTCATTTCTACTCCTGGTGTCTGATTTACTTACAGACACACCACAGTTTTCTCCGAGATCACTTGTCTTTGATTTTGCAACAAGAAGCAGTAATGAATCAAACTTTGCATTCAACATATCTGTAATCCTCTTCTCCATGTCAGCAAGATCTTTCTTCACACTATTTTCTGAGGAATTGATCATATGTTGAATCTTGGTCTCACTAGGTAAGTTTACTTTGAGATTAGCTGTCAATCTCTGATAAAAGAAAAAATATTAAAACCACATAAGAAAAAAAAATTAAAAGACAAAACCCACGAAGAATTTCACCTTTACAACTTCATTCATGTCAATAGATTCTGCTGTTGAACTAGTCTTTGAAGATGACTTTGAGGATGACTTTGAAGTTGAAACATATTTTAGATTTATGCCTTATTGGTCTCACTAAGGCATCTTCCCAAAACTATTAAAAAGTACATTTCAAAACCAACAAAAAAGTAAAAAAAAAAAAAAAAATAACAAACAACAGCAAGTACTCGTAAAACTCACCTGTTCATTATGAAAGTAGTCATCACACAAGACATTGTATTGAGGGGTAAAAGTACAAGTGTAACGAAGCATCACAGGTTTGATCCAAGGGCGAACAGTAAAATACTGCCTGAACACAGGGAACACCTCTGCCACCCAGCAACAGAATAGGAAGGGCATACCAGGAAACAAGTAAGTAGTAGAATTTGGCTTTATGATTGATTGCAAATGGTGTATCATTTGACGATATATCTCAGTACCTCACTGATAACAGCTATGCACCTCTTCATTATCAATAATAATCATATGTTGATCATCCACTACTCTAGGTAATGGCCGGCCCAATAAAACAGAATTAAGCAAATATACCTCAGCTAGTTTAACAGCATCATCTTGCTCTAAAGGAACATCCAATCGTGCAGCTGACACTCTATTCACATTACCCTTGCTCTTTGGAGCACTCTCACATAACTGGAATGATGTTCAATCAAATCAAGCAAGTCATATAACTTTAAAGTCCACCTGTTGTCCTTTTTATTAACATCATCTTCAGGATTCCTGAAATATTTCTCCTTTAATCTACTCTTTGAAAGCTTAAAAATACTTATATCTACAATACTGGAAATATTAAGACCACTAACTACATGAAAATCATCAGCTGTGAAATCTACTATATCACCAAAAACTTTGAAGCTAAGCTTAGTGTTGTCTGAAGAAACTATTTGAGACTGCAGAAAACAATTTATAAGCCTCCCAGAATATTTAGCATCTTCCAAAAGCATAAACTTGCCGAATAGCCCTTTCTTCAGTTTCTCCAGGTAATCCGCAGACAATAACCCTTCAAGTAATCCACGATACTCTGTGTCACCTTTCCACTGGCAATCACGATTTTTCCACTGCGCAAATGGAAGCAATATATCATCGTCGTTTGGCAAATTATCCATAACCTCATTACTTGGTATAATCTCCATTGCTGTAACATTAGCACATGTATTAAAATAAAACAAAGAAAAATTAACACATATATGCTTGCACCTAAAAAACCAGCAGACATTGGTGCTGGGAGCACAAGTAGTTCATGTGCAAAGTCACAGTATTTTTGGTGCTGGGGGTACAAGTAGTTCATGTGCAAGGTCACAGTGTTTGTGCTGGGGGAGAGCTTGGTGGCCCACCCCCTCCCCCCAGACATTGGTGCTGGGTGTTGAACCCCAAAAAAAAATTATCCTTTCTTTTAAGAAAAGATAGGTTTCGGGTATAATGTTCAACAATATGGGACTCCAAAGGGCTTTCTTTGGAGTCGCCACCTAATTTAGGAGAATTAGGAACCAATTAATTAAATAGTGCGTGCAAGCACTCCGTTTTAAGGAAAATGGTCTATTTCAGAGATTCGGAAGTAAGAGGTTCAGTTATTTTCGAAAGAAGGTTTCGATTTGAAAGCACTTTCGAAAATCCGTAAAATTACGGTTAATCCTTCGGTTTTCACAAAATAACTCAAAATGTTAACTTTCAATATGTTGATAAAATGGTTTAAGATTAATATTAAAATTCTAAGATTATAATAAATTATACTTTAAAGAAATTTGAATTTAAATAAACTTAGACTTGAAAAGGAAAGAAAGAAAGAAAAGAAAATAAATAAATAAATAAATAATTTTTGCTAAAAATAGGAAAAACCAATTAATTGGGAAGAAGTTGCACTTTCATGGATAAAAATGAGTTACTTTTTATTAATTCGAATTTTAATTGCACGCATTATTTAACTAAAAGATGCACAATTCGTAAATAAGATGGAGATTCTAAGGAAAATAATTTATTCACAATAAATAACTCAATAAATAACTAAACATTCATTCATAATCAATCAAATAAATAATTATCTACGGGAATTCCTATAGACATGCAATTTCTAAGGATGGGAAAAGAGGAGGTTTAGAAGAAGAACCCGGAAATTGATAAAACTCATGGGAGCCTTGGATTTATTTAATTTTATACAATTATATGCCCATGAGCCTAAGTTAGAATAGGCGGCTCAACAAAGCATTTTAAAATTTTGAAAGTCTTCAATCTTGCAAATCCGACTCCGGGGTGCAAAACTCGACTTCAACTCGATTCGCCAACTTGACCCCAATGCAATGCACTATCCCATTTGTGAGTTTGAACCAAACTCGCTCCCAAGTTGTTTCATGCCCAAAAAGACAAACAAAGATAAGGAGTTAGCAAATATAGAAGAATTAAACATACTTCTGTAAATTTAGCAAAGAACGAAACTAAGCAATTAGCCAATCCAACTTAATAAAATAAATAGAAAACTCATCCTACTTGATTACTTCAATCAGAAAAACAACGAACGAACTATGAATTTGTCATATAGCCATGAAAGTTCTGGAAGTAGGTCCTCTAACCACCATTTAAGATTTTACATGCTAACAGGAAATGAGAATTACCAGTGACTTAAAAACAGTGGTTCAGTCCCGAAAGGGAAAACTCATATGATTGCACACATTTACCAACAAAAGATTAGTTCATAAATACTGAACCATGATACATTAAAACTGTTTTTCTAAGACTAGTTAGGGACCTTTTGTCATTACAGGTTCATGTATGGAAGTATAAAGAAACTTCAAGCAAATCCCATAACAGGAACAACTTACCCCTTTGAACTCTTAATGTCTAATCTAATCAAATGTTCAATCTTTGAGCTCTTAGGAGTTCTAAAAAAGCAACAGGTAGCAATCATACAATAAACAAACTAAGATGGTAAGAGAAAGATGACTCTTTTAAAATTTACTTCAAGTTTAAACTTCTATAAAAATTCTATCTTGACTTATTTGAGACATACAAAACTTCAAAGACAAAGACTTTTACAAATGCAATTTTTAAGACAGAACTCAACCATTACCTTTAACATCTTGGATTTAAAAAAAATTTTGAGTTAACAACTTAACCTCCTATAGTAATAGAAACAGTAAGAAAGCAGGGTAAGCAGGGATCTAAGCAGCACATATAGAAAACACTGTAATGGACTAAGCCAAAACTAAAGCAAACTCCTCTCTGCCCCTCTATTACAGACCCTAAAAAACATACTCCATGAACCCTCTTCTCATACCAGAAAATCAAGCCATCAACCAGATCTGTTCATCACTGATCTGCAAACTCCAGGACCTCTAAAGATGCCCTGAACCCACTCCATACAACATCATTTGAATCTCCTCAAACACTAGGACAAAAAGGAAACAAACTTCACACCAATACTGCTCAAAAACCACCTGAAATTTTACTATACTCCCAGCAGCCTGCTACTACTCCTGGACTCCTCAGACCTCGCCTTCTACACTCCTTCAACTCACACAAAAACCATCAAGACCTCAAACTTCATCCGAGCCAAAACAGCCCTTGCACAATGACCCAGACCACCCCACTTCAGCCTCTATACTCTTACACAGAACCAACTATACTGCCTCTACAAAGCTGCACATAGCTATGATCTCCTATAATTTATGCAAAACACCAGATATCCTCTAAACAAACAGAAGACAAAACAAATTCCAGACCCTAGCAGGATACACACATATCTGCAGCCACTCTCTCTACCTCACAGACTTCACAAAACTCCAAACCTATCTGCCGACTACCCAAACAGCTTCCAAACTATGCACCAAACCTCATACACACCACTCTTTCACTTCTAGCAAACAGATCATACTCATAAGAAACAGATAAATTTACACAAGACATAGATAGATAAAGACTAAAACAGGTTTATTCTTTTATTTCCTTATCCAGTTTCTAACTTGCCAAAGCTAATAAGATTACAATATTCAACTATTAACAGAAACATAACTATGTTTAGATTAGATTCTTATCATAACAGAAACACAAGAACTCGGACTTTGTCTTTCAAGAATCTAACTGTCAAAAAGCTCGACAATCTAAACTAAGTGCAGATTTTCCAAACTAACAGCGGATGCATCAAATAAACAATAAAATAAATGAAAAGTTTAGATTTTTACCTTTTTGCGGGCAGTGAACAAGGCGAGGGATCTGAAGTCGCGCACGCGAACTAGACGATGACAACTCGACGATTCACAAAATTTAAAGGTCGGAAATTAGGAAGGAAAATGAAATCGCTATTAAAAAAAGCACTAAGAGGGTCCTCGTTTCCGAAGTCCCTCAATTCCTTCAACCAAAATCCGACCCTTAATTCCGTGAATGAAAGGAGTATTTATAGCTGAAGTTTGGGGTTCAAAATGAAGCTCAAATCGATGTGGGAAATGGTATCACCTGGGATTTGAACGAATCTTGATCGTTCAATTTATGCCCTTGCCACTTGGATGCTGGATTTGAACAAAATCGTACTGGGGGAGAAAAAGGACGATGCTGGAGCCTTTTGGTTCGTCAATGGTACGAAATCAACAGCTGGAAATTTGTGGGGACTGATTTTGGACTGGAAAATCGTAATGGGAATTTGGTTCGGGTTCTAGGGTTCGAACGGGTTTGGGGAATTGGGGGGAACTGATATGCGTGTATGTTATGTATATATGAGTTTACATAGGTAGGCCAAAATTAGGGCTATGTTGTGCAATTTTAGCCTATTTTCTTCATATTTCAAATTATTCTACTTTTAAATCTAAAATCGACATTTTATAAAATAATTATATATTAATTGAAATGTTTGGGACAAAATTGGGTGTCAACAGCTGCCCCTCTTTACCCGGAAAGGATGAAAGAGTTTCCAGGGTAAAGAAGTTGACGGAAAAGCCAATTTTGTTACGATAAAGCCAAAGACTTTTGATTCCAAGAACTAAAAGGCGAGGCTTATGGCCGAACTCCGGTTTCTGAGTTGCCTACATATCTCAGGCTGAAAGAGAATCAGGCCATATGTAGTTCAACGACACTTAGATATAAAGACTCGCACGATTGATAGGAAAGACGCACGAATAGGAAAGAATTCAAACTGACTCCTAATCCGGAATGAAAGCTTAGGTAAGAATTTGCTTGTTCGAGTGCGATTTTTCAGATCCTCGTTGACGAGTCTAGCTCATATCAACGATTGCCCCAGTTCACTGCTAAGAAAAGTTCCACGTTATGCTCCAAATGCTGCTTCGGTACTTGCCAAAATTCTGTAAAGACTTAACAAACGGTAAGCGAGCAACTGCTAATAAAGCCTGATAATCAAAAGTAAATAATGATCAAATATTGATGATACGGATTTGCAAGTGCGGGTTGCGATATCATTGATAAGTTGTCTTCCAATCAACTAGCGAAGCAATAAAGCAAGTGCGAAGGCATAATGCAAAGCATTTTCAACAATCTTGACAAATCAACTGGCAAGCCGGTCGGGCACGCAGCAAGGAGGGTCTTGGAATTGATTGTCTACAAATCAGCTGGTGATCCGGTCCGGCACAAAGCAAGGAGGGTCTCAGGGCTGACATGTTAATCTGTTAAACTAAAAGTAAAGCAAGTCATAATATAAAGCAAGTGCAAAGTCATAATTGAAAGCACGTGCAAGGCAATTTGAATATCTTGACAAATCAACTGGCAAGCCGGTCGGGCACGCAGCAAGGAGGGTCTTGGAATTGATTGTCTACAAATCAGCTGGCGAACCGGTCCGGCATGAAGCAAGGAGGGTCTCGGGACTGACCTGTTAACCTGAAAAGTAAAACAAGACGTAATACAAAGCAAATGCGAAGGCATAATTTAAAGCAAGTGCAAAGCAATTTGAACAATCTTGACAAATCAACTGGCAAGCCGGTCGGGCACGCAGCAAGGAGGGTCTGGGGTTGATTGTCGAACAAATCAGTTGGCGAAACGGTCCGGCACAAAGCAAGGAGGGTCTCGGGGCTGACCTGTTAACCTGAAAAGTGAAAGCAAGTTATGATATACAGCATGAAACGACCTCGGTCAGTCGTTTCAGAAGTTAGGACTCTGATTGGCGTGCCGATAATTTTAAAATATTCATAATGTCCATTAGGACATGTCTGTAAAATTTGAGCTAAATTAGACCTCGTTTGGTAGGCATCGGAAGAAGGTTTCAGTTTTTATTGGCAATTAATATTAAAAGGAGATTTTCGAGCTCGGTTTTTGCCGAATGAGCTCCGATTCGAAATCCGAAAGCGTCGTTGGGTTCGTATGATTATTTATGACTTTTGTGAACTTTCGAAAGTGAATTTCGATGTTGTTCGGCTAGTTTCCGCTAAAATGCCGAAAGTTAAATAATTTGACTTCTTTTCATTTAAATTCGCATCTTGAGTTTCGGGAGTCCAATTTGAGATCCGCCTTCGCGAGTATGTTACATATATTTTGTACAACTTGTATGCAAAAGTTGGAATTATTTCGAATATCGTAGGGTACTATTTTAATTTTCGTTAAGAAAAGAAAATATAATAAAAGAAAACAAAAAAAAAAAAAAAAAAAGAGAAAAAGGACAAAATAGACTAAAGATCAAAGAATGGCGGTGGGGTGGCATACATATATGCTACTTAGCATATCAAGTACGAAAGCAGTAACAAACAATTCAGAAACAGAGGAAAGGAAATAACGCAGTGGAAAAAATGCCAGAAAATGAGAAAAGGGGCCGGAGAAAAATAGTATTTTCATCCCAGAACATTAAGGTAATGATCTTAATGCATTATTTGAGTTTATTACGTGTGTCTGAATATGTTTTAACGGTAAAACTTGGAATATTATACATCGTTTTAATAAGTTCAATTAATAGTTTAAAGGGTCAAATGGACCCTGATAATGAAATTGATTATATATTCGTACTCAGGGAGTTATGGGCAACATATAAATGTAATTTATTTGGGGTTTGGTTATGTGGCCTTAAACCCTGTACATAGGCCTGGCCTGCGTATTGCGTATGCGAATAGGGTATCAGGTTCCTACCTGGATTACACTGAGATGTGAGGAATGAAGCCTTTAGCCTAATTTGATATATTTTTCTGCTTATTGACCACAGTGGGATCGTTTGGCAATGAATTCAAAAATAACGCGGTTGTTGGTCGTAATGCTAACTTTTGAGAGAGGTAAGTGTTTATATCCATTTCTTTGGAGGCACCTGGCCTCGTGGATTTTTTACCACGTATTCCTTACGTGTGTAGCTGCCGATAGGCGTACTCATTACGCCTTAGCTTTGGATTTATATTATATATTATATGTTATGTCCTATTGTTGGTATTGTATTGAGGATTTGAGCATTGTACCCTGGCTGCGAGTTGGCATCTACTTCCCGGTTGTCGATGAGAGTCCCGCGCCGGTAAAGGGTTATTGCATCACATTGCATTCATATGCATTACATTGCATATCATATTGAGGGCAGGAGTATTCCGCCCCAGGAGCAGGAGGATTCCGCTCCATTGTATCATATTGAGGGCAGGAGTATTCCGCCCCAGGAGCAGGAGTATTCCGCTCCATTATATTATATCGGGTGCAGGAGTATTCCGCCCCAAGAGAGTGCAGGAGTATTCCGCCTCTGGTTTATATTATATCGGGTGCAGGAGTATTCCGCCCCAGGAGCAGGAGTATTCCGCTCCAGTTGGTTATCAGATTGGATTCCCCTCGAATGCAGGAGTATTCCGCTTCGAGATGGGACGACGGGCACATGTGACCCTTTGCATCATTTCATTTCATCTCATTTCATACCATTGTGTAGACTTGTGGTACATAACTACTGTTCTGCTTATATGTGCATTGCTTATTTGTCTATATATTTCTGGCTCGTATTCTGGGTTGCGGGAATCGAGTTGTGTGCCGCAACGGTATAAATATATGGACCGGGTTGCACGTCGCAGCAGTATAATTTATGGACCGGGTTGCACGCCGCAACAGGATGAATATATGGATCGGGTTGCACGCCGCAACAGGATGAATATATAGATCAGGTTGCACGCCGCAACAGGATGTATTTCTAATTGTTGATGTGTTCGGGATACCTATATGTTCTGGCTGTATTACGTTCCTGGTTATTGAATAGTTTGCGATTCCACACGTGTTTCTAATTATTATCTGGCTCTGCCTTTTCATAATTTAAATAAGAGAAATATGGTTTATTTGTTTCTTTTCTCCCTGGCTAGCTATCCTATTCTTTGAGGTGGCTAGTCTGCCCCACTTATTGAGTCCTTTTGACTCACCCTTGTTTGTTGTTTGTTTCTTGTCTATCTATTTCGTTTCGGCAGGTTCGCTCCAGGATTGAGTTCGCCGCGTTGTTCAGGAGCGAAGACGACTTCAGCTGTCAGGGTGAGCCAGATTTATTCCGGATGGCCACCAGTTTATTGTTCATTATTTCAGTTGCATTTTGCTCCCTTCAGGAGGTATCTGTCTTCTTCTGTATTCTCAGATGTCCAGTCTGGATAGCCCTAAACCTTGTATGTTGGGTAGTCAGCTGTAATTTCTTTTGTACAGCTTAGAGGTATCAGTATGTTTGTTTTTTTTTTTCTAAGTTTTGTCCTCATTTATGAATTATTATAATCATTTTCCTAATTTATTTGGTAAGGGTTCGCCCGACGGGTCTGGGGGAGGATGTCGGGTGCCCGCACGGCCTAACCGAATTCCGGGTCGTGTCAGTTGGTATCAGAGCCATGTTTAGAGTCTATCCAGACTAAGACAGTGTCTAGTAGAGTCTCGCTGATGGGTATGTTGACGTCCGTACTTATCTACGAGGGGCTATGATGGCATTTAGGAAGTTTCACTTCCTTCTTTTCTGATCGTGCATCAGTCTATTATACAAAAATATTTTTGTTAATTCCTTCATGGTAACCCTCGTGTGATAAATCAGCAAATGGTATGAGTTAAGGACGAAGCAGTCTAGCCTGGGGCTAGCACTGACGAAGCCCCGAGAGTTTTCATCGTGCTGACGGTCTAGTCACGGAGGTCCCAACTGTACGAGCTCGCGATGGGCAAGGGAGCAGGGCCTTGTAGCTCCCTTGGCTCTCTACGATGCTTTATGAGAATCTTGGCGATGCAGATACCGCTAGAACCTATTATTCGTTAGGCAGCATATCAGGTTGCCGCAAATGGAGACGTTCGATCTCAGGGAGCTCCTATTCCAGTTCTTAATGTTGCCGCAATAAAGTATGTTTCGGAGGCAGCATGTGTTGTGCCTCTAATTGTTCTGGCTGGTTAGTTAGCCGAGGTATCAGTTCGGTCCGAGTGCCTAAAGAGGTTGCATTATTTTACGCGGTTGAACCTTCCGATATTCTTAAGCAATGCATCAGATAAACCTCGTGATTTTTTTTAAAATAAAATAATGCCAGCGTATCCTTCAGGCTTTTGATTATATCAAGCGGTATGGTGTTGATTATTCTTCTTTCCAGTTTCAGGGGTCCAGCCTTGAATTGGTGGGCCTCTCTTTTATTAGCTAACGTGGTTCGATTTTTCTTCTAGGTTCGTGGAAAAAGTTCCTTTCGAGTAGCTAACAAGATGAAAAATGTTGTCAGTTCAAGTGGATTGGACAGGGTAGCCTGTCGGTTAGCCTGTTGGTGTTTCATAATATGAGATTGAATTCTATAGAATGGCCGAATATGCATTTGAACTAGTTCATGAGCCTTTCGAGAGATTCAAAGATTTATTGATGACCTTTCTTTTCCTTGAGATCCCAGATGGCTCGAGAGATTGAGGTCGGGATTTCATTTGATATTGTTGTTGATATTGCTCGAAGGCTCGAGGCATACCGTAAGTTAGAGCGGGAGAGCAAGAAATCTCGTGGCCCTGGTGGGCAACCATGGTACCTCATTTGGAGGTAAGTGTTCTGATTATTTTTTGAAGTCACCTTCCAGGTTAACTCAGCTTGTAGAGCGTGATTCTCAAAGTGTGCAAGTAGTTCATCAAGATTAGACCCAGTTTTTCTCTTTATAGCTATCGACAATCTTTCCAGCTACCATTTTCAGGGAAAAGGGTGTTATCACTGTCATGAGTCTGGTTATCCTTTGAGGAGTTTTTCCTTACTCCAGCAAGTAGACAATCGTCCTTCTTCTTTCCCTCAGGCACCTGCACAGTCGCAGGAATTTCATGTAAATTTTAATTAATCAGAGAAATGCCACCATCCAGTAGAGGTCGAGAGCGCAGTGGTAGTGGTTCTTCTAGAAGTAATTATCAGTGTAGCGGCTTAGTTCAGCCGCAAAGACAGTTTTATGAACTGCCAGTCTGGCAGGATGCTGAGGCATCCGATGTAGTAGGCCCGTGTGTTTCTTCTTCCCTTATCTGTAAGTAAGATTTATCTTTCCGATCGATCTGGAAATGGTATGTCTTATCATGTTTCGACGGTTTCCTTGGATATTGTCGTAATTAAGAATTGGTTGCGGTAGAGGGGTGAGTTTCTGATACGATTTATTCCTGGCATTTATGAGACCCTACTAGTTTATCTAATCTAAATATGAGAGATTTGACAGTGAGTGTCGCTATTGTTTGCTTGGCATCCTGTTGTGCCACCTTCTGTTATAATGTCAAGTCAGTCTACCTCTCTTTGGAACTCAGTGCTGGTAGGATGATGGGATTCTTATTTATCACCATCAGGAAGTGTCATTGTTTCTTCTGGTGTAAAGTGATCAATAAGTAATACTCGATCTATGTGTCTCCTCTTGGTTCAAGATGCTAGTAGAGTCATGTTATTCCATGAGCTTCTCTCAGTTGTAAAAGAGTTTACTGATAAATTGTCAGAATTTCGTTCTTATTGGAAGGTTAAAATTGGTATGGATGTTTTTCCATAAAGCTTATTTAATGTCTATCTCTTCAATTGCGATTTTTTGGCTCGCTTGACGCGAAAGTAGTCTAGCTTTGGTAGCCAAGCAAATAAGAAGATGAACTTCCTGAAGCTCTAATTATTTCTATCCTCGATCCACTTCCATTTCTTCTTCGTCCGGCACTAGTGAGCTTGGGCGATTGGTAGCCGCTTGTGACGTTCCCTGTGTTGAGCCAGAGTACGTGTTATTGTGGCCGGGTAAGCATATTATTATTTTGGAAGCATATTATTGTTTTGGTCCAGTTGTCTCATCTTGTTATCCGTTTAACATGTTTATGTTATCAGTTTATCCGGGTATCCATTCCCATGTATAGTATAGTGCTGGTTCTGTTTTTGCGGATCGTCCAGTTTCAGGGGAAACTCTGCCGAAATTTTTATATAGAAGTACCATCCATCGGGCGGTGGTGTTTACGGCAAAGGTATGGAGTTGTGAACTTGAGAGTTGCAGCTGTTTGGCAACTCGAAAGGGTAGTTGGTAGCTTCGGTCTGCTTACGTTCAGCTTTTAGCCAAATCTTCTTTAGTCCAGCAGACTGTGCGAGGATGGTTATTCCTATACAAATGGCTACATGAGTTTGTGCTTTAAGTGGAGGAGTCTTCCTCCAAATACTGAATGGTAATATTAAATCTCTGAGGTGTTGATATCACTTTTCTCACGACCCAAAGTAAGGCTACGGTAGAAATCTACAATGAGTGTCGATCATTGCTAAACCCACTAATAATCTATTAATGATAGGGATAAGCTGGCAACCTGATCATATATACGTATCTATCTGCTGAAAATATAAAGTCTGAAAAGATGACATGACTTTAACCTGCTGGCAATTAGAACACTGAGCCACAAATCCTGCTATGTCACCCTTCATTCTATCCCACCAATAATCTGCTTAAGATCATGGTACGTCTTAGTCGAACCTGGATAAACACTGTATTTGGAATAATGTGTCTCCATCATAATCTATCCACATAAATCTGCAACATCAGAAACTCAAAGTCTATCTTTATACATGAGAACACTGTCAGTAATAACCCTGTATGGTGACTCCGGTTTTCTTCTGGCTATCTGTCTGTATTCAACTAGAAGTGGATCCTCATACTGATGCTGTTTTACTTCATGGAAATTTAGAGTTAAAGGTTTAGTGCGGCTTGTCGACAATCCATCATATATCTTTTTCACACCTCCACTCTTTGAGAAGTTACTATAGCGTTATTAGTGCACATGTAATCAACTATGTTGCGGGTATTCTGCCTCAACTGAAGGTCCAACTACATGTCTCTTTTATATTTACTTTTTCAAGTCATAATAATTCCAATTCAAGGACAATACCCTGAGATAGATGTTCAGTCTGAAGATCATTCTTGGTCTACATCATACTATCCAGTAGTAGTTGTGTGATCCTTATTCTTATACGATAGACCCTGTTCAGATGAACCTTCGACATACATTGGGATATGAGTAACTACATTCCCACAAGGAGCTTGCGGAACAACACTAACATCAGCTGAGATGTTGCATAGTGCGTTCGTAAAAATATGATAAAACTTGCATCAGATCTTCTATAGTGAGTAGTGACAAGGTACTTCAAAAGCTTCCCCTATTGCATCAAGCGTGAGCTAATTCTTAGTTCCATCAACCTGTTCTAAATCGAAAGGTATATTGAAGAGGTGATTATCGGCTGAATCATGTTAACCCATTCAAAGTTCCGTGTATCTTTGCTTTGAAAATGTAGAACTCTCCTCTCGTGATCGAGGAAGGATCATCTTAGTCAGAATAATCCGGGCAATGGTGTTATCATATTATCCAAATATATTTTATTTTAAAAGTTCAATATGCGTGTTATAAGTCTGATCCTGTACTCAAGAGATAAGGTCTGTGGAGTAGCTTACGAAGGTCGTGCAAGTTCTTTTGTTATCTGTGCGAATTTTTCTTTAGATTTAGGCTCGTTCGAGGACGAACGAGAGTTTAAGTGGAGGAGAATGAAACGACCTCGGTCAGTCGTTTCAGAAGTTAGGACTCTGATTGGCGTGCCGATAATTTTAAAATATTCATAATGTCCATTAGGACATGTCTGTAAAATTTGAGCTAAATTAGACCTCGTTTGGTAGGCATCGGAAGAAGGTTTCAGTTTTTATTGGCAATTAATATTAAAAGGAGATTTTCGAGCTCGGTTTTTGCCGAATGAGCTCCGATTCGAAATCCAAAAGCGTCGTTGGGTTCGTATGATTATTTATGACTTTTGTGAACTTTCGAAAGTGAATTTCGATGTTGTTCGGCTAGTTTCCGCTAAAATGCCGAAAGTTAAATAATTTGACTTCTTTTCATTTAAATTCGCATCTTGAGTTTCGGGAGTCCAATTTGAGATCCGCCTTCGCGAGTATGTTACATATATTTTGTACAACTTGTATGCAAAAGTTGGAATTATTTCGAATATCGTAGGGTACTATTTTAATTTTCGTTAAGAAAAGAAAATATAATAAAAGAAAACAAAAAAAAAAAAAAAAAGAGAAAAAGGACAAAATAGACTAAAGATCAAAGAATGGCGGTGGGGTGGCATACATATATGCTACTTAGCATATCAAGTACGAAAGCAGTAACAAACAATTCAGAAACAGAGGAAAGGAAATAACGCAGTGGAAAAAAATGCCAGAAAATGAGAAAAGGGGCCGGAGAAAAATAGTATTTTCATCCCAGAACATTAAGGTAATGATCTTAATGCATTATTTGAGTTTATTACGTGTGTCTGAATATGTTTTAACGGTAAAACTTGGAATATTATACATCGTTTTAATAAGTTCAATTAATAGTTTAAAGGGTCAAATGGACCCTGATAATGAAATTGATTATATATTCGTACTCAGGGAGTTATGGGCAACATATAAATGTAATTTATTTGGGGTTTGGTTATGTGGCCTTAAACCCTGTACATAGGCCTGGCCTGCGTATTGCGTATGCGAATAGGGTATCAGGTTCCTACCTGGATTACCCTGAGATGTGAGGAATGAAGCCTTTAGCCTAATTTGATATATTTTTCTGCTTATTGACCACAGTGGGATCGTTTGGCAATGAATTCAAAAATAACGCGGTTGTTGGTCGCAATGCTAACTTTTGAGAGAGGTAAGTGTTTATATCCATTTCTTTGGAGGCACCTGGCCTCGTGGATTTTTTACCACGTATTCCTTACGTGTGTAGCTGCCGATAGGCGTACTCATTACGCCTTAGCTTTGGATTTATATTATATATTATATGTTATGTCCTATTGTTGGTATTGTATTGAGGATTTGAGCATTGTACCCTGGCTGCGAGTTGGCATCTACTTCCCGGTTGTCGATGAGAGTCCCGCGCCGGTGAAGGGTTATTGCATCACATTGCATTCATATGCATTACATTGCATATCATATTGAGGGCAGGAGTATTCCGCCCCAGGAGCAGGAGGATTCCGCTCCATTGTATCATATTGAGGGCAGGAGTATTCCGCCCCAGGAGCAGGAGTATTCCGCTCCATTATATTATATCGGGTGCAGGAGTATTCCGCCCCAAGAGAGTGCAGGAGTATTCCGCCTCTGGTTTATATTATATCGGGTGCAGGAGTATTCCGCCCCAGGAGCAGGAGTATTCCGCTCCAGTTGGTTATCAGATTGGATTCCCCTCGAATGCAGGAGTATTCCGCTTCGAGATGGGACGACGGGCACATGTGACCCTTTGCATCATTTCATTTCATCTCATTTCATACCATTGTGTAGACTTGTGGTACATAACTACTGTTCTGCTTATATGTGCATTGCTTATTTGTCTATATATTTCTGGCTCGTATTCTGGGTTGCGGGAATCGAGTTGTGTGCCGCAACGGTATAAATATATGGACCGGGTTGCACGTCGCAGCAGTATAATTTATGGACCGGGTTGCACGCCGCAACAGGATGAATATATGGATCGGGTTGCACGCCGCAACAGGATGAATATATAGATCAGGTTGCACGCCGCAACAGGATGTATTTCTAATTGTTGATGTGTTCGGGATACCTATATGTTCTGGCTGTATTACGTTCCTGGTTATTGAATAGTTTGCGATTCCACACGTGTTTCTAATTATTATCTGGCTCTGCCTTTTCATAATTTAAATAAGAGAAATATGGTTTATTTGTTTCTTTTCTCCCTGGCTAGCTATCCTATTCTTTGAGGTGGCTAGTCTGCCCCACTTATTGAGTCCTTTTGACTCACCCTTGTTTGTTGTTTGTTTCTTGTCTATCTATTTCGTTTCGGCAGGTTCGCTCCAGGATTGAGTTCGCCGCGTTGTTCAGGAGCGAAGACGACTTCAGCTGTCAGGGTGAGCCAGATTTATTCCGGATGGCCACCAGTTTATTGTTCATTATTTCAGTTGCATTTTGCTCCCTTCAGGAGGTATCTGTCTTCTTCTGTATTCTCAGATGTCCAGTCTGGATAGCCCTAAACCTTGTATGTTGGGTAGTCAGCTGTAATTTCTTTTGTACAGCTTAGAGGTATCAGTATGTTTGTTTTTTTTTTCTAAGTTTTGTCCTCATTTATGAATTATTATAATCATTTTCCTAATTTATTTGGTAAGGGTTCGCCCGACGGGTCTGGGGGAGGATGTCGGGTGCCCGCACGGCCTAACCGAATTCCGGGTCGTGTCACAGCAAGTGCAAAGGCATAATTGAAAGCAAGTGCAAGGCAATTTAGCGTGAAATGTAAAGTGACGCAAAAGCGATTCAGCGAATCAACAGGCGTGAAAGTCCAATCAAGAGAGAAGCCCCGCCTGGTAGTCAACCTGAAAAATGTAAGTCAAGGCATCAATTTTAAAGCAAGTGCGGCGACATAATTTAAAGCAAGTGCAAATCAAAGTAGTGCGGAAATGTAGTTAGTACGATAGCCATTGATAAATCAATTGGCGGGATAATCCAGCAAGAATGGCCTTGTGCGGATTATCAACTAAAACAAGGCGATGCCCTATTTGGCTTAGTTTTGAAAACACAAAACCAGCCTCGGCTTTGTCGCCTATTAGGAATGAAAGTCATAGGGGTAGAAATGCCGCCTGTTCGGCAATAACTCATGACAGAGCATAATGCTTTAAGTCATGAAAAAGGCAATGCGACGAAATCTGCAAGGCAACTTTGGATGCGCGTTCAATAAATTGTTCATCCATAATGCGAATGATCCTTTCATTGCAAGCTTTCTCGTTCCTGCTCTCAAAGAAAAATTGGTTAGTTTTGGGAAGGGCGTTTGATTTGTGCTGATTCATCTTGAACTTGATGTCGCTGCTTCCTCGTTCTTCTTTGGACTTGGGCTTGCAAATTGTACTCAGAGACTTGACTTATGAACTCAATGTTGTATAATATTTCAAGATAGAGGCAAAGTAAAGTAATTTGATAAAATATTAAACAAATAATCATTGATATGCAACCGAAATTTATGATGCATTTAAAAATTTCTGCTTTAACTCAAACTCATGACATATCTCGAAACAAACTGAACGTCCTTTGTATTTGCAGCTTTTGCTAATCTTGAATATTTCTAGAACGTTTGCCGCTTCATCCTTTGATAAGCAAATCAATTTTTTGCAAAATCTGCCCCAGTTATAATCTTCAGGCCTTCGAACCACTTTTTGCAAAATTTGCCCCAGTTTCTATCTTCCATATCTTCAAATTATTTTTGCAAAAATTGCCCCAGTTACTATCTCTCAAATCTTCGAATTATCTGGCAAAATTGCCCCAGTTGCTTGCCTTAGGGGAGACTGAAAAATATTATGGAGTCGAGCCCGTTAAGAGCGCCTACGTATCCTCCACGGGAATCAGACCGTGCGTAGTTCTGCTTACATAAAGATTTTTGGGAAAGTATGGCAATCTAAGTGTGAAGCCGTATCCGAATTGGAAAATCCACGCATCTGCCCAGATGCATAGTTCGGCATTACATCATAAAAGATAAACAAACCTAAAGTGTTACAATATTTTGACCGAATCCGACGGGGATTGCCTACTTATCCTGTTGCCATTCCAGGAATCAGGTCAGGAGTAGTTCAAAAATACATAAAAAAGGAAATAGGGGATTCCTGTGCTAGTGCAACCGAACTCTACATGAGTTGCCTACGTATCCCGCCTCGGGAATCAGGTTACGCGTAGTTCGCATTACATCAAAGATTACATTCAAAACCCATGCTAACTTGCGATTGCCTCAGACATAGTATCTTTTGACAGCATCTGCGCTGATTATCTTAGGCCAAACTTGATCACGAACATCTGCCAGTATTGGTGTTCTTCCTCATAATGACATTGCCAACTTGGCGCAAATTTTCCCAGTGCTTCTTCTTAGTTAGGAAAGAGATTCTTCAATACCAATTGCCCCGGTTTGAAGTAAACTATTCAAATCTTCTCTTTGCGCATTCAACATCTTCCAACTTATCTTCTTGAATGGTTTCTCAAATAAAGGACTTCCATTTGTATAGACAAATCGCTTCGGCTCCAATTGCCGGCAAATAAAGCTGCCCCAGTTTGAAGTTCTAGCGGTAATGTAATACCCAAAGAGTGCAAGAGTAACTTTCCAATACATCATCCTTAAATTGTTCAGTTGTTTCATTATAGATCACAAGCAAAGTTCAAGCAGGTTTTGTTTTTAATTTGAAACAGTGGTAAGTATGTTAATCAGAAGCAAATAATAAAGCACATAAATGGTTAGAGTATAGCAAAATAATAAGGTAGGAATGCAGTGCATTTGTTTATTCAAAACCTGATTTAGGGAGGCATACAACATAAAAGTAAACATGCAGGATTTAAAAGAGTTATTTGAAAGACATAGACATAAACATAAACAAAGTGCAAAACACAGTTCAGGGCCTCAAGCTGACTGTGATGCCAAAACAAAAATAACGAGTTCATTTATCAAGTCTCTTTTGGACCACAAGTCCAATTAGCCATCATATCACTTGGTTCAGCATTCAGCACATGTGGCTCTTTCTCAAAATCTTCAATAGTTGCACTGCATTTCAATCCATCATTCAAGAATAGGCTACCAACACCTTCAATCAAATTCTGCATGGCCATTTCTGGTGCTCGGCCAAATGACCGGTTTAATGGTAAAAGAGGCTGTAGCATGACACTAGCCGGCTTCTTCTCAGACTCAACCTTTTCCATCTTTCCTTCAGCGGGGTTGCCACCTAGGCCAAAAGTTCCCTCATTCTTTGGCAATAGAGTTAGTGCTTGCTTAGGTACCTTAGAAACAATATTATCAACCTTTACATTATAAATAGAGACTATGGTGCCCTTCAGATTTGGATATTCCTCAAGAGAAATCATATTAACTGCATTGTTACCATGATTGGGAAGAGGATTATCATGCACATTTGGCTGAGTGCCAGTGAGTTGAATGGTGCCTGCTTTGATTAAGCCCTCGACCTTGTCCTTGAAAGTATAACATCTCTCAATATCATGGCCGGCTGCCCCTGAGTGATAAGCACAGTGCTTATTTGCATCATACCATTTTGGAGGTGGGTTTGGGGTGTTATCAGGGATAGGCTGCACAACTCCCGCATTTCTTAATCTCTCAAAAAGCTGGCCATATGACTCGGCTATGGGAGTATAGGTTTTGGTTGCTCTCTTTTCGTAATTCTGATTAAACCCTTGCACGTTGGGACGAACAGGAGGACGAGGTTGGTAATTCTGGGGTGCTTGAAAATTTGGCTGACGAGGGTATTGATTAGGTGCATGTGCTCTAGGTTGGTAGTAATTTGCTTGTGCATTATAAACCGGATAAGGAATAGGTGGCATCTGGTAGTGAGTGGGGTAATTTGGGTAATATGGGCTTTGGTAGGTAGGAAAAGCAGACGAATTGTCAAAATTCAACTTTCCAGCCGGTCGACGCTCGATGTCTCCCACAACAACTCCCACTTCTTCTTTCTTCTTTTTGTTAAAACCATTACCCGACCCAGACTGGATTGCCTTATTTGTAGCTTGCAAAGCGGCCAAATTTGTAATCCTACCAGATTTCAAACCAGCTTCATACATCTCCCCCGTTTTCACTAGATTGGCAAAAGTAGAATTAGTCATGGATGCCATTCGATCATAGTAGAATTCATCCAATGTCTCGATGAAATGTCCCACAAACTCTTCCTCACTCATGGGAGGCTTAACTTTGGCCGCCTCACTCCTCCAACGTACCGCGTATTCCCTAAAGGTCTCGGTCGACTTCTTCCTAAACCTTGCAATAGCCAACCGATCTAATGGTATTTCAGCGTGGAAACCAAAACGCTCCATAAAGTCGTGAGCCATACTCCTCCAGTTAATCCATTTTGAGGGATCCTGCTCGGAGTACCAGTCTAAAGCTTCGCCTTCAAGACTATGAATGAATAATTTCATACGGAGCTCTTCGTTCTTTCCCACTCCCAAGGTTTCACAATACCTTCTCAAATGGGCTCGGGGGTTGCCTTTGCCATCAAACTTAACAAACTTTGGTACTTTGTACCCTTCTGGGTATTCAATCCCGGGATGAACACACAAGTCTTCATATTCTAGACTTTCCTTGTCCTTGCCTTTTGATGCTTTGCTAAGAGCACTCATCACCCAACCTTGTACCTTTTTCTCCAAATCTTCACCCTCATCGACTGCTTTTTCGGCTCTTCTAACACCATTTTGGAACTTCACATAAGGAGGATTGGTGTAATCATCAATTTGCACAATAGGAACATCTTGCCCACCAGATACCGCCACTTGGACTAATGGTGCGGATGGATTTTCAGTATAAGCTTGCGGGATGGGTTCATTTTGGTAAGTGGAGGTTTGGTATGGATATGGAGTGTGTGCATGATAATAAGTATTGGCAGGGTGCGGGGTGTATGATGGGTATTGTTGATGTGATGGGTAGATGGGTGGTCGGTTAATTGTTTGGCTAGATTGAGCGTTATTTGGAGATGGAGCTTGGGCAAGTGACAAGTTGCTTTGGTGGACTGGTGCTTTTAGAGAATTGTGAGTGTTCAAAGGTGCGTTCATATTGGCGACCCCGTCAATTGAGTTCAGAGATTGCCCCATTTGACCCAGAGAGGGGGATGCATCGGGCCCACGCAGCGGCGTGTTTTTAGGAGTTTGCCCTTTTACCGCAGCCAGTTCATCTTTTAACATCTGTAGTTCCTTAGCCATTTCAAGAATCATTTCGTCTTGTGCAATAATGACATTTCTTTTTGAAGACTCAGGAGTTGCAAGATTTTTCTCGGTATTGCGAGGTTCATCATCTATTCCAGTCATTGTCAGTTGTGGAAATGTATACCAGTATGCAGATTGGTCTTTTGCCCTTGTGTAATAAGAGTGATCAGCCAGCTTAAATCAACACAAATCAAACCTCTGTTTGGGGGATAAACAAAACAAAAGAAAAAGTTCAAAAGTAACCACGTTAGTTTGCATGTCATCGGCAAAATTGCACACAAATCACGTAGCGCGCATCACGTAGCGCTTTGCATTTTAAACAAGTTGACATGTGGCAAACACAAGTAATTGAGCGTAAATAAAAAATGCAAGCGCATCCTACCCTGTACGGGGCCTCTTTGTGCCAGAGGTGGGCCTAAGACGCCAAATAGATGATAATGAAAAGTAGTCCAAGCCGGTTTTGCAATAATCGAATTTAGAGTAAGTGACAAATACAGTAATTATAACTTGATTTTGAGTACATCACTGTTACATAAAAAATAGAAAAGGCCGGACATAACTTAAATACATTGTTTTGAGTACAATATAAATAACTGCTATAACTACGCTGGATCAAGCTCGAGGAGGCAATGGATGAAGTGCGGGCCTGTTTCGATCAATCCTTGCTTGCTTGCACAATTGGTGTAATTTCTGATCTCCGGTCCCAAATATGGTTTACATCCAAAGACTTGTTTGAATCAAACATCAATCAAATGGATCGAACATCTTATTGTCCTTTCGACATCTCTTGCCCCTAAATTGCTATCTTCTTGCGAGTATCTTATCAATTTCAACTTGATGACTATTTGAATACCTCTTGAATTCAAGCATCTTCTAGTCTACAAAATTAATAAAAGTATTCTAAATTTAATTAATTGCAAAACTTGGCTTGGACTGGAAGTTTCGTTATCACATAAACACATAATATGCACCGTTGTTGGGTTTAAACCCGTCAACGAAAAAGGGCGGTTTTCCTAACTATGGAGGCGGTACCAAGGACCGGGTCCAATCTAAGGTTTATGCATGCATGCTCCTAAAGGAGACTCTAGAGTGGGTTTACTAAACACAAGGCTATTTTTGAGTGGCAAGCGGTCACGCGGTAGTAAAACTATCCGCTCACCCCGCAGGTACGCGCACTCTTTCTTAAAGGGTTTTTTGTGAGTTGCGGGTGTATATGCATACACCTCGCGAGTATAAGTAACCATGAAGAAGCTCCCAGGAGTGGGGGAAATATGAACGGAATGCCAGTTTTATATGTGCGCAAATAAAGTGTAGTGACATGCTTTCAGTGACAAATAATTGCAAATAATCAATTTAACTAATCATGCTATTTTTTGCAAATAATAATAAACAAATAAAGAGTTATCTTGTGAAAACCTTGCGGTTAGAACCTTAAGGTAATCCCCAGCGGAGTCGCCACGCTGTTGAACCCCAAAAAAAAATTATCCTTTCTTTTAAGAAAAGATAGGTTTCGGGTATAATGTTCAACAATATGGGACTCCAAAGGGCTTTCTTTGGAGTCGCCACCTAATTTAGGAGAATTAGGAACCAATTAATTAAATAGTGCGTGCAAGCACTCCGTTTTAAGGAAAATGGTCTATTTCAGAGATTCGGAAGTAAGAGGTTCAGTTATTTTCGAAAGAAGGTTTCGATTTGAAAGCACTTTCGAAAATCCGTAAAATTACGGTTAATCCTTCGGTTTTCACAAAATAACTCAAAATGTTAACTTTCAATATGTTGATAAAATGGTTTAAGATTAATATTAAAATTCTAAGATTATAATAAATTATACTTTAAAGAAATTTGAATTTAAATAAACTTAGACTTGAAAAGGAAAGAAAGAAAGAAAAGAAAATAAATAAATAAATAAATAATTTTTGCTAAAAATAGGAAAAACCAATTAATTGGGAAGAAGTTGCACTTTCATGGATAAAAATGAGTTACTTTTTATTAATTCGAATTTTAATTGCACGCATTATTTAACTAAAAGATGCACAATTCGTAAATAAGATGGAGATTCTAAGGAAAATAATTTATTCACAATAAATAACTCAATAAATAACTAAACATTCATTCATAATCAATCAAATAAATAATTATCTACGGGAATTCCTATAGACATGCAATTTCTAAGGATGGGAAAAGAGGAGGTTTAGAAGAAGAACCCGGAAATTGATAAAACTCATGGGAGCCTTGGATTTATTTAATTTTATACAATTATATGCCCATGAGCCTAAGTTAGAATAGGCGGCTCAACAAAGCATTTTAAAATTTTGAAAGTCTTCAATCTTGCAAATCCGACTCCGGGGTGCAAAACTCGACTTCAACTCGATTCGCCAACTTGACCCCAATGCAATGCACTATCCCATTTGTGAGTTTGAACCAAACTCGCTCCCAAGTTGTTTCATGCCCAAAAAGACAAACAAAGATAAGGAGTTAGCAAATATAGAAGAATTAAACATACTTCTGTAAATTTAGCAAAGAACGAAACTAAGCAATTAGCCAATCCAACTTAATAAAATAAATAGAAAACTCATCCTACTTGATTACTTCAACCAGAAAAACAACGAACGAACTATGAATTTGTCATATAGCCATGAAAGTTCTGGAAGTAGGTCCTCTAACCACCATTTAAGATTTTACATGCTAACAGGAAATGAGAATTACCAGTGACTTAAAAACAGTGGTTCAGTCCCGAAAGGGAAAACTCATATGATTGCACACATTTACCAACAAAAGATTAGTTCATAAATACTGAACCATGATACATTAAAACTGTTTTTCTAAGACTAGTTAGGGACCTTTTGTCATTACAGGTTCATGTATGGAAGTATAAAGAAACTTCAAGCAAATCCCATAACAGGAACAACTTACCCCTTTGAACTCTTAATGTCTAATCTAATCAAATGTTCAATCTTTGAGCTCTTAGGAGTTCTAAAAAAGCAACAGGTAGCAATCATACAATAAACAAACTAAGATGGTAAGAGAAAGATGACTCTTTTAAAATTTACTTCAAGTTTAAACTTCTATAAAAATTCTATCTTGACTTATTTGAGACATACAAAACTTCAAAGACAAAGACTTTTACAAATGCAATTTTTAAGACAGAACTCAACCATTACCTTTAACATCTTGGATTTAAAAAAAATTTTGAGTTAACAACTTAACCTCCTATAGTAATAGAAACAGTAAGAAAGCAGGGTAAGCAGGGATCTAAGCAGCACATATAGAAAACACTGTAATGGACTAAGCCAAAACTAAAGCAAACTCCTCTCTGCCCCTCTATTACAGACCCTAAAAAACATACTCCATGAACCCTCTTCTCATACCAGAAAATCAAGCCATCAACCAGATCTGTTCATCACTGATCTGCAAACTCCAGGACCTCTAAAGATGCCCTGAACCCACTCCATACAACATCATTTGAATCTCCTCAAACACTAGGACAAAAAGGAAACAAACTTCACACCAATACTGCTCAAAAACCACCTGAAATTTTACTATACTCCCAGCAGCCTGCTACTACTCCTGGACTCCTCAGACCTCGCCTTCTACACTCCTTCAACTCACACAAAAACCATCAAGACCTCAAACTTCATCCGAGCCAAAACAGCCCTTGCACAATGACCCAGACCACCCCACTTCAGCCTCTATACTCTTACACAGAACCAACTATACTGCCTCTACAAAGCTGCACATAGCTATGATCTCCTATAATTTATGCAAAACATCAGATATCCTCTAAACAAACAGAAGACAAAACAAATTCCAGACCCTAGCAGGATACACACATATCTGCAGCCACTCTCTCTACCTCACAGACTTCACAAAACTCCAAACCTATCTGCCGACTACCCAAACAGCTTCCAAACTATGCACCAAACCTCATACACACCACTCTTTCACTTCTAGCAAACAGATCATACTCATAAGAAACAGATAAATTTACACAAGACATAGATAGATAAAGACTAAAACAGGTTTATTCTTTTATTTCCTTATCCAGTTTCTAACTTGCCAAAGCTAATAAGATTACAATATTCAACTATTAACAGAAACATAACTATGTTTAGATTAGATTCTTATCATAACAGAAACACAAGAACTCGGACTTTGTCTTTCAAGAATCTAACTGTCAAAAAGCTCGACAATCTAAACTAAGTGCAGATTTTCCAAACTAACAGCGGATGCATCAAATAAACAATAAAATAAATGAAAAGTTTAGATTTTTACCTTTTTGCGGGCAGTGAACAAGGCGAGGGATCTGAAGTCGCGCACGCGAACTAGACGATGACAACTCGACGATTCACAAAATTTAAAGGTCGGAAATTAGGAAGGAAAATGAAATCGCTATTAAAAAAAGCACTAAGAGGGTCCTCGTTTCCGAAGTCCCTCAATTCCTTCAACCAAAATCCGACCCTTAATTCCGTGAATGAAAGGAGTATTTATAGCTGAAGTTTGGGGTTCAAAATGAAGCTCAAATCGATGTGGGAAATGGTATCACCTGGGATTTGAACGAATCTTGATCGTTCAATTTATGCCCTTGCCACTTGGATGCTGGATTTGAACAAAATCGTACTGGGGGAGAAAAAGGACGATGCTGGAGCCTTTTGGTTCGTCAATGGTACGAAATCAACAGCTGGAAATTTGTGGGGACTGATTTTGGACTGGAAAATCGTAATGGGAATTTGGTTCGGGTTCTAGGGTTCGAACGGGTTTGGGGAATTGGGGGGAACTGATATGCGTGTATGTTATGTATATATGAGTTTACATAGGTAGGCCAAAATTAGGGCTATGTTGTGCAATTTTAGCCTATTTTCTTCATATTTCAAATTATTCTACTTTTAAATCTAAAATCGACATTTTATAAAATAATTATATATTAATTGAAATGTTTGGGACAAAATTGGGTGTCAACACTGGGAGCACAAGTAGTTCATGTGCATGGTCACAGTATTTTGTGCTGGGGCCTATGATGCTTTGTTATACAAAGTCCCATGTTTTTAGAACTGGGACACAAGCACTTGTTAAACAAGGGGGTGGCAGTATTTTGTGTTGGGGCCTATGATGCTTTGTTATACAAAGTCCCATGTTTTAGAACTGGGACACAAGCACTTGTTAAACAAGGGGTCACAGTATTTTGTGCTGGGGCCTATGATGTTTTGTTATACAAAGTCCCATGTTTTAGAACTGGGACACAACAGTGTTTGTGCTGGGGGAGAGCTTGGTGGCCCACCCCCTCACCCAGATATTATTGCTGGGAGCACAAGCAGTTCATGTGCATGATCACAGTATTTTAGAACTGGGACACAAGCACTTGTTAAACAAAGGGGTCCGGTATTTTGTGCTGGGCCAACAGTCTATCACCCCTACAGAGTCACGGTATATAGTTCTGGGGCGAAGGGTTTCACAAAAAAAAAAACCGTTGCCCCCTTTAAAAATAACCCACCATTTACAATGGACAAGTACCTGTTAGAAATACACAGTCCCAGGGTTTTATCATGGGGCAACAGCCTATCCCAAACAAAAGGTCACAGTATATAGTTTTGGGGCAATGGGTTTCACAGAAAAAAAAACGTTCCCCTTAAAAAAACCACACCATTTTAAAGGGAATCAACAGCTTATACTGTACTCCAATGGAAAATCTAAACATTTTTCGAAACAAAATCAAAACCTAATAACCCATATACACGTACAAAAATGAAAAAGAAAAAAAATAATACGAAGTAAACACAGTTACCTTAATATACGAAACAGCAAAATAAAGTTTTTACCCAAACACAAAGCTTCAAAATCACGTCTCAAAAATAAGAAATTGGTGTATTTTGAAAGGGAGTTCGTATATTTTGAAGGAATTCAAAAGTCTCAGTATCAAAGAGAGAAACAAAAACTCCGAATAAGTTAAAAATAAGGAAGGGTAAAACCGGAATTTACAAAATGTGCAAAACGACGTCGTGATACTATTATTTTTAAAAAACGCGTCTAGTGACTAATTCTCAGCGAATTTGTAAACAGAGGCTACGCATCACATAGCGGGTGCCAAAGTGGCTTCCCTGCGAAATTTTTACGCTATAAGCCCACCCAAACGGGCTAATAATTTCCATATCATACTCTAGTATGAAAAAATTTCCTTCCAAATACTATAAAGAATTCTACAAAGACCTAAACCTATCTAGTGTCCTTTTATATATCTTCAAGATTACAACTTTTTAACCAAATAATAAAACGTGGGCTAGCTAATACCTTGTACAGAGTGGAGTATATATAAAAACCAAATACTACTAGTTATAGAATTGGGAAAAGTGCTCGCAAACCTACCCAAATGTGGAGAGATGGTATTGCTTTTATGACTATACAATTTATGAATGTACTAGGAGGTTAATCTGCTTTCTCTATAATTGCCTCAACTTTGAGGCTAAAGAGCTTTGAGTCTTGTCAACATGGAACCTGAATTCACAATTAGTAAAAAGCATGGTTTTGCAGATGACATAGTATTTGAGATACTTACATGGCTACCGGCTAAGTCTGTCATTCGATTCAGGTGTGTTTCTAAAGTTTGGAACAGTTTGATAGGACATGATATTAGCTTTGTCAAGTTGCACAATGCTCGTTCTCAACTCCGTCCCCAGGCCACCCGCCTCTTATTTGAAATACGAAGACATGATGCAAACCCTACTTCTGAAAACTCCCCTAAACAATTACAAGGAAATTTATGTTTACAACTTGAGCGTCCCCATCATTACTTCAACTCAAGGAAGGTCACGATGTGCTCAAATCATTGTAATGGCCTTGTTTGTCTCTATAGCTATAAAAATGGTGGAGTTTACTTGCATAATGTCACTACTGGGGAGATAAAAGCCTTGCGATTCCGTCTCGAAAACCATCGGAATAGACGACGGATTCGCGGCTTGTCGCTGGGATTTGATTTGGTCACAGAAAAATACAAATTGCTTCGTGTAACAAGTCTAGACGGAGATAGAAATTCACTAAAGTTCAAGATTCAAACTCTAGGGACCAACTCATGGAGAGAAATTATCCCTGGAAATTGCGCGACTACCTCTACATTATGTTATCGTTCGCATTGTATTTACTTGAACGGGGCACTATATTGGAAAAATAAGGGGTCAGCTATCCTCTACTTCAACTTGGCAGAGGAGAAATTTGCAACACTTTCACTTCCAGCTGAAGGGAATTATCCCCTGGACGACTTGCAAACTGCATTGTTGGGAAAGCTGGCTGTTCGCCGCACCTTCTTATTTAACTGGCGTGAAGGCTACAATTTGGTATACGATGAGAGCAACAAGGTTTTTATTCAGATTACATCTAATCCCGATTTGGTTGTGTTGCTCGATGCACAAAAGCTTGACGACTCGAAAACGTATGCGCACGAAGTTTTAGCAACATCAAGCCTTATTACAACCAGCGCCTCATCTTCCAAATTCATACTCCCCTCTTGTTATGTTTTGACGCAAGTTAGCCGATTCGTTGAAAACATTATCCCATTAACATTTATTTCGAAAATCAATCATCCATTTAGTTTCTAGTTGGAGAAACGTTTTCTACTATGAATTTCTCCGTTTCACTAGACCTGAACCCGAGACTGGGTTAAGGGTGGTGTAAGCTGTCTAATTAATGATACTTCATACTTTTTCGATTTTCTGTCTTCTTTTTTCCATTTATTAATTGGTAGACAACTATGGAAGTGTATAGAACAACTAGATCATTTAAATATAGAAGGCAGGAAAGTAAAGACATTGGCAACAATGGACCATACTTGTGACTTGTCTACGTATCCTAACATTATGACGACCCCTAGCATGCTTGTGAGCTACTCAAATGTCGTGTCTTTTTTAAATTGGAGTTTGAATTCGAGTTAAAACCACTCCAATATGAACGTTGAGCAATACTTGATCTTTTTGTCATATTGTACTGAATTCATTGTTCCTACACAATGGTCTTCGCGAACATGTTTTGCAGGAGGGCCAGTTGATGAACCCATAGGCAATATCCATTCTACTCTATTCAAACGACCTAATGTAGCGCACGCTGCACGCCTAAGGGCATAGATCAATTATCTTAAAGAGAATCATATAGCTTGATTGTTTTTAGACTGACCGTCAATCTTACCTCAACCTTTCTTTTTTTTACAACAACAACTATTCCACAGGTGGGGTCTGAGGAAGGTGAGATGGACGAAGACCTTACCCCCGACCAAGGTGGAGAGGCTGTTTCCAATAGACCCTCGGCTGAAGAAAAATATTTTGTAAACATGAACAATGAGAGAACAAGATGCAAACACAATGATAAGGCCAATACTGACATTAAAACAAAGGGAAATCTAGGTGAACAGAAAATACCAAAGAACAATATTCAAAGAATAAGCTAGGAATAACAAAAATATATGAATCAACTAATGCATATATAACATAAATGAAAAAAAATCGAAGAATAAGCTAGGAGTAGCATATATTAATGAATCAAACTAGTGCTCATAAAACATAAATCTCTCGACTACTATCTAACACATCTAACCTAATTCTCGACCTCTAAGATTTCCTATCTAGGGTCATGTCATCGGTGATCTGGAGCTGGGTCATATCCTGTCTAATTGCCTCGGCCCAATTCTTCTTTGATCTACCTCTACCTCTCCGTAGACCCAACACTTCAAACCACTCGCACCTCCTCACTGAGGCATCTGAGCACCTCCTCTTCACATGTCCGAACCACAGTTCAAAATTTAAATTTGATGGACTTAACTTTTGAGATTCTTAGAATCTAACATATTGTATTTTTGAAATTATGAGTTTGAGATTTAATATTTATTAAAATTTTAGTGATGTTTTGCATATACATAAAATATGTTGGTTCGATAGAACGAGTTTAAAGTCATCCTTGGCAAATGCTCTTATCAAGATTTTGCAAGAGATTCACATGTTTCTTGATTTTTGGTGGTAGCGGATGATGCATCATCTTAAGAGTATATTTGACTGTAACATCTATATATGTAGGTCTTGCATTATGCTTCCCAACAAAATATTTTTTTCACTCTAAATGGTTAGATAAGGTTTGAGTTGATATATACGGATCAAACTCATCAGATAAAGTCTAAAACTTTAAAAGATGAGAAAAATGTGTAAAAGTTAAATGGTGCAACGTATAAAACCACGAAGTGCAACTTTAGTAAATAAAAAGGGTGACTTATAAAAATACCCACACAAGCTAAAGTAATTACAGCTCCTACCCACAACTTTCAAATATTACCCCAGCTACCCACTAAACAAATTACCTAAATACCCACTTTATCTCCCACTTCTCTCAGGTCCAAAACATTCGTATACTTTCAGAATTGGATCCACTTCAAACTAATCTCTCCCAAGTCCAAATTCAGTATCAATAAAGCTGGAAATTTCATTTAATTCGGTGGCGAATAGGATTCAACTTATAGATATTGTAGTTTTTCTAAAGGAAGAAAAGAGGCGTAACAGTAATAAAAAGGAAGAAAAGAGGAAGGGTGCGTCAAAGAAATGATTTCCGGAGTTGGGGTTCCGCTACTTTCAAGGCTCGATCTACTTTAATCCCAAGTGATTTTGGTGAAATCATTAGTCGAAATGGAAAGTGGAGGAGGAAGCGGTCTCATTCATGTATTTTTGTAAATTTCCAGTCGCTGGACTGTGGCGGTTGACGGCGGACTGTTGGTGGATTTGCGGCGGTACGGGGAGGTAGATATTCCTGCTGGTGGGGAGTGTTTCGGCCATGGAAACAACTATGGTTTGGATGCTTCTATCATATACTTTCTAATATACAGTATATCACAATGGTATACAACTTTGATTTTGTCACAGTATACTTTTGTATTAAGAGAAAATCATGCTTCTATTGTATACCTTTCTAGTATATGGTATACCTTTGTAAATGAAGGAGGTCCTTGCCAGTACTACAGTAGGTGAACGTCGAGGGTATGGACAACAAAGAGAAGGTTGTCATTATGAGGTGCATTCAGTTGTTGCTTCACTTGCCAAAGCTAAGGTTGCGCCGTATCTAAATGTACTTTTTTTCGGTTTATGATCCAAAGTTGTATATCATTTTAGTACCTCAATGGTATACCAGCTTAACATTGTAGGTTGAACCTTGGAAATATAACAAAAGTTATTTTTCTACTGTATACAATTGTAGTACTATGTATACCATAAAAGTATACTTGTTTAACTATTTTGCAACAAGTTGACAAAAATATTTTTTCTACTGTATATGCTTTACTATAGAGTATACCAGATTATTTTAGTGCAGAATACTTAGGTTTGCTGCTTTTTTGGTTTTTTCTTAGGATACGACTAGAGATGATCACAAGGATGGTGATGATAGTAATTGTTGTGCCGATGGGATGAATAGAGATCAAGATTGGTTTGCCCAGTATGACAATGATGTCATTAACAAAGAGACTTCTTCACTTGGAGATGATCCATTTATTATTTAAATTGTAAGGCACTAATACTAATCTGATAAGGGACGTCTATATTACTTGGCTTCCCCTATTTCTTAACTTTCTTAACCAATTAGTATTTACTTTTGTATTAGAAAATGAGAAACTCGACTTGATTTTGCCAAGTCAACTGTAGTTGTGTTGATATTGATATCCATTTTGATCATAAAGGTCTTCAATGTGTGCTTTCCAATGCCAGGAAGTAGCGGACAGTGTCACTATAGGGTTATACTTAATCCCTTGCAATGAATGGAGTCAAGCTACTGGCATCTAGTTTTGAGTTGGATGAAAAGGCATACTTCTTTATATCAATTAAATCCTAATTATTTTTCTTTATGGAATGTAAATGAAGAAGGAATGAGACAGTATCTTAAGGATTAACCAAAGAATAATGATAAATAGTGGTTTTGCAATTATGTTAACATGTGCAGTGATGAGAGGAGGAATACCATGAAGTTATAATTTGTGGTCTGTGCCGTCGTGCTGGTATCCAATAAAATTATGGGTTAAAATTAAACTTAGAGGACGCATAGGACTAGCTCTTCACCTAGAAGAATCATTGTGTAGTTGATTGGTTTTGCTGTAACTTGAAGTTTTATTTTTGATCACTATTAGGATGGATAATTTGAAATTGAAGGAAGTACAGGCCACAACTAACAGTAACCAAGTTAACTTTCTTGTCTTTGAATAGTGCTTGAAAAATATATTCAATAAACAGGAAGGAGTCTGGTGAAGGCAATAGAAAAAAATTTGAACTATATGCACTAATAGCATATATACTGTTTACACAAACAGTGTAACTTCAGCTTTTGAGGATGCTTAAGTAGATAACCAGAATGTGGCACCAGTTCTTGACAGAAAAAAACATAATTAGTCTGCAAATCGTACACTGCATCCTCTAAAGCTTCATGCCTTCATGGAATCTACGTTAATATGATGGCTCTTTAGAAAATATCTTATGGTTTCCACCCATCAATTTGGAATAGCTCTTTTGATATTTGACTAATTTAGTGTTGGAGTATTATTTATTGATAATCGATAATGCTAAATAGATTTTCCAGTGCTAGGTATTGAACTAAAGTGTTGTCGTTATCCGTATTCTCTTATCGTTCGATAGACATTACAAGGATAATACGGTTCGAGCATGTTAAGTGTCTCCATGGAAGCACAAGCGGCAAATGACCTGCATATGCTTCCAGAGATTCTCAAACTGAATAATTGAGCACAGGCCAATAATCTTAAAAAGTAGGTCAATAAATGATTCTTTATGAAAGAACCCGTTACAAATATGAACATCTAATTCACTAAATACAATTCGTTCCTCTAATAACAGAGAGTTTGTTTTTACCCCTTATTTTCCGTATCTTCCAATTTACAAGCTAAACTTAGACTCTTTTATATATACTAGTTTTCTGACGTATATTCTTAATAATTTGTCTAAAAATTATAAATATTTTGTAATAAGCATGTATAGTTACTCGTAAATTAAAGGAAAAATGTAAATGCAAAGTGCTTATATATCGAATATTTTTCGGTCGAGCCAGTAATTGATATTTAAACGGTTTTAATCATGCAACAATAACAACTATATACATGGTGTCCTTACCCTCACCAAGGTGCAGAGGCTGTTTCCGTGTAGACCCTCAACGATTTTAATCATGCAAATTTTATAATATATCAAGAATTCAGTTTAATATCGATACTTTTTCTTTTATATTTCAATATTATATAATTTAAAAGTGAATGTGAGCAACATTGGCTGCAAATGTGACACGTCTTAATGTTTTTATCTTTTTAAATAGAAGTTGTTGTCTCCTCATTTTTAGAGCTGCGAACAAATCAAGATGTTGTTGCCACATGAAAATAATAGTTTGTAAAAGTTGTATAGAAATTCGATCACATATCTTCATTAATATGGCTAGAAAATCATTATCAATTTTATGGTCTACACCTATACAAAAATAATTAGTTATTTGTGTAAAATAATACTTTTATCCGTGAATTAATAAAGAAAAAATATTTTTTTAAATTGAATAAATTAAATGAATACATATGAGACTGTTTTATTTTTTTTATTGTCATATATATCCCCTACAAATTAACAAAAAAGAAAGTTATATATAAGATTTAAAAGATAATAAACTAGTCACTATTGCGTTTATTTATCAAAGTCTGGTCTAAGATTTTGATAGTATCTCCTTTAGACAATAAGTCGAAAACAAAGTAATAACACAAAAGGACAAGCTATATATAAAATCTAAAAAAAGAATCAACTAACAGTTGCTGGATTTATATATCAACATTTGGTCTAAGATTTTGATTTTTTTTTTTTTTAGAGAATAAGCCAAAAACAAAGAATGAACTAAAAAAAATAAATAAAGTTTAATTCACTCATTTGGCGTCAATTATATTTCTTACAATTGTTAGTTTCGATTTTTACTTTTGGTTATTTTTATTAAACTTTTTTTATTAATTTTAATGAAGGTAAAGTTACATCTTTGTATATGAAAAATTCTTGAAGTAATAGTTGGCTGGAAGGTTATTTTGGTATTTTGACTTTGCAACTTTAGAGGCTTCCCACTTATAGAATAGTAGTAGATGAGCCCGTTTGGATGAACTTAAAAGTGGCTTATAAGATTATAAGCTGATTAATATATGTGTGATAACTTAAAAATTTTGAACTTATAAGCCATAAGTGGCTAGCTTATAAGTCACTTAAAATAAGCTGCTATAAGCCCACCCAAAGCCACTTATGGCTTATAAGTCACAGGGAAATTTTGATCAGTAGCCATTTTTGGACGCGCTCATTGGGGACTATCCAGCGTTTTAAAATTCATTGAAGAATAGCCAAAAATTTCCGCGCACACTTAAGCTCCATTAGCGTTGGAAAAACACCCCAGACTAGTCCCATAACAAAAAACTGGGGCTTTGAACAAAACTTGTTCAAAGTCCAAGTATTTTGTTATGGGACTGAAGCTTGTTCAAATGTCCATAACAAAATAATCTCTTAACAAAATAATGGGACCTTGAACTAACATGTTCAAAGGTCCCATTATTTTGTTATGGGACTTTATTCCATAACAAAATAATGGGATTTATTCCCATAACAAAGGTCCCATCAAAAGGGATAAATCCCATTATTTTGTTATGGGACTTTGTATATAAAGCTTCAATCCCATAACAAAATGCTGGGGCTGTGAACAAGTTTTGTTCGTAGCCCCAATATTTTGTTATGGGACTGAAGCTTTATACAATGTCCCATAACAAAATGCTGGGGCCTTGAACAAAACTTGTTCAAAGCCCCAGTATAAGTTAGTTTACTGAAGCTTCCCAGTATAAATACTGGGGCTTTGAACAAAAACTTGTTCAAAGCCCCAGTATTTATACTGGGATTTGTCCGGAGGTGGCTATTTCTCAGCGAATTTGTTTTTGACGGCTACAAATCAATTAGCGCGCGCCAAACAGGCTCCTACACAAAATTTTTACCTTAAAATAAGCTGCTATAAGCCCTGAAAATTTGATGACTAGCCAATTTTACACACGTTAAATGAGTTCCATCCACAGTTTCAAAATTCGTTGAGAAATAGCCAATAATGACTCACGTACATACAGGCTACTGTCGCTAACTACAGCCTTTACATTGAATTTACTGAACTACCGTTAAAAACCTACAGCTCAACAATAAATACAAATCACGCGTAAAAAAAAAACAGAGCAAAGCACACATTCTCTCAACTCTCCAGATCATCATCGTCTCTCTCCGGAAGTTTCAAATTCAAACTGTAAAAGGTAATTTCAGCTGCGTTTTCTCAGTTTCTGCGATGTTTCTGTGCTTAATTTCAGTTATTTTGCGGTAATATATCTGTGTTTATAACTGTAAATGAATGATTTGAAATAAAAATTCGTCTTTATGATCTCATTTGTACGCGAATTTACTATTATATATAATTAATATGAATCTGAATTAAATTCAAAAGTGTATGCAGCACTAAGTGCTGGGGGTTTGTGTTCCATTGAAGCAAAGCCCCGTTATAATATCCTGTAGCTATGATTATATTTTAGCTTACCACTTCAAAATCACCTGTTATCAAGCATTAAATGCTGGAGATTAGTGTTACATTGAAGCAAGGTCCCATTACAATATCCTGTGGCTATGTATTTTAGCATATAGAGCTGCACTTCAAAAAATCCCCCCTGTTATCCAGCATTAAATGCAGGAGATTAGTGTTACGTTGAAGCAAGGTCTCATTACAATATCCTGTGGCTATGTATTTTAGCATATAGAACTGCACTTCAAAAAATCCCCCCTGTTTTCCAGCATTAAATGCTGGGGATTAGTGTTACGTTGAAGCAAGGTCCCATTACAATATCCTGTGGCTATGTATTTTAGCATATAGAGCTGCACTTCAAAAAATTCCCCCTGTTTTCCAGCATTAAATGCTGGAGATTAGTGTTACGTTGAAGCAAGCTCTCATTACAATATCCTGTGGCTATGTATTTTAGCATATAGAGCTGCACTTCAAAAAATCCCCCCTGTTTTCCAGCATTAAATGTTGGGGATTAGTGTTACGTTGAAGCAAGGTCCCATCACAATATCCTGTTATCCAGCACTAAATGCTGGGGCTTAGTCTTACATTGAAGAAAAGCCCCATTACAATATCCTGTAGCTATGGTATATTTTAGCATATAGAGCTGCACTTCAAAAATCCCCCTCCCCTGTATAATTATCCATTATACTATGGAAATGTATATTTAGCTTATAGGTTGGCAGTTCTTAAGCTTTCATTATTAAGCTACAATTACAGTATTTTACCATGTGGCTTTGTTTGTCACTTAGTTTAGTATTTTTACTGTGTTTATAACTACAGGTGATGGCTAAACAGTGTATTGTTCTTGCATTCAATGGGAAATAGACACCAGATTATAAGTACATAGATCATGAGACAAGGATTTTTCTGCATACTGAAACAGATACATTTGAAGATTTCAGAAAAAACCTTTGGAAAAAGATAGATTTAGATGAAGAACATTTTGAGACATTCATATGGTTTGATATGGAACTTGGAACAAGCAAAGGCGTCCGTATAAAAAATACCGATGATTTAATCAGCTGTTTACACTTGATGAAGAACAATTCCGAGTATAGGAGTAGACGTTTCATAGTTGACATTACACAACGATCTCCACAGTCTAAGAGAGTTGATTACGCTGAAGGGCAAATGATAATGCAAATAGACAACGATGATGCTTTTGAAGTGATAGTTTTAACACCTCCGTCTGTCGAAGCTGTAGCAGTAGATCAACAGTTAATGCATGCTGAAAACACAGAACAACAGTTTGTAAATCTTCAACTTCCTGAGACATCAAGTGCTGGAAAAAAGAGAAAGAGGTATTCAAGGAAGAAAATAAGAGAATCTCCTCGTCCAATACTAAAAGAAAATGCAGATTTGGATGACGTCAAGGTTGGATCAATTTTTTTAAACAAACAGTGTGTCACTAAATGTTTCCAGACAAGTGCAATTGCACACCATTTTGAATTCAAGGTTGTGAGATCAAGCACAACGAGATATTCACTGGTGTGCATGAATGAAAAATGTTAGTGGAGTGTTCGATCTTGCAGAATTAAACAGTCCACACTGTTCAAAATACTGAAGTTTGAGAAGAGTCACACTTGCTCAGTGGATGATAGAAAAAGAGACCAAAAACATGCTACGTCAAAGATTGTTCGAGATCAGATAGTTGAGAATCTGAGAGACGATAATTATCATGTTAAGCCTAATTTTGTTGTTGCAGAGATTAGAAGGAAAATGGGAGTTGTAATCTCTTATAATAAGGCATGGCGTGCTATAAAAGAAGGAGAGTCTTTAATTAGAGGGACGCCTGAGGAGAACTTTCAGAAGTTACCAGCATATTTATATGTGCTAAGAGACATCAATCCAGGCTCACACGTTGCTCTTCAAAGAGATGGTGAGAACAGGTAAAAAAATATATAATGTGTACTTATATATTTTTGTGTAGAATTCCACAAATGCTGATTAAAAAAAGCCTGTGAGACTGCACTGTTATTTGTTGGAGTCCCCGTCACAAAATGCTGTGACGTGGTAATTATGTATAAGTAAGGTTCCAGTACTAGAACCTGAGACTCAAAAATTTTAACATGCAATTCACTGATAACACTGCAATTTTATTATCCAGGTTCAAATATATGTTTTTTGCTTGTGCGGCATCTATCAAAGGCTGGAAATATTGTAGACCTGTGATAGTTGTCGATGGAACATTCCTCAAGGGGAGATATTCAGGCACACTATTGGTTGCAGTGACGAAAGATGCAAATAACCAAATCTTCCCACTTGCCTTTGGAGTTGTGGACTCAGAAAATAATCTGGCAGACAATTGGTTCTTTAGGCAGTTGCGCATTGCATTTGGTTGCCGTGAGAATTTACTGTTCCTTTCAGATCGTAATCCTGCAATTGCAAATGGGATTACAAATGTATATCCTGAATGTGCACATGGGATCTGTGTATATCATCTGGAAAAGAACCTTAACAAAAGGACCGTGAGTCCTGCAGTGATAAGTATATTCAATAGTGCATGTCGAGTCTACACGATTGCAGAGTTTAAAACAGACATGAACCAAATGAAATAAACGGATAGGGCAACCTATGATTACCTCATGGAAGAACCACCAGAGAGATGGACTAGAGCTTGCTGTCGAAATCGAAGATATGACATGATGACATCAAATATTGTGGAATCCATGAATAATGCTCTGTTACATGCTCGGGGAAAATCAATACTGTCAATGCTGGACAACATAATGAACAAGCTACAGACCTGGTTTTATGAGAGACAGAAGAGTGCGCAGGATATTTTCTTTGCAACATCAAAATGGACAGATGATGAATTTAAAAAAATAAAATAAAAAAAGCATACAGAATGAATGTGAGTATATCAACGAATACAGTTATTTTTGGATGTGATTTGTGTTATGTCAATGATAATTCATGAAGTCCCAGGTTTTGTGCTGGGACTACATGGTATGCAAAAGCAGGGGATCCAGTAAATTGCAGCATTATATCTGTTATGCTAGTTATTTATTTATTTTTCTTTTTACTAAATAAAAACTAGTCAAGTAGTCTTATACATTACATTTTTACAGGTTGACCGGACTACGGATCAAAGCTTTAAAGTAACATATGAAAGGAGAGAATTCATCATTTGTTTGAAGAAGAAAGAATGTCAATGCCTCAAGTTCCAGATGGATGAAATGCCTTGTGAACATGCACTTGCTGCCATAGACAGAGTGCACCTAAACAAGTCGGATTATTGCTCTATATGGTATAAAAAAGAAACATGGTTAAAACAGTATGAAGCGGAAATCAACACTGTTGGACATGAAGAATCATGGGTTGTACCTGATAGCATTAAAGAAGAGATAACAAAACCCCTAGATTTCAAGCTTAAGGCAGGTAGAAGGCAGAAGAAAATATTTGTCTCGACTGCAGAATATGTGAGACAAAAGGGGAAACAATGTGGGATATGTAGAAAGCGTGGACACAACAGGACATCCTGCAGACACACTCCAGTACTTCAACCATATTCAAAGAAACATAACTCCCAATAAAAACAATAGGTATGTCTCTCTATTTGCATTTTATTTTTTAATTATATTTTAGTGCAATTCAACACACAAAGCTGCTATGTTAAATTTTTTTATTTTTTTTTTTTTGTGTTTTTCAGTTAGGAATCTCATCGTCACTAGATAGATAGAAGACCATTCTTCTCTATTTTCATCCAGTCGCAACAAATCTGAAGTCAAACAGGACTATTCACTTATAGAGAACTTTTTTAAAAAAAAAAATTTACTTCCTCTGTATTCTTTAACAAGGATTATTATATATAAAAAATACACTTTTTATTTATTGATGTGCAAAATAGTTGACTTAATTTATCTATTTTCTAGTTTTTTTTACTTATTGAACAACAAACATTTTGATCTTACTTAAATAATAAAAATACAGTACTTAGAAACACAGTTTTTAATACGAAAAAAGATTGTTCATAATTCATGCACTGCTCAAAAACTTAAAATACAGATGAAATAAAAACACAAACAAACATCCCCACATTAACTGAAAAAACATAAAAACTACTAAAACTTATTCAATCACAATAGGCTTCTGGGCTGATCCTACATCTTCGTCACTGCTGCCATCATCATCATCGTCGTCATCATAATCATCATCATCATCATCATCAACTTCATAAACATTGTGGTGGCCTACTAATGAAATTTCAAAAACCATAGTGGTAACACCGTTGTAAACCTCATGAACAACGTGATTAAACCGAAGCATATCACCCAGTCTGTAGCCTTTACGTTGAAGCATCTCCTTCCATCCATTGCACAACCTTGAGTGTCTCTTCCCAGCCTTGAACTTCATTTCATAATCAGTGTCATCATTTTCACAAAGTAAAAGTGCACATCCATTGACCTTTGGCAGCTTCTCTTTCCAACTCTCTGGAAAGATCTGAAAAAATAAACTTTCACAGTTAATACAAAAAAAACATTGAAAATTTAAATGAACAAAAACATAAAAAATAATTTGGTAATTTTTTTAACATACAAAATCATCTCTTTGGAAGTATGATTTTGTTATTTCCATAGTGAAACTGCCTAGTTCCTCCCAACGATCGTCCTCCATATTATTGTTTGGATGAAAAAATAAATTAGTTGCAATCTTGTTGTTGTTTGCTTCAATTGCAAAGCCTTATTTATAGGCTAGGAGTTAATAACTTTTGTTCAACTGTTATGGTCAAAGAGAATATGTATAGTCAAAAATAGATTAAATATCTCTATAAATGTAGTAAAAAAAAGCTATGTTTCTATGTTCTTCCCTCTGTTTCTTCCAGTTCGAGGTCTTCTCGTATGCCAATGTTATCCTGATAAAATGCTGGTACCCGAGATATCTGCTGACACACTCTTAAAAACTGGAACAGCTTCTATATTTACAATAACGTCTCAGGATAAAAAGATTGAGCACCCATGTGCCTTAAACTACTGGCCCCAGCATAAAAATCTGGGGATTAGCATTAGGTTGAAGCAAAGTCCCATTACAATATCCTGTAGCTATTCAAAATCACCCCCTGTTGTCCATCATTAAAATGCTGGGACTTAGTATTACGTTGAAGCAAAGTCCCATTACAATATCCTGTAGCTATTCAAAATCACCCCCTGTTGTCCATTATTAAAATGCTGGGACTTAGTATTACGTTGAAGCAAAGTCCCATTACAATATCCTGTAGCTATACTGCATTTATCAACACAAGAGTTGTTACTTGTCACCTTAAATACCTACTAATGGAAATGGTCCATTCCAGACAAAATATTAAGGGGGGGGGAGAAAAGAGGAACTCAAAATTCGTCTCGACGATGCAAATTAAACGCGTATGGTATGAAAGAGATGGGTTTTTGCCAGGAAGTTCTAATCAGAAATGTTGAGGCATGTATTGCTAGGACTATACATAAACATTATTTAAGACTCAACATTTTACATACAACACAAAAGGCAAAACTTACAGCCAATTTCATTAACAGTGACATAAGTTAATTACATAAAAGCATACTTCTAAAAACACAAAAGAAGTATCCTCAAGTACAAGAAAAGATAAATTACACTTGTCTCACACAAATGTTAAGGCTGTCTGTTTGCATTTTTAAATACATGTGAAAAAAATTCCTAATATGCGAAAGAACAACAATAGATAATAAATCAAATTAAAACATTGTTTATTCTCCATAATTCCTAAACACGGGCTCCCCTGGCCCTCCATTGTGCAATTGCAGGGGATCTGCCATCACCTTAAGCAATTCCATCAGTTTTTCATAATATTGTCGATGCGTGTACCTTAAATTCCACAACTCATCTTCAATTTTCTTTCTGAATTCGTTCAAGGATTCCACCTCCTTCTTCAGATATTCAAAACGCCAACAGAGGTCTCTTGGTATTGAAGGCAAGTTAGTAACATGCCTTTGAGTTGATGGTCCATGACCATTCTGCAAAACCTGTCTTCCATTGGATGGTCTGTGGCCATTGGATGGTCCGTGGCCATTCTCCATAGATACTTTTTGATCAGATAGTATTTAAAACAATTTCATTTTTTTTTTCTTTCAATAACAAAAATGACAGATTGGATTCATATCTATCTGTTTTATGGGTGGGAATTTATATACATTAGCATTTGTTCGTAAGAGTCATTTCTAAAAATTCTGAAAAGGTATAATGTGTATTTTGTCATAAGTTCTGATAAGTCACACTGTTTACAATGGGTCACACTTTTAACATGATTTTGAATTACTTTGTGTGTTGTCCAGCATTAAATACTGGGGTTTATAAAGTTGGACTTCAAAATCACCCCCGTTGTCCCAGCATAAAATGCTGGGATTTGGTGTTACATTAACCTAAAGCCCCATAACAATATCCTGGGCTTGGCGTAAAATATGCTGGGGCATATATTGCTGGGACTGTACATAAACATTATTTAATAGACAATATTTTACACACAAACAAAGGCAAAGTTACAGCCATTTTCATTAACAGTAATATAAACATTACATAAAAAGGATACTTCTAAAAACACAAAAGAAGTATCCTCAAGTAGAAGAAAAGATAAATTACACTTACTTCACATTGAAGCATAAAAACAGAACATTGCGAAACACATAAAAAAATACAGTAAAACATTAATGATTATTAAGGAACGCGAGAGCTAGAACCAGAGGTTGAATCTGTAAAGTTCTGCAATTCAATGTTCAAGAGTTTGTCAAAAAGTCGATCCATATCTCTATTGTTTTTCTCTCTGAAAGCTACAAAAAATTCAAACAATACATCCAAGTTATTCTTCACGACTAATACTTCAGTTTTCAAAAACTCAAGATCACTTTTCAAATTCCTAACATCGTTATTCAACTGGCGCCATTGTTGTCTTCTTACTTCATCATTGCAAGCCATCTTTTATTTTATGCTTTGTTATTTTTTCTTTTTTTTTAGAATAATATTATATTTTGCACAAGTGAAAAAACAAGACCACTGTCTAATTTATAGAAAACAAAAACAGAAAAAACATGTAAAGAATATTTGTTCTATTTTAGCTGACATTGTAACTCAAAAAAAGCTGTAAAGATTCCTTGCATCTTTCTCTGTAAAAAAGATATCACTTTTTTTATAGGACATATCTATATAGGAAAAGATTAAACTGAGATTTTCAACTGTATTAAAGTAACAGTATTACACAGTTGACAACACAAAAAGAAATCAAACAGATTCTGGAAAGATTCTATACATTAGAACAGATTTCTATTCCAAAAATATATTAAAATCCACAAAATATTCCCTACTTTAACTTTGCAAATCCACAGCATTTGTGTATTGTTTTGACAATACATGAACAAAAGTAGATAGATTCTTTTGTCATTTTACATGACAAGTCAAGTCAATAAAAAATCTTAGAAGATTCTGTATGTTAAATTACTATAAGAACTCTTTTACAATATTTAAAATGCACAATAGATTTTGCTTTTTGAATATGAGCAACATTTTCATAATTACACAAATTAATAATATTTATTCATATATAAAAAAACTGCTGTCACATACATTAGTCCCAGTACTTATGCTGGAGCCATGGTGTTATGCAGTTGAAAAACAACAGCATTTTGATCTGGAGGGTCCTATACTCATATTTGTAAACCTAAATCCCAGTACTTGTGCTGGAGCGATGGTGTTATGCAGTTGAAAATAACAGCATTTTGTTCTCACTTATAGAGAACTTTTTTTTGTTGTTGATCTGGAGGGTCCTATACTTATTGAACAACAAACATTTTGATATTACTTAAAAATACAGTACTTAGAAACACAGTTCACAAAAGACCATCACATTAACAGAAAAAAGCTTCAAAACACACATGAAACAAAAAGAGAAACAAACATCCCATATTAACTGAAAAAACATAAAAACTACTAAAATTTATTCAATCACAATAGGCTTCTGGGCTGATCCTACATCTTCGTCACTGCTTCCACCACCACCACCACCACCATCATCATCATCATCATCATCACTGCTTTCATCATCATCACCCCCTCCCTCACCATCCTGATGGTTTATGACAGAAACTTAAAAAATAACAGATGCATTACCGTTGAATATCTCGTGGAACAGGTGATCAAAACGAAGTATATTGCCTATCCTGAAGCCTTTTTTATTAATCATATCCTTCCATCCATTACACAACCTTGCGTGCTTTCCAACTTTGAAGCTCATCTCATATACCTCATCATCATCTTCACACAATATGCATGCCATTCCATTTATATTTGGCAGCTTCTGCTTCAAACTTTTTGGAAAGATCTAAAAGGAATAATATTTCACAGTTAATAAAAAAAATCACAAAACACTAAAAAAAATAAATGAAAAAAATAAAAAATACTTTGGTCATTTCTTTTAACATACAAAATCATCTCTATCAAAATAAGATGATGTGATTTTCTTGTCGAAACTTCCTAGTTCCTCCACACGATTTTCTTCATCTGCCATATCTTCTTTTCAAAAAAAACTTTACAGTTTATAAGAAAAGATGAAGTCTCAAAAACCGTTGTAGTTTGCTTTAACTGCAAAGGGTTATTTATAGTTAAAAAAGTGAGTAACTGTTAGTCGATATGTATTTTGTCAAAAATACATTAAATGTAGTCAAATAAATTATATTTTGTATGGACTTTACAGTTTCTGTACGTTATCAATTTCAACAAATATTATGTAACTTAAATTACTATCTCAAAATTTAATAAATATTTATTCATATATAAAAAACTGCCCTCACATAAATTAGTCCCCCCAGTATTTGTGCTGGAGCCATACTGTTATGAAGGTGAAAATAACAGCATTCTGATCTGTGGTCCTATACTCCTATACTCATAATTGTAAACTAATCCCTAGTACTTTTGTTGGAGCTATATTGTTATGCAGTTGAAAAATAACAGCATTTTGATATGGGGGCTGCTATCAAATTAATCCCAGAATCACAAAATTAAATAATATTTATTCATACATTAATCCCCAGTGCAGTTGAAAAATAACGGCATTTTGATATGGGGGTTGCTATCAAATTAATCCCAGAATCACAAAATTTAATAATATTTATTCATACATTAATCCCCAGTACTTTTGCTGGAGCTATATTGTTATGCAGTTGAAAAATTACAGCATTTTGGTATGGGGTCCTATACTAATGACTGTAAACTAATTGGAAATTATAGACTCATAATTAAAAATGACAACAGATGCAACTTATAATTGAAAAGGCACCATTACATTATATTTGTGATGTTGTTTACTGAACAATCACAATTCAAAAAATAACAGTTACATTACACATATATAACTGCCCCAAAAACTCAGATATTTTTACCAAAAACTCAGATATTGAACTAAAACAGATAAATATGCTATCTTATTCAACCATCTTCAACAGTAGAGCCAGAACTAGAATTAGAACTAGAACTTGAACTTGAACTTAAAGGTTCTAGTTCAGGCTGCCATATACTAACATTTAAAACCACACGATCAAAGGATTCCAGAACCCTAAAATGTAGCGTACTTCCTACTCCAAGATTGTTAGTACGAACAAACTCCATCCATCCATTACAAAGTTTTCTCTGTCTTCTCACTTTTAGGTAGTTCATCTGGAAATGAATACCACGGCAAATAAGAGTGGCCGTAACATCACGTCTGGGAAGCCTAATTGCCAACCATACTGGTAAAATCTACAAAACAAAACAAAAGAAGAAATGCAAACTTTTATAATAACATCAAACTAAAACAACACTTTAAAAAAATGCTATGATCAACTTACAAACTGATCTAATTCAGCATCTAATTCAGTTAACACTGCTTCGACGACTGTTCCCATCTTATTTATGAAAAAATGTTCTCTAATATGTTGGGTATAGCTTATTTATCTAATATTAACTTTTGTCCAGCGGTTATGGTTAAAGACACGATTAAAAATATCACAATAAATATAGTCAAAAATGGTAGGTTTGTTTGGTCTTCCCTATTTCCTTCTAGTTTTCATAAATAATAAAGTCCAGACTTTTCGAATCCCCATGTTAGGGAGGCAATTAACCCAGCTGCTGGTATTTCTGTATTTTTATTCACCCAGAATTAAAAAAACCTGGGTCGCCTTTTATATTTACCATAGCATCCCAGTGTAAAGACTGGATGAAGTCTGCGAAGCATAACAAGACCAACAAACAAATAACACTTTAAAAAAATGGTATGATTAACTTACAAACTGATCTAATTCAGCATCCAATTCATTCAACACTGCTTCAACGACTGTTCCCATCTTAAAAATACAAAAATATTTGCCTCTTCTATTCAGTAACAAAGTAGTCTATTTATATTAAAATAATTATACAAGAAATCTTCTCTATTATATTGTATTGTACTTGTGCTTTTGGATGATAGTAAAGATTCTTCCTTCTTTATATAAAAGCTGCACATTGCTTGTTCTTTTCCTTTACGATGCAGAACTGGGGCCAAGTATAAAGAGCATTGGAAAAATAAAAATAAAAATTCAAATGTCCATGTCCATTAATTTACTACCCACATCAAAAACATCTGGGGCGTCCATGTTCCTTAAAATACTAGCCCCAGAATAAACATCTGGGAGGGGGTGTGATCCATGTGCATTAATTTACTACCCACAGCAAAAACATCTGGAGCGTCCCATGTGCCTTAAAATACTAGCCCCAGAATAAACATCTGAGAGGGGTGTGTGATCCATGCGCCTGTTTTACTACCCACAGCAAAAACATCTTAGCCATCCCCAGCATATTAGATAACATTTTTCACACAAAACAAACGCAAACTTACAGGCATTTTAATGAAGATTAACACAAAAATTACAGAAAAAGGATACTTCTAAAAACACAAAAGAAGTATCCTCAAAGTACAAGAAAAGATAAATTAGTTAATACAATCTTTTTTCTATTATCAAGTTAATACAACATAAATTTATTAAAATAGTTCTCTGGTGACACTGGTGGAGTAGGTACTTCATTATAGTTTGCGATTTGTCTGATTGCCCTCATCATCCTTGTTATTTGTCGCTCTTTACTTTCAACCTTCTAATCTTGCCAAATAATTAATAATCGGAGGTGATCTACAGTACAAGTCAACTGCTCAGTGTCTCCCTGCAACCCTGCAATCTCCCAATACAAATCACGCCCTGTTTGATCTGTAGATTGCACATTTTGAAGTGCATGTCCATTCTCAACTATATGCCCATTTTGAAGTGCATGTCCATTCTCAACTGCATGTCCATTTTCCTGTGGGAGAGACTTTTTTTTTTTTTTTCCAAAAGACTGCAAGTAAAAAATTTGAGACAAAAATTTAAGTGATGATTCTATATTCAAAGACTGTATTTATAGACAGATACGCACAACTGCACCCCTAAAAAACAGCAATGCTCGTAACCAACTCATAACTGCAGACCCCTAATTATTTTGGTGAAAATAATTATACTAACTAATTATACCCAGTATGTTAGCTGGGGGCGCTGGTACTTCATAAGTAAACTCACAGTATTTTGGGCTGGGGGGTGGAAACGTATGCTGAAATGCTTTTATACAAAGTCGCATAATTTTTGAACTGGGGCACAAGTACTTAAAAATGCAGAGTCCCAGTATTTTATAATAGGCACGACAAGATTTTTCCACTCGCGATGCTGGGTGCGCAAGTGCATCATATGTAAACTCACAGTATATATAAAAAACTGGGACTATTTACCTATAATCTATGTCCCACACCGAAAATTTTATGAAACGTTGCAGTGTTTATAACGATTAATCAACTCTCATTCAAGTAAATTAATGTGTTGTCTTGGTAGAGTGCAGCGTTTTCAGTGAAAGTTGCACTCTAGCAAGACAATACATTAATTTTAAGCACGACTTTTTATTTTAAACAATCGATAATGTACTAATAATTAATCTATATTACTACTACATTATCGACTGTTTAAAAAAATTATACTAAGTAATTATTATACCCAGTATATTAACTGGGACGCTGGTACTTTATACCTAAACTCGCAGTATTTTGGGGGGGTGGGGGGGGATGCAACTCGCATAATTTTTGAACTGGGGGACAAGTACTTAAAAATGCAGAGTCCCTGTATTTTATAATGGGCACGAAGGAATTTTCCCACCCGCTCACAGACATTGGTGCTGGGGTACAAGTTCTTCATATGTGAACTCACAGTATATAAAAATACTACAATTAAAGTATTAGCATTTCTATTTATATACTTCAAAAGCTAATAAATAATAACAAACAAACAATATATTAATTATACATACTTCAAAAAATGTGTACATTGCATTGTTTATAAAAAAAGATACTCCCTCTGTCCCAATTTATGTGGCGGTGTCTGACTTGGCACGGAGTTTAAGAAATAGAAGTTGACTTTATAAATGTTCAAATTTACCCTTGAAAAAGTAAGAGAGAGAAGATTGTAGTAATCAAAAAGTTATTTGTGGTTTTTAAAGTAAGTTGGGCCTAATAGGGGTAAAATAGAGATAGTGCATTAAATTGTTGACAAATAAGGAAATGTGACATTCTTTTTGGGACAGACCAAAAAGGAAAGTGTGACACATAAATTGGGACAGAGGGAGTAAATAAAGATTCAAAGAAGAAGCAGCCTTCCATGTTCACAAGCTAGCTTCTCATCATGCTCTCCATAATCATCATTCAATTTCTCTGGTGGAGTTTCATAGCCTTCATCTCTTTTTGATTTTCCATGCTCCAGTAGATTAGCAGCAACCATTCTCCTGTAAATAGTAATAGCTTCTACTCCCCATTCATATTTAAACAAATCATGTCCAAGCATGAGTAGATCTGTAAACCTTGTTACAAAAAGACCACAGTCTGTGTCTCCTAATTGTTTTGGTGCTGTTTGATAAACAATATCAAGTTTCTTGTACGTCGTACCAAAATTAGGATATTTTGTATGAAAATCCATCTCTTTTAGTAGCTTAGGTATAGCAATTGCATACATTCCCATCTTCATCTTCACAAAATCTTCATCCCCATCAAAAACCGAATCATAGACATCTATTCTATGATCTTTTATAGAATAAACTCCCAACCAATAATGAGTGCAAGACATGTAATCATCAGGATCAACTGAAGGCTTCCTAATTGGCATAAACACTTTTTCGACTTGACTCCATGCTATGCCACATTGATTAGTAGCTCCATTCACACACTCAAGTAGGTTATTCTGTGTAGTTCCTTCATACTGTGCTAGGTCAAAATCTAACTCAATCTTCTCTAAATCGTCCAATGTCAAGTCATGAATTCCAAAAACAACTTCTGCTGGAGGTTTATATTTTTTTTTTCTTTTGTTGAGCACGAGTCCTTTTTGGTCCTTTCTTTTGTTGGGCTTCATTTCTTCAAAACGTTCTTTATTCTTCCACTCTTCTTCCATTCTATCCTTCTTCTGTTTTATTCTCCCGGTCTTCTCTTCCTTTCCCATATTTTCAAAATAGAATTCAACCTTTGAAAAGAACAACGACTCTACAAAAAAATCAAAATTCAAGTCTGTCGTTGTGTACAACGCTGAGTAGTTTGTGAAATGATATACATGTTTCTTCCTCAGATAGTACAGTATAGCATCAACATGCTGCATGACAAAAAAAATCACAAAATACAAACAAAAAAAAATTAGTTAACAAATATATATATATATATGTAAAAGACTACAGAACCAATAATAAAAAAAGCTGTAGAAAACCTCATTGGTAAGTGAATATCTTCTATCTGCAATCTCTCTAAACCACATTTTGCTCTTCACTGAAACACTATATAATCTAATTTTGTTCTGTGAATTGATGTCTGCAATTTTCTCATCATAAAGATCATCACCCCTGAAAAAGTTAAACACAAACAACATAAACAATACAAATTTACTAATATAATCTACAATGCCCTGTAACTTAAAATACACAATAACTTAAAAAAATAATAACTTACACTTTAGAGATGTTGTTTTGATCAGTCACTTTCAAGCCTTCCTTCAACCATTTATCAAAAACTGCCAAACAATTAGACGTGGCATTGACAGTATGAAAAGGGCATACACGCTTATAAGAAGGCTTCCAATCACACTTTTCCTTTGGCTCAATGTGATAACCCGATATTTTAAATATGACATTTAAGTTAATTCATTTAACTGTTCATTGCCTAGTTATAATTGAATTACTTATTAGCTAGTTATGAAAAAGGAATTCTATGGAACCTTTCATGTTAAGGGTTAGACTAGATAATTAGCACTAGCATTTAAAAGAGTTCTAATGAGAAAGAATAAAGTGGGACTAAGTCCACCATTTGCATCTCACGTGCTAAACTTATGGGATGAAAAAGTTAATATCTCATTATTATATGGTGGATCAGCCCACCATCTTGTGGACCTTTTCACATTTGTCTTTAATAAACCAAAGGAAATAAGGCATTTGCCCATGAAAAGGAGAAAAGCTTTCATGGCCTTGATAGGTGGCTGCGTTAGGAGACCAGGATGAGATTTTCCTTATTTTAATGTCTCATCAAAGCTAAAGAAATCTAGGGAAAAGCTTCAGTACTGTATTAGCTCAAGAGCAAAGAAACAGAGGTGCGATTTTAACGTTTCCAAGCTCAGTAATCATTAACTACTTCTGTGCTTTATTATGTTATGATTACTAATATTATTCTTGGGATGAATACCAGCGTATAATGATATATTTGGGAGTGATTGCATAAATTTACTATAAGATTCAGCCCTATAACATGGAAATTGATAGGTGAAATTGAGATTTTAGACCTAGACCTAGAAATTGGTACTTTATAAAATTGAATGGGTATATGACTTCAAAATATGAAATTGATTATATCTTTAGAGTCATATGGCTATGGGTAACGCATTTGTGAGTTCAAATTTAATCTTTTGACCATGTGGGCTTGGGGTTAACTTTTAAGTCGATTTCTTAATCCTTTTAGCTTAAAGTTTGGAATATTTAACCGTAGCTTTGGTATTGATTGTATTCCATTACTTTATTAGAGCGAGAACTCTTGAAAGAGATTCGAAAATGGAAAACAATTGTTGAGTAGCTAGTGAGCTTCGGGACGAGGTAAGTGTATTTCACTTTTTTGGTGGACTTGCTCCACACGCTACGTATGATTTATGCTTCTATACAAGTAATTATGGCACGATGTATTTCCGTGCATATTATTGTGGCACGATGTAGTTCCGTGCATATTATTATGGTACGATGTAGTTCCGTACATATTATTGTGGCACGATGTAGTTCCGTGCATATTATTATGGTACGATGTAGTTCCGTACATATTATTATGGTACGATGTAGTTCCGTACATATTATTGAGGTACGATGTAGTTCCGTACCTATTATCATAGCACGATGTAGTTCCGTGCATATTATTATAGTATAGCGTGATTTAAGTATATACCCCCCGAGTTGCAATGAAAGTGTTCGTGGTACTTTGATGACGGAGTATGAATACTACTTGATAGTTAATTTAATGGCTTCTCTTTACTTCCCCTGTACATTTGAGATATTTTACCTTCTATATATGAGCAACTTGCTACTTTACTTGGAGCCCCGTCCCCGCTTATTGAGTCACTCGACTCACCCCCTTTCCTTTTTCTTTGTTGGTTTATTTATGTCTTACAGATTCGACGTCATCTACTAGTGAGCATCGTGGTTGACCGAGGCGGAGCATTCTTCTAATAGCGGTGAGCCAACCCTTCGTCCGTGGTGGTCACCTATATAGTTTATCTTTCCCTTTGATGTATTCCCAAAATTTTGGAGTTGTATAACCTATTCGACACTCTTAGATGTTCATGATTCGGGGAGTACTTAAACCTTTTATTGTCGGGATATTTCAACTTTTATATTTCTTTTATGGGGTATTATTGAAATATTTATACATTTCGTAGCAGAGTTTATTCTAATTATTCACAAATCAAGTGGGTTCGCCCAACTTGGTTAGTTGGGTGCCCTCATGACCTATTCGGATTTTGGGTCGTGACACTCAAAAGGCCTGAATGGAGATAATAAGTGGCGGCTAATCTTACGAACCCTATATCCCCTGCCTAACAGCTCTCCTCCTTCTGGATCATTTAATGGTTTGTCTGGCAACACAGGTAAATCCATAACTTCCTCTTTTTTCACTGAACACTGTATAGCTGACTATTGTTTAGATGAAGACACATCTGCAAAATTCCTTGCACAGACATCTGTTCCAGCAACCTTCCATTTCTCCACAAAAATTAACTGTTCAGGTGTTTTCATGGCTGAATCCAAAGCAGACTCTTGCTCCAGTACTACAACAGATGCATCAGCAAGTGTCGTAAGTTTTGAATTATCTTTCTCTATTAATGCCAATTCTGTACCACCCTTACTTTCTGAGCGATCGATATCCATAGAATCTATCTTGACACTATCGACCACTGCTGCAGTCTCTTGTGATGGCTGTGTGAAGCCAAGTGAAAATGAAGGTGCTTCTATGCGACCAATATTCATGATGCTTTTGTTTGCTTCAGCCAAATTTTCACCAATTTTAATTTTGAGGGGAGATGCAATTTCAGGAGAAGCATCATTATCACATTTCTTCCTTTTCTTGCTGGAAAATGCTTTCAAAACCTTTTTTGGAGACGAATCTTCAACAGATTTTTTGAGACCTTCTTTAGAACCTTCTTGAGAACCTTTATAAATAAAGATAATATATCACACATTTTCCAACAATAAAAAAACATAAAATAACTATAAAAAAGACGATTACATACCTTCTAGTGTAAAAACAAGACCAGCTATGCAAAGCTCATTGACAGTCTTAACTTCAAGTTGAACCTCAGCACTGTGACTGCGTTAATTGACAACGTCTTCATTATCAGCTTTAACATTTGTTGATTCTGTAAATGGAACAAGACACACTATTCATTGACCAACCAACAGAGTATTTTCTGCTGGAGTGTGGACCATGCAAAATATACAACATATTTTCGCGTACCAGGAGTCAAAAACATTTGGTTATCAGCAAGCTTAATTGGTTGAGAACCTTCTTGAGAACTTTCCTGAGAGACTTCTAAACAAGATAATTTGTTACATATTTTCAACAACAAAAATAGAAACACTAATTATTATATAAAAATTTCTTTTACATACCTACTGGTGTCCAAATATCAGTTTCAACAAGATGCTTTAATTCATTAATTTGTTCTTCAACCACAGCACTTTGCCCAGATACACCATTATTACCTTCTGTAAAAATAAATAAGCACAATACATTACATTTCTCTATAGAAAACAGAAGTGCACACATATTTAAAATAAATTTCCATTACTATAGACTTCCCAGACATTCGTGCTGGGGCACAAATACTTCATATGAAAAAGTCACAGTATTTGTGCTGAGGCTATAGCGCTTTGTTATAGAAAGTCCCATAATTTAGAACTGGGACACAAGTACTTGTTAAACAAAGAGTCCCAGTATTTTATTATCTGGGACATTAGCATATCATAAAAAAACACAGTATTAGTGCATAATATGTTGGTTAAATCTACCAACAAGTTTTTTTCTTCTTACCATTAAGTGTGGAATAAATTTTTTCATCACGAAGCTTACCATCTGTTGGATTCAAATATACATCATCATCTTTAGATGGACACTTGTCCAATAAATCAGATGAAGGATTCTGTTTTATCTGCATATACAATAAAAAAATCATTACATTAAACAAAAAATTCTCTTTTACTTAGATTATGATTATATAGAATACTCTATTTGACTACCATGACTTTGTTGATGATGGTCTGAATTTGATGGCGCCTTTTCTAAACCATCTATACCTTCATCAATAGGGTCACAGGTATCAGCTTTGTAATCCTCTAAAACATCCACAATCATTTGATTGTTTTTATCTATTAAAGCAGCTGGAATACCATGATCACTTTATACACTACCAACAAGCTCTGGCCGATTATATGTTTCTTTGAAAAAACTATCACGACCATCTGAATAATTCAAATTATCAACAAAACGACTCTTCTCATTTCTACTCCTGGTGTCTGATTTACTTACAGACACACCACAGTTTTCTCCGAGATCACTTGTCTTTGATTTTGCAACAAAAAGCAGTAATGAATCAAACTTTGCATTCAACATATCTGTAATCCTCTTCTCCATGTCAGCAAGATTTTTCTTCACACTATTTTCTGAGGAATTGATCATATGTTGAATCTTGGTCTCACTAGGTAAGTTTACTTTGAGATTAGCTGTCAATCTCTGATAAAAGAAAAAATATTAAAACACATAAGAAAAAAAAATTAAAAGACAAAACCCACGAAGAATTTCACCTTTACAACTTCATTCATGTCAATAGATTCTGCTGTTGAACTAGTCTTTGAAGATGACTTTGAGGATGACTTTGAAGTTGAAGCATGTTTAGATTTATGCCTTATTGGTCTCACTGAGGCATCTTCCCAAAACTATTAAAAAGTACATTTCAAAACCAACAAAAAAGTAAAAAAAAAAAAAAAAGAAATAACAAACAACAGCAAGTACTCGTAAAACTCACTTGTTCATTATGAAAGTAGTCATCACACAAGACATTGTATTGAGGGGTAAAAGTACAAGTGTAACGAAGCATCACAGGTTTGATCCTAGGGCGAACAGTAAAATACTGCCTGAACACAGGGAACACCTCTGCCACCCAGCAACAGAATAGGAAGGGCATACTAGGAAACAAATAAGTAGTAGAATTTGGCTTTATGATTGATTGCAAATGGTGTATCATTTGACGATATATCTCAGTACCCCACTGATAACAGCTATGCACCTCTTCATTATCAATAATAATCATATGTTGATCATCCACTACTCTAGGTAATGGCCGGCCCAATAAAACAGAATTAAGCAAATATACCTCAGCTAGTTTAACAGCATCATCTTGCTCTAAAGGAACATCCAATCGTGCAGCTGACACTCTATTCACATTACCCTTGCTCTTTGGAGCCACTCTCACATAACTGGAATGATGTTCAATCAAATCAAGCAAGTCATATAACTTTAAAGTCCACCTGTTGTCCTTTTTATTAACATCATCTTTGGATTCCTGAAATATTTCTCCTTTAATCTACTCTTTGAAAGCTTAAAAATACTTATATCTACAATACTGGAAATATTAAGACCACTAACTACATGAAAATCATCAGCTGTGAAATCTACTATATCACCAAAAACTTTGAAGCTAAGCTTAGTGTTGTCTGAAGAAACTATTTGAGACTGCAGAAAACAATTTATAAGCCTCTCAAAATATTTAGCATCTTCCAAAAGCATAAACTTGCCGAATAGCCCTTTCTTCAGTTTCTCCAGGTAATCCGCAGACAATAACCCTTCAAGTAATCCACAATACTCTGTGTCACCTTTCCACTGGCAATCACGATTTTTCCACTGCGCAAATGGAAGCAATATACCATCGTCGTTTGGCAGATTATCCATAACCTCATTACTTGGTATAATCTCCATTGCTGTAACATTAGCACATGTATTAAAATAAAACAAAGAAAAATTAACACATATATGCTTGCACCTAAAAAACCAGCAGACATTGGTGCTGGGAGCAAAGTCACAGTATTTTTGGTGCTGGGGGTACAAGTAGTTCATGTGCAAGGTCACAGTGTTTGTGCTGGGGGAGACCTTGGTGGCCCACCCCCTCCCCCCAGACATTGGTGCTGGGAGCACAAGTAGTTCATGTGCATGGTCACAGTATTTTGTGCTGGGGCCTATGATGCTTTGTTATACAAAGTCCCATGTTTTTAGATGGGACACAAGCACTTGTTAGTGGTGGCAGTATTTTGTGTTGGGGCCTATGACGCTTTGTTATACAAAGTCCCATGTTTTAGAACTGGTTCACAAGCACTTGTTAAATAAGGGGTCACAGTATTTTGTGCTGGGGCCTATGATGCTTTGTTATACAAAGTCCCATGTTTTAGAACTGGGACACAACAGTGTTTGTGCTGGGGGAGAGCTGGCCCACCCCCTCACCCAGATATTATTGCTGGGAGCACAAGTAGTTCATGTGCATGGTCACAGTATTTTAGAACTGGGACACAAGCACTTGTTAAACAAAGGGGTCCGGTATTTTGTGCTGGGGCAACAGTCTATCACCCCTACAGAGTCACGGTATATAGTTCTGGGGCGAAGGGTTTCACAAAAAAAAAACCGTTGCCCCCTTTAAAAATAACCCACCATTTACAATGGACAAGTACCTGTTAAAAACACACAGTCCCAAGGTTTTATCATGGGGCACCAGCCTATCCCAAACAAAATGTCACAGTATATAGTTCTGGGGCAATGGGTTTCACAGAAAAAAAAAAGCGTTCCCCTTAAAAAAACCACACCATTTTAAAGGGAATCAACAGCTTATACTGTACTCCAATGGAAAATCTAAACATTTTTCGAAACAAAATCAAAACCTAATAACCCATATACACGTACAAAAATGAAAAAAAAAACAATACGAAGTAAACACAGTTACCTTAATATACGAAACAGCAAAATAAAGTTTTTACCCAAACACAAAGCTTCAAAATCACGTCTCAAAAATAAGAAATTGGTGTATTTTGAAAGAGAGTTCGTATATTTTGAAGGAATTCAAAAGTCTCAGTATCAAAGAGAGAAACAAAAACTCCGAATAAGTTAAAAATAAGGAAGGGTAAAACCGGAATTTCCAAAATGTGCAAAACGACGTCGTGATACTATTATTTTTAAAAAACGCATCTAGTGGCTAATTCTCAGCGAATTTGTAAACAGAGGCTACGCATCACATAGCGGGTGTCAAAGTGGCTTCCCCGCAAAATTTTTACGCTATAAGCCCACCCAAACGGGCTAATAATTTCCATATCATACTCTAGTATGAAAATTTTCCTTCCAAATACTATAAAGAATTCTACAAAGGCCTAAACCTATCTAGTGTCCTTTTATATATCTTCAAGATTACAACTTTTTAACCAAATAATGAAACGTGGGCTAGCTAATACCTTGTACAGAGTGGAGTATATATAAAAACCAAATACTACTAGTTATAGAATTGGGAAAAGTGCTCGCAAACCTACCCAAATGTGGAGAGATGGTATTGCTTTTATGACGATACAATTTATGAATGTACTAGGAGGTTAATTTGCTCTCTCTATAATTGCCTCAACTTTGAGGCTAAAGAGCTTTGAGTCTTGTCAACATGGAACCTGAATTCACAATTAGTAAAAAGCATGGTTTTGCAGATGACATAGTATTTGAGATACTTACATGGCTACCGGCTAAGTCTGTCATTCGATTCAGGTGTGTTTCTAAAGTTTGGAACAGTTTGATAGGACATGATATTAGCTTTGTCAAGTTGCACAATGTTCGTTCTCAACTCCGTCCCCAAGCCACCCGCCTCTTATTTGAAATACGAAGACATGATGCAAACCCTACTTCTGAAAACTCCCCTACACAATTACAAGGAAATTTATGTTTACAACTTGAGCGTCCCCATCATTACTTCAACTCAAGGAAGGTCACGATGTGCTCAAATCATTGTAATGGCCTTGTTTGTCTCTATAGCTATAAAAATGGTGGAGTTTACTTGCATAATGTCACTACTGGGGAGATAAAGATTCAAACTCTAGGGACCAACTCATGGAGAGAAATTATCCCTGGAAATTGCGCGACTACCTCTACATTATGTTATCGTTCGCATTGTATTTACTTGAACGGGGCACTATATTGGAAAAATAATGGGTCAGCTATCCTCTACTTCAACTTGGCAGAGGAGAAATTTGCAACACTTTCACTTCCAGCTGAAGGGAATTATCGCCTGGACCACTTGCAAACTGCATTGTTGGGAAAGCTGGCTATTCGCCGCACCTTCTTACTTAACTTGCGTGAAGGCTACAATTTGGTATACGATAAGAGCAACAAGGTTTTTATTCAAATTACATCTAATCCCGATTTGGTTGTGTTGCTCGATGCACAAAAGCTTGACGACTCGAACACGTATGCCCACCAAGTTTTAGCAACATCAAGCCTTATTACAACCAGCGCCTCATCTTCCAAATTCATACTCCCCTCTTGTTATAATTTAAGGCAAGTTAGCCGATTCGTTGAAAACATTATCCCATTAACATTTATTTCGAAAATCAATCATCCATTTAGTTTCTAGTTCTCAATAGATAGAATGAAGAGGGTTATGATGCAAACCAAGCATAGAGGCATCCCTTTTCTTCATAGTATGACATGTTGTGATATGCTGGAGGAGCATCCATTTTCTTTCTTCTGTTGTTATTTTTTTTTTTTCCTTTGCTTTCTTTGTTTGAAAAGATATGGAAGCAGATGGTAAGTTGGCCAATTATGTTTCTGTTTATGCACCCAATATTCCAGATCCGACAAACACTTTGTAGGGCTGCTAAAGGGAGAAATGCTTTCTACTATGAATTTCTCCGTTCCACTAGACTTTGAACCCAGTTAAGAGTGGTGTAAGCTGTCTAATTAATGATACTTCATACTTTTTCGACTTTCTGTCTTCTTTTTTCCATTTATTAATGGGAAGACAACTATGGAAGTGTATAGAACAACTAGATCATTTAAATATGGAAGGCAGGAAAGTAAAGACATTGGCAACAATGGACCATACTTGTGACTTGTCTACGTATCCTAACATTATGACGACCCCTAGCATGCTTGTGAGCTACTCAAATGTCGTGTCTTTTTAAAATTTGAGTATGAATTCGAGTTAAAACTCCAAGATGATCGTTGAGCAATACTCGGTCTTTTTGTAATATTGTAGTGATTCATTGTTCCTACACAATGGTCTTCGCAAACATGTTTTGCATGAGGCCTAGTTGATGAACCCCTAGGCCATGTCCATTCTGCTCTATTCAAACGAGCATAATCTAGCGCATGCCTAAGGGCCATACATCAATTGTCTTAAAGAGAATCATATAGTTTGATTGTTTTTAGACTTACCATCAATCTTACCTCAACCTTTCTCTTTTATCCGAGCACATTTCTTGAAACTCACTAAAAAGAAGTTATTTATTGGACTAGGAGCCCGTTTGGGTGAGCTTAAAAGTGGCTTATAAAACTTATAAGCTCATTAATATATGTTTGGTAACTTAAAAAATTTTGGACTAATAAGTCATAGGTGGTTTAAAAGCCACTTTTTGACTTATAAGACACTTAAAATAAGCTGCTTATAAACCCACCCAAACAGGCTCTAAATGAGCTCAAAAACAGATGTATGAAAAAGGCTCTCACACTCGTATATGAAAGCATGGGCGGGGGCTCTCTATCCTACCTTAAGACAATAATTTTGTCATACTTAAAAGTTAAAAGCCTTCTTTCATAGATAATTAGTAGTTTTCCTCTCGCTAGCTCTTCTGAGTAAGAGGGGAGGACTTGATGTGACTACTATTAGAACTCCAACCCCGAGAAACTATAAAAAGGGATTCTAGAGCATTGAATATCACACCAATGATGGTTGGAAATTTGTCTTGACCCTACATCATTCCAAAACATAAGACTTCACCCCTAGCAGTTTTTTGATCGAGTACAATCCCAATAAAGATGACGATGTGATTCTGATGCTACTAAACTGAAAGCTTTCGAAGACATTAAAAGAGAGGTCAAGACATCAAGTCACGAAAAAGGAAAAGATAAAAACCAGAATTATGATGAATAGGGCCTTATTTCAACCTGAAAGAGGGAGGAAAAGAAAAGCAAACGACTTGGTACACTTGCTAATCTGCCAAAGCAAACTAGGATTCTTTTGATATTGAAAAATGATCGCTCCATATTCTTGAGCAGAAGAGCATACTAAGATGGTTCATTGCTGATCTTCAAGCGTATACTGACTCGAGCTTAAGAATTAATTAGAAAACTGTGATGTAAGTGAGTGCAACCAAATGACTAATCTTCTTTAAAAGCCAAAAGAGTAAGTCATGGTAGCAGCCACTTAGCACAGCTATAGAAAAATAGTGAAATGTGAAGATGATGCCTGGTGGCATCCTATATACAACCATGTTCAAGACACAAAACCATACACTAACAAACATGCTTCTTTTTCTTTTTCATGAAATAAAGCACGTGAAAGAGCTTAGATACTTCTATCGACCAATGATCAATTAGCACGAAACAAGGCACGTGGCAGGTTTTACCAGGCCTGAAATATTAGAAGGCATAGTAATAGGTTGATAATTAGCAGCGGTTTCTAGGCGCTCCCATGTTAACCTTCGTCTCTCAGCTGCCACATCTGACTTTGAATTTTCTTCTTCAAGCTTCCCTTGGCAGTCAAGTACAAGCTCTTCATCCATCTCAGAGAAGACCTTTCTCACATTTTGGGTCAGATTAAGAACTGTTTTATTCCAGTGGTTCTGGCTGTTCCTGTGTAAAGCTGCAACAATAATTGGCATGATCACATGCCTGTTATGCATCACTAGGTTAAGGACGTTATCGTTGTTCCACAAGAAATGTGCTCTTTCAGCCACCTGCAAATTTGTTAAAAGCAGCAGAGTAAGTTGTTGTGAGCCGTTGATGGATGATGATTGATCGAGTTCATGGAAGTGCCATTGGGAAGAAGAAGAAGAAAGAAAGCAGAAACAAGAATTTGCGAGATGCAGATAATACCGAAATATGCGCAAATGGAACATATCCACCCCCCCCCCCCCCCCCAACTCTCTCCTGCAGAAGAGGGGGGAAAAGAAAGAAGGAAAAAAAAATCTACACATCATCCTGAATTAGTTGAGGTCAGCTGTATGCATCCTCTATATCCACCCACTCCATTCAGAACCATTTCTTTCCAGTATTTTAGAAAAAGGATTATGCATCTTTTATGTCAGAGGTATGACAAAACAAAGTAATTAGCCTCTCTTGGAGGAACTTAGATTTTCAGAGCTTTAGCAAATTATAGATAATATGATGCAGAGAAGCCCTTTCAAGAGGTAGAATATATCCCTAAAATGAATACATCAGCAGAGCCAGCCCCCCTCAAAGGGATGGGATACAGCATGGTAATCAAGAGATAAAACATAGCTGGCTGTGCACACACATTGACTAAAAGTACCTAGGACCTGTGAAGAGCTTCTTCTATAAAGCTCTACCTCCAAAAGTGTAAGAGAAAACCCATCCGCCGTAGTTTACTTTTTTTTTTAAAAAGGCTTTTTAACTATAGATCTTCAAGAAGCACAAATTGACAAGTTTTCAAAGACATGATGCATTAAATGATGGCAAGATCTCAAATCCAACCTCCAAGTTTCTTATTTCTTTTATTTTTTAAAAGCCCAACATCAAAGATTCAAATTAAAGTGAAAAGTATCTCTGTACGGTAATAATACAAAAACTAGTCTATTAAATACATAAATGGATATTTTGTTGATATGACATTTGAACTGAAGTCATCATGACCTTAAGCTAGAGATTTTTTTTTTTGATAAGGAAAAAAAAAATCGCTTTCCCCACAATGCCATTAAACCATTGCTCCAATTCTGTCAAATGAGACATCGCGCACGCCAAATTCGATACAGTATCATAGACGGCATTCTAGGAGAAAAAAATCCAGGAGACATGCCTCCTTGCCTTCTTTTCCAGGTGGGGGTGGTTGGGGGTGTACCACAACCTTTCTGATCGTAATAGGCATTCCAGAAGAAAAGATTCACCGTCAATTGGCTTCTTTCTTGTGTGGGTGGGGGAGAGCCTCAACGAAACAAGGGGCTGCAAGGCGGCTGATAAGTGCCTTTTTCAGTAAAAAAAATGTTGAGATGGCTTGTGAACCGGTGATTCTAAATTGCAGTTTCATTCCCAAGTTGATTCAGATAAAAGCGCGCTTGTGTCACATGATGCTAGCAATTCTGCTTTTGCGAGTAAATCAGAATCTATTTTTACAGCACCTTCTGGATGCTGGACTTTCAATAATTATCCCTTTAAGATTTTCTTTTATAAAAAAAAACGAGTCTAGTTTTACAAATTCTTTTCTTGATGAAGTAATAAGATCTATTAAAGAGGCATCAAGAAGATGCGTAGTTACAGAGGAGGTGTGTTAGCTCCAATACATCTAGTTTTACTGTTTATAATAGCTCATCCAGAAGTTTTTGCGAATAGAAAAGGGGAAAAAAAAGGCAATTAGTTATAATAGCTCATCCAGAAGTTTTGGAGAATAGAAAATGAAAAAAAAGGGCAATTAGTTAAAAGCTTATGCTTCAAGACATTCCCTCCATAAAAATGGATGTCAGAGTATGTCATGCTGGATTTAACATCCAACTTTCTAATGGTAGAATAAATCTGAAGATAGTCTTAAAATCGTTTCCTAGCGAATCAATTTTCCAATGCTCCAGTATTTAGGAACTTAGTAATAGGAGGGGAAAAGGTAAGAAAGGGAATGAAAAAGGTTCCTTTATCACAAAAGTTATTCAGGAGGAGAATTGTCACTATAAATAAAAGTGCATAAACAAGATAGAAGTCGATTGGCTATGATGAAGCATGTGTGCAGTTGGACTCCTAGAAAAACCTATTTCACTTTAAATGTGTCGGATATGACCTGCTCAACCCCCCTCTCCCCACAGGACCAGCAAAACATAATGCACAGAGAAAATAGAAAGACTAATAGACCAAGAAATAAGAATTTTGATTATTTATATTACCTGGAAATGGGAGCTGTTAAGGCAATAACCTATACGATGAAACAACGGCACCATGATCTTCTCAAACTCTGCAACAGTGATCATTTCTAAAATCTCTTCCAACTCACTGATGAACATCAATTGTTTCTGGCTACTTGTTACTGGCCAATACCTCAATAATCTCTTGATCACTAAACTAGCCAGATTTTGTTCCTTTTCTATGAACTGCACAACACAATATGCTAATTGTTGATGATAGACCCCCAAAGATTTTGGCTTGTGTAGAGGCATCAATGCCCTGGAGAAAAATGATCTGTGCTCTTCTTTCAATGGTAAAGCAAACCCACTAATTACACTTCCAAAAACCTCCAGAAGTTCTGCAATCCCATTATGCCTTTCAGTCTCAAAAGCAAAACGATAGAAGATATTGCTTACAGCCTTTCTGATGGAAGGCCTGTGCATCATGAACTTCCCATAAAGGCGATGCAATATTGATTTCAAGCATTCTCTTTCTCTTGGGTCCTCGGAATCAAATAAGTCGAGCAACTTCAATAGGAAAGAATGGTCAATATATTTCTTAGCAACCTTTGCATCTAGGGAGCTTTGACTAATACAGCTATGGAACAAGTCATACACAAGCTGTAAATGACACCAAGCAGGATCAAACATCGGTTCTTCATCTTCACTTTCACCGCGAGCTGAGAGATACTTTGGAGGAAATGTTCTGAACAGGTTAGCTGCACACATTTTACAGACTGCAGCAATTGCTGATTCCGTGAATCTCGCGGATCCTGAAGCAACAAAGTCATTTAGCTCCAGCAAAACTTGTCGTTTCAAGTCCTTCTCAGCAGAGTCTTTATCTGGATCATTGAAATCATAAATTGAACAGCAGAGATTTAACTTGCTAACGAACAAGCTTTGCTTCTCCGCATTTGAAACATCTTTAAAGGGCACATGTGGTGCTACAGACTCACCACCAGCCACAATGCTTGCAGGAAAAATCGCTGTCGACATCCGTTTCACTACGTTCAGCCTGGTAGCTATGACAGTGCAACTATTGGTAAATGGAATTCCATTTCCAGAGTTTGTGGTGTTGTTGCAGGAATTGCTTCCCGATGAATCGAACGAATCACATTTCGATGATTTCCTAGGAAGTTTTGCAAGAATTTGCTTAAGCATAGTAGCGTTGCTCCAACGTGCAGCAAGACTAGACCTAAGCCAAGCTCCACAACAATGCGCCTATGCACCCTTTTGTAAAAACAAGAAGGCATAAGATAACAAAGAAAAGCCCACAACTTTGAAATAATTAACAGATCTTGAGGCACAGACTATTATCAAAATTATAACTTAAATCAACATTGTCCTTTTTCATCTAAAAGCTCATTGAAACAAAAGCCCATCCTCCAATCCACTTATACATGACTAAAGAATAAATAAATCTCAGATCTGGGATAGCATTGACACACAGAAGCCATCAGAACACAATAACGAAACATTGCAACAACATACTCAGTGTTATCCCACAAATACGGTCCAGGGAGGGTGCGATGTACACAAACCTTACACCACCAAGGTGGAAATACTGTTCCCGGTAGACCCTCGGCTAAAGTAAAACAAACAATAATGAAACACTGATGAAGCTTAAATCCTAGATCACATAATTCATCAGGAAAAAACAAGTAAAACTAACAATAGATCAGCTACAACAAATCTAAATAACTAAAGTTCAAATCTTTAACTACACCAACATTCAAGAACACAAAAAAGAATCAAACTTGAACAATATCATAACATTTTCATAAAAGATCTGAGAATAAGAGAGTAAATAAGAACCTGGGAATTTGTTGGTATTGTGTGAAGTTAAAGATAGTTCAGAAGAATTACAGAAAGATGGAAACTTTGAATACTACACAAGAAGTAAAAAAGGAAACAGGTAATGGAGGCAATCACATCATGTCTTTTACTTTTTAACTTGGGATTGAAGACACAATGATGAGATTTTGAAGGAGCCCATTTATATTTTCTTGATAAGTAACTTTTTTATTTTCAGAGTATAGAAATACAAAACATACAAATGTATTTGATTGTTCTTGTTTGTTTGTTTTTGTTTTGCTTTAAACTCTTGTTTCATGTCCTAAAACTAGGACTAGTAGTTTGGTTGGCCGGATAAAAAAAAAGTGATATCTCAATTTCATATTCTATATAGGATTGAATAGTATACTTTTACGGTATAAAAATTATTTCGAATTAACTAATTTCATCATCAAACATATAATAAATATTGTTACAAATTTAATACTAAAATTATTAATCTAATCTCACGAACCAAACGACCCGTATTTGTTCCATGACTATAGTGTCACATTTAAGTGAAGTGAGGCATCTCTCTTCTGACCTCGATAAAAGTGCCACAACTTGAATGAATCTCAGTGGCATCTTCACAGAAATTGCCGGCATTGGATGGTGACTGTTTTAATTTGTTAACATTATTTACTTACCAAATATTGTTGATTTCACCAACCGTAAAACCATGACATTATGGGGTGCATTTTTCTTTTTCAAGAAAACATACTCCTTTTCATTTAAAAAAAAATGACATAATCTGTTTCCATAATAATGGCTTTTTAATTTGATGAGATAATTTAAAGTCGCATAAATATGTATTGCTCATTTTACATACGAGTGTCAAAAAAAATTATTAAATTTTGTGTCGAATCAAACTATGACAAACAAAATGGAACAAATGAAGTACTTCTTTTGATCAAACTATTAATCTGGGTAGTATTACATATTAGGAATGATTTAAATTGTATGACACCCTCTTCCTTTTCAGATCATATTTTTAAAATTATTTTTCTTGAATCAAGAGTCTATCGGAAACAACTTATGTACTTCACTCGATGTACGGGTAAGATCTGTCTACACTTCACCCTCGTCAACTTCCACTTGTCGAATTATACGGGGTATGTTTTTGTTGTTGTTGTTGATGATGTTAAATTGTATGACAATTTTACGTCAAATATGAACACGGGACCTGATTGTTTTTCATGAATTATGTTGGTTGTGACATAGGAGTAATATTTTTGTGTTTTATTTAATAATGTTATCAACAAATGAATTGGTTGGTCAATTTAAACTTTTGATTTATCATATATAAAGAAAGAATCAACTTCATACTTAACTGAATGAAACATTATCATCAATATTGTTTGACTATAAGCATGGACGATAAGAAATGAAATTTTTACTACTATTTATTTTTCTTTTTGTTTAATATTTGACAGAGTTAGATACAATAGGGTATTTCTTGTACTATTTATGTTTAATATATTTGAATATTTAAGAATTTCTAGTGCATGGATTAAAAGGTATAAATTTTAAATCGTGAATCTCCTATATTTAGACAAACCACTAAGCAGCTAGCAGCTCCAGCTCGTGATATTATTTCACAAGATTCCTGCTATTGTAGTACTAGTTCTATCCTTTTTTTCTTTCCTCAACCATAAAGGTTACTCTAACATTTATGCACATCGATCTCTACATAATATATGAATTTAAGTTATAATATGTTATCAGTTCAAATATCCTTAATTAGTATTCCTAACTGTGTATGCTTTCGTTGAAAAATATATTAAAGGTATTTCAACCTAAAATAGATGAAAAAAGACAATAAACGAGTCTAATTAAAGTGCTCTCAAATTTATATCAAGCCGAGGTCTCACTATTCGTTCTAAAGCCAAAATCCCAAAAAAGGGAAAAACTAAAATTAAAATAAAAAATAAAAAAGGTCGGAGCAAAAACACATTTCATTTTTTATTATTAAACTAAAATTGTTGGGTCTAATTTTATCTTGTTATCCATAAGGGGTCGTTTGGTAATCGGGATAAAGATTATAATCCCGAGATAGAATTTGTGATTATATATTCCATGTTTGGTTAGAGATATTAGCTAGCACTAGTACCAATTTTATACTAAAAATATGTGATTAACTATTGGAGGTGGGAATGTAGAATTAACAATCCAGAATTATTATCCTCGAATTGTTAAGCCCGGAATAACTCCACTAGTTGCCAAAACTATTTTCGTAGAAAAAATCACCCAACTGGTCTGACCCACACCTTGTGTCTCCTTTTTTATCTTTTTCTGCATATGCATGATGAAAATATTTTTTTTTTAACAAAAAAGATAAGTCATTTTTGTGTCTGGTTGTGAATAATTTATTTATAGAAAAGCATTTTCTTGAAAAATAAGTTAAATAATTTTCCTCACTTATGAACGACGTCATTCTTGTAAAATTAATTTTCTTTTTATGGCTTTAAGTATATCTAACTATACTAAAAGAGCCAATCTCAAAAGCAAAATGTAAAAGACCATTTTGCCCCAAGTAGAAAATCAGATTTTACGTGTACATAATGTAAACACATATTCTAATAAATATTGAGATAATGGTCTAAACCCCCCTAAATTATCACTGTTTTGTAAGTTTCCTACCTAAACTATGTGGTGGTCACAGAACACCCCTGAACTATTATTTTTCATTTCTACCACCCCCGCCTTGAAAAGTTGGGGTGTGTGTATGCACTTGCCACAGACACCTAAGAACATGTGCCATGTGGCACACACGTAGAATTTATTAATTTGGCATGTCATTTTTAATTATATGAAAAGATAAAAATTAATAAAATAAAAAAATTAAAAATTAAAAGTCAGATAAAACACTATACAAACTTGCTTCGGAATCTACTTCAATACCGACATAAAACCTAAATAATTAGCATTTGATTCTATTTGCAGACCCAGGCAATAAATTTGAAAAAAGGCAAACAACCAACATAATCTTCATATATTTACTCCTCTTCTCTATCTCATTCTTCTTCTTCAACGAGCCAACAATAACCACCTTAGAGTGTTCAGAAAATTCTGGATCGTACCGCTGAAAAAGACCACATGGAACTCCGCCTCTTACCTAAAATATTCGACCAAATTAGTAACTTCAAAAAATTCAAAAATTAGAAGAAAATTATTAAGAATTACCCCCCCCCCCCCCCCAATAATATTTGCATCCGAAGCAACGCCTTCCTGGATTTGCGTTAGTCCAAGATATTTTCGAACCCCTGGCTCATCACAATAACAATATACAATCTTGATTTTTAATGGGTGATTGGACAATTAAAAATAAAATACGGATGTTGGAATATTATGGTACTTTAATGGGTTCAAGAAGGGTGGAAAATTAAGTGAGAAGACCAATTTTTAGATAAGTTTCAAATTAAATTTTTTTTTTAGATTTAATAATGTTTTGGTATGCAATGGAAGAGGGAGGGAGAAGACTCTTATAAATAAAAGGAAAGAAAACAAGAAAAATGAATAAAGGGCCAAAAAAATAGTGAAATCTGAAAAAAAAAAAAAAAAAAATAGTTGTTTAAGTGCCAACTAGATTTAAATTTTCAGTCTCCACGCGCCCTTTGACAAGTGAACACACATACTTTGCCATGTGGCAAGGCGGGGGTGGTAGATATGAAAAATAATAGTTTATGGGGGTTCTGTGGCCATCGCATAGTTTAGATAGGAAACTTGCAAAACAGTAATAGTTTAGGGGGGATTTAAACCATTATCTCATAAATACTATTAGATAAAAAAAATCCATAATCAATAATAGAGGTGTATCAATCATAATAATACAATTACTACGAGGCTAACTAAGAGTCCCAATATAATATCCTATAATCCAACACTTTTGACCTTTACTTGAACACAACTTCCAATATTTTAAATAAATAATATATATAAAAAAATTCTTCCATGCATTTACAAGTACGGGGTACATAAAAAGACAAATCCTTCGACTTCCGTGTAGCAATTTACGACAGCTTTTCCCATTTAGTTTAATTGCCTTCACAATGCTTATTGAAATTTATTCCAACCTTTGGAATGTCCTGCTATTCAATTTGCAAACGTTATTGCACATTCATGCATGTCTGCCTTCTCCTCTATTTATTTGTTAAATACTGTGGACAATTTTGCGGAACATAATTTTGGACAATGTACAAACTAATTCAATAATTCTTCTGGTTCCATCTCTAACAAAAGAATTATCAGTCTACACCAGTCACATTAAAGCAGATAAAACTATACTCCATATATATTTTTTAAATCTCCTGATACTTTTCATCTAAGCTTTGTTAACATGTACACTATAAATTTTCTTATGTTCTTGTCAGTCACTTGAATATATGATAGTTGGATAGCTTTCATATTATAATGAATTGATTGTTGTATCAAGACAATACCTTTACATAGCCCAAAAAAAAAAAATACGACTTAATATTTGGCCTAAGCAGTTAATAGACTATTCAAAAATTTCCCTTAAGCATTAGGCAACTTAATCTCAATGTTGATTGTTTGCTTATGATAATTATCCTCTAAAATGGTTACAAGGCACTTGCGAGAAAATAGTTAAATATAGATGGGAGATACAAGTGTTTTCTATTCAACTTGGGGAATTAATTTCCTGAGGAATCTTCACCAATTTATCTTTTCAGTGCTAATTTTGAAGAAAATTTTCGTAATGGTCGTAAATTCAGTATAGCTATCATCACACAGTTAGGCTTCTTTTCGTCTTCCTAAGCTAACTCTTACAAATCCATTTATGGTGTATAAATTGATTTGTGTTCCTACTCTTGAGAACAACTAGCATAAAAGCTTCCACTTTGATACTACATACAACATAGCTTCACATTTTTATCCAAAACGATTTGAATAAAACATCGTGAACTCTTTGCATTTTATGTTTACATACATGATGTGGTCACCAAATACATATGCAAGATGTGACTCTATCTATAGAGATATAGAAGCATTTGTTGTTGATGTTTGTGGCTTGGAACTAATTAACATGTTCAAGAATATGATCTTCTACTTATTTGTTCTTCCCAATTCCTTCTCTTCCTCTTTTATATTAGCGTAATTATGAGTATTGGATTTCTTAGTGAAGGCTCTCTTTGTAAAATTCTATCGTCGATTCGCTTTGTTTATTATTGAAGACATATTATAATTTGAGCATGCATTTTTCAAAAGTCAAATGTATGAATTTATTGAAAGAAATAAAAAAAAATGAAAATTTTTGTGTAGGAAACATACATCTACATTTATCGGTCTCATCAATCTTTTCTTTTTATTCATACTTTATGTAATTACATTTCTATGTTTACTTATTGAAAGTGATTACACGCGTTGCCAAAACTAGTAATCATATAAGCGTGGAAAAGGTAATGAAAATTATGTCACATCCAGGTTTCACCAAATGTTTGTGTTGGGATACACTTTTTTACTCCAAAATTAGTCTCAATGCATTGCAACTCAAATAATGTGTAGCATCAGCTAGTGGATAGCATGTTGGGCCAACTATATTACACACCATTATTTAGCCTAATTTTTGTGTCTCCTGAATCATTATTGTATTCTCCTTTTCCGTTAAACATGTACTTAATTGCCTTTATTGATGCAAATTTGAAAGTTTATGCTTTTCATTTGCTTTTTGTTAGCGGTGATAAATTAGTAATTAATCTCTTTAACTATCGAGAAATAACTTCCTTTAATGCAGAGTCAAGAATACCAACTTGTTGATTAGGATATTTCTAAAGCTAATTAACTCCTCTTATTGCTTGATAGTTATAAAGTCATAGTCCTGATAACTTGATTTTCATAATTTGAATATATATTTAGCTACTCTAGTGTTCATGTTTTGCCTTGAACGTTAAAATTGGTTTCTATTTAATAATACTAAAATATGTAGAATATTAGTCAACCTTAAAGATCCAACTACTCCTAAACTAATATATGGATCGTAAGTTCTGTAAAAAGACATATTGATCAAGATAACTGACATTCAAACATGTAGTCTAACGATAAATGAAGTTGTACTGAAAACGGTATGAATTCAATGTTCAAATTCCAGTAGCAAAAAAAATATTGAAAAATGTTACTAGATGATTTATTCTCAAATATTTAAATTTTATTGAACAAAAATATTCATTATTTGTGTTAGTAAGAAATACCATGTAATTGAGATGTCTGCTAATTATAGGGATATTGTATTATGATAAATAAATCACCAAGATAACTACAGAGAAGTAGATATCAGTATTAATGAATATTTTCTTATTAAAGAAGTGCTTCATGCAATTTGGACTGAAAGGAAAATGAGGATTTTTCAGAAAAAGAGAGAGAAGTGGCTAGTGTAGCTAACAGTATTGATGTGTTATGTTGTTCAAGAGCCAAAGGAAAACAAGTTCAAATGCTCGATCAATTTATTTTCTAGCTATTGATTTGATGATGTATTAATTAGGCTAGATATTGTTTTTGCTTTATTAATGTGTTAGTACTAAGATAGCTTTGCTGAGAATAAGCAAACTATGGTATGTAATGTCAAAATTTTGGTGATTAATAAAATTATAATTAAAAAAAACATATGATTGGCACCAAAAAAGAAACCCAAGGGCACCTGATAAAAATAAATCCAATTTAATACGGGGGCAGATGAATTAAACTCGATTAAAACTACAGCCAAACTGACAATCGAAATATATGAAAGTGTCTATTATTCCTTCCGTCCCATTTTAGCTGTCGCATTCAGTTTTTTCACGCCCACTAAGAAAATCATTAAATAGGATGTGTATTTTATTATGTTATCCTTATTTAATGTTTGACTATTAACTTTTTTTGAGAATTATTTTAATTATTAAAGGTATAGTTGGAAAAAACTAGTAAATTTAGTTTTGAAATTCTAAAGTGACAATTAATTTGGGACAAATCATTTCACCTAAAGCGACAACTAATTTGGGACGGAGGGAGTATTTAATAATAAAGTACATGATTGACCTAATCTTAATTGCTATTGAATCTTTTATTCTCAATATTCCCACCGACTGTGGCTCTGTATGCATGTGACAAATGTACTAAAAAGAGCAAAAAGCATGTGATGAGAAGAGAAGAGCTAATTGGATATTGTATTATTTTCATTAAGACAAAGTTAGTGAATTGTTCCCTCCTCATGTGAAGTCTCATGGTTGACACATTATTTTGTTCATCATCTTCTTTAGTTGTTTATTGTATGAGTATCCCCAAATAGAAATAAAACATGGCCTTTGGCTTTGTCAAATTTCTCCACCACTCATTAATTTTCATCCCTTTGTTTTTTTTCTTTTAATAATTGAGAAAATTTGTGATCATATACGGTTCAAATTTAAGAGGTACTCCCTCTGGTCCACTTTATTTGATGTTTTAGTTTATTTTATTTGGTCCACAATATTTGATCTTTTCGGAAATCAAGATGGAATTTTACAATGTCACCCTTGGCTAATAAATGATTTTAAACAAAATGATAAGTAATAATAGCTTGAATAAGGACTAATATAGTCAATTATATTGTTAATTAATAATAAAAAAATGACTTTCTTAATACGCGTAAAAACACCCAAAACATCGAACAATATGGACCGAAGGGAGTAATAAACATAGGGATACCTCTTACTTAATTTACACATCATTAATGGCGCTTTTACCATTAAATCAGGGGCTAACTTTTATCCCTTCGTCTGAGGACAAAATCAATCTAAACCAAGGTATTTTGTTAATGCGGTTCCCATTAAAGTTGTGGTGTAGAATAATAGGCGACAGTTTATCGTTAGGTGACACTTAATTTTTTGGTAAAATGGATAAGGGAGATTTGGCGATAGTTTAGATTTAGGTTAATTGAAGGATTATTTTGTGCCGCAATTTTGGTAATGTATGTATGAATTTTGGAATTAGCTATTCATATGATAAAACAATCAAATAACAAAGATCCCCTTCTCTAAAGATTTTCTCCCAAAGTGTTGTAAGAAGGCCAAGATTAAATTTAAGAATATCAATTTTATTTACCCCTCCATCCCAAAATAAAAGTCGTTTAAGCTAAAAATATGTCCATCAAGAAAGTATTAGAACAATTCTTATTATATCTTCGAAAACAGACTATAAGTAATTTTATCTTGATTTCCTAACGTGACTATCATTTGTATACATCATTTTTATCTGATGAACAGCTGCCGAAATAAGTATATTGAATCCAACATTATAATCCACACATTATGGTTCCAGTAGAACTCATCCTCAAATCGAATGAATGATCCTCATCCCGCTATTCCAATCCATATATAACTGCTCCTATATTTTATCGGACCGCTTTCTTTATTTAAAGGGTTTTTACATTATATACTCATGAAATTAAAAGTATTTACACGTCTTACCCATTAAAAATTATATTACTCATGAAATTAAAAGTATTTACCCAACATACCCATTTATTACTGTATACATTTGTTATACGTTATGGGTATATACCTTTAAGATATACTGCATAAATAATAGCATACAAGTCTAGATGGATAAGACATATAAATAGCTTATGGGTATGATTTGTAAATATGAAACGTATGGGTAGAGGTGCGTAAATATTTTGATTTTGATGGGTATTTTCGTAGACCTCCCCTCTTTAAAATGGTTTTACTTTTTAGACTGAAGTGTTTTTCTCCTTTAAAGTTCACAGAGTTTAAAACCAAAACAAATTAATAATAATAATAATAATAATAATAATAATAATAATAATAAAGACTTCTTGCTTCAATTATCGAGTACGTCTCTATTTCTTAATCCGATTACCTGGATCCACTTTTATGGAATGTCCTTATCTATTAGTCGGGCAAAATTGGAACACAACTCCTTCGATTGATAAATAAACATTCACCCACCAACCAAAAAAGGACGTGTTGTTACTAAAAGGCAGAACAGGGCCAAAACGATCTTGTAAAAGCGAGCTAAGAATCTATCTTCTCCAAGAGAATTAAGCATGTATTTGGATAATATGGATTAAAATTATCGGTTATTACCTTGAAAACTAGTACTACAAGATTACATCCATTCACTAAATGATGACAAATGAGATGGACCACATGGCAATGAGAACAACATATTGCATTACAGATGTAAAGAATTGACACAATAAAAAAATGTTCCATTTGTTGTCCTGTTCAGCAATGCCACCCAGGTCAAATTCAATGCCAGCAAAGTAATGGACAAAAGATGGGAAGCCCCAGGAGTGTGGGGAATGCAAGGGAGAGAAGACATAAGGGCTAGTAGTTACAATAGCTGGCAATTTCGCTAATATCTAAGGGAAACAGGAAAAGGGATTAAAAGATTGAGATAAAAGGAAAAAAGAAGTAAGAGGGGAAGGATAAGGAAATATATATATAAGAAGGAATATGTAAAGAACAAAGAGCATAATTAGGAGGATTCACAAGGGAGTGACACACAGCAATGAACTGCTTCAAGCCAGCACGTGAAGTAATTCATCTAGGCGAATTCTGCTGGGAATCCACCCATGCTCCCAATTCCATTGATACGTTTTGGCCTCCACTCAGTGCGCCCCTTAACAACCTCTCCACCATTTTCGAGTCGGAGCAAGTGTTGACACTCAATATTCCCAAAGTCAGGCAAGCCGCCAACTTCCTTCTCCAGTACAGAAGTCAGAGACTGCAGCACACTGTCCCTTCTGCACTCCCTGCGGTACTCCAGTGTCATGGCAGCAAGCTCACAACCCTCCAGTATTTGCATGGGTGCACTCTGCAGCCGAAGACATGTCCCAACATTTTAGCCGTGAGAACAGAAGCAAAAATGAAATGACACAGTACTACCAAGATTATGGAATGTCCAAGACATGTCAACAATACAAGTGCAGGTTATATATATTCCCAAAAACGTCATTATATGAAGGAAAAAAAAATTATGATGGCAAATTTTGCAATATTTTTGCTACATCTATACTTGTTGAATTTGAGTGTCCCATTTAGTAAAGTGGCAAAGAATGAGCACTAAGGCCAGCCAAGTTTGAGATCAGCAACCATCAAATAGTCTTTCAGTATAATGCAGATCCTACTACTCACTTGGGTTCATATAGCTTTCCATATTTTGGGTTGATAAAACAATCATGCTCATACACCACAGCAAAAATTACTCTTCTTAAGCAAGATGGTTTTTACATTTTAAAATGAATTACTATTATTAGAGAAAATTTAAAAAAAAAATAAAAAGCTTGCACTTGGCAGCTAAAAGGATTATTACTTGGCTCATTACACATCCACTATTATCCTGAACTGTGCATAATCCATGAGAGAAATGATGAATGCCTCTATCAAGATGTATATGAAGATAAATAAATGTTTACTGACATAACGTATGCAGATGGCTCCTAACACATACACACATCATAAGATGTATTTCAACTCTATCTGAAAACTCAAGATATCCAACACAAGCGTGGATGCAAAAGTTGGTTGGGTTAATGTGTGCTCATGTTTAGTTCTCCTTTTCTTTCTGCATTTTACACACAATTTCAAAATATGATGAAGCCTAAAGACATCTATTAGGCCTGTGTGTGTTCAATACCCTAATGATACACCAAAAATTTTTACAAGCAATAAGCAAAGACATTTTACCTCAAAAATCCAGCCAATGTACTTGACATTGTTAACGTGCTGGTTAACATCTAAGTCGCTCCATCTTGGCTGAAAATTCAAAAAGAAATCAGAAAACACTAAAGATGACTTTAGATGCAAAACAATGCAACAAGTGAAGAATCCTCCCACTTACAGTTAAACCAGTTCGAACGGAGTCTGCTGTTGTCTCATCAAGTTTTGGTAACTTCCTGCTGTCGTCCTCAATAACAGGAGGTGAATCAACAAAATACCCCTCAATTTCAGCCCGAGCCTCATCTGGTATTTTAGATAATCTCCTTGTCTCTTTATTCATCATCACCCATAAGCTGCAAGAAAATGGAACAAAAACCATCACAACTATGATATAAAGGTTTCATACTTGGCTACGAAGTGCATACAAGAACACTAACTATGGCATGGTCATAAAATAGCCATGTCCAAGGAAAAGAATTTACCAACAAAGAGATAGGCCTACGTGGAATGATAAGATAGTTCTACGTTGAAAATAATATGCTACTTTTTTAAAAATAATATGCCGCTTTGAAAGTTCATTGTGTCAAGATTTAATCAAGGTGAAGGAATTTAAACATTGATGCCCCCACCTGGAAGCTCTCATCAATATGTCCCCAGTGTTACTATCACGAACAAGCCAATCTCGCCGCATACCATTCTTCCCTGATGCAGCTACCCAAGTGTCTACTTGAACTACATCTCCCCTGTGAGAAAGAAATCAGTCAAAAGTTCCCGATGTTCATCATTTCACATGTTATACAAACCGTGCACAGTGTTTGAAATATCAAATAGAAGAGACTAGAATGGAAACAAACAACCCCAACAGATTCAAAAACATTTCAGATCTTAAACCGCACAAATGTAACAACACCATAATATTTCTCCTAAGGATGGTTTGCATAACTGTAGATCTGAAACCGCACAAATGTAACAACGCCCTAATATTTCTTCTAAGGATGGTTTGCATAACTGTACCATTCTGATAGAGGTGAAACTAAATGTTTAATAGCTAGACAGAAAATGGCCACAATAATCGTTTATAATGGTTACCTGGCACCTAAAAGAGCTTGAGAGATATATGAATATGTAAAAATAGATAGTCCCCTTTTCATGTTCCTAAAAGTGTGTGTGGATATTAAGAAAATGGATTCGTAGTAATTTCAACTTTATCGAAGTGATTCCTCATACCACATAATAGCAAAATTCTATACACGTAATTTTTTTTTTTTTTGGGGTGATGAAGTCTATGCATGTACTTTCAAACTACCCAAAAAAACTGACTTGAGGTAAAGCAACACTACACCGACATGTTTTAGAACGAAGAAGTTCTAACCAAATTAATATATATATTCTGAAGTTTGACCCTCAATTCCGAATTGCCATAAAAGTTGATTAGCATAGACAGTTTGAAAAACTGGTGAACTCCGGCTTAACCCTTTAACTTAAAATTTGATTGTATCTAATACGACATGTTAGAGAAGTAATGTCATCCATGCAAGAGCATAAACTTACCAAGTAGGATAACGATCCACCACGACCTGCATTTTGGTAACAACCCAAATCAAATTTCGCTTGGACATTTCTGGAGTCGATCCGAACCCACCATGCATGAGTCCCGCACTCTTGACATGGTTAAGAGCAGTTTCCTGCAGAAATAACTCAAGCTCGTGAAGGTATCAAAACAGAGCTGCTGCTACAACTACAACTCAAGAATACTTTGTTAAAATGGAAATGAAAGCCTATAGAGTACCTGTAAATGATTCATCATCGTTTCTATAGACGCAGTCCTATCAGCCCCTATTTCATAGGACCTGATGCTAAAATTTTGGCGAAAAACAAAGCCATCCTGCACAATTTTTCCTAATCCAAATGGGTCCATGAGCACATCAGGACGCTTAGGCTTCCAATCAAGCATCATCCATTGCTTCTCAGCAGCCAAAAATATAGTTGTGATGGCAGCAAGGAGCATACTCCAATCAGGCAACTGGTTAATAAACGTCCTCGGAGGAGGTGAAAAGATAACATCATCGTCCATCTTAAGTCCATCCATAACGCCAACGACCTTAGTTCCATTCACCTTAGGAGGAGCTTGTGCATTAGCCTTAGCTTGTAGGCTCCCAAAAGCAGGCTTCTTCGCATTAACCCCACGGGCATCAATACTTCCAGGAAGACTTCCTCCTCCTACCTTTCCAGACGTTGTTTTCGCACCTCCAGATTCCGGAGGTGGATTTGCAACAGGAAATAACGCACCAGTAGCAGCAGCAGCCATCATAATAATCAAATCTTATATATAACAGCACAACTCAGTCTCCTCACTTCGGTAAACTTCTTTCCTATTACTATCAATACAATCAGAACAAAAAAATGTCAATACTCTCCCTGCAACGCCACGAAAAAAGTAACATATTATGAAATTTCTAGAACTAGCCAGTTACAATTTCAAATTTTCACAAAATAACCTTAAAAATAACAACGATTATTCCATTACATTTAATTATCAAAATAAACAAACCTAATTTTACCTTGATAAAATGCACATTATAACAAAACCAGATCTAAGCCTAATTTTTCCACATTTTTTCCGTACATTACAACAAATCTAAGGCAATAATTATAGACATTTACAGATCAACAATAATCAATAATTCGCGAAAAAATAAAAAATAAATAAAAATACGCACCTTTGAGAAACTTCTAGAGAGAACAATATTTAAAAAGACTTTTCACTTTTGATCAGCAAACCCTGTAAACACAATATATATAAATAGATTCTGGAAATTTTTAGGGTTTGTTTGATCTTGTAGTAGTCTTTTATTTTTCTCTGTATATATAAATAAATTGTTTTTTGATAATTTAATTTTTGTTTTTTTCAAAAAGAGAGAGAATATGAGAGAAAATAGGGGAAGCTGTGGAATATCTGGATGGTAATGATACAGTGTTTCAGTCCCCCTTTTTAATACTATCCACCTGGCCCCTCCCGCCTCGCGTACCCCTCTTTGTTGTATTATTTACATTATTGCCATTCTCGGGATCTATCGGAAACATGTTCTCCACTTTGGTAGACGTAATTTCTACATACATCTCATCCTCCTCATACTCACTTATACGATTATATTGGATTTGTTGTTCCTCCTCATACTCACTTATGAGATTACATTGAATTTGTTGTTGGTGTACGTTGTGAGGTCATGAGGGTGTAGTTATTACTCCTTTCGTTCTGCATAGAGTGACACAGTTTGAATTGGATCGAAATTTAGGAAAATAAAATAATTTTTAAAATTTATGATTAAAAATAAATCATAGATATTTATGTGGTTATAAATAATTTTATTAAGAGTATAGTGACAAGTTTACTTTTAATATGATTATTTAAAAAGTTTTTTTTTTTTTTTTGAACGAATGAGTACTAGCTTAACACGTGGTTATGTGAGTTTGAAAGCATAAACATCTTGTTATATTCATAGCCCATACAATAGAGCTGATTCATACATTCAATTGAAAATTTTAAAGCATAGATAATTTGTTGAAGAATTTTGTTACACCTGCTATTTTCGTTTATAAAATATGGAGTAATAAAATACATGGAGAAGACTCAAGAAAAGATATGGTTGACTTAGAAAATTAGTCTTGTGTGAATATTAATAATAATAATAACAATAACAACGAGTTTGTGAAAGTCTACATCTTGTATGTTCTAGTAATTGATAACAAACTCTTTATTGTGAAAAGAAATTTCCTAAGCTAGCGTTTGAACATAGATTTGGTTGAACATGGGGAATATGAGTTTTTTGAGTTGAGTTGAAAAATAAACTTTGAAATTTGAAGTTGTGTTTGGACATAGAATTTACTTATTAATAATAGAAGTTTTGTGAGTAGTTTTTTTTTTTTCAAATTTCTCAAAAACTGCCCAAAAACAGCCTTCGACCACTTTTTGAGTTTTCGGGACTTTTTGGAGAATTTTGATGATATAGCATAAACAAACAGTTTTTCTCCCAAAAACTCTCAAAAAAATATCTTCAAAAACTATAAACAAACGGGAGCTAAATCAATAGTACTAGTTTCTTTTCTTCTTCTTTTTTTGTTAGCGGAATAAAACATAGTGGTACTTTGTACATATCATTATATCACGAAAATTCATTTTAGAGGTCTTGGTTCATCCATCAATACCCTAGTAGTATAAGGGAATAAATTGCCTCCTCTTATAATTCTTGCACGATTTAATTGCAATTCAGTGAATTCTAGAACTTGTGATTTTTTAATTAAAACTTAGGTGCCAATTAAGTGTGTTTCATAAAAGAAGTAAATGGGTGTGAATCTTTTACTTTCATTAATAAAGATATACCAAAATTTTGATATGCTAGAGACTTAGAGTTGCTTCTAGGAATATCATGAATCAATTATGGTTGAACAATAAGCCTAACTTTGGCAGCATAAGAATGGTCCTCCATATTCTTTTATAGTTGTCCAAGTGTAATTTATGTCTCAACTTTATGTCATAGCTTAACGTGTTAGCCTCATGCACTTTGATTTTCTAATTGAGAATAGGGTGTAGGACCAAGAAGTGGATAACTAGTAAAATATTTATCTTTATTATTATACACTTTGACTTTGCTATTGAACTTCCAACCAAATCTGACTCAACCAACATAGGTTTGTTTTCCACATAGCTGCCTTCTTGACCAAAAAAGAAAACGTGAGGTAACTAAAAGAAATTGTTAAATTCCTAGTTACTTCTTCCTAGTTACTATCTGTTTAATTTACCAACTTTACTGCCTCACATCTGCCAATAAAGGCTAAAGCGTTCAAGGTGTTACAAGAATTATTATGCAAAGATTGTAATATATGACTTACTTGATAGTAATTCGTACCAAATATGTTTGCATGTTTGGTTAGAAATGTCATATATGGTGTATGGTGAATATAAGTTTAAATATTTTACCCGTATTTCAAAGTAAAAAATAGAAAAATGACCTCGAGGCTATTCTGTTTTTGGTATTCGTCCTAGTAAAACTAATATATGTATTAACATAAGCGTAACTAGGATTTGAAGCTGGTAGGTTCTTATCATTTTAAGTTATTTACTCTACATTAATAATTTGACTATATTGCATTATATTAAGACAAAAATATGATATGGACCAAAGTTGTTTGGATGTAGTTGAATCCACTTACGATATCCTAGCTCCGTCACTGCACGCATATATATTATCCAATATCGTGCTCCGTATTTAAAATAATAAAGGAGTATTGTCACATAACATTAACTATATTATTTATACCGCAAAATATCAGCCAAATGCAACATATAGGAGTATAAGAATTATGGAGTATCAAATTTTAACATCAAGATTATTTTCATACAAGGACCCTCAACTTATAATAGGAAAGAAACTTGATATTTTCCTCGTATGGATCTCTTTTTTTGTTTTTCTCTCTTCTAAAAAATAAATTTCTGGTAGAATTTCTTGTCTTGGATCAATGTTTCTTCTTTATTGAACGAAATCCTTCATAGAGATCGATGAACTAAACATGTTGACATTAAAGTCACCGAATTATGTACCCCTCGTCCCAACCCAAAAAATTAAAAAAAAAAAAAATGAATGCACATTGAAGTCGCCGATAGTGATCTTGTATGGATTTTGTATATCTTTGGAAGACGATTAAAGAATAAAATAATTGAAATCATAAACTCAATGAGCGTGTGAATTAAAAAAAAAATGCGAGAAATAGGTAACTTCATGTGATTTTAAAGACAAAAATATTGTTACCCCCTAATTAAAATACATATAAATGCTGCCCCAATTTAGATAGTATTTATTGCAAGATTATAATGGTGTTTACTGTTTAATAGGAGTACTTCAAATTGGGGATGAAACCAACCAGATATAAATTTGATTTTTTTTTTCAAATCAAACTGTATTATGGAAAATTTTAAACAATAAAACATATTTGTATAATTTTATTTTTGATTCAACCAAAGTAGTTGTAAATAGTAGCGGGTTTAGAAGTTATAATTTTTTAAATATGCAGTTAAACTATGAATACAATTTTTAATATGATCGATTTTGAATTCACTACTTGAATGGTAACTTAATTGTTGAAAATAAGCTAACAAAGTCACACTTCTTTATTTTGTATCACAAATGTCACTCAACTTTACATATTTTACTCATAAGGTCATTGTTGTGAAAAATATATATCTCCTCAAGCAAAATATTTAATGATATGGCTTTTTCTTTAAACTAACACATAAAAAATTTGAACGCAATTGTTTAACCAATCTGATTTATTTATCCAAATAAAATCGACTCAAACAATATAATATGTTTACGTTTTTTTATTTTTGTCATCTTCGGTTGAAATGTGTTATCACCTTGCCTACAAACTTAACTTCAATAATTAATATATCATGAATTAATTTAGTTTATTCTGTTATTTGAATTTGGCTTCTGACACAAGTGAAAGTAGTCGACTTTTACTTCAATTATTCTTCTGTTTATATCCTTCTTTCAAATAGAAATGCCATCAGCTTTAACTTACAAATACCCTGATGAAGTAATTAAAAAAAAAATACTAAACATCAAGAACAATGATTGGAAAAAGATGGAACAAAAAACCCCCTATAACCAAATAAAACCCAATAGAACTTAGATAATGTATTATATTGGGATTGGACACCCTTACTCCCTTCGGTGTCGTCGTCAAATATGGGATATTCCATGATTATTGGATAAATTTTATTTTGGAATTAAAATTGAGACTAAATCATGGATAACTTATCCCACTCTTTATAGGGGATAAGATAATCTCACAATTATGGGATAATTTTTATCCCATTTATCTAATACTTTTAACCAAATATGGAATAAGTTACATAATCATTATTAAGAGAATTACAAAAAAAGAATCCCCTTTTGGTAAATAGTCATTGTTAAAGGACGTCATCCATAAAACAAAACCGTCTGTTAGTTTAATAAATTTTACTTTTTCACTTTGGTGCAGGTAAACTCTGTGTATCATCATTTCCATGCCCTACCTTAATAAAAAGAACTTGAATGAAAAAAATAGTACTCCTATACTTTACACAAGACGCATGAGGTGTATTTTACGTGTAGAAAACAGATAAAAGTATCCATCTGTGTAGTTGGCAATTAAACAACATTTTGACAATTATTTTATCAGTTTGTGATTTTTCCAACATTAGAATTGACAAAACCAAAGACATTTTACAATGGCAATATTGTTATTGTGAATCGAGTAGTGGTAAAAGAGTAATTGAATAAATATTAATAGCCGTTAATTAAATAAGAAGTTGGAATCTGGGAAAGGTCAATATTGCACAATTTTAGAATCACTTTCCCCAGCTGGCTACTTTCGTCCGTTCTGTCTTTTTCAAATTTAAAAGATTCCATTGAAAAGTAGCAAAAGCTCTTCAAATTTGCTAAAAAAACGTGTTTTAACAAAATTATTATAGAGTTGGCAAATTCAAACAAAAAACATTTGATTTAAACTTTTTAAGAATATGTATTTGGAAGACGTTATATATTTTATAAAAAAGTATTTGAAATTTATGTTTTCAGTAAATGAACTTTCCTATATTTACTTTGACCATGAAGAATCCGCAACTTCTTTTTTGTTTACTTTTTGGATACATTTGTTAATTAAACTTCCACGTTTTGGGGGCTCAATATTGGGGTCGAATATACTTTTCTTATGTTTTGTGTGTGTAATGTGTTCATTTTTGAGTGTGAAATAATCGTAATTATATAATATATATATATATATATATATATATATATATATATATATATATATATAATCGTAATTATATATAATAATATAATATATAAATAATCGTAATTATAAAATATTTAACAGTCTTTTGGCAGTTGATGATATGAATAAGCAATCTATTTAGCAAGCTTGATTAACAAAAGCGACAAGAAGAACATCACAAAGCTGGGTCAAGTTTACAAGTAACGTCTATACTTGTGGTAATTGGTTGAAGCGAAATGCTTTAAATATTTTTTGTGATATGAATAAAGGAAAGTGTAGACGAGATTGTCAGTGCCACGATATAATTTCAATTAATTTGTTAACTAATGTTTATTGATAACAATTAAGGATGGGTGAGTGTTTTTTTAAGAAGAATAAGCTTGATTGTAATTTAAATTAATGAATTTATTAATAGATAATTAATTATAAAAAGATCAGAAAAAGATCACATAACTAAACTCTTACTAGATAAAGCCACCAACCAAAATTATTGTAAAACAAGAATAATGTCTAGGTATGTATATTTTTTATTATAAAAATAAAGTAAATAAAATAAAGAAAGATTTTGTTCATAACTTTAAATAAGTTTATGAGCAATAGAAGTTTAGGAGCATGTGATGATTATTGAAAATCCAGTGTAATCTAGAATATAGATGGATAAGATTTATTTGAATTTGAGTCGAGATAATATTTTAAAAGTAGCGTAAGATCGAAAAATCATATTACAAGATCACGTAACTAAATTTTAGATAGATAAAGCAAAGATAAAAAGATATTGAAACCTAAAATAAATAGAGAAATGTGAAGATATTTTTATTTTTAATTAATTTTAAAATATTATAAATTAAATGTATTGATAAATTTGAATAATGAAGGTACTCAGACCAATAGGAATAATTTTGAAAAGAAAAATGAATCATTTCAAGAACAAAGAAATAAAATAGAGATAAAGAAGGGTATTTATTTTATACTTTAAATTAATTATAAATTAAATTAAGTAAAAATAAAAATCAAGTTTTTTTATCTTTAAAAATGAAATATTTTCAAATAATAGAATAAAATTTAAAAAATATAAACGAATTGTTTCAAGAATACATAGTGACGATCTGATGAAAAGTCACATAGCAATATATAGCACCAGGAAGCAGATAATGTTAATAAAAGTGCAAAAAGTATAGCTCGATGCACAAATCATCTCGCGTTCACGCAGAAAAGTGGATAATATTAATTTAATGAAGAAATATGAACAAAGAAAATAATAAGATGATAGTTGAAATTAAGTCTATTAATGTGTTTTGTCATATGTGCTAAAAACTAAATAATAACTTGACATGACTAATATTATTTCATATTATTGCGTGATTTTACCGCTCATCGCGCGGGTACTAAACTAGTTTGTTAATTAAACTTCCACGTTTTGGGGGCTCAATATTGGGGTCGAATATACTTTTCTTATGTTTTGTGTGTGTAATGTGTTCATTTTTTAGTGTGAAATAATCGTAATTATATTATATATATATATATATATATATATATATATATATTTTCGCGTTTTCACCAAATTCTAGAATTGCTTTGAGTTGTGAAATAACAAACTTTTCAAATTTCAACTCGGCAATTTGAGAGAAATAAGTATAGTGATTCAAAGAGTTCGAATTAAATCCTAATGATTATTGTAATGAGTGCAAACCCAAAAAAGTTACTCACTCCATCACAAATTAGTTGACGCTTTACCAAGATTCATTTGTCCTAAATTAGTTGGTGCTTTAGAATTTCAAGACAATTTTTGTCAATTCTTTCAAACTATGTCATATTTAATAAATGAATATTTTTCAAAAAAACTTTAAAAGTCTAATATTGAAAATGTGTCAAGCAGGAGTAAAATAGTAAAATACATACCTTATTTATTAATTTTTTAATGAGCGTGGATAAGCTCTGGAAGACATCAACTAATTTAGAATGGATGGATGGAGTAATGTGGCGCAAAGTGATCTAGACATTAAGATTGTTAACAGAAATAAAAATAAAGTGAGTCAAATTTCATTGAGACATATTAAAACAGGTCATGGATGAATGTCAGTAATGTGGCTGAGTTACCAGGACCACTATATATATAGAATTAGATTCTGTCTAAAACATCGATATACTCCTGACAAAATGAAACAGACAAGCAAATAAGGAGAAAGATAGTTTTTTATATTATTTTTACTTGTCATTTCGTAAGAATTTATTTTTTTCACTTTATTTGTCACTGTTAGCAAATCAAAAAATATTTAATAATAGTTTTTCAATTTTATCTGTATAAATAAGTATTTCTCAAATAATTGTCATATTCACATTTTCAAAGCATAATTAATAAGAATAAGTTAGTAAAATAGCCAAATATATTTATAATTTTTTGATGGTGTGAAAAGCTAAAAGGTGACAAGTAAAAATGGCGGAATGAGAAAAATAATTCGGTATACGAAATTCATTAGCACATATAATATAATTCTACATCATATCCGGTCCATTAAAAAAAATCTATTACTATGTTTGTATCTCTTATGAATTCAAATTCTCTAATTAAGGTACCCATTACATCGTTATCAATTGGAAAAAATCAGTAAGAGCAGCAAAATACGTGCGACTAAAATCCAAAATACAAATTTCCAAAAGATCTCAGAGTCTTGGACGGTTTTGAAGCTTTGTTGGCAACACTGATTTGTGAGATTTGTAGCTTCATATTGGGAAAGAGCAAATTCAAGCCAAGAGATAACTATCATATGATGCATGCATATTTGAAAAGTTTGCTAACAAGTAACAGGACTTTAAAAAAAAAAAAAAAAAAAAATCCTTCGTTTTGGTAATAAGATAATAATATATAATGAGATAAGGCACAGAAGTGTTTCTATACTTGTAAAAGAGCATTCCCCAGTATACAAAGCTTATGATGTTATAAGTTATAATATTGATGACTTGTAGGTTTTTATTATAACAAAACTACGTAAAATGGAAATTGAAGAACATAGAACAAAGAATAAACGTGGCAAAAGTTGCAAAGAAATTTTTGAATAATCCTGCAGAAAAGATAAGTGGATAACAAGTAAGAAAGATATTAGTTTGACTTTATAATGTATTTCTCTAAGGTTATAAGTCGAGGATCTTTCAGAAACAGTCTCTTTATTTTGATGGAAATAAGATCTGCGTATATTTTACCCTCCCAATATAATTGGATATGTTAGTTTGGTTTGATTTGTAATTAATCACACTTAATTAATCATCATATATAAAGAGTGAATGCCATGAGGTTTACAGAGCACAAGTCTAATCGGAATAATAACGAAAAGCTGGTGAGAAAAAGACTAGCATTTAATCGACCCCAAATCATGTGATAAGAAATTAGTTGACAGGTGATCACAACTAACTTATCAAGCTTCTCATTCAATCTCTATTATTTCTGTCACTTTCATTTTCAACCCACAAATAAAAGGGAGATTTGAGGGTAGCCACTTTTTACAGCGTTAATCGACGAATAGACTAAGGTTTGCAAAGTTGCTGATGAATAACCACATAAAAAGTTGTTGAAAGATAGATGTTGAAACTCCATGACAAAGTCCTGGATTTGCTATGGAGTTCAAGAAAAAAATTATGGAATTTTAGGAAGAAAATGGAGTTTGAACTGAACTATAAGATTTTTTGAACTTGAAGATAAACATCCTAATTATCTTGAAATTGTATTCAAACTCTTTGATTATGTTCTGGAGTTCAGTTCAAACTACATGATTTTTTTCTAAGAATTTGAGCAGCTACTCATTTAAAAACTTTTTGTATTTTGTGGAGGCTATTCTACGCTAACTTGCAAAGCTGACCCTCTGTCGATTAGCGCAGTGGCTACATGGCCTAAATTCTACAAAGTGAAAATGGAACGGTGATAAATTGCCTAAGCTATTTAATAAGATCAGATAAATTTACGAATCTATAATATAATATGGCCCTGTAAGGTAGAGCGGAAGTACAAAACTAACATTTCTATGCTTATTTACTACACATTTTGGTATAGACATATACAGTTGGAACTGAAATCAAAATATCACTAAGTGGCGGCGGATGTGGCTACTCCTCCCTAAACCAGAGGTCTCGGGTTCGAGCCTTGGGTATGGAAAAATCACTGGTAGGGAGCGTTTCCCCAATAAAACCCTACGCAGCGCGAACCCGAATTAGTCGGGATTCCAATGAGGGTACCGGACACCGAGTGAGAAAAAAATTGAAATTTTTGTAAAACTTTTGACACTCTCGTCTCGACAACGGTCATAGTCAACAATTATACAAAGGTAAGTAAGGATTTGGTGAACTACAAAGAGCTAAAGGCTTAACAGGGACGATTCCAACTGGCTCTATATTTGGCTCAACGTTGTGCATTATTTAGCCGACAAACTTCAAAATTGAGCTTATAATAGTAGTATTATAATTTCTAAGTTCCTCACTCAAATCTAATTGACAGTGATAGGAAACGAAATAATTTTAAGGTGCCTAACAAGTGTCCTTTTGTGTGTATGTGCATGAGTGTGTTTGTTTTGCCTTCTTAATTAGCATCACTTTGATTTGAAATTCAATTGTGGTGGTCAACACGGTCCACAAACTTTGAGTTTTGATTTTTTTATTCTTTTACGTTTTATTATTGCTTCAATGCCTCCAGGTTATCAGGTTGACTTAGTCCTTTTCATTTTTTTTTTATTAATCAAACTACATGTTTTTTACATAATAATAAGTTCACGTAAAAGTTACTACTATATGTTAGTGCTATTGTTTGTTTGTTCGACGAGTGGTGGATGTAGAGTAGGGAGAGCGGGTTCGACAGAACTCAGTAAGTTTTGCGCGGTTAATGTATTTGTGTTATAAAAATTACTCCATCCGTTTCAAAATGGTTGTCATAGTTCGGATTTATAGTACTTTTTATGTAGTTTCTAAATATATAAACATCGATACAAAAAACTTAAAGATTATATGTTTAAATTCACGGTCAAAATGAACTCGTTTGACTCTCAAAATTCGAACTATGACAACCATTTTGGAACAGAGGGAATATTAAATATGTACAAAAATTAAGTCGAGAACTCAGTAATTTTCACTTAAGATCGTTATTCTAAAATTTAGAACCCATAAGGTTCAAATTCTAGATTCGCCTCTGTGTTCGACTAGAGATATATGGATATCCAAGAGCTAATGTAAGTTTTTGTGTTTGCACCAACGTATATCTAAGTTTTGTTATATTGAGTTATCGACTTTTACGTACCATGATTAATTATTATTGATAGAATGCACCAGGAGAAGGTAATATGATAAAGGTAAAATAGTGAATGAAGTAAAATAGTAGAATGTCAATAAAATTGAAGTAGAAGCTGCCATTATAGAGTTTGTGGAACACTAAACACGGCAAATTAAACGCCAATTGTAGAGTTTACACCTCCATGGAAGAGTTTCACAAGTAATTGACTAAACCTCCATGGAGTAGATGATTGAAGGGATTACTTGTGGTCTTTAGCAAACTGTTTCGTTTTTTATTTCTTCCTTTTTTTACCCTAATTTTGGTCAAATGAATCATTCATCTCTCAATGTACATAACTTGCAAGAGAAACACCCCATGAACACAAAGAAGTGCAAGCCTAAGTTAATCTTGATAATGAAAGGATTTTTTTTTTCATTTTTTAATGCCTCAAAACTAGTTCAACAAGAAAGAACAATGAATAAAGCGGTGACATATAAATCTGTTGATACTAGTTTAAAGTGCATATTTGATTTGGTTTGCAATTATAAGTCTAGCCTCTTAGGAGTTGGTAAGTTGTAATGCATCAGTAGATCGATAGAGTATGATTAAAGAACTGAACAAATTATGTGTGTATTATTACAAACTACTGTGCTAAGTAAATTATGCTTGTTTGCGGACAATTTAAAATTTTCTGAGGTACTCAAGTAGGGATGTGCAAAATCGAACCGGTACCGATAGCCAAATCGTTACCGCTACCGATAAGTATAACGGCTATTGGTTCGGTAATGGTATTAATTTCCAATACCAACAAGATATAGGTACGGTAATGATTTTTATATCTCTTTATCATTACCGTACCGATAACCAATAAGTTTTTTTTGTATATTTTATTTTATTTATTATTAGTATATTAAGTCATTTAAATTCTTAATTTACAACATTAACTTATATGTTAAATTTTAATTATTATTATTATTATTATTATTATTATTATTATTATTATTATTATTTTTTGTGGTTATATGTCAATACTCACACACTTTAATTAATGAGTCCGGCCTATTTTATAATTAATTTTGCTTTCTCGGATCATTGATCAGACTTTCTTATCTTTTCTTTTTCTATTTCATTATTTTGTGTTATGTTAGCATATTGTTAACACTTGTTGATTGCACTTGTTTACTTAGTTTGTATGGATGTTTTGTCTATTACTTTAGTGGTTATTCATATTAATTAAAAAATATTACTTATTGACAATCATCCACCAAGAATTCACGTATTACTTCAGTGTACTGGTTACCGAACCGTTAAGAACCGATAACCGATATCATATTGGTGCGGTATTGGTTTTACATAATTACATACCGTTAACCGATATACCGTTACCTATAAGCTCAAATCCGAACCGTACCGCCCCATGAACACCCCTAGAATCAAGTAATCAAAACACAAAATTTAAAACAAATACTAGAATTATTGAACTACAGCTATAATCAGTAAGGCCTTGGAAATGATGTCTTAAATAAGTTCATATAACTGATCAAGTAGGTGGCTCAATTTTTGCTTGGGCATATTGAGCTTCTAAGTACTTATTTTTGGAGAAAGGAAAGCATTTAGAACGGCACATGCATCAATTAAGTGAGTCTACCAAAAGGAAAATAAGGTTTTAATTTGAACCATGACTGTTGTCCATATATTCGGTGGTTTCAATGTATAATTAAGACATTTCATGTCTACATGCATTCGTATGGATGGTAAAGTGAGGTGGAGGCAGAATTTTCAAACACAAAGGGGTTCAATATTTAAAAATTAAAGTGTAGATTTGTGCCGAAAGAGTTCAATATATGGTATCTATATGTAAAAGAATCGATTTTGTCATGTATATACAGTGCAATTTTTCGGCAAAGGGATTTAATTGAACCCCTTGCCCAAGGATGGCTCCGGCACTGGATACAGTTATAAACTACAACCATTTATTAAGTTAGATTTTTTACATAAAAGTACAAGTTTTAGAGCTTAATTACCAAACATAGCAATATTTTAGTAAAATTACCCTATATAGAGGAAAACACAAGATAATTACAAACATAGCAAAAACATAGCAATATTTTCCCATAACATACCAAACCCTTACATTCTTCCTTATATTCCTCCCACTATCACTTTTGATCCTCCCATTTCCTCCTATTTCACTTTTCCTCCCACCATTTTTCCCCAATTTCACTTTTCTCCTCTCATTTTCCCTAATTTCATTCATCCTCAATGTATCTCGTTGAATCTCACTATTTCTGCACCGTATCAACTATTTCTACACCGTATCTAACTGTTTCTGCACCGTTTCAACTGTTTCTGCAGCACCGTATCTAACTGTTTCTGCACTGTTTCAACTGTTTCTGCAGCACCGTTTCTAACTGTTTCTGCACCGTTTCAACTGTTTCTGCACCGTTTCAATTGTTTCTAACTGTTTCTGCACCGTTACAACTGTTTCTGCAGCACCGTGTCTAACTGTTTCTGTACCGTTTCAACTGTTTCTGCAGCACCGTATCTAACTGTTTCTGCACCGTTTCAACTGTTTCAGCACTGTATCTGCGCTGTTTCAAATGTTTCTGCATCGTTTCAGCACTGTATCTACACCGTTTCAGACGTTTCAGCATTGTACCTCGGTGTATCTGCACTGTTTTTACTCTGTATCTAACGGTATCTCGATGTATCTGTGTTGTTTCAAACTGTTTCAGCACTGTTTCAGTACCGTTTCAAGACTGTTTCAGCACTATTCAAATTATTTCCGACTGTTTCAGTGTTGTATCACGATGTATCTGCACTATTTTTACTTTAGTTTTTGGACAACAACTGTTCAAAAAGAGACGAAATACACAAAAGTTTACCAAAATTCCCTAATAGGATATGGACAATACGAAATTAAAGAATTCCAGGCGTTAATATTTAACTTAACTCCGCTGAGGCTTGGACACCGAAGCAAAGGCTCAAACACACCTTGCTCACTTCACCGTCTCAATAAATAAGTATCAAAAATCTTGTTCATAAAGTCATTATTTTTGCTCTTTAGACTTTTCCAGCCTTTTCATATATATGTACATTTGGTTAAGATATCAAATCGGGAACGTCATCAATGAGTTTACTTTATGATCAAAATTTTTTCTTTAGGATAATTCGGACTCTAAAGAAAAATCATTGATGGAGAAAATTGCCGATAATCTGATTACTCATTGTCATCATCGTCAAATTTTGATACCGAGTCAAATTAAAGAACCAGATGTAGTAATTGGGACGACGGAGGAAACGGAGCAGTCGTTGGTGAGGAAAACTCACTGATAAAATGACTTACGGTGTTGAAATTCAGTGATGTCACTTTCAGTCCAGAATACATCATCTTCGTTGAGCTCATCATCATCATCGGTATCGATAGGAGTTCCACTTTACGGCGGAGAGAATATGCCGAGTAACTGATCAGACGACGGAGATTGACGATGGCAGAAACTATGACAATGGTGAAGGTTCTGGTCTCCGTCGTTGCCCCCAACGATGTCGGTGTTTCTAATGGGATCTGGATTGCGGTGGGGGGTGGGGTTGAGAAATGGGATTTCGATGGAGATGGGGTAGAAAAATGGGATCTGCTTTCCTTTCCTGATTTGTCTTAGTTAATGTGTTCTTGAAAATAGTGCTATGTTTTGTAATTTGAAAAATATTGCTAGTTTTTTGTAATTTAGGATTTAGGTTTGTATATATGTGTAAAAAAACCCTATTAAGTTCTCACTGTAATCCAAAAGGGTGATTTACGGAAATAGGACGCTTTTGGCACCCCATTGGAAACTTGGCCCCCATAAAGAAAGTCTTACAAAAGTGGTCCCCGTCATAAATTTACTGGAGATTATCAGATCTTTCTATTAGCTAAGACCTGGTGATTGCCACAAGTTTTGCTCTAACAGTCGCTAGCAATTTTTCCTAAGATGGTCCATTTGTAAGACTTTTCTAACGGTATCAAAATTGAAACGGCGACGCCAAACTATTTTGCACAAAAACTTCAATTTAAGATGACTAGAAATTGAAGCCCAGCCCAGGCTGCCCAATTAGCAAAAAAAATACTGGTGTCTACAAATTGACTAGTTTGGAGAGTTTACCCCATTAACATGATTTAAGCAAAATGCTTTTTGTTTGGTATTTTGTCTATATGCAACACTTCAAATAATCAATTGGCAAATATTAGCCATTAAGAAGAAGTCAAGTGACAAGTATTGTCTAGGAAACATCTCAAGTCACCTGGAAAAATGCGGGAAATAATTTGAAGGGGCAAGTGCTGCCCAGACAACACATTATCTGGGAGAATGTGAGATTCAGTAACAAGTGTTGGCGATGAAAGAAAAGTCAAAGACAAGTGTTGCCTCTTAAGCAATACATACAAAGGAAATGAGGGCAGTGATATCGACATCATTATAAGATTTATAGGATTATTTTAGGCCAAAATTTATTCATTATACCAGGCGGAAGGCATTTTTACTAAACCACTATTATGTGGGGCAAAAAGGCAGACCATTGCCTACGGTGTCATACTATGCAATTCAGCCCCCAATTTGCTGGTTTGTTAGGCTTCAACAAATGGCACCTCATGTCCCCAAATGTTGTTGATGTTGCAATTTTGGCTTCCTTAACTCATTTTTTAATCAATTGACCTCCAACTCTTTTTTTTTTTATATGGAAAAAAATGCTTTTGTTCTTTGTTGTACTAAAGCATTTTTAGTTGCAAATTTTACCGTTTAGGCAACAGCTGCTAGTAAATTGCACGGATCAACAGTTTCAATATTATTTGCTTTAAAGTCACGAGTTTGCTCAATATTTAATAATGTTAGTTGATGCAATTTCTCTTACTAATATTGCATGTGTAGATGATTCGTGCGAAATCATGAATACTTATAATGATTAAGATCTGAGTTAAGTTATATCTTTGAAGTAGAATTTGTAGACAATTCAGTAAGACATGGCTGAAATATTTACGCCGAGTGTTGCCTATACGCTAAGAGTTAAGGCAATTCAGTAAGAGAGGTGGGAAGAGTTATAGGTAAATGTTGCCCATCCATCATATGATTAAGGCAATTTAGCAAGACATACTATTTTTTAAAGTGCCTAAGTGTTTCCTATCAGTCAAGAGTTCAAGGCAATTCAGTAAGAGTATGGGAAAAGCTATTAGCAATAGGTCATTTGAAAAGATTGTTTGAAAGTTTTAGTACTAATGTTGCTTATCTGTCAAAATTTCAATGCAATTCGGTAAGATATGCATGAAAAACTTACCATTAAGTATTTCTTATTTATCAAGAATTCAAGGATATCTCAGCTGGGTTTTGGTTGGTGGGGGTATTTTTATCATTTATCATCCGTTGTAGTCTAGTTGGCTAGGAAACTCGCCTCTCACTCATTAGACTCCGGTTCATGTCTCGGTAATGGAATTTATTCTCGCTATTGGTTTGTTATGTTTATTTTGGTTATCGTAGTTTTAATATAAGTATTTTCTTCACTATTCTATTTGTATCTTATATCTTTTCTTTTTTTTTAATTAGTCGAAGATCTATCTAAAACAATCTCTTCATCTTGGTTGGGGTAAGGACAACGTACATATCATTATTCTTAGATCTCATTCGTGGAATAACACTATATATATTGTCGTTGTTGGAGTATTTTTATCATTTTATTATTCATTAAATTAGAGAAGGCCATTTCTGCAAATCTTTACGAAAGGAGGTCAAAATTCATAATCGTTTCTTTTAAGTGTCGTACCTTTGTTATTCACCTGTCAAGCTTATTGGGGAATTTTCAAAACTAGGAAGCTCACAACACAAAAATTACAAATGAGGGGCCACATTTCATCCATAGCACCCTTTTATTTTCACATTACACAACATAACACTCCCTTATTTTCAAAATTACATAACATAGCACCCATTTAAACTAAAAACCCTAGGAGCTACTCCCCCACTACTGTCCCGCCACCAGAAACCGAGCTGAACACAAAAAAATTCACCGGATTTGCTTATTTTATTTGTGGATTTGTTTAAATAATTATTTTTTGATAATTTTATACACCTAAATATATCAAAATAATAAATTATACATGTAAATACATAGAAAAGTGTGTATGCAAGAAGGAAAATACAAAAATGTACACAAAAAACATAAATTTTATACAAAACATCCATAAAAAGTGCACAAATCTGAAATTTATACAATTTTATTCATTGTTCATACACGCACATACAACTTTATACAATTTTACAATGCATAGAATGTGTTTTATACACTATAAATACGTACATATACAGATTTATACATTTTTATACACGTTTACAGAATTGTATAAACATGTACAAAAATGTATAAAAGTGTATAAACTCACAAAAATAGTGTTAAACAGTGTCTCGGGCAGATTTTACACAAAATCTTAACAAATATCCAAGATCTATACAGTTTTATACAAGAAAAATACTAGATCTAAATATTAAACTAAAGTTTTAACAAAAAACTAGTAGATCTCAATGAATTTTTATGAAAAAAGTGAAGAAAAAGAAGAAACTTGATAAATAAACTCCTCACCGGAGTTTTGATCGGAATATACAACGAAAATCAATATTGTTATTGAAAAAGCAAAAAAAAAAAAAAAGAAAAAAAAAGAAAAGAAAAGAAGAAGAAGAAGAAGCGGCGGCGGTGGTGACCACGGCGGAGATGGCGCTTGGAGGAGAGGGGATGACGGTGGGGCAGTGGTGGAAAGGTTAGGGGGGTGGTGGCTACATTAGGTTTAATGGGAAAGAGAGGAGAGAAAATGGGAAGGAGAGAAGGAGAAGAGAGGAAAAATTGGGGCTTGAGTTTTTTTTCTTTAAATAGGGGGTGCTATAGAGTAAAAGAAAAATTTTAAAAAAGGGAGGGGTGCTATGTCGGGTAAGGTAGCAAAATAGGGGTCTTTTTTGGTAATTTCATGAGTGAGGTGTCTCTCAATGTAATTGTCCCAAGCTTATTTCATGGGCAAAGTGCACGAATAGCCACTTTTACCAGTGGTCTTTGGTTTGAGACCAATTTTTTAATGGTTTTATATGAGAGATCATTTTTTGGAACTTCAATCCTTGTGGGCTGAAGTTCAAACCTTGAAGGCTGAACTTCTTGTCTAAGGTATGAAGTTCAACTTCAACCCATAAGGGTTGAACTTTTAGACATAGATGCCTAAACTTCAACCCATAAGGGTTGAACTTTTAGACATAGATGTCGAAACTTCAACCCTTGTGGGCTGAAGTTGAACTTCAACCCTTGTGGGCTCAAGTTGAACTTCAACCATTGTGATGAGCTGAAGTCGAACTTCAATCCTTGTGGGCTGAATTTGTGTGAAGTTCAGCCCACAAGGATTGAAATTCAAAAAAATGGCATCTCATGTAGAACCAGTAAAAAAAGTGGCCTCAAACCAAAGACCACTAGTAAAACTGGCCTCTGTGTGAAAATTTTTCTTATTTCATGGATGACATCGGGCAAAATGCATGAATAGCCACTTTTGCTAGTAGTCTTTGATTTGAGGCCTTTTTTTTATTGGTTTTGCATGAGAGGACAGTTTTTGGAACTTCAATTCTTGTGGGTTAAACTTCACACAAGTTCAGCCCACTTGGGTTGAAGTTTATGCATCTATGCCTAAAAGTTCAGCCCTTGCGAATTGAAATTGAACTTCATAACTTAGGCATTAAGTTCAACCCACAAAGGCTGAACTTCAGCCCACAAAGGCTAAACTTCAGCCCACAAAGATTGAAGTTCCAAAAAGTGGTCTCTCATGTAAAACTAATAAAAAAAGTGGCTTCAAACCATATACCAGTGGCAAAAGTGTCATATGGGCCAAATTTGCACGATGACATCATGTAGCTATAGGAACAGGCTGATTTGCAAAAATATGACATGGGAAGCAATGATTTGCCTTTTTGCCCGCGCTATATGGTTTGCAAAAATGCATCCGTTAAGGTTTAATGAAAAAAATCTGGGCCAAGACTTGCCTTTATATTTTTCCGCTTTCCAAAAAGGCAAGACTTGGCCGTAAGTCTTGGAAAAAAGGCAAGACTTGCATTTGACCCCTGCTCGATTTGCCAACACGTTAACGACAAGTGTTGGCAAAAGGCAACACTTGCCGCACTTCGTCGTAAGTCTTGGCAAAGACTTGCCCCTTCCAGTCTTCCCTGTATTCTCGCCATATAACTCGAAGTATTGGCAAAACAACATTTGCCCTTGAAGTATAGCCAATTGCCAAGACTTACAAAATTTTTGCCTTGAAGTCTTGGCTCTGGACTAAATAAGGGCATTTTGCTAAAACATTGCTTAGCGCGGGCAATTTTGCAAAACCAGTCCTTTTGGGCATGCGGTGAAATTTTTGGGCGAAGTGCACCAAAGGCTACTTTTGGCAGTGGTCTTTGGTTTGAGGCCACTTTTTTTATTGGTTTTACATGAGATGCCACTTTTTGGAACTTTAATTCTTTTGGGTTGAACTTCACGCAAGTTCAACGCACAAGGATTGAAGTTCAACTTCAGCCCACCACAAGGATTGAAGTTCAACTTCAGCCCACCACAAGGATTGAAGTTCAACTTCAGCCCACAAGGGTTGAAGTTTACGCATCTATACCTTAAAGTTCAGCCCTTATAGATTGAAGTTGAAACTTCATAATTTAGGCATGAAGTTCAACCCACAAGATTTGAACTTCAGCCCACAAAAATTGAAGTTCCAAAAAGTGGCCTCTCATGTAAGATCAATAAAAAAGTGGCTTCAAACTAAATACCAGTTGCAAAAGTGGCATGTGGGTGAAAATTTTACTAAATTTTTTGATAGGAACAAGTTGCATCACATTTGAGTTGGGCCTTGCACTTTCAAACTTTACACTCAATGGCCTAATATACTACTTTTCTTATAGACATAAGCTCTTGTCACTACTATGGGTTCACAGTTCATTTATCATGTTCATTGTCCTCGACGGAGTAGGATCATTTGATACATTGTTACAACAGATTATGTTCAAGTAGTGGATTTGAGGACAATGAACATGATCGCTTATTCATTGTATCAACATTTACTCTTTCATATTAGCCATGTTCTTTGTCCACACAAAAATAAGGTGAAACACATCAATAATAGACGTTCTAATTTAAAGCTGTTCCAGTTGAACATTCCAACCACATCTCAAATGTGTCATTCACACGTCAAAGTTGAGATGTGATTGGAGTGTTCAACTGAAACAAGCTTAAATTGTAGTGTCAAAGTAAAAAAACAACTTTAAGAGATCGTCAATGCATTTTTCAGAAAAATAACTTAGTAATAAAAACTTTGTGTTTCAAATCGCAGACTTGTAGTATTCTAATTTAATTCTTTGTAGATTCTCGACAAAAAAATGTGAAGTGCCCAATTGACTGCCATTATTTTCTTGTTTATGCTTTGCTCTCCAGTCATCTTAAAGAGTATCGTCAGTCAATCTTACCATAGTTTTTTTTTGGGTCCGACCATCTTATCATAGTTGATGTGACTTTGAAGTGTATTATTTTGTCCCTATTTTTTTTTTCTTTTTAGGAGTATCCTTTCTCTTTCATCTTTTATTTTTCCCTCACGAAATTTATTCAGTCACCAAATTTAGTACTACTATTATAGTTCTTACAATTACAAAATGTTGTACATATGTTGGGGACTTCTAAAAAAAAAAAGGGAAGTTTATATAAATATCCGCCCATCAACAAATATTTACTTTTAGTTGTCCATAACTTTTTCTATCCAAAAAACTTAATACATAGATGTATATCCGAAATATTTAATATATATTTCAGATATTTAATATATTTTAAATATATATCTGAAATACATAATATTAAATATATATCCAAAATATTTAAAATATATTTTAAAAAGAAAAATAGTTATGGAAAAAAACAAACAACAAAAGATAGACAAAAATAATAATTATTCTTTCCCAACTGTTATGTGGCGTAATTTTTCAAAAAAAAGAGTAAGTAATGAGATAAAATAGTACCCGCTAGCACATAGTTTGGGTACCAAATTAAGTATATGCACATATATTTCTCAAGTATAACGTGCTAGAAAAGTACTAGTAATAAATAAGGAAAAGAATGAAACAAAATATCTAAATAATAGTAGTACAACAGTACTGGACAAAATTAAAACAACAAATCTATCTACAAATTACAATCATACAATTAAAAAAAAAAAATTATACTTTACATAAGGAGTCGGTAGAGCATATAGGGCCCTTTTCCGCAAAAGAAGTTAAAAAAGGAAGCAAAGCCCTTAATTTCAAACAAAAATCAAAAGGTTAGTCATATAATTGCTGGTAATTTTACGATTCTTTTTAAATTCATTTATTTCATTTGAATTTCAATTTTATTTGTTACCTTTTGATTCTGAATCGATTAATCGGTTAATTTTGAGCTGAATTTTGCTAGTTTGGAGGGTGTGTGTGTTTGTGGGGGGGGAGGGGGGGTGGGTGAGTGGGTGGGGGGAGGTAGAAATTTCCACACGTGTGTAAATAAATTTGAAGTGATATAGAAAATTCATATAGCCGACCTCGACTTGTTTGGTATTATATTTTGTAGAATTTTGTTGCTCTTAGCTTATTTTGTAAGTATTAATTTTGTGGGAGGTAACGTCTCGGTACATCTCGCTCTCCTCAGACCCCACAGACCCTACTTGTAGAATAATACTGAGTATGTTGTTGTAAAAAATAAGAATGTGCCGGTGTTATCCTAGACTTGATGTGAGAGTGCATATATGTTGTATGTTGTATGTACAACTTGTTAAACTAGGTCAAGGGCTGACGAGAGAGGCGGTGAATATGTTTTGCGAGTTGATAATGACTTCATGTATTAAGTGATAAAATGAATTTTGAATGTATGTTTTTGGTGAAGGACCGCGTGTTGGTTTATATGTTCTTGGCCCTTTTCATTCGATATGATGCAATATAAAGTGAAACTTAATTATCATAAAAGAGGATTATTTTGGAGTAGTTATTGTGGGTCCAAATGATGATATTATTTTGGAGTAGCTAAATCTTGCAACTCCCGTGTGCCTCTTGGTCATCCGTGACACAAGATTATCCTGAAATTTGAAGATGATGAATCCTTGATAGATATGATAGGATTCTTGTAAATGATCTAGTGATCCTTCTTTTTTGGGCTTTTTTTATGTACCTGAACTGTACTAATGGGTTCTGCATAGCCGTTGTGCTGTAGATTTATACAATATGTTACCATTTTCAAAAAAGATTATCCTGAAAGAACAGAGTACCTTGACACAGGGTGGTCTCGCCGAACCTGTATCTATAGAGCAAACAATCTATTCTTTCATGAATAATTGTATCCTTACGGTCCTTTTGTTGGTTAACTGATCTTATGGTTCAAAATCAACTCGCAGTGGTCATAGGAAAAGAGATATTAATTCATGCCACATTATAGTAGTTTAACTTGCCAACCGACCTCTATCTGCTAGAATAACTGAGAAGCTCCCCTTTTTCTGGTAGAGGCTTGACTTTTGAATCCACTTGAGTGATTCATCCAGTGTAGATTTGGTAATCATGTAAAATGTAGGAAAAGAAATGGAAGAAGAATTTATTTGATGAAAAGAAAAATAAATTGGAAGAGAAGAATCCACAGGTGTTATGTTCTATGCTAGCAGTTATTGTAGATGCTTTATATATTGCAAATAGTATATTATTCTGATGTGGATACTATCATAAGTACATAGTCAATTTACATGCGTCGAATTCTAAAAATAATGGAGTCATTGACGAATTAACAAATATGTGTTAATTTGTGAGGAACTATATGCTCTTGAATGCGGCTCTAAACTCCTCCTACTTGGTATGTTTATGCGTGTGTCGAAGTTTACTTGACTTTCAATGTATATTACAATTATATGTTTCCTGCAAGTGATCTTTCCTCAGTAGAGGGATTAAGATTTTCATTCTTACTCAGCCAGTAATTGATCTTTCTCAAAATGATATCATCAGGTAAGCATTTCTTGTGAGAGTTGTAGCTGAACCATTAGTGGTATTGTCCTTGGAATTTATGGTTGAATGGCTGTTACCTCTGAAGAACTTACTCAAGAGAACCCAACTGACAGATTTCCTTTGCTCATGGCGCAAGCAGAAAATCATGAGAGGAATGAACATGTTATTGATTTAGACCAAGGAGCCTCATCATCAGGTTCATCTGATAATGATTCTCCTCGTGGCTTGGAAGTGCCCAACCACGAAGATAGACCATCAAGCCAACGCTCCTTGTCTTCTTCATCCAATGAATCAAATTCTCGAAGCCCTTCTATTGCAAGGAGAGTTGAAGGTTCTGATCGTCGTTGGAGCCCATTTAATACACTGTTGTGGCTTTCAGTTGAGCTAGTATTCACCTTAGCACAGATTGTTGCAGCCATCGTTGTTTTAACCTTGTCAATTGAGGAAAACCCAGAAACCCCATTATTTGCTTGGGTTGTGGGTTATGCAACTGGATGTGCAGCAAGCCTTCCTTTACTATACTGGCGTTATCTTCACCGCTACCAAGGCACTGATCAGAGGTCAGCTCAACTTCGTCAAGGTTCCCCGCAAGTCAATTCCAATGCAGAAGCAAATTCTTATATTACCATCTCATTAACTAGGTCCTCAGATGAGGAAGATGGTAGGAGCACATCTACAGACATTTGGACTAGGCAAAGCAATGCAAGGTAAATATATGCACATTACTCTGTTCCATGTTTTTTCTTCTTTTTTTCTGTTTTTCTGTTTTTTTTTTTGGTCGGGTCCAATCAATCCAAGTAGCAATTAATCATATATAGTAATTCAGGATGCCGTATGACGGCCGTGCTCGTCTTGATCTTGGCCGTCCCTTTTGGGATGGTCCTGTTCATGCGACGCCGTTGTCATTGAGTATTGTCCTTTTCAAAAAAAAAAAAAAAAAGGTAATTCAGGATGCTGTCTGTTGTTGCCTGAAGAAACCCGATTAGCTAGATAGTGCTTGTTTTGGCTAGAAATTTTTTAGGTACAGCCGTTTCATGCTTCATAAGAGTGATAGGAATTTAAAGTGTTTTTTTTTTTTTTTTTTTTTTTTTTTTTTTTTGAGTAAGAGGAATTTAAAGTTTTTCATTCAAAGGTTTAGATCTTTTCTCCAATTTCTTTAATTTTATAAGAAAAGTTGCATCCAAGCGTTCTGCAGTTTTTCTGCCTTCCAAATCTTTGCACAGCCATTTAAACACTCATGAAAATGTAGTCTTTGTTTGACAATGATGTCTACATTTTGTGGACCAGATTGTCTCCTCAGTACCATGATAATGGATTCTGTCCTATATCATGAGTACTCTTATTGGTGGGTGCAATGATGTTTCTTTGTTTTGCAGACTTGGTGCACTGGTAGATCATTTCAAGATGGCCTTGGATTGCTTCTTTGCAGTTTGGTTTGTTGTTGGCAATGTTTGGATCTTTGGAGGGCACTCATCTTCTTCAGAGGCTCCCAATTTGTACAGGTCCAGTTGTTTCCTTATTTTTATTCTTTCCTTTGCCACAATATATCACCATTTTTTAACATTAGATCCATATGCAGATTATGTATAGCTTTTCTTACCATTAGTTGCATCGGCTATGCTATGCCTTTCATCTTGTGTGCAATGATATGCTGCTGCCTGCCTTGTATTATTTCAATTCTTGGTGTCCGTGAGAATATGCATGGAGTGAGAGGAGCCACAGAAGAGTCCATCAATGCTCTTCCGACACATAAGTTCAGGGTCAATACAGATGGAACTGGGAGCAATGGAAGCAAAAATTCAGTCGAGGAGGAAGATGGTTGTGTAGCAGCAGGCTCAGAGAAGGAACTTGCCATCTCAGGGGAAGATGCGGTAAGTTTTTCCTTCCATTTATAGCCTTTGGGAAATTGAATTTCTGGATAACAGTTTCACAGAAAGTAGTTTTTGCTTCTTGGTTTGATGTTGTTTGCATCTAAATAAGCTAAAGTATTTGCATGTGTACTATATCAATCAATCTATTTATAAGCAAGCAGACATCATTCCTATATTTCCATGACTGCTATTCCCCGTAGTTTTAAGACTATCAATGAGGCAATAATTGACTATTTTTAATTAATAATTTCATTAAATGTTGAAACTCGACATGTAAAGCATTTCTGTAGTCTATTTTTTGTCGTCATTTTTTTTCTTTATACCCCAGCTGTACATTGTTTATTCAGTATAGTTTTTTTTTTTTTTTTTTTTTTTTTTTTGAGATAATGGTAACATTTATTCATCAGCACAAAGTGTGCTGGCAACATATAAACTGTACAAGGAAGTGGCTTAGTCCAACATTAAGATAAAACCAAATTATCTATAATGATTCTAAGAACTGAAGCAGTGAATCAGTTTCATTTACAAACTGTTGTTTGCACCAAAAATGATTTAACAAGATACAGTTCAGTTTCACTTTTTTTTTTTTTTGATAACGGTGGTGTCCGGGCCAGCTTATGCGCACCTCGACTAATTCCACCGGATACCTCCCACCTCCCACCAGCAACAGGTACCAGATAACTCTATCCACCCAGGCTTGAATAGATTGGAAGAAAGACCTAGTATTTTTTTGCCTCCGCCGGGATTTGAACCTGGGACCCCTCAGGGTTCTATCCCACTTCATTGATCAATAGACCACACCCTTGGGTGCAGTTCAGTTTCACTTTCTGAATAGGATTTCTTGTAGTTTTTTCCCCTTCCGATTAAGGCCAGAGCAATTAGAACACCATACAGGACAGTTTTCTCTACTTTGATGTGTGTTGATTTTTACCACTTCATGGTGTTTTTTTTTTTTTCCTTTTAGGCTTAATCTGGTTTTGTATTATTCTTTTTCGTGCAAAAAAAGGAAAAACTATCCAAACAAATTGTGCTTAGTAAAACTGTCCAAAGTGCAAAGGAAAAGGAGAAGGAGAAGGAAATTGAATGATCTGATATGTCAATCTTAGCAGTCAGGCATTCACTAGACCAGGAAAAATCTAACGCATATGAAAGTTTTCAAGTACTAGGAGAGATACTCCCTCGATTTCGATTATCTGGCTGTGTTCTACTCGGCACTGTGTTTAAGAAAGAAAGGACTTTTGGAACTTGTGGTCTTGAACATTAACATTTCCGCGACTATGAAAAAGCATGCTATTAAAATGAGAAATTTAAAGTTAAAGTGTTTCCAAATATAGAAATGTGCCATTTTTTTTTTTTAATAAACTAATAAAGAAGATGAAAATGGAATAGAGGAGATGCATTTTCTAAAGATGGGGTCTACCGCTAGAATGTGACCTTAAACTACTTATCATTGAGATAGTATGAGATTTCATTCATTAATTCTAGGCATTCATGTTTCTACACAGATTACAACCTAATACTTAATGCGAATATAAATACTGAACTTTCTTTTTTATTGGTAAAATATTGGACTATTTCTAGAGCGTGTCATTTATAAAAGCCTATCGAAACTGACCGAAAGGATATATCTAATTGTATTTACTGGATGATCTTTGATTAGCTCTATTTATGATATATTGCAGAGGTCTGCTATTAGCTTGTTACTGTTACAGGAACTGTATCCTAGCTGAATTTGTACTCTTTCGAAGGAGTTTGGAGTGACTGTACAACTTTTGTTTGAGATGATATCTGGAATTGCATAATTCACTAGTTGACTGGTGATATGTAATTCAGTTGTTTGATTTTTCTATTAGCCAGTTTTAATGCTTTAAACCTATACAGGCATGCTGTATTTGCTTAGCAAAATATGAGGACAATGACGAGTTGAGGGAATTGCCTTGCTCGCATTTCTTCCATACCCAGTGTGTTGATAAATGGCTGAAGATTAATGCGTCTTGCCCCCTCTGCAAATCTGAAATTGGCATCAAGAACACAAATCCACCTTCTGTAGAGGAACCCCTTCAACAATCCTAAAGTGACTTGGAAACCAACTTCTTATATCCAAGCAAGGATCAGTGCAGCTAGCTTGTCAAGCAACAGCTGACTGTTGCTTCTCCTCCTTTTCTGCAGTGAACTTCAGTTTGTACAGTCGTAGTTCATATCAAGAATCCATAACAGGCTTGAAAGAAAAGCTTTTCATTGTTCAATCTGATATCAAGGTCAAAAGCAGTGCGAATCCAGATTGTCGGGGTAGAACTCATTACATTTCAGAGATTCAACAACTCATCCTGTACTTTGGAAGGAATAACTCATAGAAGTTTGCTCCATAAGCGTAGGATATTGTTGTTGGATGGTTTTTACAACTCTTTCTGTGCTTCACCACTTCCTAAATTTTTGTATAACTTAAGTAGGGTGATGGGTGTTCAGTATCTGAACTGAAAGCTTAGCTTCAGTATACTGGAGATGGTGGTTGAGGGGCATAATTGCTGTTCAGTATACAGTTTATTTGTAAAGATGTGAAACTTATCAAGTCTACCGTGGAACTTAATGGCACCTATGAAAACTATAGTGTATATTAAGCAATAAGTTGTCTCACAGTTCTCAGCTTGATTTCTAACGTGTGATTTCTGGTACTTAAAAGGCTCAAACGGTTGATGTTTCTCATCGAAAATTAAATTTGTCATGATTCACAATAATAATTTAGCAGAAACATTGCAAAGCCCTAGCTCCAAGATTGGTATTTGGAGCTCATGGCAGGGAACAAATTTACAAGAAAGCAATAGCAAAAAGAAAGTTGATTTCGTCTCCATATTTGCAATGAGCATGCTATCATTGGTAATTTGGTTTCGTGCTGTTTATATAGTACTACTATTATTCTACTTGGATCCTTCCACAATGACATCTTTTGCCCGTACATTATTTTGGTTGTTAAGATGAGGTGTTTGTATTCGAACCATAAATATAATGTAACATGAAAACCAGCTTCAAAGAAACTTGATTTTTATAGTGAAAATTTGTTACTGAGAGGTTGATAGTAAAAGATAGTCGGTATACTAGATTCGTTGGCTATTTTGTTTGTTTGAAATACTATTGGTATTTGTATAGTGTATTTTCCCAAGATAAAAAGCAATTTATTTTTAGTTGGTTGGTCAAATATAAGTTTACAATCATGATGAATAAAGAAAAAACTTTTATTAGTTTTTAATTTGTTTTGATAATGAAGCAAATTATAAAAGTTAAATTAGCTATTGTAATATAACAAAATAAAGATGAAGCACGTCGAATTTAAATAGAGCAATATGAACAATTGAGAATATATAAGAGAGAGTTCAAACAAGTGCCAAGGCTTTTGGATTATCAAGCATTATACACCACACCCACAAGATAATAATTACTAGCATTTATCATTTGTGACTTGACTGTGTTTGCAATCTATTCTCGCAAATAATTTAATTCTTTGATGTCTTTGCATATGAACCATATGGGATTATGGTCTAGTTTCATCCCTTCGATCACTTGATTAATTCCAACAAGGCAACAAATACAATGCTTACCATAACATACATAGGTTGATCAATCAACTATGCACAAGTTCATTCATATTAATTGAATCGGATATATATAAATGTCGATTCATTCTATTAATTAAGTACTAAACAATTTGTAATTTAAGACAACAATACAATAATCATTACAAACTCAAGATTATGAACTCGAGAGATAAAGTTGCAAAATACCACCATAACCATCAGCTAAAAGGATTAAATTTTAATACAAGATGTGCATAATTTCAAGTGCTCGCAAAATCAGCTAAACAAGAAAAGTTTAAGGACACGAACTAAAAATGGAAATTTGAAAGTTTACTATAGTACCAACTCAAACTCAAGTTGCAAAATTTATTAGTAACAAACGTTACAAACAAATGGAAGTAAGGTTGCGAAACATTGAATTGAAGTTAAAAACCTAAAAAAAAAGAAAAAGGAATAGAAGCCCCTAATAACTATCTTATTGTTGTTGTTTTTTTTCTTTTTTCTTTGGCATATTTACATATGAATTTGGTTGTGTAATTTCAAAAACCAAGCCTACCACAACCAAGATTATAGGCTAAGCAATTTCCATGTCTTCTCTTTTGCTCGAACTATTTAGCAAAAAATTGCAAGCTTCCACAGCACCTTCAATTGTTAAGAACACTGATTCTTTTCCAATAACGTCTATGAATTTTGTCACAATAAGCTTTTCCATGACCCCTAACCTTGGATTAATCAATATCATCTGCATAAAAGATTGCAAAGTAAAAAAAAAAAAACATCATTAGAAGCTTGCGGATTTCCTACACCATCTAAATGTGTACTTAAAAAGAAAGTTGCATTTTATTTACCTTGATCCCCATTGCTGCTAGGCATCTACGAATTTCAAATAAAGTTTCAACACCCGTTATGTCAATTGATGTAACACCTACATTTTCATTAGCAATTTTCTTGAATCAGTAACATTATAAGCCTATATGATAGATTTTAAATGTAACATTTATATATCCTTTTGTTTGCTAGGTAATCATAAATCATACCACCAAAATCAAGGAGCAAGTTTTCCACTACTTTGTTAGAGGTTGCAAGAGCTTGCTCATCTCTGACCCATCTGAGGATCCTGCTCAATGTATTCGTCGTTGCAATTAGAACAAAAGATAGAACGAAGCAGCTAGGCGAAAAAAAATAAAGGCCAATTTCTCACCTTTCTCTTACATAATTGCTATTTGGGAAGTAAATTGGAGATCCAAGCTTCAAAATCAAAATTCCTTGAATTCCACCTGGACCAGGGTATTGTTCAATGTCACGAAATGCAGTTTCTGTTATGTTTCCAAGCTTGCAAGTAGGTGGCCTAGCTACATATAGAAGTGCCCTGACCAAGGCAAGTCCAACCTAAACAACAAAAAACAATAAATATGTCATACATTTGGCTTAAATTAGTCATTTAGAATTGGAAACTAAGTGACAAAATTTGTAGAATATATAGTTAGCTTACAGACAACATGAGTCCCATGTCCATGCTTATGAAGGAAACACCCAAAAAGGCAACCATACAAATCAAGAAATCAAATTTGTCTGTCTTGTAGAGGTGATAGGCCTTCTCATAATCAATTAAGCCAAGCATTGCTGACATGATGATAGCTGAGAGTGCAACGAGTGGTGTGTAGCCAAACAATGGAGCCAAGAATAGAAGGGTTAGTGCCATGCAGAGCGCCATTACTACGTTTGACATTTGAGTCTTGCATCCAGCATTGTGGTTCACCGCGGTTTTTGAGAAGGGCCCTAAATATGAAACATCGTTAGTAGATAGATAACATGCTACAACATGTTTCTATATATACATACACCGACAATGTTAAGATATATTTCGATTTGTAATGAAGAAATTACCCGTAGTCAAGTAGCAAGAAGTGAGAGAGCCAACAATATTCATGAGGCCAAGGGCTACCATCTCCTTGTTGCCATCAATTTGTTCATTATTCATGATGGAGAAACTCCTTCCAATAGCTATTCCTTCCTATAAAATGTCCCATTGGAAAAATTAAGCTATGCATATTTTTCAAGACAAAGAAATGTTCATATAAAGAATCGATGAAACGGATTAAATTCATATGGAAAGAATGTACTTACAGCTAGAGATATCATTGCTGTGATGATCCCTGCTTTTACAGCTACAGATAAATACTCTGGATCAAAAGTAATCATATGGATGGAGGATGGATTAATTCCTTTATTTAGCTTGCCCACCTGCATTGAGTTCAAATTGCACCAAATATGAGAGAAAAAAAATGCGAAAAATAGTCAAAATTTTGTATCAAGATTTTATATTTCTTGTAAGTTTATTTAACTATATGCATCACCTTTGATGGAATTTAGATCACATTTATTAAAAATTTCAAAATTAGAAGGAAAGCAAAAAAAAGAAAAAGAGAAAGAGTTTAACTCACAATGGCAATGCCATGTTTCTCAGCATGGAATAAGTAAGCAAAAAGACAGCCAACTACGACAACAATAATTGGAGCAATGGCAGAAACCCAAAATAGCTTTGGCTTCATCTTTTTCTGCAAATTCCACAGTTTATAATTTTGGTCAGATTTGGTAACTTAAAAATTCACTGTTAGTATACATAAATGAGGAAAACACTTGTATATGTCCATATAAAACTCACCACTTGTCTAGATAATTGTAGGAAAACAAGGAAGATTACACCAACAACTGCACACTGCCATGTCCACTGTTTATGTATAAGAAAATAGAAGAAAAATCAGTCAGTATCAAATTAGCAAAAAATTATTGAACATGCTATAATAATAAAAATAAGTCTATATTGGACCACAACTTTTATAACTTTTTTTCTTTAATTCTCTTTATCCAAATTGATCTTTTTATTAGACTAATCATTGTTCTACACTAGTTGAGCATATTAACAAACCTCCTTTCTGTTTTCAAATACAGCACGTAAAACATGAACCACATCTGTATGGCTAGTGAAATGCTTCAAGCCAAGCATGCCCTTAAGTTGTTGTAAGCAAATAATTAATGCTGTCCCTCCCATAAATCCAGTAATGGTTGAATGTGATAGAAAATCCACCAAAAACCCAAGTCTGCATGACAATATAATTAACTAATTAGATGATAAATCAACTATTGTATATGATATACTTTTCAATATGATGTTTTTATACCTTAGTACACCCAAAGCTGTCTGCAGCAAACCAGAGATAAGGGTGGATGTGTAAAGCAAACTAAGGTACAAGTGCATATTTTCTTGGGGTTTAACTTTTGTCTGAAGGGATTCAGCAATTAGCAATGAACAAGTTGCCACTGTACCAACAGCTAGATGCTTTGAACTTCCAAAAATTGCATAAATAAGAGGGGGAACAAAGCTTGAATCTGCAACACATTCATAATCATAACTAGTTGATTAAGCATATATACATAAGAAGTGGACTCAACAAGTTGTATAAATGCAAAACGAATTAATTATTGAAGTATTTGAAATTTTGAATATTATAATTTTTCAACAAAGTAATTCAATAGAACCCCTTCGAACCATGTATTATAATCAGCATTGATATAAAATAAATGGTAAAATAGCTTGCTATAGTGTAAACGTTGTTCAACTTTCACTGTCAACGTATATAACTTAAATCCGTAAAAGGAAAAGGAGCTTACATAGTCCAATAATAGGAGGAATGTTGGCGAGTTTTGCATAGCTTATTCCTTGCGGGATGGCAAGGCTAGCAATGGTGATTCCAGAAAGAAGATCAAACTTGAATAGACTTAAACTGTAGTTGGGCAACCATTGGCAAACGGGTACAAAATATTTAATTCCCTTCAGAACTTTGCCTGATAGTTTCTCGTTCTTGAAATCATGAAACGGATCATCTGGGAATAGGGTCTCTTTTAGGTTTGCCTTCAACACAGTTCCAAAGCTTCGTGGTGTTGCGTAGTTCACTCCATGCAAAGTCTTTGGAGAACTCATAATGACTGGCTATAGTTCTGCAGATAAAAGAGAGAAAGAAAAACATGTTTAGTAGCGAAGTTTTTAATGCATGTATTTACACAATAAGTGTGTTTTAATTTGCTGTAGCAGATAACATGTCTTATTTTATGATCGGTTCTAAAAGATACCTAAGAAAAATAAAAAGATAATTGAGTTGAATTGAATGTATATATTTAATTAGGTGAATATAACGGATGCTATTGTTGGTTTATGAACTCTCACATCATAAGTTATTCATATAGACAGGCCATATGAAACTTTTGAAGATACATAGTTCTTTGATGTGCTTTTCTCTAGATCAGGAAAAGATTTAAAGTACTCTTGCATTGTGCTTTGTGGGATTTCTCATGCAAACGTTAGGCAAACAACATTGGAATTTTTCAAATTTTAGGAAATAATCCCGACTTAATCGTGAATTAAATTGTTAGCATCTGCAAGATGATCATTGATCACCTAATCACATTTTCAGAAAACTTATTTATATTCTTAAAGTAACAAAAGTAGTAAACAATATTTGTTGAAGTAGTCATTGAAATTTTTAGTAGTGGATGTAATAATATATACTACTTCCATGGGATTATGCCCAAAAAAAAAAGTTGCCAGAAAAAAAAATAGTCGCTATTTGTTAGTTTGGTTATTCTTACCCAAATATCTTGTGTGTATTTGGATATGGTAATGTTAATCAACAGCTTGTAACAAAGCAAAGTACACCTCCGTCCTATTGTTGCAATTGTAAGCTAAAATTCCTATCTGCAAAAAAGCTTGGGTAATTTACATGTATATTTGAATTCCACACAAAAGAAACCACATTTTCTTAAAAGAAAAAAGATTTAAGTATCCTATATAATTTATAATCATTAATCATTTACAGAAAGAAAATCATGGCAATACCAGGAACGTTAGCTCTTTGGACTTTATAGGATCTTTGTTTACAAGCGTGAAGAATAAAGAGAAAACATAGATTAATAAAGATCTAAGGATAGAATAGATGTCCCAGCTTCTGGGACATCCAATAGCAACTAATACTAAAATATAATAAGAAGAAGATAATTAATTGCTATGAACTGAAACTACGAGTTAAATTAATGTGAACATTTGCAATATTTAAAGAGGAAATTACTGGTGGAAAATAAGGCAAAAACTGCTACAGTTATGGAGAGACAGTCGTTTTTCTCTAATTTGCGTGTTACCACTGAATGAAAAAATTTCGTAATTATAAAGGTAAGGATTACAGCTCTATACGGATATGTTGTGGCTAAAATGAAATAAAGGACATCTTGGTTTTTCTTGTTGAATCAATAGTACCGCTAAATATGCCCCGAGGATTGGGGAAGGATGCAAGAATGTCTCATACTTACAAATATTTAACTTCTACGGTAAACTACACTGATAGTGTAAAAATATTTTTTAAAGATGGCCCGAGGATTGGGGAAAAATGCAAGAATTATTTCTCTTAGTTACAAGTGTTTAACTTCTACTGTAAAGTACACTGTCAGTGTAAGTAGTTACTATTAGATTGACAGTTAGCAGTAAGTACTAGTTAGATCCTATATATTCGAAAGATAGAATAAACGACAAGGTGACGTGGAACTTACATACTTTATCCGTTTCAGTTTATATTTCAATATTTTATTTTTAAATTGTTTAAAATTTAATGACGGCTTTTTAAATTTGGAATAATTTAGTTTATATTTAATGAGAAATTTTTATAATTCACACAAATATTATGTTATATTTACTACCATAAGTTTTAAATATTTTCATTTCATTCTAAATTCAGTGTATATTTAAATTTTGTCACATAAGATGGAACTGAACGAGTATTATCTTTTGTTCTTGTATTTTTATTTTGTTACTTTGAATATAATTGGAGCAATTGTGACTTGTTTTATAACCGTTCCTCCATAATAACTTATGTTATTACTTCTTAAATTTATTGTGTAATAATTATTAATCAGAAAGCGGAAGACAAAACTATCACTAAGAAATACTCCAACTAATATACTCCCTCCGTCTCATTTTAGTTGTCGCTTTCAGCTTTTTCACGCCCATTAAGAAAATCATTAAATAGGATGTGTATTTTACTATATTACCGTTATTTAATGTTTGACTATTAATTTTTTTTAGAATTATTTTAATTATTAAGGGTATAGTTGAGGAGAACTAGTAAATTTAGTCTTGAAATCCTAAAGAGACAACTAATTTTGGACAAACTATTTCTTCTAAAGTGACAACTAATTTATGGGGCTTGGGAGTGGGCACAAAACCGAATAAACTTAAAACCAAATTGTCGGTTTCGGTACTTCGATACATTTTTGCTCCTAATTAAATCTTTTTCGAGGTAAGTTTAAAGTTCCAACATTTTTTTATGAAAACCCATGGTTCTTTTAGTGAAGTTTGATGGTCTATCCCTAATCAAAGTCCATATTTTCTACATGGAATGCAGTATTTTTATCCTTCAAATATAGTAGCAAATGTAATTGTTATTTGTTAAGCAGCCTAAAAACTAGCTATCCATCAAAATCGTGCTAATTCATAACTCAACTGCCTAACGTAAAAATTTCGTGTAGGAGCATGTTTGGTGCGCGCTAATTGATTTGTAGCCGTTAAAAATAAATTTACTGAGAAATAGCCACCTCCGGACAAATCCCAGTATAAATACTAGGGCTTTGAACAAGTTTTGTTCAAGGCCCCAGCATTTTATTATGGGACTTTATATAAAGCTTCAGTCTCATAACAAAATATTGGCGCTGTGAACAAAACTTGTTCAAAGCCCCAGCATTTTGTTATGGGACTTTGTATAAAGCTTCAGTCCCATAACAAAATACTTGGGCTTTGAACAAGTTTTGTTTTTGTTCAGAGCCCCAGTATTTTGTTATGGGACTAGTCTGGAGTGTTTTTCCAACGCTAATGGAGCTTAAGTGTGCGCGCAAATTTTTGACTATTCTTCAATAAATTTTGAAACAGTGGATAGCCCCCAATGAGCGCGTCTAAAAATGGCTAGTAATCAAAATTTTCCTAACTGAACCGATCATTACAATATGAAATTGTGAACTATCCTTTGGTTTTTGAAGTTTTTGCGCTGGTATTATGGTTTTAACTCGTTATGTAAATTCTTATAAAAATAACCCTCGTCAGGACAATTTGCTAGGATCGAAATATCTTTGCGAATAGAAAGATCTGGCAATCGACATAAATTTAAAATTGTAGGAATTTCCTTATAAGAACCAAATCTCGGACGGGGCGCCAGAAATACCCTATCTCTGTAAATCACCCCATTTGAGGTTTGAGTTCAAACTTTTCGGTCTAAGGCACCAACTCCAATGTATAAAATCATAATCTTAGCTAGCGTTTGGACATAGATTCCCAAATAGTTTTTGGAAAATATTTTTGGGTGAAGTTTGATATAAAAATAAAAAAATGTTTGGACATACTTTTTGGGAACAAAATTTTTGGCTCAAAAAGAGCCTTTGAGCTCTTATGAAAATGAAATTTGTATGTAAATATTAGTTTTTGGCCCAAAAAGAGCCTTTGAGCACTTTATGAGTTTTTGGGAGAAGTTTTGCTCAAATAACATAAACAAACAGTTTTTCTACCAAAAACTCCCAAAAAATATTTCCCAAAAGGTATAAACAAATGGGGCTTTAGTAATCAAGAGATATGTCCATTTAGTGCAACACAGACGAATTTGATTGCACACATTAATATAATAGATCTGTTCTTTTTACTTTGATAATATCTAATATTCTTTTTTCATCTAAACTTAAAACTTCTCTTATATTGTTGCATAGAGTTTAATAGAAGTTAAATTCTTCTGAATTACCCTAAAAAGTCGGAGTCATAACTTATTTTGCCAGATAAATACTGTATTATATCAGTTGCTAGTCCATTTTACTGAATTACGCACTTGGTGTGTAGGCTTGCACAGTTGATTGTACTAGCTTACATTATGATTTAAGTATCATACGAGAGTTATTTGAATTATGTTCCATTTAATCTTTGATTTCATTAATTCCATTATACTGGGCTGTGCACTTGATCCAGAAGGGGAAAATTATCCAAAATTGATTTGCAAGATACTTAAATGAAGATAATTATAATCATATTACCATGCTCAGGTATTTTTCATGATATCCAAATATCAAGTACCAAACTTTCCCCAATACAAGATGACTAATTTTGTTATGCTTCACATACTATGATCCTTCCTTTAAACTTCGTTAAATTTCATTAACAAAAGTTGTTTCTCTGTGTACACTAAGGAACAAAAGTAGGTAGTTGTATATTTTCCTAACCAAACATAGATTGTCATATCATCTACAGTATCATTTAATTTTGCCTGATATTGTAATATCACAACCAACTATTCTGCTTTGCCTAACTTCTTGTAAAATTTGGCAGAGATTGCAATAAATCTCAGTTGTTGTAAACCAGTACTCTTGGGTAGGTAAAATTTTAATTTGAGACTTTGGTACATTTCTCTGGTTGTAGAAAAAATCCATTTCACTAAGTGACTGGATTTTATTGTTCTACTGCAGGTCAACAGGAGTACCTCTGTAGTTTTTTGCAGCATATTAGTCTTCACCCACTAGCTTCAAATTTTGCTAGTATAGGATTCAAAAGTACTGAAGTGTACAGCACACCCAACAATAATTTATAGCTTGTCCTATGATAGAGTCATATCCTTGTGTACTGCAATGAGCAATCAGTGACGTACACTTTTTTTTTTTTTTTTTTTTTTTTTTGGTGTAGTGTCACATTTAAAAAGAATGAACAAATGAATAAGATATTATAGCGACATCATATTATAAAAACATATAAATTCAAATACATTTCTAGAGCTCTCCTCGACGAGTTTTCATTTTCTGAATAACCGTCATTAGAAATAGTACTAGCCTACTATATACGTCTTTTTCTATAAGGCACCAAACACTCAAAAGCTCAACATCCATTCAATTTCGTAAGTTGGACTTAATTAACTTCATCGCGGAGAAAGCTCTTTCAGTTATAGCAGTAGCAAATGGTAAAAGTAAAGAAAATTTCACTAGTCGGAACACAAGAGGATAAACTCCATATTTCTTTGTCTCCACTCTCCATTAGTTACTTGGAAAGGTCACCAAGTCCCTTGAGATCTGAAAATTTTTATCACGATCTCGGGCATCAGCAATGTAATACTCAAACTTTTTATATTAACTCCTTCACTTTGTCAATGTTGTTCCGATTCTTGGACACTAGTGCACTATTCAAATGAATCTTAAATGTTGAAATTGATTTTGGTAGCAAGAAGATATATACTATAGGATAAAACTTCTCCATTAAAATTTAACTTAAATTAATATATCAATTGGCATAAATTTTAGATAATTCAATAGAATTTAAAAGAAAAACAATGAAGATTTCAATAACTAAAAAGAAGAAAGAAATAAAATATAATAGAACTTACCAAAAAGTTCGAAGTTCCCGATCTCCGAGTTTCTTTTTATTTAAAGTTTTTTTAGCTTACTTTTACTAAGGTATACTTGTATATTTATTCTTAGTTATTTAAATGGATGGATTTGAATACAAGTGATTTTGTGCCTCTTTAGTTTGCTAAAAGTTCAATCCCTACCTGCATTAAATGTTTTTAATCAATTGTTTCCCGTAGTGTTATTATTTTTGTATAATGATTTTTCATATATTTATATTTTGTTAACACTTGCTCTCCCTTCTACTATTAAAATAAAGTTAACAGTCATTCTCGTGACACTTTGCAGAAATCGGGAGATTTACAAATATATACCATCCTAATACCAAAATTACAAAAAATACCAACATTATTCCATTTTACAAAAAATACCAACATTTTTTTACACATTATATACAAAAATCAACAAAACTAATAAATTAGGGTTCCTCCTTCTTCCTACTGCCCCCCACCCCACTGCTACCACTCCAGGCGGCGGCGCCGCCTAGTCACCGCCGGCCACCGCCGCCTGCCGCCTGCCGCCCATCGGACTTTTTTTTTTTTTTTTTTTTGGATGTAAAAGATGGAAAACACTAAATACACATATATACATTATTTTTTTTGAAATAACAATTGCTAAATGCATTTAAACAAAATATACATACACATACACAAAAAAATATGTTATACATAAACTAAACACTCACATACATACACGGATCTACAGATCTATGAATTATACATACAAATTTATGTGAGCCAAGCTTGGACTTACATACACACATATAAAACATACAAAAATATACAATATATACTCAGAAATACACATTCATACAATGATATACACATACATACACTCTGCACTAGTAAAGATATTCATATACATACATATACATACACCTGCGCAAAACAAACATACACTTGATTTCCACCTTCAAACAACCACCAACAACCACCAACAATCACCAACAACCACCCCAAACATACACATACACGAGCATACAAAAGTATACACGAATCTAAACAAAACAAAACGAAACAAAAAAAAAGAAGAAGGAGAAGAAGAAGCAGATCGGAGCTATGCTCCTATTACTATCTCTGGTCTCTGTTTATCCTCTTTGGATCTCATCTTTCAAGTAAAATGAAATTGTTGCAATTTATAAGAGTGCCAACTCTTTTACAATGAAATTGTTGCAATTTATTCCATGGCAGTAAGAGCAACGACGTAGGTCATTATTACAGAGGCAAGGGAGGGGGTGACGGCGGGAGGGTGGGGTGGGGGAGGGGGTGACGGCGGGAGGATGGGGTGGGTGGAGGAGAGGAGAGAAAGAGAGAGAAGTTAGGGTTTTGGGTAGAGAGGGGAGAAAGAAAATGAAAAAATTGTATATTTTGTAAAATGTCAAAAAATATTGGTATTTAGGGTAATTATTTAAAAATATCGGTATTTTCTGTAATTAAGTGGTTTAGTATGTCAATTAGCGTAAAAATGTCAAATAAAAAGTTCGTTGATGTGAACGGGCAATCAAGTCCATTAGTTTTATTTTACAGCATGAGATGTTCAAGTTCGTATTCTCAATTCGTATGATTCCTTTGAAAAGTTCTCTCTTTTTTTTGTTTCACACTCGGTACTTGATATCCACATTGAAGTTCGACTAATCCGAATTTCAGTATAAGAGTGCCATATTGGGGAGTAAAACACTCCCACAAAAAACAGCTCAATTCCCAGGACTCGAATCCGAGATATCTGATTAAAAATAAAGGAGTAACTATCACTCTACCTCAAACCTTGATGGTCCTTTGAAAAGTTCTCTATGCTTCCAAATAGATGTCTAAGCTAGCTTTTGTTTATCTTTGGGTCCTATATTCCCTAGCATTTCTTGGAAACATTAAATGGTGGTCTGATATGTATTAGTTAATCTAATACAAAATTTGGTATAACTCATACAACTTTTAATTTTCACTAGAATATCTTGCATGGATAATGTAATTTTCATATAATAATAAAGGATTGATTTATTTTTCGAACTCAAATAATTATACGACAAGTGTAACTCATGAAATTTATGTTTAATTAATATACACCGATGGTGTAATTTTTTTGTTTACACTGTTGGGTAACTCAAAGCATATATATTACAAGTTAACTTCCAAGTATTCTTACTTGTTTTACTGATATTTAACATTAATTATGCCAATGATTTGGCTAAGTCGGTGTCCTTGCTTTATTGCCCAAGATATCAATTATATGCTAATTTTTGCTATTGTGATTCTTGAAGGTCATTTCTTCAATAATAACTCAAATATTGATCAATTTTCTAAGTTAGATTAACTATTTAAAAGGAGTATTAGGTTTGAGAATATTAAAACAAAGTAAAAGTACTTGAAATCTAACTTGTACTATGCTTTGAATTATCCGACGGTGTAAAAAAAATTATATCACAAGTGTATAATAGTTAAACTCTTGAAATAAATGATGTAATATGGAAAGCGAAATGCGTGTATTATCAATACATCCATAAGAGAACTTAAAGACTATAAATTTATTTTTTATATTTATATATATTATTCACTGTATAGTAATTAAATTCCTACAGTTTTATTCAAAAAATCTCTGTTGGTGTAGGAGAAGGGGCCTGTTTTTATTAGGAGAACCAACAACTTCTCCACTGTGTCCGAAATATTATCTACTTACATTGTTTAGTCTTTATTTCAAATATTTATGAGACAAATCATTTGAAAGTAGTTCCCAGATCATTCTTTCCCTTTGTTTAACATAGGAGTAGTACGTAGTAATTTATAAAAGAATGTTCCAAACCTCCAATCATAACCAATCATCAATTTGATTCTCCAAATATACTAATTAAACATGATACTCCGACCACAGTAAAGAAGTTGTTGCATTAAGACGATCCTGTGGAGTTGGCCTTAACTTGCTGGCTATACTTTTATTTCAACTTTCTGCCTGTTCTCAGTATTTTATTATTGTGCTTTTCTGGACTTTTTAAAAATATTTGTGGAAAATATAAAATTACTACTAAATTATTTGGTGAAGGATTTAGGTCTTTACTCTTTAATTATTTTATATCATATTGTTTGTTCTCAGGTAGAGCCGTAGAGACAAAAGGAATATGGGCCTATATCCTCGCAGTTCTTAGCGGCTTCCACATGACTTCAACTCTACAAAATTGTAAGGATAGTGCCATATACAATTAGAAAATAAATAAGTGATCGTTCAAGTTCAATGAATAGGATATATAATTAAATTCATATTTTTCTAATTTCAACTTGTAATATACTAGTATTTGGTTTCATAGTACCAAATTCCGGAGTATAGTATTTAATTGAATATTGAACATATCCAGAACAAGTAAACAACTCCCCTGAGCCAGGCATCTTGAGAATCCTTCTAACTTTTTTTTTTTTTTTTGGGGTTGTGGGTGGTTGTGGGTAGAAGATGGAAGGAAGGAATGTTAAGAAAGAAAGAGTGCCTTGTTTTTCTTGGTGTAGAATAATTTAACTTATCTATAAGGAATAAATAATTGTTGATCGTAATCACAACGATCTATTGCAAGAGCGGAGCTCTACAAACTGAGCTATATCCGCCGAGCCAAGTGGCCGGAGCTTTCAGACGCAGCTCGTCTCAAGGGATTAAAGGAGTGAAGAGTAAAAGTAGGACATGGTTTTTAAGTTTTATAATCACTATAGAAACAATCTATCAATCAATTATACATCAATTCCAAATAAGATAAGAGAATTAACTATATTAATGCACCATTTTCACATATCTGTATTTAAAAAGTGCAGCATAGTTGGATTGTTTTTATGTTGCTAGTCATTTTGCCCCAATTCTCTTTAGTCAGATTTGGATCGAATAACTTTATCTATCAAAACTTATAGAGATGAAAAAAATACATACATAATATATACTAACACCTTTTGATAGGCCAAAGTTAAAGGAGCCTTTTAACAACTTAATTTTGGGGAATTAAGGCTAATTTAGCATTTGACCAATTAGTTTAGATGTCTTTATTAAAAGGCCATCTCTTTTGAAGGAACTTGGTTGCTTTTGCATAGTAAAACTTACTTTAGTCCATATTGGAAAACAAATATACTAGCTACAAATGTCAGCTATTGCTTTCTCTTTTCAATTTCCAGGTGCAATATGTTTTTTCATTTCTCAACTGATCATAAAAACAAAGATGAAATGCAAACTTAGAACAACTTGCAAGCACAATGTCTAAACTACTGTCTGTTGGTTATACCTTTGTTTTCAAGTACAATTAATCGCTCTTATTTAGGTAAACAATGAAAGTGTGAGTTATATATATGCGTTCTTCGTCAATTTCCACTATGTCACCACATGAGAAGCTTTTTCATTACTGATTACCTAGTGATTAAACAAGTACAATGAAAAAGGCTAGACAATCAGTAGCGCCCTCCTAGCATGGACAAAATTAATTTTTGAGAGAACAAATGCTTAAATATGGTGAATATAAGTTTGCTCATATACAAAAAATTTCAGTAATGCCTGCATAATTGCTTTAGGACAAGAGTTTAACTAATATACACCGATTGTGTAAACTATAATTTTATACTGTCAGCTAATTTAAAGCCTATTACAATTAAATTTTTAAGTTTTTTTGTTTGTTTTACTAATATTTAAACTTGTCTTACGCCAATGATTTAATCAAATCAGTGTCCTTTCTTTATTGCCTAAGATACCAACTGGAGTATATGCTAATTTTTACCCTTATGATTCTTAAAAGTCAATTCGTCAGACTCAACAATTGTTTAATATTCTAAGTTATATTAGCTATTTAAAAATATGTTAGGCTTGAGAATATCAAAAAACTTTAAATTAATCGAAAAATTTACACGATCGATGTATATTACTCTTTACCTAGTTTAAAGAAAAGAAAGAAACTGTGGGAGCCAAAGAATCATATGAAATTTGCTTGTTGGGGGGTGAAAAATGGTCCCAAATTATCTAGCAGAAATAGTATTTACTTACAACTAGTACCATTATTATTTGCATTAAACGGCTGCCTATTGCCTTGTGCCGACGAAAACAGAACAATAAATTATAAACCCGTGAATTGGGCAAGGCTCATGAGTCAAGAGTCAAGAGTCAGCAGTCAAGAGTTGAGGCTCCTCCATTCGATTATAATTTACATAAATAATATGAGTATTTATTAGTAGTACTTAATAAAACAGAAGGTTCTTAAATTTTATGTAATTTCTTATGTAGAGATAAAATATAGAAAAATAAATATCTGCATTAAGGATATACTATATTATAATAAGAGTATCTGAAAATAGCAATATTTTTTTTTATAATATTCTGCGGAATATTATTTATCAGTTAGAAGTCCTTACATTTATTCTCATTGGATACTGTTAAATTTAATATTAGTGTTTCCTGTATAAATAATTACTCCTAATTACCCACTTTGTTGTAGTTTATTTGATATATCATCATTCAAAACAACTTAAGTTAAAGTTCTTAAATAAATAGTAAGTTTTATGGCTACATAAATATTACAAATATATTTTGGACCGTAAATTTTAAATTTTTTTATTTCATTTATAAACTCTATACGCATTCAAACTTTGTTACGGGTGCAGGAAAGGGAATACGCAGCTTGGCTTGAGCATAATCATACCCAGCTGGCAATTCTTCAGGACAAAACGTCATATTAACTGACAACGTGGCATAATGGGACCCACGTGTCTTTGTATGACTTGGACTTGATAATGGTCTATGCTATTTGCTTTTGGAATTTCTGCGCGCTCCCACATACTCTTTGCAATTCATTTTCCTAACTTTCAAATGTGTTTCATTGGTCAATAATCATAAGCTCTCTCGAAATAGTAATTGGTTATTAGAATAGACGGCGTACATCACATTCCTTAAGGTGCAGTCGTTCTTCGAACTTTATGTGAATGTCGAATGTTTTGTGCATCGGATTGTCTTCTACTTTTACTACTAGTACTGCTAAGAGAAGAAGTTCTATTGATCTAATAAAATTTTATTGTCCCAACTAAGAATGATCTAGCTTTTCAATAAGTTAAATTCATCTTTTAATTATATCTTCCATGTTGCAGATAGAATCATAGAAGTTGGTCCATTCTTGTTTAGAGGGGATATAATCCAGCTGTGCAATATGCAACCCGTGTGGGTCCAAATTAACCTTCATCACCTATCTTTCTTTCACATAATCTAATTTCGGTTATTTTATCAAGAAAGTATTCAACTTTAAACTCGTAACAATTAACCTTAAGTAGCTGAAACTGGCATGTTGATTTCTTAACTTACCTTAATTCACTGCGAAAATTCAGCTAAGATCCTTTAACAAAAGTCTAATATTCTATTGATATTCAGTTAGAATTTTTGATAAAATAATGTGAATTTGATTGTCAATGTCTTTTTTCTTTTTCCAATGTAGCAGCTGGTGAAGAACTAAGTCAATATCGCACAACGCTGTTGTATATTTCCATTTACGCTAATGCCAAAGACAGTTCATTAATTGTAACAAAGAGTTGAGTCCAACCTCCACGTATATTGACATTTTGCCACCACCAAAATTTAGAAAAAAGGAGAGAAGATTAGACACTTCAACCACACAAACGAACAAATAAAAAGAACCCCACTCAGCTTTAAAGTTGGAACAATAAAACCATGTCTTCTCCTTACCAAAAAGCCAAAAAAACTAGTATAACTTAATACTAGTATAGTAAAAGAAAAACAAGTTAACTACCTACTGCACACCTCAATCGCAGGCCCGCCCACCGACTAGGCTTTAAACAAACACCTCACCATTATTACTCTAGTAATTTACTACTCCCACGTCCCAAATTGAGTGTCTTACTTTTTTTTTTGATTTGTCCCAAAATGAGTGCCTCTTTCTAAATTTAGTAAGTTGAAAATTCAAACATCCTACGTGGCAGATTTAAAACCACAAATTCAAAGGACATTTTAGTACATTACACACATCTTTCATTTAGAACTACACAATTGAAAAGTCTTCCTATATTTCTTAAATCTTGTGCCCAGTCAAACTAAGACACTCAATTTGAAACGGAGGGAGTACTACTACTAAGAGGTCTTTTTCTTCTTTTAAGGGTAAAATAAATACATGAATAATAGAATCAACACCATTAAAGACTGTGGTGGGATGAATAAAATCATTCACTCTTAACCAGAAGTTTTCTGATTTGAGGTTTGGGAATGAAAAAAATGCTAGTAGAAAAGTTTTTTGTAGAAATGATATCTATGCGATCCGAATATGGGTATTGAATGATGAGTGGAAAGCAAGAATAGCATAGTGGAAGCACCGAATGGAAAATTTCATTTGGAGATGTTTGAATTTTGTTTAACTAAGCTGTTAAGAGAAGTCATAACACTTAGACTAATTCGAATTTTCTACCAATTTAGTGGTGTTAGAAGTTGTAACTATTAGACTGCAATTCCTATTTCATTTCTATGAGCTTTATTTTCTTTTTTGTTTTGTTAAATCACATTGTTGGTTCTTAATGATTGACTTAATTTAGTAATTATAGAATTATTCCAAACCTCTAATAGTTACTAGAAGAATAAAGAACATATTATAATGCCACAAACTTATTAGAGCGAGAAACATAAATTAAAAAAGAAAAGATTAGGGAGAATGTAGTGAGCTAGTAGCTACGTAATAGAGAAAGTGAAAGAATCTGGTGGGCTTTGAGCTGTGATTTAGCTGTCCTATTTTATGTTGGGATTTCTTGTTTATCTTCCCATTCACACAGCCCCAAAATCCTTTAAAGACAACAAATAAATTCAGCCTCTTCTCATTTATCTCATAAACCCCATTTCCTCTATCCCTTCATCTCCACATATCTACAATCTTTCATTTCACATTTGCTTAAAACACAAACATTTCTTGGTTTTCAGATGTCTCATGTGAAATGAAGCTAAAAACATCCATATTCTTTTGTTTCTCTTTATTGTTTCTATTCTTGTTTAACCACACAAACGCTGAATTCAAAGTGTCAAATAATGGTCCTTTAACAGAAGCTGAAGCACACTATATCAAACACAGGCAACTCTTGTACTACAGAGATGAATACGGTGACCGAGGCGAAAATGTAACAGTTGATCCTTCATTTGTCTTTGAAAACAATAGAATCAAGAATGCATACATTGCATTACAAGCATGGAAACAAGCCATCATTTCAGATCCTTTTAATCTCACAACAACTTGGGTTGGACCCAATGTATGCAACTACACTGGAGTCTTTTGTGCTCCTGCACTAGATAACCCGAAAATTCGGACAGTTGCTGGTATTGACCTTAACCATGGTGACATTGCAGGATACCTCCCTGAAGAACTTGGACTTCTTAAAGATCTTGGAATTTTCCATATAAATTCCAACCGTTTTTGTGGTACAATTCCAAGGAAGTTCAAGAATTTGAGTATATTATTCGAGCTAGATTTGAGTAACAACAGATTTGCTGGCAAATTCCCTTATGTTGTACTAAGTTTGCCTAAGTTGATATTCTTGGATATTAGGTTCAATGAGTTTGAAGGTAATGTACCTTCACAACTCTTTGACAAGCCATTAGACGCCATATTCATCAACCACAATCGATTTTCGTTCGAATTGCCAGATAATTTTGGGAATTCTCCAGTATCTGTTATAGTACTGGCTAACAACAGGTTCCATGGTTGTCTACCAGCTAGTATTGGAAACATGAGTAATCTCAATGAGGGTATATTCATGAACAATGGATTACGTTCTTGTTTGCCATCAGAAATCGGGTTGCTCGAAAATTTAACGGTGTTTGATGTTAGCTTTAACCAATTGATGGGACCATTGCCTGAAAGTTTTGGACAATTGGTTAAGTTGGAACAACTGAATGTGGCACATAATATGCTTTCTGGATCAATTCCAGCTAGTATTTGTCAGCTACCAAGTCTTGAAAATTTTACATATTCTTATAACTTCTTTACTGGTGAACCTCCAGTTTGCTTGGGTTTGGAGGAGTTTGATGATCGTAGGAATTGTTTGCCAAATAGGCCTATTCAAAGATCTCCTGCTCAATGCAAGGCGTTTTTGTCTAAGAGAATTCATTGTAGTGCTTTTAGGTGTCATAAGTTTGTTCCTACTTTGCCACCTCCTCCACCACTTTCACCACCCTTGCCTGCTCCTCCTCCGCCAGTTTTTTCGCCTCCACCACCTCCCGTGTTGTCTCCCCCACCACCAGTTTATACTCCTCCTTCACCTTCACCACCACCTCCTCCCTCACCCATTTATTCGCCACCACCACCACCTCCTTCTCTGCCTCCACCTGTTTTTTCACCACCTCCACCATCACCACCGCCACCATCACCTCCTCCACCCGTTATGTCACCACCACCACCTCCTTCACCAACTCTGCCTTATTGTGTGCGCTCACCTCCACCTCCACCACCAAATTCTCCACCTCCTCCGCCCCCTACTTACTCACCACCACCACCATCACCATCGCCTTACTACTATAATTCACCACCACCTCCGCCACCGAACTCACCACCTCCACCACCACCCGCATACATCTATTCATCACCTCCTCCACCAACTCCTATATACTCTTCACCTCCCCCACCAACTCCTACATACTCTTCACCTCCCCCACCTCCTCCATCCCCAGTGCCTTGTATAGAACCCCCACCACCACCACCTCCTTGCATAGAACCACCTCCACCACCACCTTCACCCTCACCTCCCCCACCTGTTTATTACTATAATTCTCCGCCACCACCATCACCATCACCCCCTCCAGTTTATTATAATTCTCCACCCCCACCACCACCCTCACCATCACCTCTACCACCAGTTTATAACTATAATTCTCCGCCGCCACCATCGCCATCACCTCCTCCTCCAATTTATTATAAGTCTCCACCACCACCATCACCATCGCCACCAGTTTATTACTATAATTCACCACCCCCACCATCTCCATCACCTCCGCCACCAGTCTACCACCACTCACCACCCCCACCATCACCATCACCACCCCCACCAGTTTATTACTATAATTCACCACCCCCACCATCTCCTTCACCCCCACCTCCAGTACACTATCACTCTCCACCCCCACCCCCTCCACCATCACCATCACCACCACCGCCAGCTCCAGTATATGAAGGGCCATTGCCACCAGTAATAGGAGTCTCATATGCTTCTCCTCCCCCACCACCCTTCTATTAATTCTTTTTTTTTTTTTTACTTTATTAAAGATTTTCTTCTAACCCATCCTCAAAATACAAGATTTATTTGAATAGATTAGATTGGAGTTGTGGTGAATAAATTGGCAAAGATAAGATTGTAGCTTTGCACCAAAATGTATGTATAGAAATCATAATCTGGTTTTGTTTTGTGAGTTTTTTTCCTTTTTTAACTTTTTAAGGATCATACTTTGGTTTTGTATATTTTTGTTCTTCTAAATTATAGTATAATGATGATCATTTTTTTACTTGTATCTATTTAATTCAAATCATTCCTTTCTATTTGTAATGTGTGTTTTATTTTACATCTTGATCTTGCAATATAATGTCACAAGTTCCTCTTGATATGTTGTCGTCCTCATATTCTATATGTCACTTAATCATCTTTGCCTGGTTGCGAGTGAGTACCTTGCCATTCTTTCTAACAGTTCCATCTGCCAAAAAAGAAAAAAGGCAACAGAACTCAACAACCTAATTGGAAATACTTACAAGTGTGTACAAATTGCATTTATTTCAGTGAAGTTTTGGTAGTTGGTTTGTATTAATGTTAAAGCTGAAAATACATGTGGTATGATTATTACACATTGAATACCAATTTCTGCCACCTTTGGTACTTTGTTAATTGTTGGACTTGGTGGTGGTCCTCCAACTTTTGGGCACCAAAACAAGAATGCAATTGCTACCACCAACTAGGTTTCATTGGTAAAAAGACATAGCTACATTTTGGCCGCACATCGTCCGCGGGTTAAGATTGAAAATCTTTCGAATTTATGTGATACAATTCAAATTTTGAGAGTCAAATTATTTTATTTTAATCATAAATTTGGACACAAAATTTTTAAATATTTTCTTAAGTAATTTACATAGTTAGAATCAACATCTAATATAAGTTACGATGATTAAAAATTTAAAATATTTAAAGAGTACATGAAGAAATCATGGCCACGGAGTTTCTTATTGACTCTCAAAAAGTGAAAAATATCACATAATTAGAATAGAGAAAATACTTTATATCGGTAGCACAGAGGCAATTTGTATATATTTTGAATGTGAAAAATTATTCTCACTCCACTTCATTGATCATGAGGTCACACTGACACACGGTTAAGTTGAGTGCGCAGGATCAAGATTGTTGAGCACTTTTGGCTGGAATTGAGGTCATCTCAACAAACCATTGCTCACTTCAGCTAATTTTTTTTGGAAAAAGTGTGAATTTTAGAAAGTCTCCTAGACTTTACAGTTGTTGGAAACGCGTGTGATGTCAAGAGTAGGACATTTAGATCTATTTTAAGTGCAGTTGAAAAAAATGACCAAATCAATTCTCCCTTTGATGGTGGGAAGTACTTAGCTAAAATTCAGTCCTAAATTGGATGCCTCTTTTATTTACTTAGAAGAAGTGAGAGAGAGATTACAGAATCCATTATCACTTAGCTAATTGCGAATTAGGAGCGTGTGAATTGACCCCACAATATGACACTAACACCTGCGGTTTGTTTCAAGTTTCAACCCCATTTGGCTTTCTTTATCTTCACATTTTACCATTGGTATTTGCAACAGTTGGAATATTTTTCTCACATTCACAAACTGTGAGGTTGTCAGAACGTCAAGATTCTCACGGTTCTTCAACAGTTATCCCTCCTTTTATGTCACCCTTTGACCTAATATATCTCTGCTTAATATGCAAAAATATTGTGAACACATAGTAGCAGAGGCGAAGCCAGAATTTGAAGTTTAGGGATTCGAGATTCTAATCTGTTTAAGTTACGAAGGTTCTAACTTAATAATTTATAAAGATTATATGAATTTTTTAAAACAAATACAGAGTTTAGACCAATGCTTGGGGGTTCGGCTGAACCCCCTTCACTACACTCCCTCCGCCCCTGCATAGGAGGTTGCTATTTTATTAACTCGTGGGCAAATTCAAGATTTTTTTTTTTTTTTAAAACCATGTTGGTATACTAAGTCACGGACTCAGTTTTTAATCCGTCAAAGATCATGAGGAGCAAAATCCTGCAGGCTTTATCCCTAACATTTAAAAATGTTCTTTTATGGTCCATGATTCCACTTTAGTATTTTGTGACATATTTTGTAATCACAGAAATTATAAAGATTGATGACAATAAACTTCAGGACATGATCATAAATCATAATCTCAAAAAAAAAAAAAAAAATAGAACTTTTGGGCATATCTCTACTGTCTTTGGTGAGAAGAGCCTCTTTCTTTTAGCCGTTGATATGATATAACTTTGGTTTTTCTTGATATTACTTTCAATAAAGTCCTACCAAAATCTGTGCTTTCATTTAGTGTTGTTTGTAACATCACACGTGAAATCATCTGACAATTACCCTTTCTTTGGGTCACTTGTAGTTCATGCAAATCGAGCCAAATTTATGCGGTGAGTGATAATAGCACCTAACTATTTTCGATTTGACTATATATTTATAGTATTTCACAGTTCAAATACATTGTTATAAAGACATAATTGTTACCAGATGGGGCTTGACACTTCTCATTATGAAGAGTCATCTGGTTTACACAAAATTTGACGTTAAAAATCCTATTTTTCTTTTCCTTATTCTGGATATATATTATATTTGGCAAAAGCTGTATTCTTTCGTTTTTATTGTTGAGTATGTCTTAACCTCCACTTTAACAGTTAACAGATACAACAATCACCCTTATATACCCAAAATAAATTACGACCAAATAATAAATACAAAGCATCATATACACGTAAACTTTTGTCACATAATTGGGATTGATTTGTGTATATATATTCTTACCTTAATTATCTAATTAGTTCACCAATTAACAAAATAAAATGATTTAATATATGGCCAAATATTCATAGATAGACCCTTAAATAAGATGATCTAATATCTCTTGACAAAGCCGAACCTTTTTCTGTCTTTATCCATAACACCCTTTTCACCAACCGTTCTCTTTCACATAAGCTTTAGCTAGCTTTTGGACATAGATTTGGTTGAAACAGGGGAATTTGAGTTATTGAAGTTGAGTTGAAAAAAAATTTTGAAACTTGAAATTGTATTTGGACATATATTTCACTTGAAAAATATTTGAAGTTTTGTGATTGAAATATACAAAATTTCTCAAAAAATCCCATAAAGTGGTCACTTTTTGGTTTTTGGGACTTTTTGCTCCAAATTTTGGTCAAATACCATAAACAAACAGTTTTTCTCTAAAAAAACTCTCAAAAAGTACTATAAACAAACGGGAGCTTAGTATATGTTATTTTTTTTAACATCATCAAGTTATTTAATGTTTCCTTTTGTTATCAACGTCAAAAAATAAAAGGTGGTCAATTTTTTTAGAAATGGATGGCAATGAGTCCTTTTCAGAGCACCAAAAAAAAAAAAAAAAGAATGTAAATATTCTATGGGGATTTTTGTCTATTTTAGCAAGTGCTTTAATTCAATTCTACTTCTAAGTCTTATTCAAAACAAATGACTACAAAAGAGATATGATTAGGAAATTTTAAGACGAGCATAAGGGTAACAAAAATGTCATTATAGCTATCATTTTCTACACTTATAAAAAATTATGTGATGGGAAGCACAATCCACCAATGGAATTATGGAAGTGGTGTAATTGGTAAGGGGGTCCAAATCAATATTATACTCACATGGCTTTGTTAGAGAATTCTCACATTACATTGTTTGAATTGAATGGTTGTAATTTGGTTGACTAAGTGTACTCATACATTTGAATCCAAGAAATTAGTACTCATTTATTTAGAGCCTCAAATGACAGCTTGTGTCCTGTAGGTCTTAGCATATTAATGATATGCCATACTCCCTCCGTCCCAAATTAGTTGACACATTCAACTTCTGCATATCCATTAAAAAATTACTAATAAATAAGATATGTATTTTACTATTTACTCCTGCAGGCCTCATTTCTAATATTAGACTATTAATTTTTTTTAGAAATACTCCTTTATTAAATATGGCATAGTTGGAAAGAGTTGACAAAAAATATCTTGAAATCCTAAAGCGTCAACTAATTTAAAATAAATAAATTTTGCTAAAGCGTCTAACTAATTTGGGACGGAGGGAGTACATCTCATACCCAAAGATGCAATTGTTCGATGAGATTTTGGCTATCCGTTTGACACTTTAACTAACGTTTCTGTATTTACAGTTTACAAAAACCATATTTCTCAAATACTCGTTCAGTCATTAATATATGATAACACTGACTTCCAATATTTAAAATTAAAGTGATGCTGAAATATGGCAAAACTTGTGACGAGTATTTTAAGCGGCATAATAGTTTTCAGTCACGAATTTTTTTAATCTTTTTCCATGTGCAATTCATGTTTAAAGTAGATTTAGAAAGGGAGTTTTCTTTTGCTGCTTCAAAAAGGAAATATATTGTATTTAAAAGGGAGTAGTTAGTATGAAAAGGGAATAAAGAATTTAAGTACAAATGTACTGTTAGATGCCACTTGGGGGAGATTGCTTTCAGCCAAAGCTAGGTGGGAATAATAATAGGATTTGTATAGTTTATATAGTACTTTAGTGATTCTATTGGTACCTAAATCATTGATTCTGTTAAGACAGATGCTGTATTATACTACTATAAAATCTTGATCCGCATCACTGTTTTTACTTTTGAAATAAAAGATTTAATGGAGTGGAGTAATAATGTCTACGCAGCATGCCCTCTCCCAAATTATTTTCTTACACCGGTACTATATCAAGAAACACTTTATTTGTGCTCCCTGGCTTTCTGCTAAACATTTTCACAAAATGCACAAACAGCTTCGTTCTCTTTTCTTCTCAAGTTAATCTCTAACCAAACATAAACTAGGAGAAAATTGGATTTGAACACTAGATAACCCAGTACTGAAGAGATCAAGGGTTAATGTGGTATGTGTACAGCTTAATCTCTAATATACACCAACACAAAATACAAGATATTTGTACCAGGGAAAATTGCACATGTTCTTTTCAACCTTCAAAATGTACAGATATAACATTATTTCCTATCATACGAGAAATACAAACTGTACAATACAAAAGCACCCGACCACAACAATACTAGCAAAAACCAAAAATAAGAAAATTATACAACTTCAGGGCAATAAGGGGAGAGAAGCCAAAAGAAGATTAAACAATGGAAATAGAAAAGAAAACAAAGAAATAAAATAGAACAATACACATTATAGGTGCGGAAGGCAAAATGCACATTATAGACATGAGTCTCATACGGAGGTTCCCACTCATTGATAAATCCTTTAACATCTTCCAGAATCGAACTCCATTTCCTTTTGGCAGCATAAGATGAAGAAGACCCCATGCTTGGTGCCTTGGAAATGCATCGATCATAAAGTATTCTACAACAGGCAGCTACAATTCTATCTCCACTCAAATGTTTCCAGAGGAAAAGCCCTGACGATGCTCAAGTCAATGACATCAGAGATGAACTTTCTTTACCAAAATGGATTTCCTCCTGAAGAAGAGGTGCTCCTGGTAGGGGCTGCAGAAGATAATCCACCTGGAGGCTGATTTGAGTTTAGAGCTCCAGTAGCAACCCCATCAAAGCCATAGCTTACTAGTCCAGGTGGTCTGCAAATTGAAAAGCAGTTCTTGAGAATTACCCCTCAATGAATAGATTATCAAACCATGAATAGAAGATATCTTGAGAAGGGCAAGTTGCAAAATTAAGCTACTAATAAAGGCCACCTTGCTCAAAAGCTACAAACTTGATTTCCATATAACCAGCTGACTGGACACAGGTTAGAGACTATAAAAAATAGAAGAGTTTCAGTCAATACAACTACAATCATTATTAGACAAATGTTGTGTTTCATCTTTTATGTCCAACAGAGGAGAAAGGGTGCTGGAGAGACGGTAAGAGAAAGCTAAACTGATGTCAAGATGCAAGACTAAAATGGAATCACAACAGTACCTCTGTGGCATGTTACCAGCTACTTGTTGCCCTATGTATGAGCCTAAAAATAAAGACTTCATCAGCATCCAAAAAACTAACCAAAGAGTCAATAAAGGGGACAAAGGATGCTACCTGGTGGAACTGGTGATGCATAAGAGGGTGCCAGCTGAGGCATTGCCAGAGGATGAGAAGTTGGGGGACCAAGGCTGGAGGTACGCAGCAATGCGTTTGGAGCGGCCATGTTTGGTAATGCACCTTGTAAGGATGCCATTGATGGAAACTGAACAGTGAAAATCTCAATGAGATCAAGCGATTTTACAAATATTTCACACTAAACTAATGCTTTTTCTCCTCCCCTTCAAAGTCGAGCACAAAGGCTTAGTGGTTGTTTCCGTAACTAGTGTTCTCCAATAACAACAACAACAACAAATGCATATGATAATCAACTAATGTCACCATAAGTTATTGACAAGACACTCTAAATCTGATTTTAATACAAGCAACCTTTTTTTGCGTCAACACATGTTGAAATGTCTTCAACTTCAATCAGCTTATCACTATTGTACATAAGTTATAAAACCAAACAAATCACGGTTTTATCCTCCCATTGCTCTAAGGGAATCTCTCTCGTCTCTTGTTATTCTTTTCTTTCTTCTTTCTTTCCATTTTTCGTTTGGGGGGAGGGGGATGCATATGGAAGAAGAGGGCCCCTATGTTCTCTTAGTTGTGTAAAATGAATGCGTTACGCATCATAAATGGTGGCAAAACAAATCAATCAGTCTAAAGTGCATTATTTTCACATACCGTTGGGGCTTGTAAAGATGGCTCATTTATGACATCAAAAGGATTTGTTGATTTTGATGGCTGAGGCAAAGCATTTGCAGCCTGAAAGAAACCAATCTATAAGCAAGGAGCCAAACAGTTGAGCATTCTGTGACCACAAAGTAGAAAAGTCAAGCACAAAAACTTTGGGTTTGCACAGGTACCATTGGCATGCTGTATTGCATTGCGAAACCATAGCCATGCTGTGGACCAGTATGCCAGCCTGGAAAAGCTCCAGGGATTGAAGAATAATTTATAGTAAACAAATCCTGCACAAACCAATATGAAGAGAAAATATGAAGCAACAAAAAAGAACTTAACTAAACAAATAGTCATAATTTTTTTTCTTGGAACCAAAAGAAAAGAACATACCTCAGGCAGTTCTTTTCTTCCGCTAGATTTGATTTCGTCGGAAGAAGCTTGAGCTGCAACAACAGAAGTGGCTTCTTGAAGGGCATGGTTTGTCAAAGCTTGAGACACTTGTGCAGTTGCTGAACCAGGAAACCCAAGTGTAGTTGAGACAACTGAAGGATCCCATCGCTGAAAGTAGAAGATCATGATTCACAATGATCAGTAACATGAGGATACAAGTAGTTCACCTCAAGGACAAAACCAGTGCTAAAAAACTACCTGATTGACAGAAGGTCCACCAGCAGCTGGAGTAGCAAGCTGCGATAGAGGCTGCCCGCCGGTAGCAGGAAACAAAGAACTCTGCTGAGGCCGCATATTATACCACTGTCCACTGGGGGTATTTCCAAAGGCACTGCCACCACTAACAGGCTGAAATAATGTCGGTCCAGCGGGCGCAGCTGGAGCACCACCAAGAGGAAACGCCACTGAGTTGTCCAAAGATGCAGCTCCAGGAACAAAACTACCGAAGGGAATAACTGGAGGCGCACTACCACTAGGAGTTCCTGCAGAGTGAGCAGTTACAGTTGCTGGAGCGGCCAACTCTGAGATTACAGATTCCAGTAAATTGGTGTTTGAAGGAGCTGGAGATGCTTTCACCTCTGATACTGAATCAAAGTTTGCCCAGTCGTCAACAGTAGGATTCGTTGGTGGTGCAACAGGCATTACTGTAGCAGATTGTTGATTTTCTGGTGCCAGTGCTGAAGCTGCGGGTCCAGGATCAGAATCAAAATCGATTAATGAGGTTTCTGTCTTAAGTTCAACAGGGTTTCCGTTGGAGGACGCCAAGCTACTGGAAGATGCAGTCCTCTGCACCATATACATAGACTAAGTTTAGCATCTTTTTAAATTTGTAAGCATTAGGACAGCCATAAAAGAAAGATTATACAATTGAAGTAAACATGGAGTATATTTCGCACCTTTTGGATGGGTGAACAATGGGGGTAGGAAGACATTTCAGGAAAAGCCATGCAGTTTGTAAATGTTAGGGGTTTGTTGAAAGCCAGATGTACGTATATCTGTTAAGTGTTAACTAAAAGTTTCGGGAACAAAATCGAGAAAGAGCTTTTGTCAAATATCAAAGCCATCACACTCCTGGTTTATCCTTTTTTTATAAAGAAACGAGTGAAAAAACCTTTTCCCTATATTTTATTAATTGATAGATGATAGATTGTCTCCAAAAGATGTGCTATTAGATACCAAAACAAAGCATTGTGCCATCATGTAAAAAGAATCAGATACCATAGTATGTCTTGTGGAGAAAACCTTGGTCATAGTAGGGGTGGTAAAAGAAACAAAACAAAGCATAATACCATCATCCGAAAGAATCAAATACCATATGATGTCGTATAGGGTATAATCCACACCTGGGTTCGCATGGAACCATCAGCAGCCAACCTACCACCAGTGGTTTTTGGAGGCTCAATAACTCGAAGGGGAGAGACACTATCTCCAAGAATCTCTCTAACAGGTCGAACCATTGGGGGACTGGATGTGTCAAGGTCACTTTGATGGTCAGGTGACATGCTTTCAAACCTGGATCCTCCATCAGAAATTCGACCATCATCGGATCTCCTTCCGTACCCAAATCTATCCTCTCGTCGCCAGTCATTGATTACTTCAGCACGGGCAGGACTTCTTTGGTCATATACAGGACTTCTTCCACCACTACTTGTCCCCCCCGGACTAGGCCTGTCGCTATATCGACGCTCATATAATTCCTCATTCGGTGGGCTTCGAGACCCACCCTGATAGATATCTGTTTTCCTGTTTTCATATAAGTTATCGGCTTCAGCCTGCAGATATTAAATATTATATTAGGTAGGAGGAATGATTAAACTAGTGGACCTCACAGGTTTTAGAACAAGAAGATATACTTAAAGTGAGGACATCAGAGAAATTCTTCTCCTGCAAGAAGCATAATGAGTCATTATGAAAGTCAATTTGAGGGTGAGCAGGATAGGACATGTACCATCTTTCCCCTTGGTGGCTTCTCAAAGCTCCTTTCACCATTGTATCTTTTATCCACAAACACATGTTTAATAAAATCACGAAGCCTCTCTACATTACTGAACACAGACAATCAGAACTTCACTTTGGTTCAATACTATATATTTATTTATAAGTAGTCAATAATAAATATCACTTGCATATAATATACACAGTTAATTTAACCAACCTGGCATCTGGGAGAGAATTACGCTGTGGGTCCCAGTTCTTCAGATATATTTCCTTTGCTCTCTATATAAATGAATCCCCCCCCCCCCACCCCACCCCCCACCCCCAAAAAAAAAAAAAAAAGAGAGAGACAGAGACAAAAGCGAAACAACAAACGAGTCAGCCAACCAGCGACGAGAAGACTACGAACATTACATCAAAAGTAGGCGTGACTCATACAGCAAAAGAAGCATGCATACCGCATTTCCTCCTCCTTGAAGGGCACTAACTTCTTGTGAGGTAAATTTCGCCATGGATACTGACTTCACTCTATGGGTAAACTCTCGACTGCAAGTATTTTTCCAAATGTAGAGCACAGAAGCAAGGAACTAAAAAATTAATAGGAGATCCTAGTGATAGGAAACATCTTAAGCACCACAGAGAAATGATGGATGCAGCATGCGATGAATATCAGCACTTACTGTATACCGCTGCACGTCGTGCAAACAAATGTCCAGAAATTAGTGCAAACATATTGGGGGCCCTGTTAGACAGAAAGTAAAGATCTTACACTATACGTTTGTGTCATTTTCACTAGATAAGAAGACTGATGATAAAAAATTCAAAGAAACCTGCTATGCAAACTAAATTCAGACCAATAACAAAGATTAAAAGTAAAATTACAATTACTAATTTTTAATTATATTAAGGATAAGATATTTTTAAGAGGAAAACTAAAGAGAGGTAAACCAAAATGTGACACAATCCTCTTTTTGAACATGAAAATTCTTATATAAATTTTGAATAGGAACCTTTTTTTGATCCTCTTTTAATTTCTACTAATGAGAGGAACCCTTTTTTGTATGGTAATGTTAATGAAAGGATTATTATATTGCAATTTAACTAGCAACTAAATCTGTATAATTAATGTATGTCATACAAAGACAAGTTAAATCCCAAAAGAAATATATTGACATTCCTCATTGTCGGTAAAGGCATTGCTTCATTTTAAGAGTAGCAGACTGGAATGAGAGTTTGCAAATTCAATATTTTCTTATTAGCCTAGAGATCTATTATAAGCAGTAGAAGAAACCTTGTCTTCATTATTGATAGAGGTCAATGAACTGATGAAGTGGCATATGGAAAAATGCAGAAACAAACCATTAAGGATCATTTGGTTCACGTACAAATCATGCTGGTGTTTTTTTTTTATAAGGTCATGTTTTATTAATAAAACAGTATCAAGCTGATACTGCAGCAAGCACAAAAAGGCTAGACTTGGTTAATTACATGCGATCAATAACAATGAAGGGTTTAATACACGTTGCATAATAATATAGCAATTCTTATGTAAAAAGTAATATTACAAGGAGTGTCATGCCAGAGATTACCTTCTTTAAGGACATTTTCATCTTTAAATACTTTAATCTCCATATTGACACTCCAAGAGAGGAAGCTTCAAGTATCTTGGTTCAATCCTCTAAGGAAATGGAGAAATTGATGATGGTGTCACGCATCCATAGTATAGGGGCAGGTTGGATGAAATGGAGGCTCGCTTCCGGTGTCCTATGCGATATGAAAGTGCCACCTAGATTAAAAGGTAAGTTCTATAAAGTGGTGAGACCAGCATTGTTGCATCGAATAGAGTGTTGGCCGGTTAAGAAGATACATTCAGAAGATGAGTGTAGCAGAGATGAGAATGCTTAGATGAATGTATGGACTTACTAGGATGGATAAGATTAGGAACGAGGTCATATGCAAAGAGGTTGGACAGGCTTCAGTGGTTGACAAGATAGAGAGAAGTGAGGTTGCGACGGTTTGGACATGTAAAAAGAAGGAGCACTGATACCATGGCGAGGAAGTGCGAGGAGTTGGCAATGATGGATCTACAGAGAAGTAGAAGTAGACCGAAGAAGAATTGGGGCCATGTGATTAAATAGGACATGACTCACCTCTAGATTACCGAGGACATGACCATAAATAGGAAAATGTAGAGATCGAGGATGAGGGCAGAAGGTTAGATAGTAGTTGAGTGTTATCTGTCATATTCGTAGTAGTATTATTCATATATATATATATATATTATTTCTATTCTATTTTTCGCCTTTTATTTCTATTTAATTCTTCACCTTTATTGCTATTGTTGTTCGGTCTATTTTGGGTACTTTTTAGTTCTTATGTTAGTATTTCACTATTTCCTTCTTGTTTTATGTCCAACATGTTTCGCTTGAAGGCCCATTCTCTACGGAAGGGTAGAGAGACGAGGCCTTTGATCCAACTCTTTTTTACATAAAGAAAAAAGAATGAATATGCCAGCAGAGGACCCTGCTCGAAATAAGTTTTTAAGGTTTTCCCTTAAGAGAAGTTTTGAACCCAAGCCTTTCCAGCAATGGGGCCTAGGGACCGATATGATGATTGGTTTAGTAGGGCGGCCGGCCTAAAAAAAAACATTTTACCACCCAGGATCTATCGGAAACAGTCTCTCCACCTTTGTGGGAGTAAGGTCTGCGTATATCTCACTCTCCCAGATCTTACCTTGGTGATGTTGTTATTGTTGAATCTCCATATTGCCAGTAATGTTACTATTATTCGGTTATTCCATATTCCATCTTGCATAAAATCATACAACCAAAACCATACATCGTTTGCGGGGGAACATTTTCCCAATCCAACCAAACATTTGATTACCTTATGGGGGGATTTTAATAATCCCTCCAACCAAACGAACTCTATTAGTCGTGAAGGATTATGGCGTCGGAAACACGCTAGGATAAGAAGAGAGTAACGCAAAGGAGATTCTGAAGTTAGCTTATAACAGTGAAAGCACCATAGAAATGTTTGTGTTCTGTTAAACAGAAAGGATGCACAAGATATTGTGCATCATTGTGATCTTACTATTGTGACTGAAGCTACGCCTCTTTAAGTTAAGAAATATCTCTTCCATCCAAATTTTTTCCCTTAAATGCATTGCATTCCTCAAACTTCATTTTGAAGAACCTCCTACAACATGTTTTATCTCATCTAAAGTAATATACACAAGGAAATTTCTAAGAAAAACAATTTTGAAGAGTAAATAGTAAACTCTTCCCCTTAATAGTTAATAAACTCCTTCCAAATAAAGCATATATTCTTTATTTCAGGAGGATACTCTAGATTTCAGGAGGTTTATAACTTTACTAAAGAATTGTAGCATACTTAGTTTATGATTCATGGGAACCCCACTAGATAGCGAGTCACTGGCATGAACAAGTGACCCCAAGGAAGGTTAAGTAAACTAAACAAACTAAATCTTATTTACTCAGACTTGGAAAACTCATGTTATTTTGGAAGGAAGTGGTCATGAGGTAGCCCAATTTATTAGACTTACAGTTGCACTCAATTAGGATATCATGGGATCTGCTTACACCATATGAACCTAGTGAGAAATGTTGTCACTTAAACCACAGCGAAGGTATCAGAATGCCCCCAGTGTACGTGTATTTCCCATCTCTCCACTCCTAGTTAAGACTTGAGACAGATCATCATTAAAACTTGGCGTTCATTTACTTGTCATTCCTATGCTAATCTTCTTGTTATAGTTCCAAGCTTATCGGAAGTCCCAACAGGTATCTTGCTTACATTACAACATAAATGAAATGCAAAGTACTAGAACAACTTCAGCAACTAACTAATCCAATCAAGACCAAACAGAAAACAGAAAGCCGAAACGACAAAAAAAAACACAGTCAAAAACTGTAAACTATATAACAGAACAAAACAGACATAGAATATTCATATAGCAGACACCAACTAGTTTCGGCGTAATTAACTAACTAATCGAGTGTCAAACTACTCTATCAGTCCCTTGTTATATGATGCTCTTACTGTCAACGAAGCTTTCCATTTTTAACTCCATGTCCAATTTATGTTACATACTTTGCTATTTAGTCTATCTCAATAAAATGACACATTTCTATATTCAGAAACAATTTAACTATAAATCCCCCTTTTTTACTCTAAATGTAATGATTTACAATTTTTATGGCTTGTTTTAGACTACAAGTTTTAAAAGTCTCTTAAATTCCGTAAACACTGTCACATAAATTAGAAATAGATCATTTTTTTTTAAACGGACTAAAAAGGAAACAGGTTCACATAAATTGAAAGATAAACTTACCAAGCAATTACAGTTAAAACAACGACGATTATCGGGAAGCTTAAGCAAATTCCTTATTATTCTTTCATTTTTCTCATCCTCCTTTCTATTCGCCATCATAATAACTTAAGTTACTGCCAAAATCACATAAAAATTAGTAAAAATTAAAACAGAAATACGAATATACGGTTAAAAATACGTATAAATTTAAGGAGCAAGTGGAAGTTACCTGATCAGTGGAGGAAACAATAAAAGTTTTCGTAAAGCTCAGAATTGCCTTTTTGCGGAAAAGTAGAGAGAGAAAGTGTAAGAGTAGAGAAAATATAGGGTGCTTTGTGCATAAAAGGAGAAATTGTGAGGACTTTTGGTGGAAAACTGAACTACAGTCAGAATTTTGACCTGTTGTTGACTTGGAATGTTCTATGGGACTGGTCGTACAAGGTAGATTATTATGAAATTAAATTAATTAATGCCCCCACCAAATTACACGCATCATATTTTTCGTCTTTTTTTTTTTTTTGTTTGTAAATCGAAATTACTTTTTCGTCTTTAATTGATTGAGCAATTAAATTTGAATAGCAAAAGAAGAGAAGACCTTTAGGGGAATTACAATTTTACAACTACCGATATAGAATAGATTTAATACGATGATGAACATTAGAGACACAAAAGTTCAGTTATACAGATTTTGGAAGTTGAAATTGTATTTTGACAAATAATTTATTTTTGAAAAAAAAAATTAAAATTTTATGAGTAAAAAAAAGTTTACCTCTCAAAAATTAATTTAAACCAGTTTTTGAGTTTTGAAATCATATAGTAAGAATTTGCTGAAAAGCACGTCAATTGTATGGCCAAACAATGCAATGAAATTATTTTTGACCAAAAAGAAAATATATTTTATATATGTCGAAACGGAAGCAAAGTGAATTTTTTTCCATTCTCCTAATGGCTCGGTATTTTAGGGGAAAAATAGATCAACATGTTATACCTAAATAAGAATAATTAAAGCATGTATATTATGCAGTGAAAAATTGGAGTTGTCATTAGATCTTGATAAAGCTACTTAGGACTAATTGGCTGGAAATCAATGATTACGTGATTTGCTTAAATAATCTCAAACAACTCCTCTTAAGAAATTTCAATAGAACCTCAAAGTTTATGCCTATAAATTCTAGTATTACTTATTTGATCTTTGGACCATAAACTTTATGTTTCCTAATAGCAGCTAGTGTCATTAATTAGATTGAGTTTGCATATTCAAGTGTATTTAATTAATACCTTCATTTACACTTTATGTTTCCTAATAGCAGCTAGTATTATGATACTAAATATGGATTTTCAGCTAACAGATACTTCAGCATTTTGGGGTGAATATATGCTTCGTAACATATATAGTATGTAGCATAATAGCATACTTACTCATTTAACATCAAAATAAAATATATATGTATGTATTAAATTATTCTCATCATACACATATATATATTGGATTCATCTCTTTTCCTTTTATGATCATAAGAGTTTAAAGGGGATATCTTGTAAATTTTCTAAGAGATAATGCTTGACAAGGGTCCCATATATAGTATGGAAAGCTACGGACTTTGATAATGACCTATTAGAATCATAATTCGTGAAAGGTAAAAGAGGAGTAACCTATCAAAAGCCAATTTGTTAGCCACCACCACAGGGACATCTATCTGTATTATTGAATGCTGAATTTTGTGCTCACCAAATCTAGTGTACTTGTATAGTATAATGACTTGATTTGAGGCACGTGGACCAACCAATTAGCATTAAAGTAGTAAGTAATACGGAGTACGTAATATTTCATAGTTAAACTAGGCGTATTTTAAAGGGACATTTACAAAAATACCTATAAAATCTAAAATAATTACAGCCACTACCCACTACTTTCATATATTACCCTATTTACCCACTAAACTATTTACCCACTCTACCCATCCAGACTTGTATACCATAGTTTATGCAGTATGCCATAAAGGTATATACATATAAAGTATAACAAAGGTATACAGTAATAAGGACCCGTTTGTCCATGAGTTGCTTTTTCCTTTTTTCCAAAAAAAATTTGGAAAACTTGTTTGTCCATGAAAAACTGTTATTTTTTAGAGATTTTTTCAAAAACAGTTTTTGAAAAACCAAAAAGTGGTTTTTTCAAGTTTTTTCAAAAAACAACTTTATTCACTCACAAACATTCAACTTTTTTTCAAGTAAAATTTATGTCCAAACACAACTTCAACTTTCAAATATAATTTTTCAACTCAACTTCAAAAACCCTTTTCCAAAAACTTTTTGGTATTTATGGCCAAACGGCTACTAAATGGTCCTCCAGACTTGTATACCATAATTTATGCAGTATACCTTAAAGGTATACACCTATAAGGCATAACAAAGGTATACAATAATAAATGGGTAGGTTGGATAAATACTTTTAATTTTATGGGTATTGTAATTTTTAATGGGTATAACTTGTAAATATTTTAAGTTTCATGGCTATAAAGTGTAAAAATCCCTATTTTAAAATGAATCTTACTTTTGTTAAGCACATATGCATTGCTCACATTTTGCATATTGTGCACACATCACTATTATTCCACTAAATGTCACATGATCAACTAACTTATACATATGTTAGCTTATGTTAGTACGGGCACATTGACATTGAGTAATTAAATATTTCTCAAACCGTTTTTCTAAAGTAGTCCTCCAAATACCTTGTAATTCAAGAAAACAAGGTTATGGCTACACCTTTTTTGTATTGTTGGTCATGAGTCATGACTTGGTAGCCCTAATCTTATTGTTCATTTTCTCCTTTTGGCCAATAAAGTAGGGCTGCGTCTTTGATTGCTATTGGAAAGCGAATAGGGTAAAGAGAGAAAGACTCAAAAGTAATCAGAATATCAACATGAAATAATAAGCTTCTTACTACTGCCACCCATTTAGATGGACATATATACACTAATAAATATATTTACATTATCATGTCATCTAAATTACGGTTATAAGTAAATGTACGTAAAAATAAAGTTAGAAATCTTATATATATAGAATATGTTACATGCTTTAACATGTTAAAATTTATCGACACTAAAGATTCTCTTGCAATATATGAGTTCATAAGTATAATCTATCTAAATTTGATGGTAAAAAATGGATGAAATCTCTAATTCAAACAGTTCTCCCAATGGTAACTCGGCCCAATAAAAGTTGAATCTGAATATGATGAGCTATGATCGGGTCATGACTGCCCCATGGCACATTTGTTATAACTTTCTTGGGTTGGCCATGTCCAAAAAGACGACAAAATCCGGTCCTTATTTCTTTGTGCAATTTAAGTCGGGTAATCACCTTTTAGAATACGGAAAAGGGTCAAAAATACCCTTAACCTATTAGAAAGGGTTTAAAAATACCCTTCGTTAACCTTTAGGGCCAGATATACCCCTGCCGTTAACTTTTAGGCTCAAATATACCCTCAATATTTTATTTAGGCTCAAAATTACCCTTAAAACTAACGGACTTTTAAAAAATTTAATAATAATTAAGAATATAAAATAGTATGAGATATTTCTTGCCCATGATATTAAAGAAGAGCATTTCAAACTCATTGCCACTAGATAAAGAGAAGTTTTGACCTTTTTCAGCTTAAAAATTATAGGTTAATTAGCTCTTGACTTATCATTTATTTAAAATAAACTTTTGACAAAAGGTATTGACTACTCTAAGATATATATAGATAATATAAAATAATATAGAGAGTACAACTAAGTGCATATGTAATGTATGCAATATCTACCTATCATAAAAATCAATTGATGATTTTCCAATGGTATATATAGTTAATATTTTTTTTATGATTCCTGGATATTATACATTAATATATATGTGTTTAAGTTGTACTTTATTATTCCAAATATGCTTCTAGTTATTTTTATTTTTTGTAGTCGAGGGTCTATCGAAAACAGTCTCTCCACTTTGGTGGGGGTAAGGTCTGTATACATCTTTTCCCAGACCCCACTTGTGGGATTACATTGGGTATGTATATATATATATATATTGGTGAGATGTAAATACCTTTTATCAAAAGCTTATTTTAAACAAATAATAAATCAATAGCTAATTTTCAAATCTACCTATACTTTGAAATGTCATTTGTTGATATTATGGGCAAGATATATCTCATACTATTTTATTTTTTAATTTTTTCTTTTTTTAAAAGTCCGTTAGTTTTTAGGGTATTTTTGAGCCTAAATAAAACGTTGAGGGTATATTTGGGCCTAAAGGTTAACGGCATGGGTATATCTGGCCCTAAAGGTTAATGAAGGGTATTTTTAAACCCTTTCTAATAGGTTAAGGTTATTTTTGACCCTTTTCCGTTTAGAATATTGATAGACAAATAGCCACTGTTTGAAAAGTCTAGATGAATCGTCACTTGCTCAAACTCTGGCATTTTATCATGGAGTCCAACACTCAAACTTCAAGAAAAATTGCTGAAGTTTAAAGTAATTCTCAAACTCCAAAATTTGTCACTTCAAAACCGGATTTTTTATTAGGATATTGAACCAAAATTCATTAATTTTTCTCAAAAGTTCAGTGGTCTGGGCTATGCTTCTATAACTTTACAAACACTACTTGTTTTTCTCTAGGCTCATATTTTCTTCAAGATTACAACCAGCCCAAGAGCCAGCTGATCAATTTATGGATCATCTAACACCACATGAGTATGCACACATTCGACATTGATAATGGTCTAGCCTTTGCTTTAATTTACACAATATTGTTCAACAAGTAACCAATGTTATATGCCAAGTATTATTGTGGATAATGGACTTTGGGCTTCCATCATCACGTGCTTGGTTTGACATATGCTACTTTAATTTTACTAGTAGGGTCCTCCTTTCTATATGTGCTTGGCATCAATCTCACTTAAAAATTTCTAGTGTGGTTACATGACTTGTCATTATTGTAGGGCTATATTCAAGAAAAATTTCTTATGACGACGTTCTAGTATTTTCTTGAATTATTTGGTATAAATTATTTTGCTTCGTCATTCACAAGTATGATATGTATTGCTAGTTATACTTAGATATGTGTATCTTCCTGCAAATTTCTCTGTACATGCTTTGTTTTCTATAATTCTTGCTTGCTCATATATTTTCATGAAACTTTACACAATTCCGAAAGATATCTTTACGTTCCAAATGAAATACTGACTACTCATTTGAAATGGCCCTTAGTGTTTTGGCTGGATGTAAGATAAGTGCCTGTAATTAGTCTTCAGGTACACTACATCTGCTAGTCATCTAAAACTAGTGAAACAGTGTGCATTATTACAGTATATAGTAAAAGTGTAATCACTTTAAATCACTTACATCCTTGAAATTTTTTATCAGCATTATATGGCTGTCTTAATTTTCTAAGTATTTTTTTAAAATATCCTTATTTTCCTAGCTGAGGATCTATCGAAAATATCCTCTCCACTTTGATGGGGGTAATGCCTGCGTACATCTTATCCTCCCTAGACTCCACTTGTGAAATATATATTGGGTATGTTGTTGTTTTCATTTTGAAATGGAGTAGAGAGCTAATTAAACTCTTATAGCTTCTAAATTCTATGGGGACACTTGCTTTCGATAAATGCTGATACCCCTTTTTTAGAAAAACAAAAGACTAAAAGGAGAGCACTTCCAAAGTTTCCAGCTTTGATTTGGTAACTACGAGCAAGTAGCAAAGATCATGTGAGAGACATGTGCATAACATGAACTACAGTGAATTTTTTCTCGAATAAGTTCGTCTTCTTCCTCTAAGAACCATTATCACATGGACCAATTAGCTGTAGAGACTAAACACACTCAACTGAGATAAAAAAAAACGTACTTTTAATGAACCAATAATAGAGGGCCCTCTCAGAGCTAATGGCTCCTTCAAATAATTTAATGCCCACTGCCTTTACTATGTGGTACATAATTCTAGTACATGTAGTCAAAGTTCTTTAACTCATTGACCCTTGTGTGTCTCTAATATGTATAATCTATCCACCAAAATATCAGGCATAATCAGCAGTTATTTAAACTCACATGCATGCTTTTTCTGTCAGTTCAATTTCAGTCGTTCATTGTTGCCTCAGTTTCCTTGTAACATCAAGTGACACAAAAAATAATAGTACTCCCTTTGTGCTAGTTTATGTCTGACACCAATAAGACGGCTCGAAGTAGTTAATTATGTATATATAATGGAGTAGTCTGTGCCTATTTTGCGGACGTCTTATTAGCACCATATAAATTCTTTTGCTCTTTCAGACAAGGAGGGGCTATATAGCAAGTAAATTATGGACTTTGAGCAATTGAATTTGGTGCTACGAGACGAAAAGGACCTGCGGTCCACAAAAAGAAAGGACCAGATTATTGGTATAATTGCTTATTCAAATAGAGATAATTAGGTGGAACGTATATATATTAACAATAAATGTTTTCTTGCACCAACATGCAAGGTATTATTTACTTGAAGATACTCGTACAGTGACGAGTTATATGTTCCTAATAATTGTATAGCAAAGTGGCAGTGCTCTTATAGTTTGGCGTCAAACGACTTAATTATGTACCTAGTATATGATATAATGTACAAGAGAATATGAGAATATGTTTTTCTTATTTTGGTGGAGCTTAAGCACTTCCTTACGTTTGAGTCAGAAATGTAGAAATATTGTTAGTTAACCAATTAGCTAATCTTTCATCTAAATCCTAATTAATAAATGCCTATAAACATGCCATTATATTTAGGTGTTAGAAAGAAACGTAATTGTGTTACCGTCAGAAATATGAGATTTTGTGATTTTCTAGTAGGGTAAAATTTGAGGTAGTTGAAAGAAATTCGCTTTCACAAAAGGGCAACGTGTAAGTCTCCTTAACTAATTATTTAGATTGTTGATCATACTTGACGTATGTGTTAGTGTTGGGTAAGCCGACCAAAAAATATAACATGGTTTAATATTGTATGAGTGGGTCAAATTCGCACCATTTTCTTCAACTGTTCTCGCACTATTAAGAGTATATTTATATTTTATATGTGTCTTTCTTTTTTCTTTCGAGCTACCAATGTAAAACTTTTAATCGTCAGCCAACAGTGAGGAGTATACAGTGTCCTATCATTTTTTTTTTTACTCACACTGCTTAGTCTAAAGGAAGCCTTAGAGCAACTGATAAAACTGTCTTCGTATGACATATGGGTTATGAGTTCAAGCCGTGGAAACAACCACTAATTTCAGGTTAGGCTGTATACATAAGGGGTGGGCCCTTCTCTAAACCCTTCATGAACGGAACATGCTTTGTGCACTGAATTTCTTTTTTATACTGATTAGCCTAGAAATAGATACCACAACTCACATCTCATGAAGCTCGTGGGATATTCTTCTTTTAAGTTTCCAACTAACTATTTTTCTCTTATCCTTCACTTTTATCTAAACAGTTGAGCATATTACTTCTCACTTATATATACAGAGTCACATGAGTTAGATGCTCTCATTGTTCCCAACAGCTAATCGTCTCACATGAAGCCCCTTTAAGATGTTGGAGATTTTGTCTCTCAGCTAATTGTACTATACTTTTTCCACATCACATGTCAATATCTACTTGGACTGGCTTTCAGTTAAAAGGTCATTTTCCCTATATTTCCTCCTACTGCCTTTAAATTTTAAGTATTGCCTTAAAGCCAAGAAGGGATGGCCAAACATATGAGGAAGCTAAGTTTGGGCAAAGTCTTAGACTGTTTAAGCCTTTCATCTAGACCTGGATCTTGTTTTTGCATCAATAGTTTTGGAGGTGATGAACTTGATGCCTTAGAAAAGAAGCCACTGATGAATAATTCCCCAGAAGCTGAGGACCATTTGGTGACAGTGAAGGATATCATTGTTGGACCTCCAACTATGGCTTTCCGTTTGAAGCCTAAGGTAAGTTTTGGTATATGTATTTAACTGAGCTTAAAGGAAATTGTGTAATCTTAAGAAAGTGATCTAAATATATAAAAGTGAAGCTTGTTGATCTTTTGTAAATTAATGGTGTAGGTTGTGGTGCTAAGTGTCTCCATACACTGCAATGGTTGCGCAAGGAAAGTTGAGAAACACATCTCCAAAATGGAAGGTATGTCAAATCACTACCATCAAAACTTGCTCAAAGTTGAGCACGTAGTTTATGTAAATAAAGATCACGATTTTAACAATATTAGTTTTTGGAATTTAACTAATTATACACATCGATAATGTGAAGATTTCTTTTGCACTATCAACATATTTTAACCGATTATATATACTAGATTGGTTAATTAGTTACTTTGTTTATAATTAAGATCATCTATACTTGATGGATATAGAAGCGTTGTACTGTCAATGTACCTTGTAATAAAACTATGTTCTAATTGAATTCATGTGTTTAATTATTCAAACAGGGGTGACTATGTACCAAGTAGACCTGGAAACCAAGAAGGTAGTCCTTATTGGAGATATTGTACCTTTCCAAGTTTTAGAGAGCGTCTCAAAAGTGGTCAAAAATGCTGAGCTTTCCAGTTGGAACACTCCTCATGATGATGAGTAGTTATAACATGGAACCTACTCTATAGTGATAGTGTAAAGTTTTTTTTCTTAAAATGATGATGTATAGAAGTTAAAACTCTTTATGATTAAACGAAAGAAGGTTATGCAATAATGCAAACACATGTATTCAGTCTCTACAACATCAAAATGAAGCTTAGGTTTGCAGTAATGAAATGATACCTTCTACAGATTCGACCCACAATCACAATCACATTCACATCACATTCTTTAATAAAACAGTAGGCTGGCAATGGGGCTAGTTTGGGGCCTGAAACCTTCCTCTCCCGCTCTGTCTCCTTTACGTGCACATGATTTTAGTGTTAGGTGTCGGCCGGGTCACTGGCAGATGCAGGAGTTTTATCAAGAAAATTTGGAAAAAAAAAAAATACACTCACTTTTATGTAGGGATACAACAATTTATACATATATACACATTAAAATAAAATTCGCCTATATATATGCTAAAGAATTTTTTGACGAAGCAGATTCAGTTGAATTCGAGGAAATGATCTCCCACTCACTTACGCTATGAATATAAGTAAACGACTCTACAAAAATTTCCTATGTTATTTTTTTGTAAATCTCTTGTAAAAAAGTCCTATAACTAAAATAACATCAATCATTTGTTGAATCCATGCGATTATAAACATGAATATGTCACTGTTGGGACTATCTCAAATGCCATTTAAAGTAGACGGTCAAACGCCACTTCAAGATCTCATTATATCAATCAAATAAATTGGATAAATTTTTACAAGTATTATAGTAATATGTCAAAACAAGTATGAAAAGTGTTCTTCAAATAAATTGGATAAATTTTTTCACAAGTATTATAGTCAAAACAAATATGAAAAGTGTTCTTCCTTTTTTATGGAGTTAAATTATATCACATACGTACTATTTTATTGTTTGAGAAATTAGAAAATACACCTGAAAGAGTGATAAAAGCTTTTTGAACCTAATAAAGACTCCCTCCGTTTCAAATATTTATAATGCCAAAAAAAAGTCATCAAGCAAGTGGAGAACATGTGTAGAAAATTCTTGTGGAGAGGAAGTGCTGAAGCTTCAAAAAGAGCCTTGATTACATGGAAAAAGCTGTGCTATCCTAAAACTGCTGGGGGATCAACTTGTTAGATCTGAATAGCTGGAATAAGGCAGCCATGGGAAACTTCTCTAGTGTTTGAGCAAGAAAAAAAGACAAACTCTGGATACAATGGGTCCACTGCTACTACACTCAAGAGCAATCTATGAGTACTATGAAAATTAAGCAGGCATCTTGGATGATTCAAAAAATTGTGGGAGTAAAGATGGGCCTGGAGACTATAGGGTATACTAATGATATCTTAAAGCAGATGAGTTCCTACTCCATCAAAGAGGTATATCAGAAGTTTTGGGGGGGGGGGGGGGGGGACTTCACCAAAGTTCCATCGAGAAAGCTTGTGTGTAACAACTACAGCCCACCAAGAATGCATTTGATACTATTGTTGGATGCTCATACTAGGCTTAGTACCAGAGATAGATTAAAACAATGGAAAGTGATCACAGATGATATTTGTCCCCTATGTGAGAGTACCATTGAAAGCCACAACCATTTGTTCTTTGAGTGTACATATGCTGAGGCTATATGGAGCAGGATCCTATGTTGGCTAGGAATACAGAGGGGGCCAATAGGCTGGCAAGATGAACTCAACTGGGCAATTAATCATGATGCTAGAAGAAATCCAAAAAATGAGATTTTTCGAATGGCACTTGCAGTTGTAGTTTACCACATCTGGAAAGAGAGGAATACTAGAGTTTCAACAAGTTCAGAGGGATCCAAGTGCTAGAGTAAGAGATATATCATTCAGGAGATACACTGCCGAGGAAGTCAAAGGAAGAAACTGAAGGGAGTGTTAGCATTGCTAGATTTCTATCCTGGATCTTAAAAGTATTAGATAGCTGTTAGTTTACTCAGTGGCCTATAGTCGTTAGCTGATGCCAGTTAGTATGTTTGTATCCTGGATATACGATCTTTCTTATTTTAGAGCTGTAATTATTTTGGTATTAATGAAAATTACTAACTTAAAAAAAAAAATACTCCATTTGTTTCAAAATGATTGTCTTAGTTTGACTTGGAGTGGAGTTTAAGAAATGTAGTAATACTTTTGACACTTATGGTCCAAAATAAGTCCTATATAAATATGTGGCTATAAAATATTTTATTAAGGGAAAAGTAGTAGTTTCAACTCAAAAATATTTTTAAATTTATAATTGTGTCATTTTTTATAGAACGAACTAATAAGAAAATAATGTGATTTATTTTGGAATGGAGGGAGTGGAAGGAAAGAAAAGAAGGAATCTAAGGAAAAGTTCTTGGTCGCATACAAAACTACGTGGCCTCCTTTTTGTGTCACTTCAACATTAAACAATTTACATAATTCACATATTACATCTTATCCATTTCATTAGTCAAACTCTTCACAATCAAATAACACCCCCCACCCCCCAACTCCCCACCCCCAATCAGCACAAAAATCTCCATTCCCAAATTCTCCCAAACCCAAAAATGGCAAGAACCCTCTTGTTACTCTTCACCTTTTTCATCATCACCCACGCACACTCCGACCCGAACCCGACCCAATCAGAGGCCCATAAAGAACTAATCAAATACGGGTTTCCAATCGGGTTACTACCCAAGAATGTGAATGGGTATTTTGTAAACTCAAGTACCGGTGACTTTGTTGTTTCATTAGGTGACACGTGTCGCATTACCCTTCCTCCAGACAATTACCTTGCCACGTATTCCAAGAAAATAACGGGTAAAATTGTTGAAAATAAAATTGCTGAGCTGGATGGGATTAGTGTGAGAGCATTTTTTAAATGGTGGGGTATAACGGGGATTAAAAGTAGTGGTGAAAATTTAGTGTTTGAAGTTGGTATGGTTACTGCTAAGTACCCTTCTAATAATTTTGATCAAAGTCCTGATTGTGAGGGTAAAAAGCACTCCTCTTCCTGAGAGGTATTTTTCTAATATTTATACTCGTTCGTCTCAATTTATGTGATACTTCTCGCTTTTCGATAGTTGAAAATATTTGATTGTAATGCTTTTTATGTAGTTTCTAAATATATAAATTATTTTTCAAAAAATTTTAAGATTGTAGGTCCGAATTCGCGGTCAAGATAAAGCAGTTTGACTTTCGAACTTCTAACCGTGTCACATAAATTGGGACGGAGGGAGTACTAAAGTTGTTACCTTTTCTGTATATTCGTGAACATTTTATTGTTTGGTGATGTTTTTTTGTATCGGTACGGTTGTCGTTTTTGCTTTTAGGTCAATTTTGCGCTTTGTGTCAAGTCCTGATTCTTTTACTCCCTGCATTTCAATTTATGTGAAACTGTTTGACTTGACGCAAAGTTTGATAAAGTAAGGAATATTTTTGAAACTTGTGATCTAAAATAAGCATTGGTACTTGTGTGGCTGAAAATAATAGTAAATTTCGAGTTAAATTATTTTCAAATTTAGAAAGAGGTCATTCATTTTTTGAACGGACTGAAAAGGAGATAGGTACACATAAACTGAAACGGAAGGAGTAACTTAATGTCCTTCAGAAAAAGATTGATACTTTTGTTTATTTTGGAACTCTTCAGTTTTAATGTTCCCATTTGCTGTTTGTATGAGAATGACATTATTGCTAAAGACCATAAGATTCAAAGGGTAATTTTGGTGCTTTAGACTCGACTCTGTTCCAATTTATGTGGCAAAGTTTGGATAGGCACGAAGCTTTTCATTAAGTTTAAAATGGGAAAAAGGGAAGCCCGGTGCACAAAGCATCGAGCTTAGGCAGGGTCAGGGGAAGGGCCGCATTCAAGGGGTGTGATGTACGCAGCCTATCCGGATCTAAGCATCAGTGGTTGTTTTCACGGCTTGAACCCGTAACCTCTAGGTCACACGAAGACAACTCTACCGGTTAAAATGGGAAGTTAAGTTAAATTGTTTCTAATTTTGTAAAGTTGTCATTCTTTGGCATGATTGATAAGGAAATGTTGTCACATAAAAACTCCCTGTGTGGATTGATAGAAAGGAAGTATTTGGTTTCAGTTGCTGAAGTTTGGGGAACTCTTCAATCAGCTTTAATAAAGTATATATTTGTATTGAGGTGGTACCCATTGTTATAAAGCAGTAGTGGGCGCAGTGGTATATTGTCATCGACTGTCTTAGAATCCTCTTCGTTATAGGAGAGTAGGAGACATACCATGTTTTCCAATGGAGCAGCAAATAATGTTTCTGCTGTTCTGTTAGGGTCCTCCTTTTTTGGCTTTATAGGAATTGTCCTTCTAGAATTCTTCTGTAAGGCTGCCTTTGTTAATGAAAGGGCACCAGGCCAAACCCTTGATCGGCTGAAAGGCATTCTAGAGCCTCTATGTCCTTGTATATCTCCATAATCTAGTTAGATGTCGAATTGGACCTGAGAGAGCTAGACTTCTAGTAAGGCCACATGTGTGTTAAGTTGAGGAGAGCTGTTAACCGGCAGTGGTATGAGCTCTTTCTCAGTCTTTCAAGCCTGGCTTTGGCAGTAAACATAAACAGGCGAGAAAGAAAGGCACCAAGATTTGTGCTTTGGTTCTTATTAGAACCCTTCGATCTCTATTGAGAAGGGATAACCGCGCAAATGCATTGGTTGCTCTGCTTTTGGACTTAATTGGGGCTCTCTAAGCTCACTGAATCTTGTGTAGGTTCTTTTGATGTTATGCAGCCGCAAATCTCTCTTTTGTACTATTTGCGTCTTGTCGATGCCTATTAATGCATCATCTTTGCTTCATTGGAAAAGGATAACTGCGGCAAAGGAACTACATATGATGATTGTGCTACATCTTAGGAAGAAATTTGAAATAGGGTGGAAGTCTGTAAGCAGTAGGATTAGCAGCAGCTTAGGGGTATATGGTTATTTGACTTCTGTTTTGTGGAGTCGAGTGGTCTTTGTTGGTTGACACTGTTCATGTGAAACATTTCCTACGTTTTGAAGAAACCTTTATTCGCTTCCACCTGCCACTCTTTTAGTTCCCAAATATACATAATCCAGAATCGTTAAAAAGGTTCCGTTTCTCCAACAAAGACAACACGGAAGGCCAACACCGTCTAATTACTAGTGGGTTTAATCCACCTTCCTTTTTCTTCCTACCGCCCTCTGTCTCTTTCACTCTCTGGGTTAACTTTCTTCTTCCTCTTTTCCCCTAAGGCCCATTTCTTTTGGAGCTATTGGTTTTCTTTTGTCAATCAGCACCTCCCAACTTTGAATTAATTGGCTTGAGGAGAACTTTTTTCCTTCATTCAAAGTCAAAACAAGCCCTTTTCAAATCAAGGAAGTAGAAAGGAAGATAGTACAAAAGGAAACTAGAGAATATTGTGAGAAAGAAGAAGGTAAGGATAGTGAAAGAGAAAATGGGAAAACACCTTCCTAGTATTCATGATGCAAATACTAGCTTAGATCCCGTTATTAGGAGTTCAATTTTCCTGGGGTTATTGTTGGATGTTGAAGTAATTGATGCTGAACTTAGGTAATATGTGGTACTCTTGATCCATAATTTGGATTCCATTTTGATTAAATTATTTGAAGTTTGGAAAAATGGTTGTACTGTGCAATATAACAGGGTCAAGAGCAGGATAATTCAAATTGATGGTCTGACCATCCTTGGTGCTCATTTTTCCTTTGTGGTGTATGCTTACCAAGTTGGTATATTTAGTAACTTTTCATTTATGCTTTTCCTTTTAGTCCAGTACTTATAAATAAAAATAATGTTATTCTTCGGTCGTTTTGATGAAATAGTAGTTTAATTATTAGAAGAAGTTAGGTACACTTTTTTTTTTTTTTTTTTTTTTTATCACAGTACTTTCTTTATTGATAAAGCTTATTGATAAAGCCTAGTATGATAGTACCTGCAATGTTGACACCTTTTGTATCTTCTTTTCATCCTGCAGGGCCATTATCAGTAGCTTCTTCTGATTGAAATAAAACCGAGAGTTGGGCATGATGGTGCTTCATAGAGCAAAGTTCTCTTAGCACATTATCTTATTCGAGTGACAATTTAGTAATTGTGCAAGCAGTTGCTAAGTGTATTGTACATATGCTCTATGAGTCTATGTCATCTGAATTGTTATTTATCTCTATAGAGAGACGTTGACTCTTTCCCTCTGTATTGTATATTTGGTGCTGTGATTGTGACCTGGGAACATACGACTTGTTTAGTTGCAGACTGATTTAAATAACTTTCACTTGGTAGATTTATACTAATGAAAATAATTTCCAACCCCTGTTCCCCTCCCCCAAAAAGTAAAAAACGATAGAAAATAGAAGAACTGTATTAAAGGGAACCAATACGAAGAGTTTGTGATTTCTTACTTTGGTTCACTGGGAAACCATCAATAAGACTTTATCTTCAGTGCCAATGGCCATGAACTGAGGGGTCGTTTGATAGCCGGGATAAGGATTATAATCCCGGGATAGAATTTGGGATTATCCTTATCCCATGTTTGGTTTGAGGTATTAGTTAATACTAGTATCAATTTTACACACAAAATGTGGGATTAGCTATCTCATATGGGAGGTGGGATTAACAATTCCGGGATTAACCATGAGCTTAACAATCCCGGGATAACTCCGTGGGCTACCAAACGACCCCATATCTTACTTCTAAAACAGTTTGGACATCCTTTTTCCTCCTTCTAGATGGAGTTTTAGTGGTGTGTTGGATTAGTAGAGTTCTTATCAATGAATCTACTGAATGGCAAGGAACAAAGGCTGGTGGTTGCTCAGTTCCCTTTCTTGTTTCCTCTCAACTGTATAAGCGCTAGCATTTTGCTTGGCTTTCTCAAAGTCTTTATTATTAAAGAGAAAATTTCAAATTATAGTGTAAAAATTATTTTTTATTCATTTAGGAGGTTCACATGACAAATTTTTATCTAGAATAATATGTTTTTACTTTTGATTTTTTAGGTTGTTCGGATATTGGGCGTAATTTGTGTATCATGATATCTTATGTACGACGTTGTTATTCATAGTTATGCTATAATTTATTTTAAATATTTCTCTACTTTATTTAATTTATAAAATTTATGATTTTAATGTATTTCTTTAATATATATCTATTTGACACTATCTTAAATTTTTTAAGAAATTCATCAATATTTAAGAGCTGTAGGCCTTATGTTCCGTGCCTCGAAGCTTACGCCTCGCCTCGTCGTAGATAAAACGCCTTGTCTTACGCATCCGTCTTTGAAAACGCTGATTTCAAGGTTGTTATTTACTAAAAAGAATTTGATATAATCTTCGGTTGCATTTATTCATTTGTCTGACAAATTCGGATTAGAATTGCATAAGATGCATTTGAGGGAGAAACACGCTCTCTTTAAAAAACAATTAAGTATTTCAAAACTTGACACTTCTTATTAACGGTAAAGATCTTATTCATCCACGACTTGTGCCGTTAGTTCATTTAATTACCGATGGTATCTACTCAATAAATTATCTTTAATTTAATTTAATTTAATTTTTTTTAAAAATGAAGAAATAATTAAATTACCTATGGTATCTACTCAATAAATTATCTTTTATTTAATTTAATTTAATTTTTTTTTTTTTTTAAAATGAGGAAATAATTGGAGGTGACATTGGTTGGGTGACTTGAGAGTTGTGGCTAAGGTAAGCCGATTAGATTCTTGACATAACATGAAAACTAGAGGCTCAAAATGCTTTCTGCAAATTTCCAAACGAACTTTCCCTCTTTCTTACTAAACATGGACATAGTGGCTCTGAACTCCACCCCAACTGCTCACACTGCAGCAGAAATTACACAAACAATTCACTAAAGAAAAAATGACACTTCTTCAAGCTCCATCTTCTCCTACTCTCACTTTTCATCATTGTACTTCACAACCAAAAGCAGGTTAGTCTAATGCATGCGACCAAATAATCTCAAGCTAGTTGGGGTCGACTGTATGATTGTTCTAAACGTTCAAGAATTAGTTATCTTTTCTGAACTCTTGTGTTTTTGTTATTTACAGGACTATATGTAGCTGAGAAGTCTTTTCTTCAGTCCACTTTCAGTGCAGGTTCTTGTTTTTCGTCTCAAAGACATGTGAAGACCTTGAACGTTTCATATACTTATTCTGGTTTGAGCTCATTTACAGCTAAAGCTGCTTCTAATGGAGGTAATTTTGATGCCTTCTTCTACTAGTAATACTTGTCCCTAATGTTAAGACATAGTAATACAGTTTAAGTAATTAGAGTATGCTCTCTCAAACTACTTAAGCTTTTAGATGAGGGAGTTTCACAATTCTATATGATATCAGAGTGAGACAGAATGAGTTCTAATCTCATCGCCACCCACAAGTGAGGGGCGTGTTGTTGAGATATACTAATACAATTATGTAACTAAAAGTGTGCTATCTCTAACAACTAACAACTTAAGCTTGTAGATGAGGTGGTTGCACACATCAATACTAGAATTGTATAGTGTTGTCTTTTTGTACTTACTCTTGCTGTTGTGTATGCTGGTATGTGCTACTCAGTTTTGTCAAGTTTTCTATGGATTTCTGTCTTAGTTGAATGTGTCCGAATGTTTGCTTAATCAACTCTTCAAGTAATAGCTAATCTTGATGTGTTATATCCATTAAACATTATGTTTACGCACTTTTTGAAAGACACATGCTTTAATTTATATAAGAAAATGCATTGGGAAAAAGATAGAAGATTTTGGCCACAACACCTTAGAATCTCAAATCGTGAATGTAGTGTCAAAATAAAAGTTGTTCCACTTCTTGGCTTCTGCAGTGCCAGGTCAAACAGCTGAGTCTGAAGTACTTAAAGCCCTATCCCAGATAATTGATCCTGATTTTGGGACTGACATAGTCTCCTGTGGATTTGTGAAGGACCTCCTAGTTGACGAAGACTTGGGAGAGGTCTTAAAAACAGTACATTTCTGACCTTCATAGCATATGCGTGAAATATTCTTCTAATCCAATCTTTTGGAATTTCAGGTGTCATTTCGGCTAGAGCTTACTACACCAGCATGTCCAATCAAGGACATGGTAAATGAAACACAATAACCACTATTTGGTCAAGATTTGATGTGTGTATCAAGTGGTACATAATTTAGTATTCTTCTTTTTCCTTTCCACTGCATATGGGCTTATCATATATTAGGGAACAAGAGATCAAGACATATTGTTTCCTTTTCATTACATATTGGTTTATCATGTGAGTGTTGCCTTGTGGATGATCTAAGTCTCCAGTATGGCTGAAAAAACTGATTTCAATTATCCGACAGTTTGAGCAGAAGGCTAATGAAGTGGTTGCTGCACTTCCTTGGGTTAAAAAGGTTAATGTGACAATGTCAGCTCAACCAGCAAAACCTATCTATGCTGGACAGCTTCCTGCCGGGCTGCAAACAATCTCCAATATAATTGCTGTTTCTAGTTGCAAGGTGAAGAATTCCACAATCTTTCAGCTCCCATGCTTTTTAACCCATTAAACATTTCTTGTAGTAAGTGCAGAAGGTCTATCCTACAACCCACCCCCACCCCACCCCACCCCCCGCGGCCAAGAGAAAGGTAAAATAAACGAGAGCAGAGGAAGAGACTAGCCTTCCTCTAAAAGCAAATATTTGAAGACTTGTCACTATACTGCAGCACTTAAATATGTTAGCTGGTGCTTTATTGCTTGAGCATGTCGCAATATTATTGCTTTTCATGATTCTGTGCCTCTCAAACCCTCAAGGACTTCTTGCTTTGATCTAGCTCGTCGGAAAATCATTCTGCTCTGGCCAGCTTAGCATATGCAATTTCTTTTGTCCTCTTTCCCTTATATTAATGTTACCTTTATGAACAACAGGGAGGGGTTGGTAAATCAACTGTAGCTGTCAACCTAGCTTACACTTTGGCTGATATGGGGGCTAGAGTTGGTATATTTGATGCAGATGTGTATGGTCCTAGCTTGCCTACAATGGTGTCCCCAGAAAACCGGCTACTTGAAATGGTAATTGTCATTTCAGACTGAACTACTTTTTTACTATTGCATATAACTACTGAGACGCTTTTGTAGAATCCAGAGAAAAGAACCATCATTCCAACTGAATACTTGGGCGTCAAGTTGGTATCTTTTGGATTTGCTGGGCAAGGGCGTGCAATTATGCGAGGTCCCATGGTCTCTGGGGTCATCAACCAACTGTTGACTACTACAGAATGGTATGATATGCTTTGCATCTGTCAAGAACCTTCAACCATTGCATTAAGAATATCACTGAAACTTCTACTCCAACGAAATTCTTCAAAATTCATTGATTTTCCTACTCCTGAGAAATTGATAAAGATGTTTTATGTCGAACTTTTCTCACTACATAACATGTTTCAACTTGGAATACAGTCCATTTGTAATTGTAACCTATAATCTATAAACAGCTTATTGGCTATTTGGAAGCAGATAGCTTTGAACTTGATAAAGGCCAGTATGGCAGTACAGTACCAATGTATCGTTGTAAGAGTAAAGCTAGTTTAAGTATAATCATAAAGTTTGGTTTGGTAAATCCCTGTGGATGGTCTCTTTGAGAATATATCTATTCTTTAATTTGTCAATCTTGAATTACTTTGATATCCTGAATGTTTCCAACTATGCAGGGGAGAGTTAGACTACCTTGTTATTGACATGCCCCCTGGAACTGGTGATATTCAGCTTACTTTATGCCAGGTTTGGTTAATAACCATAAAACGAATTATCTGTGCCATGTTGTCAGAGTTATTGGGAGAAGTGATCTTTTTCCTCTTCTAAGCATTTCATCTTAGAGTATCTTCTTTCTGATTCAACTGTCAGGTTGTTCCTTTGACTGCTGCAGTTATTGTTACTACACCTCAAAAGCTAGCATTTATAGATGTAGCTAAGGGGGTCCGCATGTTCTCAAAGCTTAAGGTCTGTTTCATTCGTGTTATCTGCATAGTCTTCCCTTCCACTGTGATTTGAATGTAAATTCTCTTAATTGAGCTGATAAGATGACTTGCTGCTTCTAATTTCACATCTTCACTTAAAAAAATTTCAGGTGCCTTGTGTTGCCGTAGTTGAGAACATGTGCCACTTCGATGCTGATGGAAAACGCTACTACCCTTTCGGCAGGGGTTCAGGGTCTCAGGTTTGACCTTGCTTTTGGGTCCTATTTATGTTACTCCTTTCCCAAAATTTAGCAAATTTAGTTTTCTCTTGTTTGAGCAATCAGTTTTATGGAAGCTTAATACAGTTTTAAGGTTATAAGATTAGATTATGCATCTTGAAACTCCTTGGAATCAGAAAAAGATTCCATTAGGGAGTTAAATCATTGTCTCGAATTTACGCTAATATTTCAGTGGAGTGAAGTTAACAACTCTTGAGTCAGTGATGGATTTGGATGTATTATAATATATTCTGTGCATGCTAAACAACCTAGATGTGGACAATCAAACACCGGTCTGAATTTTTATAAAATCATCTAATCCAAATCTGAAATGCAGAATCTTTAATGCCTGGAGATCATGTTTATTAGGAATTGTTAGAATTGAGACATGATCACTAAACATTCAATTTATCTTTGAAGGGTATGTAAATTATACATCTCATCTGTATCTCTGCAGGTTGTCCAGCAGTTTGGAATTCCCAATCTATTTGATCTCCCAATTAAACCAGCTGTAAGTTGCATCATTTACAACTCCGAACTGACTCAAGTGTTTGTTCACATTTAGCACCTACTTTCACTCTAAATATTGTTTCAATTTTGAGCTACTGAAGTTTCTCTAGTTTTTTGTTCTGTCAATGAGTCAGAACTAATATTGCCGATCCTACATTATCATTTTCCTTAATTATGTGAATTTCATCTATCATAGATCAACTTCATCAATCTTAAGCTTACTCTTCTGAATTATGACCAATTGTTCTTCATATCCTTCTTTCGCCTGGCTAGTGGAGATAACCATTCCAAACAAATTTGACCATGAATTGATACTTCTTCACACTGAGCTTTAATATATGATTGTAAATTGTCATCTGGGGAATTTCTGAACAACAGCGCTGACTTTGTTTTAAAATGTAAAGTTATCTGCTTCTGGAGATAGTGGAATGCCTGAAGTGGTGGCTGATCCTCAAGGTGAAGTTGCCAGAACGTTCCAAGAGTTAGGTGTGTGTGTAGTACAACAGTGTGCCAAGATTCGTCAGCAAGGTACGTTTTATTTATTTGTTTGTGTTTTTCTTTTTCAAATCTTATTGAAGTCAAATGCAATGGGAGGAAAAAGAAGATTTCAGTTCAATTCAAGAATTCTTGTCAAGTACTGGAGTTATACGAGGCTAAGTCCCAAATTAGTTGGGGTCAACTATATAAATCCTCCGTGTCCATTCTATTCTATTTAGGTTTTATTTCATTTCAATACAAACAAATTTGTTTTTGAAAGCAATCTAAGCATTGTCCAAGCCGATAAATTGTCTAGGTTAGAGTGAGATTCCCAGTATTTCTTATTCAACTTATTAGAGTATACTGTGGAAAGTTTGAACTATATATGCTGACAACAGAGTCATTTATCTTCTTTGGTAACAGTATCAACTGCAGTGAGTTATGATAAATCTTTCAAGGCAATCAAGGTCAAAGTACCTGATTCAGATGAAGAGTTTTATTTGCACCCTGCAACCGTAAGAAGAAATGATCGGTCTGCCCAAAGTGTGGTATGCCGTCAAGTATTTTAAGTTACTTTTTTGAGCTTGACAAGATGCGTGCTATCATTATTAGCTAAGACATTTAGCAATCTCAATTGCCATTTTCTAGTAATTGTTTATCAAAAGTCAATCATAAGTACAAGCACAATTACCGTCTCCGATGCTCTTGAATGCCACTGCTGTGAAACATCAGCCAGTGACATCTCTTCTTCATCATTAACTTTTTAAGTTCCTAATGCATAAGTTGATTTTAGAGAACCAATTATAGCTAGCCAAGACAAGCATTATAGAAAAAGTAAATATATTTAGCAATAATCCTAAAGTGGAATGTGAAAAAAGTAAATTCACAAATATCAATCCAATGTCATGTTTTACTTAGTTCCTGCTTGAAGAGATTTTCGGCTCTAGCAAGTTCTACCATAATGAGTAGGGACCATTATGCTCTATGGATGCTTAGCTCCATGAAGAATTAATCCAACTTGATGACGCTCAGTAGAGTTCATGATTTAATTTCTTCTTGTCTACTTTGTTCAGGATGAATGGACGGGTGAGCAGAAATTACAATATTCTGATATTCCAGAGGATATTGAACCTGAAGAGATTCGGCCTTTGGGAAATTATGCTGTGGAAATAACCTGGCCTGACGGATTTAACCAGGTCTTTTGACACACCTATTTTCACCACATGATCTGACTAATGAAATACTTCTTGTTTAGTTGAACTGTATTAATATTCTGAAGCTAAGTTTTTTGATTTATATTTCTGTTCCAGATTGCTCCTTATGACCAGTTACAAATGATGGAACGCTTGATTGAAGTTCCTCAACTTACTGCTGCATAGGTAATGACCTCAAATTTTATCTAAATTGCTTCAATCTGTTGTTACTTAGTCTATTTAGTCACAACATCTTCACAATCTAAACTTTCATGCTTTGTTTCTAGGGATAAAATAGAAGTCCAAAATCAGATACACATACAGTTTGCAAGATCCTTACTCCTCTACCTACTAAAGTCACAAAGAAAGTTAACAGCTATCTGGAGCTACAAGGACCTCAGTGATGTTTCCGTTTGACTTTTGTAGATAATAATCTTCACTAGCATTTAATTTGTTCATAATATTATTTTTGTAGCAATCTATGCTTCAATATTGTTGTACAACACACTCCATATGTCGACAATGAAGAGATACGAAGAAAGATAAAATGAATTGGAGGTAAATAACGATTGTGTCAGGGTGAGAGTCATTTTTGTTTACATGAAAAAGAAAAAAAGGAAATCAAAACTAAGTAGACAAGTCAAGAAAAACAAGAATTAACCACAAAATTTTATAAAATAAGGAAATAGCTTTAGTCAAAATGGTGGGCTAGTTATTTGAAGATTGACATTCTAGAATAACTACATGTTCGTAATAATAAGGCTTCATCTAGAAGTATTAGATAGGTTGGTGAGAAATTTCAGTAAGCCTAAGAAGGATAATTAGGCAACAACTCACTATAAAAATTTAGTGAATACAACGAATTATGTCATGAAAAAAAGAAGTTGTATTTGGTCATCACTTATATAGTCATTCACCAAACTGTTGAATCGCCTGCCACACAGGCAAACATACACAAGTAGAATTAAAATAAATTTTTTGACTTCTTTTCCTTATTTTCCAATAAAGTGATTGTGATTTAAGCATGTGTTTTAAGACATAACTCTCGTTAAAACTTTAGAATACTAAAACAAAAATGTTTTATTTATTTGTCTATTTGCACGTTTAGTCAGATTCCATCAAACATGTGAAGACTTTTGTTGATGATTGATATAGTAATAGAAGTCGAATTGTGAACCTCCACGTAATTGATAAATATTAAACAACATAAACTTTTTCTCTAAAGAAATAAGCACGAAATTTATACGCCGTATATTCAATTCTTTTCCATGTCAATAAGGATAAGATGGAAGAAGACCGATGTGATGCTTGTTTAATATTGGCTGGGACTGGTCCTGCAAATTAACCTATTTAGTCACCACTTGCACATATTTTATTGTAAGAATTAAAATACCTAGGGCTTCTAATACAACATTAATTAATAAGTAGTGTCTAAAAAATCCCTTCTAGATAATCGGGTAATATTGAGGAATAAATTTGTGAAACTTGCCTATATTTTCTTGCCAAGATAAAAATAAACTAGGTAGACATATACGTGTTGCTAGTCTATTTATTATGAAAGCAAAGGCTTATTAATAATGCGTTACCAAGACTAATTATTAAGTAATTAGGAGTACTAGTTAATTCAATGTGAATGTCTTTTGAAAAAGTATATTTCTTGGAGAAATTAAAAACAGAAGAGCTGATAATAAAGTTAGAAACATAACTACAATATAATCAATTGATATAGTGGTAAATGGAAACTTTTGCTAGGTCAAAAAATTACAGAAAACAGTAATGTTTTTCACTTATTGGCATGCTATAATATATAGGAGTATATAAAAATAAAAAGCTCTTGGATGGGGGACCAAGGTGGCTAAAACTATAGCCTTATATATATAGGAGTATATAACTACCAAAAATATTTGTATTTGTCTTACTTCTTCAAAAAGAGCCGCCTATTCACCAATTCATTATGAGCCTCCTTTCATTAATCCTTCCATCATCGGATTCTTGCCGGAAATCTGGGTTCCGGCAACGGTCTATGACCATGGTTAAGCAACACAAAACAAGGTTCTACATCCTCAAACGTTGCATCATCATGCTTTTGTGTTGGCAAAGTCATTCTGTTGCTGATTGATCACATAATTATGCATCCTTTCTTCTGAATATTTTGTGGAAAAAGAAACGTCTAAGATGTTCTATTTTTGTACCTTTCAAATGGTAAAGCTTTGTTCAGCTGGTAAAAGTTTGGAAATATTAAAAATGAAAGCGTTGATGAATTTCAAGAACTCCAATGGCCAGAGAATATACCAAGATTTCAGATATTTGGACTTTGGAGGATGATAGAATCAATAGGCCATTGTACAAATAGAGGCAGGATTTAAACTTGATAGTTCAATATTTAAGATTCTTAGCATTGAGTTGTGGTACACTTAAAAAACTACGGAATAGTAAAAGAGTAGTTTTAGGTATGTTGTTGTAGTAGTAGTAAAAGAATAGTTTTGCAAAAGAAGATGATCTGTTTCCTTTTTCTTCTGTAATTTTATATTTGTCTGATTTGTCAATGTTTATGATGTTTTAGGAAAATTCCAGCATTAATAAGTAGTGTATTCTACTTTTCTGCATACCTACCAATACTTGGATAGACATCTTTCATGGTACAATATTAGTTTTTGGAATATGGTTCTCTAATTCTGAGCACACGAGACTCCAGGGGCTTTTAGCTAGGTAGTCCTTTTTTAGCATCCAAACATTACCTAAAAATTCTTTTCAGTAAATAGATAAGAGGAAGGTTAGGAAAAGAAGGAAAAAGGAATATGAAAGAGATATTTGCAAGCTTGTTTTTCTTTACTTTACGTGTTGCTTCGTCTCTAAAACTAAATTAAACCAACATAACCAGTAATAATTCACCAAGGTGGGGTATGTGTTGCATCCTCTCTATTGTCATCAATTTCATTCTTGTTTATGAGAATGTAGAATAGGAAGAAGAACTTTCCAATTATTCCACTGATTCATTTTTTCAGTTTAGACACAAGTGAACTGCCTTCCATTTGCATGATCAGTTTAACAACTTGAAGTATGCAATGGATTCTCAGATTTACTTGAATCTTTTTGAACTTTTCTAAGATATGTTATTGCTACAATTAATAGAACATAAACAAACAGAAACAAAAATATTCTCTGTTAGTGGTGGGTAGCAAGTCAGGCATAAGCCTCAACTGTGGCATGTGCTCCATATATCTTTGGAAACCTCTAAGAATCAACAAGCGGGGATAGCTCAGTTGGGAGAGCGTCAGACTGAAGATCTGAAGGTCGCGTGTTCGATCCACGCTCACCGCATTACATTTAATTTTTGTTAGTTTTTTCTGGTCATTTGACTCCTGCACTTGGTTTGGAAACAATCAGGCTCTAATCTGGAAACAATCAATTCTCCGATAGTTGAAATTGAAATAAATATGGTTTTGTCCATATAACGAAATGCTTTTAGACTTTAATCATCAACATCACAAGTTTTAATGGTGCTTGTGGTGTGTGTTAAAAAAATTTATTTCAAATTTCACATCCAATCAATATTTTCATAATGAATTATTTATCATTTATAAATCTTTCTAAATTCCATAAAAGAAAGTAACTCAAATATGAGAAATGAAAAGACTTTAAAGTCAGTACACTCCACACTTCTTCCGTATGATCTAGATACACCCAAGTCATTTAAATTAAATCAAGTTAATTTATCCTTAGTTCATCTTATAAAAATAGTTTATTCAAAAGTATGAGGAGTGAAGATACATTAGAGAGCCTAAAGGTTTCAGGTTGACCAGGACGAAAACAGAGTATCTGTAATGCAAGTTCAGTAATGCTTCTCCTAAGTGAAAGGTGGAAGTGACGCTTAATACACAAGTCATCCCAAAGAAAGGAGGCTTCATGTATCTTGGCTCAATCCTCCAAGTTAATAGAGAAAGTGACGACGATGTCGTACATCATATATATAGGGGCAGGGTGGATGATGGAAGCTCGCTTGCAGCGTCCTTTGCGATAAAAAAATGTCACCTATACTTAATGTAAGTTTTATACAGTGGTTGCTAGACCAACTTGAAGCAGAACGTTGTCCAGTCAAGAACACACACATTTAGAATATGAGTATAGCAAAAATGAGATGGATGTGTGGGCATACTAGGATTGATAAGATTAGGAACGAGGTCATATGTGAGAAAGTGGGAGTGACCTCAGTCGTAGACAAGATTCGATAAGCGAGGTTTTGATGGTTCGAACATGTGAAGATGAGGTGAGCAGATGCTCCAGTGAAGAGGTTCAAGGGGTCGACAATGCTGGGTCTATGGAGAAGTAGAGGTAGACCGAATAAGAATTTGGGCGAGATGATTAAACGTGACGTGGCTCACCTCCAGATTACCAAGGACATGACCTAGATAGGAAAACGTGAAGGTCGAGAATTAAGATAGAAGGTTACATAGTAGTCGAGTGAAGTTTGTCATATTATTCGTAGATATACTATTTCTATCTTATTCATCGACTTTATTACTATTGATGTTTTGTGTTTACCTCGGTTATCTTTAGTTTTTATTTCAATATTTTTTATTTTCCATGGTATTTGCATCTTGTTTTCTCTTTTCAAACATGTTAAAAATGTTACTTCTTTAGCCGAGGGTCTATCGAAAAATGACCTCTCCAGCTTGGCGGGGAAGGTCTGCATGCATCTCACTATCCCTAGACTCCACTTGTGGGATACACTAGGTATGATGTTATTGTTGGTAATTTCTCTTTTACCATATATCACACTCATCTTGCACCAGATGTATGCACCAAATGAGTAGATGAATACCATGTATTTGCAAATACACTATATTTAATCTTGATTAATTACATACATATTTTTACTTTATTCCATTACTTAATCATGATTTATTGGTATGATTTAGTACAAACATTCGATATGGATAAATTTTTTACTGAGGTAGATTATGCACTTATAGTTTTTTTTTTTTTTTGCCAATTACATTTACTAATTAAAAAATAGATGAGATATGTTAATTTTTATTTTTTAATCATATATTTTGAAGGTAAAATCCAGCCATTATAGATTGAAACACATCAAAAAGTCATATAAAAGAGTAGACCATTCATTGTCAAGAAAAGTAAATACTAACAAAAGAACGTTATCCGTTCATATATATAGGTGGTGAATTAGAAGGGTATGACGTAGATCTAAAATCACATATAATTGAGTTGTCTTAAAATCAATGCAGACTTAGCTAAAGGTATGCAGTAAAAAGAAATCTATGTATGATATCTATTAGTTGCATGATGACATGAATTGTGCTTAATTTGGAGAACATGATCAAATAATCAATTCAACTTGTTTGGGGTTCAAGCATAGTTGTTGTATTGATTAAAAAATTTTCAATCTTTTAATATTGACTTAAAAGCTAAATAAAGTATATTTCGTAGATAATGTATTGGAGTAGTAAGTTTTCAAAAAAAAAAAAAAAAAATCCCTAGATGTTGATCAGGCGTAGCCGTTACACCAGATAAATATCCAATTCAAATTTAAAAAGTATGCATTTATAATTGCGCCCTCTCTATTTCAAATATTCTTAACGACCATTTCCCCATCTCCCCTTCTAACACCAGGAATCCTTTTAAAACTACTCCAATCAATGAACTCAACAACCCGAATCATCGGTGACCATCGTACCCCCCCCTCCTTAAACTAATATGCATTGTCCCAGCTCTTTCCATTTCTGATTCATTATAGCCCACAATAATTTCTATATTCAGCTTTCAAATTCCTTAAACTCCACTTACACTTCACTTTCTGAAAGTGACACTGACCTTACACTAACTAATAAACTTCAGCTTGGTTAATTCGTTCACGTTGACCGTTTCACTTTTGATTCTCTACCTGTTCCACGTGCTTTTTAATCTTCGTCCTATCGCTGGTCGCCACGCCTTTATTGGGTCCCCTGAATCGTTAATAGTCCAGGTTTCTGACTCCGGGTTTATTATTCAACATGTTTCTGATTCGGATCCTATCACAGCCTTCTTGTCGAAAAATGGTAGAGTGGATTCAGGTGGTAAGGTTAGAGAAGTTCTTGCGGAGAAAGAAAATGTTAACGAAATAAATAAGGATAATTTAGTAAAATGTCGGTAGAGTAAGAGGTTTTCGTCTCCAGGGATGGTGAAGCAAAGATCAGTGTCAATAGGAAAGAAGAATGTGATTGAAAGAGACCCATCACCTGCAGGGAAAGCGAAAAGATCAGCATCACCAGTACCATCAAAATGTGTGGTACCGAGTTTAGTAGCTGCAAAAAGAGGAGAATAGAAAGACAGCTAAAGAACCAGCTATTGTAGTTCCATCAAGGTATAGGCAACCATCACCTACTGCTGGGAGAAGGCAGGGAAGTCCAACGGTGGCAAGACGAATGTCTTAATCGCCTGGAAGAAGGTTGTCGTCTAGTGGTGGTGGTCTTAAGGTGGATTCTTCTGGAAAGAAGAAAATGGATGCTATTGCTGCTGGAATTTCTAAAGTTTCTGAGGCGATTATCGGGGATGCTAACTTGGACCTTGGAGCCCCATTTGCAGTTTTCCCATACCAAACGAATGTTGGCTTGTGTTATCAGGCTCGGAGTGTATCCCACTGGGATGTTTCTGTTTCTTCTGATATCATCCTCGGTTTGGACTTGCTTTATTAAGTCATTCGAGAGGTCAAGCTTCGAGGGAATGACGTCCTCGGGTGTAAGTTCTCTCAAGGGAGATTTCTCTCTCTTGGGGTTTGGAGTTTCTGACTCAACACCACCAACCACCGTGGTGGCATTTTCCTTTTCGCCGCCCACCTCTTCAATGTTCCCGCGGTTGGTGGTGGCTTTCGTCACCTTGGGATTAAATTGCTGGGGTGCGATGTTGCTTCCGTGTTGTCATCCAACAACGGAAATATATTTAGGGTTACCAAAACATTTACCAATTCGCTGTCAACAATCATGGTGGCGACATCAGGAGTCCTCTCTTCAAAAGGACCTGAAGAGTTATGCACAGATGAAGGTAGCATACATTTTTTATGGATGATTGGTGGTGTTTCAAAATAAGTAGAAAGGATTAAAGGAGAAATTTTGCTATGGAAGATCACTGTTGATAGGAAAGTTGAAAGTGGTAAGAAAGGAAAGCAAGTGGAACTATTTATAGGGAAAGAAATCATAGCGAAAAGTAGCGCCCAATCAACGGAGGCCATGTGTGATGGATGGGAATATTGAGTGACAACCGCCGTTTTTGAAAGTCATGGCGCATGAATAGCCACGCCGATCTCTCGCCGAATTTATTCCACCTCTGATGCAAGCGAAACCGGAGTTGAAGCCTTGCAATCGGAGACAACGGGACAAGACGCGGAAACGATAAGAATAAGAGGCGGAAGCAAATAATTAACCAAGATAACAAGAAATCGGGAAAGGGGAAGAACATAAATAGAAGAAAGAATGGATAATCCGAATCAAAACATGATTGATTATCCAAGAGAGAAAAGGAAGCTTGAACCTAACAAGGATTCATACTAGGATGAAATCCATTTCAGTTCCAAGCCTAAGAAGACATATACGAAGCCTCGGGCTTCAACAAGAATGGCTCGACCAATTCTATCTCTATTCTCTCAATTCAATATCAACTAAAAACCGTCTCTAATGAGCTATGCTAGGAGTTTATATAGACAACAATAAAATGGGCAAAATAGTAAAATGGTTACAGGTGACCAATGAGATAAAGCCACGCAGGGCTGAAGCGGTTTTATGTGTTCGGCAGCTCAGCTCGAACACATTGGATTCGGACGCTTGTTTGCCTCGGTCACATTTTGAATCGAACACTCTCCTGCCTCGGGCCCTTCGATCGATTCTTTGTCCGGAGTCGTTCTTTCTTGGTTCGGTTGCTTTCATCTTCGGGCTCACACTTGATCATTGAGCTTTCATAAGTTGCGCTCGATCTCACTGTTTTCGAAGTCAGTGTCAGCAACGGTCACATGTTGTCTGCTCGGTGATTTCCTTCGTTGTCGCTCAGCAAAGAGTCTTTGACATATCCATTCCGGACACACTTTGATCGTGGGCGTCATGTGACTCCTCGGTGGACTAGCTTGATGAATCGAACAGGTGAGCCTGGTTCGTATTGCATCATCCTCCCTTTCTTGAAAGGATTTCGTCCTCGAAATCAATCCGACAAGACCTGCAAACAAGGTAGAGACAAACAAAGCTTCCTACTTCGAAAGTAGGTTATTGTTTAAAAGTATGAACACACTCTTGTGATAGAGCCAAGCATCAATGATAATCCAGAAAATTATGTCTCCGAAGGAAACAACAATTTCTTGGCTCAAATAGGAACTGTACCGAACACATGAGTACACGAAGAGATCAATAGAACACTTAATATGCAAGATGCAGCGATCGAAGGCCCTATTACTTCTAAACCCATGGTCATCATACCGAGCCCTCAGTTTACTTTCATCACTATGGGGCTTATGGACTTCAGTATGTATAATACTCGAGGTGTGATCAACATGTGGAATGGAGTAAGTTAGATGATTGACTCGACAACTGACATCGAATACTCCACTCTCCTTTTTAAAAGCAATCTTACTCATACCAAGAGACAACTCTTCACCTCCAAAATTACCTCCAAGAAAATCCTTCTCATTAGGCAAGCTTCCGAAGAAGGTCTCAAATAATGGATTGTCTACGGGGTTAAGCTTTTCAAACCGAGGTGGTTCATATTCTCCTCGGGTCGGATGCACATCACCATTTCCTTTGAACAAAGGATTAGTGAAAACAAGTTCACTACCCATCAAAGGTGCATCCAAACCAAGGTCATCATTCACACTTGAGGAGTCATCGAATATAATCCGATCCAACTCATCCACTAAGGACTCCTCAAGGGTATCATCATCCTCACTACAACACATAGATCTACCATAGGCAATAATATCAACAAGGGTATGATCAAACAACTCATTATTCCCCTTATCAAAGATTGGTGGTGTGTCATAACAAGGGTCACAAACAAGGTCAATTACAACTTCATCACTAAAGAGAGGTTCGGTGAAGATCGAGCTCACATCATGATGTGGCTTATCAATCCTCTCAACTAGTGGTTCACATTCACTCACAAGTTGACCATTCGAATCTACACTAGTTGCAAACACATTGTAATCATACAAATCATCAACTAGCATAGAGTTTTCAAAAGCAATTTCACAAGACAAGAAAGTATCAGGCTCACGGGGAGGAAATCGAACACTTACATCGGAGTGGCCTTCGGTCTCTCTCACCGTCTCCGAAGTGTCATAAGTAGTTCCTTCACTGTGGAGCTCACATGAATGATTTTCTTCACCTTGTCTATCTACTTCGGGACATGGTTGAGGCTCATTCGATTTGCCTCCAAGAGTACCTACACAAGAATTCAAACAAGTAGAAGAAAAAGATAAAGGGTTAAGGTTAGAATTAGGGGTGTCCTCACTCTCAATGATTCTTTTTCCCTATTTCTTTTCCCTCATTTTCTTTTCAAGGTCAGTTGTGGGTTCGGGTGGCGACAACTCACTCTCATCACTCAACACAACCTCTCATTTTTTCCACTCAAGAGTTGTCACCGGTCACTCCCTTACTCCTCTCGATCTTTTGTCTCTTATATTCGGGTGAGTTGGGTCGATGCCCAATAATACCCATAGCTGGAGTAGGTGGACTTTTAAAATCAACCCGGAGTCTAGGACTCGAAGACTCATCAACCGAGGTCTCCTCTTTTGTTGTCGGTGAACCACTTGGCTTCGAAACTTGTGGCTTCGGGTTCACAGTATTGACTTCGGTCGACTCTTTTCTTGCACTTGTCCCACGGTTCCTTGTGTTCGTAGGACTCCTCGATGGCACTCTTTCGATCCTGGATTGGAGTTCTCGCTCTTTTCTCATCTGTAAAACTGAAGCATATGCACTATTGGACATCTTTCCCTTCAACCCGTGAGGCGTAAACTCATAAGCCATTTGCAACTCTCCGTTGTACACAAGGTATACATCCCTCTCATCAATATATAGCAACTGTTTGTTGTGCAACCATGGATCTCCTAGCCAAATATCAAAATCGGGCATGGAATACATGCCACACCAAACATATTCTCTATAACCCCTATGAGATATGAGCACTCGAGCCTCATATGAAACCCTTACTCCCTTATATGCATAAAGATGTTTCAATTTATAGCAGGGTATTTTTAGGGTCCGTACCAAAGAAGCGCTAATGCAATTGACGTCGGTATCTCCAATCTTGAGCAAATTTCCTCCATAACCATTCACCTCAACAACGAACCTACTTTTACCCAAGTTTCCTATAGGAAAATCCAAGTAAGAACTTGAGTGTCCCAAACCATCAAGACCAACAACTTGGGTTCTCTTTATTCCTCCACTAGTGGCAACACTACTAGGATAATTCCCACTTCCTTTCACTTTTCCAACATTAGAAGTATTGTTGAAAGTCGAGGAAGGAGTTTTAGCATGGAACCCGTAAGAGCTACTCCTCGAAGAAGGAGTTCGGTAGAAACCTCCTCTACACCCCTCGGGTCAACAACCACCAGTGCTCCTCGAGCCACCATTCACATAGGAATTGGAAGCATTGAATCGTGTGTCACGACTCAAAGTTGCAAGTCTTCCTCCTCCCATGGAACAACCTCCACCACCTCCTCCCATCTCGATGGAAGGAGTTCTACTACTCCCTTATGCTCCATACGAGACACCGAAGGAAGATGACATCAAATAGTTCACTCGATAAACTCCATCGTCGACTTCCCCGATGTCACATTCATCGTATTCAAGATAATCACAATGAGAGTAAGTAGCATCTTCATACCTTGAAGCGTCACTACCTTCGTATTCTTGATCCGAAGTATAAGAATCTTCTCGTTCATCTCCACAGGCTTCGTAGTCTTCTTCGTCTTTGTATTCACCATAGTGACTTGCTTCGTCCTCGTAAGAGCAACAGTCCTCGGTGTCGTTATAGCAATCATCACCATCGTAGGAACCATAGTCTCCAACATCTCCACACGAATCATACCCTCCATTATCTTCATCATCTGAAGACATAGCTGCAACAGATAAAGTAAAGGACCTCACAAGTTCACTCCCTCACGTATATCACTCGAGTAATGTTAACTCAATTTTCTTTCCACTCGTGTATACACTCAAGGTCTTTGGCTTTTGTAACCTCACTCTATTGTTCTCACCACTCTAGCCTTTTTCCATTCAAGATGGCCTTGCCTTCTTGTTAGGAAACCGAAGTGATAAGTCAAAACTAGTACTTTCCAAGTCTAGGTTCGGAAGGAATTTATATGACTCGATGGAACGGTAGCTATTTAACTGCGCACGGGGAGTCAAAGAATTATCTACGAAATTGGACTTCGGCCACCCCACACAAGAGTTCCTATAAGCTCATATTCGATAGTACGACCTCGAGTAGGAAGAATTACTCCAGAGATCCACTATCGAGAATATTCGGACACAAGAAAAGTGAAAACCTAAGAGAATCTACCTCCTCATCGGTTCCGCTTCGGAATTTTCCGAACACATGACCTCGGTACAAGTGTTTCCTACTAGGTACAGGTAATGTTTAACCTTATCCGCTTTCCTTTTTCTAGCCGACAACCTTTTCACCTGGGGTTCGGATTTTAATAGTTTACCCCTTTCTTCTCCAATGGAATAGTGAACCTTTACTCCAGTGTACGGATAACTTCAAGATTCGTTCACAGTCCACTAACAATAGATTAGGCTCAAGATTTGGGTCGTCTCCGGTTTTACAACGTCGGAGAACACTTCAGTTCCAAGCAGAGCTAAGAATACAGCTCGGCGTCGTCCGTACACTGTTATCAATTTAACAAGGTTCCGGCGTATGGACGGTGGCTAACAGTGGAACTTCGATTTTCAAACACTAAAATCGACCTAAATACCTCAACAACCATCATTTTTCATCGATAAACACCAAAACACAATTGGGGTTCGAATTCAACTACACCACGTCAAGAACACAGTCCAAAACGAAAGAAAAACCCTAGTTACAAATGATGTACGTCAGGTACTCAATCGATTCCTTAGACTGTGGTGAATCCAAATATGTGATTGAATAGAAAATAAAGATAAGATGAACAAGGAACATGGATTCGTAGGGACGAAATCCAAGCCTTGCTCTGATACCAACCTGATGCAAGCAAAACCGGAGTTGAAGCCTTGCAATCGGAGACGATGGGACAAGACGCGGAAACGATAAGAATAAGAGGCAGAAGCAAATAATTAACCAAGATAACAAGAAATCGGGGAAGGGGGAGAACAGAAATAGAAGAAAGAATGGATAATCCGAATCAAAACATTATTGATTATCCAAGGGAGAAAAGGAAATTTGAACCTAACAAGGATTCATACTAGGGATGAAATCCATTTCGGTTCCAAGCCTAAGAAGGCATATACGAAGCCTCGGGCTTCAACAAGAACTGCTCGGCCAATTCTATCTCTATTCTCTCAATTCAATATCAACTAGAAACTGTCTCTAATGAGCTATGCTATGAGTTTATATAGACAACAATAAAGGGGCAAAATAGTAAAATGGTCACAGGTGACCAATGAGATAAAGCCACGCAGACTTGAAGCGGTTTTATGTATTCGGCAACTCAGCTCGAATACATTGGATTCGGACACTTGTTTGCCTCGGTCAGATTTAGAATCGAACGCTCTCCTGCATCGGTCTCATTTGTAGCCCTTCGATTGGTTCTTTGTCCGGGGTCGTTCTTTCTTGGTTTGGTTGCTTTCATCTTCGGGCTCACACTTGATCGTTGAGCTTTCATAAGTTGCGCTCGATCTCACTGTTTCCAAAGTCAGTGTCAGCAACGGTCACATGTTGTCTGCTTGGTGATTTGCTTCGTTGTCGCTCAACAAAGAGTCTTCGACAAATCCATTCCGGACACGTTTTGATCGTAGGCGTCATGTGACTCCTCGGTGGACTAGCTTGATGAATTGAACAGGTGAGCCTGGTTCGTATTGCATCAACCCCTCAGATAATCCTGACTATTATCCGAGAGGTGGGGGTGGGGGGACTATCTTCATTGGGTGAAAATTTACCGAGGTCTTGATGACAGGGCTCGATGCATTGTTTGATTGAATCTTTTAAAAACGGTCTCTCGAAGTCGCTCGCTCATCTCCTCGGAATAGATTTTGGCCAAAAGTTATCCTACGAGGCGATTAGAAGACAACTATCACGAGGCGTGTAACTCACCCCTCGGTGAAGAATCACTCTTTGTTGAACGAGCCCTCGCCTTTGTAACCGTTGAACGTTGCCCACATATTAAATGGAGAGATCATGGTTAAACAACGACTGAACGTGGAGTAATGGCCATTAAGCGCAGTAATTGCTATTCTCATTCTTCTAGACTATAAATAGTCATGAAAATATTATGTAAGGGCATCCTGAAATATACCAAATACACTTATTCTTTGTCTCCAATCTTTTGTCTGATTTTCTTTAAAGAATTTCTTGTCTTATTTTGGTTTTGATACAAAAAATTGCTAGTTAATTCAAAAATAAAATTCGATTTATTGTTTTAATCAGATTTAGGCCTAACACGTTTAAGGGTGCAATATCTCTTAATATGTTCAGTCTGATTCCCTTTCTTAATCAAACAGGTGAAGACTTTCGTTTGATAATTGATATGAAAAGTTGAATCGAGAACCTCCACATGATCTGATAATTATAATATAGATAAATGATGAAGAACTTTTCTCTAAATAAATTAAAAAGCACGAAAATTACACACCCTATATTCAATTTTTTCCTTGTCAATGAGGATAAGATGGAGTATAAGCCGATGTGATGCTTTTTTTTTTTTTTAATTGGTAAGTGATTGCGATTTAAGCATTTGTTTTAAGAAGAAATCTCATTTAGAAGTTTAAAAAAAGTAAAAATAATTATTTATTTATTTATTTATATTAGTGTGCGATATCTCTCAGCATGTTCAGTCTGATTCTATCAAATATATGAAGACTTTTATTAATGATTGATAGTAAAAGTTGAATCGAGATCCTCCACGTGATTGATAAATAAAGATAAATGAACTTTTCTTCTATATAAACAAATTAAAAGAAGCACGAAATTTATATGCCGTATATTCAATTCTTTCCATGTCAATTAGGATAAGATGGAGTATAGGCCAATTTAACAACACTATCATTCAGGCTTCAGCTAGAAAAGGAAATCGCTCGGAAGCTTTGTAGAATTATTATGAAATTATACCACTTAAATATCTAGACAAATAGAAGCAAATCGACGAGTAATAGTGACACGAAATTCACATAGTTGTAGAAAAATATGAGTACGTATTTTTCAAATCAATTGGAGCAAAGAAAGAAATTTAATAGCCAAGATAGGAAAGCATGCATAAAATGTCTAGTAAAAGAAGAAAAAAGGAAGAATAAACTAGCTCGAAATATGGATGTTGCTAGTCTATTTATAATGAAAGCCTTACAAAGGTTTATAATTTTCTGTTTAATAAATGATGCCACATTATTTACCTGAGACTGCTTATTAAGTAATCAATAGTTTATCCTATGTGAATATCATTGTTGGAAAAGAATATTTCTTAGAGAAAAAGTAGAAGAGGTGATAAACTTTGAAAGTAACTACGATATAATCGTATATTTGGCGTTCCATAACTACTCTTTAGTGCTGTATATGAATTATATTCCGTGTTTGCTATGTATTCAATGAATAACTATAGTTTTAATATGCAAAAAGGTATTTGAAGAATAGTCACTTTGGACTTAAATATATATAAATGCTGGATTTCAAAAAGAAAAAAGTTCAGTTTTTAAGCTGAAGTTCTTATTTTTATATATGCTCTAGTTCAAACCTCAGAATAACATGTTGAGATTTGTATTTATCAATACTGGCTTTCAAGAAAAAAAAACTGAATTTTAAGCTAAAGTTCTTATTTTATGCTGGAGTTCAAACCTCATTTTAAAATGTTAGAGATTTGAAGCTATAAATATTGAATTACAATAAACAAAAACGTAAGTTTGAGCTAAAATTTGTGTGTTTTATACTAAATTTCAAAAAAAAAAAGACTTAAGTTTAAACTTTTAAACATACTTGTTTTCGTGCAAAAATAATTGAACATGGAACATGACTTGTTAGAGGCGCTAAATAAATATCAATTGGTCAAAATTTCCCATTATAATCAATGAACATAGTAGTAAGTGGTAACTTTTGATAGGTCAAAAAAGTCTGAATTTAAAGTCAGATATTAAGAGAGGAATTAAAAAAAAAAATGTTTTACTTAGGCAACCTTTAAAAGAAATAATAAAAATAAAAAAAACTCTTTGATTAGAGTATGGGATAAAGGTGGCTAAATCCATAGCCTATATAACTACCAAAATATTTGTACTTGTCTTACTTCTTCAAAAAGAGCCACCAATCACCAACGCACCAATTCATCATGAGCCTCCTTTCATACTTCCTTCCATCGTCGGAGTCTTGCCGGAAATATGGATTCCGGCAACGGTCTTTGACCATGGTAAAACAGCAGAAAACCAGGTTTTACATCCTTAAGCGTTGCATCATCATGCTTTTGTGTTGGCAGAGTCATTCTGTTGCTGATTGACAAAGACGAGGACGGATTTGAAGCTTATCAGTTCAGGGCTCTAGTCTTTTTAAGTAACGAGGTTCCAAATTAATACTTTGTATATATGTTAAATGGATTTTGTTAGACATATATAGGGTCTGGACCGCCAAACGTGCATGTAATGCTTCGGTAAATCTTTGTTCAGCTAGTAAAAACTTTGGAATATCAAAGAACTCCAATCGCCAGAAGAATATACCATGGTTTGTGCTTTCTAAACAACAGGAGGATGATATATAGAGTCAATAGGCCATTGTACGAAAAAGAGGCTGGAGTAGGATTTGAACTTAGATAGTTTAATATTTAAGCTTCTTAGCATCGAATTCGTTGTACTTTTTAAAAGAAAATTATGGGATAATAAATGAAAAGTATTGCAAATGATCAGGAGATTTTGTTTCCTCTTTCTTGTGTAATTTTATATTTGTGTCTGATTTCTCAATGTTTTTAATGATTGGAAGACGAAAATTCCAGCACTAATAAGTAGTGTGTTCTACTTTTCAGCATACCTAGCAATACTTGGATAAACAACTCGCATGATTCAATATTAGAACATAACAATTCTGTCATCTATTTTTTTTGTTTTTTTCAAGTGTGGTTCTCTAATTCTGAGCATAAGATTTCAGCTGTGTTTAGGTAGGTAGTCCTTTTTTAGCCTCCAAATTTTAGCTAAAAATTCTTATAAGAAAATAGATAAGAGGAAGGTTAGGAAAAGAAGGGAAAAGGAATATGAAAGAGATATTTGCAAGCTTGTTTTTCTTTACATTACGTGTTGCATCCTCAGTAATGTCATCCTTCTTTATAGTTTATGAGAATGTAGAATTGGTAAAGCTTTCCAATTATTCCACTATTTACTTTTTCAGTTTAGATACAAGTGAACTGCCTTCATTTGCATAATCAGTTTAACAGCTTGAAGTATGGTATGGATTCTCAGATTTTCTTGAAGCTTTTTGAACTTTTCTTGGATATGTTATTGTTACAATTAATAGAACATAAACTAACGGAAGTTAAAATATCCTCTAATAGTGGGTAGGTAGCAGCCACAACTTGGATTATAGTCAATATTATATTGGAACCTTCAAAACTCAACAAGCGGGGATAGCTCAGTTGGGAGAGCGTCAGACTGAAGATCTGAAGGTCGCGTGTTCGATCCACGCTCACCGCATCATTTTGCTTTAGCTTTGTTAGTTTTTCTCTGGTTTAGTTAATTTGTTGAGAGTCTTAAAACTTCTCCACTTTGCTTTTGGGACATTTTATCTTTGCCTTTTTCTCTTCCATCAAGCTCGAATCTGCAGATATTCAACTCTCTGATAGTAGAAATTTTCTCCTTAACCACTTGTTCTTTTAGCCATTAGCATGTCATAATGCATTTAGACATCGCAAATTATTAGGTGCTTAAAAATCTTTTTTCGATCTTAAGCATCGTGTCCAATCAAATATTATTATCTTAAAAAAAATATATGAACAGAGTAATTTAAGTTCACCATCCTAATGGCATCAACCAAAGTGTTCTATCATTTATAAATCTTTTCATAAAACAAGTAACACAAAATGAAAAGATTGTAAAGTCAGTGCACTCCACACTTCTCCCCTTTGATAAAATAGATTCTAGTCATTTACATCAGTTTAAAAAAAGCAATTAACTAACAATTTGCGTTCTTAGTTTATCGTATAGGAGTAACAAGTATTTCATTAAAAAATCATGAGTACTTTGAAGCAAACAATCCTATCTATCTATTAGTGAACACACTTTATCTAATGAAGTAGGAAGAAGACTAGGAAAGCAATCGAATAGAGCTAACTGGAGTACGTCTGGAACGACGAATAAGGAGTATGAGAAAAGAGTTTCGAAGATCAGATCGGGTTGGCTGGTAAAGCTTGTATTCCAGGTCAATAATATGCACTTCTGATATTTTGTGTCTGATATATGTTATTTTCTTTTTTAAAAAAAATTATTCAGTAATCATTGCAATATAATATATACAATATTAAAAAACAAATAGTTGCAAATTCATATTTTAGAGCAAAACACATTAAAAATCGTTGCAAATAGTTACATTCATTTGTAAACAAAAGTGAATAACAAAAGAACGTTAAACCATTTCTAGAAATACAACTTAAAATATTTATAACATTACATATTAAAGAATTTTGAATCAATATTGACTGTAAAAACTAAATGAAGTATACTTTGTCCATAATTCTTTTGGTAATAAGTAAATACATATCCGCATTAAGTGTAATTTACACAAAATCAATAAATGTATGTTATACATCTTTCTCATTTAACCACATAATCTCATCGATTTTTAATATGCAATACTTTGGATTTACCCGGATAAGTTTTTACAAAATATAAAAATAAAATAAAACAAAAAAATCACCAGATGCTGATCTGTCGTAGCCGTTACATCCAAAACACCTCCAATTCAAATTTCAAAAAAATATGCATTTATAATAGCGCCCTTTCTATTTCAAATATTCTTAACGGCCATTTCCCCATCTCCCCTTCTCTACAAATTTCTCCACAAAATCCCTTTGATTTGTAAACTTTACCACTTTGTAAACCAACAATGGCAACTTTAACACCAGGAATTGTACTAAAACTACTCCAATCAATGAACTCAACAACCCGAATCATCGGTGACCACCGTACCCCTCTTCTTCAACTAATAGGCATTGTTCCAGCACTTTCCACTTCTGATTCATTATGGCCCCACAATGGTTTCTATATTCAGTTATCTGATTCCTTAAACTCCACTTACGTTTCACTTTCTGAGCGTGACACTGACCTTATTTTAACTAATAAACTTCAGCTTGGTCAATTTGTTCATGTTGACCGTTTCACTTTTGATTCTCCACCTGTTCCACGTGCTTTTAATCTTCGTCCTATCGCTGGTCGCCACGCCTTTATTGGGTCCCCTGAACCGTTAATAGTTCGGGTTTCTGACTCCGGGTTTATTATTCAGCCTGTTTCTGATTCGGATCCTATCACTGTCTTTTTGTCGAAAAATGGTAGAGTGGATTTGGGTTGTGGTAAGGTTAGAGAAGTTCTTGCGGAGAAAGAAAATGTTAACGAAATAAATAAGGATAATTTAGTAAAATGTCAGCAGAGTAAGAGGTTTTCGTCTCCGGGGATGGTTAAGCAAAGATCAGTGTCATCAGGGAAGAAGAATGTGATTGAAAGAGACCCGTCGCCTGTAGGGAAAGTGAAAAGATCAGCATCACCAGTACCATCGAAATGTGTGGTACCGAGTTTAGTAGCTGCTAAAGAGGAGAATAGAAAGACAGCTAAAGAACCAGCTATTGTAGTACCATCAAGGTATAGGCAACCATCACCTACTGCTGGGAGAAGACAAGGAAGTCCAATGGTGGCGAGACGGATGTCTTTATCACCTGGAAGAAGGTTGTCGTCGGGTGGTGGTGGTCTTAAGGTAGATTCTTCTGGAAAGAAGAAAATGGCTGCTATTGCTGCTGGAATTTCTAAAGTTTCTGAGGCGATTGTCGGGGCTGGTAAATCGAGTAGGAAGAGTTGGGGAGATGATGGACCAGAAATTAGTAGTGACTCTTCGGAGAAAATTGAGAAGGTTGTGTCGAAGAAAAGGCCTGATTTACAAGCAATTTTGAGAACTCAGGTAATTTTCTTGACAATTTCTTGATTTTACGTAAATCGAATATGTTATGATGAGCTCCATGTGTAATGCAGTATTGTATTTTGTTGTAATTGATGAGTTTGCACCAAGAGACGGATCCAAGATTTGAACTTTATAGATTTAGGATACCAATTAATGCACTGACCTTTTGAATTTTGAGTTACAGTGTTCGCAACTTATTATTAGCGGATAGTTAATAATAATATTTGAATTTTGAGTTATGTGAGTGTGTGTGTGTGTGTGTGTCTGTCTGTGTGCGTGCATATTTTGTCAGAAAAGATCAATGAATGCAATGGTACTCAGCACCTAGTGACTTATAGAACATCTTAAACTGAGTATGAAAATACTTCAGCACATGCACACGCTTTATATATTCGTTTGCAGGTTGTAAAGTGTATCGTTAGTTACTAGTATTAGTTTTTTTATTGACCTAAACAGTTATATTTAATTTTGCAGGCTGCTATTTCTAGGCGTTTAAGTGATGTGAGTAGTCATGCTGATGATTTTGCAAATGAAGGAAAAGTAAAATCTGTTGTAGCAGAAAATTCCCTCGACTCTGAAAAGCACAGCAATTTAGCTCCAGTCATCCCAGTTCATGAGAAAAAATGGACTGATGGCAGTGTACCACTACTTTCTGTGTCCTCAGAACTTGCCAAGCTTGGAAAGGTACGGATTAAAGCTTGTGCATCGAACATGCGACTATCCTATGTTAGCTGGTTTTGCACCTATTGATGAAATTAAGCTAGAGCACAACCATGATACTTTTTGAAAATAAGGAAGTTTAGTCTTCTCATTTTTGACCAACAAGTATAACTCGATACGTCTTGATGCTGGTGCATGTATACTGATATATTCTTATTGAGGATAAAAATGATGCCAGGGTGTGTATAGTTGTTAAAGAACTCTTATCCAAGTAGCTTTGCCCTCTATTTGTTTCCCGTCAGATTAATAATATCAAGCATTAAGGTGAATCATACCCCTAGTATATTGAATATTCCAAATTTTAAAGGGTTTCGAGTCTGTAGCATAATTGAATATTCAACGGACAAAAAAGTGATAGCAAATTGGAAGCCACATGTAGAGAATTAATAGGTGTTTGTCCTCCCTGGTATGTAATTGAAAAGTGATCACTCAAATGGTTAATTTGTTGGTGCAGGAGGCTATGCAAAGGAGAATAATTGCTTCGACAGCTGCAGCTGAAGCCTTGGAAGAGGCCCTTGCCACTGAGACCATTGTGAGGAGTTTGAGGTACATGATCACCTTCCTTGATAGCTTCCATTTCATGCATATGCAACAAAAATTTATAGCTTTGCCATCACATAAATATGCCAAAATGTATGCAGAATGCATCAGTCATGCCACTAGAGTAACTTTTAGCTCAGGGAAATGTATGCACAGCTGTATCACTGTATGCCACTAAAATAAATTGGAGCTCAAGGGAAATGAACAGAGCCAATCTTCAAATTACAAGGATTTCCCTAGTTAATAAGGTGCTAAACCTTGGAAAATCTGATGGAAAAGAAAGCTACACTAATTTTAGCCATCTGTGGTTTTTTTTTTTCCTTTTGGAGGTGTTGAGCTCATGATGCTTTTACTTCCCTGTAGTCTTGAGGACAGACAATCTAATGTGACTGTCTACTCATAAACTGATCGCGGACAGACAATCTAATGTAACTGTCTACTCATAAACTGATCGCAACAAAACTATTGACTTCTCATTTCGTTACATATACTAGGTTCTTGAACAGTGCCGATGATTTTAAAAGATTTTAACTTGGTACTTGTATAGGGAGGACCAATGTAAAAGTTGTATCTTCTTAGTGGTAATTTTCTTTTTACCAAAACAACAAATAGGAAACATTTCATTGCTTCAGCATATGCAAATGAGAAATGCTTAGCGGACGTTGTTTCTGGGATTTTTCTTTCATTTGCGTAATTCTGTCTACTTTTTGCAGTATGTTTTCAGATTTACGCTCAACATCCAACCCAAAGAACCCTCTACCAACTATTGACCGTTTCATGTCAATTTATGAAGACGTAGTGAAATCAACATGCCTTGTTGAATCAATCACCAGCAATCGTGGTGTAGGAAAATCTAATGAGAGTCTGACTATGGAGCAACCAAAATCATCTTCTCTTTGGGTAGAGGCTGCTCTGGCAACTGATCTTGAAATTGTATCTCTCCTAACAAATCAGAACAGCGGAACTCAATCAGAATCAGAGAAAAGCTCTCCAAAAAAACAATCAGCAAAAGCACTTACTAAGAGTCCCTTGAAGGTTTCAGCAGTAACTGGAACTTGGACAAGGGGTAATGGGATGAGTGAGACACTAGAACTTGCGAAGAAGTTGCAATCTGAGATGAAAATGTGGTACATCACCTTTGTTGAAGAGTCATTAGATGCAGGTTTTCGTGTGTTCAAGAAAAGCTCCATGGCTTCTGATGGAGGTTCAATTACAGCTATTTTGTCACAATTCAAGCGAGTAAATGACTGGTTGGATCGTGTAGCCTCAAAAAAGGATGAGCAATTGATACAGAAGATAGAGTGCTTGAAACGAAAAATATATGGATTTGTCATTCAGCATGTAGGAACGACTGCTGAAAATTCAACTCCCACATCTGCATCCTAAGATTTGTGTCTCTTCTAGTTCTTTTCGCTCCAATATAAGGATAGTATCTGCATCACTTTTAGTGGAGTTGAAGAATTTCTCAATTCTTCAGTGTAAGGATAACAATTTACTTTTTCCCCTTTCATGATAATTGGTTATATTGGTTTTGTTTCAGCATCTCTGTTTAATGTACCAATGTGCTCGTGGTTGGTTTTTGTGCAATCAAATATTCATATCTCTCACTTCTGTTTATTGTCAAAAGAAACGCCAACTTGGAGATGCTGATACGGGTTGATTATGGTGCTAGAAGTCCATTAAATGGCTGTTTGGATTCAGGGTGTAGGTGTGGGTTGGGGGGGGGGGGTGGGTTGACCTTAATTTCATGTAAAGTGTCTGTTCCTGCATTCCAGTTGAACTCAGCCAAATCATGGGGTCATCTAACCTTTATTATTTAAGGTTAACAGATGCACAAGCAAAATAATCTAACACCAGTTCAGGAAAATGTGGTTAAAGTGCCTTTAAACTGATATGTCATATGTGCTAGAAAAGTAAACTGGTACCACAATGTCGAGACTGAAGATTCAGCCCAATAAGGTTGCTTCAATCCTTACCAAGAAGATATTAAAAAGAACAGAGCCAACTGAACATCAAACAAGGCATTTCTCAAAAGGGAGACAATTGTTTGGCTACATTTTATGTGATATAACGGCCATAGAAATCTCCTTTCTTGTATGCGACATCTTCAAAAGTTACTGCCAAGGAGAGTTGTAAATGGGAGTGGCTACGGATTTAACTTGAAGATACTTATGAAGGCCTTCCATTCCCAAATCCCTTTCAAAGCCACTGCATGTGTACCCTCCAAATGGGCAATCCGGATCGATAGCAAAGAAACAGTTTATCCAGATAGCCCCAGCTCGAATTGATCTTGAAACCGTGTTGGCAATGTTCAAGTCATTGGTCATAACACCAGCTACTAGTCCATACTTCGTAGAATTAGCTCTTTTGATCACCTCCTCTACAGTCCTGCAAATTGTCACAAGATCAAATACTTGCCATATAAAATATACTGAAAATGGTATGCTATATAACAGAGAGAAAATGAGAACCAACTAACTTGAACTTCATCACTGACAAAACAGGTCCAAATATTTCTTCTTTTGCAATTGTCATGTCATCCTGCCAAAAGCATTAAGAAGATATCACATACATTTCATCTCAGTGTTCAAATGCAAACAGTGAGTTTTATATAATGCTTACGTCAACATCAAGGAATATGGTTGGCTCAATGAAATAACCCTTTCTATCCAATGCCTTGCCACCAGTTAACAATGTTGCCCCCTCCCTCTTTCCATGTTCAATGTATGAAAGCACTCTCTCAAATTGGGTTTTGTCAATCTGCACCAGTCAAAACTGTATGTTAGAGGAATATGGCAACCGAAGCAAATGGTAGCTACCAGTAGTAAATGTTTTACGACACTATATTCAGCAGCTTTTGTGATTTAGGTGATGTCAAACAGTAAAATGTTGAACAAAATTTCAAGTGTATACTTGTGGTCCGTGACGAGTATTTGGATCAAAAGGATCGCCAATCACCCATGTTTTTGCCATGTCCTCCAGTTTCTTGATAAATTTATCATAAATTCCTTCTTGGATGAAAAGACGTGATCCAGCTGCACAAATTTCTCCCTGAAAGGAAATTGAACTCAGAAAGAATACAATCTCACTGATTTGATGGAGACATAACAAGGAAAGAGAGTATGGAATTCAGTTAACCTTGTTGTACATTGTTCCAACGAAAGCAAGAGGTGCAACTTTGTCCACGTCTACATCATCAAATACTATAAAAGGTGACTTGCCTCCTAATTCGAGTGAGACAGGTTTCAAATTGCTTGCTGCTGCAGCCTGCATTATTAAGCGTCCTACTTCTGTCGAGCCTGTGAAGCTTATCTGTAAGAATACATTATAAACGGGTGACATTAGTCATGGTAGTATGCTATAATCCTCTTCGTTTGCTATCTTTCATGGACAGTTGGGAGATTACTTTATCAACATCCATATGAGAGCTAAGTGAAGCACCTGCAGTAGATCCAAATCCTGTTACGACATTAATCACTCCATTGGGAATTCCTGCCTGTTTCAAGATAGTTAAACATTGAATTCAGTGACATAAATTTCTTTAGTATTTCATAGTTCAGATGAATACCTGCTTAGCCAAATAAGCATAATAGAGAGCCGAAAGAGGAGTTTGTTCAGCAGGTTTGACAACCATGGTGCAACCAGCAGCTAATGCAGGGGCAACCTTATAAATAAATGTCTGGCTTGGGACATTCCACGGAATAATGTGTCCAACAACACCAATTGGTTCTAGTAATGTGTATCCTTGTCGGTCGCCTGACATTTTGAGAGTCGTCCCGTGAATTTTATCTGTTGCACCAGCATAATAACCGAGCACTTCCACTACGTTAGGTATTTCTATGGTCTTATTGTTGCTAAATAACTTCCCTGCATCCATTGTATCCAAGGCTGCTATTTCCTCCACATGTTCCAGAATTAAGTCTGCAAACTTCAACATTATCTTTCTCCTCTCCTGAATTTAAGCAGTTCCAAAACAAACTTGTTGGTGAACTGAAAGCACGATCAGTTGATGATGTAACTAACCATAACTTCTTGATAACCACAGTATCATCTCAAAGTTGGGGAACATTTTATTCATTACCTCTTAGACAGGACTTACATTCACTAATGATGAAAAGAAAGGTCATTTGGACTGATGACTCAGTCTGGACATGTTGAAGTCAATACAACAACATACCCAGTGTCAGTCTGGGGAGGGTGAGATGTACGCAGACCTTATCCAACCAAGGTGGAGAGGCTGTTTCCAATAGACCCCGGTGAAAGAAGGATATTTTTGAAAACAAGTTTTCAAGAACATGTTGAAGTGAATATATAATTAATTAGGATAAACACTATACTAGTATTGATTGTTCGGATAGCCTTGCTCCTACAACATGCAATGTGAGTTAAGATTCTAAAAGTTCATAGATAATTCTTCATGCACCTGGTTTATTATGTTAACATTTTGGAACGAAAGGTGAATAATATGCACCTTTTTATATTTAGATCAAGAAAGAGATTACTAGTATGATTGACACTGTCATCATCGACCATCAATATAGTACTTAGCACAATAGAAACACAAGTTTTGATATTTGAAGATCTTTCATTATGCTAATTTACTACAACTAGACGTTGATTATGTTTGTTTATATGTTTATACACATGACAAATTAAATGAATAGAACATAAGAGTCAAAGAGAGGAACAACTTGTTCAAAATTACCTTGGGTGATAAGCGAGGCCAAGGGCCATTGTCAAAAGCTTCACGAGCAGCTTTGACAGCCAAATCAATATCTTCCTTGTCCCCTTCAGCAATTCTTGCAATCACCTCTTTATTTCTTGGGTCTATTGTTTCAAACGTCTTTCCTGCAGAGTGATTCTCCAATTATCGTTTAAGTTCTACGTGTTGACAGTGTAAAATTTATTTATATAATCATACTTGTAGCTCTTAATTTGGCTGAAGCTAAAGGGTGTCATCACATCATCCACTCTTATTCATTTTTCATTATGGAGCTTTACGATCAACTCGAAGTGGAACTAAGCAGAATATTGATTTATTTTTCTTCCAATATCAGTCTTTCCAATACAACAACAACAATTACTACTCATGCATTAGTCCTGAACGAGTTGAACAAGAATGGAACCTGATAAACAAGATAAACAAGATATTGGAACCTGAAATAGAGTGACAAGAATGGAACCTGAAACTGAATCCACAAACTCTCCATTGATGAAGAGCTGTGTGAACTTTATCTTTGGAATTTTGAAGTTGGAATCAGTACTCCCGTTAGACTGCTCCATTTTTGTTAACTTGTTCCCAAGAAGGCAGTTGGCTATTGTTACTATAACTGCAATATGCCTTTGTGGATTTATAGGTATACCAGCACATGCATACATACAACATATATCTGTACATACCAACTCCTTTGTACTCACGTATTTTTATGCTTTGCATGCACTTGCTCGTGGAGTTGGACTTGGTCCGGATTAGGCATGCCTATCGGGAGGCAAATAAATTGGCGGACCACATGGCCAAAGTGGGGAGCTCCCTAGCACAGTCCAAAGAACCAAAAAGCTACTTTGTTCCTTTCATGACATGTTTATCATTTCCTAGACTGACAAAGGTGGCACTTATGATGCCACTTTTAGACAATGTATTATACTACCGCTTTAATTTATGAATGAATGAATACATATTTACTATAAAAATAAAACATATATACATGAGTGTTTGGTGCTTTTCAACAAACTATTTAATTTCATAATTAAGATTGACTCTAAGAGGAGCGCTAGTTTCACATCTAATGCAGTACTTATTAATTAATCATAATGAAGTAATAAATGAACTTTTACGTAGAAAACTTATGTATATACATAACATGTATCGGGTTCTTCACCCAACCATATGATTAAGTTAAATAAGTAATTAACCAAATCAATAAGAGTGAATATTGAAGTATGACTTTTCGAAATATATCATTTTAATTATTATCCATTAGATGCAAAGCCTGCCAGAGAGGTGAGATCTGTCAATGCCACAATTTGCTAAGTATTGATTAAAAGTGGGTTATATCCTAATAGAGTTCATTAACAAAATGATCACCCAATTATTGGAAATGGTGAAAATCATTTCTTAAGAGCCCAAGTCCCTGATCTTGTTTGCGATGAATGAATATGCATTTATCCAATCATTCTTGCATTGGAGTTCAACTCAGCAATAAACTTAGGGGTAATTGATCTCAATTATCTAGTTAACAGATGGCCAAACAAGATCAAATCCAATTAATGAATGTATGGGGAAAGTTAGGCTTCGTCAAATCTATATTGGAACAAGATGACACACTGTTTCACTGAATTCTCTATACTTAACAAAGGCTAGACCAAACTTTCATATATAATGCAACTTTTCCTGCGTTGGGGTTCAACTCAGCCAAAACATGGGGTCATCTGATCTTCAATTAATTAATGTTAACAGATGCAGCAACAAATTTATCAAAATGATCAATTCTGGGATATGTGGAAAAGAGTGGCTTTATCTCAGATATATTGACACTGTGAAAGAATGCAACTGTGAATCAAGTTCTTGATAGACAAAAGTGTTTGAAAAGTTAAAACTGCTACATATTCTTGTTTATTAGTGAAGAGACCAAAGCTTCAGGCAACCGTGGTTGTTTCAATACTTCCCAAGAAGAAAAAAAAATAAAGAACAAGAAAAGAGGACAAACAAGGTACTTCTCCAAATGGAGAAAATTTTGTTGATTGGTTACAGTTGCATGAGATGTTATGGCCATATTCTCCATTCTTGCACTCGACGTCCGCATACGAACTTACAACCAAGGAGAGTTGTAAATGGGAGTGGCTACAGATTTAACTTGAAGATACCTATTAAGGCCTTCCATTCCCAAATTCCTGTCAAAGCCACTGCATTTGTTCCCTCCATATGTGAAATCCGGATCGAAAGCAAAGTAACAGTTAATCCAGATAATCCCAGCTCGAATCGATCTTGAAACTGTGTTAGCAATGTTCAAGTCATTGGTCATAACGCCAGCTGCTAGTCCATACTTTGTAGAGTTAGCTCTCTTGATCACCTCCTCTACAGTCCTGCAGTTTGTCAAAAGATCAAATACTTGCCATATAAAATATACTGAAAATTTTACTTCAACAGAAAAAGAAAATGGCAACCAACTTACTTGAACTTCATTACTGATAAAACAGGTCCAAATATTTCTTCTTTTGCAATTGTCATGTCATCCTGCCAATAAAAGTTAACAAGATATGACATACTCCATACTTGATCTCAGCATTCAAATGGATAATGATAATTTCGGGATCCTTACATCGACATCAATGAATATGGTTGGCTCAATGAAATAACCCTTCCTATCCAATGCGCTGCCCCCAGTTAACAATGTTGCCCCCTCCCTCTTTCCGTGTTCAATGTATGAAAGTACTCTCTCAAAGTGGTTTTTGTCAATCTGCACCAGTTAAACAGTGTGTTAGTGGACCTGCGGCAAACGAAGCAAATGGTAGTTATCTGTTAGGAAAATGGTCGATACTATACTCAGCAGCTTTTGTGACTTAGATGATGTCGAACAAAAAAATGTCGAAACAAAATTTCAAATGTATATACTTGTGGTCCGTGACGAGTATTTGGATCAAAAGGATCGCCAACCACCCATGTTTTTGCCATCTTCTCCAATTTCTTAACAAATTTATCATAAATTCCTTCTTGGATGAAAAGACGTGATCCGGCCACACAAACTTCTCCCTGAAAGAAATTTGAAAGTGAAAAGAACACTATCACACTGATTCAACTGAAACATTAATATGGAAAAGAGTATGGATACCTTATTGTATATTGTTCCAATGAAAGCAAGAGGTGCAACTTTCTCAACGTCTACATCATCAAATACTATGAAGGGTGACTTGCCTCCCAATTCTAGTGAGACAGGCTTCAAATTGCTTGCTGCTGCAGCCTGCATTACTAAGCGTCCTACTTCTGTCGACCCCGTGAAAATTATCTTTAAGAACACATCATAAACAGGTGACATTAGTCATGGCAGTACGCTAATCCATTTTGTTTAACTTTATAGACAGTTGGGACTTACTCTATCTACGTCCATATGAGAGCTAAGTGCAGCTCCAGCAGTAGGTCCAAATCCTGTTACAACATTGATCACTCCATCAGGAACTCCTGCCTGTGTCAAGAAAGTTAACAACATAGAAAACATAGCATTCAATGACATAAAATTATCTGATCTGATCTAGTAGTTCATCCTGAAGATGATGAATACCTGTTTAGCCAAATAAGCATAATAGAGAGCCGAAAGAGGAGTTTGTTCAGCAGGTTTGACAACCGTGGTGCAACCAGCAGCTAATGCAGGGGCAACCTTATAAACAAACTTCTGGCTTGGGAAATTATAAGGAATAATGTGTCCAACAACGCCAATTGGTTCGAGCAATGTGTATCCTTGTACCTCGCCTGACATTTTGAGAGTTGTCCCATGAATCTTATCCGCTGCACCAGCATAATAGCGGAGAACCTCTGCTGCCTCAGGTATTTCTCTGGTCTTAATAGCAGTAAATACTTTTCCTGCATCCATTGTATCCAAGGCTGCTATTTCCTCAAGATGTTCTAGAATTAAGTCTGCAAACTTCAGCATTATCCTTCTCCTCTCCTGATTTTAACCCCAAGGAAGACAAAAAGACAGAATATTTGAATTTGAGCTATTCCAAAATAAAGTCAAAAGTAGGTGGACTGAATTAATGTAAAGACGGCTGAAACTCATGACACAGGCAATATATTTCTTCGTTACACTTAGAAAGGACTTACAGGCACTGATGATGAATCAGAACTCATTTAGGACTGATGACTCTGTCTGAACATGTTTTAGTGAATATATAATAATTAGGATAAACAATATAGTGTCATTGTCTTTCAGGATATCAACTGGCTCATACACTTTGAGAAGGAAGAGGCTGAATTTACTGATATCCTTTACGCACCTGGTTTGTTAGCACTAACCATTTAGGAAACAAAGGTGAATAATATGATTTACGACATTCTTTATTCATCAAAACCAACTGCAGAGAAGCTCAGGACCTTAAAATTACAGTCATTTCATGATCCCAAAAGATGCACATCGACATAAACATGAGCCTTAAATTTATAAAAGCATTCATGAGTGCTTATTTATAAAAGCATCCAGGACACAAAATCAAGAAACGACAGTCATTTGTTACTTCATAATGATATCTGAATGTGTTCCTGTTCCAAAGGTAATGCCTCTTACCTGATAATCATTTGTCTAAGGACTACGGGAACAAGATGATCACTAGGTAATGATAGTTCCAAGGTAAAGCAAGATTTTAATGTTCATTGTAATCTTTCCTCTTTTGAGTGTCTAAAAAGGAAATGAAATTACTGATTTCGTATGTATTGTTGGCTATAATGTGTACCATCAATGTGAACTTCTGTTTATCGTTCCTTTTTTCCTTCCTGTGGGAACATCATATGGTTTCAAAGGCCAAACAAAAAGAACAGAAGAATCAAAGAGAGGAATACTTGTTGTAGTATAAAATTACCTTGGGTGGTAAGCGAGGCCAAGGGCCATGGTCAAAAGCTTCACGGGCAGCTTTGACAGCCAAATCAATATCTTCCTTGTCCCCTTCAGCAATTCTTGCAATCACCTCCTCATTTCTTGGGTCTATTGTTTCAAACGTCTTTCCTGCAGAGCGAATATCCAATTATCGTTCGAGTTTAATGTGCTAACAGTATACAAAATATTTACAAAATCAACTCATATGATCAGGTGATTACACATAAATCTCTATAATAAAAATTAATCTGTAACATGTACAAAATTCTAACAGTTTAACATTGCATTTCAAACTTGACTCATGAGAAAAGGGTTAGCTTATTCTCTTTTAATGCCTGGTTAAATCTTTTTTCCTAATTCAGTCATTAAAGACACATTTTTTTTGCTTATCAAAATCTGTAACTCCAATTGATTGAGAAAGAGTAACATAACTATAGTATACAAAACTAAAGAGTATACAAGTCAATGTAAAGATTTTGTTATACTATGTCATCCAAAAGATATCAACTAATAAGTAAGCTTCCATAAAAAGTAGGATTTGAAATCTTGAAAATAAGTCAAAACACTAGCTACATCATGTAAACTATACATGATAATGTACTTTACACTAATGGTGTATATAAGTTAAACTCAAAACTAAAATGGTGCACTCATCACATCTTCCACTCTTATTCCATTTTCAGTTAGGAGCTTTAACTCAATACACTTGGATTCTTGCCAATGTCAGACTTTCAAATAGGATAAACAAAGTACATAAGCAAGATAATAGAGTGATAAAGAATGGAATTACCTGAAACAGAATCAACAAACTCTCCATTGATGAAGAGCTGTGTGAACTTTATCTTTGGAATTATGAAGTTGGTTTCAGTACTCCCATTAGACTGCTCCATTTTTGTTAAAAAAATTTCCCAAGAAGGCAGTTAGCTGTTGTTACGTACTATATATATATCACTGCAATATGCCTTAGCTTGTGTAAACCAGCACATGCATACAACATATATATAGGATCAAGTGGTCTGAGATTAAAAACTTCCTAAAAGCATCTTTTGTATTAAACTAAGTAAATTTGACTATAAGAGGAGCACTAGTTATATATCTAATATATTCATTAACCATAGTTAAGTAGTAATAAATATTTAATATAGAAAGCTGCATGTAGAAATATAGATTTAACTCCTAAATGTTAAACTTTATATTAGATTAACTAACTTTGGCGTATATATAAGATGTAGATAATTTACACAATAATATGCTAACCCGACAAAGATTAAGAGCTTGATTGGCCGCAACTCAAAAAACTGCTTATTTAGGGGAGCACTTTCGCCGAAAATAGATTTTCATATATTGAAGCAATTTGTGTTTGACAAATTTATTTGAAAAGTGGTTCAATTTAAACAAATTGTGTTTGGTCAAATTTTACAAAAAATATTTTTGAGTGTCAAATTATGAAAAAAACAGTATTATATGTTATGAGACTAATATTATTTGAATATAGAAAAGATTTAGATATTTTTAATAAAATACTTAATTAATCTTTTATTTTATTTTTGTTTAGTTAAACTTAAAACATAAAAATACTAAGGTTTTCAATATAAATAAAAGTCTACAAGAGAGGTGAGATATGGTCAACACCACAATTTGCTACACATGAGTTTAAATTAACTATGGTAACTTTCATAACTAAAATCTAAAAAAATAATTATTGAAACAAATAGAGTCCTAATTGTATTCAAAACAGATTAGCTATTTTCTTTTCTAACCTAAATCACATTTATTTCATTCTTTACGTCAAATAAATTTCAATGTCTTCCCTGAATTTTTGTCTCCACAACGTCAAATGCAAAGAGTTTTCAAAGGTTTTCTTTTTAAAAACAGAAAGCTTTTCCATGATTTTTTTTTCTTCAACAAGATCTTCATTCCTGATTTAATATATCCCTCAATACTAAAATATGGCGAACTTTGAAGTAAAGCCCCATAAGAATCTACATTGAAATTGAAATTGTTAAGTCCATTAAATGTTTTGATCATACTTGGGAAATCAGAGGAATGCGAGATTAAAAATAAAAAGACGTAGAACATGGAAGGAGAGAGACTGGATATATAGTTTTTTTTTTTTTGGTAAAAAATAAATTGGAAATAATGGGTAACCTGCTAAGTTTACCTGATAGTGTAAAAATTTTGATACACCACCATACATGGAACTTAAACTTTTTTTTTTTACACTAGGTAACCATCTTTACTTATTTTATCCATTAAACTATCTTAATATAACACTACGAATTTCACTTTTATATAATCTTACAATTAATAGATATCTTTTAGATGATTTATACCGATGGTCTAAATGTAACTTAAAACTCTTTACTGAAAATAGGATATATCCTAATAGGATAATATGTAGTGCCAAAGTTGTGCTCATATTGTAGCCAGCCACCACATGGGTTGTCCCTCATCTGGTAGGAAAAATTTTAGGGAGATTTTCAAAAATAGGCAGTTCACTACCAAAATTACAAACAAGAGGCCATATTTTTTTTTCATGCATAGCACCTACCCTTAAAATTACAAATTTTAGCATTCCTTCATAAAAAACACTCTAGCAACCAAATCTCCTCCTTCCCAGCGACTAAGTCGCCGGCAGCACCCTCTCCCATTAGTGGTGTCATTATTTTTTTGTATTTTATGGAACTTATATTGTTTATTGCGTCTAAATCATTGCTTTGGACAAGTTTATACACACAAATCTCCCCCCAAAAAATAAATTATACATGAATATACATAGATAAATGCGTAACAATGAAAGAAATACAAAAATATACACAAAAAATGTAAAAATTGATATAAACATACTTAATATACAGATTTATTCACTCACATATACACACTTATATAAATTTATACAATTTTATACATGTGTATAAATTTGTATAAAATTGTATAAACTTGCGGCGATCCCTATCTCGAAAAAAGGGTGACAGCTCGGGTAAGACTAAAAAATATGGGCCATTTTTGATAATTTTCGTCTTTTGCTTGTCTTTTAGTGTAATTATCTCAAAAAATGCACACCGAATTTTTAAACCTAAGTTAATACATGTATGCGAGACACGTATTTTTATATATACCTTTCTCATAATCATAATTAATTAATACTTATTTTTACTTTATTAAATCATTAATCCATAGTTAGTTGATGTGATTTGATATAAACATCTGATGTGGATAAATTTTTATTCTGAATGATATAGATAATTTAGGGAAAAAAAAAATAAGATAGTACCCGACTACTATCTAACAATATACCTTTATATTCTATTATTAGAGTGGAACACGCGATGATTAAACTATTCTTAAATATGCATTGCTTGTTAGACTTTTGAAAAATATATATTGGAGTAGTATTCAATAAGGTTGCAGTATACAACTATCTCTTTGTACTTGTGGTTTTGGAGGCGACTTTTAAGTATTACTAACAAATGAAGGTGGAACTTTTTTTTTTTTTTTTTTTGGTTTTCCACCCGGTGTCCGGTATCCTCATTGAAGCCCCGACTAATTCGGATTCGCGCCGCGTAGGGCCCCATTTGGGGAAAACCGCTCCCTACTAGTGATTTTTCCATACTCAGGACTCGAACCCGAGACCTCTGATTAAGGGAGGAATAGTCCCATCAACTAGACCACATCACTTGGTGGTAAATGAAGGTGGAACTAATCATGAATCCCATCAATTATAGCTAAATACATGGATAGAAATGAATTCATATAGTAATTGTACACACAAAAATGAAGGTATTATTATAACCACCACTTGAAAATGATGGATCTCACATGATTCATTCTCTTGTAATTTTTTTTTTTCTGGAAGTCGTCTTAGTCTATTAATTTTCTTATATTGATGATTTCAGAAACAAGCACATCACCATAAGTGAAATAAGCAATTTATAGTATTTTCTTTGTCATTATTGTTATGAACTTCTCTTAAATACGATGTCACTAATGAAGTCAAATTGTCGCTTGCTCTTCTTGGACTGTTTGTTATAGTCTGAGTTACTTGATACAAAACTTTCTAAATAACTTGTCAAACTTTCTCTCTTGCACAAGTTATTTGGTATGTAAGACTTTCTTCTGGTAAATGAATTATACATAGATTAACAATACATGAATTTGTAATGCATGGATTAATAATGCATGAATTATTTTTAGTCACGTGTTTGGTTCATTGTATTAAAACTAAAATAAATATTGTTTAACTTAAACTTGAGTTCGGTTTAAAACTGTATAAAGTTTTATTCCGAATTACACCCTAAAAACAAGAGTTTGAAGGTGGGTATTTTTGTCATTTTGTTATTTATCCATGTATTAGTAAATATGGTATTACTAATACCATGATGAGCTAGGTATTAAACAATACCTAAATTGGTGTATTAGTTAATACATGTATTAGTTATCCCAACCTAAAGAAAGCTATCAAACAGTGGATAAAATTATAGAAAGTGCTAATATCATGTTTAGCTAAGCAATACATCATATCAAATGTCTCCTTAGAGCCTAACCAAGCTTCTAGTAAACTGCTTATTTTGAAAAGTGCTTTTCGTATAAGTACTTTTGAAGAGTAGTAGTTTATCGTTGGCTAAATCATTTGAAAAACACTTTTATAAATAGTTGAGTAACAATTTATGATTGATCAATTTTTTCATAAAAAATATTTTTGAGTGTTAGATTGTGAGTAAGGACAAAATGTAAAAGAATCAAATACTATTTATAGCTTATAATTACTAATTAAGTAAATAAGGGTCATATTTCGATATATATAAATACTTTTTGATAAGAATATTTTTGTAATGAAAGAAATAAAAAAACTGTTTTTAGGGAAAAACTATTTTTTTCAACTTCTTCCTCACAGCAGTAAAACAACTTTTGCTGTCACTCAAAACCATTTGTCTAATCCTTTGTTTGGTTACTTTTTGCTGTCACTCAAAACCATAGTATTAACTTATACATCAATTGGGGGTCGTTCGGTTGAAATGAGTCTTACGCGGGTATTAGTAATGTGTGTATTAATAATGCGGGTATTAGTAATGTAGGGATTAATAATGTGGGTATTAGTAATGCGGGGATTAATAATGCATGTATTAATTATACGGGCATTATAATGTAGGTATTATTTCTTGAATCATTGATATATATCACAAATTAATATACAAAGTATAATTTTAAAATATTTATTTAATATTTCCATAAATTTAAAAAATATTTTTATTTATTATGAGGGTATTTTGTCATTATAAATTTTAATACCTGTATTATTAATACCCGCATTACTAATTCCACCTTCTACCCCGCATAAAATAATACATAGATTCCCTCATTATTTATGCGGTTATTATTTTTATGCGAATGCAAAATTCAAACCGAACAAGGTGTAGAACTTATACAGAAGGTGTACACAAAGTGAAATTCATACCGAACATGGTAATACACTTTGCGGATTCCAATGCGGTGTTTAGCACCTTTGAAGGAGCAACCGAACGACCCCTTGGGGTATTAATTTATCCCACATCCTATCTGGGATGACTAGTCCATATATTAGTTATACATAGATAAAGGAGCAAAAAGACAAAACTATCATTTTCTTTTCCCTAGAAGCCAATTAAAGTCAAGCATCAAAGGACATAAATGTAAGCTCATTTCTTTTTAGCTTAAAAATGAATTAAACATTTTAAATAATAACTTACATCTCCAATTTTAGTGCAATGTACCAAATACAAACAAAAGCTAATCCATGTATTACTAATCGATGTATTACTACTTTCTGTATTATTAATCCATATATTATAATCTATGTATAAACTGTCTACGTACCAAACGACCCCTTATTTTTTTCTAAAAGCTTTGGCCAAACAATTCAAAATAAGTACTTAAGAAAAAACACTTTGACATCCTAGAAGCTAGGCCAAACAAACACCCCCTCGTTATAACAACATTTCAGTATAACGGCCTAATTTTATCCAGAATCGATTTTTCATGTTATATTTTATCTCTCTATAACATCATTTGACCTATAATGACAATAGCATGTATTATAACGGAACACTCTTTGTAAAATTACCTCTCTATAACAGCTATACTCAAATATTACGTAATTATATTTTGTAAAAGATATATAATGTATAGAATAAAATACAAAATATTTATGATAATCATTTGTACCATAAATATACTTCCTTTTTCACATTCATACCATAAAGATAATTATAAGAAAATTGTATCAAGTATGTATAGTTTGTCGGTACGGTACAACTAGTTATGGATTTATTAATAATGTATTAACCATTACATTTTTTAATTAATGAAATATGATATCTATTGATATTTTAAAATTAACATATATTTTTTTGCCTACTTTTCGGTTATAACAGCTAAATGAGATGTAAACGTTAACGACTGTAATCCCATTTAACTAATGCAACAAGGATTGTTATTTGTGATGTTATGTCGTGCTGTCTTGTGTTACTCCTATCATAAACCACATGAATATTGGATTATGCCAAGTATTTTCCAATACTCTCCAACATGGTGAGATGGATTATAACTGCCGACCATGAAAATTATAAAGGTGAACCATAATGTGAATGTTTAACCTAGATCCGATTTAGGCTAATTAACAATTAAATTTATATTTGCGGAGTTACGATCAATAGTTTTGATTAAGAGTTTAACCAAGTTTCATATGGAATAGCGCTGATTACTAGATTATCGATATATATATGCACGATTTCCAATAATGATAATTAACGATATGGAAATAAGATATAATCGAAAATGACTAAGGTTAAAGCGTCAATAAAATAGATAGAGGTAACCGTATTGGATCGCTTGATCCCGGTGAGGATTCTCGTTACTGATTGTACTTGAAGACTAGAGAGCAAAGTATCCAGCGAATGTAAGCAAGAACAGTATTCGAGCAAGAATAAGTGAGAGTATTCTTATTGATGTTGTAGACAGAGAATATAAAGTATGTTACAATGATTCGGGGCGAATGCTATATATAGGTCTGATAGGCGTCCGTTGGGTTTGTAACCGCTGGGCACGTATCCGTTGGATATGTAACCGCTGGATGCTGCCTTTATGACCATTCATTAAGCAATCGTGCATGATTAGGCTAATAACTGCTCATTCAGATCGTGCTGATCTGGGAAGCGTTATTACTACTCTGAGTCTGCTCGTGGTAACCGCCTGGCTAGTTATCTGTCCTGCTGGATGTCTGTCCGGGGAAACCTCTGCCCGTGCCACGTGACAAATACGTGTCACTTTTTGGTGACGTCAGTTTTTATCCAATACAGATAGTCCCCGCACTTCTCGAGCAGATTTTTTGCTGGAGGAGTAGATGTGAATTTCGGCAGGAACTCTCATCTTGCAAAATCCAATCTTTATATGACAAAACTGGGTGACGTACGTACTTTATCAGCTACATAACAAGTTCCCATGACGTGCGCATTAAATGCGTGGTGTAAAAAAGTAACTGCAGCTGTCACACCTGCACGTCCGCCGTCAGCTTCGAAGTGACTACTGCGCATCCCAAGGGTAAAAATAATGATTTTAACCGCCTCAATCACGTGCACACGTCAACTGTTGATCGCGAGGTGACCACTGCACTTCAGGGTAATGATGACACTTCGAAATTTGGTGAAACCTACTTCTCTTTTTGATGGTTGGATCTGATCGTGGCCTTTCTAATAGTCTCCACGTGTCTTGTGGGAACTTGATGGGCCGGATTTCCATTTCTATAAATAGGGGTTTTTTGAGTTTAAACCTTTTTACTTGCTTTCATCTTATATCTGCCAAATCTTGAGAATTCTTTGAATATCCTTCAATCTTCCTCTCAAATTTCTCAACTCTTCTTGAATCATGTCTTCAAAGGCTAGGAAAAACCTAAATATGGATGCAGCTGGTAGTTCTTCTACAGCTACCCCTAGGCCTAGGGCTGCTCAGGCCACTGCTGCAGAGATCATCCCTAAGAAATGGGGTGAGTTGGAAAAGGACTGCAACATCAAAGCTTTCAACAATCACGGAGATATACGCGTTTGACCGGTGTACAGATTCAAGTCTGGGATCACATCGGAGATGATCCCACGGGTTAGAGTGGACTGTAATTGGGATGCAAGTGTTCCCCTCTTGCCTGTATTTGAAGCGGAGAACATTACTTCGCATAAGGCTGGGTGGACGGCCATGTGCACATACCCATTTACAGTTGGATGCACACCCTGTGCTTGAGAGGCTCTGCAGGGAGTATTTACTCTGTCCGGGGCAACTGTGCCCCAGCATGTATAGAATAGTGATACTTATGGATTCGTTTGCGGAAGAAACCGATTAAATTTTTGAATATGAGCATTCTGTATAGTATACAAATTTTCAAGGACGGCTTTGTTAATGCTAAGATGCACGGGAGCAAAGGCTTGGTGTGCAGCTCTAAGAATACAAGTGACCGGGGCTGGTTGCACCGGTATGTATTCGTGCGCACCCAGGCCCTGTCCTTCAATTCTAAGACTTTTCTCCCCGAGGTCTGGAACAAGAAGCGTAAATCCCCGAGTTTTCCTTTGAGTTTTTCGTGCTTCCTCTTTTCTTCCTCGAAATAGATCCTCCGTTTTGATTTTGGTTGACTTGGGTCGTTGGATCCACGGTTCATCCGTTGTTTCGCTCCCCACCTTGCCTTGAAGTATGCGAAGAAGGAGCATCCCGACCTGGTGCTGCAGCATCAGCTCTTGCGACTGGAGGGATTTGCCCTCGGAAAGAGTTGATCGCCTCGTTTATCCCTCTGTTGACCTCCGCTTGTTCCTGTATAAATGCAAATATCGTCTCCTAGAGGTTCCCTTGGCCGGGGGAGAGACTCCTATGGCGTCGTCTCCTAGGCGGAGTGGCGCTCTGAGAGTGCCTACGCCTATTTCGCTGCCAGACCGGTCCTTGGGAAGATTTTTCCTGCCCGTCGGACGAGTAATCAGGAGAGTAATTGGGACTTGATGAAGGGGTACGTACCTGACTTCCGCCCACGATAGTTCGTTGTGAACCACTTTCTGCCATATTAGTTGCAAAACAAAAAGATCGACAGAAAGGAATATAATGCAGGAAAAAGATAAACTATTAACCTACAGAGGCTATTGACCGGCTCTCACTGTGGTCGCCAAATTATTTAATCTAGATCCGATTTTAGGCCAATTAACAATTAACTTTAAATTTGCGGAGTCGCGATTTATAGTTTAGATTAAGAGTTTTGATTACTAGATTATCGATATATGCACGATTTCCAATAATGATAATTAACAATATGGAAATAAGATATAATCGAAAATGACTAAGGTTAAAGCGTTAATAAAATAGATAGAGGTAACAGTATTGGATCGCTTGATCCCGGTGAGGATTCCTCGTTACTGATTGTACTTGAAGACTAGAGAGCAAAGTATCCAGCGAATGTAAGCAAAGAACAGTATTTGAGCAAGAGTAAGTGAGAGTATTCTTATAAAGTATGTTACAATGATTTGGGGCGAATGCTATTTATAGGTCTGATAGGCGTCTGTTGGGTTTGTAACCGCTGGGCACGTATCCGTTGGATATGTAACCGCTGGATGCTGCCTTTATGACCATTCATTAAGCAATCGTGCATGATTAGGCTAATAACTGCTCATTCAGATCGTGCTGATCTGGGAAGCGTTACATTACTGCTCTGAGTCTCGTGGTAACCGCCTGGCTAGTTATCTGTCCTCCTGGATGTCTGTCCGGGGCAACCTATGCCCGTGCCACGTGGCAGACACGTGTCACTTTTTGGTGACGTCAGTTTTTATCCAATACAGTGAAACATACTCGGACATTATCTTGCATATATGGAGCAACCAACCCCTTCAATATTTCTTGTACATATGTTATCTTGTGGACTGAGAGAGTTTAAGGTCAAGTAACTCTCTCCTTATGAGTTTGAAGTATCTTTTAATGAAATTATTTGTGTCATCAATGACAGCTACTTTTATATTATTATACAGGGGGAAAGGGGAGGAGATTATAAAGTGGTGAATCAACCTTCACCACAAAGACGAAAGTTCAGGTAGTCAACCAACTCGATCATTAAGATCCTCCATTGACAACTTGAATGTAGAGGAATTGGCTTTGTATAATAAAGGCACCTAAACAGCGAAAAAGATGTACCTCTAATAACAACAAAGTTTTATTGTCTGGTTATACAGGTATAACATGAAATAATATGGTACAGTTTTCTATCTCCGTATACTCTTGCACACGATGTCTGCAAATTCACAGCCAAGGAGAGTTGTAAATGGGAGTGGCTACAGATTTAACTTGGAGATACTTATTAAGGCCTTCCATTCCCAATTCCCTTTCAAAGCCACTGCATTTGTACCCTCCATATGGGAAATCCGGATCGAAAGCAGCATAACAGTTTATCCAGATAACCCCAGCTCGAATCGATCTTGAAACTGTGTTAGCAATGTTCAAGTCATTGGTCATAACACCAGCTGCCAGTCCATACTTTGTAGAATTAGCTCTCTTGATCACCTCCTCTACAGTCCTGCAAGTTGTCACATGATTTATATATATGGAGATATACTGAAAAACTTAACTATTTAAAGAAAGAGAATATCGGAATCAACTTACTTGAACTTCAGTACTGATAAAACAGGTCCAAATATCTCTTCTTTTGCAATTGTCATGTTATCCTGCCAAAAGCATTAAGAAGATATGACATACATTTGATCTCAGTATTCAAATGTAACAGGCAATTTTTTATAACTTTACATCGACATCAAGGAATATGGTTGGCTCAATGAAGTATCCCTTTCTATCCAATGCGTTGCCCCCAGTTAACAATGTTGCCCCTTCCCTTTTTCCGTGTTCAATGTATGAAAGTACTCTCTCAAATTGGTTTTTGTCAATCTGCACCAGTTGACTGTGCGTTAGAGGACGCGTAGTAAACAAAGCAAATGGCAGGTATCTGTTAGGAAAATGGTTAACTATACGATATTCAGCAGCTTTTAAGATTAGTGATATCAAACAGCAAAATGTTAAACAAAATTTCAAATGTATACTTGTGGTCCATGACAAGTATTTGGATCAAAAGGATCGCCAACCACCCATGTTTTTGCCATGTCCTCCAGTTTCTTGACAAATTTATCATAAATTCCTTCTTGGATGAAAAGACGTGATCCAGCTGCACACATTTCTCCCTGAAAGAAAATTGAAAACGAAAAGAACACTATCTCACTGATTCGATTGAGATATCTCAATGAAAGACAGCACGGCATGCATCTTACCTTGTTGTATATTGCTCCTATGAAAGCAAGAGGTGCAAATTTGTCCACATCTACATCATCAAATACTATAAAAGGTGACTTGCCTCCCAATTCTAGTGAGACAGGCTTCAAATTGCTTGCTGCTGCAGCCTGCATTATTAAGCGTCCTACTTCTGTCGACCCCGTGAAGCTTATCTGTAAGAAGACATTATAAGCGGGTGACATTAGTCATGGCAGTATGCTAAACCATCTTGTTTTTTACTTTCATGGACAGTTGGGAATTACTTTATCTACGTCCATATGAGAGCTAAGTGCAGCTCCGGCAGTAGGTCCAAATCCTGTTACGACATTGACCACTCCATCTGGAATTCCTGCCTATTTCAAGAAAGTTGACATCGAAAACAAAACATTCAGTGACATAAGTTGTCTGATCTGATCTAGTAGTTCATAGTGCAGATGCTGAAAACCTGTTTAGCCAAATAAGCATAATAGAGAGCCGAAAGAGGAGTTTGTTCAGCAGGTTTGACAACCATAGTGCAACCAGCAGCTAATGCAGGGGCAACCTTATAAACAAACATCTGGCTTGGGAATTCCAAGGAATAATGTGTCCAACAACACCAATTGGTTCGAGCAATGTGTATCCTTGTACCTCGCCTGACATTTTGAGAGCTGTCCCATGAATCTTATCCGCTGCACCAGCGTAATAGCAGAGGACATCTGCTGCGTTAGGTATTTCTTTGGTCTTAATATCACTAAATAGCTTTCCTGCATCCATTGTATCCAAGGCTGCTATTTCCTCAACATGTTCTAGAATTAGATCTGCAAACTTCAGCATTATCCTTCTCCTCTCCTGGTTGTAATCCCATGGCGGAGTAAGTAAAAGCAAACTTGAATTTAAGCACTTCTAAAATAAACTCAAATGTAGGTGAACTGATAAAGACGGCCAAATCGTATGATATAGGCATCATCAGTTGACAATGTAACTAACAATAGTACCTTTATAACTAAAAGTACTATCTCAAAGTTAGGCAACATTTTTCTTTGTCACCTTTTAGAAACTTACTTAGGACTGATGATCTATCTGACATTTGAAGTGAATGTCTTACAATATTAGGTGAAACACTTGTTATTGTTTGTTATGATACTAATTTTGCTTATAACAACGTTTTGTTATCCTTTTATGCACCTGGTTTACTAGCATTAACCATTTTGGAAACAAAGGTAAGTATCATGATTTAACGCATTACTCTATTCACCAGACCTATTCATGTTGCCACATATTCAGTTTAAGTTGAAAGATTTTACTAGCCAATGAAGGTGGAATTGTATTGCAATATAAAATTTACGTACATTGACCATCATCATCAATATATTATGGAACACAAGTTTTGATATTTGAAAGTAGAGAGGAATACTTTTAGTAGTATAAAACAACCTTGGGTGATAAGCGAGGCCAAGGGCCATTGTCAAAAGCTTCACGAGCAGCTTTGACAGCCAAATCAATATCTTCCTTGTCCCCTTCAGCAATTCTTGCGATCACCTCCTCATTTCTTGGGTCTATTGTTTCAAACGTTTTTCCTGCCGAGTGAATGCCCAATTATAGTTTTAAGTCGTATGCAATGCTGAAAAAAAAATATTTATGCACTCAGTTCAATTACATGTAAACTCTATGTTAAACGTCACTTTGTCTGGTTCACTTTATTCAATATTTTAATCTTTTTTATTTGATCCTAAATAATTGATGTTCTCAAAAATTATTTATGCACTCAAGCTCAATTACCTGTAAAACTCTGTGGTAAACATCATTTCCCCTGGTGCACTTTATTTGATATTTTTGTATTTTTTTAATTTGGTCATTATACTTTAGCCTTTTCAAATTCATCCTTATCTAGTAATTCCTTCTTGTTCATTTTATTTATGTTGGATTGTTTTCACATATATTAAGAAAATTATTTTTTTAAATATTAATTAACAATATAATTAACTATATTAATCTCTATTCCAGATATATTTACCTAAAATTTTCTTTTAAGTCATTTATTAAAAAGGATAATATTAGTAAAAAAAAGCAATTAATGCCTTCTTGGTTTCTTAAAAAATAAAATATTATGAATAAAAAAGAGAGACGTAAACATCAAATAACGTGGATCAGAGAGGTTAATATTGACAAATATATTCATAACTAATGTTTAAAATAACTTTCTTAATATACGTGAAAAATTCTATATATCAAATAAAGTAGACCAAATTGAGTAATTAGTAACCTGATAAAATTTTAAGAGTTGTTTGGTTTGAGGTATATGGTGAAATATGGATGGTATGAAATTTGGTATACTTTTATCTATCTCAATTTGTACTTTTGAATTTTGGATAGCTAATCCTTATATAAAGTATATGCTTTCGTATGTATTTTTCCTAGAAACCTATTAAATTAAGCATTCTAGGGTATAAATATAAACTCATTATTTTTAATTTAAAAGTTAGACAAATATTTTATGTGATATTTTGCTTCTCCCATTTTAGTGTACCAAATCAAACATACAGCAAAAAATAATTCATATAGTACTAATCCTTACTTATCCCTGTACAATTTCTCCTCAAACCAAACGACCCTAACTATATAACTCTTCCTTGTTTATTTTAGTGTATTGCTGCATTTCAAATTTGTCTCACGAGGAAAAGGGCAATTGCTACTGCTATTTTTATGCTTGGTTAATATTTGTTCCTAGTTCAATTTAAAAAAAAAGGAACTCTTATGCTTCCCAAAATATGTTACTCCAATATTTGTCAAAAGAATGACATAACAATACAACTAAATGGTGTCATCATATTTCCACTCTTATTCTTTTTTTTTTATTTTTTATTATGGAGCATAAAAAGGGGAACGCAAAAACAGAGAATTGATTTTTATTCCTATATCAACTTTCCAATACGACAATAATAATGACTATAAATCTTAATCCCCAACAAGTTGAGATCGACTATATAAATATCAGACTTCTTGTTATACTTTAAGCACCTCCTAAGGACACTAGAAGGGGGGGGGGTTGAATAGTGTCCTCCGAATTTTGTTGTAAGAACCTGGTTCTTCCGTAGTAGAACAAGGTTCCTCAGTTCTCTTTTATGCAAACTATACTTAAGAACACACTTCAAAACATTCACCAAGAACACAAGGATTTTACGTGGAAAACTCCTTGCTCAAGGGAGAAAAACCACGACCCACACTCTGGGATTTTGAATCTCAATCCACTAACACAAGAGCAACGTTTCAGATTACAGACTCTGTAACCAAGGGGCTACACTCTAGACCCTAATCACTAACCAAAGCTAAACTCTAGCTTTTTCTAGTAATCACAAAGTAGTTTGCCTAATACATATGCTTCTGAAATAAGCTAATAGACAAAACAATGAACACTTGTAACAGAGACAACTTACAACTCGATGAACCTAGACAAGAGATCTAGACTCAAATACTCAGCATGCAAACCAGTTGTCTTCTTCAGTTTTCCAACGTAGACAGTTCTTCAGATCACCTCTATATGCTCTCGACTCTCTATGTGAAAAACTGATTGCGGCTGTCTCTTCTACTTGCTTTTATACAGGTCTTACAACCCTAGTTGAGTCCTGCTGGGAATTCTCTTAATTATGGCAATATCAGATTCGCAGTAACTCTTTTCCATGTTAAAGTCTAACTCTTGTCCACACTTCAAAGATACAGCCTGGACACCGCCTCTTTTAGTCTGACTAGGATACGTCAAAAAACCACGCGCCACTACTCCTAGTTCCACAGGGATTTGCAACCCGCAATCTTTTCGATCAAGCGTGTCCTTCATCTCAAGGACAAGGTTCTTTGTCCTTCATCTCAAGGACAAGGTTCTTCTCCTGAACCTCAGTGTCCTTCTCGTTTGTCATACTTCAAAACCAGCTCTCAACAAATTCCCCCTTTTTGATGATGACAAACAAACGTTGCCCAAGAACCTACATAACATATACCACAAACAAGAACAAAAAAACAGAACAATAAAAACAGATGAGTTAGGTCACAAACACCCCAACATTCCTTCTTCCCCCTTTTGGCATCATCGAAAAGATTCAAAGACCTGCAGGAACTTGTCAGATTAATCTAGTCTAGAGCATAAGGCAACTGATCAGTGTCAAGAACATAGGTATATCAAAATAAGGGCCCAACAAGGAACCAGGTACTGAAACAAGAAACAGTCGCAAACATAAGAAATTTAAAATCAACATCCAGAGGGTGACAGCAGCACCACTCTATTTAGTTACACAACAAAAATTGAAATTGTCTTAATTATCCAAAACATGCAATCAAGGGAGAATAGGGAGGAGTAAAGATCAGGTGGGGTAGGAAAAGAGAAAGGTAGGAGGACAGGACTGGAAGAATCACAGCTGAAGGTTGAAGTGCTTAACGAGTGCCTCAAGTTGTTTCGTATTTTTGGCCCTCTCCATCACCAGCTCGGCCTCATACTTGTGGCAATCGATCTTCAAGCGATCAATCTCTTGATCCTTCACCTTCAACTTCCTGTGCAGTTCAGCATTTTCTTCATTAACTTCAAGAACCATTTTCTCCAGTTCCTGCACAGCACCGATGGCCTCATCAGGTCCAAACTCTTCACTGTCCTCTGACTCCTCCTGCTTGACCTGCATTGGCCTTTTGGAAGCCCTGCTTTCTTGAAAGAAGTCACAGCTCTTCAGCACATTAACCCCAAACCTCTGATGGATAGTTGGCTTCTTCCCTGCACCTAAAGGCACTCCAAAATGCTCAAGAATCTGATGGATGATGTAAGAATGCACAAGAGAGTGTGGCTTCTGATCAGTATCACAGATTCTCTTTATGTGCCTAATAATGAGCCCAGGCAAATTTATTTTTACCCCTCTGTCCATCAGATCCATATAGGTCAGATCAAGAGCACTAGTCTCACAATTCCTTTCCCCCCTAGGCAGAAGAAACCTATGCACAAACTCAAACAAAAGCTGATGTGCAGGCTCCATCTCCTTTTTCTCAACCTTCCTCTCCTTCCTCAATCTGGGTTTCCCTGAAAACTTTCTCACAACATCTAAGGGAGTAACTCTATCTGTTCTCTTTGGCCATTTTAGCTTAACATACCTGCAATACCCTTCAGCAGGAACATCCAGAATTACTCCCAGTTCAGGTCTCCCAAATTCAATCTCCACTTCTTTCACAGTTGTAAACACCCTCCTAGCTACTACCCTGCAATTTGTATAAAACTCCCTGACTTCATCCACAAACAGCTTCCTGTCATTGTTTCCAAACAAGCTCAACCAACCCTGATCTCCTATCATTCTCAACAAGGATTTCATATGAAACTCCTTTTCATCATACAGTATACTCCCTGGCAGCACCTGATGTCTGGAAAAGAAGGCTTCCCTATCCACTTCTTTTCTTTTCTTCTTACTCTCCACCTCACTGTCAGTATCAGAATCACTGGGTTCCACATAACTCCCAGCTTCACTTTCCTCCTCTTCCTCACCAGCTCTCTTCTCCTCTTCTTCTTTCTTCTTCTCTTCTTCCCTCATCTTCACATTTTTTACTGTCTTTCCTAGCTTTTCAATCCTCTCCATCTGCATTTTGAAAGCCGACCTAGTACCAACTCTCCTGACCACAGGCTCACTAGCCTCTTGGTCACCTCCTTCACTTTCTTCATCTACCAGTCTAGATTTCAACACTGGTTTCCCATCTCTCACCAACCTTCTTCTTTTTTCAGGTTCTACTTTATTTTCTTTTACAAACACCACCTCATCCTCCTCTTCCTCACCTGTCACCTTCTCATCTTCTGCCCCAAATTTTCTTTTCCTTTTTAATTTTTTCTCTTCCTTGTCACTCTCTTGTTTTTCAACAACAACTTCCTTGTTTCCATCTTCATCAGATTCTGTCCAGCTAAAATCTGCATCATCAGCTCTAGTAGGGTTTAGACAAGTAACAGGTTCTTGTCCCTCTCCCCCTGGAACTTCAGCAGTAGCAGTTCCATCACCCTCAGGACCTTTAGGCACAGAATCCTCTAAACACACCCCTGTTCCACTCACATCTTTACTTGACTCACCAACATCTTTTCTCAGAGATTCATCATTATCCAGTTCCCTCAACTGTTCTTCTATTTTTTCGGCTATATTTAACTCGCCTCTAGACACACCGTCTACACCATCCTGCACATCTTCTCTAGGTTCATTCTCTTTAGTTACTTGTTCCTCCTCACGTGGGTTCCCCCTATCTATATTGTCCCTCTGCTCAACATCTACTATTTTATCTAATTCAGCAACTAGGGTTTCAGTTTCTACAATGCCAGGACTGGCTATATCAACTGAGCCAACAGGTGTAGATGGAGTAGGATCAGGAATTACCTCAGGTAACGGTTGAGATGAACTTTGAGTAGTGGGTGTTGAAGGAACGGCTCTTGATTTTAACTTCTTGACCAGTTTCTTGTCCCCCTTTTTGAGAAATTTTAGGCGAGCCCTAGCAATTCTTTCAGCAAGAGTGGATGGAGGAGGTCTTTCAGACATCTTGAATTTTGTAAAGATTTCTGAGTTTGTTGACGGTTTATCTATTTTAGGGCTTGAGAGAATTTTGATGTTCAATTGGAAGTGGTGGATGAGATTATGAGAGATTGAAGGAGTGCTGTAGAAGGAGAGAGGGTTTTGGTGAAGTGACAATGTCTAGGGAAGAAAAAATAATGAGTATAAAGAAGGGCAGCTTTTTGAACTTTTTGAGAACCGGGAGAAGTTAAGAGATTTGACGGTTATGAACTTAATTTAAATATACCCTTTTCAAGAAGTGGGGTCCAAGCAATTTAAAAGGAGTTCTATCCTAAAAAGGAATGTGTTCCTATAATTTTGGACAGTTATGAGAATATGGAGAATCTCCCATGATGCACGTACAATAGACAATTTTAATTCCAGTTGTGACAACTAACAAATAGAGTAGGTTTACTGTACCTGGACACGATTCCTCACGTTAAGACTGGTTCCTCCTCAGTACACAGTAGGTTCTTCATGGGATCACATTATTTGTACCTAAAGCTCAAAACACTAAAAACGAGTGTACTTACTCAAGTACAAATTTAGTCCAGATAGTAATGACAAATTCCTAACAGACACTTTTACTACTAAACTAGCCAATCACCAGGGGATTTCCTGCTGGGTCATCCGTGAATTTTGGTCATCCCTAACTCCAACCTGTTCCTCTCGAACTGCACCTTGTTCAAAGCTTTGGTAAATATGTCAGCAATTTGGTCTTCAGTCCTGCATGAATTCATAGTGATTAGACCCTTTTCTACATTGTCTCTCAGAAAATGATGTCTAATATCAATGTGTTTGGTCCTTTTGTGTTGGACTGGGTTCTTGGCAATGTTCACAGCACTAGTGTTGTCACAAAAGATTGGCACTGCCCCACACTTGATTCCAAAATCCTCCAGTTGCTGCTTGATCCATAGCAATTGTGAGCAGCATGAAGCAGCTGCCACATACTCAGCTTCAGCAGTTGACAAGGCAACAGAGTTTTGTTTCTTTGTAGCCCATGACACCAAGCAAGGACCTAAGAAGTGTGCCATCCCCGAAGTGCTTTTCCTATCAACCAAATGACCTGCATAATCTGCATCAGCAAAACCAATTAGTTCAAAAGTTCCACCTCTGGGATACCAAAGGCATAGATCCTGAGTCCCTTTCAAGTATCTCAGAATTCTCTTCACAGCTGTCAAGTGTGATTCCTTAGGTTTTGACTGAAATCTAGCACACAGCCCTACGCTGTAGACTATGTCAGGTCGACTTGCTGTGAGATAAAGAAGTGAGCCAATGATTCCTCTATACTTGGTCTCATTTGTCGAAGGACCAAGTTCATCCATATCGAGCTTTGTTCCAGGAGCAATAGGAGTAGTCATCTCCTTAGCTCCTTCCATGTTAAACTTCTTCAACAATTACTTGACATATTTTTGCTGGTGTATCATAGTTCCTTCCGGCGTCTGCTTTATCTGCAACCCAAGGAAGAAATTCAATTCACCCATCATGCTCATTTCAAACTCACTTCCCATCAGGTCAGCAAAACCTTTGCTCAGCTCCTCATCAGTGGCTCCAAAGATGATATCATCGACATACACTTGAACTACCAGCAGATCCTTTCCTTGCTTCTTGAGAAATAGTGTGTTGTCAATTTTACCTCTTGAAAAGCCATTTTTCATCAAGAACCCTGAGAGTCTTTCATACCAGGCTCTAGGAGCTTGCTTCAAACCATACAGAGCCTTGTCCAGTTTGTACACATGATCAGGGAATTCATTGTTCACAAAACCTGGAGGCTGTACTACATAGACTTCTTCATTTAGGTACCCATTCAAGAAGGCACTCTTCACATCCATCTGATACAGTGTGAATTCCATGTATGTAGCAAAAGCAATCAGCATTCTAATGGCTTCCATTCGTGCCACTGGTGCAAAGGTTTCATCATAATCTATTCCTTCTTCTTGACTGTAGCCCTGAACAACCAACCTTGCCTTGTTTCTTGTAACTATGCCATGTTCATCCAGCTTATTTCTGAACACCCATTTAGTTCCAATTATGGATCTGTCCTTTGGTTTAGGAACTAGGTGCCACACTTTGCTTCTTTCAAATTGATGAAGTTCCTCCTGCATAGCTATAATCCAATCTGGATCTTCTAGAGCTTCTTTGACATTTTTTGGTTCCAAGGCTGAGAGGAAAGCAAAGAATGCACAGAAGTTCTTTAATGCTGACCTAGTCATAATTCCTGTATCCAGTTCAGATAGAACATTCTCCAAAGGGTGAGAACTTTGATATTTCCATGGCTTGATCTGGATCTGATTAGAAGAACCTGCACCATCGTCTTGAGTAAATTCTTCTTGACTTTCTTGATCTTCAGCTTCATCAGAAGTTCCCCCTGTCAAGTTGACTCCTTCATCGGACATGACTTTGCTCTCCTTTTCATCCGAGTCCTCCAGTTCATCTATGCTTTCTTCTCTTCTTAAGCCGATCACCTGATCATCTGCATCATCTTCTCCTATTTCCTTATCTGATTCATCGAACACAACATGCATACTTTCTTCTACTACTTGTGTTCTTCTGTTGAGTACCTTGTGTTGAACCCCAAAAATTACCCCGAAAGGATAAATTCCAGAATATCGACAGGATGGGCTAACTCTTTTGGAGTTTTTGGAGTCGCCACCCAATTTAAGGAAAACAGGGAACCAAATTAGCAAATGCGTGCAAAAACTCCGTTTTTATAAAAAAGACGGTCTTTCTTCCAGAGATTCTAAAAGTAAGAGGTTTTATTAATTTCGGAAGAAGGTTTTTAAGGCACTTCCGAAATTCCGTAAAATACGGTTAATCCGACAGGTTTCCAAAATATTTGCAAAATATGCTTTTCTAGAAAATTTATCTAAAATAATTAATTGAAATAAAACTTGTTTATGAAAAATATTTAATTTGCACGCATTTTGCTAATTTGCCCCAGTTTGCAATAAATTAAATAACGACTTCAAAAATAAAAGATAATGCACATAAAGTAAAGCAATATACCAAGCAATCAAATATTATTAATAAATAAAGTATTTTACACATTTATTTGCATAAATATCCAAAGAAAATAATGCGAAGTTAAAGATAGAACCGGGAAATTGATCAACTCGCGGGAGTCTTGAATTTTCTAAAATTCCTAAGCCTTATTTCTGAATGCTCGGGTCCGAATTCAATCCCCAAATGCCTCCAATGCAATGGATTATTCCCATTTGTAAGTTAAGCCAAAGCGCCCATAGATTATTCGTGAAAAAATGTACCTCGCAAAACAAACAAGTAAAATTGAATTAGTACGATAGTCAAAATGTAATAAAAAATAAAATAACAAATATAAAGTAATAAAGTAGTAATAATAATAATAATGATAATAAAATATATAATAATAATAGAATATATAATAACAATAAAATATATAATAATAATAGAATATAATAATAATAATAATAATAGAATATATAATAATAATAATAATAATAATAATAATAATAATAAAGGGGTTGTTTTTTGCAAAATTTAGGCTCAGATTCGTATGGCGCGTCATGTAGAGGCTCGGGATTTGGTACGGTTGCAAACACGGAGCCCGGGCCGTGTTGCCATGCCAAAGCACCAAACCCACTACTCTATTCGACTTGCTTTGCATTAATTTCATACTTTCATCATCGCCTTTTGCTTTAGGGACACGGGAACGGGACGGTTTAAGTGTAGTATCATATTCAAAATCCGTCAATTCATTATCCGTCAATTCCTTGTGTCGGCCTCAACACGTATATATGTATTTTCATCGGCCCGGGTGTAGTATCGAGTTCAAATCAGTCCATACGCCTCAAATTAAATTATTTTCATAGGCTATAATCAGTGTAGTATTCTCTAAAATCAGTGAAACAATTGCCTGAATGTGCCAAAACATGTAATTGCCCAGAACGAACAGACCAAGGCATATGGATGAATTACAAACAGCATCAATATCATAGTCAACGCCGGGATTAAAGGGTCAAATCTTCCAATAACAAACAACACCAAAGGAATCACAAGATTCTCACAGAAACACAACGCAGCAAAGGATCGGCTAAACAATGTAGGAGCAACAAAGATATTATCCCATAGGCGAATCATAACAGTAGCAAAACCATCCGAGACCAACAACAATAGATGACCAGTCATAGCAGCGGTGAAAAGGAGGAGCAACACCAATTGGTGGCGTCGCTACCACTCCCCACTCCCTTTTACCATTTCGATTCCACCATAGGAATAGGGCAACAGAAAATTCGGCCCTAAGTAATGAGCCATCGCCGGTGAGATCTCCGGCAAACAAAACAGCAGCACAGTCGATCAAAAGAAATTGCAATACCAAAATCGAGAGCGGAGGAGCGACTGTCCACTGGGGACATCGCTGCAACCCCGCTCCCTTTTACATATTCAGATGCAGCAGAAGACGAAAGAAACAGAGGAAACTTGAGTTAATCACTGAAATAAACAAACAGAAAAGGTCGCCGGCGATGGTGTCCCTCACTGTCTCTGCTCGCGTGTGCAGGTGTAAATGGGTTTTTGGGTGTGAGTCGTTTTGTGTGCTTGCTGTGAAATGGAAATCTAAAAGAGAATGGGGCACGGCTGATGATTTCGTAGTGGGGTGCGAGGGGATTTTGAGTGGGGAAGATGAATAGTGGTGAGGGGTTTTGATTGTTGGTGAGGGAGATGAATCGTGAAGATGGGGACACGGCTCATCCTTACTTTTTGTGAGTAGGGTTTTTTGTGGATGATCCAATGTGTGTTGTGCCGCGGCTCCTATTAATGTTGTCCGTTGTAGGGTTTTTTTTTGTGTAGTGTATATAATAGTGGGTTGTGTAGATGATGAATGAATAGTGTGTATGTATATATGGGCTTTGCACAAATAGGATAGATTTCAAGGAGGGGAGCGGATTTGGCACAATTTTATAATTAAATAAAAAAAATGAATGAGTTGCACGAGTGGATTAAATTTGGTGGGATTTTGCAATTTTAGCACTTTTCTTTGAAACTGCAATTGATCCTCCTTTATTATCAATATTTATTTAATTTTCCAATTTAAACCTCAATTATGAAAATATTACCAGAATTTAATAATTTTGAAAAATTCGGGACAAAATTGGGTGTCAACAGCTGCCCCTCTTTACCCGGAAAAGGATGAAAGAGTTTTCAGGGTAAAGAAAGTTGACGTGAAACCCAATTTTGTCATGGTAAAGCCAAGACTTCGATTCCTAGGATCAAAATGCGAGGCTTATGAACATGGCCGAACTTCGGTTTCCGAGTTGCCTACATATCTCGGGCTAAAAGAGAATCAGGCCATATGTAGTTCGACGCGATTTGAAAATCAAAGACGAGATAGTAACGACTACTCAAGCGCGGAAAAGAGGCTTGTAATCACCCAAGTTATGAAAATGTGGTCGACGACACACCCATAAAGAGGGGTTTACACGGACATAGCTTCCACTACACCTCGATAACCGAGCCATCTTGTCTTCAATCTTAAATCTCAGACTCAGGGTTAACAAGAGACTTACCTCTAGGGTGGATGACTTATGCGGGTGCGATTCTTCAGGTCTTCGTTGACGAGTCCAGCTCATATCAATGATTGCCCCGGTTCATTGCTAAGCAAAGCTCCATGTTCCAAATGTTGCTGCGGTGCTGCTAAAAATCCTGCAATAATCTCAACAAACGGTAAACGAGCAACTGCTAATAAACTGTAATAATTGGAATAAGAAATAAATAAAGTGATAACAAAAATTGTAAATACGGGTTTCGGTATCATTGATAAGTTCTTCATTCGATCAACTGACAAAGTACTCCGCCCGGAGAACCTCTAAGCTGATCCTTATTCTGAAACAGTAAAGCAAGACAATAAGTAAGTGAGAACGAATTGTAAAATGCCAATATTGCAAGACAACCGACATCGCGAAGCACTCCGAAAGTGGTGCTCCAACCGACTTGTCTTAGACTATCATCTACTTGAAAGAAATCTGCACATCCTATTTGTGGGTGGAAGGACCTGAGATATCCTATTTGTGGGTGGAAGAACCCGATATATCCTATTTGTGGGTGGAAAGACCCAAAGTATCCTATTCGTGGGTGGAAGGACCCAAAGTATCCTATTCGTGGGTGGAAGGACCCAAAATATCCTATTTGTGGGTGGAAGGACCCAAATATCCTATTTGTGGGTGGAAGGACCCAGATATCCTATTCGTGGGTGGAAGGACCCGAAATATCCTATTCGTGGGTGGAAGGACCCAAAATATCCTATTTGTGGGTGGAAGGACCCAAATATCCTATTTGTGGGTGGAAGGACCCAGATATCCTATTCGTGGGTGGAAGGACCCAGATATCCTATTTGTGGGTGGATAAACCCTGATTGTTCATTTTTAAGGCGAACGGGCCCAAAACGTTCAATATAGGTGAACGAGCCTAAATTTGATGGCAGCCTGCAAAACAAAATTGCAAATTAGATTAATTAAGGCAGGATAATGCAAAACAAATAAGCAAAACTGGGTCGTGTTGCTTGAATTAATAGTGCTGCAAAGCGTTGAATGCCTTCAGTTCTTATTGAATCTGCCGTTCAATTTCTGCAAATTTAAAGAAAATGCGTTAGAAAACGAGTGAATAATGAAACAAAAGCTATAATGAAAAAAGAAGAAATAGATTTGTGCTGCATATGCGACAAGGCGAATGATCTTTGAGAAACTGATGGCCGTCGATAGGAACAATAACAAAAGAGCCTTCAATTGCCTATGATAGGCTTCAGAATAATGCCTCCAATTGCTTATGGTAGGCTTCAAATGACAACGATGTCTTCGCTTGCTCACGATAGACTTGATAATAAGACCCTCCGATTGCTTACGGTAGGATCAATAACAAAAGAGCCTTCAATTGCTTATGATAGGCTTCATAAAAAGGCCTCCAATTGTTTATGGTAGGCTCCAAATGATAACGATGTCTTCGCTTGCTCACGATAGACTTCATAGCGAGGCCCCCGATTGTTTACGGTAGGCTCCATAACAATAGCGCCTTCGATTGTCTATAGGCTTCATAAAAAGGCCTCCAATTGTTTATGGAAGGCTTTAAATGATAATGACGTCTTCGATTGTTTACGATAGACTTCATAATGAGGCCCCCGATTGTCTACGGTAGGCTTCAAATGACAACGATGTCTTCGATTGTCTACGATAGGCTTCAAAATAAGGCCTCCAATTGCTTATGGTAGGCATGAATGCTAATGAAGTCTTCGCTTGCTCACGATAGACTTGATGATAAGATCCCCCGATTGCTTACGGTAGGATCAATGATAAAAGAGCCTTCAATTGCTTATGATAGGCTTCAAAATAAGGCCTCCAATTGCTTATGGTAGGCATGAATGTTAATGAAGTCTTCGCTTGCTCACGATAGACTTGATGATAAGATCCCCCGATTGCTTACGGTAGGATCAATGATAAAAGAGCCTTCAATTGCTTATGATAGGCTTCAAAATAAGGCCTCCAATTGCTTATGGTAGGCATGAATGCTAATGAAGTCTTCGCTTGCTCACGATAGACTTGATGATAAGATCCCCCGATTGCTTACGGTAGGATCAATGATAAAAGAGCCTTCAATTGCTTATGATAGGCTTCAAAATAAGGCCTCCAATTGCTTATGGTAGGCATGAATGCTAATGAAGTCTTCGCTTGCTCACGATAGACTTGATGATAAGATCCCCCGATTGCTTACGGTAGGATCAATGATAAAAGAGCCTTCAATTGCTTATGATAGGCTTCAAAATAAGGCCTCCAATTGCTTATGGTAGGCATGAATGTTAATGAAGTCTTCGCTTGCTCACGATAGACTTGATGATAAGATCCCCCGATTGCTTACGGTAGGATCAATGATAAAAGAGCCTTCAATTGCTTATGATAGGCTTCAAAATAAGGCCTCCAATTGCTTATGGTAGGCATGAATGCTAATGAAGTCTTCGCTTGCTCACGATAGACTTGATGATAAGATCCCCCGATTGCTTACGGTAGGATCAATGATAAAAGAGCCTTCAATTGCTTATGATAGGCTTCAAAATAAGGCCTCCAATTGCTTATGGTAGGCATGACGCAATTTGTAAGTGAAAGCTGCAATATCTTTGATAAATTGTCTTCCCATCCACTGGCGAAGCAATAAAGCAAATGTGAAGGCATAGTGCAAGGCATTTTCAACAATCTTGACAAATCAACTGGCAAGCCGGTCGGGCACGCAGCAAGGAGGGTCTTGGGGTTGATTGTCAAACAAATCAGCTGGCGAGCCGGTCCGGCACGAAGCAAGGAGGGTCTCGGGACTGACCTGTTAACCTGAAAAGTAAAACAAGACGTTAATATCAAAGCAAGTGTGAAGACATAATTCAAAGCCAGTGCGAAGCAAAGTAATGTGGGAATGTAGAGCAATGCAAGAGTCATTTGGCGAATCAATAGGTGAGATAGTCCAACAAAAGGGGATCCTCGTAGCCGATGGTCAACCTGAAAGAGTAAAGCAAGGCGTTAGTTTTAAAACAAGTGCGAAGGCATAATTCAAAATAAGTGCAAAGCAAAGTAGTGCGGAAATGTAGTCAGTGCGATAGCCATTGATAAATCAATTAGCGAGACAATCCGGCAAGGATGGCCTTGTACGGATTATAGCCTGAAACAAAGAGATGCCCTATTTGGCTTAGTTTTGAAAACACCAAACAAGCCTCGGCTTTGTCGCCTATTAGGAATGAAAGTCATAGGGGTAGAAATGCCGCCTGTTCGGCAATAACTCATGACAAAGCGTAATGCTTTAAGTTATGAGGAGTCAATTTGAAGGCAATCATGGATTGTAATGCGTCTGGAATATTCACATTATCCTGCATGTCTTAACAAACTTATCAGCGACGTAAGGCCATTAAAATATGTATTGCAAATGTATAAACGCCTCAGGAGGCTGCAAAATGTGATTAAGAAAGTGTAGAATATTAAAACACCTATCGAGTCCATAAAATTACGCCTTAGAAGCATTCACATAATAAACACCTTCGAGGTGACATAAATACGCCTCCGGGGCAACAAAATAACGCCTTAGAGGCATTCAAATAATTAACACCTTCGAGGTGACACAAATACGCCTCCGGGGCAAATATATTACGCCTTCGAGGCATTCGAATAATTAACACCTTCGAGGTGACACAAATACGCCTCCGGGGCAACAAAATTTCGCCTTCGAGGCATTCAAATAATTAACACCTTCGAGGTGACACAAATACGCCTCCGGGGCAACAAAATTTCGCCTTCGAGGCATTCAAATAATTAACACCTTCGAGGTGACACAAATACGCCTCCGGGGCAAATATATTACGCCTTCGAGGCATTCAAATAATTAACACCTTCGAGGTGACACAAATACGCCTCCGGGGCAAATATATTACGCCTTCGAGGCATTCAAATAATTAACACCTTCGAGGTGACACAAATACGCCTCCGGGGCAAATATATTACGCCTTCGAGGCATTCAAATAATTAACACCTTCGAGGTGAGATAAAGACGCTTACCGGAAGCGTGAAATATAAAAGACGCTTATCGAAAGCGTAAACACATGAATACGCTTACCGGAAGCGTGAAATATAAAAGACGCTTATCGAAAGCGTAAACACATGAATACGTTATACTCTTTGAACTCTTCCGCGGAGGAATGGTCTTGACTACAAAATAAAGTGAGCCCCCAGGATCGGCAATATAATAGCGTCTTCGATTGTTTACGATAGACTTGGAGTTGATACTTGTAAAATAAATGGTAGAATAGCCTGCAAAATAAAGTTTTAATTAAATTTGCATGGACAAGAAAATGTCAAAGATAAAGGGGATATAAAGTGAGAGTTTAAGCCGTCCGGCTTATGTTGGTGAAGCCCTAAAGAGTTGAGTGTTATCCTTGAGAAAACTGAGTTAATGCTTAATTCCTGCAAAGTGTAAAGTAAAGTTGCCAATAAAGCAATGAACTTTGATTAGGCAAGGGCAGAAATGGAGAGAAAATAAAGTCGTTTCGCGTATGCGATGAATCAGATAACGCTTCCAATCTCGGTCGGTTATCTTGGCAACATTGTTCAATGTGTATGACAAATACTCTATGAGGAATTGATAGTTGCTAGTTTCCTCATCTTGTTGCTTTGAAAATTCCTGCGCTCAAGGAAAAATCATTAGTTTTGGGAGGGAGGGGGAAGCGTTTGATTTGCAGACTTCATCCTGATCTTGCCGCTTCCGCTGCTTCCTCGTCCTCCTTGGACTTGGATTTGCGAATTGCTTTCAGAAACTTGGCTCATGAACTCAAATAGCATAGATTTTCGAAAAAATAGAGGCAAGATAAAATATTTTAATGCAATATAGCAAGTGAAATAAGCATGCAAATGAAGTCAAAGATGCATTTTGAAAATTTTTGTCTTGACTTAAACTTGTAACATATTTTAAAACAAACTGAACGTCCTTTGTCTTAGACTTTGCACTGTTTGCTTAACCGATTTCAAATTCTTGCCAACTCATCTTTAATATCCAACCCTGTTTCTTGCAAAATTCTGCCCCAGTTATTATCTTGCGCATCCCTAACTCATTTTGCAAAATTGCCCCAGTTGCGATCTTTCGCATCTCCAACTCGTTTTGCAAAAATTGCCCCAGTTGTCCTTCTTAGGGGAAAATGGAGACTTAAATGCTAAAGGGTCGAGCCCGATGTGGGAGCCTACGTATCCCTCCTTGGGAATCAGACCGTGCGTAGTTCTGCACCACCGCTTCAACACCATATACCAACAAATAAAAGCTGCCCCAGTTGAAGTTCCAACAGTAGTGCGATATCCAAAGAGCGCAGACAATAACTTTCAGTGCATCGATTTAAATTGTTCAGTTGTTTTGCCATACGTTACAAGCAAAGTTTTGACAGGTTTATCAATTTTAATTTTATAATGGAAACAAATGCAAGCGTAAATAACATAATAAGAATGCGATGAATTTTATTTCAACTTTTATAAATTCAAAATGAGTTGATTCAGAATAACATAAGCTTTAAAGTACAATGCAATTCAGGGCCTCAATCTGAATTAAAATTGAAAACAATGCTACTAAGTTCAATCGCCAAGTTCTTTCAAGCAATGCCATTAGCTTCTGGTACTGCACCGTTCATGAGCTAGAGCGTCTACCATCAATCATATCTCTAAACCTTTGCATGGTGGATGGTCTGCCACTTCACAAATCCAACATTTGATAGAGAAGTAAACAAAACAAAAGAAACCTCACAAAGGGTAACTAAGACAGTTTGCATGTCATTCATAGGATTGCATACAAGCAAGCAACACCTAGTATTTAACGTATTTTGACCAAATAAAGCAAGGTAGGCAATTAACATGCGACAATCACAAGTATATAACACAACTCATTCTCTCCATAGAATCTGCACAAAATTCTAAACCCAAATGCCTAAAACCCGAAACAATCCTCCATAGCTTTTGCAAACATCCACACTCCTCCAAGCGCAACTCCCAATTGGTTTACAACATCCAGGGAGAAATTTCCAACTGCCTCCACAATACCAGACTGCAAATCACGAAAGGCGCCAATTGGCCTTTCAAAATAAAACCTCACTGGTCCTCGGCTTAGGACAAGCCTCTCAGTTTCCTAGGTTTTGCAAGGCTCACAGACCTTGTTCATAGGGCTCCTCACTGGTCCTCGGCTTTAATCAAGCCTCTCAGTTTCCTAGGCAGCCAAGACCGCACTGGTCTTCAAGGAGGGACCTCACTGGTCATTCAAAGACACAGGGGCTTCGCTCTCCTAGTATGCGACAAGCATACTTCAATTTTACAAAGTTGCAGCTGGATAATCAACATAGGCCTGCACACACGCAAAGCCATTCAGGAGAGGGACCCCACTGATCCTTTCAAAGACACCAGGGGCTTCGCCTCTTAGATCTCACTACACCAAGCCATCTCCAAAACACAAACCAACCAAATCTGCCGAACCTTCCCCCAAACTAAGGTGTATATGCATGCATGACCTAATCTCCTTCTAAGAGTGGGCTAACGGTTGAGGCTGATTCAGACCTATGCGGGATAAACCTGGCCCCATAAACCAGTAAAACCGGCCATGGCAAAACCAGGCAAACCATACCCCAACTAACTTTTGGTGACACGAAAGAAGTTTGAAAGAGTGAGGTAAGGGCAATGCCCTTCCTGCATAGCTACCCGTCAAGCGGGTACCCCGTGATGAAATCGAGGAGGTGAAAGAGAATTGACAGGCTCCATGAGGGAGGAAATATGAACGGAACGCAGATTATGCACAAATTAATACAATGCATGCTTTATAAGGCAAACCAAACAAACAGATATAATAAAGCAAATAAATCAGGCATGCTAGTTGCAAACAATTGGAAACCTTTATGGTCAAAACCTTTATTGCTCCCCAGCGGAGTCGCCATGCTGTTGAACCCCAAAAATTACCCCGAAAGGATAAATTCCAGAATATCGACAGGATGGGCTAACTCTTTTGGAGTTTTTGGAGTCGCCACCCAATTTAAGGAAAACAGGGAACCAAATTAGCAAATGCGTGCAAAAACTCCGTTTTTATAAAAAAGACGGTCTTTCTTCCAGAGATTCTAAAAGTAAGAGGTTTTATTAATTTCGGAAGAAGGTTTTTAAGGCACTTCCGAAATTCCGTAAAATACGGTTAATCCGACAGGTTTCCAAAATATTTGCAAAATATGCTTTTCTAGAAAATTTATCTAAAATAATTAATTGAAATAAAACTTGTTTATGAAAAATATTTAATTTGCACGCATTTTGCTAATTTGCCCCAGTTTGCAATAAATTAAATAACGACTTCAAAAATAAAAGATAATGCACATAAAGTAAAGCAATATACCAAGCAATCAAATATTATTAATAAATAAAGTATTTTACACATTTATTTGCATAAATATCCAAAGAAAATAATGCGAAGTTAAAGATAGAACCGGGAAATTGATCAACTCGCGGGAGTCTTGAATTTTCTAAAATTCCTAAGCCTTATTTCTGAATGCTCGGGTCCGAATTCAATCCCCAAATGCCTCCAATGCAATGGATTATTCCCATTTGTAAGTTAAGCCAAAGCGCCCATAGATTATTCGTGAAAAAATGTACCTCGCAAAACAAACAAGTAAAATTGAATTAGTACGATAGTCAAAATGTAATAAAAAATAAAATAACAAATATAAAGTAATAAAGTAGTAATAATAATAATAATGATAATAAAATATATAATAATAATAGAATATATAATAACAATAAAATATATAATAATAATAGAATATAATAATAATAATAATAATAGAATATATAATAATAATAATAATAATAATAATAATAAAGGGGTTGTTTTTTGCAAAATTTAGGCTCAGATTCGTATGGCGCGTCATGTAGAGGCTCGGGATTTGGTACGGTTGCAAACACGGAGCCCGGGCCGTGTTGCCATGCCAAAGCACCAAACCCACTACTCTATTCGACTTGCTTTGCATTAATTTCATACTTTCATCATCGCCTTTTGCTTTAGGGACACGGGAACGGGACGGTTTAAGTGTAGTATCATATTCAAAATCCGTCAATTCATTATCCGTCAATTCCTTGTGTCGGCCTCAACACGTATATATGTATTTTCATCGGCCCGGGTGTAGTATCGAGTTCAAATCAGTCCATACGCCTCAAATTAAATTATTTTCATAGGCTATAATCAGTGTAGTATTCTCTAAAATCAGTGAAACAATTGCCTGAATGTGCCAAAACATGTAATTGCCCAGAACGAACAGACCAAGGCATATGGATGAATTACAAACAGCATCAATATCATAGTCAACGCCGGGATTAAAGGGTCAAATCTTCCAATAACAAACAACACCAAAGGAATCACAAGATTCTCACAGAAACACAACGCAGCAAAGGATCGGCTAAACAATGTAGGAGCAACAAAGATATTATCCCATAGGCGAATCATAACAGTAGCAAAACCATCCGAGACCAACAACAATAGATGACCAGTCATAGCAGCGGTGAAAAGGAGGAGCAACACCAATTGGTGGCGTCGCTACCACTCCCCACTCCCTTTTACCATTTCGATTCCACCATAGGAATAGGGCAACAGAAAATTCGGCCCTAAGTAATGAGCCATCGCCGGTGAGATCTCCGGCAAACAAAACAGCAGCACAGTCGATCAAAAGAAATTGCAATACCAAAATCGAGAGCGGAGGAGCGACTGTCCACTGGGGACATCGCTGCAACCCCGCTCCCTTTTACATATTCAGATGCAGCAGAAGACGAAAGAAACAGAGGAAACTTGAGTTAATCACTGAAATAAACAAACAGAAAAGGTCGCCGGCGATGGTGTCCCTCACTGTCTCTGCTCGCGTGTGCAGGTGTAAATGGGTTTTTGGGTGTGAGTCGTTTTGTGTGCTTGCTGTGAAATGGAAATCTAAAAGAGAATGGGGCACGGCTGATGATTTCGTAGTGGGGTGCGAGGGGATTTTGAGTGGGGAAGATGAATAGTGGTGAGGGGTTTTGATTGTTGGTGAGGGAGATGAATCGTGAAGATGGGGACACGGCTCATCCTTACTTTTTGTGAGTAGGGTTTTTTGTGGATGATCCAATGTGTGTTGTGCCGCGGCTCCTATTAATGTTGTCCGTTGTAGGGTTTTTTTTTGTGTAGTGTATATAATAGTGGGTTGTGTAGATGATGAATGAATAGTGTGTATGTATATATGGGCTTTGCACAAATAGGATAGATTTCAAGGAGGGGAGCGGATTTGGCACAATTTTATAATTAAATAAAAAAAATGAATGAGTTGCACGAGTGGATTAAATTTGGTGGGATTTTGCAATTTTAGCACTTTTCTTTGAAACTGCAATTGATCCTCCTTTATTATCATTATTTATTTAATTTTCCAATTTAAACCTCAATTATGAAAATATTACCAGAATTTAATAATTTTGAAAAATTCGGGACAAAATTGGGTGTCAACACCTTGTATGCCTTACTTTGAGTGGAGTATCCCAGAAATATTGCCTCATCACTCCTAGCATCAAACTTTCCCAAGGGTTCCTTGCCATTGTTGTGGACAAAGCATTTGCACCCAAAAGGCCTTAGGTGGGCAATGCTTGGCTTTCTACCTCTGAGTAACTCATATGGAGTTTTGTCAAGAATGGCTCTGATGGAACACCTATTTAGCAAGTAACATGCAGTGTTTACAGCTTCAGCCCAGAAGTTTCTTGCTAGTCCACTTGACAGCAGCATGGTTCTAGCCATATCCTCCAACGACCTGTTCTTCCTCTCAACCACCCCGTTTTGTTGGGGAGTTCTTGGTGCAGAAAAGTTGTGATCTATGTTGTTCCCTGCACAGTACTCAGAAAATTTTGAGTTTTCAAACTCAGTTCCATGATCTGATCGAATACTGATGAGTTCAAGACTTAGCCTTCTCTGAACCACACCAGCCCAGTCTTTAAAGTTCTCAAAAGCTTCATCCTTAGAGGCCAAGAACAAGGTCCATGTATACCTTGAGTAGTCGTCAACAATCACGAACACAAACCTCTTTCCTCCTCTGCTTTTTACTCTCATAGGTCCACACAAATCCATATGTACCAGCTCCAGTGGCTTAGATGTGCTGACCACTTTCTTTGACTTGAAAGACGTTCTTACATGCTTTCCCTTTACACAGGCATCACACACTTTTATGTTTTCAAACTTCTTGTTTGGCAATCCACGAACCAGTTCCTTCGAGGCTAGCTTATTTAATTGAGTGAGACTTGCATGACCCAGTCTTTTGTGCCACAGCTGAGAGTCGCTTTCTTGTACATTCAAGCATGTCAGGTTGTTTTCAGGTAAGGACCTCAGTGACGCCTTGTACACATTGTTCACTCTTTTTCCTTCCATTACCACTTCTCCACTCTGTAGGTTCTTCACGATGCACCCTACAGATGAGAAGCTCACTTCGTTTCCTCTGTCACATAGTTGAGAGATGCTCAGTAAATTGTGTCTAAGACCATCCACACAATACACATTTTCAATTGCATGCTCAAGAGATCTCCCAATCTTCCCAATGCCTACTATCTGACCACTTTTTCCTCCTCCGAAGGCCACACTGCCTCCTTGAAATGCTGCGAGTGAGAGAAAGTTTCTTCTATCTCCTGTCATGTGCCTAGAACAACCGCTATCAAGAATCCAGCTTGAGTTGTTCTCCCTCACTCCAGCCTGCAAAACAATTAGAGGTTAGCCTTAGGAACCCAGACAAGCTTGGGTCCCTTCTTATGAGAAAATGGATAAATCAGATCTTGTTTGGCCCATTTGGGTAAAACACAATTTTTATTCTTGGCCCTTGCCTTGGTAATGTTAACACACCTTTGTTTAGTATGACCGGTTTGACCACAGAAAGTGCATAACATGTTGCAAGGTAATCCCACATATTTGCTTTTAGGATTATATGGAGGCAAGGGCTTCTTGAATCCTAAACCTTGTTTTCCTTTATTTTGATTTTCAAGAACCCAATGCATTGCTTCTGAAGACTTATTCCATTTTGTAAGCCTGGTAAGTTCAAGTTTTGAGTTTTCAACCTTCTGATTTAACATCTTATTTTTTTCAATTTCTTGGTATAAAATCTCATTTGTCCTTTTCAATTCATCTTCCAGAAAGGTTTGAACTTCACTCATAACTTGCTTACCATTCTTACTCTCTCTCAACTGACTACATTCTAATTCAAGCTCAGTGATCTTAGAGTTTGACACAAGAGTCTGTCCTTTCATGATGGCATTTGTTTCTTCAAGCTCAATGTTCTGTTCTAGGAGACTCTTGTGCTTAGTTCTAAGATCACCCAATTCTTCAATTAATTTATCTTTTTCAAGCTTTTCTTTTTCATATCCTTCAATCAATGTGGCTGTGATTAGGATTAGATTTTCAGAAGAGTATGTATGTAAAGTTTCCTTAAGATCAGATAAACATACCTCTGCTGAACCGTCAGCTTCCTTTCCTTCAGTTGCCATGAGGGCAGAGTCCTTCTTGGTGTTGTCAGCTATGTACAACTCCTTCAGTTTCTTCCATATCTCCTTGGCTGATTTACATTCCAGTATCTGTCCAAGCACATCATCTGTAAGTCCTCTTCTTAGATAGCCCTCAGCCTTGGAGTTTGCTTGTAGCCAGTCCAGATCTTGTGGATCTAGTTCTTCTACTTTCTTGGGTACCAGGACTCCATTTGCTGCTCTCTTCACTGGAACATGAGGTCCTCTTTTCACAATTAGCCACAGACTATAATCAGTTGCCTGCAAGAATTTCTTCATTTGTTTCTTCCAGTAATTGTAATGAGTCCCATTGAACACTGGTAGCTTTGATGGATCTCTTCCCCATTTTACTTCAAGAGGATGTTCTTCGTCAGAACTAACATCCGTCATCCCTGCTAATGCTAGCGGTGAGTCATCGTCAGCTTCTTTCTCGTGATCAGACTCACTGTCAGTTGGTCCCCATGTGGCATAGAAAGCTTCCTTCCTTTTCCTTCGTTCTGCTCTGAAGTTTGGGGGCCGTCTTGACTTCTTTCTATCTACATCGTTTTCCTTTGTGATTTCCTTTTCCTTTTCCTTAGCAGCTCTGTTCTTCATCCACTCTATTTCCCACATTGGGCAATCCATGACAGCATGATCCTTCTTGAAGCATTTGAAGCATCCAGAGTAGTCAGGACTGTCAACTATGTTCTTCCTGCTAGAGCTCTCCTTGTTCCCTCGTTTAAATCCTTTAAACCTTCCCAGATTGAGTTTTTGTCTTAGAGCACTTGCCATTGCAGCTTCCACTGATTGAAGATCAACATATTCATCAACTTCTTCTGTTGCTTCCAGTGCAAGGGTCTTTTCCTTCTTTGCTGCAGGTTTAGCCTTTGAGTCCTTCATCATCTCGTGCGTCTTCAGACTTCCAACCAGTTCTTCAAGCTTGATGGATTTCAAAGGTTTGGATTCAATAATGGCCGTCATTTTTGGTTCCCATGCTTCAGGTAACACATTCAGGATTTTGTCAACCATCTCCACCTCAGGCAGTTCCATCTCCAGAGATCTCATTTCATTTGTAATCATGGTCAACCTGGTCATCATATCCTGAATCGATTCCTTCTCGCCCATAGTAAATAACTCAAATTGTCTCTTCAACATTCTTCTTTTTGAGTCCTTTACTTCAGTGGTTCCTTCGTGTGCAACTTGCAAAGCATCCCATATTTCCTTAGCCGTCTTATACGATGATACTCGATTGAACTCTTCTGGACCCAGACCACATATAACCAACCGCTTGGCTTTGTGGTTCTTTTCGATCATCTTATAGTCAGACTCATCAAACTCTTCTTTCAGCTTAGGTTCTTTTGTGGCAGTGGTTCCTTCACCAACTACTTTGGTGGGAATCAGGTTTCCTTCAGAGACTATCAGCCAGAGTTGATAATCCTCAGCACATATGTAATTCTCCATCCTATTTTTCCACCATGCGTAGTATTGCCCATTAAACTGTGGAGGCCTCAGAACCGACTGTCCTTCAGTAATAGTAGGCGGTGCACTCATTTTGATCCTTCTCAAGGTGTTAGCCTTACAAGAGAAGACCTGCTCTGATACCACTTGTTATACTTTAAGCACCTCCTAAGGACACTAGAAGGGGGGGGGGTTGAATAGTGTCCTCCGAATTTTGTTGTAAGAACCTGGTTCTTCCGTAGTAGAACAAGGTTCCTCAGTTCTCTTTTATGCAAACTATACTTAAGAACACACTTCAAAACATTCACCAAGAACACAAGGATTTTACGTGGAAAACTCCTTGCTCAAGGGAGAAAAACCACGACCCACACTCTGGGATTTTGAATCTCAATCCACTAACACAAGAGCAACGTTTCAGATTACAGACTCTGTAACCAAGGGGCTACACTCTAGACCCTAATCACTAACCAAAGCTAAACTCTAGCTTTTTCTAGTAATCACAAAGTAGTTTGCCTAATACATATGCTTCTGAAATAAGCTAATAGACAAAACAATGAACACTTGTAACAGAGACAACTTACAACTCGATGAACCTAGACAAGAGATCTAGACTCAAATACTCAGCATGCAAACCAGTTGTCTTCTTCAGTTTTCCAACGTAGACAGTTCTTCAGATCACCTCTATATGCTCTCGACTCTCTATGTGAAAAACTGATTGCGGCTGTCTCTTCTACTTGCTTTTATACAGGTCTTACAACCCTAGTTGAGTCCTGCTGGGAATTCTCTTAATTATGGCAATATCAGATTCGCAGTAACTCTTTTCCATGTTAAAGTCTAACTCTTGTCCACACTTCAAAGATACAGCCTGGACACCGCCTCTTTTAGTCTGACTAGGATACGTCAAAAAACCACGCGCCACTACTCCTAGTTCCACAGGGATTTGCAACCCGCAATCTTTTCGATCAAGCGTGTCCTTCATCTCAAGGACAAGGTTCTTTGTCCTTCATCTCAAGGACAAGGTTCTTCTCCTGAACCTCAGTGTCCTTCTCGTTTGTCATACTTCAAAACCAGCTCTCAACACTTCTAACAGCCAACATGATAAACAAATCGAGACAAGAATGGAATTACCTGAAACAGAATCTACAAACTCTCCATTGATGAAGAGCTGGGTAAACTTAACATTTGGAATCTTGAAGTTGGATTCAGCACTCCCTATAGACTGCACCATTTGTTTGTCCCAACAAGGCTCTTGCCTGTTGTTACTATCACTGCAATATGCTTTAGGCCTTGTGGAGTTATGGGTAAACTAAGATATAAAAACTTCCTAAAGGTGTCTGCATCTAACCAATAACGTAAGAAACTTGTACAACACCAAACCAAGTAAATTTGACTTTGAGAGGAGCAGGTCACCTATAAAGTACTTAATAATCAATCATAATTAAGTGATAAATATTTTTAATAGAAAGTGACGCACGGTATACATTATGAAATATGGTTTGAACTTTCATGTTAAACACTCTGTACATAATATGTATCAAGTTCCTTCAACTTAATTCGGCTCTGATAATTTAGTTAAGTAGTAACATGGATCTTTTAAATTTCAAATATTATTATCAAACATGCAAGGATTCATGTAAAGAGAAAAATAAATAACTTGCAATGTCATAAGCTAATGTCTCAATAGGATGTATAATACGTAGTGGGCGTACCCAAAGATTATCTCATCTTTTAGCCACATTGCTTGTTACATACTCATTGGGTCATGGGCCATCTTTGTACTAATATCATAAGCTAATTTATTAGGGAAAAATAGACGAATGAAGATAAACAAGTATCCAAATATTATCTTAGAAGATAACGTTTATACATGTACCAACAAAAGTTTATATGAAATTATAAGCGTGGAACATGCGATGCAATATTCAATTTTTTAAAGAAACATTTCTTGTTAAGTATTCCAATAATGTATATTCAATTTAAGTATTCCAATAATGTATACTCAATAATGTTGCAGCATGAAATTATCTCTATGTCCAAGAGTTTTTGGGACTACTAATAAACAAAATTAACTTATGAAATTGATACTACTTCCTCCGTTTCAAAATGGTTGTCATAGTTTAACTTGGAGCGGAGTTTAAGAAATATGGTAAGACTTTTGAAACTTGTGGTCCAAAATAAGTCATACATAAATATGTGGCTATAAAATATTTCATTAAGAGTAAAGTAGTAGTTTCAACTCAAAAAAGTTTCCAAATTTAGAATTGTGTCATTCTTTTTGGAACGGACTAATAAGGAAATAGTGACATCCATTTTGGAATGGATGGAGTACTAATCATGAGCTTCACGAGATTGTCTTAACTTGTCAAACTTTTTCCCTTTCACCAAAAATCTATCCGATAAACAATATCTTTAGTATTCAACCACAAAGATTTTGGTCACTCCCAATATCAGAGTATCAAAAAGAAATGAAAACAAATGATTGTGAAGCTAATTAAATTAAATAGATATACAATGACACAAATTTAAGTTGAAATAAGTTTATGAAACTTTTTCACTTAAATACTTATCCACACCGAATAACACTTATTAAGTCATGGTTTGAATGGGTAATTATTCAATTATTATTAATCTATGTCTTATAAGAATATATGACACTCGCCAACTTGGTTTTCTTATAAGAATATATAAGAAAAAGAATACTTCTATTCGTGTGCTTGGAATGAAGGAAAACATCTTCTAGAAAACCACAATAATATATTATCATCTTGTCCGTTAAGTCACATGTGCTAACGTGTCGTAGAATGCACTCGCGGAATCAGAATTTTCAATAAGAGAACAACACCCATAACTCTAGGTTTCTTTAAACCCTTAGGGGTCGTTTGGTTTGATGCGCTAATTATACAGGGATTATAATATATGGATTAATAATACAGGGATTAGTAATGCAGGGATTTGTAATGCAGGGATTAAATTTTATCCAGTGTTTGGTTCATTGTATTAAAAAGTGGATAGGCACAATATTACTTAATCCATGTATTGTGAGACATGGTATTAATAATACCATGGTGTCCTAGGGATTAAATAGTACCCCATTTGAGGTATAAACTTAACCATGTATTAGTTATACCTCATGTGCTTTTTGTAACCAAACAAGGTATTAACTCTTTATCCATGTATTAGTTAGCCAATACATCAAACCAAACATCTCCTTAGGGGTCGTTCGGTTACTCGTGTTGTTTACGCGGGTATTAATTAGTAATGTGAGTATTAGTAATGTGGGTATTAATAATGTATGTATTAATAATGTGGGTATTAATAATGCGGGTATTAGTTAGCGCGGGGTTTAGTAATGTGGGTATTAACCATGCATATATTATAACATAGGAATTATTTTTTGAATCACTAATATATTACAATATTATTATTTAAAATATTTATTTACTCCTTCAATAAAATTTTAAAATATATTCTTATAATGAGGTTACTTTTGTCATTTTAAATTTTAATACCCGCATTATTAATACCCACATTATTAATACCATCTTCTACCCCGCATAAAATAATACATAGATTCCCGCATTAATAATGCAGGTATTAATAACGCGGAATATACAAAAACGTAACCAAACGTTGTATTAATTTATGCAGGTATTAAAATTTCACAGAAAACCAACCGAACGATGCGCTAAATTAACGCGGAGTTTTGCGCGGGTATTAACTACTTAACCCAGTAACCGAACGACCCCTTACACTTATACAGATAGGTCATTGATTACCAGGAATGCGAAGCATACCTACAATGCATCAAAACCCATAACCTTGTGTCTCAGAGAATGAGCAAGGAAAGGAAATATAAGAAAATGTAGTAGCTAGAGAACTCACCTTTTTAAATGGGTCGAAGAACACAACTCTTACAATGGCTGAGGCAGTGAAGTAAACTTGATCAGACGTAGCAAGGTATGAAACTCCTACAATGGTTGATTATGACTTTTATGTTATATTTTCCTTTAAACCTTCATGGTAGTTTAGATAATTTGACTTTTAGGTTTCAACACCTTCATTTTACTTATTAATGTTGAGTCCAGTGTTTCCACAAGTATGAGCATGAGGCGAGGCGTTTTATCTGATCAGTGCAAGGCGTAAGTCTTTAGGCCACATGCCAAAGTGCCATAGATCTTTTTTTTTTATAATTTATTATTTAATATAATAAAATTAAATAACTAAAAAAGATATAAATCACCCAAAAAAAGAAAGTAAAATTACCGAGAAATCAAAGGATGTTCAAGAAAGTATATGAAATATGCACATTGAACTTCTCATCTTAGCAAGTTTTAATAAAAATAAATCAATCATAATTACATTAATTCCTATTTGGAAATAAAATGGATAACTCAGCCTTTAATCAATTGGCTAAATTTTTTTAATTTTTTTGGCCTGTAATAAGAGATTTAGAAGCGTCCGACCAAGTTAAGAACAAAGCCGCAGCGAAAGAAATCAAGAACCAACTATAGAAGCAAAGTAACTCCTCTGTTTAGGAACTCCGCAGAAGTTAGGACATAAAACCAAAGAATGAAACTAAAGTTTATGACTAATTGAATAAGCAAACTTTGGAGATTAATAAATAATCTTATTTTAATTAATTTTGTGTAGTCATCAGGGTTGACATTCGAAAATTAAAGATATTATTTAGCATTTATGGTTTTAAATTGGAAAAGTGTTATGAGCTTATGCCTAGACTCGCCTTACGTCGGGGCTTACGCCCAAAGCCATAGGACTTAGGATTTTTGATACTTTCACCCGACCAGGTCGCTTCGGTGCATTCTTGCTATGTCCCGCCCTGGAAAAACAGATGTTTAAGCAAGTTTCAAAATGCTTACATACTCGTAAGAGTAAGGAAAAAAGGCGCAGCCCCGAGGCTCACCCTGCAAACGTCTTTTAAAACATTGATCCGCTCTTATGTAAGATTTTTGTTGTTGATTACAATATGGTGAGATGGAAGATTCACATTGCTCGGTTGTACGTCCGAACCACGAAAAAAAATGAAGGTGACCACAATGAAAAACATACTAATAGTTCGGTTACAAGTGCAGACCACGAAAAATATGAAGGTGGACCATAATGCTCGGTTGTATTGAGAATCCTGGTACTAGAAGTCCAACTACAGTTTACATTGCGACTCTTGGATACAGCACTTTAGCAAAAAAAAAAAAGTCCAAGCCCTGACCTTGTTTTCAATGGATATGCTTCATTCTTGTATTGGTGTTGAACTCAGAGGGGCTATTGATATCAACAATTTAATGTTAAAAGATGCATCAGCAAGATCAAATCCAATTAATACTATATGAGGAAATTTAACTTTGTCAGTGCAATACAGGTATATAACTTTGAACGCCACCAATCTGAATTTTCTATACCCAAAAACAAAGGCACCTAAACAGCCAAAAAGATGTATCTTAAACAACAAAATTTATTGTCTGCTTATACAGGTAATAACATGAGGTATCAACGCAATAGTATTCTTCATTCTTGCACGCAATATCTGCAAATTTACAGCCAAGGAGAGTTGTAAATGGGAGTGGCTACAGATTTAACTTGAAGATACTTATGAAGGGCTTCCAATCCCAAATCCCTTTCAAAGCCACTGCTTTTGTACCCTCCATATGGGCAATCCGGATCGAAAGCAAAGTAACAGTTTATCCAGATAACCCCAGCTCGAAGCGATCTTGAAACCGTGTTAGCAATGTTCAAGTCATTGGTCATAACACCTGCTGCTAGTCCATATTTTGTAGAATTAGCTCTCTTGATCACCTCCTCTACAGTCCTGCAATTCCTCGTACAATTAGAGATGTATCGATAAGTTTACTCTTTAATTTACAGAAATGCTAATGAGTGTGTTTACTTACTTGAACTTCATTACTGATAAAACAGGTCCAAATATTTCTTCTTTTGCGATTGTCATGTCATCCTGTCAAAAAAACGTAAAGAAGATATGATATACTGTACATTTGATCTCAACATTCCAATGGAAAATGATAACTTCAGAGTGCTTACATCGACATCAGTGAATATAGTTGGTTCAATGAAATAACCCTTCCTATCCAATGCGTTGCCACCAGTTAACAATGTAGCCCCCTCCCTCTTTCCATGTTCAATGTATGACATGACTCTCTCAAACTGTTTCTTATCAACCTTCATCAGGTAAACTATAAGTCAGAATAAACTTGCAAAAAGAAGTGAATGATAGCTATCTGTTACTGAATATATGTAGTAATTTGGGGTTATTTTGCTTATGTCAAGTAGCAACATGTAAAAGAACAGTTCAAATGTATACTTGGGGTCCTTGATGAGAATTTGGATCAAAAGGATCGCCAACCACCCATGTTTTTGCCATCTCCTCCAATTTATGGACAAATTTATCATAAATTCCTTCTTGGATGAAAAGACGAGATCCAGCCACGCAAATCTCTCCCTGAAAAGGAATTGCAAGCAAGGAAACGTTACTTCACTGATATGTTTAAGACATATTAAGGAAAGAAAAATATCAAATTCAATTTACCTTGTTGTATAGAATTCCAATGAGAGCAAGAGGCGCAACTTTGTCAACATCTACATCATCAAATACTATAAACGGCGATTTGCCTCCCAATTCTAGTGAGACAGGTTTTAAATTGCTAGTCGCTGCAGCCTGCATTACTAGACGCCCTACTTCTGTTGAACCCGTGAAGCTTATCTGAACAAAGCACACATTACAGACTGGTACATATGGCCAAGATAATATTCTAACTTGCACTTCCTTTTCTTTTTCAGGAAGAAATCTGTCAAGTGGAAATCACCTTGTCTACGTCCATATGAGAGCAAAGTGCAGCACCAGCAGTAGATCCAAATCCTGGTACGACATTGATCACTCCATCTGGAACACCTGCCTGTTCCAAGAAAATAGACATTGAAAAGGAGAAAACACAGTATTTGGTGTCATGTAATAATCAGCTCTGATATAATAGTTTCATAGTGCAGATGGAAGTGAGAGGTTACCTGCTTAGCCAATTGAGCATAATACAGAGCCGAAAGAGGAGTTTGTTCAGCAGGTTTGACAATCATGGTGCAACCAGCAGCTAATGCAGGGGCAACTTTCATCGCAAACATCTGTGTTGGGAAATTCCAAGGAATAATGTGTCCAACAACACCAATCGGTTCGAGCAATGTGTATCCTTGTATCTCGCGTGACATCTTGAGAGTCGTCCCATGAATTTTATCTGCTGCACCAGCATAATAACGAAAAACTTCTGCTGCACCAGGGATATCCATGTTCTTTCCAGCATTAAATAACTTTCCTGCATCCATTGAATCCAATGCTGCTAGTTCCTCTGCGTTTTCCATCATTAAGTCTGCGAATTTCAGCATTATCCTTCTTCTCTCCTGATTGTCCAAATTGAACTCAAACATAAGTAACTCGAATAGAAATAAAGCCAGCCATAACGTATGGCAAATGATGAACAAAGAAACTAAGCATAAAATCTTGATTACTAGAAGATTTCTCATAGTTAAGCTATATATTATGTTCTGTTACATAGTTAAGTTATAGTTAAACATCAATAGATGATGAAAAATAACTCGTTTAAGACAGCGATACTAACTATGCTGCTATACCACATGAATGAAGAGGTAAACTTCATTGATTATCCTTTATAAACCTGTTCATGGACCATGCACCACTAGAAAAAGGGCCATTAAATTTGTATGCAGGAGTGCAGAGATTGCCTTTTTCTTTTGACATTCAAAACTATTGTACAAAGTAAGAATTAACAGAGTCATTGTTACTTCAAAAATGATATCACAATGTATTTCTGCAGCCTTTCCACACATTAACTAAATAGTTTGAATCAATCCAAAGTGCAAGCTGAGGTAATACCAGATAACTAAAGGAACAAGACAAGCACAACGCAATAACAACAAGATTTAGCTCAGAAATTTAGGGAGTCTCTTGCTTTATCATCATTTGACTAAGGAAACATTCAAAAATAAACTCTCAGTAAATCACATAAGTTAATTTTTTTTTTTAAAAAAGATATTATATATATATATATATATATATATATATATATATATATATATTACCACTACTTTTATCGATGAAGTATACGTTTTATGCTCAAGAGAAACCAGTCTTTCTCCAAGGTGGTCCTAATTAAAAAGTCATTTTCTGTCATTTTCCGTAACATCATATCTTACATATAATAACTTCCATTTAAATTATATGGCATGTTACCTTTCATAAGGAAAAAAAAAAAAAAGAACTACTACAACATTAAGAAGTTCTAGAAGAATAATGGAAGTAGGACAAGAAAAAATCTCTTTCTCCTTTTACCATCAATCTTTTTTTAAAAAAAAAAAAAAAAAAATCCGTTGAAAGTTCTTCGTAATTGTCTGCTCTCGAATGTCTAAAAGTAAATAAAGTACAGACATTTTTCATTTCATACTGGCTGTAACGTTACCATAATTTAAAAGGTCGTATCTAACTTTAACTTCATATTCTTTCATGTTGATGTCACGTCTTGTTTTGAATTACTAACTTATTAGACTTTTGAAGAAACCAAAGCCGACGAGAAAAAATAAAACAAGTTTGACACTGTTAATTCCTCGTTGACCATCCATTGAGAATCGTTGTAAAACATGTTCAGCTACTAATTAATGGTCATTCATGAAAATATTTTACCAAAATAGGTATTTTTCACTTTAAGGTAATCGTTGACTATCTTTTTATATATTTTTTAAATGATTTTAATCTCTATTCAGTGGAGTCAAAATATTTAACAAGAAAATGTAAAAAAATATACTGTGAACATGTATATTTATCATGAGAAGGTTTCAAAAACTCAAAATATGTATAAACGATTTTTTTTTTTTACCCCATCATTGCAAGCTGATATTATGTTTGTTATCTCCAACTAATACACATATCAGAGAACAATATCCATCAAGATGTTAGTAAATGAAAAAGAAAAAGAAAAAGTAAAATCACCTTAGGTTTTTTAATCTCTTCTTAAATTTGAACACTAATCTCAGTTAATATTTACTTATTTATCAGTTACTCACATTGGATGCTTTACTATGGGTTTTATTTGTATGTAATTATATTGAGAAAATAGATATAAAAAAGAAGAATCAATGAGGAATTGTTATTGTTGACCAAGTCTATTTTACCGATGGAGATAAACGAGGCCAAGGGCCATTGTCAAAGGCTTCACGGGCAGCTTTGACAGCCAAATCAATATCACCCTTGTCACCTTCAGCAATTGTTGCAATCACTTCTCCATTTCTTGGATCTATCGTTTCAAACGTATTTCCTGCATAGTTACAAGAGGTGTCACAGTGACCACATGGCACAAAAAGCCAAACACATCCATAGTAATCTGTGTCCAATTATTTGTGTACTACAAGGTTTTATATAGCACAACTCACGAAGCAACGTGTTACGTTGAGTACCTTGTCTTCTGAGAGCAATGACTGGTTATCCTAAGTTTGTTTATCAATTCATTTCAATAATAACACAGCGTTTTTGCTTTTCCACGACATGTTCATAGAGAATAGGGTAACATGATTAGATACCAGGGTTGTAGCTAGCATTTTTTTCGATACACTATAGTAGTAACATTTTACGAACTCAATCATAAGAAAACTCATTAGGTAAGTCATTCACGTGCTATATTTTTAACTAATATTTTTGGTAAAATAATATAATTACATAATTATATATAATCAAAGTTGTCAAGATTACAAGTGCCAAACAACTAAGATGTGATATATAGAAGTGTTAATTGCTGATAATTTAATTATTCAGATATATGATTGTTCACCCAATTAAATAGTAATAAAAAATTAACGGTTTTGCAGTTGACCTACTTATTTCTTTTTCCATATCAAAACAATTACTCCTACGTACTTTGATTACTGCAATTTCATTATTCTATGTATTTTCTACGAAAGGGACTCGACCCTGGTACTAATTACATATTCAACTTGCATTCCATAATCGTTATCGTTCTTTACCTGCTTTAACAAGAACATATCTTTTTGAGATCTTTCTTCCATTCTATATTAAGAATCGCCAAAAAAAGATCATCAAAAATTGCCACCTTGAACTTTAGTCAAGTAATAAAAAAGTTTAATATTCTGAATTCTGAAATCTTGTTTTGTTTCTTGGTTTTGTTTCAAAAAATCAACTAAATTCCTCAAACATAAAACACAAATCTTTCAAAAGCACTCAAACATGGTTCAAGACTCAAGAGGCCAAAAATTATACCGCATAAATATGGCAAAAGCGAGTTTTTGTAGTTATATATACACGGTTAAACCTCTTTGACACAAATATATCTTCCACTGTAATGGTTAGGGGATTCAAAAAATGCTCTATGTCCTAAGTTCAAGTACTCCAAAGTGTAATTCTGAATCCCCTTTCATAAATTTCTGGGTTCGCCCTGCGACACCGTGCGCGCACACACAAAAGAATCAATCGAAACTTGAAGGTGCAACACATAGCCTGATTTTAATCATCAAACACAAAGAAACAAATAAAGACAGGGTAAATAAAGTTTAGCAAGGCAAGTACCTGAAACAGAATCAACAAATTCACCATTGATGAAGAGCTGTGTGAACTTAATCTTTGGAATTTGGAAGTGGGAATCTAAATTCCCGTTAGACTCCACCATCTTTCTTTTGTTTCCTGAAAATGGCAATTGGCTGTTTGCTAGTGTAATGTGTCTTATGGGGTTTACAAGAAGCAGCACATGCATATATACAGCCTATATATAGGCTTATAAAGTGGGGGCCTATTTCTCGTGGGGGTCGGGTGGTTAAACAAAGAAAGTCTATAAGGTGATTGAAGAGATAAAATTACTTGCATCTAGTATTTATAGCAAGTAAATAAATACTACAAGATATTTATATATTCATCCAGTATAAGATAAGAATTTCATTTGGTACCCCTGGTGTGAATTAAAGTTAAATTGTTTGAACTTAATTCCTAATGATCCGCCAAAACTTGCTTTTAGAGTTTTGATGATGGAGGCTAAAAGTTAAACAACCAAAAAGTTTAATAGTGGTACTCAACTTAACGGTTGAATCTATTATATTTAAATTTTAAACCTGCTTTCACGAGTTATATTTTTCATGATTTGCTCAAATCTTTTCTTTTTTTATATGAAAAGTCTCTTTGTTGAAGCCCCATATTTGCAATTAAGCGATAATTAACCATTGATATAAAGTAAATTAAAAGCAACTTACATTTAGTATGTTAATCAATAATTAACCATTGATAAATTGTACTCCTATACTTAATTTAGTTGACATAATTGAATCTTTTACCACACTAACACTCATGTGTCATGGCAATGCAATTAAAAATTTTAATTAAAAATTTGAATTACTAACACGGTAAAATTTGTAAGTATAGTATCAAATATACACCAAAAATAAAAATTAAAACAGATAGGATGCCCTAAAATTAAATCAATATTGATTTTATTTCTAACGAGGATGAATCTTCCCCTAGCTAGAACTTAGAAGCTTAGAGTATGTAATAATTTTAGTTTCTTGTGATGTATTAAATTTTTAAGATTTGAATAATATATCAAGTTTCGTATGAAGCAAATTTTTTATATTTTTTTTTCTTTTTATACTATACAAATTTTCTTGTTTTTTTCTTTTTATTTATATCAGGTAAAATAATTCACATTATTTCTATATATATATATATATATATATATATATATATATATATATATATATGTTTTACATCTATCAATTTAGCATAAATGTTATTGTTAACATATTCATTCTTCGATTAAAATTAAATTATCATTCTCAACTATAGCTCGGCTCGATTCGATTAAATTTATTGGAGCTCAATTAAGCTTGATAGCATAACAAGGTTGGTTGGGCAATTCTTTTTCAAATTATCGAAGTAAACGCCACCTTAGCAGCCAGAGAGATAACTGATAAGGCATGGTCAACAAAGACAATTTTTTGCTTTGTTTAAAGTTATATATCTGGGGGCGATTGACTCTTGAGGACAAGAATTTAAAAGAATGGGACGTAGCACCAAATGTGCCCTCAACCTTTAGCCGACTGCCAAAGGGACTTCATCACGTTGAGTCATGGGCCATCCTTGTCATTTCAAAACTCTGAATTAAACATTTAAAAAACACATATACATTCCATCTAGTCCACTTTAATTAAATATTTCAGTAGTTTTTACTTATAGTAAGGAATTAGGAGTAATATTTTAACATTAATTTAGAAGGCTATTTCCTACATTAACGTTCATCTCTTTTAAATTTACTCACACAAACTTAAGTTTTGACAAGAGATAGAGATGCTTAACCGATTTTTAAAAAGTTTATTTATTCTGAATTAAAAGGAGAAAGACTAGAAAATTAAATAAAGTGAACAGAGTGATTGAGGCAATAATATTTTATGCGTAGAGTATACTATCGGAATCGAAAATTTCTAAAATTGACAGAAATTTCAAAAATTAAACTTGTGTACTGAAGCAATTTTTGTTTCGCCTCTATTTCTATAATAGAAGCCTTACTTATGTCTAACTTCAACATGTGTATAGACACGTGTTAAAACCTCACGAGCGAATTAAAATTATGCAAAAATACCACATACAATTAAGAAACTTGTTTATCAATGCAATTTTCTAATATAGTTATATTGTCTCTGTACCAGTTAAATTATTACTGTAGCTCAAACAAATTATCCCAAAATACTTATCGTATTTTAAATTGATAACTAAATTTGTTAATTTTATTCAATTATACCCTTAATATTTTATTCAATTTTATTCATGATCTAGGGGAGTAATTTAACTATATTTGGATTATATTTCTGTGCATACGTGCTCGAGTGGACTTTGATGCACCAAATATCTAATGTAGCAAATGGCAGAAGACTAACTGGATATGCCGTGCAACATGCATGGTATAAGTTTGAACTTCTAATAAATGTGAAAATTAATAAATGTGGCATAGGATAGAAAGGAAAAAATCAAACTTCCCTTCAAGTGGGAGTTACAATCCAATGATCACCATTATATTTATTATCCTCTTCTTCACTATTATTATTCCATCACCATCTATTCATGTTCATTCCTAATGGAAAAAGGGAAAAGTCACACATGTAGGGTGTTTATCGGTCAGTTTGGTTCGGTTCGATTTTACACCTTATCGGTTTGGACTATCGGTTTTCGGTTTTTAAAAGTGCTAAACCAATAACCGAACCAATAAGCTATCGGTTTTCGATTTTCGGATTATCGGTTTTAGGTTCTTATCGGTTCGATTTTCGGTTAAATCATTAAGAAACTTAGGCCTAACAAGTGTAAAAAAAAAAAAAAAAAAAAAAAAAAAAAAAAACTCTTAAACTATTGCATCCAATACAAAATCGGCTTATTTTTTCACAGCGAATTCAAATGCCTCTTATAGCATTCGCCATATTGAAAAAAGCAACCAAATACAAATTCAAATATACTTCATTATTCAATAAACTAATAGAGGAGGCAAGGAATGAAATAGTAAATCGATGGTTGAAATAGATGAGGCGACTTGAAAGCTACACAAGTAAAAGAAGACTAGAGTTTGAGGTTTCGAAGTTCCAACTAATAGTGATTAAGTATACTACTTTTATGCACATAAGCGCAACATCGTAAATTTGAAAACCTTATTGGGTTATCGGTTTAACCAACAAGAAAATGTACAAAACCGACAACCGAACCGATAACCCAATAAAAAAAATTTGCAAACCGTTAAATAACCGATAACCTAATAACCTAATATTTATAAACCATTAACTTTTTATCGGTTCGGTTTATCGATTTAAACCGAAAAATGAACACCCTACACACATGTCCTTCTTCGACTACTATTTGATTAAAAGGTACTCTTCGAAATTAAATTTAAATGGTCAAACTGGGAAATTGCTCAAAATTAAAGCATATTGAAAGAGACAATTAATCCGCAACATTCTACAATAGTAAGGTTCCTGGTAATTAAAGACCGTACTCCATAGGAACATATAAAAAACACGAGAACGGTATATAGGTTTTAGAAAGAAAAAAAAAAGGATGAGAAGCTGACATTTTCTTTATGTAATTAATGGATCGCCGGGATTATGCCAAACCAAAAAATAAAAAATAAAAAATAAAAATGTCGTAGACATGTTGTTTAACAAATGTCACAAGTGAAATAGTATTTTCTAATTATTGATTTAAAATCTTGGTCGAATTTGTCGGAGATAACGCAATTGGGATTGCGAATTTATGCTTAATTATGTCTTTTTTATGTGATCAAAGGAGTTGACAAATATCATTAAGCAAGACTATGGGTGATGGAAATCACCTTCCCCAAATTGTGTCTGATGATGGGCTTGCATTGAATTATGGTTTCATTTATTCTGACTTCCTTTCTTTTTCTTCTTTAAAAGCGTAAATGACGCAGTCCCACCCCAATTAAGTATCAAATGCCCATCTTCCCACGAGCATTACTTTCAACTTTTATTTGGTTTACCTGGTTTTCGAAATTAATGGCTCAACTAGTCTAGGTTTCTGTCACATAGTGCCTATTTGCCATTAGAGAGGAAAGTCTTTTATACAATTATACTATTTTTTTTTTTAAGTTCGAATTTTAGAGATCCAAACCTTTTAATTCCAAATGGAGAATATCATTCATCCAAGCTAATATTTGATGGCTTACACTATGTGGCACATCTTGATGCTTTTATTTTTTTTAGGTTGGTAAAAAAAAAAAATGAGTATATACTGTTTTTATAAAGCGTTGCCACTTAGATAGGAATATTATGAGTTACTGAAGTTGCAATTTACTTATGTTTTCGGAAGTTTTGGTATATTTTGGTAGTATCTTTCTCTTTTAAAGTATTTTGGCAGTATCTTTCTATCGAGTTATTCTTCCATCACAATTACTGTAACACAGAACGGTTGTATCTAGACTCATTAATTCGAAAAAGTTTACCATGACGAGATTTTCTATTTATGTCCAATTCCTACGACAATAGAGTTTTTATTTTGTATATCATGTAGGTTGTAATTTTTGACTTTGCGTCGAGCAGTATAGAACATAGAAATATTCTAAAGTAACCCTTATGAAATCAATGCATACTTCTCTACTCTCTCTTATTCGTAGTATGACTTTATTTCAAGCACTGCTGTCGGAATTTTCGATCACTCTAGATAAGACGGAGTTCTTATTTGCTTGTTTCATTATATTACTATCTATCATTGCGATGCTTACTTTCTTAATAAAAAATCTTGATCAATTAGATTATTTGTGGCATAATAATTAATTCAAATAGTTAATCTATTAATCTCATTTTTAGGTTACACAATATTGAACTCGGGAAATTTATAGTTGTTCTGGTGCATGGGACCAACTTATAATTTTTTTTATTTTGAGATTCACTTGTGATAAAATGATTTATGTGTTTGATCAATCTGTTCGAGAAAATCTACTATACATATTAGAAAAATATTTTGTGGTTGCTCAATCTTTAAAAAAGTGTTATTAAGTCTTAAATATATTACAATTATGATAGATAAAGATTCATTTTACAGATAACAATATTTTGTATAAGCTGAGTTTTTCGGTTCACCTCACATATGTGGTCAACCTTCTTACTAGTCTGTTTGAGATATATTTTAAGTATCTAGTACGAAAAAATATAATTAATTTCTAAAATTTAATCAAAACATAAAAATAAAATCACAAATTGTTAATGAAAAAATTACCAGGAGTTCCAAAGTTAACGGAGGACGCCGCTACGAAGTCAATCTTGAAGCGGCCGTTTCCAGCAAGTGCGACTCCACTGCCAATTCATAAGAATTTCAAGTTACCGGAGAGTTTGAGGCAGGATGGAACCACTGATCCGAGAGACCATGTCGCAGTGCAATCAAATGATCTGACGGCTGGTAAGATCAATTCGGTGAGTCTAAAGAAGTTTGTGAAACATTAAGGAAATGAGCGCTGAAGTGGTATATGCAGTTGCCTAAGAGCGGGATTGCAAATTTCGATGATATGGCAGCAAAATTTGTCAGAGCACATACATGGGCTAAAAAGATAGAAAGGAGAGTGGGGGACATATTGAACATTAAGCAACAGACGGGTGAAACAATCAAAGAGTTTTTGGAACGGTTTAACGCAGAAAAACTGAACATCCCACAAGTTGAAGAAAGGTGGGCTTGTTTGTGTTTCATAAATAATTTGAGTACAAAAGCATCGGAGACATGTAGAAAGTTGAGAGATCGATTGAGACCACTTTTGATGACCTTCATCGCGAGTGTTAAGTTAAGATCAGGGCAGAAGAAGAAGAGTTGAAATTGTCCTTTTACAACCAACGATATGAGCGACACGCTCCCCGGAAGGTCGAAAATGACGGGCAAAACTCCAGGGTTCAACGGTTCAAGCCCTACAGTTTCCCTCGTCAAAGTAGAAACGGACATGAGGCTAGCAGTTCAAGGAGTCAGCCTAATAGGGAGCAGTCGGGTCCATCCATGGCTCTTAAGGATCCACTGCCTCCTAAGATTTCGGATTACAACTTTTATATTTCGAAGGCTGGATTGGTGAATGCATTGAGGGGAATGGGTTAAAAAGTAGTGAGATTCTCCGGTCGAATTAAAACTAATCCAAATAGAAAGGACGATAATTTGTGGTATGTTTTCCATCACGATAAAAAACACACGACCGAGGAATGTAAGGCACTACTTTATGAGGTAGCCAAGTTGCTTGAAAATTGACATTTAACGGAGTTCTTGACTGAGAGAAGAAGAGAGAATTTTAATAAGAAAAAGGATGACCACTAGCCGCCAAAGCCTCCGCCTCCAAGGAAAATGGTGAATGTCATCATCAGGGGGGGCTGAGGTCCACGGAGTGACATACACAACAAAAAAGTATGCAAAAGTATCGTTCTCACGGGACAAACAGACGCGAGAAGTCATGAATGATGATATTGTGTTCGAGGATTATGACTTCGATAAAAAGATACATCCCCATCGCGATGCCTTGGTAGCTACAATGAGGGTGGATGACGCCGATGTTAGAAGTGTTTTAATCGATGGTGGCAGCTCAGTTAATATTATACAATCAAGAGTGGATGAATAGTTGCAGTTGACTGATAAAATTATACCCAAGTCTATAGTGTTATCAGGATTCAATAATTCAAGTGGAATGACAATAGAGGAAATCATGATAAATACATATCCCGAAGGTGTTGAGAATGTAAATTTCCCACTCTGTAGGGGATATGCAAAGTCAGAGGTGAGCAACAGACTGTCCGAGAATGTTATTTAATGGCCGTGCCCGACAATAGCAATTACAGACATCGAAATCCTTAGCTGAAGATGACGAAACGGAGCCAAGTCCTGCGGATAAAGACATCCCAAGATTCCAGCATGTGTTAGGGAACCGAATAAACAAAAAGCTGGGGACTCGACGATATAAGAATTGGAGGAAGTAGTTATGTTCGAAGATAAACCCGAGCGAAAAGTGTACGTTGGGGCAGAGTTGGATCCCAATATGAAAATGGAATAATTTCCTTTCTAAAAAATAATGTTGATTGTTTTGCTTGGTCCCACACGGACATAGTAGGGATAAACCCTAAGGTTGCTACTCATAAGTTGAATGTCGATCCATCACATCGACCGGTGAAGCAGAATAAGCGACCTAACGGGGGATTCTGAAGAAAGGTTACTGATGATGAAGTGGATAGGTTGTTGAAAAATTAATTTATCAGAGAAGTGAAGTATCCAGAGTGGTTAGTTAACACGGTCATAGTCCCAAAGAAAAATGGTAAGTGGAGAGTATGCATGGATTACATCGATTTAAACAAGGTTTGTCCGAAAAATTCGTTCCCGCTGCCTCACATAGACCGGCTGATCGATTCAACGGCCGGACATAAAATGTTAAGCTTTCTGGATGCATATTCAGGATATAATCAGATATTAATGGAGCCAGAGGATCAAGAGAAAACATCATTCATAATAGACAAAGGGACCTACTGTTATACGGTCATGCCTTTCGGTCTCAAAAATGCTGGGGCAATCTATCAACGATTAGTCATGACAATGTTCAAAGATTTGATTGGAAAGACGATGGAGGTTTATATAGACAATATGTTGGTAAAATCGTTGGAAGCAAAAAATTACTTGGATCATTTGAAGGAGACATTCACGATACTGAAGCGATCATTTGAAGGAGACATTTACTTAAACTCTTAAATCAGATACGTAACACCCTTAAAATAGGAAAATCCTACACATTATTATTTCGCTCATGTAATTTTTTTTTTTTTTTCTTGTCTTTTTGCTTGTTTGTCTGCAACCTAGAGCTGGACAAGCAGAGTTAGATCTGGAAGTTATGCACAAATAGTAACAATAATGGAAGAGGCAAAGGTCCATACTTTCACCACAAATTATTAATAGAGCACGTAGGCTACCTCTGCCACTAGTAGCGGATTAAATTGAGTTCGATGGAATCGAATGTCTTAAATTAAACTGTACATATAAATAATTTTTTTTATTTAAATACCTCAGCTCAAATTAAAGTTATAGAGAACATTTAAATTCTGAACCTGCGACGTCCACGAAAAAAAGTAAATTGGTCGGATCTGGTAACCTTTAATTTGTTTATTATGGTGTGTGGTGCATTAATTGTTGCTCCTACTCTTTCCTCTTCTTAGCTGTGGGTGTTGGAGGCAGAGTTTTGGACACGTTTTATATTGTTCTCCCACAAACATACAAGTGTTAAAACACCCTTTTCATCTAGAAAAATACACGAATGGAACTAACTGGATTTTTGGCTCATTCTTTTAAGTTAGTTTTCTGTCATTGTATGAGTTTCCCATTAATTTTTTTAAGTAAAAACGTACATAATCTACTAATGTTCAATGCACTACCTCCCTGAAATAGCCTTAACTAATTATCAGAAATAGACTTGTCTAGTGTACTTCGCAATCACCTTGTTTGTATGGAAAAATCAGAAGGAAAGAGGAGCGCGTGAAGAAAAAGCTTGGAAGATTTTTTTTTTTTTTTTTTTGAATTGTGGAATAGAATAAATTATGTAAAGACAAGTCTAAAAGGTGTTAGTTACAACTTACTAACTTACAAGTAGCTTTTCTTATAGCTTATGATTATTGAAATAAGAAATATTATGCTCCCGTTTGGTCGTAGATTTGATTCCTTATTTTCCAAAAATTATCTCAAACATTGTCTGGCCATACACTGTGATGAGTTCTTCCGCAGATTTTGAAGGTGGGATTTTCAAAAGCCAAAAATTGGTTCAAACTAAATTATAGGAGAAAATTTTTGCCGCTCGCAAAACTTTAAGTGTTTTTCAAATAAATTTATGTTTAAAGCAAATTCACCTTTCAAAAATTATTTTTCTAACTTCAAAAATCAAATTATTAAGTTTCATCCGAATCTATGTCTGACCGAGCTAAATGTCAGATGGTAACGGTCTTGGTAATTAGACCACGATTACTTGACTAGGAAAATCGTGTGTTGCTCCTAATAAAAGTATTTCTATTTTTCCAAGTCCAAATAAGGCGTCTTTGACGGAAACGAGAAAAAACAGAACTCCCAGTTAGGAATGGGGACAGGTTTAAAAATGTTGATAATGTAGTCAATTAGTTTAATCTTTTTCGAGACATATTATTGATATATCTAAAATCAAAATTCTAATAAATTATACAAATACACACCTAGTTACCTACAAAAAGATTATCAAAAATAACAACTATAGATAAAAGAATGATAAACTAAGTTAATAAAACCTGATTTAGGAAGTAGATAATTGATAACCTTCTTGGATATATTTGTGCATTTTTTCTTGAAATGGGTTGAATTTTGAACTTCTTCCAATATATGGGGTGTCAGAAATTTTTTTCCAAAAATGGTAGAAACGCCAAGGGGCATGGCGTTTTCTATATAAATCTTAACGTCCATTTATTAACGATTCGTTAGTTTAATGTATACAGAAAACGCCATGCCCCCCAGAGTTTTTCAAATTTTGTAAAAATTCAGAAAACTCCATGGCCCCCGGCGTTTTCTTTGAGTTTTTTCAAATTTTGTAAAAATTCAGAAAACTCCATGGCCCCTGACGTTTTCTTTGATAATTTAATATTTGTAAAAACTCCACAGCTGATGGCGTTTTCTAACCTAGAGGATGTGGCACGCATTGATGTTGCAATTTAATTATTGTTAGTACACTCATCAACTAATATATGTAATTAATGGAAGTTTATATGTACAGTAATATTTTATATAAGCAGATATGCACCGTTATATTTTAGGCACATTTAGGATATTTCACAGGGTTAATACTCATTTAATTACAGTTTTTTAATTATTTTATTTTGTTCTTTTCACTGTCTTACTTTGCTATTCTTGGTAAATACACATAACATTGGTGCAGTTTTTATTGTGTAAATAAAATATATTCTACAATAGTTAATGAAGTAGTTATAAGTTTTAGTTGGAAAAATAATGTACTACTATTATTTGTTACAAATTATTTGATAATTACAATGATTGCCAAATTAATATTATGAAAATAATAATTTAGTTAGTAAAATAATTCAACTAGTCTAAAATGTCATTTTTTTTAGTAGAAGGTTTGACCAATGACATACAATGATTACTCAATAAAATGAGATGTGAATGGAAGAAACATTATAATACTTGACATTAAAATACTTGATACATAAGCAAACAAATTACTATTACTTGATAAATAAAATCATCAAATACATAAGAAACAATAGGACTTAATACATAACACAATATCAAACTACTGCCGATAGAAACGCTCCTCGTTTGGGCAAGCACGCCTATCATGGCCTGTCTGTCTGCAGATTCCACACGCTTCGCTTTGGCATATCTTTCACGCCCAATGTCCATCTCATTATGAATACGTGGAGTTCTTCTTCGACCAGTTCGCCGGATGAATGAACGGTACATATTTGCTTATATAAAATATTACTGTACATATAAACTTCCATTAATTACATACATTAGTTGATGAGTGTACTAACAATAATTAAATTGCAACATCAATGTGTGCCACATCCTCTAGGTTAGAAAACGCCATCAGCCGTGGAGTTTTTACAAATATTAAATTATCAAAGAAAACACCAGGGGCCATGGAGTTTTCTGAATTTTTACAAAATTCGAAAAAACTCAAAGAAAACGCCAGGGGCCATGGAGTTTTCTGAATTTTTACAAAATTTGAAAAATTCCGGGGGGCATGGCGTTTTCTGTATACATTAAACTAACGGGCCGTTAATAAATGGACGTTAAGATTTATATAGAAAACGCCATGCCCCTTGGCGTTTCTACCATTTTTGGAAAAAAATTTCTGACACACCCATATATTAGAAGAAATTCAAAATTCAACCCATTTCAAGAAAAAATTCTATATTTGTTCTAAGGCTTGTAATGTGAAAAAGGAGCAAAAGAAATACACATATATTTTATTTACGTACTAGTTATTTTTTCAAATTCCACATCACACACAAAGGACAACTAGGATGCTAAAAAAATTGGGAGCACCCAAATATGTTTAGCCTTCTGGCCGGCCCTGTTCAACATTAAATGTTGCGATATTCAAAATCTAAGTTATCAAGCTCTTTTAGGAGATGAAGACACACTCTTTCAATCCAGAAAAATCTAGAGATCGTAATACTATATGTCATGCTATTCTCTTTGACTTTTGAGCGTTTTCAGGCGCAACATAGTTGTTACATTAATATCTTGTTTTTACGGGAGAAAAGAAAAAATAAAGAGGCATATTTCTTAGTAATTACTAAAGAGAAAGAAATAGGAGAAGGAAATCAGATTCCTATTTTCGACAAAAGAAATCAAATCTTTATAAACCAAATACATATAGTGAATGAGCATATCTATATCGTAGAGCTTAAATAAGCATTTAGTTTAGGGTGATTAGCACAGTTGACAACTACATATATAGTGCCTAGTGGATGACAAAATGCATTAATAGTAAAATGGTTTGCATCAGCTGATATTCATATTCTGCAACAATTTAAATTAGAGAAGTAACTCCATAAGAAGGAGAAGAAAACGACAGAAAAAAAAAAAATTAAAACTTGATAGACTGCTTGTCACCCACTCGTATTTTATCAAACATGACATAGAATACTACAAGATTCATCAAACATGACGATATGGATATAATCACTAACTAAAAATGTCGCGATATACGTAAGATTAGTTCTGTCCTAGAGGTGGCCACTTCTCAGAACTCGGATATAATTTATATATATAAACATAAATATAATGCACATAAAAAGAATTAAAGCAGGATGTAATGTTAATGCACTACTATTGCAAAATACTCCATAAAAGTACTCACCACACAAGAAGTGATTACAAATAAATTAATATCAAAAGCGTTGATCTATAACATGAAAAAATGCCGTTACCTGTTATAGTATTAAGGTACACTGAAAAAGTAAATGTTTAACGTATACATTCATTTATTCCAAAATGATACTCCTTTCGGTCCATTTTATTTGATTTTTTAGCCTATTTTTTTCCACAATATTTGATCTTTTCGGAAATCAAGACACAATTTTACAATGTCATCACTTGCTAATAAATAATTTTGAACAAAATGATAAGTAATAATAGCTTGAATAAGGGCTAATATATAGTCAATTATATTGCTAATTAATATTAAAAATATAATTTTCTTAATATGCCTGAAAACACCCAAAAAATCAAATAATATGGACGGAGGGAGTAGATATCAAAACTCAAAGGTAGACAAGGGGCGTTGACCTTATAACTAATAGCTTCCTTATGCATAAACGAAGCACATCTGGGATCAAATTAGAGCATGCCTTCCGAGCAACTTTATGTTATGCTAAATACGACTTTACGCATGACTTTAGCAAATTGAATATAACATTTGTAATACATCGATGTAACGTGTTACTCCTACTTTTTTAATTTTAAATATTTTTGGTGCCGACGAACTGTAACATTGGAGTAGATTATAAAGATTATGTGGGCAGTACACATTTATTTATGGGAAGGTAAACTCCAACATTCTTTTGTCCTCATATTTTTAAACCGACCACTTGTAATATGTGACGGTCTAACGCTAAAGATGTTGATTAATTGCAATTAAGTAATGTTAAATTAAAATTTTTACAGAATCTATAGATTAGAAAAACTCATGATTCACATCAGATAATGAAACAAATGAGCTCAAAGAGTCGAAGTCAACTTTTGGATTTCTCAAATGATTTTACTTTTGGAGATCGACCTATTTAGCATGGACTTTTAAAAAAAAAAAATAGAAGCCACTAAAACTACATATATGAAAAGTAAACATTTGTTACTTTATTAGGCATGATGTTATTATTAAGTCTGAGATATTTAACGTCTTCCAATCAAGTTTTACATCTCGAATAATGATATTTATTTATCAAAATTTGTTAAGTAAAGACATCATGCAGTTGACATTTTGTGGAATTATCTACATTACGCAAACTTGATACTGTAAGAATTGAAATTTAGCAACTTTCTGAATTAAATTAAGATTTATTGGAATTTTCAAATTTATCAAATCCAAGTGTATATTTAACTAGCTGGAAAATAGAAAGTGTCTTTCTAACTATGATAGCCCGTTAATTATAACAAGGGGCCTCTATAAGGACGAAGTAATGACAAGGTACATATAAAACCAATAAAAGCTTGTGTAAAATTTTATATTTGTAAATTGTAATATAGAATTGTTTAATGTAAATTTTCAAAAGTTTGAATCCGGGCATTAGTACTGGTCCTAATACTTTAAAAAAGGATTTTTAACTAAGAGACCAGTATCACACAAAAATTATCAATATGTACCATTATTTTCAATTCTTACCCGAGTAGGCTTATTTGTGTTATTTTTTGAAATAAAAATACTACCGTACCACCGTCTCCACAAAATAACCCTAACCCACACTCCAAAAAAAAAAACCTTAGTCCCCAACTTTTTCCTCTCTTCTCCTTCCCCTTCTCTTTCCTCCCTTGCCACACCCGCCTCCTCCCCCACTCCTTCCACCGCATTTCCTACATAACCACGCCTCCCAGCCGCCGTATACCTCTGTCGATGCTGTTTTTTTAGGTATAATGACGATTTTTCGAGGTAAATTCCAGCCAAAGCTCCAGTGAGAGTTTGTTTATAATGTTGCTTCTTCTTTATATCTGGTAGGAATTTGTATATATCTGGTATTTTTGTTAAGTTTTTTTTTATATAAAGCTGCCCAAATCGATGTATAAAATTTTTTGCACATGTCAATACAATTTTATTCATGTTTTATACAAGTTTATACACTTATATAAACGTGTATTAACTTGTCTAAATAAGAATGTGTGTGTATGTACAGAGTTGTATAAATTTTCATATTTGTGCATTAGGATGTTCATATAAAGTTTCAGCTTTTTTGTTTATATTTTTATATTTCTCTCCTTGAATACGCTTTTATCTATGTATATTCATGTATAATTATTTTTTGGTAGATACGTGTGCGTAAACTTGTCTAAAGCAATAATATTGACAAAATCGATAGAAAATAACTTTAGTAAAATAAAAATAGTAACTATGGTGAAGAAATAAAATATTCTAGTGAATTTTCAATAATTTTAAAATCTTCAGCAATCGGCCGAAGAGAAAGTGGCCGCCGTCGGGTCAGTGACGGGGTGGGGGGAAGTGGCTAATAGGGTTTTATACTTTGAGAGAGCCCAATTTTCAAAAATAGAGGCTTTGCTATGGCATGTAAGAAAAAGTATGACCCTTCATTTGTAATTTTCTTGTTTGAAGTTTTTTTTTTTTTTTGAAATATCTGATACTTTAAAGGGAGGTTTACGAAAATACCCATCAAAATCAAAATATTTACCCGCCCCTACCAATAAATTTCATATTTACCAGTTCTTCTTATAAACTATTTACCTACTTTACCCATCCAGACTTGTATATCATAATTTATGCAGTATATCATAAAAGTTTACGCCCATAAAATATAACAAAGGTATATAGTAATAAATGGGTAGGTTGGGTAAACACTTTTAATTTCATGGGTAGTATAATTTTTAATGGGTATGACTTGTAAATACTTTAAATATCAAGGGTACATGATGTAAAAATCTCTACTTTAAATGGGTGAAATATGGCACTTTTAGAACCGCGTTGCAGATTTGGACCAAATATGAATAGTCTTACAAATTTGACCCATGAGAAAGTTCCTAGGGATCATCAGGAGTTCCCTTCTAGCGATCACCGGCTACTTTTCTTTATAAGGGACATAATTATACATTTTCTTATTGTGATTAAAACTGTAACAACAGTGCCAGGTTTTGTCTATCTCACGCAAAAACATGATACATTAACAGGAAGTTTACACAATTCGCCACTAAGCCGGTCCTTACATCAAATGACCAAAAATTAATTACCAATTAGTGAAATTTTGATAACTACCAATTTAGTGAGATTTATTCATTATTTTAAAATTAATTTAGAAATAGTCAAAAAATCTGTGCGGGCACTTATACTACATTAGCGTTGGCAAACACTTAAGACTAGTCGCAATAGTTTATACTGGGACTTTAAACAAACATGTTGAAAGTCTCATTATTTTATATTATGATTCATGTTCAAAGTCCCCTAGATCTTTAGATATAAAGCTCCAGTATTTTATACTCAAAGTCCCAATATTTTATACTGAGATTAGTGTTTAACTGATCCCACTATAATATATTGGGACATTGAACATGTTTGTAGCTGGCTAGTTTTCAAATAATTTTGCACAGCTGGCTAGTATTCAATTAGCGCGGAGTAAATAGGCTATGAAACTAAATTTATGCTACCAATTATACCCAATCAGTAAAAATTTTGCATGGGAGCCTGTTTGGTACGCGCTAATTGATCCGTAGCTATTATGCATAAATTCACTGAGAAATAGCCAGATCCAGAAAAGTTCCAGTATAAAACTCCGATTTTACTGAAACTTTTCCAGTAATTTATACCTGAACTTTACTGGGACTTTTACTTAAAACTCCGATTTTTCTGAAACTTTGAATAGAACTCAAGATTTTTTGACTAGAGTTTAGTTCAAAGTCTCAGCTATTTATTTTGTGGCTAGCTTGGGTGTTGTATTAATGCCAAGAGGCTGCAAATGTGTGGGAGAGATAATTTGGCTTTTTCTTAATGAATTGTGAAACGGTGGACGAAACTCACCTAAGGCGTCCAAAAATAGCTACGGATCAAAATTTTGCATCAAATCAAGTGAGGAAGTGCACCAAAGGCCACTTTTGACAGTGGTCTTTGGTTTGAGGCCACTTTTTTTATTGGTTTTACATGAGAGGCTACTTTTTGAAACTTCAATTCTTTTGGGTCGAACTTCACACAAGTTCAGCCCACAAGGATTGAAGTTCAACTTCAGCCCACCACAAGGATTGAAGTTCAACTTCAGTCCACAAGGGTTGAAGTTCAACTTCAGTCAATGCATCAACACCTAAACGTTCAGCCCTTACAGATTGAAGTTGAAACTTCATAATTTATGCATGAAGTTCAACGCAGCCCACAAAGATTGAAGTTCCAAAAAGTGGCCTCTCATGTAAGACCAATAAAAAAGTGGCTTCAACCTAAATACCATCAACAAAAGTGGCATGTGGGTGAAAATTTTATGATCAAGTGCGACTAATTTCACAAGTGAGCCCAAATTCTTTTACCTTCCTTTTTTTCTCCTCTTCTCTTTCTTTTTCATTTCTAATAAAATTACTTCTGAAAATCTTCTTTTTTTATTATTTTCCATAATGTATTTACATCCACGTTTTTGCTTCTTCCTTTAGTTTGATTTGTTCCTACTTTTTCTTTTTATTTTTTTCAATCATCCTAGTGAAAAAAAAAATTAAGATAATATATCTTTTGCCTTTTATCTTTGTGTTAATTCTTATTTTTATCTTTTTTAATAGTAGTGCTAAAAATAATAGATATGGTATCAATTTTCTTTCTTTTTTGTTGTTTCATTTTTTTTGTGCTAAGTGATAAAAAAAACTGTTATATAATACCTTTTCAATTTTTTAACACCAGTGACAATGAATAACTAATATGACATTGATTATCTATTTATTCCTTTTATTTTTTTTATTTTTCTCCTTCTCTTTTTCATTCACTGTTGATGTTATGTACATTTTAAATTTATTATTTATTTTTTTTTCATCATTTTTGTATATAGTGACAAAATATAATTGGTATAGTATAATTTTTGACCCGAAAAAACAGCTAATGTTCATTAGTATATTAATATGGTATAGCGAGCCACACACATCGATCCATAAACAAAAAGGTACTGATGCAAAAAAAAAAAAAAAAAAAAAAAAAAATCTATTTGTATGATTGCATTTCACACACTTTAAAACATAGAAGGTATACTAAAGAGTATATGATATTCCAAAAAGATATACTATATTTAGTCAAAAAATTAAAACATATATTTATTTGAAAGCAAACCACACACTTCCACTCAGACACAAGAATATACGCCAAAATAATAAATAATATATAAAAAATGTATGCCGTAATTAAAAAATACATATATTTTTCTAAAGCAGTTCACACACTTCGATACATGCATAGAAAGTATATCAAAAGAGTATACGGTGTACAAAAAATATATACTATATTTATAGCAACATATAATCAAAACATATATTTCTTTGATAGCAGGCTCGATGAAAACACAAAAATTATACAAAAATAATATACAATATACCAAAAGGGCATATGCATTTGTTGATAGCAGCTAACATACTCCGATTTTGTGTGCTGCCTCAGTCTAATATTGCAGTAAACTGTATAATAGAACAGTATATTGTTATAGTAAAATGTAGCAGAATTTTATTTTTATATACAATTTAGGCAATGCTTCTTCTTTGATTTTTGATTTTTTTTATTTTCAAATCAAAAATCGGATTTCAAGAACCTCGAACCAACTATAAATGCAACTAAATTTTAATATGCACCAAATTAGAAATATTTTGCAATACCCACTTCGAATCAAGAAACAAATAAAAATTAAAATTTCATAGTAAAAACTCCTAACTCAAATGTAATCATAATTCAACAATATAATGGTGGGTATTAAAAAAATAGTCTTCCAAATATCTCAAATCAACTCCAAATACGACTAAATTTAATATAAACTTCCTCAACATACTAGAGATAATATTTTATTGTACTTACCACTAATCAAATAACAAATTCTCAAGTTAGAATTTTGAATTCAAATATTTCTAGCTTAAATTTTCATGTACATAATCAAATTAGTACAAATTAATAAATACAAAGTTCACTTTTTGTTTTCTAAATACAAATTAATAAATATAAAGTTCACTTTTTGTTTTCTATTATTTACACATAATTATTAATATTCTTTTAGTTACTTTTGTAAACATTAAATAGGAAAAAGGGAAGAAAATATTTAGAGCTCTTTACAATTTATAATAACAGAAATGACAAAAAAAAAAAAAAAAAATGAACAACCATAGCCGCTTAAATTTTCAAGCACTTAAACAAATTAGTATGAATCAATAAATTCAAAGTTCCCTTTCCAGTTTCTATTATTTACTCATAATTATTAATATTAGTGTAGTTATTTTTGTAAATTTTACGGGAGCTATTTTTGTAAAACTTTCTTTATAGGATCAGGTGTGTTTGGTATGGGGAAAATATTTTTTTTTCGAAAATATTTATTTTGAAAATAATTTTCTATTTTCTCATGTTTGGTTGGCTATTTGACTTGAAAATTATTTTTATAGATTATTTATTTTCCTCCAAATAGAAGAAAATATTTTTTCAAAAAATTGGAGTGAAAATATTTTCCACACACACTCACAAGCCCTAATCCACAACACCTACCCTCTAAATCCAACAAACCCCACCCCTTTACCTTAAAACCCTAACCCACAAATCAGTATTCACCCCACCCTTCCCAAACCACACTGCCCCCTCCCTCCCTACCCGCCACACTTTTATCGTCATCAGAGTAACTTTCGGCGCCGACCAGTTATGTTTTCCGTTACCGACGACGTCGCTGACACCCCCTTTTCTTACCATTTATAATTATGATGGCGGAACTTCCTCTTCTTACCATTTCCGACACCGACTCTTGCTCTGCTTTCCCTTCCGACGCTAGCTCGTCTCTGACCCTTTTCGGCGCCAGCGCTGGCTCTGCTTGCTGTCTCCAGCGCCGGCGAAAGCCCTAGCTATGATTGTCGTGAAGCCCGTACTCCGGCGTATGGTGGCTGGTAGGAGGGATTTCGTGGTGAAGGAAGGGGGTGGTTGGGTTGGGGTGAGGTTTTGGGGGTGGATAGAGTGGTTGGTGATTTTGGAGGAGGTGGGGGTGAGGGGGGATTGGTGACAGGGACAATGGATTTTTTTTTTTTACACTTTTGTTACAAAACAATACTCCCTCCGTTCCAAAATGATTGTCACAGTTCGGATTTCGAGAGTCAAACGAGTTTAGCTTTGACCGTAATATTTTTATATGTCTTTTAAATATTTTGAATTATTAATTATTGTGACTTATAGTACTTTTTATGTAGTTTCTAAATATATAAACATCGTTACAAAAAACTTAAAGATTATATGTTTAAATTCACTGTCAAAATGAACTCGTTTGACTCTCGAAATCCGAACTGTGACAATCATTTTGGAACAGAGGGAGTAGAAAATAAGTAAAATCTCACTTATTTTTCAATTTCCACCCGACCAAACACACCCTCAATCTCTGATGGAGCTCTAGAAAGTGTCCTATTATGTAATCACACAATGGAAGTTTGGAAAAAATACACTTCTGGTACTACTGCTACAATTGTGTCTCAAATAAGAAAAGTCATACGGAAAGGGCCTTTGACAGGAAAATTTGTTGGCGACCGCTCGCTCTCTCAGGTCATTGCGAAAGAATATCTGGTGATCGTAATGAACTTTCTGTGAGGAATATTTTTATAAGACTAAGGGTCAAATCTCTAATGAGACACTGAAATGTTTCTCCTTTTTGTAAATCATTCGAAACTGACTCGGAAAAATTGATTATTAGCCAATTTTGGACGTCCTAATTGAGTTTAATCTATCGTTTCAAAATTAGTTGAAAAATAGTCAAAAATTCGCGCGCACACATACACTCCATTAGCGTTGGAAAACACCCCTGACTAGTCTCAGTATTTTATACTGGGATTTTGAACTAATATGTTCAAAGTCCCATTATTTTATACTATGATTTATGTTCAGAGTCCGCTAGAGCTTTATATATAAAGTCCCTGGGACTTTGAACTAACATGTTTAAGGTTTCAGTATTTTATACTCAGTATTTTATACTGAGATTAGTGCTTAAGTGATCCCAGTATAAAATACTGGAACATGTCCGGAATTGGCTAGTTTTCAAACAGTTTTGCCCCACTGGCTAGTATTCATTTAGCGTGGTGCAAACAGACCACAGAGCCAATTTTTTATGAAACTGGCTGACAATTCCAGGCCAAGCTATCAAAAAATTTTGTTCAGCAACTTGGTGATCGCAAGGATTTAATTTTTAGGCCGCGTGGAAAATGTTTTCTTTATAGCGATCTATCTTGCTATTTTTCAACTAAATTGCAGTCGATCGGTCAAGAGCATATAAAAGTCAAATGGCTTTTTAAGTGGCACCAAAAGTAAATGAGGACAAACTTGCAAAATCACTCCTTATAGAGGGCACTCGGTGAAACTTTTTGAAAATGGTGCACTCCCGTAAAAATTTGGCCCCGTAGCATATTTGTACCATGCTAAATAAAAACTATCCAGCGGTGCAAAACTCTTTGAAGACTTGATTTTTTTTTAAAAAAAGTTTCAAAATTCTAGTATTTTATACTGGAATCACTTAAATATGAATTGCAGTAAAATATACTAGGACTTTGAACATGTTAGTTCATAAGTCCCAATAAAAACTACTGGAACTTTTAATATGAAGTTTCAGGATAAATGTGAATCCCTTAAATATGGATCCCAATAAAAATAGTGGGACTTTGACTATGTTAGTTCAAAAGTCTCTGTAAAAGATACTGTGGCTAGTCTGGGTGTTGTCAACGCCAATAGACTGTAAGTATGCGCTCGGTAATTTGGCTATTTCTCAATTAATTTTGAAACTATGGATAAAACTCACTTAGGGTGTCCAAAATTGGCTAGTTATCAATTTTTCACCGCACTCAGTGCTAACGTATTTTCTAGTATTTAGAAAAAATGAATTTTTTTAAGTAGAGTTTGATGACAATTGAACTAATTATGTTTTGAAATTTTTACGCTAGTTGACACATTAAACCCCAAAATTATAAAATATACCGATATTTTCAAACTTTTACAAAATATAGCAATATTTCTCAATTTATTACCCTATATATACCATTTTTCATTTTCACTCTTCCCAAAATAAAACCCTAGCTTCCTCTCTCTCTCTCCTCTCCTCCACCCATCCACTCACCCATCCGTCGGACCTGCTCCACCGCCAATGTCACTCCGCCGACGAGCATCTACTCCGATCTGCTACTGTGCTGCTCCGATATGCTTCTTCTTCTCCTTTTTTTTTCTTTTTTTGTTTAGGTTCGTGTATACTTTTGTATGTCTGTGTATGTGTATGCACGGGTGGTTGTTGGTGGTTGTTTGAAGGCGGGAAGTATGTTTGGTTTTATGCAGGTGTATGTATCTGTATGTACATGAATATCTTTTACAAGTGCGAAATGTATGTATGTGTATATCATTATATGAATATGTATTTCTGAGTATATATTTTATATTTTGGTATGTTTTATGTGTGTGTATGTATGTCCAAGCTTGGGACATATAAATTTGTATGTATAATTTATAGATCTGTAGATCCTTGTATATATGTGAGTGTTTAGTATACGTATAACATATTCTTTTGTGTATGTGTATGTATTTTTTGTTTAAATATATTTTTGCAACTGTAATATAAAAAAAATGTATATATGTGTATTTTGGTGTTTTCCATTTTTTAGATTAAAAATAAATAAATTCTAGTAGGTAGCCGGCGGTGACTAGGTGGCGACGCCGATTAGGGTGGTAGCAGTGGGAAGAAGGAGGATCAAACCCTAATTTGTTAGTTTCGTTAAAGTGGAATAATATTGTTATTTTTTATAATTTAAGTGTTAGAGTTGTATATATTTGTAATTAGCCCTAAATTTTTCATTTTACCTCGACCGAGAAGCTTTATAATTATAACCATTAGAATTTTTCATTTTAAGACCACATGTTTTAATGTTTAAATTTCTTTCTTAAAATCTTCTGCCTAGTTTAATAAATTCACATAATTAATTGAAACCAATGAAGTATATGTATTCTATATAGGGTTGTATACTTAATTAATATAATTATCTGGTTTTGGATGTCTAGAATCTATTTTGACTACGCTGAGATTTCAAAACTCTTCAAACTTTGTAAAATCATATCTTCGCATAAGGATATATAGAAAAGCACCAATTTCATGGCATCACATTCAACAATGCGTGAGCCATTAAAATGTCGATATTTAAAATAAAAAAAAACACACACACACACACACTTTTTCCTGGCAGTACCAAAAGTAGTCATGTTCAAGTCCAACAAGAATTATCTTTAGAAGACTCAAGAGTACTTAAAATATATATAGACTTACTGAAAACGTAAATATCACTTGACATATTCATTTCATTAGGCAACTACTAGGTGTTAACCAATAGGTTATATATAAGTTCTTAAGATGAAAGTCATCTAATCTATATACCACTTACTATTTCTTTAGCAAATAGGTCATAGAGTATCCAATACTACTTTTAAGAATGTTATCACTGCTTCATCTTTCATGCGTCGTGAATTATGACAAAGACGAAAATAAATACACCGTATACAACTTTTAAGCAAGTAGTATCTCCCAATTGCTTCCTAAGCTAATTAAGCACCTTTTCCATCGCTTCATGGTTTCAGTTTTGCTATCTTAATTTTCATATTTAGCCTATCCAAAATTATCCTTTTTCTTAAATGGAAATGTCATCCCTTATGCTGTTCACTAGCTTCTTGTTATCAAAAGGAATAAGGGAGTCCAATTTTACATTCTGTCATGTTATTTCATGTGACGAGATTTGATTGGACATACATGGAATTTAAGATGCTTGTTGAACTTTGAACTCTGGAAAGATACTTAATAAAGAAACCATTAATTCATTCAAAGTTGATATGTTGAATAGTTTAATGAACTTCTGAAAGCTTTAAAATCGTAAATGTTTGGGCTCTTTTAAAAAAATTGTATCTAGAGGTACATATCAAATCCTGACTAATCATATATACAAGTTGAGTTGTGATAATTACGTGACATTATCTGTACAAATTAAAATCGTGCATATGCCGCTAACCTACAAGCTAAGTAGAGGCTTTCACAATCCAAAAATTAAACAAGGAAATTAAAAGGCTCCTGCATGCATTGTCACGTTAAAAAAAGTTTGGATGGATCAGCATAACGAACAGAGAATGAATTGAAAAGGTGATCAGGTTCATCCCAGTTGGAGCCATTGTCAAAATTCTGCGAATAAGTGTACTCATTATAACTAGGAAGTTGTTGTACATGCACTGACCTAGAAAACTTAAGCCTTGATGATCTCTTGTTCTTCTCCTTTTCGTTTTTCTTTGACAACTTTTTCCACAGAACTTTCCAAATGGATGTTTTGCTTGCTCCACTTTTAGAAATTGATTCTAATTTCACTGATTCATCATCTTGAAAATGTCTTCGCAATCGACACTTCTGTTTCTTCTGCTAAAGCTTGTGGACCAATTCTTGACATCCATTGAGAGCAAGAACTTTGATCAGTTAGCCAAAAAAAGGAAAAAAAAAAAAAGGATAGTTAATCAGTTGCTCTGAGAATAATGAGATGTGTTTGTGTAAAGGTATACACACCGAGTTTGGACTTTAAAAGGAATATATAGTGCGTTATGAGAAATTTAATAAGCTTCTGGTAAGAGAAATTCGGAGGCAAAAAAGATGGGATTTGACTTTCGATCAATAGTTTACTTGGCTTGACCGAAGAAATTTTTTGGCAGTATTTAATTCACATGAGTATTGTGATTTTCTGATAATAGTTCATGTTTAAGCATAATTAGTTGTTTTCAGGCACGTTGTGGTGAACTAATTATTAATTTACGGTAATGGAGTATTTGGTATGGATGTTGACTCTTGACACTACTGGATAAACCAAGGAAGCTGCTCGGTGGTTTTCTTTCTTTTCTCGGTTTTGGTTTTTTAAAATAATAAAATAAAATATTCCCTTCCCTAATTAGAATATGTAGAAAATCTTCAAAGGTGTATTTCCTAAAAATATATTTCAGGTTTCACAATTAAATTTGTATTTAGTTGAGTCTAAGACGACCGTTTATATCTCAATTTGATCGATTGACAGACAATTTACGTTGAATAATCGATTCTCAGGGCCTTAATCCGAATACAGTGCAAGTATTAAATTCGAAGGAACAAAGTGATAAACCGATAGCACAATATGATGGATTCAATTCGAGGGCAAATATAATCAAACGAACGAAGACAAACAACGAATTATTAATTTACGATGATAAATTCTCGCTTAGTTTCGGACAAGTTATGGATAATAATATGCACGGTTATTACTTCACCGAAGATGACTTCATACTGAATAGATGGCTTTGATTAGATTCGATGAGAAATGATAGAAATGCGATTGATGAAATATACTTATCAAATTAACAATACGATCGGAATGCAATAATGACGATTTACTTGATGCGATCGATATTAATAAGCAGATTGAACAGTGAATCAGTTGTACAATCAATGCGATGATAACAGATTAACGAAATCAATAACAACGAATTAATATATCAAGCAATAGAAATAACATGCAAACAACGAAGTAATCAATAATAAATCAATGAATAAAGCAGTAAAGCTTATTGTATTGAAGAATCGAAGGTTGGTGCTCCGGTGAAAGAGATGAATCCTCCTCCAAGTTTGAACCAAGCCACGATCAATGTTTAATACAGTGGGTGCACTTGCAATGACAATAAGGGACTTTTATAACAATAATGATGTAGTGTGCAATAATATGGCTGATGAATATAAGAGCGTTTTTGTTCTAATGAACGTAAGTCTACAAATGGGGAAATGGGGTTTTATTTATAGGTTGAAGTGGTGAAGTTCCCAACCCTAGAAGAACTCCCACTTTCTCACGTCTCTCTTAAGCCACGCAACGACAGTTGCCCACTTTCAACAACTTCCGCCAAATCCGCTAGATTGGTTCCGATAAAAGTGGGACAAGATCGGCCAAAGTTATCTGCTAGAACAACTGTCTTCGAAACGTTCCGATCTCAACACAACATAATCGATCCCACCATCAAACGAAGCTGCTTCGTGTCGATCTCACCAGATATGTCTTCGAAATCAGTTATAGCTTTGCCACATAATCGAACACGTCCTCTTCGTGATCGAACAGAAATCGACCAATACAATAGGATTTTTTTATATTTATATAGGATTAACTCCTATCGTTAAAGCGAATTCTAATTCATCTAAATCTAGCTCATGATCTATACTAGTAATTTTATTCTGTTTCTTACATTGAATTGGAGCATAGTGTTAGAATTGTTATTTATACTCTAGCGAATTTAGGTCGATACTTACAATCTCTAAGCCTCTCAAAAAAAAAAAAAAAAAAAAAAAAAAACAATAAGAAGGGAAGCTCGCTTTATGACCCAACGGGGCAAGGAATAATTATGGGGAAAGAACTATAGAATAATTTAATGTATGCGAAACAGTAGAATGATCCAATTAGTAGTAATTTAACTAAACTATAAGCATGTGAAACAACTTAACTGATCGTACGTCAAAATATTATATATACTATACAATTAATACCTTGTTATGATATAGTTGCCCAACAACAGGTTATGAGACGACAACAACATGCTATGGGGGCAACATGTTATGGGATAACACATTGTCGTGTTCATTCTCTTTTCTTATGCCTATAAATACGACATATCATTTGTAAGTTAAAACAGAAGTAAAAAGGAAGAAAGAAAGAGTTCCTCCATATTTGTCATACTCTCGTTATATTTTAGCTCTTATTAGTATTTTGTCCTTGCTATATTACTTTAATTTTATAACATACCTCAATATAAACATGTCATCTTCTGAAATTTTCCCACCCTTTAAAATAATGAATAAAGATGTGGATTTTCAGTTTTCACTTTAACATCGAGTTTAATTTAAACAGTATAGCTGCTGTGTTTCAAAACACAAACTTACCGCAAGTATGTGTATCAATTTCCTGTGATTTAGACATGGTTTCATAATTTCTACATTAGATCAGAGTGTTACCTTTTCCCAAATTCCATGTTCTTGGTTTTCAAAATATACTAATTAATTGCCATAAAATGATTGATTTTAGTGGAATCCTTATCCTGCCTGTGAATTGGGATAAATAAAGAAAGGAAATTTCACTCTGTACTTAATACTTAATTCAGTTACAATACCAAAGAAAATTGAAGGAACAACCCTGGTGACAAGCACATTCAAAATCAACTCATAAATCTTGCTCTTCAAATATATGTGCAAGCTTATCATATAAGGCTCATCAAAAGTTCTATAACATGCTCTTGAATTAATGGAATCTTTCGGAAAACATCCACAGATGTTATAATTAAGGATGTGGAGTCAAGTAAATATATCAACCTAGCTAAGTTGTGGAGATAAGGCACAATATCAGTCCAATCGATTCAACAGACATATCTGAACATCGGTAGCAAAAAAAAAAAAAAAAAAAGTACTATATGATAACAGTGTAGCTCAACTCCAAAAGTTAGTTCAAGAAGCGATTATAGTTCAAGACCGTATAAAGAGTCCAATAACCCTATCCCAACCAATGTGCTAAACTCAACATATAAACATCAATTTGGGAGACAAAGTAAATCCTTATAAGATCACTGGCTCAAATAAAAATTCATATACAAGTGATAGTAGGGCGACATTATACTTTCACAAAAATCCTACATATGGTACCTAAGGTACAAAATAAACATGAACACTGAGGTATACAAGTGATAGTAGGGCGACACTGCTCTCGCAAAATCCATACATATGCTACAGAGGTACAATATAAACATGCACACGGAGGCTCCCAGATTAACCTAGAGTTAACAAAAGTATCAAAGGAAAATCTCCTGAATACAATATCACTAATCAAAGTAGTTTAATTACATATCTTTTGATCATTTCATTAGGAGTGTTGATGGATCAGCAAAACGAACAGAGAATGATTTGAAGAGGTGATCAGGTTCATCCCAATTGAAACCATTATCAAAATTCTGTGCATAAGTGCATTCATCATAACGAGGAATTTCTTGCACATGCACAGATCTAGACCACTTAAGGCTTAATCTTTTCTTCTTTTCCTTCTTCTCATTTGAAAACTTTTTCCACAAAACTTTCCAAATAGAGGTTTTGGTTGGTCCACCTTTAGAAACTGATTCTTTCACTGCTTCATCTTCATGATAATTATGTCTTCCCAATCTAATACTTCTGCTTCTTGTACTAAAGCTTCTGGACCAATTCTTAACATCCATTCTGAGGATCAACAAGAAATTCGAGTTAACAAGAACAATTATTCACTATAATGAGATATGGTTTTCGAAAAAGTATACAGTTGGATTTTTAAATGAATTGGCTGTGGCTATTTATGTGTTATGACAGTTGGAGTATTAAGTAGAATAGTGTTATAAAAGGCAGCTAGCTAGCAGAAATATATAGCAATACTTTTGGTAAGAGATTGGGATAAATATGATCGGCTTAGACTTATACATCTGTAAAGTTCACTTGGTTTGACCGAATAAAAATGTGTGGCATAATTTAATTCATACAAATGTTCTGATATGGTCAACATAACGTTTTCAGTTTTAAGTATAATTAATTATTTTCAGGCACGTTGTGGTTTGACCAATGCTGTGAATTACTATAAACCAAGAGGGATATCCCTTTCTAGTATTTGTCTAAAATTAAAAAGAGAAACGCGTTCAGTAGAAGCATCTTATTGCATGATTTTGTAAATGTTGTCATCTACTTAGCATTCTAAACTTTTCTGTTTCTTATGTTTGTTAATACTGTACTTTAAGCTTCAATCTAATAATATGAGTTGTCCTTCAGTACAGATTTTCTTTCCCTTTTTCTTCTTACCTTGGGTCTCTCTAATCGCCAAAATATAAAACAAGAAAAAGAACACCTTATGACACAAATAGTAGTAATATCAAGATTCAAAATAGTATATTATAATTAAATTAGTATAATCATGTAAAGCAAATTTCTAATGGTAGGTACACCATTATATATACATTTAATACCTCAATGAACTACCTCAATGATTTTAGAGGTTAGGCATGGCCCCCCTCTAATATACTCTGCATTTTTACTATACCATAACTAACTAGATGGGAACTTGGGTGATTTTTACCTTATGAAAATTTCTAAATTGTAGGTACATCATTATATATACATTTAATACATCATCGAGATTCGACAAGAATCATCTCTTATTCAGAAATACAACTCCTACTTTCTCATTTTTATTCTAGTAATCTTCATTAATTATATTATTGCATGTGATCTTATATAAATTTATCTATTTAACCTATTAAGCAAGTTTTAGACATACCTCGATTCTTTTTCTGAACTAGACAGGTTTAGCAGCGGTTTGTTATTAATAGCAGCGGTTCTTCCAGCAGTTCAACTAAACCGCCGTGAAACAGTTTTAGCACAGCCACTTAAGCAGTGTTTTTTAAACCGTTGGTATAATTTTTTCCTGCAGTTAAAACCACCGCTAAACTCATTTTTAAACCGTTGCTAACATCAGATTTTTTTGTAGTGAAAGTATAATCATGTAAAGCAAATTTCTAGTTGTAGGAACACCATTATATATACATTTAATACCTCAATGATTTTAGAGGTTAGGCATGGCCCCCCTCTAATATACTCTGCATTTTTACTACTTATATCATAACTAACCAGATGGGAACTTGGGTGATTTAATTTTTTTAAAAAGAAATAAGAACAACACCTTAATGAAAATTTTTAAATTGTAGGTACATCATTATATATACACTAGTGTCTACAAACGTGCGTTGCACGTTGATACCAATTTAATTATTAAAATATTACACAAAAGAAGATATAATTGTTGTAATTAAGTATTATAGTCTATCGTATTGTAAAATAATATCGATATCATCGCATGAAAAAAACGAATCGTGCTTGGTTTTTTTTTTTTTAATTTACTTGTTCTGATACAACATTTCATAATGTTGCATGAAGATTCTAACTCATTGTTAATTATTTTAACAGCCAACAGTAAGTCAAGACTCCACTGTCGCCCTTAAAATATTGTCTTATTCCAAACACCATATGATAAAGGGTATCGATTTGCCCCGTATCATCATCTCACGCCTAAAAGAAAGATTTTAGATGCAATACTTCTTATTAGTTAGCTTCGTATAACTTGCTTGTGTAAGATCAATTACATCTAACAAATGATTGTCATGTCGTTCTATCAACGATCTAGGCCGAATAACTCTTCATTAATCTTGTACCTTTCTTCAGAAAAGTTGTTGATGGTTGTGGACGCTTTCATAAAAAGGTAGTTACTCTTTAAAGGAACTTTTGGAGAAGGCACTTCAAATTAAATTATTTACTTACTAATTAGAATAAATACAACTTTTTAGAATTACATTTTTCTTAATTTACTTTCCTTAACTAAGTATTATAATAAGAAAAATTGCTAAATAGTATTCATAGTGCATTTAGGTTATTTAGATATGCATGGACTTCATTGAAAAACGCATAGGGCAGACATATAAATAAATAATATGCAAAGTTCAAGAAGGAGAATCGGTTTTTTTTGTTATTCTTCGTGGTCGAGCGCTTAGATTGTCTATGGCTTCTGATTAAAATAAGCGATTGGTGATTGGTTCTCTACGTATTCTGATAATTGAATTTCCTCGTGAGATGACTATGCTATTATGTGTTTGGCATAGAATAAATGACCAAAAATTGTTTGTGATCATTGGAACTTGGAAGTTGAAGAAATATAATGATTGTCGATTCCAATAATCTCCATCTCGGCAAATGATGAGAAAAGGAAAAGAATAACTTTAAATGGTTTGGACGTATTAAAATCGAGCCATAACGACGCAAACGTTGCATGAATCTTCGAAAGAGAGACACAATGTTAGATATCAATGTGTGTTTTAAAGAAAGCCACGACACCGGGTCATAAAGGTATCAAATTGCTCATGAAAATTTGTGTTTTTTTAGAAACGACACTTCAATTAATGAAGTTTCTTCTAATTAATAAATATTACTACTATTGAATAAATAGGGTATTTTGGTTATTTAGGATATGTAGGGAATTAAAGTTAATTAAAAGGGTATTTAGGTAAAATGACTTTTACTCTTCTTGAGGATATGCTTTTATAGTAATATGATTTAATACCTCATTGAGATTCGACAAGAGCCATCTCTTATTCAGAAATATAACTCCTACTTTCTCGCTTTTATTCTAATAATCTTCATTAATTATATTATAGCATGTGATCCTATATAAATTAATCTATTTAACCTATTAAGCAAGTTTTAGACATAAACAATTAATAAATGAGTTACAATAAGAAAAAAAAGCAGCCCTCCATCCGAATATCTAAGAAAAGTGTTCGTGGGATGATATTGATGTGTAAGTTCACTCGGGTTGGTTTCAGTAATGTGATATCAGAATCTTCCAGGAGATGCTTTGCAAGTCCATTAAGGGAGGTTATTTACCGATAAAATTTTTACCGTATTAGGTGTTTATATCGAACTATATCAACTTACCATAATTAAGACCCCGTTTGGATATGATTTGGGATTTGGAATTTGGGAAGTTGAAATTTTGTCTGGACATACATTTTACTTGGAAAAAAATTTGAAGTTTGTGAGAGGGTTTCCCAAAAACTCAATCAGTTTTTGGGGATTTGGGATTTGAAATCCCAAAAAGTCCCCAAAAAATGATCCCAAAAACTGTCCAAAAACTATGTCCAAACGGGGGCTAAGTATAATTAAGTGATTTACTAAAGTTAGAATATGTATTCAACTTAACATGCTTAAGCGGTAGATTGTCAATACACACACACATATCATACACTCATTAATTTGAAATAAATATTAGATACATGTAAGTTTTTATTGTTAGAAGAGGATTCTGTCTTCTAGTGGTTTCCTTTCTCAAATACTATGGCTCTTTATCTCATTTTCATTTCCATTTCCACCTTCCACAACTACAGATGAATTCACTGTATTGATCATTTTCGATCTTTCAGTTATCAGCTTTATTCTACCAGTTTCCCGTCAAAACTTGACAACATTTTTATTTGCATTTTCTTTGTTACCAACATTATATTGACTGTCTGCACTCTACACAGTTCCAAGGACGAGCCCAAAATCTTAGCATTTCTAGACATGCATATTATGATCACATTCTTAACATTGTTGGTGTTGAACTCTTGATCAATAGAATATAAATATGTACTAAACACGTAAAGAAATGCAATAATTTTGAAATACTAGATTATGTATATTTAAATTGTTCAGAGTTTCCTATGGATTTTCAGGGAGTGCGTTATGCAACATCTTTTCTCTATGGCACTGGATGCATGATCTATATAACACGCATCTTTAGTAATTAATATTGCGAGGAAAAAGTCCTAAATATGCCGCTGATGTAAAACATGAAGCAAATAAATTAAATTGCTTAGATCATATGAACATATATATTGAGGCTCAAAAAGTTAATAATTACTTACAAGAACAAAAAACTCACTAGGAAATAAAAAAGTTCCTTCATGCATTAAATTGTCACTAATCAAGTAATTTACATATATAGCAACCAATCACTTCAAAAGGAGTTTTGATGGATCAGCAAAACGAACGGAGAATGATTTGAAGAGGTGATCAGGTTCATCGCAGTTGAAACCATTGTCAAAATTCTGCGAATAAGTGTATTCATTATAACAAGGGACTTGCACATGCACTGACCTAGAACACTCAAATCTTAATCTCTTATTCTTCATTTCCTTCTTCTCCTTTAAAAACTTCTTCCACAAAACTTTCCAAATGGATGTTTTGGTTGCTCCATTTATAGAAAATGATTTTTTCTCCCCTTCAGTATCATCATGATAATGTTTTCCGAATCGATTACTTCTGCTTCTTGTGCTAAAGCTTCTGTACCAATTCTTAACATCCATTCTGATGATCAGCTTGAAACTTGAGTTGCCAAGAAGATAATTAGTCACTTGCCCCAGTTATAAAGTTGTGAAAAATATAGAGTAGGGAGTGGTATTAATTTGGACTTAAAGGGATTGGCTGTGGGTACTTTAATACAAGCAGTTGGAGTTTAATTTAATGGAATGGTCCAAAATGGCAAGTAGCTAGTAATAAGAATATGTATATAGCATGCTTTTGGTAGGAGAATTGGACAAAGATGACGGGCTAAGACTTTGGAAGTTGGTTCACTCGATTGACCAAATAAATTAGCTGGCACTATTTAATTCGAGGATTATGTTATTGGGATAATGTTTCGAGTTAAGTATTATTATAATTATCAAGCACGTTATAGTGATTATATTATGTTTAGGTTTTAAAAAGAAAAAGTTACTGTTGGATTTGGATGTTCACAATGATGGGGCTAGCTAGATAAACCAGGAAGCTGCTCAGTAACTCTCCCCCTCTTCTCTAATAATAAAAAACACAGAAAATCTTGAGTGATTTTTGTTTTGTAGTCCACATATAAAGAAGTTTGTGCGCAAAATAGGCACTTCTAGCACCGCTGCTACCATTTTTACCCATAAGAGAAGTTTTGACTCGGAGTATTCAGGAAGAGGCGTCGTGGTGTATGCTATTTGCAGATGATATAGTGTTGATGAACGAGACTTGCAGAGGTGTCAATGACAAGCTGGAGGTCTGGAGGCATACTCTAGAGTCTAAAGGCTTTAGACTAAGCAGGACTAAGACAGAATATATGGAATGCAAGTTTAGTGACGCTCCTAATGAGCCAGATGTGGAAGTGAGGCTTGATTCTCAAGTCATTCCTAAGAAAGAAAGCTTCAAATATTTGGGCTCAATCCTCCAAGGCAATGGTGAGATTGATGATGATGTCAGTATGTCACACACCATATAGGAGTAGGTTAGATCAAGTGGAAGCTCGCTTCTGGTGTATTATGTGACAAGAGAGTGCCACTTAAGCTTAAAGGCAAATCTATAGAGTGGTCGTCAGACCAACTATGTTATATGGAGCAGAGTGTTGGCCAGTCAAGAATTTTCACCCCCAGAAGATGAGCGTTGCGCAAATGAGAATGTTTCGATGGATTTGTGGGTACACTAAGATGAATAAAATTAAGAATGAAGTCATTCATGACAAGGTTGGTGTAGCCCAATGGTCGAGAAGATGCAAGAAGTGAGGTTGCAATGGTTCTTTCATGCGAGAAGGAGGAGTATAGATGCTCCGGTGAGGAGGTGTGAGAGTTTAGCAATGTTGGGTCTACGGAGAGGTATAGGTAGACCGAAGAAGAACTGGGACGAGGTGATTAGACAGGACATGGTTCGGATCCAGATCACCGAAGACATGACCGTAGATAAAGGGGCGTGGAGGTCGAGGATTAGGGTAGAAGGTTATGTGATAGTCGAGCATCTTTTTCCTTATTAGATGTAGTAGTATGCTTATGTAGATGATTTCATTTTATTCTCCGACTTTATATATATTGTTATTATCTGTTTGCTAGATATGCATTAGTTCTACATTTACTTTAGCATGATATCATTAGCTTGATTTTTCAAATGTATTTTCTAATATATTTCTTTTCCTAGCCGAGGGTCTATCGGAAACAGCTTCTCCACTTTGGTGGGGGTAAGGTCTGCGTACATCTTACCCTCCTCAGACCCCACTTGTGGAATACACTTGGTATATTGTTGTTGTAAGAGAAGTTTTACAAAAATAAGCCATGTTAGGAAAAGTTGTGGGAGACTGCCAGGGGAAACTCCTGGTATTTGCCATGTCTTTACTAATAGAATGATTCGACTATCACCATGAACTTTCTTAAGGGGGCTATTATTTTAAGATTTTCCTTACGATCTGATGGGACGCTAGAAAGTGTCCTATTTCTGTACATCACCAAAGAGGAAAAAAAGTTCTGTCACAACGGATAGATGGTACTCCCTCAGTTTCAAAATGGTTGCCATAGTTTGACTTGGAGCGGAGTTTAAGAAATGTGGTAAGACTTTTGGAACTTGTGGTCCAAAATAAGCCCTATACAAATATTTGGCTATAAAGCATTTCATTAATGGTAAAGTAGTAGTTTCAACTCAAAAAATATTTCCAGATTTAAAATTGTGTCATTCTTTTTGGAACTGACTAATAAGGAAATAGTGTCATCCATTTTGGAACAGAGGGAGTATGTCGTATCATCTGATTATATATAGCTCAATATTAATTTTAAGTGCATAACTTATCCATTTATATAAGTAACATGCGTTCTCAATTTTTTATTATATTCAAATTGCTTGGTTTGAGATAAACGAGTTAAAGTAATTATTATATTTACCATATTTTTTATTTCTTTATAAACTTTTACGAAATGCATGGGTTGCTTTATGAGCCAAACAAATTGATTGACTTTAATAGCTCTATAGAGTAAAGGAAATTCACCCACTCCCCCTATCTAATGTCACGACCCAATTTTCGGGGCCGTGATGGCACCTAAGTGTTACATCCTTAGGCGAACCACGAATAATTAAACTGACTCATAATGATAATTTAGATAGAAATATTTCAATAAATGTAGGTGTAGACATCCACCCGAAATACAGTGTCAATAGAGCATCTACGAATTCTGACATCCGATATATATAATATATAATACAAGATGTAGGAAGCGACTAAACACTAAGGTGGATCAGACGGTATGCCACCGCGAACCATGCGGTTGGCTCACCTCAAGCAAAAATAGCCACAGCCTCGAACGGATCAGATAAGTCCAGCTGTCTGACTAGTAGAAGGATCTGCACATTTAAACAGTAAGTTATGAGCCAAAGCCCAGTAAGATCATCGACATGCCCGCTAAATTACCCTTTCGGGACAAGTCTTTGATAATGCATAAGCAGATAACGGAAGTACAATCCACACCTTTACAGTAACCCATAAACATTACATACGATAATATAATTATACAACAACACAAGCAATAATACGCGAATACATAACATGGTCAATAATATAAAGATACATAATATAGGCAGCATATACAATATTATATTGATACTATGGCATAAGCAATAATATAATTAACACACAGCGTGGCGATGATATATCTCGCATACCACATAAGTAATGATATACCTAGCACATAGCATAAGCACGCACCCGGTGCGGCTTTGTTTATAGGTCATAACGCACCACATGCCTCTGTCCCTATAAACAACTTTACTTATAGGTCATAACGCACCACAAGCCTCTGTCCCTATAAGTCTCCACATCTAGGTCATAACGCACCACCGGCCTCTGTCCCTAGATGGAATTTCGCTTCTAGGTCATAACGCACCACCGGCCTCTGTCCCTAGAGCATATCAATAATACACCGACACACAACATCGACTATACACAAGTCACGTTTGTGCTTTCTCCTTTTTGTATAAATATAACGAGTAGTACATAATACTATCTACTAGACAATGCTAGTCAATTAAGTACTCGACATCTTACTTAACAAGATCAAATCTTATCCGCAAGCAAAAATAGAGGTCAAGTCTCACTTACCTCAAAATCGGCTCAAGTGGCTAAGGAACGACCTCCTTTCCCAAACGATGTGCCTCCGAAAGACTCCTCTCTGAGCCAAAGAAATAGTGTCGCACTCGTAAGCATGTCAGGAAAGGATTCTAAGCCCTTACGCAATTTAAGAGGCAATTTACTAAAATACCCCCGGGTCGGACGTACCCAAAACCCGTAAAATTTATGTTTCCGGACTCCCCATACTCTCACGAGTCCAAAAGTACAATTATTGTACATACCCGAGTCTAACTCGGTCATTTTTCCCATTTCACAAATCTAGGGTTCAAACCCTCTTTCCAAGGATCGTCACTTTGATCCTCGGATTAAAGCGTTAAAAATGGGTAAGAATAGTTACCTTGTGTTTAGGAATGATTTTGGTACTTCAAATTCCCGTTGGAATCACTTTTAGAAGCTCAAAACATGAAAATAAAAATGAATGCCCGCCCTAGTATATATAGCAGCCCGCAGCTTTAAAGAGTTGTACCACATGCTGTCCAAATTGTACCTCACTGGACAGTTTTCAGTAAAATACACCTAACTTTTCATAGAAATGTCCAAATGATACGAGGTTGGTGGCATTAGAACCACAACTCAAAGAGCTACAACTTTCATGTTTTGACTTTTTTCCAATTCCTTATGGATTGATCTGAAAAATTGAATTTTTCCCGGCTAAACAGAAAAAAAAACAGAATCAGCAGCTTTTTGGCTTGCACCAGATCAGCCACTGTTTTTGGGTCCAAACGGGACCCTACGAAGCTCGGAATGACCCTAAATTTTGTACACAAGTCATACAAGACTTGTGTGACATGCTCGTCAAGACGGAACTCAATTCGGATCTCTAGAACTTAAAAAGTGGGTCCCACGGGAAAGGGTCAAATTTCGACTTTCGCCAAAATAGCGAATTTTAATCAAACGACCCCGGAATCCAAATTCGAAAGTTGCTACAAGTCACAAATGACGATACGAACCTAACGGAATCCTTAGATCTCTCATCGGAGTTCGTTTACTCAAATCGAGCTCGAAAACCTCTTTTAACCTTTTTAAACTTCCGCAACGGAGACTTTTTCAAAAGTCCTATCAAACGAGGTCCGTTTTCACTTCTGAAGGTTGCTACAGGTCATAAATTACCATACGAACCTAACGCAACTTTCAGATTTCACATCAGAGCTCATTTGCTCAAATCGAGCTCCGAAACCTCTTTTAGCCTTAACGAATATCCGAAACGGATGTCTTTCTCCGATACCTATCTAACAAAGTTCGTTTTAGCTAAAAAAATTCAGACATGTCATAATGGACCTTACGAAGCTTTTGAGATTTTCGACACGCAAATCGAGGTCCCGATTCCCGAAACGACTATTTGAGGTCGTTACATCTAATCTATACCTCTCTAAGCCTATATTCACATTTAAAGGAACTATGGCACGCAAAGGAAAGTTGGGATTTTTCTATTTTTTTTGTTCTTCTTGAGGGCCGGCAAGTTTTAGCTAATCGTAGAATCAGGGGCGGCCTAACCGAACTTGTGGCCTAAAGCCATAATTAGTAAGAGACCTTAAATATATTTCTCCAACTTTTCGAGATATATAGTCATTAGTTGTTTTTTAATCAAGTTCTTCTAAGAAAAAAATTTCGATCAACTATATATTCAATACATCAAATATATTTGCATTCAGACACTATTGGTATTAGGTAAGGCTTTATTAATTTTTTTTTTTAAAAAAATTAGTTCTATTGAGCCAACATTATATATCAATTGTAAATATTAAGTTATGAGCCATATATTTGATAAATGTATTAAGTTCCATAATTATGTAGATCGATTTATACCTAGAAATATTAGTGTAGAATTAAAATTGGTGAAAACTTGACTTGGAGTTTTACTACTACATTGCAAATTTTTCAATGTTTTGAATCCATTGGGAATATAAAGACAAGTACCTTGATTCTAAAGTTAATCCATAAAAATTGAACAATTAAAATTCCAACTCGTTATAGACGATAAAAATGAATGTATGTAGAGAAGAAAGAATTAATCAAAACTCAAAAAATGTTGTAAAAGTACCCATCATTAAAAATATAAAAAAAATTCTTAATTTGATCGCTCATTCAAAAATTTCAACCAAGTCCAAGAAATAAATACACAATAGAAAACAACATAATAATAATAATAGTACTAATAATAATTTTAAAAATTTTGGGGCCTTTAATATTTGGGGGCCTAAAGCAAAGGTTTTAGCTGTCTTATGCTTAGGCCGCCCATGCGTAGAGTGGTGAAGGCTTTTGAGGGAAAAATCATTCGTTAGGATCCTTTGCTTGTGAACAGAGTTATATTGTAATTATACTTCAGAGATTATGAAAATAATAAAAAATTATCAAATAAGGAGATTACTTAATGGATATAATTTATTGGCAGAATACATGTCCAGCCCCCTAAACTTGACACTTTTTCTCATTTAGACACCTCAACCAACCCTCTTCCTATTTAAACCCTTGAACCACGTCTCCCCTTCAGTAACTTGACACGTCCCGCTGACTTGGCATATAGCGTGAACAACACCACTTTTCAGCGCGTGAAACCCGTAAAAATCAGCTTCCAACGGTAATATTTCCCCCCATTCCTATTATTTAGCCCTAATTCACATATATTTAATTTTCAATCTCCTTCTTCTTCAACATATCCCATTCCTTACCCCCATTTCACCATTTCTAGTCAAAAATCACTACTTTAAATCAGAATCTCATCTTCCATTTACTTTAAAAGCTATTATCCATTTCCAAATTTATTTAATTTTCTTTGGATGTCTAACATATCAAATTCATTTTCTTCACCAATTATTTTTTGTAATTGTGGGCGAAGTGTTATAATTAGGACCTCATGGACGCAAGCTAATCCAGGGCGTAGGTTTCTTTCTTGTACAATTGAAAGGGTAAGAATTAAAGTATTTTTCCTTAATTTTATTTTATTTTCAATTAGTATTTATATGATTAATTTAGGCCGCCATTAGTTTACTAATTTGGTTAGTAATTAACAAATTCAAATGTATGTAGGCAAGGGGTGGTTGCAACTATTTTAGGTGGTATGATGATGATGATATGTCGCCTCAAGCAAAGAGGGTAATTTGGGGTTTGTTGAAAAGGATTAAAGCATTTGAAGAAGAAAGGATGAGAACAAATACAAAGTGGAGGTCCTCCTTTTTGTCCGGTGTAATTTGTGGTCTTTTGATCGGATGCATTGTATTAACGTTAATTGTCATATGGAAAATGAAATGGAGTACATTGTATTTTCTAATGAATTAAATGGAGAATATGTAATAGCCTTTAGAATCTGCCTTGATTTTGGTCTACTAGTTGGCAGCTATGTAATTTTTTTTCTGTATGTAATGAAGTGTGCTTTAATGTAATGAAAATGCAACACAATGGCAACACAAAACATGAGTCATATTTATAGGAATCATAGTGCATTAAGCTGCTTAAATAGCATCCAGAATGGCCAAGAAATTACAACTCCACTCAGCCACAAAACAACTATGTAACATTGTGCATCCAGTCTAACCATTAAACAACTAACATATAGCATCCACAACAGCGAATAACAGCCGACTACATAGTTCCAAAAGCATAAAACAACTTTCTAAAGACTTAGGCTAAGCTAATTGTTGACAGAACTTTGTGATGATACAAAGCTTTTCTTCCTGGCCTGTGCCATGTGCTGCAGCTGGTTTGTGGTTACTGCTCTTTGCCCCATATATCTTAGTCCAGTAGGTTGATAACCAATGTCAATGTTGGTTGGTGCAACTGACTAAGCCAGAATTAGACACACTTCTTTCTCCCACTGTACCTGGCTGTATTTAGAAACAATAAAGAGGGAAACAGTTTGGTAGAAAGGCAAGAATGAAAATTTTCAAATAAAATGCTAAAAACCAACAAACTAACTTACATTCATTGTTTGTCTTCCAGATCTCTCATCTGTGTAAAGGCCATAACCAGTGTTCCTAGGCCACTTTTTGCTGGCCACTTCCACCTCTTCCCCATGCCCTTTTTTGCTGCATAAAAGTCCCACTTCCAGTTGGTTGCTGCATATTTGGTACAGATACTGCACTTTTTCCCCTTCCTGTTTCTTGTTGCACACTAGCTGCAGCACTTGCCTCTCCAATAACCCTTGTTTGAGTCACACTAGCAGCCTCTTGCCCTCTTCCTCTACCTCTCCCTCTCCCCCTCTCTCTCCCTCTTCCAGCTCTAGTAGATTGACTAGCTCTAAGTACAGCAGAAGTATCAGAACAAACAGACTGTGAATGAACCTGTTGTGTTGAAGGTCCAGATTGTGACTGTGCAGTTTGTTGGCTTGTTTGTGTTGAAGGTGCAGCTTGTTGTGTAGGCATCCCAGCCTACAATAACAAAAAAAATAGGACCAGAATCAATAAGCATATAAAAAAACCAAAGTAGAACCAGAAACTAGAAGCAATTACCTGTGCCTTACAAACATTCCTTTGATGTCCTTGCTGGTGGCATTTGGAGCAGGTCATCTTGACCCCTTTCTTTGACATTTTTCCAAATTTCTTAGGCTCATCCTTAGCTTTTCTTCTACATCTTTTTGGTCTTCCAGGCATTGGCTTTGGTGCAGGAGGTTCAATTGCCATATTATTTGTTTGAGGCCACATGATCATGTTGGGAATAGGCTGGATGTAGTAACTATAAGCCTTTAAGAATGTTTCTTTCTTGTACCAATGCTCCACATAGTCTTCAGGTCTCATTTCTAAGTGTAACATACAACAGATGGCATGTTGGCATGGGATGCCTCTCAATTGCCAAGTTCTACATGTACATGTCAGTTTTTTCATGTCTACAGTGTGCACATATTTGTCATCAACTTCCTCAAATCCAGTATCAGCATTCCATCTAACACTTAGTACCCTAGCTGCATCTTTATTCTCATCTAATGCAAGCCTTGCCATAGGGGCAAGGTCACACCTCCACTTACCACCAAACTCTATCATTTCACATTGTCTTTTCATTATTTTATGCCTAATTTCTTCTAGAATTGTAATGATAGATTTATGCCTAGCTGCTAAGATCCATGAATTAAATGTTTCACACATGTTATTCTCAACTATGTCACTCTTAGCATGTTCTTTGAAATAGGCCCTACACCAACACTGCTTAGGGTACTTTAATAGGTCTTCACATATCTTTTTACTACCAAACTTACCAAGTTTTTCCATTGCTTCCATTTGCTTCTGAAACTTTACTTCAAAACTGGACTTAGCACACCTCCAAAACTGATTTCTCCTCTCTTCACCTCTCCAATTAGTGCGCCAATTTGACCAGATATGTCTAGCATACATTCTATGCTCAGCTGAGGGTAAAAGTTCTTTAATAGCTGGAATAAGACCCTACAAATCACCAAAACATGAAAACAAACTCAAAGGATTAAAAAGTTGACAGTTAACAAGCAAACAACTAACAGAAAGGCATAAAGAAATAAAACACATTACCTTTTGCATATCTGACATTAATGTCAGTCCAGATCCATCTCCTAGCTGCAAGTCTTCAATTAAGTAGGTCAAGAAAAAACTCCAGCTATGCTTTGTTTCCTGGTCCACAAGTGCCCATGCAATTGGAAACATTTGATTGTTTCCATTTCTACCAACAGCAACCAAAAGCTCACCCTTACAAGCCCCCTTTAGGAAACACCCATCAAACCCAATAATTTTCCTACAACCTGCTAACCAACCTTTCTTCAAAGAGTCAAGACAAACTAGAAGTAAACAAACAGATTTTTTCCTGGTTCTAACTCCCTATCTGTTCTAATCCAGCAACTACTACCAGGATTTGTTTGCTTTATTATATCAACATAGTCACACAACCTAGAAAACTCCAACTTCCAATCCCCCATAAACTGCTGCAAGATCAGTAACTTTTCTCTTTGACACACAGACCTCCCCACATACAAACCTAAATCTGATCTAACCATCTCTTGTACCTCCCAAATCCTAATGTAAGGCTGTCTGACAATTGTATCCTTATACTTTTCTGCTAAGTATTTGGAATTACACAGCCTGTTCTTGTTAAAAGTGTTGCAGCAATGTACAGGGTTGTAATTTTTCACCATGAAGTCACCTGAATCTCTATGAGTACTAGCAAACAGCAACCAAGTGCATCTCCTGTCTTTACATTTAACCCTTACCCTATCTTTTTCATTTGGCCTTAATTTTAACAACACTTTTTTTTTGTATTGCATATTCTGTTACAGCCTTTCTAAACTGAACTGCATTTTCAAATATCATGCCAAGCTCAAAAATAGCAGTTGGACAGTCAGCATCATACCTTAGTTTTCTGGTTCTCCTTCTTGCAGGTAGATCACTTCCTGGAACTGCTTCAGGATCAAGTTCATCTCCACTATCATCACTGTCCAGATCTGAGCTATCAATGAAATTCTCATCTCCCCCCAACCTTCCTACATATCTAGCAGCCTTGTTTCTTCCTATATCTTCAAATCCCGTATCTATACCAGCCTGCCCAAGTGGAATTTCCTGTGTTGGAATTGGATTTCTCCTCTGTTGTTTTGTTCTCCTCTCCTCCCTAAGCTCTCTCAACTCCTCATCAACTTTAGAGTCATCCTCATTAGGTATGCCATCTAGTTGTGAGTCACTACTATCACCAGATTCTACTTCAGCATCACCAGCCTCACCCTCCTCATCTTCGAGATCAGTTTCTTGTAGGTTTTGAGGCTCAATATGGGTTGGTTGAACAAGTATTGGTTCAGATTCACCTCCTTTATCTTGTATGTTTGTTTCTGATAGATTTGTTTCTGGTAGGGTAGAAGAAGTATTTATTTCTGGTTGGTTTGGGGGCTCAAGGTCAGTAACCCTAGTTGGTGAGGGAATATTTATTTCTGATTGGTCTGGCCCACAAAGTAGCCCCACTGGGACCACAACATCAATAGGATCCTCCACAACATGCATGACATATAGGTCAAACATATCACAATGTTTAAGGGGTTCCACTAGTTCCAATAACTTGGAATCTGATTCCACTAACAAAAAGTCATCACCTTTTGGATTTTTATAATACAAACCGACTATAGTAGAGTATCCTATTTCTTTGGTCCAATGTAACATCTCAAACATGGAGAAATGATCCTTATCAATAGGAAAATTAGCAGGTTCTTTTTCATCAACATATGCATGATTTGGTTCCTTTGTAAATCTACCCCCATGATGAAAACTAACTATAATAATTGTATCCATCCTAATAAAAGATAAATTTCAAATATTAACATACAAATCTGTTAATAAAGGCAATTATTTAAGAAATATAATGCAATCATAAAAACCCTAATTTTAAATTGAATCAGGTACATAAAAAGCCCTAATTTTAAACTGAATCAAGTTCATAACCCTAATCGTTTAACTAACTAATTGGAGATTTAAATCAATATCTAATAATGAATTCAGAGACAAAGTGTTACCTTTGAGTCAAACTTCGAATCAGTCACCAACTTCGTCAAAATCGAACCCAAATCAGAGACAAAGTGTTACCTTTGGTTGTTCTTACTTACTTTGAATCGAAAAGAAACTAATTACGGGTAAGAATTTTAACCGATGGGTCGTGACTCTTTGAATCGATTCATATGAATTGGGAATTTTCGTGGTTGGGGTTCAGCAGAATAATGGTTGAAGGGGTGAAATGGTTAATGGGTTAAGGGGTTTGGGAAAATTTGGGAAATATGCTGATGTGGTAGCGTTTCTTTATGATGTGGGAAATAAAATGACGTGGAATTTTTCTATTCGACGAAGAATTCCACGTCAAGGGCAAGTGTAGTCACGCACGGTGATATTAATGAAGCAGGTGGGGGACGTGTCAAGTTACTGAAGGGGAGACGTGGTTCAGGGGTTTAAATGGGAAGATGATTGGTTGAGGTGTCTAAATGAGAAAAAGTGTCAAGTTTAGGGGGCTGGACATGTATTCTGCCTAATTTATTTGTAAGTGTTTCATTCATGATACTAAAATTTGGAAGACATGGCAAAATAAGTCATCGTTTGATTAAATTAGACAAACTTGGACAAATTTTATGTTCAATTTTAAATTTGACTTTCGTAAATGAACGTTGGAGCAGCAAATCTTTGACATTTTGTTGTTTTTTCTTATAATTATTAATCCCGAAAGTGTTATCCAATTTAAATAGTAATACCTAGAAGAAATTTAATAATAAGTGACGCGATTTAAATTGTGGGTACACGCACCAGTTGTCAATTTTCCAAGTTTTCTCTTCTTGTTTTAGACATTTTCTAATTTAAAAAATATTTTTCTGCCTCGCTTTTGTTATTGCATATATATTGTGCTTTGATATGACTGTGGTCTGTGGAGTTCATTTTCTTCTATTCTTTTGCAATGAGTTGGATAGCAGTACTATATGCTCTGTAATTTTATTATTTTTAGAAATCTTATTTGATAAAAGTTGATAAACTGAATTCAATTGTCTGCTTAGTAAAAATATCATACTACTAAAAAAGAAGGCTTGTAATAGCAAATGTTCGTGAAATTTGTAAAATCTTAACAAGGAACAAGAAGGTTGCAACAGATTAGGTACAGTAATTTGCAATAACGTAACTTTCTTTTATCACAAAACCATGAAATTTCTCCACTTCTGAATGACAGGAGAAACATACATAAAGAATTTAAAGTTTTAAACTAATATGAATGAAAAAATCAATTAGCTAAAGAGAACAATATTCCATGAGTGTACTAATGGACCAAGTATGAAATCGCGAGCGCAACAAGTAGAAGAACATAAGCAATCCCTTGATCAATCGCTGTGCCTGTAACAAAAAATTACCAAATCAATTTATTTATTAAATTTATGGCCAATGAAGAGGACTTATTATTAGGCTGATAATGTAAAAGAATTTCTAAACTAGTAATCTATTTAATATGTTATAAAAAGGTTAAACTGTCTTGTTTTTATGTTACTACTTCATATATTAAGTGACCTAATAGAGTAAAATTTTCTTACCATCATTGGAAGGATGAGGGGCTGAAGAAGGAGCTATCCCTTGTCCAAAAGTGAACTCAACGAGTGCCAAAAGCAAGAAACCAATAAATGAGAGGCTTTGCAATCTCACTGAATTCATTCTTCAAATTCAAAAACAGATTTTGTATTTTACGCAGAATATAAGGTAGAATTTTTTGAGGACGGAATAATGAAAAATTTAAGTAACTGAGGGGGAATAGCTGAAGAAAGAAGAGGGTGTCCACTGAGTTTATATACTAGTCTAATGATGCGTGTGAATTTTCCAGGCAACATAGAAAAAAGTTGTGGTTGGGTGAAAACTACGTCGAGGTGCGAGGACTATTGACTGATAAAGAACATAAAATTACAAAGTTGATTATGTTTGGTAGGCGGGTCATGACCATTTAGAATTCAAGTATGACTGCACCTATTATTATTTGTCATAAAGTGCAATTTGCATACTCCACCAAAGAAGATTATAAAATAAATTTTGAGTGGTGTCATGGTAGGGATAATTTCATAACTAATCAAGTATCTTACATAGCCTTACTAGATAATAGACATATTAACATATATCAATGGCTAGCCAAAATTGATGCTAAATAATAGGTACATGAATATCCTAACTTCTAAGAGATCTGCGTGAATATCTCCTAAATACTAGCGCCAATTCAGTTAACTAAAAAAGAAGCGAAAAAAATGGGATGGAAAAACGTTTTTAGATTCCTATAATTATGGAATCCCACTAATCTGTGGCAAGTATATATCCCCAGTAAAGCAGTTTTTTTAGATTATTAAGTCATAAATATTCACCAAATACAAATCAGATTACATCTTCTCTTTTTCCATACAAGAACAAAAATAAGATCAGAAGGCATCTTACTAATTAATATTAATCATTGTTTACCTTAAATATCAGCAAGTGAATACCCACTGTGTATCACGTTAAAGGAGAAAATACAAGGGAAATAGTATCTTTGCATATGAATATCATCAAAATATGACACCAACGCAAATATGCAACAAATATGTACAAAACATATGCAGTGAATACCAAATATGGAATAAATGCTTACAGTGAATACCAAATATGCGATGAATTACAAAATGCCAAATATGCATCAGATATGTACAAAATATGCCGTGAATACCAAATATGCAACAAGTAATTACAAAAACACCAACTACCGAAAAAATGGGAAAGTTGTTACTGATATTTTCGTTAGGCGTGGGTTAAAAGTTGAGAAGCGGGAAAAAGAAATAAATGCTAACTTAACATATCCTAATTCCCATAAATATAGGCATAGTAAAAGGAAGATAGAAAGTTTTTAAAAGTGTCTATTAAATGTAAAGTAAATAGGTCTAAATGTCTATTTTGAATAATTAAGGCAAAATATATCTATATTTTGATAAACACCCTGCCAAATGTCTATATTGTGTAAAAATTCCGTATAAATAGGCGGGTCAGATTAAATTTGCACGGGCAAAAAGAGATCATGATCCAATTTAACCAAAGTTTGTTTTTGTCAATATTGGTCGAGTAACTAATTACTACTCGATCTCTTAGTCTTGATTAATTTAATAATGCTTGATTGTTCAAGAAATTTATAAAAAGAAATTTTTTGATACTTGTGGCTTTCGATAAACCATAGCATTCGTATAACTATATATATTATCTCATTAAAGATATAGTTAATAGTATGAAGTAAATTATTTATACATGTAAAAAACTAACTAAAAAAAAGGCAGTTCACATAAATTTGGGGAAAGGGAATAGTATAACCTAACTCACCTAGAATGAGCGCCCTGACCATAGGCAAAACTAAGAATTCAAACTTATGTGTTTAAGATTCCAGTCCTTTTGAATTATTGAGTTTTTACTTTAATAATTTGTACATATTGAATGAATTTCATAAGAAACAATACAGGATTTAATTTAGAGCAAAACTACAGGGTTCAATCGAACCGCGTGTTACGCTCTATCTCCGCCTTTGCCGACCTCCCCTTCTTTTTTTAACTTACTATTTTAGAAACAAAAATGAAAGCTACTGTATGTTCTTAAATTATCAATTTAATATTCTAATCATATTAATATAAAAGTGGGAATACCAAAGTAAAAATGTAAACGACGGTTTTGTCCTTCAATTAAACACACATTTTTGTACAAAATATAAAATATATATTCTAAGAAAGATAATAATAAAAGTTTGTTTTCTACTTTGCCTTCGGTTGAACAAATTTATTGCATCATAAGAATTTGAAGTCTATAGAGCTTCCGCAGTTATTAACTTTTTAAAGTTGAAGACTAATTATCACTTCGAAATTGAAGTACCACAACGTATGCATGTCTATCCCATCATCCAAGATGGCCTTTACTATTCTGATGGTTTATCTTCCTTCTCTAATTACTCTTATTAAACTTTATATATATATATATATATATATATAAACTAATAGGCTTCAAGGTGATTATTAGATGCTGTTGATTTATTCAATTGGTGCACGTCTTCCCCACCTCTTGGTTTGTCGATGGAGTACTTGTAAATGTTTGGTCACAACTCACAAGGTAATATTGATTCATCAAAATACTTTCTTAAAGTTATTGTGTGCTATATTGATGCAGGTCTTCGTACTCCCACAGAACTCAAGCAGCTCTTTCTTTCTCTTCATTTATTAGCGATAATTTCTATAGCATTCTCAATCTAAGCAATTTATTGTCAGTGTTACTCAAAAGCTGAGCACTTTCCACACCTATAAGTAATAGCTCGTGGATTCGAGAAACAGTAGGAACAAAAAATGGGAGGTACACTATTTGTCCAGAGAGAGATGAGATATGGGGTATAAAAGATTGTCATCTATGGAAGAAATTATCAGTAATTTCTTTACGAAGTGGTGAAACAATCATATCCTTTCTGTACTATTTAAAGTATTTTGATTGCATGTCTTTTCCTTTTGTCAGTTGAATAATGTGATTATCTTGGTAAATATTTAGGATTTTAATAACATTGTGAAAGACTTTGGATATCAATGTAGGCGTAATAGGAAAATCTATTTGCACATGAAAGAACAAATGAGATGGAACTTATTTAGTCCGGAGAAAATAGACACTACAAGTCATATTGAATCAATTATTTTTTTCTTTTAGTAATTATATAATGTATGTACATATACTTATACTCTTATTGTCACAAGTTTATAATTTAATTTCCTTATATCAAGCATATTTTCCTAACTAATCCAAAAAGAAAGGCAAAAACAGGAATCACAATATTTATTTGAGGACTTTTATGGAGTCAGAATTTCTGCCTTCACTGAACTGCATAAATAAGACCAACATTTATCACTTTAGAAACATACACTTTGTTTCTTTAATCTTACAACTTAAACCCACAGTTTGATAAAATTATGCAATTTCTTAACATTTGTATACTCATTAATATTGGGGTTCACGCGCAAAGCGCGTGTACAAAACTAGTATAATATAATTCTCAATCTCCAAATTTTAATTTGTATCTTTGAGTTTGGACTACATTTTGTTTTTTCCTGATTTTAATATGTTTTGACCTAGTTATTTGATGGTCATTTCAGAATTGATCTGTTGGATCAAGCCAACAAACGGGTCACAATTAAGTCGTTAAAACTTTTCATTTTTAAGCTAGTTGGGCGAATTACTTAAAAAAATATGTTTTTTATCACTTGTCAGCTATATGTGTGTTGTTAGAAAAAATACATAATAGAAAACGAAATAGAACAAGGCGCGCTAAGATTCGGCTTTCCTTAAAGAAGATATTGCCCGTATACAAATTGAGGAATACAGACAATTCTACTTAGGATACAACAAGCAATAATGATACTTGCAGATTTTTTCTATGCTACTTAATTGGGAATAGTCAGTATTTATAGGGCATCAAAAGACCTCTTCTGAAAAAATGCTTTATTTCACAAACAAATGCAACCACTTTTTTGAAATTAAATTTAAAATTTAAATTCAAATAAACTGATTTTTTTGGTATAGAAATATCAAATAAAATAAATATTTATTTAAAGGTCCGAGTCCAAGTATTTAATATACAATATATATTATATATTATGTATGCACACTATATTGAATGCCTAAGAAGGACAAGAACTTAAAAGGCACTAAAAGGAACTTTTGCTTATAGATGTGGGACAAAATCCACACTTCCTAACTTTGGATAACTATCCTTTCATGTATCAGTGTATGTACGTATATATTAGTCCGAAGTCATTATATGCAGATGCTCTATAAGGTGTGATGAGTGCTGCGATGATGTAGCAGGCTCAGATAGTCGTTGCAGATGTACCTCTGAGAGAGTGGGACTGAGGCATAAGATATTTAAGAGTCCAAGTCAATAAAAAAATATAGAATTTTATAATCCAAGAATCAGTCGATGGTCATCTTATTTGTCGCCGAATTGCATAAACTTCCGGACATCTAAAGAATGAGGCAGCCGGATACACAAAACATCCCACATTATTTAGGATTCTGAATATGATACATGCAACTTAACTTGATATAAGCATTACTAGTATTACATTTCTCAAAAATATCTATTGTAATTGCATATTCCTAGTATGATATTCCTTTTCCCGGGAAAACCTTTTCTTTTTTTAATTTCTCACGTAGTATTTAGTAGGTTTTGAAGTTGACTACTTAAAATTTGCATTAGAAAAATCTCACTTTAAAAGGTAAATCGCTTTCTATTAAGAAGATTTCAACTTAAGGCTCAAATTTGACATTATTTTCAATTCGAAAAAGGATCATATATACCCTCAAATTATTTGAATTAGACCAAATATACCGTTCGTTTGAAAATTGTGTCAAATATACCCTTATCGTCCAAGTATTGGGCTAACTATGGTTCATTATTTGGACCATTCTAACTTATGGTTTAATCTTGTTGGTAACTTTGGTTCGTTTTTTTTTTTTTTTTTTTTTTTGAAATTTCGGTTCGGTACTTCGGTATTCAGTATTTTAGAAGTATAGAAAAACCCGTAATTTTTATACATTGGTTCGATTCGGTTTATTTAGTTCGGTACTCAGGTTGTTCGGTTTAAACCAAAGTTTCTAGCCCAAAAAAAAAGGCCAAAGAAGAAAATTTAACTTTTGCAACAGTTGCGTAAGAGCAGCATAACAGCCTACTAACAACAGCATAACAGTCTAGTAACTAGCAAAATAGGCTGCGAACAGCAGCAAAACAGGCTGCGTATCAAAATGGTCCACATATTAAACCATTTAGTCGGTCATTTTTAAACAAGATTAAACCATAAGTTAGAATACAATAAACCTGTCATTTCTAAATAAACCATAGAGTTGTCCATTTGTAAATAAACCATATAATCGGTCATTTCTAAATATAGATCCACGATGATCCCGCCAAGATGTGTCTCCAAGTTTCTCAGGTGGGACTAGTTTTGCAACAACTTTTCAGAGGGGTCAAAATTAAAACAATAGCACTGGAATGTCCTATTTTTGTCAATCATTCTAACAAAACTAGGGACAATTACATGGAGAGTTACCAAAGCAATGAAAATTACCAAAAAAGGCTCATATTTGCCTACTTTACCCAACCTAGCACCCCCTCATTTTTTTTCACACATAGTTCCCCTATTTAAAAGAAAAAAATCCTAGCCCCCAGTTTTCCTCTCTTCTCTTCCCCCTACAATATCACCGCGCCGCCCCCACCCCTTCCACCACTGCCTCACCTTCATTCTCTCTCCTCCAAGCCACTGACGCCGCCGCTGTTTCTTCTTCTTCTTCTTCTTCTTCTTCTTCTTAAAAAAATAACAATGTTGATATTCCGTTGTATATTTCGGTCAAAACTCCGGTGAGGGGTTTGTTTATCATGTTTCTTTTTTTTTTTTTTTTTTTACATTTTTCATAAGTATCCGGTGAGATCTACTAGTTTTTTGTTAACATTTTTTTCTAATATTTAGATCTAGTGTTTTTCTTGTATAAAACAATACAAATCTTGTATATTTGTTAAGATTTTGTGTAGAAGCTTGCCGAAATACTGTATAAATCGTTTTGCGAGTTTATTCAATTTTATATATTTTTATACAAGTTTATACACTTCTGTAAACATGTATAAAATTGTTAAATTTGTATTTGTGTGTATATTTATTGAACAAACATATTCTATGCACTTCTGTAAATTTGTATAAAGTTGTATAAGCGTGTATGAACAATGAATAAAGTTATATAAATTTCAGATTTGTGCATTATTTATGAATGTTTGTATAAAATTTATGGTTTTTGTGTATATTTTTATTTTTTTCTTCTTGCATACGTATTTTTCTATGTATTTACATGTATAATTTATTATTTTGATAGATTTAGGTATTCAAAATTATCAAAAAATAATTATTTAAACAAATCCACCAATAAAATAAGCAATCCGATGAGATCCGGTGAATTTTCAATTTTTCGGCCACTGGCCACCGTCGGCGGCAGGTCAGTGGCGGAGGAGGGTAGGGGAGTGGCTCTTAGGGTTTTTAGTTCAAAAGGGTGCTATATTGTGTAATTTAAAAATAAGGAAATTCTATATTATGTAATTTAAAAATAAGGGGTACTATGAATAAAATATGGTCCCTCATTTGTAATTTTGGGTAGTGAGCTGTCTATTTTTGAAAAATTTCCACAAAACTATCCTACTTATGTTTCGCATATGGGCCAAATACCTGAAGGCGTGATACATCATGTTTTTTCGTGAAATAGAAAGATCTGGTATTTTTGTTATTATTTAGCTCCCATAAGAAAAGTTTTATAATTTTGATCCTCATCACAAAAAGTTCCTGCGACAGCTAGAGGGAAGCTCATGGCAATCTCTGGGTCTTTCTAACAGAGGATCTGGAAAACGGCAGAAACTTTCTTATGAGGTTAAAAATTTTAGTAAAATTTTTCTTATGGGAGTCAAATCTGCGACGGTAAGCCATAATTGCCCCCATTTCCATAAATTTACCTACTAGCAAAGGGATTCGCAAATGTCTCGACAAAGGATCAGCAACCATCAAAAGCTCATTATAGTTTCAAAGATCAAACTTTTGAGCGAAATAGATAGACCTGACATTTCGATCCCCCCCCCCCCCCCCATGAAAAGTTCATGGCGATCGACGGAGTAAAACTTCTGGCAATCAATAGGTCTGGCTAATAGAAAGATCTGCCATTGCAAAAAACTTTCTTATGTGGGCCCAAGTTTGTTAGACTTTTCTTATGGTGCCAAATATTTAATTGGGGTCCAAAAGTCTCTTATTTCGTTATCATTTTGTAGATCAGTGTTGTAAGGCGCCAGTTTAACCATTCGTGTTATTTTGCTTTTTTCTTCATTCTTTTCGCAACATGTCTACTTTGATTCTCAAAATTTGAAATGAAGAATTTAGGAAAATACCAACATACCAACTAGATGCATTGTAGTAGCATTTGGTATCATGGTGACATGAGTTAAGCCAAATGTAGAAACATAGCTTGTGGGAATAAGAAAGACCCAAGGAATCTTGGAGGATCGCCGTAAAATGTCATTATCACACAAGTTCTTTCACTAAAGCCAAAAGTTAAATGCTAGGCGCCGCCAAGACCACCCAGGGTAAACTTTTCTAGCTAATGAGAACAGTACTAAGTACATTCCATTAAGGGGTCGTTTGGTTGGGTGTATAAAGGCTTAATACATGTACTAAAATCCACACTAAATTATTATCATGGTTGGTTACTTTGGGTGGAATTTTAATACTTGCATAAAAATAGTACAATGTTTGGTTAAACTTCAAGATATAATACCCGCATAACTTAATGAGGAAATCTATGTATTATTTTATGCGGGGTAGAAAGTGGAATTAAATGTGGGTATTAACAATGTAGGTATTAAAATTTAAAATGACAATATTAACCCTTATAATAATAAAAATAATTTTAAATTATATTTAAGGAGTAACTAAATAATTTAAATTATAACATTGTACTGTAAAACCGAACACACTCACACGAGAGAAACAATATTTGGGTGAAAACTCTTGCTTTCTCTGATGAGGGGAGTCCCCTATTTATACAAGAGAAACCTAGAGAAAACCTAAACCTAAACCTAACTTAGGGACCAAGTAAACCTAACGGGTTTGGCCCAATATACAATTTACATAACTAACCTAATATACATAACTACTCTATTTACAATACCCCCCCCCCCCAAGTTGGAGTGTGAGGGTTCCTTATGCCCAACTTGTTAAGGAAGAATTCGAACTGGGCGCATCCCAGCGCCTTTGTAAAAATATCAGCAAGTTGCGTGGTCATAGGCACATAGCTGGACGAATGACTCCTCCGATGATTTCATAACAAAGTGACAGTCGACTTCGATATATTTAGTGCGTTCGTGAAAGACAGGATTCCGAGCAATATGTAACGCAGCTTGACTGTCACACTTCAAATTCATCGGAGAATCGTGATCGATTCCAAGGTTCCATAAAATCCCTTTCAACCACTTCAATTCACACACAGTCATCGCCATCGATCTATATTCTGCCTCAGCGGAGGACCTCGATACGATCTGTTGCTTCTTCGTTCTCCAAGATATCGGTGAGTCCCCTAACGACAAATACCAACCTGTTAATGATCGACGTGTCAACGGACAGCCTGCCCAATCAGAGTCACACCACCCGTGCAGTCTCAGATCACACTGAGAATTAAATACAATGCCTTGTCCCGGACAGCCCTTCAAATATCAAACAACCCTGAGTGCCGCTTCCATATGCTCAATACGGGGACTCTGCATGAATTGCGACAACACATGCACACTATAGGACAAATCCGGTCGTGTAAAACACAAGTAAATCAATTTTCCAACCAGTCGCCGATAGCGTTCAGGATCTTTGATAAAACGACCAGTCGTAAGTGCCAAGCGATGGTTTTGTTCTATCGGTGTACCAACCGGTTTTGCCCCCAACAAGCCTGCTTCCGATATGATATCCAATGCATACTTCCTCTGACACACGAAGATTCCTTTCGGAGCCCTTGCCACTTCAACTCCCAAGAAGTATTTCAAGGCACCTAAATCCTTCATATGGAAACATTTCGAGAGATATAACTTAAAAATTTGAATTGCCTTCGAATCATTACCAGATATAATTAGATCATCCACTTAAACAAGCACATTTAAATGCACATTTCCCTTCTTCATTGTAAATAATGAGTAATCCGAATATGATTGTCGAAACCCATATTGCTTAAGTGCAGCAGACAACTTCGCAAACCAACATCGGGGAGCTTGTTTTAATCCATAAAATGATTTTCAAAGGCGACACACAGTTCCTCTCCCCGTCATGCAATGTCCCGGAGGCAATTTCATATGTACTTCCTTGTGAAGATCACCATGCAAAAATGCATTGTGCACATCCATCTGATGCAATTCCCAATCTTTGGCAGCTGCTACGGCCAGAAAAACTCAGACAGTCACCATCTTTGCAACCGGTGTAAATGTCTCCGTATAATCAACTCCTTCGATTTGATGATTTCCAAAAATCACCAGTCTTGCTTTGTACCTTTCAACAGTTTCATCCGAGTTGTACTTTATCTTGTATACCCATCGACATCCGAGGGCCTTCTTCCCGGTAGGCAAGCGAACTATCTCCCAAGTTTTATTCGCTTCCAATGCCTTCAATTCTTCCCCCATGGCGGTTCTCCATTTGTCACTTTTTACCGCCTCCGAATAAGAGGTAAGCTCATGTCCTTGCATTATAGCTGCAAGAAAACTCACATGTTTCGAAGAGAAATTATCACAATTGACATAATGTGCTATAGGATAGGGCTTACCAGAGGGTTGTTGAGAAACGGATGAACAAGCAGACTTTCGAACACAGGACGATACCCGGTGACTCATCTTTTGGACCGTATTAGTAACAAAGTCTCTCAGCAAGATATTCTCTTTCTTAGTTCGTTTTCCCCGACCCAACTCTTCGGGTTCAACTTCGGGAACAACCTCAGGTTCAGCTTCCGGAGTCACCACTTCGGGTTCAATTACCGGAGTCATGACTTCGGGTTCAACACCCCCCCTTCCTTGCACACTCTCCTCTTCCTCCTCCAATGCAACAGTGACAGGAACCGTATCGTGTGTCCATTTTTCGTCATCAGTCTCCTTGGATGCGAACGGAAATTCCTTTTCGTAAAACACCACATCCCTCGAGAACACAAAATCCTTTGCCTCCAAATCATACATTTTCCACGCTTTCTTCCCATTTGGATAACCCAAAAACACACATCGTCGACTCCTACTTTCAAACTTGTCACCTGTTCGTCCTTGACTGCGAGCATAACATAAGCAACCGAACACCCTCAAATGATCATAATTCGGTGTCACACCCATCAAGATATCGTAAGGCGTCTTCCCATTCAACAACTTAGTGGGTGTCCGATTAATCAAATAACATGCCGTCATCACACATTCTCCCCAGAAGTCAATCGGTAAATTGGCTTGAAAACGTAGCGCCTGTGCCACGTTTAAGATATGTCTATGTTTCCGTTCAACTCTACCATTTTGCTGGGGTGTCCCCACACACGAAGTTTGGAACAAGATCCCTTGTTCGAGAAAATACCCTCTCAGACTTACAAATTCGGTTCCATTATCACTCCGAACGCACTTAACCCGTTTATTGAATTGTCTTTCTACCATTGCAAAGAAACCTTTCAATTTTTGTCCGACCTCTTTCTTATCAACTAACAGGAACACCCATACTCCTCGTGAACAATCATCAACAACAGTAAAAAAATATGATGTACCACACGAAGACTCAGTTCTATAAGGACCCCTCAAGTCACAGTGAACTAAATCAAAAGGTTCAGCAGCTTTATCATCACTCGAAGGAAATAATTTTTTAGTTTGTTTTGCCCTAAGGCATACATCACATGTTTTTTCTTCTAAGCTACCTTTCTCACTATCTTCTAAGACCGAAAGAGATTTTGTTACTTGCATCGAAGGATGTCCCAACCTTTGATGCCATAAATCTACCACATCGACCTTCACAGCTTTCACCACAGGTATCGTCCGAAAGTAGTAGAGTCCGTTCTTTTGTTCACCCGCTCCAATCAACTTCCCCGTAGCCCGGTCCTGCATAACACACAAATCATTAGTGAAATTTACATTGCAACCAACTTGATTAATTAATTGAGACACAGAAATCAAGTTGCAAGTCATTTCGGGCACATATAACACTCCGTGAAGAACCATGTCTTCGTTAAATCTGATGGATCCTTCCTGAGTCGCCATCGTACTGCTTCCGTTCGGTAAACCTACCGGACACTTTGGTATTGTTCGTAAATTCTCCAAAGCACTTATCTGACCGGTCATGTGATTTGACGCCCCCGTGTCAATAATCCATGAAGGATGAGTTTTCTTACCGATCGATGGTTCACTTGTGCTTGCCTTCTCCTTTTTCAGCAAATCGAACAGCATCTGCAACTGATCACCTGTTATTCAGGACAGGTTAGTCTGTCGGGGCACACTCATGTGTCCGTTTTCTCCATTCTCGAGCTCAGCTTGAGCAGCATTTGCTCGATTATTGCCACGTCCTCGACCAGCATTTGAACCAAACTGTTGATGTCCACGACCTCTTCCACCTCTGTTACCTTCAGCTCTTCCTCTACCACATCCTCCATTCGAGGTACCTTGCTTCGGATAATGCACCCACCCCTCCGGATAGTGAATAACTTCATAGCAGCGTTCCGGAGGATGTCCTCCTCGATCACACAAGTGACACTCCTCATAGCCTGTCTTAGGTGGCTGTGATCGTTGTGTAGCAAACACTGTCACCTCCCCTCGTTCTTCCTGAGTTCGTGCCATCCCTTTGACCCGTTCATCTTGGATTACCTTTTGGTAGACTTGATTCATCGATGGCAACGGATCCTGAGCCAAGAGATTGGAACTGACAGTTTCATAAAGACTTTCATCCAGGCCCATAAGGAATAAGTGAACCCTATCATCTTCCCTTTTCTTCTCCAGTGCAACCGTTATATTGCAAGTGCAGTTTCCACACGAGCAAGTTGGAAACTTCTCACAATTTCCTAGTTCTTCCCACAACATAGCCAGTTTTCCATAGTAAGCAGCAATAGTTAATCCCTTTTGCTTACAACCGGCCAAAGCCGCTTTTAATTCCTGAATCCGAGGTCCGTTTCCCACGGAGAAACGTTCCCGAATACTCTCCCACAGATCTTTTGCCACTTCCATGTGCGATATGGTGGTCCGAAGAGTAGGCTCGATCGAATTCCTAATCCACGACACCAGAAGAGAATTGATAGTCCACCAGTCCTCATAATCGATCGACCTTTATCGGGCATCTTGATCGATCCGTCAACAAAACCAAACTTCTTCCTTGCACACAGCGCCGTTCTAACCGACCGCGCCCATTCCTCATAGTTTTCACTGGTCAACTGGACCTGTGTGATAATCAAAGCAGGATTATCATTCGAGGTGATATCGTACGGAGAGATTGTCCTCCGTACGACTGCAACATCACCTTTTGGAGCCTCCATTACTTTTCTACTTGAAGAGTTTCACGATGGCTCTGATACCATGTAAAACCGAACACACTCACACGAGAGAAACAATATTTGGGTGAAAACTCTTGCTTTCATTGATGAGGGGAGTCCCTATTTATACAAGAGAAACCTAGAGAAAACCTAAACCTAAACCTAACTTAGAGACCAAGTAAACCTAACGGGCTTGGCCCAATATACAATTTACATAACTAACCTAATATACATAACTACTCTATTTACAATATGTACATTAATTTGTAATATACTAGTGATTCAAGAAATAATTCCTATAGCTAATATCTACATTACTAATACCCACATTATTAATACCCGCATTACTAATATCCGCATTATTAATACCCACATTGCTAATACATACATTACTAATATTCGCGTAAACTCTATCTCAACCAAACGATTTTGTCAAAGTTTAAATATTTTCCTCTTGAAATAGGTCGTACATCCTTGATGAAAAAACTATTATGTCTAGCAATATTAGTGATTGACTTAGCCACCAAACTCAGACGAGAAATTTCCTAACTTCAACCTTTTTTCTGCTTGTAAGATCGATCGAACAAATAAAAGGATCAGATCATCTTCTCCTTGTCCTCTTTCGTTGTCTTTGTCTACCAAAATAGTCGGTGAAACAGTCGTAACGTCACTTTGTTCGCATAAGACAAACCTTGTATAGGAAACATGAAGACTTCAAAAAGAAATAATGGCTACTAACAAACAAAGAACCTTAGCAGGTGTGCCATGCTTCAGTTATGCTTTTCTAGCGATCGACTAAAGGGTGATGAATTCCCCTCATACCAATACGACCCATAAAATTCGATTATTTTTCTATAATTATCTAGTACTCAATTATCACTATTCACTCCCTTGGATAGTTGAGAATTCTTCCGGAAGAAAATTTAATGGGGTTTGCCCATTTGCAAATCGTTCTTGTTGGTTTTTGTTGAAAATATAGAGCAACAAAAGTAAGATTAAAAGTAGGGTTGAAAATAGTGTCTACTATTCTTATTCAAGTTGAGGCTATTTATAGCCAAACTTCAACAAAAAATTCAGCACCCAAGTATTCAAAATAGCTACAATAACTCAACTACCTAACAACTCTAACAAATATTTAAAATTCAAAATTTAAACTAATTATTCTAGATTTTCTCAATTAATTATTCAAATAAATCAAAACTTGCATCCTACTCAAGTTGGTAATTTTAACATTCCCCCTCAAACTCAAGTTGGTATATCCAATTTGAGTTTGACACTTTATTCTTCCTCTTCTTTCTTCTTCTTCTTCTTGAACTCAATTTTCTTGTCTTTTTCCATCACATACTTCAAGTATTTCATAGACAAACTTTCATTATGTTGTTGATTGAAAGCAGTCAAATACATATTGATTTGGCCGTAAATCTCATTGATTTCACCATTGGAGAATTCATTATTGATGACTTGGACAAAGGAGTAGGTTGTAAAGTAGGATTTTATCTTCACTAACCAAATTAAAGAGTTTTTATCAGTGAAAATTTGTGGGGCATTGGAAGAGAGACTGTTGCTTGCCATGGTTGAAAATAAGGTTAAAAATAGATATGGTTAAAAATGGTTAAAAGTATTTGTTCGACTCACAGATCCCGTAAGATCAGTTGAGGCTCTGATACCAATTGTTGGTTTTTGTTGAAAATATGGAGCAACAAAAGTAAGATTAAAAGTAGGGTTGAAAATAGTGTCTACTATTCTTATTCAAGTTGAGGCTATTTATAGCCAAACTTCAACAAAAAATTCAGCACCCAAGTATTCAAAATAGCTACAATAGCTCAACTACCTAACAACTCTAACAAATATTTAAAATTCAAAATTTAAACTAATTATTCTAGATTTTCTCAATTAATTATTCAAATAAATCAAAACATGCATCCTACTCAAGTTGGTAATTTTAACAGTTCTTTAGCGCAATTACTTTGTAGAAGTATTTAGAGCATAGCTATTTAAAAAGTTAACTCACAAGATTCAAACTGAGTTTAACTCCAGACTTTTGGTCTAAAGTTAGCTTTGGTATGAAATTGTGCTTTGATGAAGGACAACTTCAAACCATATTGCTGGTAATAACTTTGTTCGTCCCTTGTCTTGTTGTAATCAATTATTTTTAACATATATGGTATGAAGTTAGATGCGGCTAAATTAAACTTCTTTGAAATTTCAGCTGTTCTCTAAATATTGATGGTAAAAACTTGCCTTTGTACACTCTCCTCTCTTTTGTATTCATATGGCTCAAATAAGAGATTTTTTGTTAAGGATAGAGGAATGTCATTGCTGCTACTAACATGCACATAAAGAGAGTTTTTGCAATTGAAGTGAGATCTTTGGTGGTAAAAGACTAAATGATATACTTTCACTTGGCACACAACAAAGTCGTCAAACAATTTGTATCATCAGCTTAATTACTAGAGATACACAATTCTCATGGGTGGCAAAGTCCTTTAAGCCCAAATGTTTTTATTCACCCTCCTTACATCCTTTCTACACCTCCTAATCATTCGGAAGTTAGAGGTGTTAGGAAAAAGTGATGGTACCTCAGAAGGAAAGCGTCCCTCTTAGGACTCTTAGGACAGATACAAATATATTCATATACTTTGTAAATGATCTTTCTTTTAATGTGCTAGTAAAGTGTTAATAAAATATTTTGATTCGCACGTACGAAATTAGTTGGTGGTGATTTGGATGCACATATTTATCCATCTTTGGTGCCGATTTTTCTTCTCACAAGTCATTATCAAGAAATGGAGCATAATTTGAATCTGGTAGCTTAGGATATTTGTCAAATGTTGCTTTCATTATCTTCCATTCAATTATAATTTCCCCTTTTTTTTCTTTCTTTAACTAACATAAGGTATCTACCAAACGAATTGGTCATCATCGTATAGATCATTAGAACTCCATCACAAAAGAAAAATCTTCCATTATCCACGGGAACAATGCAGATAATTTGAGATAAACCCCCTCCCTCCAATTGCGTGATAGTTAATGAATAACATAAATTCCCACGTCTTAATAATAGGTCCCGGCCGCTATAATATCTCTAATGTTCCACTACTATTCTATCCAGTTAGAATTGAGTATTTTTGGTCCGGAAATCAGCATTCCCTATTTTCTTTATCAAAAAATAATTAATTAAACATCAACAACCACCATATATCTCTAGTTAGTTGGAAGGTTTTCCATAATTCTTGAGTATCCTATCCATTAAGTACTAATTTCTGGTCCCTCATAATTGATACATGGTAAGTAAAGCAATGCCTATTACGATAAATTGAGAGCTACAAAAAGAGATTTTAAGCATAAAATATCAACTTAACATTTAACAATCCCAAACAAATTAAATTAAGATCAGCTAACTATGTTACTAATCCTACTTTTTATATATGTGTGTAACCAATTAAACATCAACAACCACCATAGCAATAAAATCACTAGTTGGATGGAGGCTTTCCATAATTCTCGAGTATCCTATCCATTAAGTACTAATTTCTGGTCCATCATAATTGATACATGGTGAGTAAGCAATGCCTAGTATTACGGTAAACTGAGAGCTACAAAAATATGGAGTGGAATTTAAGCATGAAGTATCTACTTCTCAATCACAAACAAATTGAGACATATTACATTAATTCCCACTAACTATGCTACTACTCTTACTAAACCTACTTTTTATATATGGTAACCAATTGATAATGTAAATACTTGTTTTATGATTTCCTGATGGATTTTCCTTTTATACGAGTCCCACGCTTCGTTTTCCTTGATCTTTTAATCCAACATCATTTTCGAGACGGAGAAAGGCCACTTATGAATTATGATTACAAGATATAATAATCTAGTACTAGTACAAAATTAAATTATTGTTTGTAAATCTATATCACTTTTACTCTCTCAAATAATGGAAGGAGAAGAACGACATCATAGCACTACTATAGCAGCTTTCAGTGATGAAGAGAAACTTCGTAGGAATACTCCCCCCGTATGAATTATTAACTATTTTGATTTTTTGTATTTTTATATAATTTCTAAATATACAAAACTTATTAAAAAAATATATGTCTAAATTGACGATCAAAATTGAGAACTTCAACTTATCACATCTTTTGTAAAATAGAGGGAGTATACCGGTTATCATAAATAGTTAAATTAGTATATTCTTGAGTCGATGGTCTATCAAAAATAACTTCTCTATCTCACTCGAGGTATATAGAGCTAAAGTCTGCGTACATCTCACCCTCGCATATCCATCGGTGAGAACATCGTGGGTTTGTTATTGTGGTTGTAGTAGTTAAATTAGTATATTGATTACCAACTAATAAACATACTAAAAGATTAGGATTCAAGAAATTAAAACATACGATTTAGTTACAATAAACCGACATTTGAAATCTTTACAATGAGTATTAACTATTAACTTCTATGCTCGATTAGTGTAACATAAACTTAACTATCAGAAAAGCAAAAGTTTCTTGCAATATCAAAGTCTGTGCATGTTCAAGAGGTAACTAAAAAAAAAAGAGAGATTAAAGAAGAGAACACATCTTATTTCCTATCAAATATATATAAAGAGTACAAATTTTCTAAGTAGATTCAACTGATTTGGGAGAAAAAGAAGGCTTATTAACAGGCATGGATTTTGATCGCTTGAACCATTCATCATTGGAAGAAGAGCTACGGTGATACCTGCACCTGATATTAGGAACTTGATATTAAGGAATGAAATAACAATAAAGAAAATCAAATGAAGACTTTAGTCGTGTTACTATCACTCAAGAACTAACAACTAGGAATATATACGAGTGGATTCAAAAAAATACTATAAAGTTATACGTAAGATTTCAACTTATAATTTGAAGTTATTTTTGAACCCCTTCGTCCTTACGTTAAATTCTTACGTCATGCCAAGGAGATCCAACTGTTTATATATAATAACTTTAAAACATTGATTTTGCCCTATTTGCACAACGTTATGTTTCCAATCAAGGTGATTCAATTGGAGCCTTTCCTAACCGCTGCTCCCTCCGTCCCAAATTAGTTGACGCTTTAGCAAGATTTATTTATTCCAAATTAGTTGACGCTTTAGGATTTCAAGACATTTTTTGCTCATTCTTTCCAAATATACCCTTAATTATTAAAAGTATTTTCAAAAAAAAATTAATAATCATATATTAAATAGGGATAATATAGTAAAATATATACTCTATTTATTGATTTTCTTAATAGGCGTGCAAAAGCTGAAAGTGACAACTAAAATGGGAAAGATGGAATAATTACGAAAGCGTGATAACCTAACTTTTATGATTACTAGAGAATATACTAATGAGATACAACGAACATGTTATCAGTTACCTGAAGGATCCTTTATGCGTCGTTGGTGAGCACAAACACTGTCCTTTTGGTGAGTTCGCCGGCAGTGAATCTCCGTTGGTGGTGTTATCTGAAGTGGAGACAGTGATACCCTTGTGGGAAGCCATATTTTTGTGTATGGAAAAAAAGAGAGCAGGGGAAAGAAATAGAGTGCTCAGCTTGAAGAAAGACAGATGTCAAGAGTCTAATATTTATAGGACAATAATTGGAGATTTATCCTCAATGAAATGTGATTATGTGGGGAACGTGAGGCTGTAAAGTAAAAGATTATCAAGTTGCTAATTGTTAGTTCTATTTTAATTTATCTTATGCCTTTTCCAAAATAGTAGGGTATTTTATTTCTGCTCATCTTTTGTCTATCACTTGGTTTTGGACAATAATTGAAATAAGTGAAACACGGCGTCCTCACGTTTTGATACTTTGAATACAACACAAGGCATGGGAAAAATTAGTACAACCCTTTCCGGGTGGATTTCTGTATTCGGGTTTGGTTCTTGGTCTGGTCAAAGATTTAAAATGATTGCATTGAGCTTTATCTGGAAACTACGTACTTGGTGTTAAAACAAAATAATTTTGGGTCAAACTAAATCTTAAATATTAATGTATATTCCATACTTATAATTAAGGAGAGAACGATGGATTAAATCCTCAAACGATGTAAGACAATTAACATTCCGTTGCAAATTGCATGTCCACAATACTCGAGAATTAGAGATCCTTGAACTACCAAAAAAGTAAGTGTATACTACTATTTATACATATAGAATACAAAAACAAAAGAAAATGCGCATCAACTTAAAATAAGTTATCTTGGAACTTTTGATCAAGATGATTACATAATCCATTACGGTATTAGAGTATAAAAAGTTTTGATTGCAAATTTAAATGTCACTCATTGTTATAAAATATAATCTCATGCGATAAAGTAGATAAGTAATATTGCCTCATCTATTTAACAGGTAAATAATTTACACACTATCTCAAAATTCGATGTTTAACAGTCTGCATAATTTGTGAATTAGAGGAATGGACAGATGGCTCAGGGTCCTTATCTTGACCATTTCCTGCCTTGATGGTTGCGATTTTGGTTATTGGATCTCTTTACAGTGAAGCAAACAGGCCCATACTCATCACTGTTGCCACATCCTGCAACTCTGCTAGTATTACAAATAGAGACAATTTAATGACCCTTATCCAACCTCATCTAGTATACTTATCCAATCAAGATAGCATTGTATCCAATTCAGTTTTAAATAAAGCTAGTACTAGCTACAAGGAAAAGAGAGGAAAGGTATAGAAAGTTATATGAATCGAGTGTTAGCTCTCTTTAGATAAGAAAAGAAGTTGGTGCAAGACGTTTCTTGGTGCTGAGCTACTCCCTCCATCCCATTTTATGTGTCATAGTCTGATTCGGCATAAAATTTAAGAAATAAAGAAAGATTTTTTAAACTTGTGGTGTAAAATAAGCCAAAAATATTTGTATGGCTGTAAATCATTTCAGCAATGACAAAATTGTAATATTGAAGTTACATTGTTACTCGCTCCGTTTCAAAAAGGATGAACCTATTTCCATTTTAGTCTGTTTAAAAAAGAATGACCTCTTTCTAAATTAGAAAAGAAATTTTCACTTTTACTCATCCCTAGATGATTTGTAGCCACACAAATATCTATAACTTATTTTAGACCACAAGTTTCAAAAGTATTCCCTTCTTTATTAAACTCCGTGCAAAATCAAATGGGTTCATCTAAAGTTGAACGGAGGGAGTACTAATTTTAGAATGCTGACATTCTTTTTGTAACGAACCAATAAAAAAATATTGTCACATAAATTGTAAGGGGAGTATAAGATTTGCTAGAAAGTTACTGTAAAGCTTTTCATAGAGTTGGTTGCACTTTGTTAGCATGAGTAATTTATTAATTATTTGCTTGAGCTATTTGTAAGCTACTACTTATAACTAGCTTCTTCAAAAGCTATTGGAGTAATAAACATCCACAGGTAGGGCTACTCATAGTATGTTAAATACTGAATTACCGTACCGAATCGAAATATTTTTCACTTTGTAACGGTATTTTGATATTTGGTATGAAATTTTAAAAAATTTGGTATTTGGTACGGTATTCGGTATCTATAAAGAAAATACCGAAATACAGAAATATTTAATTACATATACAAATGATATATATTATATTTATATAAATCATAATAGCTTAATTAATCTAAATATGAGCTAATAAAATTCTAAATAGAATATCTAAAACTTGTGATATGATTATATATTTAATGAAAGGGATTTGCTAACCTACTACATGAGGGTAGTAGGTTAGCATTGTACCCACTTTTTGTTTGACTAAAATACCCATAAACTACATTGCCAACTCATAAATAAGAGGGATATTTTGGTCTTTTTGAACAAAAATTCAAACCCTTCCCCATTCCGTCTTCCCTCTCTCGATCTGTTTCTGTACCAAAAGCCTTGCTCTATAGAATTACCCATTTATTCTCATTATCAAGAAAAGTCGAACAATTTCTTTTTACTTAGTAGCTGTTGCAATTGTTTTTTTTTTTTTTTTGGCATCAATTACGATTACTGATTGAATAAGTGATAGGTGCCATCGATTTGTACATTGTCAGCTTGTTGTTAAAACAAATTGATTGTTGCAAGTAGGCTTAGCATTAACGAAATTTGTTGTTAAACAAAAGGAATCAACAATGGAGCTAGTAAAAAGTGAGTAAAATTTGTTCTACTTAAGAGAATCTTCATAAGGAGAAAGAGGATCGAAAGCTGAAGGACAAATTTTGTTTAATTACTTAAAGACCCTTTATTTACTTAAGTAATAAAAAAGTAGTGGGGATATTTTTGTCAAATAAAAAATCGGTACAGTGCTAACCTACTACACTCATGTAGTAGGTTAGCAAATCCCTTAATTAAAATTTATAAATATTTATAAATAAAATAGTATCAATACCATCAAATCTAATTTAATTTTTTACTAGAGAGTTGTCTTTCAAGCACCGTCAAAACTCAAAGCTTGTTGTTTTGTGTGTAAAAAATATATTAGCTTATCATAAATAGAATTAAAATTTTAATAATGAATTTTTTTTTTTGTGTAAGCTTGTGTAGTAAAGTTGGTTTAATTAGATTTCGGCTAGTGCTATTTGTACATTGGAGCTTTGCTATATGTTTTGTGGTATTTTTGTTTTTTGCGCTGATGTACTGTGAAGATTTATTATTAATTGTCAGATGAAGTTTCTTAGTTCCTTTCACATTCTTTGCAACATATATATCTATTATATATAAGCCGAAGATACTACGGTTACCGACTTACTGTTCCGAAATTACCGAAACCGAACATGAAAATACCGAACCATACCGAATTTGTTTGGTATGGTAATAGTATGACATTTTTAAAATCCGAAATTATCGAACCGAAATATAAAATACCGTACCGTATCGCGGGCACCCTATCCACAGCTCTTCTTTATAGATGTCTCTCAACTTAAAACAGTACCCTATCCACAGCTGTTCTTTATAGATGTCTCTCAACTTAAAACACTTTTATAAACAATAATCTTTAAACAATTTTCATTGAATAGAGTCACTCAGTTATATATATGGGGAAGATCAGTAAGAAGAGTTGCTAGAGTTTATTTTTTTAATCAGGTGAGGACTGATGAAAAAAATATTAAAATAAAAAATATTATTATTTGAATAGATATTGGGTGAGGGTTGTTTCGGGAGGGGGGAAGAAAACAGAGATGTTTATGTTAATTCGTTTTACTTTATTTGTTATAATTTAACTTAACACAAAATTAAATAAATAACTGAATAAGTTATACTAAATGTTTGTATGGTTGAAATGAGCACATAGCTAGGATGTATGGCGTTATATTATTCTTGAATTAAAAATATATTCCTATTTTTGGAATAAACGTTTCATTGGGTTGCTATGCATCGAGACCATAAGACCCGTCCTTTTCTAAGAGGACAAAAGACCTCTCACAGGTTTCCTTTTTTATGCTTTTGTTTTCTCAACTCTGCTTCACAGATATCAGCAAACGAGAGGGTTTGGTCCACCCCTATTCACATGCACTTCTCAATCCCAACACCAAATATATACAACTACTACTATAAGAAAATAGGCTTTACGTTATATACATGGCGACTATACATATGATACAAGTAGTATTCACTGTGTTTTTAAGGTTTGACTTGCTATAAGCTTTTTTGCAGGTCACTCTAATCTAATGAAGCAAAAAACCCACTCTATCAGTACACCGAATTAAGCAAAAAAGGAAAAAAAATTATGTTCCCTTTGCTCTACAGATCGAATAATGCCCCTCTAACAATATACAAGCAGGCAAGTTACGTTGAAAACAAGACGTGCCATTCTATACTCTACTAGGTCTTAGATACAGAAAGAGCCAATTTAGCGTCGCCTAGGTATTAGTGCACCCGTTGTCACGCCTCAAACTTTATCAAGTCTCTAATATTCTAAGAGTAGTCTTTTTAGTACATTAACAAGTCCTAAAGTCTACTAACTAATAAACTAATCTACTCCATTGCAGCTCAAAAGATCATAACAAAGAACATTAGAACAAACCTACACAAAGTTTGCAACTTTCACCACGAAGGAGAAGTACAAGGAGATCCTGATGAAGATGAATTAGAGTTGTTACTAATTGTCTCACTTCCTGCAGTGCCAGGTGACCTAGCATCTCTGAGTGAAATTGAGCAAGCCTCAGCTGGAAGTTTCTTCATTGGAGTTAATTGGACTGAAGAGGGACTAGATGAACATGATGATAGGCCACAATTTTCATCTTCCCCTGACGAACCAATAATTTCAAGACGAGAGGGTGATGAAATAGGTGTTTCAAACGGGGTATCAGTTACCATGCTAACCCTGTTTGTTTCAATATCATAAGTGGGATTTGTGATGGAAACTTGTTCCATAGTACTAGGATCATTTATAAATCCTTCAGTGCAAGTACTAGTGTTACATTGACGGGGTACTTCATGGACTAATTCAGGAGGGGATTGAATTTGAACGAAAGAAGGAGAAGTTTGTGAAGAATTCCGATTTTGTATATCGACATCGAACTTTTCTTTACTCAAAATTGTTGGAAAGAGGAAATTTCTTGGAGCATTAAGAACCCCTTGTGCGTAGAAACTACTAAGAGTTGGAACAATTGATTGTTCTTGATCCTGTTCTGTGATGGAGGTTGTGATGGAATTTAAAGAAGATTTTGGACGCTGTCGTTGACGAAGTAAGAATGAGCAGAAGATTTCAGCAAGTAGGACTATAACTAGGCCTAATACCATAGCAAGGGTCACCACCATTATTAATGTTGTTGATGCCATTATTATCTTGGAAGTACCCTTCATTTGTATGAGAAGGGAATGTGTTGTTGTAGATAAATACTAGTACTACTACTACTACTTCAGAAGTATGTATGAGGTAAGTTTTGGCGGGAAATAACTTTTAACTGTAGTAAGTTGGGACTGAAAAAAGATAGAATGGAATCCAAAGGAGAAAGTGGCACATACTAAGCCAAGACAAGAAGCTTTCCTGACAGTTTGAAGTCAAAATAGCCAACTTTATAAAACCATTAATTTTACTCATTGCCTTGGAGTTGAACAGGTAGCACCATCAAAGTATATACACTTCCGGTAGCTGACAAAAGAACCTCGTTTTAGCTGTCACAACAACAGCAAGCATCTGACAATCTACTCTTTTTATATATATATATACACACATATATGGTAGACAAATTTCACTTGATCTTAATCTTATCCAAACCATCAAACATCCAAATTGGATAAATGATTTGAGTTTACTTTATGCCATACGTAGTGACAATGTAGATATTTTTATATATACGTGTAATCTGCATAGTTAACATGTACTTTAGTAAATAGTACTCCGTAAGTTATCTACTCAATTTTTCAGGTTACCGGATTTGACATGATATAAACAGCATGTTAATTTAAGCAGCGTAAAAATTTGTACATTACTATCAGTACACATGACAGAGATCATCTCTCGTTAATAAGCCAGAACTGAAATCATACACCACCACTGGGCATTGGGCAAGGATAATAGACTAAACCAAACGACTCAATTAATTATGTTGGCTGGAAACATGCTAAAAACCTCATATACTGAGAGTAATACTATAATGCAAATGGTTACTCAAAGAATCTCAAATATCGTAGATAGATTATAAATCACGAATGGTCATATCCAGCCAACATACCGTGTAAAATATATTCTGATCAATGCTTGTTTCTTGAGTATGTCAAATATATTCTCAGGGCATATTTCTTGAGTATGAAAAGCAAATAAAAGCCATAGAATAGATGGGTTGTTCTTGGTAAAAACTTACACGCACCGGATGTTTACACCCGACAAATAAATAATTGACGTGTGTCCTTTATTTAACTACATTTATTAGTACTTAACCATGGTTTACACCATTTATTTTACACATAATACAAATAATAGGAGTAATATAATATCCTTAATAATCTTAACTTGTTGTTAAGCCTGCTATTCTTCGTTCTCCCTTATAACACTAACGCCAAATTAATGCATGTTACATTCGGAGTCCCAAAATTGGCCAATATGAGCTTATGATGTAAGCATGTATCTAGCAATCACTTAACAAAGAAGTACTTCCTTTGATTTGAAAATTGTTACATGAAAATATTCTCAAACTTAATCCGGAAAAGAAAATTGGTAATTACTAATGTTTTAGTAACTTTCTTAATAAAACACAATAAAGTTTTGAAGGATTTACTAATTGAATTGAATTTAGTAAAGTTTCTTTGGATTATCAACATTTTAAAGATTTCCAACTAAATTTTACAAATTAAAATTTTAATTATGTGTGAAAAGTTAAATGTTCAGGCATTTCATTCTTTCTAGATTAATAAAGAGCTAATCATCATTAAGTTGAGTTTTTAGCAGTATGCAAATGAAGGAAAAATGGCACAGAACTAGAGAATTAAGTTAGAACTCTAGAAGAAGAATGAAAAACATAAGAGAAATGAAACTTAGAAACGGCAGCCCTAAGTTACGGTATTGGGAATTTATTTCTTTTTATAACTTTTTATTTATTTGAAATAAGATTTCCTAATATTCCATGGTTTGTCTTCAATAGTTAACTTAACCATATTGGATGTAAACACCTGGTGCGGGTAAGTTTTTACCTATGTTCTTTTCGAAAAACTTAAGTTCTTTCACGGGAAATGTATAGATCTTTTGCACCATCAAAATAATATATTTATAACAGGTGATTTAACCTTAGATTCTTTCATAGTGAGCAAGTCTGATACAATACTAATTAACTAAAAAAGAGAAGTAAAAATCACTGAAGAAATGGTGGAAATTTTCAAAAAGTTATCATTCACTTCTATATCTTAAACAACGATCCAAGTCAAATTATGTCATCTTTTTTGAAACGGGTAGAGTAGTCCATGCATATCAAAGCTGAGCTACCGTAAACATCTTAAGAGGGCGATGAGGAAATGTAACAGATAATTTTCTTGATCATGCCGTACTAGCTCATGTCGAATCAATCTTTGCAACACTGTGCTATGAGGAAGATGCTCACTATAAAAGAGAATTGTAGCGACTGAAGTTGCTGGATCATTCACTAAAGATGTTATAAATCTCACCAGGGTCCGAAGCATCAAAGGGACAAAAGACTGCATTCATGTAATTAAACCCAACAATAATTAGAGAAATGGAAGATAAATCGTCAGAAAGTAAATGTTTTTCAGTAACATAACAATATTTGTAGCTAGAATACGTACTAATATAAAGGGATGAAACAGAAATATATATACCATTTAGGTGACAAAGGTTATTGAGTCGTCGAAGAATTTATGAAGCCGTATATTAACAGATTATTTTTCTTGGCTTTTCGTCTAATTAAGACAACGGATGTAAAATCAAGTGTGTTGGACTAGTTGAAATTGAGAGAAATGAGGAGGAAAAGCCAGCCATAATATTTGAGTTTCTAGTATTAATTAATTTGCTGTAACGACCAATCTTGAGCTGACTTTCAGACCTACCCTTCAAGTGCACGAGTAGCATTTGTGAATAAATCTTGTTTCAAAATTAAGAAAAACAAAGATAGTTATTCCGATAATTATCCGTGGTTTTAACCGTTTTATGTAAAGTTGGGTTGGAAGAAGACTAAGTTCAAATATCATTAGCGGTTAGTCACCCATTATTTAAACCAAAAAAAAAAATTAACATGCTTTGGACCATGAAATAGCTCCCACCTCTAAGGAGTGGGTTGATTACTTGAATAAATATATATGAAGAAAAGTGTATTTTCTCTATCCGTTTAATTTTTTAGACAAGATAGCGCATCCAATTCCCAATTCTTGTTCACCCCGGATGATCATGTCGGGTGAATTGTGACCTCGTACGATCGTGTCGGGTGAGCAACAGTCACACATAAAGTAAAGAGGCAATGTATCTTAAAGCAAGAATATATATATATATATATATATATATATATATATATATATATATATATATATATATATATATATATATATATATTAATAGTCATTCTGGACGAAAAGCATGGGATTCTTTTTACATTTGAGTTGAAGAGAAAAAACAGAAAAATATCCAGGAAAAAAAAAAAAAAAATTGTTGACGCTAAACTACCTTTAAGAAAAAATTAAAAAATGCAGTGTTGAGAGTGGGATTTGAACCCACGCCCTTTCGGACCAGAACCTTAATCTGGCGCCTTAGACCAACTCGGCCATCTCAACTTTGGGACAGTGATTTCAGTAAAGATCTAATTGTAGCATATATCAGTATGTGGATCAGCACGAAGCATTTGGGTTTGAGGGAAGTTTAAACTAAGAAATTAGAATTTTTCAATATTTCTACACACTAAAGACCCCAATATTACCACCAAATGAGAAAGGGGAGAATTACACAACTACGGCACCGATGGTAATGTTTGCCTAATTGTTCCCATATAAAATGGTTTGCTATTTGAAGTACTGGCCTGCGGACAGAAATACCGCTACAAAATTTTATATTGACACCCGCATTCCGCCATCCCTTTAAGTAAATGTTGCCTCATAGGTAGCACTTGACCTTTTATCTCTTTCAACATTCTCCCGATAACTTGAAGTGATGCTCCGCCTTCCAAGATAACTTGAAGTATTGCCTCGGCAGCACTTGCCTCTTTAATCTCTTTACAGGCAGCACTTGCTCTTTATATTTCCCGAAGAGGTGACACTTGTCGAGTTATAACTTGAAGTATTGTCCGCGTAGGCAACACTTGTCAATTTATAACTTGAAGTGCTGCCCCCGAGGCCATTTTACTAAACCATTCTTAAGTAGGGACAAAATATCATAATCAGGGATAGGGGTACATGTGGTGAAATTTTATGATGAGAAAGGGAGATTTATAGAAATAGGACACATCGCACGCCTCGTCACAAATTTGACCCCTGTAAGACAAATATTACAAATATGGCCTCGTAAGAAATTTTCCTGCGATCACCAGATTTTTCTATTACTTTCTTACTATGATTGAAATTGTAAGACTTTTCTTGCATGTAACAATACTGTAGCAGCGACACCAGATATGTCTATTTAGCACAAAAATTGAATGAGGAAATAGTATGGCTAATTTGCTGAAATAGGATACTTGAGTGTCAACATTAGGTTTTTGGTTATGAATGATAATGATGACACCAAGAAGGAAATGAAAGGATGCTGAAGAGAAAGAAGGAAGAGAATGGAGTTTTAGGGGTCAATTTATGCATGGTCACTAAATTTTATTGTTAGTAATAGTACAACTAGCTAATAAGAAGGTCATTAAACTTTATTCTTTGGTAAAAGCTAGAGTCACAAAATTATTCTTATAATAATAAAGTCACTTATAAACTATGTATTACATGCACAGAAATTATAATTTATCGAAAAATTATTCTTCAATACAGAAAAATGACACATCGTCGTGGTACCATCATTTTGCCTTGTGTACATGCCAGTCAATTTGTTAATTCCATTTGGATTCATCTAGTACAGTATAATCCACCGTTTTCTTGAATGCTTAGATCTTTGTCCGGTACATCAAGATTTATGTTGCTGTAATGGCCTCGGTACCTTCTATTGAACCTTATATGATGATATAGTAAAATGTGTCGCTCACATTTTTCTACGTCAACTTTTGACTCTCCCATGACTTGCATATTTTGTACAATTAACACATAGTTTAATGTCTTTCTTGTTAAAAATAAAGGTGAAATTATCTCATTTCCGTCACAAAGAGTAGTATGTGTATACGTGTTAACCCCAAAATTCTAGCTGCAGCTAAAAATATAGTAATGATTTTTTCCAATGAAGCTTAAAAGCTAATGGGTGGTCTCCAAGATGCCACCTAGTTAAATTTCTTGATATATAGTATGGCGTGAACAATTATGGCCTTTTGAAAAAAAACACCTTAAATTAGATTTGTGTACGTACTTGTAGGGTACTTGTATATAATTACAGAGTTCTAGAGTATTGACTATGTTATTGGTGTCGAAAATGGTACTTTAAACACATCAGTACATTTAGTTCAGATCTCAACCTGAGGCATTCGTGACTTCCCCATTTCAGTTCTTCTATTTGATTGTGGCCAGAAGAATGAACGTTCAGACAATACAATCTGAACATACCAACATACCAGGATGAAATATGTCCAGACGGTATGTGGCTATGTTTCAAAGTTCACTTGGTACTGTTGTCGTGGGCTGTTGCCCACAAATATGTGGACAAAGGAATGAAGGACGAACACAAATGGACCAAATTATAGCACCCCACCTAGTAAAGCATCATTCCACAATAGGGAATGTGTTTAGTGACACATGCATATATATAGGCTGAAAACGGAAAACTATAAAATTTCTAAATGGACGACTTGACCAATAATTTCTCAACACTTAGCTCGTAACTTTGACAGATCAAGAGTTTTTTCAACCTTTTGGCGCTTTTGTTTCGATTAAGATGTGTCATTATTCTTCTTCTTTAGTACAAATTCTATGGCTAAAACATATTTCCAGCTGCAACTTCAACATCATTGCATTTACTTGATATCGACCATTCTAAAAACCCTGCAGGCACCTGTTGCTTAACTAGAGGGACTCCTTATCAACAATTTTCTATCTTCACGTCGAGATCGCTACTTTTTGCTCCCCATGTCCCCCACATGAAGTTAGTAAAATGTGGGAGAACATATGTTTAATTAAAAGTCTAAGTTGCTATATTTGTTATTCTTCCAAATTACTTTAAAGTGATTCCAAAAGGATTTTGTTTACTGATGAAGCTACATTAAGATGGACTGCTGATAAACTTTTTTTCAAATTAACCATATCTACTGGCTCAACAGATCCGAATTTGAGCTGGATTTCCTTTGGACCATTACAGAAAGAAGTATCTTCTACTATAATTTTTTTATTTTCAAGGTTCGTATCGAAAATCTTTAACCAAAAGTAAAAAGATATCATTCCTATTACCACGTGTTCATTCATATCACCACATTCTCCGGTGGCCATCATTAAGAAACACTGATAAGGCTGTACTTAGTTGCATATTTTTCCTTTAAGCATTGCATCTAAATAATTAGATAAATATACAACTATTCGACTATAATTTCAATTCAACTTGTGCGATAGCGTTCGATTAATGGTAATTGTATGCTAAACAGAATTAGGCAATAATTACTTTTACACGTGAGTTACAGATAATTAAATGGGAAAATAGTACTGTACTGTTGTCATTGGAGAGGGGCAACGCAACCATAATTTAATAGTATGCCTAAATTAGTGGGCTAAAACACTACCATCTGTATATTAGAGTTAACCAAGAGGCCCTAGTTAAATTTAGTAGGTGACACGTGGTGAAAAGTACTACAAAGTGCTGATAAATGAAACATTGAGAAATGCATGTGCAAAATACATTTTTGCACCAATTGAGGAACACCTGAAAGACATATGTCCTTCGAAGAGAAATAATTGAAGAAGCATTATTTTTGACGATTGATAAGAACAATTAAGTGAAACCAAATGGTGTTGGTGGTAGGACGAATTAAAGGAGGAATATAATAGAGCCAATTATGCCAACTTGGATTTTAGCCAATGCCTACTTTGCTACATATATCAAATACAACTTGACTAGTTCAAAGGGATATGGCTGAGAGATTCCAATTGAATACTTCCCATATATGGACCACAATCTGCTCCAAATTACCAACATCTCCATTATCAACAATCCTAATTAACTCAGACTTATCGAGATCCAGGTCTTCTTCCCAATAAAAGAAAGTCCGGCCTTCCAATACGAGGATCATGAACTTGCTCCACTTCACATCTACACAACTACTATGGAACCCGTGTCTTAAAATATGCAATTAATTTGGTTATTTTGCCAATTTAATAGGATTATGTTACCACTATTTTGATGTTTAAAGACTTTATTTTTCCATTCCAATTATCGTGGACATGTAAATATATGTTGGAAATATGTATTTGAATGTAATCTAAAACATAAATGCTAAAACAGAAAAGGAAATGAACGAATCAGAGGCCAGCGATTTTACAGTGTGTCTTTAAGGAATGTAATCCCTTTAAGTATCCGAGGTTATGAGTTATTTTTTCACAACATAGTACAAAGAGGAACTACGCTAGTGTGCAGCAAACTACAGTGTGACGACAAAATCACGACATTAGCTGACTTTTGGTTATAAGACAATGTAGAAAGAGAGGAGTGTGTTTCAGAATTCTCATATATATATGCATAGTAAAATATGAGGCAACGCCTCAATATTTATAGCCAGACTATGGATACAATGAAAAGATATTATACATTATCTGTGAAAAAGTGCATTTGGTGCCTTTTCCCCAACAACATCTCGATGACCTCCCCTTTTTCAAAATATTGTACTCGAAAGTTCGAAGTTCAATTCTTAGGTTCGGGAAAGAATGAGATAATTTTTTGATTGTATGTTTAAAAAAGAATGACATAATTTTAAATTTCAAAATAATTTATTTAAGTTTATAATTTATCTTTAATGTGATGATTTATAGGGTTTGTCCAAATTTAAAAATCAAATCTTCGATTCTCAAAAATTGGTTGAGACTAGTTTTTTCCACTCACGAAACTTCAACTCTTTTTTAAGTTGAAATGTATATCCAAACACAACTTTAACTTTAAAAAATTATTTTTCAACTCAACTTGAAAATTTCACTTTTTCAAGTTTCGACCAAATTTGTGTCCAAACGCTAGCTTAGAGCTTGATAGACCAAGCTGCTCAAATTGTTATTTTGAAAAGCACTTTTGTCAAGAGTGGGTTTCATATATATTTTTGAAAAATAACCAGTGTATTTGACCAACTCATATAAAAAGTAATTTTTTTAACTAAATTGTATTTAGATAATCTTTACAAAATGTACTTTTTGAATGTTAAATTATGAAAAAGACAATATTAAGATATATTTTGGGACTAATATTATTAAATATATAAAAGATGTAATTTTTATATAAAATACTTAATTTAATTTTTTATTTTCATTTGGTTTAAAGTAAATATAAAATAAAAATATATATTAGTATAGTTTTTAATTAGTAGGAATAAAGTTAAAGCAAAATAGGAAAGTGAATGGCAAAGTTTATTTATATTTGAGAGATATACTGATTAAAATAGTTAAAAATAATATGGTAAATAAGTATTTTTGGCAAGGTTATTTTTGTCTTTAAAAAATTAAGAAACTTCTTCTTGGGGAGCAGAAATTTGTAGCTTCTCTCTACTACTTCTGCTTCATGTCAAAAGTACTTTTTTATTTTGATCAAGCACACCTTAAATTTCTTTAAAAGTGATTTTTCTAAACTAAAAAAAAAAAAGTACTTTTGAGCTCCCAAAAACTTGGCCAACAAGCTATTAAACTCCAATCTAATTAGCCAAACAAAGACAAGCTTTGTAGAATAGAGGGAGTAATACTTTTTACGATGTAATATTTGATTGACAAGACCATAGAATATTTGTGGTCTTCAACAATAACATTAAACAACATATGCACTATAATACTATAAGATTTCCTTTGTAAGATTAGGTGTTGTTCTTTTCTGAACCCTGCATGAATTCAGAATACTTGTGAACAAATCTGCCTTTTGTTGTTGGTGGTGTTGAAGACTATCCAATTTTGTAGTTGAACACGCTAAATTCATCTACTTTCGGTCCCTTTCATCCCGTTTTCTTCACAAATTAAGGGTTAATTTTACTGGTGGTCACTGAACTATTGTTTCATTACCACAAAGTCACTTTTATTTCATTTGTTACCCTAAAGTCACTCAACTTTGCTCCGGTCTACAACAAAGTCACTCAAGTTGGATTTTATTTAAAACTTGCCGGAAAAATGATGTGGCATCATTAGTTAAAAATAATTTTCTTAATTAATTTTTCATCTATTAATCTAATTCCTTAACCCATTATTCTTATTCTACCAAACCCAAACTCATTTCACTACTTCTTTTTTGCCACATTATGCCAGAAATTTCACTACTTCTTTTTTGCCACATTATGTCAGGGAGACACATTAGAAATATATTTTAACTAACTGAAAATTAACAAGACAATCTAATTTAACAGGGCATTTCAAAGAAGTAATCTTCGGTTAGTTTCCAACTGAGACCTACTGAATTGTTATTGTTATTGTATTATCGTCACACACATCATTTTTTAAGGCTTTATATCTGTATGTCAATTATTTTTTAATGTAGTAATCAAAAGCAAGGACAGACCTATAAATTAGAGTGTCATATCTTACATGAAGATATACAAATAACTATTTTATTAGTGAAAATTTTAAAATTTGATAAATATTATCTACCATATAATCATTGGGGTATCAAGCAAAAATAGAAAAAAAAAAAAAAAAAAAAAGAGAAAAACCAAAAAGAAAAATTCAACTTTATTTGGTATCAACTTGTTTGGATGGTTGTTATCGTACTGTTACTGTACTGTTACTATAAAATAATATTTATGTTAATTGTTACTTTAAAATTTTATTGTATCGTATCGTATCGTTAGTCCGTCGTTACATAACGATAGAGCCCATTTTATGTAACGATCGATTATGTATGATCACGTCGTTACTGTGTCTTTTTTCTCTCTTCTTCCCCTAAATATATTACCATTTATCTTATCTTTTTTATAGTAACTCTATCCTGTATCTTATTATTTTCTTGGCAATATTGTAAATTCATTCTTCATTTACTAGTATGTTATAGCATGAAACTACTGCAAACAATATAATCTATCAAAATGTTGAACTCAATAAAACATAAAGTACAATACAATAGATATATTATGAAACCATATACATATCAACAGTCCAAACGAGCTGTTATTTGGTTTTAAAATTTTAAAAAATCGCATAACTAGTTTGATTTCATAAATGAGAAACCGAACCAAACCGATCTAAGCTTGTTCATTTTTACTCATTTCCCGTTCCTCATTTTCCCTTTTTGCATAATCAATTTGCCTAACATTACTCAATTTGATTAATTAATTAACTCAATATGAAACAGAGGCAAAGAAAAATGACATCGGTATGAAATGGTTATGCAAGACGATGACGTAGTGAAATGAGTTTGGGTTTGGTAGAATAAGAATAATGGGTTAAGGAATTAGATTAATAGATGAAAAATTAATTAAAAAATTATTTTTAATTAATGATGCCACATCATTTTTCTGCCAAGTTTTAAATAAAACCCGGTTTGAGTGACTTTACCGGAGCAAAGTTGAGTGACTTTAGGATAACAAATGAAACAAAAGTGACTTTGTGGTAATGAAACAATAGTTTAGTGACCACCGGTGAAATTAACCCACAAATTAAACTTCGAACTTCTTCATTTCTTCTAGGGATGTGTGACATTTCTTTGTATAATTTTCGGATTAACATTCATTTTTATTATTTAGAGTAGTATACCTTTGTGTTTAAAAGACCATTCTACTTTATCATTTACCAAAGTGCACCGGGGAGGAGGTAAGTGTAAGGAGGGTTCACATGGATCCATTCCGTAGGAAATTATACTCTACAAATTGAAAAATATAATTTTTTAGGTGTATTTATATTTTTGAATTCTCTTGACATAAGGCAAAATTGTAATAGAGTGTAAAAAGAGATTTAATTTTTTCTTTAATTTATTAGTTCAAATTTTATATATATGACATTTCTTGTATTTGTTTCAAATTCCTTTAATTTCTTACTCGGCTACTAAAAGTATCCCATAACATAGTGGAAATAAGTGTGATCATACCTACTTAGAAATAACCTAAACAAAAGTATTATAAGGTCTTGTGTATTGTGACTTGTTCTCACATGTTAAGACAATAATTAATATATATTGGTGCACATTGAGGTACACACAAATTAGTCCAAATTATCTCATCCATATAAAAGTTAGTTATATATTGGTGGATAAAGTTACCCTTAGTGATGTTAATGAGTTAGTTATCAAATCTGGACCTTAATGAGAATCAAGAAACTAGTTACTCTTAACTTTAGTATTATCAACAGCTTAATCTGAACAGGCAATTCCACTTAGTGAAGGAAGACATATAAAGGTAATATAGAAAATTAAATCAACTAATGCTGTTTACTGATTAGGATATGTTCGAGTTAAGATGTGGTAAGTAGTAGCATTATATATTTGTCACAAAATGTAGGTTCATATATTTTCATTGTTTCATACATTGAACCAAATCATAGTCAGAATACTATTCCCTCCGTCCCAATTTATGTGGCACCATTTAACCGGACACGGAGTTTAAGAAAATAGAGGTTGACCTTGTTAAGTATCAATTTTACCCTTGAAAAAGCAAGAGAGAGAAGATTTGAGTAATAAAAAAGTTGTTGGTAGGTTTAAAAGTATGTAGGGCCCAACAAGGGTAAAATAGAGATGATGCATTAAATAATTGTCAAATAAGGAAAAGTGCCACTTATTTTGGGACAAACAAAAAAGAAAATGGTGCCACATAAATTGGGACGGAGAGAGTAATTCATATGCTTTTAAATGGGTTAGACTGAATTACCGATGTTGCAAATGCCGTAACCTTCTCTTTAATTGCTAATTATATGAGGCATGGTTTGCATCAAAGATTTTCCTATTGAAAAGACTAAAGAGTTGAAAAGGGCATAATTAGGAAGAGCAATACACGTTACTTATATACTAATTCTGTTGTTCCTGCATTCAAACAAATCAGAAAATACAAAACAGAAGTATATAATCAGTTTGTATGGGATGATCCCGAGCCCACAAGTTACTTGTGTCTCCTTAAGAAATCTAACCCCCTCACAGTTTCCCAAGGTTCACGGGTTAATTTCTCCCAAGATGGAACGGGATAACAATTCTACGTAGCGGCACTTCAAACCGTAGAACTCTGCAAACACAAAGGAACGGTGCAAATCACACGACTTACTTTAGTATGCAGAAAAGAGAGGGGATGCAGTAAGATATTATGTGTTCTGTGTATTCTCTCTATGTATATTCTCTGTGTATAAAGACTGACAAAAGACAAGTTTATATATAGCCTATGGGAAAGTAGAACCTGAAGAGACACAACCATTCAGATGTGGCTGTTACAAAAACGACCACAAATGGCTAATTTAATAATGGAAAAACGTGGAGGAATGAATCTGAATTCACTTCAGCTTCCCGTTACAAAAACGGATTAATATTAAGTATTAATAATAAATTATTAATTAATCAATATTTTTAGTTTTTGTTGGTCCAAAAAATTAAGTCAATCAATCATATCAATTGACCGAATCCGAAGCCGAAGCCGAAGCCGAGACGAGCGAGCGACGATGACGGCGCGAGGTTTCCCTTCTTCTCAACCTTTTTAGGAGTTGAAAGAAGCACTTCTCTATTTAAACCCAACAAAAGCCTTTTCCTCTACCAATGTGGGAGAAAGTGAATTTCCCTAGTAAAAGGAACCTTTTCACCTTTCCACCCATTTCGCATTCACACTCTTCACATTCCAAAAACCCAACAATCCCTCACATGAATAGGGAATGGCTATATTATGGAAATATGCATGACAGACTTGTGTGATTTGCAAGAAAGAATTAGTTGCATCGAGATAAGTAGGTTTCCCTTTGAACTTTCCGTAGTGAACATACATCGGATATACTCGGTCAATCGGTAGATTTGATATCTTTGAACCATTGAGCTTTGGTGTATACCTAGACAACGTAAGTGACATAACTAACCCTTAACCGTCTTTGGTTCTCACTGTTGTGTTCGTTTCAGCCATGAACACCGCCTGGTTTCATAAGTGCTTAGAGAATTGGCACACCGAATTCTCCTTGAAGCGGCTTCCACTTCACACTTACATAGGTGATTTCTAAACGTGTAATCCCATAGATGTACACTATTTGATAATTACATATCAAACTTAGATAATCATTAAAAAATCGCCTCTAGCGTTTTATCCTTGTTCCTTGAACATTGTCTTATCACGAGAATGGACCAAAAAAGAATTTAGTTTAACAATGTTGGACCGTCATACACAACTTTGTATTCTCCTTGAACATAGTTCTCGGGATCTCCAGTCTCCTAGGTAGAGTTACCGCCATAATGACTTGTCCTTGGCCATAGTCCCATTCCCTTCGATGAACATTCAACCGTCTCTCTAGTTAGGCCTTTTGTAAGCGGATCCGACACATTATCCATTCACTTCACGTAATCAATGGTGATAATTCCTCTAGAGAGTAAGTCCCTAACGGTTTTATGCCTTTGTCGTATATGACGATTCTTACCGTTATACATGACATTTCTAGCTCGACCAATAGCCGATTGACTATCACAATGTATACAAATTGGTGTCAACGGTTTAGGCCAGAACAGAATGTATTCCAAAAAGTTCCGAAGCTATTCAGCTTCTTCACCAGCCTTATCTAAAGCTATGAATTCAGCTTCCATTGTAGAGCGGGCAATACACGTTTGCTTGGACGATTTCCAAGATACCGCTCCTCCACCAAGTGCGAAAATATATCCACTTGTGGACTTAGAATCAGTTGTGCCGGTGATCCAATTGGCATCACAATATCCTTCAATGACTGCAGGATACTTGTTATAATGGAATGCAAAGTCTTGGTTGTATTTTAAATATCCCAAAACACGTTTCATTGCCATCCAATGAGTTTGATTAGGATTACTCGTGTATCGACTTAGTTTACTTATAGCACAAGCTATATCTGGACGAGTACAATTCATGATGTACATAAAACTTCCCAAAACACGAGCAAAATCCCGTTGCGACGTGCTTTGACCTTTGTTCTTCTTAAGAGCAAGGTTTACATCAATAGGATTCTTTGAAACTTTAAAGTCCAAATACTTAAATTTTTCAAGCACACTGTTGATGTAATGAGATTGAGACAAAGCCAGACCTTGAGGAGTCCTATAGATCTTAACACCCAGAATTAAGTCGGCAACTCCTAAGTCTTTCATATCAAATTTGCTAGTTAGCATGCGCTTTGTAGCATTTATATTGGCAATGTCATTACTTATTATCAACATGTCATCCACATATAGACAAACAATGACTACATAATTAGGAATATTTTTTATGTAAACACATTTATCACACTCGTTAATTTTAAAACTATTTGACAACATTGTATGATCAAATTTCGCATGCCATTGTTTAGGTGCTTGTTTTAGTCCATAAAGCGACTTAACAAGTTTACACACCATCCTTTCTTTTCCTGGAACCACGAACCCTTCAGGTTGTTCCATGTAAATTTCTTCCTCTAAATCCCCGTTTAAGAACGCTGTCTTAACGTCCATTTGATGGATTTCAAGACCATACACGACGGCTAACGCTATTAACATACGTATGGATGTAATTCTGGTTACCGGCGAGTATGTGTCAAAGTAGTCAAGACCTTCTTGTTGTCTATAGCCTTTAACAACAAGCCTTGCCTTGTACTTATCAATAGTGTCATCAGCTTTCATTTTCCTTTTGAAAATCCACTTAGAACCTAATGGTTTGTTTCCAGGAGGAAGATCAACCAACTCCCAAGTATGGTTGCTCAAAATAGATTCTATTTCACTATTGACTGCCTCTTTCCAAAATGAAGAGTCTGAAGAAGACATGGCTTCTTTAAACGTCCGAGGCTCATTTTCCAAAAGAAAAGTGACAAAGTCATCTCCAAATGAAGTAGAAGTTCTTTGACGCTTGCTCCGTCTTGGTTCTTCCTCATTTGGTGAATTTCTTTTGGTTCCTTCCCGGGTTCGTTTGGATCTTTCACCAACTGACTCACATTCCTTCTTATACAGATATATATTTTCAAAGAATTCAGCACTATCGGATTCCATCACCGTATTAACATGAATGTCGGGATTTTCTAATTTATGAACCAGAAATCGATATGCTTTACTGTTTATAGCATATCCAATGAAAACACAATCAACTGTTTTCGGTCCTATCTTAACCCTTTTGGATTTTGGGACTTGCACTTTTGCCAAACACCCCCACACTTTGAAGTAATTCAAGTTGGGCTTCCTTCCTTTCCACTTTTCATAAGGGATGGAAAGTGTTTTGCTATGGGGAACTCGATTGAGTATTTGATTAGCCGTGAATATAGATTCCCCCCACAAGTTCTTAGATTTTTCCTTTCCGCAATCCCGTTAGATTGAGGAGTGTAAGGGGCAGTTGCTTGATGAATAATGCCATATTCCAAACATATTTGTTCAAAAGGAGATTCATATTCGCCACCCCTATCACTTCTTATCATTTTGATCTTTTTGTTAAGTTGCTTTTCAACTTTATTTTTGTATTGCTTGAATGCGTCAATTGCCTCATCTTTACTACTAAGTAAATAAACATAGCAGTAACGAGTGCTATCGTCATAAAAGTTATGAAATACTTCTTTCCACCGCGAGATGGTATTGACTTCATGTCACAAATGTCCGTATGAATTAAGTCTAACGGTTCAGAATCCCTTTCAATTGACTTGTAAGGGTGTTTAGTATATTTAGACTCAACACATATTTGACATTTTGACTTTTCGCAATCAAATTTAGGCAACACTTCTAAATTGATCATTTTCCGCAAGGTTTTATAATTGACATGTCCCAAACGAGAATGCCATAAATTATTTGACTCAAGTAAGTAAGAAGAAGCTGCAATTTTATTCATAGTGTCGTTGACCATTACATTGAGTTTGAAAATGCCCTCAGTCAGGTAACATTTTCCTACATACAGCTCATTCTTAGTTATTACAACTTTGTCAGAAACAAAAACATACTTAAACCCGTTTTTAACGAGAAGTGCAGTAGACACCAAGTTCTTCCGTATTTCAGGAACGTGAAGAACATTGTTCAGAGTCATAACCTTGCCAGATGTCATCTTGAGGAATATCTTTCCATATCCTTCAATTTTGGCCGTTGCAGAGTTGCCCATTGAGAGTGTCTCATCAGGTCCAGCGGGAGCATATGAAGCAAAGGCTTCCTTCACAGCACAAACATGGCGGGTGGCTCCTGGATCAATCCACTATACTTTAGGATTTCCAACTAAGTTGTATTCAGAAATCATAGCACACAGATCAATGTTTTGCACTTTTTGGGCCAATTTATTCTGTTTAACCATGTTTGCTTGACCTTTTTCCTTTTTTCTGTCCTTGTCTTTCTTTGCAACACGACAGTCTGCGAACTTATGTCCACTCTTGCCACAGTTGTAGCAATTTCCCTTGAATTTTTTCTTGCTAGGATTGGTCTTCCCTCCAGAAGGCTTCTTTCTCTTATTCTGATTTGGATTATGCTCAACAATATTTGCTCCCGCTGTTGTAGCATTTCCACGAGCCTTCTTTTCAGCAGATTTGTTGTCTTCTTCAATTCTTAAGCGTACAATCAAATCTTCAAGGGTCATCTCCTTGCGCTTATGTTTCAAGTAATTTTTAAAGTCCTTCCATAACGGAGGCAACTTTTCAATCATGGCTGCAACTTGAAACGCCTCATTAATCATCAAACCTTCAAAGAAAAGTTTGTTAGCAACAATATAATTAATACTTTTAACATAAGTATTAATCAGGATCAAACCTTCAGCAAGGAGATCATGGATAATGACTTGAAGTTCTTGGACTTGGGATACAACAGATTTGTTATCCACCATCTTATAATCCAAAATTTTGGCAGCCACAAATTTCTTCAGTCCAGCGTCTTCAGTCTTGTATTTCTTTTCCAATGCATTCCACAGTTTCTTTGACGTTTCAACATTACTATAAACGTTGTATAAGTCATCTTCCAAGCCACTTAGAATATAATTCTTGCATAGGAAGTCAGAATGCTTCCAAGCCTCAATCACAAGGAAGCGTTCGTTTTCAGGTGTTTCATCAGTCAGGACCGGAGCATCCTCCTTAATAAACCTTTGCAGGCTTAAAGTGGTCAGATAAAAGAACATCTTTTGCTGCCACCTTTTAAAGTCCACACCAGAAAACTTCCCCGACTTTTCTGCAGGTGGCATAACCGTTGCAGTAGTAGCACGGCTAGGTCATGCAGCACCAGAAACTGTGGTAGCAGTGGCACTCACAACAGGGACAGTTTGATCCACTTCGTTTGTCATCTCTGTCAAAATGACACAAGCAGAAATAGTATCAACAAACTGTTTAAGCAGTTGGAGTAGAAAAACCACAAAGGCTTTTAGTCTCCACAAACAGATTAGTTAACAGTAAATAGGAGTAGAAAACCACGAAGGTTTTAGTCTCCACAAACAGATTAATTAACAGTAAATAGGAGTAGAAAACCACGAAGGTTTTAGTCTCATTAATCAGTCTCCTTAAACGATATTTATTTTAAATGCAGAAAATAAATAACACTAGATTTCTTAAGCTTGTTGTTCCTGCGCTCAAATAAATCAGAAAATACAAAACGGAAGTATATAATCAGTTTGTATGGGACGATCCCGAGCCCACAAGTTACTTGTGTCTCCTTAAGAAATCTAACCCCCTCACAGTTGCCCAAGGTTCACGGGTTAATTTCTCTCAGGATAGAACGGGATAACAGTTCTACGGTAGCGGTACTTCAAACCGTAGAACTCTGCGAACACAAAGGAACGGTGCAAATCACACGACTTACTTTAGTATGCAAAAAAGAGAGGGGATGCAGTAAGATATTATGTGTTCTGTGTATTCTCTCTATGTATATTCTCCGTGTCTAAAGACTGACAAAAGACAAGTTTATATATAGCCTATGGGAAAGTAGAACCTGAAGAGACACAACCATTCAGATGTGGCTGTTAATAAAACGACTATTAAGTATTAATAATAAATTATTAATTAATTAATATTTTTAGTTTTTGTTGGTCCAAAAAATTAAGTCAATCGATCATATCAATTATCCGAATTCGAGCGAGCGACGACGACAGCGCGAGGCTTTCCTTCTTCTCAACCCTTTTAGGAGTTGAAAGAAGCACTTCTCTATTTAAACCCAACAAAAGCCTTTTCCTCTACCAATGTGGGAGAAATTACATTTCCATATTAAAAGGAACATTTTCACCTTTACACCCATTTCCCATTCACACTCTTCACATTCCAAAAACCCAACAAATTCTTCCGAATTATTAGTCTTATGTATGACTTGCAACAAATCGAGGAAAATAAAAATGTCTATTACCAATTTCCTGACCTCATCATGGACTAAGCTAATCAAATGTTGGAAAGTATTATACATATAGTATGTGGATTGATCTTGTGTTCAAGACAAAATAAAGTTGGTAAAATTAATTAGAACCCTTTTGCAAAGCAACCAATCAAATTTTTGCGTCTACAGTTAATTGATTGCGTTTACGGATGGACATGATTCACATTGCAAGCAGGATCTATTTTAGAGGAAGACTAATATTGTTTAGGTTCAACTAAACTCAGATTTTTCAGTAATTCGAAAAGTATTATAAACTTTAAAGTTTTGAATCAATATTTTTAAGGAACTCGGATTACTAAACCAATTTAATTTTATTATTATTAGGGTTTAGTATCTACTGAGAACATTTGCTTATGATCAAAACTATATGCAACAGTTTGGTAGGTATGGTAGTTTTGATTGATCTATTTGCTTTACTTTTTATATTAAAAGGCCAATTAGTACTGTGATGATAAAGGTCAAGAGTGGGTCAAGTATAAACATTTTTAAAAGGGATAATTGCTGCCTCCTTTCTGATTTGGGAAACTAGTAGACGAATTTTGCTTAAAGAGGGTGGAAAAATAGAAAGAGTGATGTGTCTTATTTGAAACATCTCCTTAAAGAATGAAAGAAAGAATCACTTTATATTTGATGAAAAAGGCCGAATGGGTCCAAGAATTTATGCTAGATGATCTAATCAATCAAAAGCATGGGAATTGGAGTTTGTCTTTAGCTTCACCTTAGTCTTTGAATTTTAATTTAACTCAGTTTTAAAAGGCTTTTTGGGTACTGCTCTAGAGCGGGATACTTATAAAATATCTTGAGGCTTACGAGCAGGGCTTAGATTCGTTAGGCTTATGTCTCAGGTGTTCCGTTGTGCGCCTAGAGCACGTCTATTACTCAATGTTCGGGGTGCACTTGATAGAGCACACGCAAATCATATATCGAATCCCTAATTAAGACTGTTTACCTACAATTTCTCTATAAAAATGAATTATACATGTTATGTTCACCTATAGAAGCATAGTGGAAGATAGAGAAATGCAACATGAGAGTGATTATAATTGAGAATATTATGAGGGTGAATATTATTTAAATATTTATTTCAAAATACTTAGTCGAGTATTATATCATCACTTATTTTGGTCTTTATGTATTATTTTCATCTTTCAAAATTATTAGACTTCAATTTTTTTGCAATTTAGAAGCAATTTATATTTATCCATGAAGAATTAATGTTTTAAATTATTGTAGAAATAAATTTATTTATTATTCATTTTTAATTTTCACAAATTATGATCTTTCAATTGTTTGAAAGTTAATTAAGGCCAATAGTTTATTTGTATCTCATGAAAACTGTAACATTATTCAATTTTTTATATACTCGTAAAAAATATTAGATTTTTATTTTTATAAGCTTCTTTAGTTATTTTTTAATTTTCTTAAACTTTTTATGTATTTTTAATTTTTTTGAGTTCATTATGCTATTTTATTAAATTAAAATTAATTAAAGAATAATATTCATGGGGTTTATGTCACATATCTCGAAGATTACGCCTCGCCTAATAATAAATAAAATGTCTTGCCTTGTACTCCGTCTTTCAAAACATTGCATGGTAGTAGTAATTTTGGGGTAAAAATGAAAAGAGCCAAAAGAGATGGAGTAGTCTATTTCACAAGGACGAAAAGTGCTTCAAATATAGCTCAAGTAAATTACAATAATCGTACAAAAAAGTAGGTGAAACTTTTTATAGATAAAAATATTGGTGAGATTATGGAAGCTAACAAACTTTCACCCCTCGAAGAAAATTAAGTTGCAAGAAACCATCTTAGTTCTAACATTATGAACCAAATACAAATTCAAGCCAATTAAACAATTCTATATCTTAAGTCGATGTGATGTCATCTTATCAACCATCACATAATAAAGTAATTTGTGCTTTCGATTAGCTCCCAACTACTAATACAAATTAAAGATCATTTTAACACAATAAAAGAAGAAACTTTTGATTAGAAGTAATTAATTTGCTTTCCATGGACTTGACAATTCCACGAGTACACAACCAGATGCGTCACTAGGCCCCTCTCGTCCTCCCACTAATAGAGGCCCCTCTCCCTTTTCTACAAGCATCATCTCTCAATAGTTAAAGTTAATCACCCATTAACAATAAAGCTTAGCCTTTTATAGTAAGCCCCAATTGTTAATATATATATATATATATATATATATATATATATATATATATATATATATATATATATATATATATATATATTAATTGGTAATCTGATAAAAATGATACTAAGTAATTCGCTACACTAAGTTAAGTTGCATTGATATAGCTAAAAATCTATTATTTCAGATGAATTAAAATCATGAGAGACGAAGATTCATATCTAACGGCACTAACAAATAATGTTTAATTCTCTCAATTGGCCTAAAATTTAGTGGATAAAGTTACACCTGTCAATCGGGCTGGGCTAGTCTGGTACCTAACCAGACTGGACCGGTTTATTAAAAACGGTCCGGGATAAAGAGGAAGCGGGTTGCGGGCCGAGCTGACCTTAAAAAAAAGACTGGGTCGTCCGGGCCGATAAAAGACCGGTCTTTGGCCCACCGGTGGACCGGACCCGACCAGTTTGATAGAAAAATTTACTACCTGTTGAGGAAATTGAGACATGTTTTTGTCAAGAATCAAACAAAATCTAATGTAGCATTTAGTTCCTTTTAGAATCCCTCAATATGAAGTAGTATCAAAGATATTTTTAGCTTCATTAGGTACAATGAATGAACATATTCAGTCAATAAGTTAGACCAAGTAGTAGAAATCAAGAATATATATTAATTAAGTACTTTATACAACTGATCTTCTTGGTGCTTAATATATAGAAGAATATATATATAAATTCATAAACTCTCATATTAAAGCTCAACGTCAAGTTGTGAACAATCTCAATTGTTATTGGTCATATATATCTGCATCAACCATAAATACTTTCTAAGCTCAAAAGCTAAAACCTGATATATATTGTACATAATTCTAAAAATATAGAAAAGATAAAGACACTGACATCAATTGTGCACTAACTAGATTGAATTTTTTTTCACAATTTATCAGAAATATCACTTGCCAAAAAAAAAAAAAAAAGAATCAAGAAAATCAAGGGGCATAAAAAACTTGCATCACTCACTCATTTAACATAGAATTTAAAACATATGTGATATGCAAGTCCGAACCGGTGCTTAATGGGCTAGAGCCGAGCCGAGCTTAAATTTTTTTTAAAAAAAAAATCGATTCGGACTGGATCGTCAACGGCCCGGACTGGACCGGTACTGGGAAAAAAATTCACCCAGTACCCTCAATAAGACATGGTCTTACCTAATTGCCCCCACTTACAAATATTTTAAGTAAATGCCCTCCACATCATACCCTCCCCCCTCCTTATGAAAGGACTATTTTGCCCCCCAACTTGTTTAATTCACACTGAAAGGTTTCCTTCTCTCTTTCCCCATTCCTGGTCTCCTTCTTTCTTATTTGTGTGGCCCCTAACTTGTTTAATTCACGCTGAAAGGTTTCCTTCTCTCTTTCCCCATTCCTGGCCTCCTTCTTTCTTCTTTGTGTGCTGGAAATTTGGAATTTTTTTTCTTGTGTTTGCTTGATTCCAGTGATTTGAAGGTTTTTATTGCCTATGGCTATTAGATATTCATGTTTTGCGTAGAGCTTAAAATCTTGACCATGGCCAAGAATTGGATAGACTTTCTCTGCAAGTTGCTTATTGCAGTAGAGTTTAAAGTCTTGGCTATTGCCAATACTTACAGAGATGTTCCGTGTAAGTTGTCGCTTCCACCAGAACTTAGAGTCTTAGCTATTGCCAAGAGTTGCAGAGATTTTGTCTCCAACTTGTTCACTGCAGTAGAGGTAGAAGTCTTGGCAATTGCCAATACTCTTAGAGATTTTTAGTGTAAGGTCCACCTTGCCAGAACTTAAAGTCTTGGCTATTGCCAAGAGTTGCAGAGACTTTCTCTGCAAGTTTTGCACTGCAATATAGGTAAAAGTCTTAGCAATTCCCAATACTTACAGAGACTATTTGTACAAGTTGCTCCTTTCACTAGAGTTTAAAGTCCTGGCAATTGTCAATACTTGCAGAGACTATTTGTACAAGTTGCCCCTTCGCTGGAATTTAAAGTGTTGGCTATTAGCAATAGTTGTAGAGACTTTTTCTGTAGTTGTGGAGACCATGGCAACAGGGCTTAAAGTCTTGGCAATAGGCAAGAAGTCTCTACAAGCCTCACATTGCAGTAGAGTTTAAAGTCTTGGCTATTGCCAATACTTTAGAGATTTTTCAGTGTAAGTTTCCCTTTGCAGCAGAACTTAAACTCTTGGCAATAGTTGCAGAGAACTTTACTCTTGCAACTTGAAGAAATCTTACGTTGAATTTTCTCTTGAACAAAGCAATCTGTAAAAGGAATGGGGTTTTATGATTTTCTTGATCGTGTCAATGGAGAAAAGGAAGGGGAGGGACTGGGCGCGTCTTTTTATTGGTTTGTAGGGGTATGTTGGTCCGAAAAAAGTTTCATTAAATTAATGAGGGCATTTTTGCTAAACATCTGTTAGTGAGGGTATTTTGGCAAACCATTGCTTCCGGTAGTATATTTTTGCAAATCAACCGGTATTGGGATCGATAAGCCGACTCTTAACGGGCCGGGCCGGACCGGTCTGCTGGCCTGATTGACAGATACAGGGAAAGTTACTTAATATATGTGATAGTTGAAAAATATTAAGTACAGCATTAAATCTTCGATGTGCAGCAAACTGGACCAAGCATTATAATTATAAAAAAAGATCATTGAAAATAGAATGAGAATAGTTGTAATAATTGTTTTAAAACGTGAAGACAAGCATAGATTTGGAAGAGAGTAATATGTTTCCCAAGCACCAAGCAAACATAAGCTACTATACTTAATAGTAAAAGATTGAATAGGCAAGTGAAATTATGCAGGTGTACCAATAAGAAGACGAAACGTATGATAAAGTTACATGTCACATGTCGCTTTATGCGGCAGTGCACGGGTTAGGAGAAAATTTAAAATAATCTATGGTCTAAATCTTATGAAAAAAAATAAATAAATAAACAAATCAGGGATTCCAAACTACCGAATCTAAGGTACTGTTTGGACCCTCCAATTTGTCCTCCTCCTTTAATTTTTATTTTGACTAAATACTTTACCCTACTCTACCTCCTTACTCGCGGGTTGTTTGGTCCGCTGCTCCACCTCATTCATTGCTATACCATTAATTGACTTTTTAACTGCACTTGTTCAAGTCAACCATTGCGAAATTATTTTATCCCATTACAAAAAATAATAATACTCTTACTATTTAACAAAACTTGCGTAAATTGAAGGAATTACCTTACATATTTTCTTCCCGGTTAAAAATTTAACCATGATCATTGATGATTTTTGCCAATATTAAATAAAGGGAGCTTTCAAAAATATGCAGCCCAACATAAGGTATTGTACTTACGTGATTATACTTTTCAATTTTCATACGCATAGCAATATCTTTTCATAACAGTATATACTTCTTTATACAAACTAAATACTTTCCCGTCCCATTTTATGTGACACGCATTCTTCTTTTTAGCATATCCTAAAAAGAATGACACATTCTTTATTGAAGCATTTTCTCTATTCTACCTTTGTTGTGCTCTACTTACATTAAAAACTACCAACAACTTTTGAATTACTCTAATCCTATCTCTCTTACTTTTTTTTACATCTTACAAGAACAAATTTGAAACTTTACAAGGTAAATCTTTATTTCTTAAACTCTGCGCAAAGTCAAAGTACCTCACATACATTTGGACAGAGGGAGTAGTATTGTATTTACTGAATAACCGTGTAAAAATATGTATAGTTATGTAATACTATGTTTATACATTGCTACACTTACATAGTGTTATTCCCAATCGCTACTCTAATTTTTGGCGAATGCAAGTGCCAGCGCAGATGCAAAGAGGCTTAGGCTCGCAGCCTATCAACTTGACGTCATGGACTATTCCACATCCAAATTGCAATAATTAGGGGTTTGGGGGTAGGGTTTTAGTGTTGGCGAAGATTAAGTGTGTAAGAGATGGATTCTACAACAGATTAACAGAACAACTCGCATGAAGCTTGAAATTAGTGGTGGATATGTGATGACGAAGTCCGGGGGATCGAGATTATTCATTAGGGCGTCTCAAATTTCGCGACATACTATTTTCCAGTAAGGTTGGTGTTTGCAGAAATCATCATCGAAGAAAATGTGAGAAGATGATGTTGCTTCTTCAAGTTTGAACATGGCTTTGAAGAGAAAAAATTCAATATAGCTTCATTGCCGCTTGAAATTTCTTTTAGGAACCGCGTGAATACTTATCAAGCTTATAAAGTTGTCTGCTGTACAAAGTATTCCGTATTTATGCATGATCAAAAGAAAAACTACAACCTAAGAATTTTGCAATTGAATTTTCCTGAAATAGAAACAAAAATTATTATGGAGCTCTCTTTTCAAAGCCTTATCTAAAATTAACGGCTAATTTTAAAGAAATATAACTTGCCTTACCTGTTCTATTCCAGCTTAGCAATTTTGGTACTATCCACTCCTGACACGAAACGTGGCATTGATAAGTGGACCACACTAAACCCTCAGATTCACAATTCCACGCTCTATAAGCCCGCGCGTGAGTAAACATCGAAAATATCTAAGGGCAGGGTCATGACGTGGACCAATGATATTTTAAAGCGGACCAATGTGGTCCCTATTTCGTACAACCATAAAAAAAAAAAAATCAATACCCCTCCAAATGACCTCCACGTTACCACTTGTTATTAATTTTCTATACAAACCCTAACATAAAATTTGTCTATAAAACCATATCTCTTACCATTGAATATTACTCTACAACCATCACCACTACTACCACCACCACTACCACCACCTCCGCCATCCTCCGTCGTGGAAACGGGGAAGAACACGAGAGAAATTTACTATATGGGATGGAGGCTAATAATATTATTGCGCCATTTGTGTTGAAAACTTATCAAATGGTGAATGATCCAAAGATTGATGGACTCATAGCTTGGGGAACAGCTAATAACAGCTTTATCGTTGTTGAGCCTTTAGATTTCTCTCAAAGAATCTTGCCTGTTTACTTCAAGCACAATAATTTTTCCAGCTTCGTTCGTCAGCTCAACACTTATGTGAGTATATTTATCACTACTTAGCATGTCGGTTACAAGTTTTATATGTTAGTCTTAAGAATTTGAGATTATCTTAACATGGTTAAATTTTTAGAAAGTCGACATGTCTTATCATGTCAAAAAAGATTTGCAAAGACAACATTAGAATTTAAATTTGACGGATTCAATATTAAGCTTCTTGTTTTATTGAACTTATTATAGTTTTAAAATTACAGGCTCCAAATTTAATAGTAGTAGTAATTTTCAATTTCGGAAAAAAAGTATTGAATTTAATTGAACGTCTAAAAATATTGAATTTAGTTGAACACACGCCTATGCGTTATTCAAATTGTTTCTTTTTCTTAAGTCAAACATTTCAGTATGAATGTGGTGGAATTTGAAAATAATACTATTGTATTATTTCATTTAAGTTCCAAAAATTACATAAACCTTAACTTAGGTGTATTTAATTATATTCTATATCTGACCCCAGCTTGGCTGAAAATGAAGCGTAGCGGTTGTTGTATGTCTTAATTACTAACATGACCATGAATTGATTTTGATTGGAGTTTATTATGGTGAATGAATCAGGGTTTCAGAAAGGTGGATCCAGATAAATGGGAATTTGCAAATGAATGGTTTTTAAGAGGACAAACACATTTGTTGAAGAATATAGTGAGGAGGAAACACAATAGAAGCTCATATTCGTCGCATCAAAAGCAGAGTGATGAGAGTGAAGATGAGGAGATTTTGACAGAAATATCAAGATTAAAGCAAGAACAAAAAGCCTTAGAACAAGAAGTTGAAAATATGACTAGAAGATTAGAAGCTACAGAGAAAAGGCCACAACAAATGATGGCTTTTTTGTGTAAAGTCGTTGAAGACCCTGAGATTTTACCGAGGATTTTATTGGAAAAAGAGAGGTGCAAAAGGGTAAGTTTAGTAAATCGTGAGAAGAAAAGAAGACTTATGATATGTAATAATAATTCCACGAGTACTTCTTCAGTTAAAAGTGAAGAGGAAGTGGGTGGTCCAATATTAGGGACAACATCGTCATTTCACTCTCCCGATACAAATTTCGATAAGGATACGTTTTGTCAGTCTTCGCCGTCGTCAGAAACGCCGTCCACGGCGGCGTGGCTAAGTGGTCGGCCGATGATTACTTATGAGACATATGGTAGTTGTCCTGCTATGTCAAGTTCGATGTCGTCGGGTTCATCGGAGAGTGGTGGATACACCACCGCGCCACCACCGCCCGAGGCCTTCTCCGGGTACTATGTCGGTGAAGGTAGTGTTGCTACGGAGGAAGTTAGTCCACCGCCTTATCCTTTTTCTTTATTTGAAGGTGGTTTTTATTAGTTTAGCCACAAGATTTATTATGTGACACCTACTAGCTTTTGTAATTATACTTACGATTTTTTCTACGTTTTAGTGTTTATGTAGTAATGTTACAATATGTATCTGAAAAGTGAGACCTCCTAGTTGACTTTAACAGTAGAACTAATAATCATTAGCTAGGAAATACAGGTTCATTTTTTGTAGCTATGCTTAATAATTCTAATAAGTTTTTTCTATTTTCTTTTTTGATTGCTTACCGTGAATCAGCAATAAAAATAGTTTGTACACCAACTGTTCAACGACTAGTGAATATCTTCTTGTTTTTTTAATTTAAATGGTAGAATGAGCTCACTGAGTAGGTCAAGTTAATGCTTCTCCCACATAATTATTTCATTCCAAGTGGGTCTCTTTTTTAAATTCCAGTTCTTTAAGAAAAATAACAATGAAGAAATGTTTAAAATCCAATAAAACCTTGATCAAATTGGTGAGTTAGCTCATTTTGCTAAATTCAAATTATTAAGCTTTGTTAGTTACTGTACCTTATACAATAAAAAAAATCGGTTCATATTTTTCAAAAAGAAGAATTTTAAGCATAATCAATTCTACCGTGTGTAATCTTAAATTTAGAGAAACACAAAGAGGTAAAGAATAAAAGAAAAGTGAGGACGAAATGTGTAATATAACTAAAGGGAAATTTAAATGGAAAAGAATGTTATAAGAAATGTTTCTTTCTAATATAATTTTATGTGTCTATAGACAATAATAGGGTCAAACTATAGAGGCACTATAATTTACTCTTGTCATTTTAGATCACATGTTGATTCAAATTCCTTTCGCAGGTTGCTTCAAATTCCTTTTGTTTAACCATATGCGAATCAAAATATACTAAACTTACAAATTTAGGTGTGCATTGTGTAGGAACTGAGTCTTCTCGACCTATCATTTCACTTCAATCTATAAATTAAATTTTTACCAGACTGTCGAAAGGGGAAGGAAGAAATGGATGGTCGAGAACAACAATGTGAGAGGGCTCATAGCACCCCCTCTTACTCTTCCCCGGGCCTATTTATTCACCCAACCTCAAAGAAATGCATGACTTTTTTTAATTTGAATAGATAGAACTTCGGACTAGGAATTTTTTATTTTAAAAGTTCAAACTTGAGACATGTTGTAGTTGTAAAACAATCTAACTAGTTTATCTCATCATAATCATGGATAGTCTTCCAAATAAAATTTGTTACCGTCTTAAAACAGAAAACATTGTGATATAGAGATCTTTACTATCTTAATAATTCAAGCTATGCAATATGAATATAGATAAATTGACCACCAAGTAATGTGGTGTAGTGGATGGAACTACTTCTCTCTTAACTAGAGGTCTCGGATTCGAGCCCTGGGTATGGAAAAATCACTGGTAGGGAGCGCTTCCCCCCAAATGAGGCCCTACGCGGCGCGAATCCGGATTAGTCGGAGCTCCAATGAGAGTACCGGACATCGGGTGAGAAAAAAAAAAGAATATAGACAAATTGAAATAGAGAACTAATATAGACAAATTGAAATAGAGAACTTTGAATGATGAAATAAAGGTGAAAATAACTAGACAAAAATGATAAGGAAGGTGGCCGTGGCTCAGGTGGCACGAGGGACAATTACACAGCTCAGCCAATGAGACTGTGCCATGCAATTAAAGTGCCTATACTGTGTACTCCATACGATGATATAATGGGAAGGCTCCCACCATTGGCCAATGAAAGATTGAGCTGCTCAAAGTCCCCACTTGCACGTGATATCTTCCTTTGGTTTTACACCTGTGCCCGCCCATCATCTCTTAAATGCCTGTTAGGACACAATCTTCTCTTGTCCCCCTCGCTTAGCTTGTTTTCGACTGCTGCTACTCCGTCACAAGTATTTGCGAGTAGTAGGTGTTTATAAGTCGGTACCGTTCGATTTTTAACTTTGGATAGCGATATATCGATTATTGATAAATAATATAATTATAAAAAATCAATACTGTACTAATAAGCTATTGGCTTATCGGTATCGATTTTTAATAATTCAGTAGTTAATCGTTAACCGGTATGCAAATCACTATTGTTGAGTTAAACAACATAATAAGTATTCTCGCACTCTACATTATCTCTACATTAATTACATGGATAATGGTTGCATACAACACTATAAGGCACAAAAAATATATTCTAAATTAATACAAAATTGGTAACTATGCATAGACATTAAAATTCTTCACGAAAAGAATCTGCCAAAAGTTCAAATAAGAGATCTTAGCAACTCTACGACTAAGCAGTAAGGATTCCATTCACTAAAGTGTTCATCCAAGTTCTCCTAATATAACTTAAAGTAAAAATCAATACCATTCACGAAATTTAATCCTATAAACTAAAGTTGTACCAAATTAAATTTTAAAAGGGTTAATAAAATAATAATGAATAAAATAAAATATATAAAAGTTATAAAGAACAACTTATCGGTATACCGGTACAGTAATGGTAAAATTATATAAATACTGTTACCGTACCAATATCTTATCGATATAGAAATCAATATCATTATCGAGCCGATATATCATTATATTGATACCGTTATGCTTGTCGGTACCGGTTCGATTTTGCACATCCCTATTTGCGTGTACGCAAAATTTATAAATAGTGGATGATTTATTTTTCAGACAAATTAAACTAAAAATGGTGTTACTTAAATTGGACATAAGGAATGTTTGTTTTTAAAGGCAACAAATGAATTTATCTTTAAATTGTAATCTATCAAATACACCCAACATTTGGATCAAGGTCTTCCGGGGACTTAGACAATAGGCTGATCTCCAAATGACTCATTAAATGAGCCAAATATTTCAACTCTATGAGTTTAAAATAACCTAAATCATAACATAAAATGAAATATTACTTCATCTAATAATTTAAGAAAAATACTTTAGCTTTTATTTTTCTTTCATAGCACAAGCTACTTTGACCGGCGCAAACTTTGTTTCGATTGTTTAATTAAGAGAAAAATTATATTAGGAGAACAAAAAGTCCAAACTATATAGTTTTTAGCTCTTTCTTTTTAAAATTACCCTAAAGAAATACCTAACTACACCTTATACATATAGTCACTCCCTTTCTTTGGTTTGTGACTTCCACTTCTTCTTCTTCTTCTTCTTCCCTTTTCTTTCACCACCATCGCTGCCCTTCCCTCCGACCACTACTGTCATTCCCTCTGACCGCATCTCCCCGTCGTCCATGCCCGCTCCCCGTCTTAGCTGCTGCTCCGGCGAAGCACAACACCAGCCCCATCATTGATTTGCCTCTGATCCGCCCCCTGCTCCCTTTCACGTGCGACGGGACTGTAGATTTGCAGTTTTGGCAGAGCTTCACCGTTCCGTCGATGCAGATCTGCTGCGATGAAACTGCAGCAGCAGCTCGCCAGAGCTCTGGCGAAGCTGTGCACTGCTTCAACCCTGTTTTCTCCTTCCTTTTTTTTTTTTGGGATAAGTAGATATATACAAAATCTATTCTATTAAAATATGTATACACTGTAAAAAAAATTGTATATATTGAATATAATTGAAATATGGGTGTATACATTGTGTATAAAATTGCGTGTAAATATTGTGTATACGTGAAAAAACCATTGGTATACATCCTGACATTGTTTGCTCACACTGTTTATTTGTTTTGTGTATACTAGTTTTAAAAAATAACGTCTATTCAAAAGTAAAGGAAGGAGAATTGATTGGTTGTTATGATAATTACCCCCCTTAATAATTTAAGTCATTTTAGCTCGTCCATATATGATCTAAGTATCTAACCCACCTTTTCTCCCACCTATTCTTACCGCGTTTCATAAGTTACAAGATCATAACTAAATATCAACATTCTTTAATATTTTAAGTTTCTTGTCTAACAAAACATATTCATAAAATATCAAACGAATAGAATATAGTGACTCTACTTTCCCTTTTGGGCCCAATCGAATCTTTTAGAGCTCTTTTCTTTTAACCTTTCTCACTTCGTTTTCATCTTAAGGATAACCTAAATAGATTTCAATACATTTCTTAATTATCATTTCTATTTCTGTGGTTACTTATCATTTGGGTGGTAAAGAGCCTATTGTAGTGTTTAGTTTACTAGCCAAGTTTAATATATGGACAGAAAGGAAGACTAAAAAGGGAATCTAATACTAATAAATTAATATGTAGGCGGATGACGTGGTCCCCGTAGTGAGGACACGTGGTACATGAATGGGCCAAAAGAGAAGATCCAACACTTGAAACAAAAGAAAGCTGGGCCCAAGATGGGCAAAAAGAATCTTGTCTTTTTCTCATTTTGGGAGGGGATGGCCCAATCAGATGCTAGTGCGACCACGTGCAGTGGCCCAATTAAGAGGGAAACGTGTTGTTATCCAGTAGCGTCAACTAGCTAAATAGGACTAGTTTACCCCTACTATTGTGGTGTGAAATGGAGAATGCCGCCCTACATGAATAAAAGTTGATATGGACTAGTTGGAAATCAATTATCATTGTGCAAACGAATTCAAGAGTTAAACATATATAGTGGCTAAATAATACGCATAATAATTTTTAGAATCATGTATGTTCATCATTTCGAAATTTATACATTAATACGATAAGAGCCCATTCGTGTGAGCTGAAAAGTGAATTATAAGCTTGTAAGTTTATTAGTAAATATTTGATAACTTAAAAATTTATGGTTTATAAGTTTTTTTGTACTTATAAAAAGTCAAAAAATAGTTTATTTGGCTTATAAGCTGCATAAAATTAGCTCACCCAAATAAGCTCTAACTTAATAAAAACTACGCCCCTTTGAATCAATTGTATTTATGAGCTATTGTTGAATGAAACATATTCTTGCGTTGAATCTTTAAGAAAATTGTTCTTCTTCATGTGTATCTTTCTTATCTCATAGGAGTATGTTTTATGAAAATAATATGTAAGGGTTGGAGAGAAGATCAATTTCGTAAAGGCACATGCAACTTAGAAATAAATGTAGTCTACAATTATCATCATATGAGCCACATGTTGATACAAGTTTTGGTGTTCATGTGCAATTTACCTTTTGAAATCATATATACTGTGTGCATATTATATATACTCCTATAATTCTAGTGTGAAAATTTACAAGTGTACTTTCCCAGAAGAAAAAAAAAAGTGGGGAGCATATACTCTTTAAAAGTTGGAAGTTCTGGGACAAAAGAAAAGTTAAGCGACAAAAGGGTGAGGGCCATGTATACTTATTTGAGTGTACTGAGTGAAGCTCATCGTTGGCTGGGAAATGGGAATGGGAACCATGTGTTTAAACCTTAATTAATACCGTTTACTTAGGAAAAAAGGTTTGTATTAGTGATTAAAAATGATCCACGTACCTCTAGCTTTACGATTACACATTGGGACAGTTTAGAAACAAAGATTACCCTCCTAAATTAGATCTAGCCTACCTCTTTTAATTATAATCATTGTTAAATGAAATCTATTGTACTAATTACTTACTTTAGTTCTTTTTTTATTGTATTTTAAAGTACAAGTATTTGTTCCATTCACTTCTTCAAATAGCTTTATGTGTTGTGTCAATGATGTTGCTTGTGATACGTATCCAATTCCGTGATAGCAAGTTTGACTTCTTACCTGCTTTTTTTTCTTCCTTTTGAGTAAAATCACACGCTTATGTTACTCTATGTATAATTACTTATATTACTATTATTAAGCAGGTGTATCCGATAGGAAACGTTATTAAGCAGGTGTATCCGATAGGAAACGAAAGGAAGAAGTAGTCGACCAGCCTGCTGCAAATGTTTCAGTGACTGGGCAACGGCAAATATTTCCTGGGCAACACTTCAAGTTATCTAAGAGAATACAGGAAGAGATTTGAAGGGACAAATGCTGCCCAAGCAACATCTTATCTGGGAAAATGTGAGATTCAATTGCAAGTGTTGCCTATGAAAGAGGGGTCAAAGGCAAGAAATGTCTCTATAAGTACTGGGAAACAGATGGTAGGGATACCTGCATCATTATTGTCACGACCCTTTTTTACAACACAAAACTAAATTAATAGAATTGTATATTTAAAGGTTATGACGAGTATTGCAAGTACACGATTATTTAAGAGAAATTCGGAGTCGCCACTTGACAAGTTAAAGGTGTGCCAAGTCACCAGAGTGGTGTACCTGGAACACCCTTGACTCGTCTAATGGTCTGCGTCAGAGATTCGGGTAAGGTCCTCAGTTGACTCTCGGAAAGGTGTTAGGCACCCTCGAGTCCTGTGCCGAGCACAGTTGCTTTATTGTCGCGTTTTGATTTATTAAACGTGGTTGTTATATCTTTGCCGTTTATTTAAAGTTACGCTTTTATTTGTTTAACCAAAATTGTATTAGGTAATCCGCTGGGTATACCTTAGCGCAAACATGTGACTATCATCTGATTTCATTTCACCTAGTAAGTAGATCGCAGATCATACTTTATTATTACGCGCAATCGTGGAAGTCTTCTCGCTCCTATTTTTAGTTTGCCTAGTCGATTTAGTTAAGTGCAAACGCTAAATTTATTAAGTGACAAATTGGGACTCCCAAATTTGCTTTTATTGATTTAAAAAAAAAAGGATTACGAAATATTATATATATATATATATATATATATATTATAATAGGCTGTTTGTTAAATAGGAACAGCTTTGTTGGCCATTTTTAAAAAAAAAAAAAATTAACAAATATATGGGCTGAAATATTTGCGAAAACGGGCCGTTTTGAAATTCGTTTGCAAAACTAATCAACTTCATTCCTATATTCCAAATAAAGTGTTTTCTTGTGAAGTGAAGGTGTGGCCAAATTTCAAATTAGACGTCCTAGTCATTGCCTATTCGTCCAGATTTTAAAAGATATTACACCTCGTGACCATATTTGCAGAAACAGTCCAGCTTAAAAATGTGTTATATTTTTCTTGCAAAATAAAGTCCGCCTTTGTTAATTTCAAATTGTCGTTCACTTTCCTTCCCTTTTCTTCAAACGTACCAAGAACAACCTTTATAAACATTGTAAACATGCTCACAAGTACTAGTAGCCTTTCTATTTTAGCACAAGAACAAAGTTTTAAAGAGTTCTAACACAATAAGCAAAGTTCAAGACCTAAAACATACTAGTTTCATTCCATCTTTACTCATGCCAAACAACTCAAAATAAATACAAAGGTTAAACTTTGTGTTTACCTATATAACGAGACCTTAGAGCACTGCAATGAAGATCCCACAAAGCTTAAACCAAAGCAAACGAACACAGCAAGGTCACCAAAATTCAGCAACTAGACAGTCCTTTTAAACCCTTAAAACCTAAGATTTATACCCCAAAAGTCTCTTGGTATGAAGGCTTTTGGTTCTAAATCTATTTCTTAAACTTACTATTTTTTCCTCTCAAGTATTTGCTCTCAATTAATGTTGTTTTTTCACCTGGTTCTTTTTTTGTTTTTTTTTTTTTTTCAACTAACTCCCCATTTTTTTTAGGTGAAGAGTAAATGCACTCTTATCTATCTGAAAAATTGGGGCCAAAAGGTGGAGTGTAGACTTATACAAAAGTACAAGCCCACACCCCTATACTTGAGTATTTTCCGAGATAGTACAGCAGCCCTATGACATCTTTTCAGCCGTCCTATGACATCTTTTCAGCCACCCTATGCTGTCCCAAAAAGCTGAAAAAGTAGGTTGTCCTTTCAAAGGACAGCCCATCACATCAACAAACCCAACTAAACTAAACAAAATAGCCGCCAAACTAAACAACAATCTGACTTTTAAACTAAATTATGCTTCCTAACTTAACTAAACAAACAAAACTAAACTAGTAATTAACCAAAGATACGACCAGATTCTAAATTAAGCTACTAGGGTCCAAAATCAAATTTTTAAGAGTTCTAATAACTGAAAAAAAAAAAAAAGCAAATCAGCCCCGCAAGCTTCGTCACATCATTTAAAAATCATCATAGCAGCCCGCAAAAACTCACCATAGCAGCCCCCAAACATTGTAGAACAGCCCCCCAAAACGCCATCATAGCACGGTCATCAACGAACAATCAACATCACAAAAATAAAGGAAAAAAGAATAAGCAAGAAAGTAAGTAACATAACAAAAAGAAAACACGAGCAAGAAAAGAGGGGGAAAAATAAGAATCTTGAGCAAATGGGGTGTGGAAAGTGATAGAAGAGGGTGAGAGAAAGAGGAAATACCAAACACTTACAAGGAAAAAGGAAAAAACGCCGGAGTTCAAGTTTAACCGAAAATTTGAGGCCAGATCTGTGAAAAACGGCTATGAATTTTGATAAAATAAAACTAGAAATGGATAGAGGGGCTCGATAGCTTTCCGGAATGGTATAGTTTGTAATTTTCCGACCACCGGAAGGCGATGGTCCAGTGGCGGAAAGGTGGTGGCAGAGAGGAGTGGCGGGATTTTCTGATGGTGAGGAGAAAAATGGCTAAGGTTTGGCCAAGTCATAGGCTTAGGTGGTGTGAGTGATAAAAAATGAGGAAAGAGAGCTTTTTTAGCTGGTTCTTTTTTTTTTTGTTTTTTTTCAACTAACTCCCCCTTTTTTTAAGTGAAGAGTAAATGCACTCTTATATATCTGAAAAATTGAGGCCAAAAGGTGGAGTGTAGACTTATACAAAAGTACAAGCCCACACCCCTATACTTGAGTATTTTCAGAGATAGTACATCTGCCCTATGACATCTTTTCAGCCACCCTCTGTTGTCCCAAAAAGCTGAAAAAGTAGGTTGTCCTTTCAAAAGACAGCCCATCACATCAACAAATCCAACTAAACTCAACAAAATAGCCCACAAACTAAACGACAATCTGACTTTTAAACTAAATTATGCTTCCTAACTTAACTAAACAAACCAAACTAAACTTGTAATTAATCAAAGATACGACCAGATTCTAAATTAAGCTAATAGGGTCCAAAATCAAATTTTTAAGAGTTCTAAGAACTGAAAAAAAAAGCAAATCAGCCCCGCAAGCTTCGTCACATCATTTAAAAATCATCATAGCAGCCCACAAAAACTCATCATAGCAGCCCCCAAACGTCGTAGAACAGCCCCCCAAAACGCCATCATAGCACGGTCATCAACGAACAATCAACATCACAAAAATAAAGGAAAAAAGAATAAGCAAGAAAGTAAGTAACATAACAAAAAGAAAACACGAGTAAGAAAAGAGGGGGAAAAATAAGAATCTTGAGCAAATGGGGTATGGAAAGTGATAGAAGAGGGTGAGAGAAAGAGGAAATACCAAACACTTACCGGGAAAAAGGAAAAAACGCCGGAGTTCAAGTTTAACCAAAATTTTGAGGCCAGATCTGTGAAAAACGGCTATGAATTTGGATAAAATAATACTAGAAATGGATAGAGGGGCTCGATAGCTTTCCAGAATGGTATAGTTTGTAATTTTCCGACCACCGAAAGGCGGTGGTCCGGTGGCGGAAAGGTGGTGGCAGAGAGGGGTGGCGGGATTTTCTGATTGTGAGGAGAAAAATGGCCAGGGTTTGGCCAAGGCATAGGCTTAGGTGGTGTGAGTGATGAAAAATGAGGAAAGAGAGCTTATATACCTAGGGCTTTGGGTGGACTTTGGTTTATTGGGCCGGGTTTAGGATTGGGCTACATATATTTCTACCAATGGCCACTAAAGACTCTAAACTTTTTAAAACATACATAATTTACTACAATTAAAACCACATAAAATTACAATACTATCACAATTAAAATATAGAATCACAATCAAACACATAACAAGTAATTTTGGTAATTTTCATATTTTTCAACCCAATTAATGACAATTTTAGTTAAAATAAAAGACTAAAATTTTAAAAAAATTCGGCCAAAATCCTAAGAATCTAACACAGCTATTTTGAGCAATTTTGCATTTTCGTTGCCAAAATTAGGTGATTACAGCTGCCCCTCTTTGTTCGGGAACACGAAGAGTTTTCGGATAAAGAAGTAATCGACAACTAATTTTGGCTTTTCGGTTCTAACCGAGAGCATGCTTTTCAAAATGGTGACCGTACCCTGATTCTTCGGTTCCAACCAAGAACAAGGCTACCTACATATCCCTGGACTAAGGAATCAGGTCAGTGTAGTTCCTCACGTGCGGTAGCTGGGACTACCGCTTTCAAACAGACACTAGACTCCTCTAGATGCACTAAGACAAACTGGAAACTCTAGACTAACACTAAAACGAAGCTAGACACTTTAGACTTCTATGACAAACTAGAGATTCTTCTAGACACACTTGGGGCTCATACTAGACACTCTTAGGCACAGAAAGGCTGTCGTTACTAATTACTGGTCGCTTGCTGGTGGTCATGGCGTTTACAAAGAAAAATGGAATTACAACATTGAAAAATGTAAAAGTTACAATTTCTAGACTACTCTTCATGCTTCCCAAGCTGATGAACTGGTCTGAAGCTCCCACTAATCAAGTGGGTTTTGAAAAACATGAAATTGCCACTCGGGCGGGCTTTAACTTGAAACTTGAAATTGCCGCTCGAGTGGGCTTTAACTTGAATGTTGAAATTGCCGCTTTGACGGGCTTGACTTGAATGTTGAAATGCCGTTTTGACGGGCTTTACCTGGAATGTTAAGATTGCTGAAACTTGAAATTGCTGCTCAGGTGGGCTTCAACTTCAAAGTTGAAATTGCCGCTTTGACGGGTTTTGACTAAAATGCTGAAATTGCCGCTTTGATGGATTTTGACTTGAAGCTGGGGATAGTTGCTATCTTAGAGCGGGACTATCTTGAAAAGGAAGTGGTTGCTATCTTCTAGCGAAACTAAATCAAAAGGGAAATGGTTGCCAACTTTTAGCAGAAATTGACTCGGAAAGGAAATGGGCGCTATCTTTTAACGAAACTGACTCAAAAGGGAAATGGTTGGTATCTTTTAGCGAAACTGGCTCAAAAGCGAAATGGTTGCTATCTTTTTGCAGAAATTGACTCGAAAAGGAAACGATCGCTATCTTTTAGCAGATCTTGACACGGAAAGGAAATGATGCTATCTTTGAGCGAAACTGACTCGAAAACGAAATGATCGCTATCTTTTAGCGGAAACTGATGCTATCTTTGAGCGGAACTGACTCGAAAAGGAAAATGGGCGCTATCTTTTAGCGGGGCTGACTCAAAAAGGAAATGGGTGCTATCTTTTAGCGAAACTGACTCAAAAGAGAAATGGTTGCTATCTTTTAGCAGAAATTGACTCGAAAAGGAAATGATCGCTGTCTTTTAGCAGATCTTGACGTGGAAAAGAAATGACGCTATCTTTGAGTGAACTGACTCGGAGAGGAAATGATCGCCATCTTTTAGCAGATCTTGACGTGGAAAAGAAATGGCGCTATCTTTGAGCGAGACCGACTCGAAAAGGAAATGATCGCTATCTTTTAGCAGATCTTGATATGGAAAGGAAATGACGCTATCTTTGAGCGAAAACTGACTCTAAGAAAAAATGATCGCCATCTTTTAGCAGATCTTGACATGGAAAGGAAATGACGCTATCTTTGAGCGAAACTGGCTCTAAGAGAAAACTGATCGCTATCTTTTAGCAGATCCTGACTTGAAAAGGAAATGGATGCTATCTTTTAGCGAGATTGACTCTAAAAGAAAATGATCGCTATCTTTTAGCAGATCTTGACATGAAAAGGAAATGACGCTATCTTTGAGCGAAACTGACTCGAAAAAGGAAATGATCGCTATCTTTTAGCGGAAATTGACTTTAAAAGGAAACTAGCGCTATCTTTTAGCGGGAATTGACTCAAATAGGGAATGGAGTTCCGTCTGGTATCTAGCGCAACTATCCCAATTCAAGTGGTCCCAGCTCTTTCTTGGCAACCTAGAAAATGTCACACCGACTCTCTGTATTGTGGATACACCCTGTTTCTGATCTTGCAAATAAGCTTGGTGATTCTTGTTCTATTCTTTGCAGTAATATGGGATGAACAACGCCTAAGGCTTCTCCCAAACATGTCCACTCTTCATGATACAATTTTGGTATGTCGTTCCTCCGGCCTGATGTGCGGTGCTTCATTACCGAATCCGGTCATCACTCGCTGAAACCTTTCCATTGTCGAAGGTGTGCCCTGCTTGCTGGAATTAAACCGGAATCCTAAAAGACAGAGGTTTGCAATTTTCTTTTGTTGCTCATGTGAGGTTAGCGCCAAAAGGGCAAGGAATTAATAGTGAGACAAGATGTACAAAATGGAATAAAAAAGTTTAAGGGTGAAAGTCGTTTGGACAGGGAACGTCTTTCTGAAAAGAAAAACTTATCTGGCAATATACTGGCGACCTTGATGATCATGACATGTATCTTGGGTGACCTCGTCCGACCAATGCCACTTGTTTGTTGAGAGTTGCTCCATGGAAGATATCAAACCATAACCAAGTTGAGGTGACTCTCAGGTCGGCTAATAGCGCCCTTTCGGGTTTTCGCCAACTAGCCTCTCTCTTTAATCTTTTGCCTCACTGTTTGTCTTGCGGCGCCTTCTCAGGTTTTCACCGACAAGACTTCTTTTTTTTTCTTCTTTTCTTTTCTTTTTTTTTTTTTTTTTTTTTTTTTATTTTTTCAATTCAATTTTCAACACAAACATCTCTTGACTTACTGTTTAGAATAAACTGGGGCGCTTTGTTTTCTTCTTTGACTTCGAGACTGGTATGCCAAACATCTCATAAAACAAGTGAATAGATGATACAAAAATGATAGAAGTTTGTTTTTATTTTATTTTATTTACGAACAAACTTCTGCCCCAGTTTAGCATAAAAGGGAGATCTAAATTTATTTTGATGTTGGCCGCAAACTTGGAGGTAAGTTTTGCATCAATATGAAACAGGAAAGAAATAAACTTTTCACTGTTACGAACACAAAGAAAATGGGGAGGAATATTGAATTTTATCCATTTTCTTAAAAAAACAAAAACAACTTCTGCCCCAGTTTAGGATAAACTGGGGTCTTTAATTTTCTTGACAATATCCCGCAAGCCTGGAGGCAAGCTTTGCGCGAATAAAAGTAGACAGGGAAAAGAAGAATTTTCTCTTGTCGCGACCGCACCGAAATGGTTGCCTACGTATCCTTTTGAGAGGAATCGGGTCAGACATAGCTCTAGGCAAATACCTAGGTTTCTTTTTGATGCTTTTCAGTTTCATTTCATGTTGGTACAATTATATTGATTCCAACTGAGAACATGTCTCGAAATACAATGTTCAAAGTGCTAATAAGGGATACATTTTGGGATAGCAAAAGAGAACAAAAGCCTTGCATTCATCCCGATTTGAAAGCCATCTTGAAGTCAAATATAGTACCTCTTGACCGCGTCTGCATTGACGGGTATTTCGGTTGTCCTTCTTTCCGGATATGAGAGGTACAAGGCGCCATTTGGCAATACTTTCTTTACCAGGTATGGCCCTTGCCAATTTGGAGCAAATTTCCCTTTAGCTTCTTTCTGATGAGGAAAGATTCTTTTCAAGACTGATTCCCCTTCTTTCAAGTTGCGGAGGCGCACTTTCTTGTTGTAGGCTCAGGCCATTCTTTGTTGATATAATTGACCGTGACAAACTGCATTGAGCCTTTTTTCATCGATGAATGACAACTGTTCCAATCGGGTCTTGACCCACTCTGTGTCCTCAATCTCCGCTTCCACAATGATCCTGAGAGATAGTATTTCAACTTCAGCGGGTATGACTGCTTCAGTTCCGTATACCAATAAATACGGGGTTGCACCTATGGAAGTGCACACAGTTGTGCGGTAACCAAGCAAAGCGAAAGACAACTTCTCATGCCAATCACGAGATCCTTGTATCATTTTCCTAAGGATCTTCTTGATATTCTTATTGGCTGCTTCGACCGCACCATTTGCCTTTGGTCGGTAAGGTGTAGAATTTCGATGCATGACTTTGAATTTTTCACACACGTCATTCATTAAATGACTATTCAGATTTGCCGCATTATCAGTGATGATGGTACTTGGGATACCAAAGCGACAAATAATGTTAGAATGAACGAAATCCACCACAGCTTTCTTGGTCACGAATTTGAGAGTGACAGCCTCAACCCATTTAGTGAAGTAATCTATTGTAACCAAAATGAATCTGTGCCCATTTGATGCTTTCTATTCAATAGGCTCAATAACATCCATCCCCCATGCTGTAAAAGGCCAAGGGGCTGACATTGTGTGCAACTCTATGGGAGGAGAGTGTATTAAATCACCGTGCACTTGACATTGATGGCACTTTTGCACAAAGGTTATGCAATCGTGTTCCATGGTAAGCCAGAAGTATCCTGCTCTAAGTACTTTCTTAGCTAAAACGTGCCCGCTCATGTGGGATCCGCAGATCCCCGAATGCATGTCATTGAGAATTTTCGTGGCTTCAGTGGCATCCACGCATCTTAACTGTCCCAGATCAGGTGCCCTTTTGTACACCACCTCTCCACTCAAAAAGAAACCACTTACCAGTCGTCGAAGGGTTCTCTTTTGATTGTTTTCTGCCAATGGAGGATACGTCCCATCTTGAAGGAAATTCTTGATATCAAAATACCACGGTTGAACGTCAATTTCTCCTTCGAGAACATTGCAGTATGCATGTTGACTTTGGACCTGAATCTCTAACTGATCAATATGGGCTTTATCAGGATGGACAAGCATTGAGGCTAATGTAGCCAATGCGTCAGCCAGCTCATTATGTATTCTGAGAACATGTCTAAACTTTAGAACATCGAACTTTTGGCTAAGATCGTCCATACACTGCTTGTACATGGTCAACTTAAGGTCTCGAGTTACCCATTCACCTTTCATTTGGCGTATCAAAAGATCTGAATCTCCGATCACCAGCAATTCTTTGATGTCCATGTGAAGAGCCATACGCAAACCCATTATACATGCTTCATACTCAGATGTTTTGTTAGTGCAACTGGAGCGAAGTTGGGCAGCTGCCAGATAATAATGTCCCGTGGGAGAGATGAGGACTGCTCTAATGCCATGACCCTTTGAGTTAGAAGCACCGTCAAAGTACATTTTCGACACGTGCTTTTCTTCATTAATCAACTCTTCGAGCACATCTACCTCCTCGTCAGGGAAGTAAGTCTTCAATGGCTCATAATCATCATCCACCGGATTTTCAGCCAAATGATCAGCTAAAGCTTGAGCTTTCATTGCAGTTCTGGTGACACAAACTGTTAAAATTCTGTGAGCAGCATCTGCCATTTTGCAAGTTTGCCCGTTGGCATTGGCTTTTGAAATATGTACTTCAATGGATCCATCCGGGAAATCAGATAAGTGGTAGTACAAAAGATAATGTTTCAACTTTTGTGCAACCCAAGTTAGGGCACAACACGTCCTTTCCAACAAAGTGTATCTGGCTTCGCAATCTGTAAAATTTTTGCTCAGATAATAAATTGCATGCTCTTTCTTTCCTGAGGCATCATGTTGCCCCAGTACGCAACCAAAGGAGTTTTCGTTGACTGACAAGTACAAAAACAATGGTCGGCCAGGCTCAAGCGGAACCAAAACAGGAGGATTTGACAAGTATTGCTTGATCTTGTCAAAGGCTTCTTGGCACTCCTCGCTCCATGCAATTGATGCATTCTTTTTCAACAACTTGAGGATCGGCTCACATATTATGGTAAGTTGAGCAACGAACCTATTGATGTAATTCAGCCTGCCTAGAAAGCTTTTAACATCCTTCTTGGTTCGAGGCTGAGGTAATTCTTGTATTGCTTTGATCTTTGCGGGATCCAATTCAATACCTCGCCTACTAACAACGAAACCTAACAATTTTTCAGCAGGCACACCAAATGCACACTTGGCTGGATTCAGCTTCAGATTGTACCTACGGAGCCTTTCAAAGAACTTTCTGAGATCTCTCACGTGTTCTTCAGCCGTTCTAGACTTGATAATCACATCATCCACGTACACTTCTATTTCTTTATGCATCATATCATGGAAAATGACAGTCATAGCCCTCACGTAGGTTGCCCAGCATTTTTCAAACCAAACGGCATCACTCTATAGCAATAGGTTCCCCAAGGAGTAGTGAATGCCGTTTTGTATGCATCATCTTCATCCATCTGGATTTGATGATATCCAGCATAGCAGTCAACAAAGGATTGTATCTCATGTTTGGCACAATTGTTTACTAGAGTGTGAATATTAGGCAATGAGAAATTATCTTTGGGACTTGCCTTGTTAAAATCTCGATAGTCGAAACATATCCTTGTTTTTCCATCTTTCTTAGGAACCGGAACAACATTTGTAACCCAAGTAGTGTACTGAACCGATTGAATTACTTCCGCATCCAACTGTTTCATTATTTCATCATGGATTTTCTTGATCATATCAGTTTTGAACTTCCGTTGCATTTGTCTCACTGGAGGGAAACCAGGTTGAATTGGCAATTCATGGACTATCAATTCGGAGCTCAAACCCGGCATCTCATCATATGACCATGCAAAACATCTCGATATTCAAAAAGCACTTTCCGAATATCGTTCTTCACTTCAGGTCGGGCATACATGCTTATCTTGGTCTCCCTCACATCATCAGGGCTCCCAAGATTAACATCCTCTGTATCAGCCAAATTGGGTTTAGGCTTGCCCTCATGGCGTTCAACTTCCAGGCCTATTTCAAAATCAGCCTGTTCTCCATCATATTCAATCTCGTTAACAGATTCCTCAATGTTTTCTTCATCACTTTCAACCTCAACTATGGTTATAGAGTCAAAATCAGATTGCGGTCCCTGGATGGATGATAAGTTCCTTGAACATGTTCATGATATCAGGATCGGCAGATATATCACTACAGATAAAAAAAAGTAAAATAAAATTAGGAATATGAACAGAGATTGAAGGAAAGCTTGGTTCTTAGGCATTTCATTAATGAAAAAGGGTTTGAATTACAAAAGGAAAGATGAGCAAAATAATACACTTGGCATACAACCCTTAGAATATCCAAGTGTATTCAAAAGAAAATTGTAAAACAACAGTCTACCAAGACCCCTTCCTGATGGGGAAGGGAGTTGCATTCCAGTTAGTCAGGTGCACGTCCGGGCCAATGTACTGAATTGAAGCATTGCTAGAGCCTTCACCCGGCTGTACCACCTAGATTAAATGGTGCATCCTGATTGTCTTCCACTGTGTTGACATTTATAGCGACAACCTTTGGTTTTATGACATAACCCACAAAAGACTGAGCGAGACACGGAATTGGCTTTGGGAGGGACCAAACTTCGGACTTCTTCTTCCTTGCTTGCTTGCGATCGGCTGCTTTTGGCTTGAAGCCTAGCCCCCAAGTGCCTTGCACACCAATTGGCTCTACTGGATTCACTCTGCCCTGAGCTTGGTCAAATTGTTGATCACGGGCCCTTGACTGTGGGTCACAGTTCGATCTTTGATAAGTGTGTCCTGCAGGATCGGTGAATGTTGTGGCAGGAACTTGGGGTTGGCCATGTTGTCCATGCTGTGGGAATTGTGCCCCAGGTTGTACAGTAAAAGGTCCGCTGCATTGTTAGTTGCCAGATGTGGACCAAATCCCGGAGGGTAACGGGGGTCTCCTACCACTGTGGATTGCCCTTTTCCTGGTGGCTGAGTATTTGCCATGAAACCAGCAGCAGCTGGCGGAACAGGAGGTGCCTGAACCGCTGCCAAGTTACGAACCAACTGCATCATCATTTCTTTCATAGACGTGAAGTCCTCGGCCATCTTAGCCTGTTGCTCAGCCAAACGAACCAGCTCAGTGTTCTCAGTTTCCTCGGCCATCGTTATTGGAGTGTTTTCCTGAAGAGGTGCTTCAACCACTTCTGGAACAGACAGTGATCCCTTGATTCTGGTGGAATAGGAATGTGGTGCCAGCACGGCAGTTGCTCAAGTTCTAATGAATCAAAACACGTTAGTGAAGCAAGATGGCATGGAACATGAATTTGCTCGTCGGCTTAACCAATGCCTAAGGTCGTTATGCGTCATCCTGAATTGGTTTAGATTAGATCCCCAAGTGTGAAAAAAAAAATTGATCTAATTCGAAAAAGAATCTTAGAATATTTACAAAATTTGGCCATTATGACGACACAAAGACACAAAATATTACACTAATTAGATGCAAAAATTGGTTTACAAAAATTGGCCATTATGACGGCATAAAAACCCGATAAATTACTTTCCAAAAATATGGACTTGACTTGGACTTAGACTTAAAAACAAAAGGGTCCCAAAATTTCGCCATTGTACCGGCGCAAAACTATGACAAATTATTTTCTAATACTTGAGACCAAACTCGGGCACAAAATTAGACTCTAAAAGTTCTTGAAAAAAAATTCGCCATTATAACGGCGTAAAATGACAATTAAAGATATTTTATGACACGGGACTAAACCCATTTTTGTTCTTTTTTTTTTCTTTTTTTTTTTCAAAATATAATAACCACCCCGGTGATCAGTCAGCATAACAACCCTCTTTCTACAACAAATGTAACACATAAGATGCCAATAATGTATCTTTTCGGGACACGGTGTACCGCACCTCATTAAGTCAAATATGATGCAGATAATTGGGCCTAAAGGTTTAACTCTAGGTGACTCAACTGACTCAGTGTCTAGACTGGCTGAAAACCCGGTGGACAAACCGGGCGGAAAGAGCATCAGGGCCATCCGGAGACAGTGTGTCCGGCCTAAAACCCCGTCACGCCTTCCTGCTAAATCATGGGCAATTTAGTAAGAAAGTCCCAGATGCCACAAGCAATCTGGTAAGTGCACGTGTGAGTGTGTTTCAGAGACTCAGAGGGTTGCGGAGGAAGACAGTTTATATACAGTTCAATAATATCAAAGCAGTAACATTCAACTTTTCATGTGATAAAGGCAATAAAATATAACAACTAAATATTTAATAAATTAAAACATGCGACAATTTATCAATGCCGAAGATTCTAGTTTTCACGGGGTTTTCCCAGCGGAGTCGCCAAGCTGTCCAGACCCTTTTTTTTACAACACAAAACTAAATTAATAGAATTGTATATTTAAAGGTTATGACGAGTATTGCATGTACACAATTATTTAAGAGAAATTCGGAGTCGCCACTTGACAAGTTAAAGGTGTGCCAAGTCACGGAAGTGGTGTACCTGGAACACCCTTGACTCGTCTAATGGTCTGCGTCAGAGATTCGGGTAAGGTCCTCAGTTCACTCTCAGGAAGGTGTTAGGCACTCTCGAGTCCTGTGCCGAGCACAGTTGCTTTATTGTCGCGTTTTGATTTATTAAACGTGGTTGTTATATCTTTGCCATTTATTTAAAGTTACGCTTTTATTAATCCGCTGGGTATACCTTAGCGCAAACTTGTGACTATCATCTGATTTCATTTCGCCTAGTAAGTAGATCGCAGATAATACTTTATTATTACGCACAATCGTGGAAGTCTTCTCGCTCTTATTTTTAGTTTGCCTAGTCGATTTAGTTAAGTGCAAACGCTAAATTTATTAAGTGACAAATTGGGACTCCCAAATTTGCTTTTATTGATTAAAAAAAAGGATTACGAAATTATATATATAATAGGCTGTTTGTTAAATAGGAACAACTTGTTGGCCGTTTTTTTTAAAAAAAAATTTAACAAGACTTCCATTCATTTAACAAAGATGTGGGCTGAAATATTTGCGAAAATGTGCCATTTTGAAATCTATTTGCAAAACTAATCAACTTCATTCCTATATTCCAAATAAGTTGTTTTCTTGTGAAGTGAAGGTGTGGCCAAATTTCAAATTAGACGTACTAGTCATTGCCTATTCGTCCAGATTTTAAAAGATATTACACCTCGTGACCATATTTGCAGAAACAGTCCAGCTAAAAAATGTGTTATACTTTTCTTGCAAAATAAAGTCCGCCTTTGTTAATTTTAAATTGTTGTTCACTTTCCTTCCCTTTTATTCAAACGTACCAAGAACAACCTTTATAAACATTGTAAACATGCTTACAAGTACTAGTAGCCTTTCTATTTTAGCACAAGAACAAAGTTTTAAAGAGTTCTATCACAATAAGCAAAGTTCAAGACCTAAAACATGCTAGTTTCATTCCATCTTTACTCATGCCAAACAACTCAAAATAAATACAAAGGTTAAACTTTGTGTTTACCTATATAACGAGACCTTAGAGCACTGCAATGAAGATCCCACAAAGCTTAAACCAAAGCAAACGAACGCAGCAAGGTCACCAAAATTCAGCAACTAGACAGTCCTTTTAAACCCTTAAAACTTAAGATTTATACCCCAAAAGTCCCTTGGTATGAAGGCTTTTGGTTCTAAATCTATCTCTTAAACTTACTATTTTTTCCTCTCAAGTATTTGCTCTCAATTAATGTTGTTTTTTTAGCTGGTTCTTTTTTTTTTGTTTTTTTCAACTAACTCCCCACTTTTTTAAGTGAAGAGTAAATGCACTCTTATATATCTGAAAAATTGGGGCCAAAAGGTGGAGTGTAGACTTATACAAAAGTACAAGCACACACCCCTATACTTGAGTATTTTCAGAGATAGTACATCAGCCCTATGACATCTTTTCAGCCACCCTATGTTGTCCCAAAAAGCTGAAAAAGTAGGTTGTCCTTTCAAAGGACAGCCCATCACATCAACAAACCCAACTAAACTAAACAAAATAGCCCACAAACTAAATAACAATTTGACTTTTAAACTAAATTATGCTTCCTAACTTAACTAAACAAACCAAACTAAACTTGTAATTAACCAAAGATACGACCAGATTCTAAATTAAGCTAATAGGGTCCAAAATCAAATTTTTAAGAGTTCTAATAACTGAAAAAAAAAGCAAATCAGCCCTGCAAGCTTCGTCACATCATTTAAAAATCATCATAGCAGCCCACAAAAACTCACCATAGCAGCCCCCAAACGTCGTAGAACAGCCCCCCAAAACGCCATCATAGCACGGTCATCAACGAACAATCAACATCACAAAAATAAAGGAAAAAAGAATAAGCAAGAAAGTAAGTAACATAACAAAAAGAAAACACGAGTAAGAAAAGAGGGGGAAAAATAAGAATCTTGAGCAAATGGGGTATGGAAAGTGATAGAAGAGGGTGAGAGAAAGAGGAAATACCAAACACTTACCGGAAAAAAGGAAAAAACGCCGGAGTTCAAGTTTAACCGAAATTTTGAGGCCAGATCTGTGAAAAACGGCTATGAATTTGGATAAAATAATACTAGAAATGGATAGAGGGGCTCGATAGCTTTCCGGAATGGTATAGTTTGTAATTTTCCGACCACCGAAAGGCGGTGGTCCGGTGGCGGAAAGGTGGTGGCAGAGAGGGGTGGCGGGATTTTCTGATTGTGAGGAGAAAAATGGCTAAGGTTTGGCCAAGTCATAGGCTTAGGAGGTGTGAGTGATGAAAAATGAGGAAAGAGAGCTTATATACCTAGGGCTTTGGGTGGACTTTGGTTTATTGGGCCGGGTTTAGGATTGGGCTACATATATTTCTACCAATGGCCACTAAAGACTCTAAACTTTTTAAAACATACATAATTTACTACAATTAAAACCACATAAAATTACAATACTATCACAATTAAAATATAGAATCACAATCAAACACATAACAAGTAATTTTGGTAATTTTCATATTTTTCAACCCAATTAATGACAATTTTAGTTAAAATTAAAGACTAAAATTTTAAAAAAATTCGCCCAAAATTCTAAGAATCTAACACAGCTATTTTGAGCAATTTTGCATTTTCGTGCCAAAATTAGGTGATTACAATTATAATATTCAAAAGGTTGTTTCTATTCGAGATTTATTCATTAAACCAAGCGAAGGACATTTTTGCTAAACCACTATTATGTGGGAAAAAAGCAAACCATTACCAAGGGCATATGCATCCTATAAGAAAGGGTGTCACGGGACACTCCTTCGTCAAAATATTTTATTATGTATATGTATGTTAATATATGAAAAATCTTTCCCGATTAGAAATCATATAGGAATTTCTTATAAAATGAGCGGGTTTTTTGGATTGGTTTATTAGCCTGCCCTTTTGCTAGCTTTTTCATTATGCTGGTTCAACTACTGCTTATGCTTGAAATATCTAAACACCTGAAATATCACGTGAAGAGATTTTTAGGCAGAATTGGCATAATTATTACCGTGAGGATTGAGCTGCCAAAAGAGATTATCCTCCTTTGGGCTGGAAGAGAAGATTTATGCAGTCCATAGAAAAAGAAAAAGAAGAAAGTATTCTGATCTCTAGTGGCCCTCTCAGTAGGATTCGAACCCAGATGAAGTTCTCACACTATTTAGTACAAATAAAGAAAGTGACACCGCTTTTAACATCAAGGCTTTACTGGTTTAATACGTTGAGAAAGTCTACAGTCCCCGATGTGGCATAGCTTATCTTTTTTTTTACTAAAATATTTGAACATTCATCGATTAGAATATTAGATGTTAGTAGGGATTGAACATTCAACCTACTTCTAACTTAAGAAGTACAAAACAACTTGTGCTAGGCTCCTTTACTTATTAAACCTACAATAAACAATAAAAAAATTCTTTAAAAGTGACACTTCCTGCAAAACATCTTGCGTACGCCACTGAGTCCATTACTCATGGTGTCGAAATTCTACAATTCAACTGACTTGTCGTAAAAATTTCGTGTAGGGGACTGTTTGGCACGCATTAATTGATTTGTAGCCGTCAAAAATAAATTCGCTGAGAAATAGCCACCTCCGGACAAATCCCAGTATTTATACTGGGAATTCAGTAAACTAATCCCAGTATAAAATACTGGGGCTTTGAACAAGTTTTGTTCAAGGCCCCAGCATTTTGTTATGGGACTGAAGCTTTATATATAAAGTCTCATAACAAAAATAATGGGATTTATCCCTTTGATTGGACATTTGTTATGGGATAAATCCCATTATTTTGTTATGGGATAAATTCACATAAGGTCCCATTATTTTGTTATGGGACTTTGTATAAAGCTTCAGTCCCATAACAAAATACTTGGGCTTTGAACCCAGAATTTTGTTATGGGACTAGTTGGGGTGTTTTTCCAACGCTAATGAAGCTTAAGTATGCGCGCGAATTTTTTATTATTCTTCAATAAATTTTGAAATGGTGGATAGTCCCCAATAAGCACGTCCAAAAATGGCTAGTGATCAAAATTTTCCCGACTTGTCTTAAGCTGCAAATTTCTCCATATGACTGCTTGGCGCATCTCTTATTAATTTTTGTCCCTATTTTTAAAATAGATATTTAAGGGACACATCAAAACTTTACATAAGGTTTAAACAATCCATTGAAGGTTAGTTTTCTTAATATTTGATGGACCTATCAAAATTTGTGTGTTAGGCTTTAACAGTGGTTTATAATTTTTCACGATCAAAAATTGTGAACAAATAAATTTTTAATAAATTTGTTAAAACTTATAATGGGATTAATCATAAATTTTGACGGATGCCTCGTGACATAAAAGTTTGAGCTATTCTTGCATATATTACGACAAAACCTTAATAATACGCAGAAGAGCCTATCCAAAAGGGAAGAGTGGCGAGCACCTAGTTCGTTAAAAAGACCAAACAAAGCTACTTATTTTACATCCAAAAAGAATGATGAAGTTCGTGTCCAAAAACAGGTGAAACCAATGGTATACCCTATACACACACATACAACACAGCTTAAGAAAATTAATATACTCAATCTGAAATCAATATGTTTGTTTAAATATAATATACTTAACCGTTCTAAATCCGCCTGTGTTTGGGAGATGTTCAAGTTTATGAAAACAAGCGGATCTTATAAAAGAAAGCCTTTTTTCTTTTAGTAAGAATATAGCCTTTTGAGATGTATTTTTTATACTAGTTGAATTGAAACCTATGTAATCATGCATAACTAGATACATATCATTATTCTTTTTATGATTCATACAATCGTTTTGCTTGTATAATTAAGTTAATTAGTAAGTATAATCATTCTATTCTGTGGTATAACATCGCCCATCCATGAATTAGATTGAACAAAAAAGTCTAATGGTTGTGTGTTTCTTTTGGGTAAATGTTGCCATACCAACCGGGGTGGCAACGAGGTGTCAATTTTCCGTAATATGAAAGTAATTGAGATGCACTGCTTGGTGACAACCATGTCTTTAGAATTGGCTTTCTTCTGTTTGTTATGGACATCCAGACTTACTGAGAAACTATGGGTTCAATAAGTATAATCATAAGTGGTTGATGCGATGGAGGTGGACTGGTTGAAGAAAAAAAATTACGTTCTAGCCTATCACATTTACTGAATGGGTATCTTTAATATTGATACTACAGGTAAGTACCATGAAGAGGGATAGATTGAATTGACGAAAATAAATCTTTAGTGATTTTTCGAATTTGTGATATCATTTGTTAGATCAAATTTGTCCGGGCTTTGATCAGATTATGAACATTAGCTTCTAAAGTAATGTTAGTACTAGTTTTTTTTAAGGTGTGATATCATGTGTTATGTCATCGTCTAGTACATCAAGTGAAATATTAGTTGTTTCAATAATTTTTTTTTATATTTGATAAGAAATGTCATAAGAAAACTAAAGTAGACAAACAGATAAAAGCAGAATCGAAAAACATTCATGGTATGTTGAATCATAAACATATTAACTAATTTCATTTGGCGTCGTCTTACATTAACTAAACAAAACAAACAATTAAAATCAATATTTAAATAAATAATAAGCGCCCTTAGGAAATCATGAACATGAATAATGGTCATGTTCGAGTGAGATAATAAACGAAAAAACACAAAGTTTGCCTTATACATCCTTTTCTGTACGATCATTTTTGAGAATATGTATCTAAATAAATTAAATTAAGTTAAATTGCCCCGTAACACAAGTACTCATGATCACCATCTAATAATTGTAAAATTATCTAGTTAGATCATTTCTCTCCTCTCTTTTTTTTTTTTTTTTTGAGGGGAGGGGGGGAGGGGGGGTGGGGGTTTATCCACATCCAAACTCTAGTATTCAAATTTGTTGTTGGTCCGACCTATATGAATTTGCTATTTATAGCCCACTTAGGAAGGTAGAGCGCTCATATACATAAATGTTATCCATTTCAAAGTTTTAAGTTAGGCTTGACTGTATTGGTCAAAAATCGGACGCGAGGATTGGTACACGTCAGCAGCAACGTGGCAAGCATGGCTTGAGTATCGAAATCGAGATAAATGGTGCAAGGCGTACTATCAACTGGATCGAATGAACGAATCAGTCGCTCTAGTATCAACTGATTGAGAAACGAAGTCAATTTTAAGGATAAGTTTGGATCAGCTTAACTGTCAACCACTTTCATTAATTTCGGAGGCCGTTGGACGTGGATAACAACTCATCTGATAGTGGAGAAACGTGTGTGAAGTGGACTCTTACCAGGGTTTGGACTCTTAGCTATAAATACAACCCCCTCTTCCTATTGTAAAGTTACGTTCTTCTGAACATAACCTCCCCTCAAGCATTTGTTATCACCGCCATCTTCATAATCAACCACCATTATCGATTATTCCACCACCAATATCATTATTACACCGTAGTTGTTCCACTGTAACTTGGCTTTGCTTTGGAGGATGGATCTATCCTTTTCAACGGAGCACAAGCCTTCGACCACCGAATACAATAAGCTATATCTATTCATTTATTGCTTATTTGATTATTTATCCATTCGCTCGTTTGTTTCATTCATTTGTCGCTACTGTCATCATTAATCGATAAACATATCTTGATCTGTTTTTTTATCTAAGTATAGTCATAGATTGATTATTGATTCATATTGCATTCATTATATCGATAATGGTAGATTGGCCACCTGATAAACTGCTGCTTAAATCATTGATCAAATTATCTGTTCGCCACGTTCGATTAAACTAAAGTATCATTAATAATTTGTTTGCTTATAACCGGTCGCTTTAAACCCTATAATCGACGAGATAATTGTTCGTGTGCTTTGATTTGTTCATTCGCTTTGGTCGAATATTTCATTGATCACATCGTTATTTTTCGGTTGTATTTATCGTTTTCTTTGATACTAGTCGCTCATCGTTGTGTCACCATTGTTCGAATATATCCATATCTTGATTTCGTTTTAAGTGCTTGTTAAAACGGTCAATTTTTTTAACGTAAAATTAATGATCGGTCGCCATAAATCTTTTAAGACACATAACACAGTTACAAATTTACGGAGGAAAAGATATTAGTCCTTGGCTGGCAATCTGGTTGCAAATATAGACTCTCCTCTTTAATACGGGCCATATCTAGGTTTATTTGGGCGAAGTGCACCAAAGGCCACTTTTGGCAGTGGTCTTTGGTTTAAGGTCACTTTTTTTATTGGTTTTACATGAGAGACCACTTTTTGAAATATCAATTATTTTGGGTTGAACTTCACACAAATTCAGTCCACAAGGATTGAAGTTCAACTTCAGCCCATCACAGAGATTGAAGTTCAACTTCAGCCCATCACAGAGATTGAAGTTCAACTTCAGCCCACAAGGGTTGATGTTTACGCATCTATACCTAAAAGTTTAGCCCTTACACATTGAAATTGGAACTTTATAATTTAGGTATGAAGTTCAACCCACAAGGTTTGAACTTCAGCCCACAAAAATTAAAGTTCCAAAAAGTAGCCTCTAATGTAAGACCAATAAAAAAGTGGCTTCAAACTAAATACCAGTGACAAAAGTGGCCTGTGGGTGAAAATTTTACGGTTTATCTACAGAACAAGCCTACCCTTACCAGAATAGCCTCATAGCACATGTGCTTTTTCTGCTATCTTCAGCATTTCAAAACCCCAAGAAATGCCCAACCATTTAATGTAAAGCTGAAACAACAAACTTGTGATTCTTTCGTTTGCATCCTTTTTCTGTTAAAATTTTTGAATTTAACCTGCATGAAATTACTCAAAAAGGGAAGTTATAGAATGTTAACAGAAGAGAGAAACACTACAAAATCTATATTCCAAATGTGACCATCAGAGCCATATGCTATATCTATGTATAATAATGTTACATTGCTTTCAAATGGACAGAAACAAAACTTTACAGTTAAAAACAGCCTAGATACTAGTCTAACACCCCCCCCCCCCCCAAAACAATGCAGACCCTCCCTCTCAAATCTTTTTCTTAGTTAATGATTTTGGTATCATTCTCTCTGCAGCTCCGAGGCATTTTTCCCAGTATTTCTAATTCCATTGTGTCTTCCTTTTCATTTCATTTTTATGGAAAAACATGCCCACCTATTGCAGCTCTTTTCTTGAAGCAGCCATTTTGTTTTCTTATTGTAAAGTGGTAGAATGACCTATCGTTTTTGGAGTTTCTATCTTCTGACCCTTCACAACCTTAGCCTCATCAATTCAAAATTTAAAATAATTATTGCCTTTTCCATAAAAAATAAAGAAATACAAGTTCTTTCTCTGTTTCCTTCTTGAATTTTTGCTATGTAGACCGACGGTAATGACTTATAAATAATTTTCATTATCTACACTAACAAGGGAGTTTTGTAACATTTTATAATCTGTTACCATCACATTGTACTAATATTTTGAAATTTTTTTACACTTTTAGTATTGTATTGAACTTCAATTTGTTTTCATTGTCCCCCTCTTTACTTCAATTTGTTATATTAGTGTTTAAATATGTCATTTTATGCTTGCAGTTGAACACGACGTACGGGATTTTCTGTACTGCTTTGCCTCCTTGTTTTTCAACACATTGCAAACAAATGGAATATATGTACTACCTACTGGTCATTCTTAATCTGGTTCATATAACATTACAAAGTAGATTCATGTAATGCATAGTAATGTATTTTGTCCCCTTTATATACCAATAAACATATAACATTATTAAATAAAAGTTCATACTACAATGTAAGAGATATTCCTCATGCTTCATTCAATCATAAACGTGTCCTTAACATATCTAAAGCACCAAATCAATCATGCATGTGGAGAAAGGAATTCAAATCTAGAACAAAATCAACAATATGGAGTAGTTTATTAGCACATAAGTATCAAGCATAAATCCATTAGCACATAAGTATCAAGATGGAGTGAGACACCGAGTCACAAAATACTGAAGATCTATTTTATCTAATAAATGTAAAATCAAGGTTAAGATTATTCATTTTTCAGCCACTCTGGGTATTTTTTTCAATCACTATGAGCATTTTGTGTCATTAATTGTCGACTTCTTTCTATTTGCTTTGACATATTCATAGTAGGTTCAGTTGCCTCCCGATAATATTACATAGATAAATTGAAGGTAGAATCATAAATTCAAATTCGAATATAACAACAATATTATACCCAGTGGTATTCCACCAAGGTAGGGTCTGGAGAGGGCGAGATGTACGTAGACCTTATCTCCACCAAAATGGAGAGGCTGCTTCCGATAGACCATCAGCTAAAAAAATCAATAAATATTACTCTTGAAAATGAGAAACCTCATAAGCAAAGTAGTTGAATATAAATGTATTCAATTGTCTCTTGTGAATCCTCATTGACCCTGCAATTATTGAGATAATAAAAGCAAGTCATTTATACTACCAAATTCCATTATAACGCTCTCCGAATAATTGAGTCATTTGAAAAGCATTGATTCTTCCTGTTCTCCTTATAAATTCATTTTTTCCTGGTCCAATTCATCAGCTTGAATTTGGTGCAAAAGCAAAATTTCATAGTGAAACTTTTTGATTGAAAATGAGACAATTTTTTCATATGTCACTTCCATCTATCTCCATCATCAATCAAATATTTGTAAAGTTAAACACCTTTTAGAACAATCAATAGACCTTTTGTCACGGACAACTTTCTCCTCCACACCTCCACATAATTTACTGATAAAGTAAAAATGCAGTATCTAGAAGAGAAAAAAAGTTACAAAAAGTAGTACAATTCTTCAGTGGATTTAACTTTTCTTTAATACTACAGTGAAAATATGTTTTTACCATAAACATAATTCCACGTGTTAGCTGGTAACCGATTTAACTTTCAAACCAGTACTTTCGCTTATATTATATATATCTTTATTATAATTATATTTTAAATGATATGACATGTAAATATTATTTATACTGCTAATTATAAAACTTAAATTCATTAACCGTATTTTTCCTTAAAAAAGATATTTTAGTGATCACTATGACATATATGAAAGAATACAAAAACATGTGAGAGACGAATAAATTTCAACATAGAAGAAAATGCAATAATTTTTTTCATTTATCTAAATATTAGTAGTAGTATTGAAGATGAACCAAATACTAGGTAAATTAATTGAGATGTATGCAAATTGATCATCCACTGCTATTAAAAGTAAAAGAGAAGAAATACAAGAAAGTCAAGGATGATTAATTATAATTACATTGGCAAATCTATTGACACTATTCAGCTCTCATTTGGACATAGATTTTCTCTACTTTTTTAAAAACATATTTTGAAAGCATTGTTTGTTTAAATATAGTTTTTGGTCAGTTTTTGAAAATTGATTTTTCAAAATTCAAAAACCAGCCTGAACAAGAAAAATTTCTTTCCGTTCACAAAACTTCAAATTTTTTTCTAGTAAGATGCATATTCAAATACAACATACTCCCAAAAAAAATTTCCGCTCAACTTCAAAAACTCTTTTTTTTTTTTCCTTCAAATTTTAACCACCCCTATGTCCAAACGCTAGCTTAGAGTACCAACTTTTGCGTTCTCCTTAATGACAAAAAGACAAATCTGCATAAGAAAACATAACTAGGATCTAAGACCAATTAGAGAACAAAGCTTCACAAATCTCAGTGAACACTTCAATGATAACTCCATGATGATGGTGTGAGTTTAGGCTCAAGAAACACTCCAACAATTTCTCAAGATCCTTAGCTGCAAATATCTGATTTTCTACTATCATTTCCAGCATGGAATCTCTAAAATCATTGTAAGGATCACTTGATTTCTTCACTACTGCAAGACTACCTTTCACACTTTTTGCTTCATCTCCTTTATTCCTTGACGCCCTTTTCCGCCGCATATTTGTCACCTTCTTTTGCTTGAAAGATTCTGAAGAATCAGATGTAAATGACCTTGAAGAGAAAAATGTAGTCTTTTCATCATCAACTTCACTGAATAAACCCTTATAATCAAAACTACCAAATTCTTCAAACTCAAATCTTTTTATCTTGGCACGTCTCGTGTTCTTATTCTTCTTCTTTTTCTTCTTGGTGGTGCTTTGGTAATATATGTTCTGTGACAATAATGGTGATGCAGGAGGACATTTTCTACCGTCTGTATTAGCTGTAAATAAATTGTTAAAAGGTAAGTTTAAAATAATACTACAAAGTAAATATTAATTTGAGATTGGAAGTAACATAGTCATGCACTTGAATTAAGCACTTACAAGTTGAATTGCGACAATAAACTGATACTGCTCGCGTAAAAGTCGTGCGTACGCCACTACCCGGAACTATACAACGTTGTGGTGTTTGGAAATTTTCAGGGCATTTAGGTGTATACATGGAAGGAAATGGACGAGGTTTTGGCGAGATAAGTTCAACTAATTCGTAATTATGTTGGCGATTTTGAGGGTAAAAGACAGGTTTATTATCAATAACATCGGAAATATTCTTGGACTTGCATGAACCAAATGAGGATCTGAACATACGAGATATTCTCATTTTGAATCGATTCTCCATTTTCCAAAAGAAAAGAAGAATAATAAGAGACGGGGAATGAGGGAGTTATTATACAATTATTAGTGGTATGAGTGGGAGCTTATAAAGTACTACTAGTAACTGATAAACAACAGTTTTCAAAATGAGAAAATTTAAAAAGGATATGATAATGCAACTTTTTGCTGTTTTTTGTCCTTTTGATTGTCCCTTTTACAATCAAATTTCAACCTCACTAAGTTAGTCCACCTTAACTTTTTCCCTAAAATCTGAAAAAAGTTCATTGGGCTTCCTTAATACGCCCAAAGGCGTTGAAGTTAATAAATTCTATTGATTTAATTTATATAACTTTTTTACATTGCCGACATACTTTTAGCGAATAAAACGAATATAAAACAATATGAATTGTACGTATGCACAAGTTAAACTCAATAAATAATTGATAAATCAATAATAGCTTACATTTAATATTTAATAAAACAAAATGAAGTGAATATTAATATTAATATTGTTGACAGATTTTTCCACGTTATATACAAATTTCTATGGAACTGGTGGAGCGTCATTAGGTATCACTATCACTGTCAAGTTTGATTAACCAAAGACACCTACTATGCTATATTAATACTACTAGCTAGAACTTGAATGTTGGGGACCAAGTAGAGGAATTGTTCATCAAATGCCCGGGAAGTACAAGTTTAATGACATTTTGAATTCAAATTGTAAAGGAGATTTCTAATTGTAATCCAAACAAATAAAAGAACAAATCACGTCAATTAAATTATGATCCAACTGATTAACGTTGCAAAGAGAAACAATAAAGTAATAAGTTTAGCAAGTTAAATAAAACGTATCTAGTCAATAAAAACATTCCACCGGAAAACAAGAATGATCCAACTCACATATTATAATGATTTATGAATAAAGTAGAATTGACATTGTAGTAAAAATTGTATTCGTGGTTGTGGGGGTTTACATTGCTCGAAGTCTTGAACCCCACATTCTTCTTTTTTTAAGTAAAAAGAAGTATCTCAAACAATCATTTTCTACTCATTTAATCACTAGTGGAAACAGTTAATGATTATTTAATAAATATTGCAATAAAATAAGATTATTGAATTGGCTTTTTGTTCATGAAACATCTGAGTTAAACGCTAGGGACGTATCTCAAGTGCCAATATGGCAGTAGACTCCCAGTGGGATTGCAGAAGAAGCACTATATATAACACAAGTATCCATGCAACTATATATCCAAAATGCTGAAATTTCCAGAGTCTTGAGATTATAATTACTACTATGATCCAGCAGATAAGATAAACCCCCTTGCGTACTAGCTCATTCCCGTGAATATATGCACTCGGCCCTCACGTACTCCCTCCGATCCATATTATTTGATTTTTTGTCTGTTTTTGCACATACAAAGGAATCCACCTTTTAACATTAATAAAGATGTCATTTACTAAATTAACCTTCATCTCTTTCAAAATTTACTCATAGAAAATTGTGAGAGATTTATGTGTTTAATTTATTAAAAAGGGTAACTTGAAAAGTCAAAATAAATATCATCTTGGTTTTTGAAAAAATCAAATATTTTGGACCTAAGAAAAAATACCAAAAAATTATATAAAGTGGACTAGAGGGAGTATTAATTAGGAGAATTCTTTTACTAGAGTACTATTTTACTAATGTATTTTGGTTTAACCTATTGTAGTAATTAATTACTATGTCTCATTTTTCAAGTTACTAAAGATTACTTACACTCTAAAATAATTCCGATACTTTTTCCAATAACACTATTTTTGAAATGTCAAATTCAAGATTATGGGAAGCAAAGGCAATATCGTCACCTTTTTCATGTTGTTATGTTAGTCAACTTTACCATATTGGAATCTTTGTCACTATGCATATGTCTTGTTGCTCAGCAGTTTTTACTGCATGCCTCAGCAAGCCACTATTTATCTGGTAGAGTATTGCTTCTTTAACCTCAATCTTTAACCCAAAGCCTTAAAAAACTTATGTGTCATCATTTCTGTGACGACCCTGAATGGAGGGCGGGTTAAACAAGACCGGCAAGCTTCTAAGCCGGCAGGATTCTGAAAGGGGTGCATATGAGACCTTAGGCGAATCTCACATCGGAATGGGAGAGTAAAGCGAATGACTATATAAGAAATAACACAAGTTCACATGGTACGCGCGCTTTAAGAGCTCGAGGTGGCGTAGCCCAAACGACAAATCCGTGCGGGCCTAGGCTCAAAGCGGACAATACGTACCATGGACTTGGCCGTGACAATTTCTTTTTAAGTTTGTTTCAATGGTACGAAATAATTTACTCTAAACTTCTTACTGTACAGTAATTACTGCCAAATTTTATAGTATTAGAGATTTCCAAAGTCTTCATTCCATATTAGGTCATACTAAGTCACGTAAGTGAAATGGAGGGAGGGCAGAAATTTAAACTCCACAATTGCTCTTATACTATCTCAAACTCTCAAGGGCATCTTTATATAAAGAAGCTTACAAGAAGAAACAGACACACTACCTATTGAACAGTAGTAATACTACCAAAAGCTAGGAGACATTTCACATAATTAAGAGATGGGTTTCAGCTTTCTGAAGTTGAATTCAGCACAATGACAAGAATAAACATGGCCTTTGACATTATATTGCTTCTTGATTTTTTCTGCATTTTGATTTGATGCTTTTGTTTGTCATCAAAATGGGCCCTGAATATTTTAAAGTTAATTCGTACAATGTATTTGTCTTACCATTAGTACCATTGTTCTGTCTTATCTATGGACAATAATCATGAACTAACTTTTCAGAAATTTCATCACTTCTAGTCAATATTAAATACAAGTACAATCAAGTTCTTTAATGTGTAATTCTATGCGACACAAGGGAATTAACGAAAACTTTGTGGATTAATGTTGCATGTTACTCATCAACTACGTTGTCATATTTATTAATCCTTTTTTTCAAAACAAATATTTCATAAACCTCCCTAGTTGTTTTTTATATAAATAGTAGAATCTCCTATAGTTTGCGATGTTGCATTCATCTGATTCTTTTTTCTAAAAGAAAAACAAAATTGTATAACGACTACTTCAAAGTATCAAAATATAAATAATCGAATATATCAAAAAATTAAGGGGACTCAACACATGATATATATATAAATAATCGAATATATCGAATATACCGTGTAATTTTCCGGCTAAGGGGTATCAATACCCATTGCTGCCACTTAGGTCCGGCCACTACGATGATCTGTTAGCCTCCTCACAAGTAAAGTAAAAGTTCAGTGAATAGCGAAAATAGTGAAACAACGTTTACGTTTCTCCCAAACCAACCGACCAGATATTTAGTATAGTTTGTCATTTGCCCATTAAGAAGATATCATTGATGAATATATCACTGAATTGGTAATGATGAGTATGTCGTTTGGTACAAAACAGCAAAGTTATATTGTTTAAAACAGCAAAGGCTTAATGTAACAGGCCAACTGTTGATTCCATCCATTGAATGTTAAAGAAGACAATTGATTATGCCATGATTTCTGTTTGCACATAGAATACTTCTCAGATTTTGGAGAATGTCCCCAAAAGGGAATTCTCAGATGTCAATGAAAAATGAAAATTAATCAACCATGGTATCGTATGCCAAAAACCACTCTTTGGATTAGTAGAATTTCACTAAGATTCAATTTGTTAATTCAAAAGTTAGCTCAGAAGTAATAGCTTGTAACTATTCAAAAAGGAAGCATATATATAGAGAAGCTAATTTTGTGGCTGACTTGCTTTCTAAATATGGTTGTAATGCTTCTCAAAACTCCTTAATTTACTTTGACTATGTACCTGCCTTTGTTATGGCTGAATTGGATTATGACTCCTCCTCTCGCCTCAGAGAGCGAAAGGGGACTTTTGTATTATGAACCTATATTTTTATTAATATATTGCGAGCTCTCCTTAGCAAAAAAAACTATTCAAAAAGGAAAAAAGAAAAACAGAAAAAAAGGAAAAAAAGAAACGTCGCCTGAGAGATTCGAACTCTCGCGGGGAAACCCCATGTACTTAGCAGGCACACGCCTTAACCACTCGGCCAAAGCGACATTTGTTGATATGTCCATATAGAATTAGCTCTTTAATGATTTGAGGCATGGAGTATCAGAAAGAGAATTTGATGGTCTTAAAATGTCATAACATTTGTGGCTACAGGACTTTTGATATTCTCTCCTTCAACATAACACGTAATCCGTACTAAAATAACTTCTCATTACAGGTAAAGTAAAAAATATAAAATTTAGTTGCTTCAAATATATATGACATTATTTGTTGGAACGATAATAAGAAAAAAATGTAACATTACATAAAAGGGAGTACAAAACAACGACTAAAACTGATATGGGAAGTCGAGGTTTGAGAATGTTAAATAAGCTGATCCTAGAAGAGCTGTACTTCTTTTTTAAACCAACTTATTGAACACATTTTCTGGGAGGAATTGGTTTTTTCCCTCCCAACTGGCAACTATTTCCGTTGTCCTTTATGTGGACTTAACTTTTCCTTTGATCTGCATCTATTATACTGCTTGTTATGCAATGTTATTTTGGCGCTTCCTCTATCCTGTCAAGTTTTGCAAGATAAGTTTTTTTTTCCTTCTTTTCTAATCTCTTTTAGATGAGGGCAGGAGGGATCAGCTAAATCACTTTATTGAAAATATTTGATAAAGTTATAAGCTATAGGTAAAATATTTCATTACTATTTCAAAGATAAGATATTGGCTAGGACAAGTTGAAGGTCTTGTACATTCAATAACAAACATTTTCATGACACTCAATTTCCAGGTCAAATTCATTTGTCCAAACTAGTATAGTTGGTTCACTTTGTGGGCTTAATTTACAAATGGTAGTAGCAGGTTTAAAAAGGCCTAGATCACAAAATGAACGACCCACGGTTCTATATGTTAATCAAGTGTATAACCTTACAAATAGCAAGTGAACAATTGACCATCGAAGCAAGAGTCCAAGAGAAAGGTACTCTTCTAAAACATAATTAATCATAGAATCCTAAAGTATGTACACAAGGCTTTATTTACCCAATTGTTTCAATCAATTTAATTTCATCAACTGTGCACATGAAGATATTGGAAAACGTCTGATGCAACATGGGAAATCCAATTAGCTGTAGTGCCAAAAAAGAGTTCCCAAAACCAAAGATCCAATGCCAGAACAGAAGAAAAAATCAGCAAGGCTAAAGTCTGATATCGATTTAGAGGCCAACCCGAAACTTCAGCCATTTGTTTCAAGAAAGGAAATGAACTGGTTGTTAGGTTGCGGTTCCTGATGGACCAGGCAGTTATCCACTGAACCTGAGAAGGAACAAGGTCAAACTCTTCTCGCAGCCTCCTTCCCAAGTCTGGCATGTGCCCACCACCATAAAGGATAGCAATCTTATTATGGCCCTCGTCCATTGCTCTTTGAAGTGCTTCTATTGCAGCTTTGTTTCTCTCTCCGATGATCACAGACTTTGCCTCTACATCAGCTGTCACTTGCGTGAATCTGCATGTACAATGGGAAGGTGCAACTATTTTTGTAATGAACAGATGGAGTCCGCAGTATGAATAATAGAGCTTTATTAAGATATCAAGAAACAATAAAACCGTGTATGCATTAGCCCCAGCATGAAAAAGAAGAAGCTTGATCTCAAATGAAGATATCAAGAACGATAAAAAAAGTGTAAGCATTATACAGACACCTGACAAGGTGTCTGTGCAATCACAAATGCACGTCAGATGGAGTAAAAGGTAAACAAAATCACCATGGAGCAAAGACGATTGTCTGAAAAATTATCCATTCACTTGATGAAAAAAACCTAGGGACGAGGGTATGAGCTTGCATTCAGGATTTGATTGCAAGTGCTTTGGAAGAAGTGTGCAGCTGTGCGCTTTACAAGGGGCTCACTGGCCACTGCATCTCTAGTTCTTCTTTGTGGTCAGTTTGACTTCATCATTCATATTCCTATAGTCAATTGTTTCATATAAAAACTTTTTTTTTTTGTTCTCTCTCTCTCTTCATTATCCATCATTAATACTTGTTACTTCCTATCAGAACTTCACGAGTAGTTTTTGGAGTGGAGGTGTTCTTTTAACCAATACTACTGAATCTCAATTTTGAATATAGGCTGCAAAGCAAAATGTCAATTTTAACTGCCCAAAAACTTACTCAGATGTTAGCCGCTTTGCCAGGAAGACCTTCATTGCAGCACCAAAATCAAGTCTGGACAAGGCTTCCAGTTCAGGATACTCAGATGCTGGGCTTCTCACATCCGCACAAACACTTCCAATGATAACCAGTCCAACAAGAGGCATCGGCAGCACCCGAGAAGCCCATCGAAGCTTGGATCTCCAAGGGCCAAGATCTTCTGAAGTTGTAGGTTGAACAATTGCTTTTGCTGATCTAAGAGTCATATCTCTAGCAAATGTGAAGAAGCTCTCACCTCTTTCAGTCTAAAAAGTTTCATATAACGTGGTAAGATCTTCGGGTTGTCTGGGCAGAGAATTTAAACATACTTGCGCTAGAAGAAACAAACAATAGAAAGGGAAAACAGCACAGATAAACAAGCAGGAAACTAGAAATGTTGTTCTGAGGAACAACGTTACAACTAATATAACATACATGCACAAACACACATACATACAGATCATTGAACTTTCAACTCAAAAAAAACTAATATATACATATAAATTCACTCTCCTATGCTTAAAGGACGTGCAACAACAATGAGAGGTGACAGTATAGAGTTCTTCCTCCTCAAAGAGGATTCAAGTGTATGAACATCCTGAATGAATGAGCAATTCGTTTAACAAGTAATGGCCTTAACAGCTAAGCTATCACAGAGTACCTGGAGTAACAATAGAAAGGGAAAACAGCACAGATAAACAAGCAGGAAACTAGAAATGTTGTTCTGAGGAACAACGTTACAACTAATATAACATACAAGCACAAACACACATACATACAGATCATTGAACTTTCAACTCAAAAAAAACTAATATATACATATAAATTCACTCTCCTATGCTTAAAGGACGTGCAACAACAATGAGAGGTGACAGTATAGAGTTCTTCCTCCTCAAAGAGGATTCAAGTGTATGAACATCCTGAATGAATGAGCAATTCGTTTAACAAGTAATGGCCTTAACAGCTAAGCTATCACAGAGTACCTGGAGTAACTTGAAGGTCTCAAAATCAAGATCTGCATGGTACCAATTCCCACCCTCGTAGTCAAGACAGTCTAGTTGGAAATCAAGGGTGAGAAATCTAGCCATCTGCCGCTGAATAAAACCGATAATGTTAAATCCCCGTGATCTTGAACTTTTTAGTTTCCTTTTAGAAATAGGATTTCTTCTACTCTCCAAACTTTCTCTGCTGGCTACCATCTCATAGAGAACACAATCATATGGTTCAAGTTCCTTTTGTAGGGCATCAAAGTACCTGCAAATACAACATCAGTCCCAGTCAAACTGCTCTGTTAGAAAGATCAGATAAGCTATGATACAGAAGTAGCTGGTCTGTAATTTACCTTGGACCATACAAGATACCAGGGATACATTTATGGAACATAAAAGTAAAGAACCACATGAGCTAGAATCAAGTTAGAAGCTAATGTGATATAACCAATAATGCTCTGTGCAAGAACTGATGAAGATATGGAACTATTAAATAATTGTCAAACATGATTAATCATTTTTTTTTTTTGAATGATCATGATTAATCATATTATATCCTTTTCGTAAAGCAAAGAGGAGATAGAATAGCTGGACAAAGTTAATGAACTGTTATCTTTTAATGTGGGTTAAGCAGCCAAACTTAGGATGGTTCTTCAATTGACACTAATTACCCAATCGCTAACCACAGTTTTGCAGGAAAGCAAGAAATGTAACTATTGGCTAAGACAAAAGAAGTTAGAAGCATGACAAAATTCAGCACAGGCAGTGCCAATAAAACAACTCTTCAGGATCATACAACGGGAATTCAACAGAATAAGGAATTTTAGTAACAGTTAGCAGTTCATGATCTGCATGTATAAAACTGGACAGTTTTCAATTTGGCAAGAGCATTCATGAATGTGTGGTCACACAATATTAAACAAGTTTAGAAATGATCACATTCTGCAGAAAGTACAATATATAGAGGATAAAATGTGATAAGGTTGCTTGAGATGATTTGGTCTTGTCCTAACTCCTAACGACCTTCGAAAACCGGTTCGTATGTGCAAAATAATGATGGTTTAAGCCTGAAGGTATTAATATGGGATAAGGTAAAACTAAAATCACATGAAAGGAAGTTGTCTTCAAAGACCTATATACGATCTCTTAGACTCCATGCAGACTTGGTGAAGATTAGAAGACAACAAAACAAAAAGATTCATACGGGCAATGCCAACAGGAAATTAAGGTTTAATCATGTTGGTAAGTTTACATTAAATCCAATGTTTGCTTATGAGTCTTTTTAATCATATTAGACATTTGTATGGTACTAGAAAATGTAGAGAGCTTCTTGTGCTAGAGAGCTCTCAAATGGAGCAACATGAATTGTGAGATTCCTATAACTGAGCCCAACTAACTTAGGAATGAGGGGCTTTATTGTTGTTGGTGTCTAGATCAAGCCATGGCACTCAGGTCCTTTCTAATCCAAATTACAGTCATGCAAGGGGAATACAGAATCCTGCTGGCAATCAACAACACCAAACCCAAAAAAAATGTAGATTTAACAACAGAACCATCACAATATCACCTTTAATCCATTATATTACAGTCATTTAATATATAGCGAAAATCTGAATATATGGGGAACAAATTAACCAGTTTGAAAGTAACCACAGAAATGAGCACCAACATCGAACCAATTACTTTTCATTCATACAAAACAAAGTTGTGCAGCCTTATATAACTAGCTGTTTAGCAAATGCACTTCTAATTCCTCCCTTATGTCACATGTGTCAACCTTTAAAAACAACTGCTACTTTTTTGTTATTTTGCATAAAACAAAGACGCTACCATGTTCAAGGTAACCATCACAAAACAACAAAATCTCAACTTCATCAACTTATCGGTGATAAATTCATATTAATCAGTCCACAGTCTATACAGAAACTATTAACAGAAATAATCTCACTTCTTATCAACGTAACTATTGAAAAGACTAAATAAATAAAATTGTGCTCTATCTAACAACTTAAACTTTCAAATAAGATGATCATACAATTCAACAAGCTCGTAGCAATTATTAAGTATACTCAGATAACAAACTTACTCTTTATCAGCAATGTGTATCGTCGACACCAAATCAACCTACAGAACAATCAGAAATTTCAATAAATCACAATCAAAACTTCAAAAATTAAAAATTTTAAAATATAGCCAAAATTTCATAAAAATAGCCAAAATTACAAAAAAAAACAGCCAAAATTTCAAAAAATAGCCAAATTATACCTGAAGAAAAGGTTGAAGAAGAGACCAAGGGAACTTCTTCCGATAAGTAACGACAGCAGTTTGCAACTCGGAGGTGCTAACTCTATCATCATCATCATTATCATTATCGGAGCCTTTTTTAAACCTCATGAAATCAGCAATTGAATTATTCTGTAAAAATTGTTCCGGCGAGTCATTGTTGTCTATCAATAGCTGTCTAGGTAAGACTTTGAGCTTCGTCGGAAAACGAGGAATTCGCCGGAAGGAAAAAGAATGTGTGTGTGTGTGTGTGAAATATGAAGGAAATGAAGATGTTGATGAGAGTAGGGAAAGAGAACTATGAACCATAGCTCTCTTTTAGAAAGCCAGAGTATGTGTTTTGTGTGTGTGTGTGTGTGTGTGTGAATTTTGTGTGTATTTGTGTGTGTGAATTTGTATGTATGAGTGTGAATTTTGTGTGTGTAAGTGTGTTGTGTGTGTATTTTTTGTGTGTGTGTGTGTGTGAAAGAGAGAGAGAGGGGATTGAAGGAGGATTGGTGAAGAAGAGAGTAAGGGAAAGAGAAAAAAATCTTCTACTCTAGTTTTTTTTTTTTTTTTTTTTTTTTTCCTATTTTTGCTTCTTCTTATCTGTGCAGGTAATTCTGGTTTTGGCTATTTTTGTAATTTTGGCTATTTTTTGTTAAGGAAAGTCAGAGCTTAATTTTGTTTTTTTTATTAGTTTATATATGACATTTGTGTTATTTTAGCAGTTCATTTCAATTTATGGAATATGCACAAATTTTAAAAAGAAATTAACTTATTAAATGTGTAACTATACCTTAATAATTGTGGAGCAATAAAAGGGCATTACTTTAATATAAAATAAAAAGTTTAAATAAACTATTTTAAAATTTGATAGTTGATATTTTTTTTAAAACAGGCTAGAAAAGTATTGCCTCATTATCTGAAATGGAGGGAGTAAAACTACTAGTACAATTCTACAATGTTTTCTTTTCCCAACAAACTTCTTTGCTTTCAAGCATCAACATTGCATACTAATTGAAAGAAGGTTACATCCTCATCAATCTTCTCGCAACTTTCAACAATTTTTTTTTGTTTTTCTCTATTGTCAATCATGTATGTTCACTATTACTTTGAAAAAGAAATAACTACCAACTGTTTATTTATGTAATCACTTTTTCAAAAGGCGACGCAAAAGAAAAAAAAAATAAGAATCATAGTAAGAAGTTTATTGTGGTAAAAATTTATCCACACCGGTTATTTACACCAAGCCAATCCATGCATGACATATATTGGCATATCTGGTTCTCTTTCTTAACCATAGTTAATTAACACATATTTTACTTCATTAAATCACTTAATCATGGCTAGTTGATATAGTTTGTTGTAAACACCCGGTGTGGATAAATTTTTACCGTTGTTGATTACATTTATGATACTCATGTTTTAACTTAATCCCTATCAACTGCATAAAATTGCAAGTTTCACTAGCAGTAGCAGATGGCTAAGCTTGCTGCTTGGCTAATAGCTCACATGATGATTAGTTCATGCATTCAACTTTCAGGATTGAACCCAAGAACAAGAATTCAACACTAATCCTGAAACATACACATTCTAACTTGCCAATATGAGTATACTGTATACATTATGTACCCAAAAAATGAATATACAATTCTATAAAATGACCAGTACAAGAACTCATCTAACCTGTGAACGCCATAGTAACCTATAAATCATAAAGAATTTCCTAAGCACAATAAAGAATGAAAAGAATCTTTGAAGAGCATGAAGAATCTAATGTACTAACTAATACGAGGTAGCAATATGCGAGATGAGAGGAATTCATGGAGAATAGACCTGCTGTCCTGAAACTGATCTATCTACCTAATATCCATTCCCAGGTTGATGCCACCAATTTATGGACATCTCAGTTACTTTATTTCCACCAAATAACATCCTTGTAACTTGTGTGGCAACTCGTTTTTTTGCGCTTTTTTCAGCTCAGATAGAAATCAGAACTATACTACTCCTGTTTGAGACAACAATTCTATACCAGCTTTTAAATCCTCTAGAGTAATCGTTAGTAGTTCGTCTGAGTCAATACAGTCAAAACTGAGTCTCAGATCCAAATTCTCTCTTGCATTAACTAGCATAGGATCCACTAGACCTCCATTCATCTCCTTGCGCTGCTTTTCAGTGGTTTCTCCCTTGATAAGTGCTGCAACAGAATCAACACTACATGAAGGATACAACTTAAATCCGTATAGCAAGCTACTCTCAGCTTGATTGGACATTTTAAGATGAAGAATCTTGGCAAGGTCTTCAGAGCTAAAGTTGTCAAAATGAAAAAACTTTGTTACTCTTCTACAGAAACCTTCGTTAGACGAGATCACACGCTTCATTGGTTCACTATAACCAGCAAAAATTACTACTATTTTCCCACTGTCCATGACAGACATTATCTCCTCTAGTGCTTCTAAACCATAGTCCTTGTCATCCGCCTTCTGCATAGGTATTAGTCGATAGGCTTCATCAACAAAAAGAATCCCCCCTTCAGCTTCTTGGATCTGCAGATTTGCCAAAAGACTTGGTCACCTAGAACTAGAAGACAAATATTTATGGGGGAATCTGTGAAAAGTTCTGAATCTTAGAAAGCTTACCTTTCTTCTCGTCTTTGGTCCTGTATGACCAACAAATTCACCAACCAGATCTGTTCTCTGCACTTCAGTCACCTTGTCCATGGGAAGAATTCCCACCATATGAAGTAATTTTCCAAGAATCCGGGCAACCATAGTTTTACCTGTAATAGTATCATTACGAAAATCTAAGAATCAACCTGGAAGATACTTATAAACCAGTAAGTATGCAAGACATATATCTTTGCCTATGAAAGCTGAAAGCCACCCTGCAACTAGCAGCACCAAAGATATCACCAGGAGCTGGAACGTATGCACTTTCTTTCAATGAGTTCCTTCACTCTCTTTTTTCCCTCCCTTCTTTTTTATGTTTTGTTGGTTTTTTAACTCCTTATCAGTATCTACAACAACCAGAACAACACCATGTCCAGTATGAACCCACAAGCGGGGTCTGGGGAGGGTGAGGTGTACGCGACCTTACCCCTACCTCGAGTGAGGTAGAGAGGCTGTATTATTACTTAATGGAACAATAGCTGCAAGTCTGACCGACAGATGACTTAGAATATATTATATATGACTAAGATCCTTTTTTTTATATATTGTTTTTTTTTTCCTTTATAAGTTATAGACTTGATTACCTGTTCCAGGGTTTCCAAGGAAAGCCATATGTGGTGGTCTTCTTGCAGCAACTTTAAGCCCTAGGGCCTGACGCCTCTCATCCAATAACATCCCCTTTGCCCATTTGCGGAGTTGCAGTTTAAGTTCGTCCAACCCCACTATTTTAGATAATTCATTTTCAAGTTCATCCATTTTAGCTTTTGTCTGGCTGCATGCTTCAATGGCTCTACGTTTTCTTTGTTCTTCAAGATACTGGTTGAGAAGTTTGCGCAACTTGTCATTTTCAGGGCCTTGAGAGAGATGATTTATAGGAGTCATACCCTCCTGCACTTCATATATTCTACAATTAGCAATGACCAGAAAAGGAAGAGGGATTTTTAAAATAAATGGAATCTGTGGTACATTGTCTTCAGCACTACAATCCGCATTATACTCCAACAATGTCTTTACTGTTGAATGGTCTTCAGCTCGTAGTGAGTGCCAAACAGCAAGGTGCAATGGAGTCATCCCATTCTGCAAAAGCCACATTGAAATGAAAATTAAAGCAAATTGAGAAGCGCATGTTCAAGTCTCAGCATGATTGAAGCAGTAAATATACACACATTGGCTCTGGCTTCAACAAGAGCACCATGAGCAAGAAGCATCTTTGCTGCTTCATTACAACCATTCTTGGCTGCCATGTGCAATGGGGTTTCTCCATACTGCAATGCACCAAAAATTAACACCAGAAAAGAAGAAAGCAAGAGGCAATGAATGAAAAGGTCCATTCAACTCCAAAAGAAGATGCAACCATGCGTAATTGATAGATTCCTTCACATACCATGTTCTTGGCTTCCATCTCCACTTTTTCTGGGCCCGGCCAACCAAGCAAATACTTGAGTATTTCAACATTATTGTAACCAGCAGAAACATGAAGAGGTGTCTGCACCATCTGCATTGAGATAAGTAGCAAACAACATAAAGGAAGTACTTTTAGCAGGCAATCTTCTAATCTAGCTTGCACAAGAATATGACCAAATCAACATGATTAGCTAACTCTTTCAAACTTTATAAACCATTAGTACCTTGTTTGATTTCTTCCGTCTAGAAAATTCTAGCCAAACATAAAAGAACGAAAGATCAAATGTATCATAAGGACTGTGAAGCTCATATTTGCCCCCATTCAACGACAGATCTCAGTAAAATATTAACCTCATGAAGCAAATACACTGCAGGAAATAACTTCACGAATAAAGCTATGCATCAGCTTTTGACAGTAATAACCAGATATGTAGTCACAAATTACACTTGCACATTATAATTAACTCAACCCCTTTAAAACTGACAACCAAATAACCATTTATCTAGCCTTCATCCCGTTTACAAAGAAACTGCATTCTGGCTTTCTACAGAACACAAAAGACAGATATCTTAGTAGGAGTATCGTTTTCGCTACCAAATATTATTACAGAAAAAAAAAACACTCACACAAAGCCCTATTTTCTGACTCAACCAACCAAATGCTCTACATATAACACAAAGCAAAATAGTTTTTACGGAAGGCCATAATCTGATCGGTGGCAATGATAAAGCAACAATCCAACTTCATAACTTACATAGTATTAACCAAGCCAGAACAAGCATATGACTAATCCGTTTATATTCATTTTCTTCACTATAAATATTGTCCACATTTGTATACATAAGCCATAACCTGGATAAATATTTATAAGCTCGCTTCCCAACTGCTGTTTTGCTAAGAAGACGGATATTCAGAATTGCATTACCGTTTGGGGTTTCCTCAATACGCACATTTTCTTTGTGCTAATACTGGATTCCTCCAAAAAAAAAAAAAAAAAAAATTTCTTTAAGCAAATGTATTTCATTACTATATAGAAACTATTGTAACTCCAATGATGTGGTCTAGCGATTAATGAAGCTGGAACGATAAACATATGACAGAAGAATCAAGAAACGGTATACTTAATTTCTTTTAATATGTCTAAGCCTTGGAAGACGGAATTACCAATTCTTTTATTTCAAGATACACAAGCTCACCCGAACACCATCATAAAAAAACGAAAGAATAATAAAAACTTTCACGTAAAGAAACGGAGAAAAGAAAACATACAACAGGGTTACGTTCATTGAGGAGAGAAGGGTCATCATTAAGCAAGTTTTGAAAGGCAACAACATCTCCAGATTGAGCAAAGCCATGAATAGTAATGGGTCTTGAGAATCTTGACCGTTGATCTCGTGCCCTCTGCATTCTTTTCTATTTTTTTCAGAGAGAAATGAAAAAGGGTTGCAGGGGAATTTCAAAGAACACAAGTCATAGGCGAGTCATTCCGTACACGGACAAGGCGCGTAGTTCCCGAATCTAGTAGCCTATGGCCAGTGATTGGTTGTTTATTGGTCGGTAGCTTCTACACCAATCACATTGCACTATTTCTTTTTCTTTTAAAAAAATAACCATTTCATAAAAGATTTTTTTTTTGTCGTTTTATATTTCTTAGTTTTGTCACCATAAAGTTCAGGCGAATAGATGTGAATCATGCGATCATTTTGCACTTAACCAAAGGTCTCAGAATAGTATTATATAGGATCGTAATCTATTGAATAAAGGAGTTAGATGAAATATTGGTAATGAAACGTCTGTTGATATATGGCTGCCTAATGATACTTCTTTCTATCCTTGTTATTCTGTGAGTCACTTTCCGTAGACCTAAAAGTATCTAACTTGATCAATATTGAAACTCATTCATGAAATACTCAACTTCTTCAATCTCTGTTTAGCCACAATGAGGTGTTATCTATATTGTCAATTACTTTATCTTCTACAGGGAGTAGTGATAGGCTCATTTGGCATTACACAAAATCAGGTAAGTATGAAGTAAAATCTGGATATCACCTTTCAAAATTAATCTTAGATAATGATAGAAGTGTGGATAACATTCCAGGTACAAGTTCTCATGTATTTTCTAAATCTTTCTGGAATCAACTATGGTCTTTGGAAATTAAAAATAAGCTGAAACATTTTTTGAGAAAGTGTATATTAAATATTTTGCCTGTTAAATCTATAATTGCTAAAACAGTTCCTTCATTTGATGCCACCTGCCCTGTCTGTGGTATGGAGCCTGAATCTTGAGAGCATTTATTTTTTAAATATTCAAGATCCATTAATGTATGAAAATTGAGCCCTGTCATTTGGCCTGATGTACACTGATTTTTTATTTTTCTTCATGGTGGTTCAAGTTATTTTTAGATACAAAAACATTCCCTGAATCTAAAACTTTATTGAACCTTACTGTATCTAATATGTGTGTATTTGCAAGGCGAAGAATGATTGAGTTTTTAATTCCTCTTCATGGAATGAAGCTGAAATTCTATTGTTTGAATTTAATGAATATTCAAATGCGCTCAAATGTATGAATAAATCTAAAAGAAATGATTCTGACTCGATTGCACTGAATTTTTCTCCAGAAAGTACGCTGCTTTTTGTTGATGCAAGTTTGGATAAGAGTACTCAAAAAGCATGTATTGGTGTTGTAGCCTTTAAGGCTAGCGGTGATCTGATTCATGCTTATAGTGCCCCTATTTAGTATGTTGGGAAACCACTAATAGCTGAAGCGTTGGCAATTCGTGAGGCGTTACATCTTGCTGTGAAATATTGTTGAAAAAAAATTGTCATCTTATCGGATTCAAGAAGTATCGTTCAAATGCTTAATAGAAGCGCGATATCTACATGGGATGTGAATACTATTTGTGAAGACATTGATCATCTTAGGGATTACCTAGATGATGTAGTATTTGTGCATATTAGTAGGAAGTTTAATACTTGTAGTCATAAGTTAGCTAAGTTTGCTTTGTCCCTTGTAAATGAAGTATCATGGTCTGCTACCTTTCCTATGTGGGTTAGGTCCGAGCCTACTAACTCGTATGTAATGTTGACTTCTGTTTTATGTTAATGCAATGCAGCTTTCCAGAAAAAAAAATGTCTCGCTTCAAGTCCTAATGATAGAAAACACTTTCTTACTTAATCGAATTCAAAATAATTGATTATGTGAAGTTTGTGAATAATTAAGTTGAAAAATATGGGGATAATTACAAAGACATTCAGTCAACTCCCTCCCATTATTTTTTATTAGCACTTATTTTTATAACCAGTATACACAAAAATGAATACAAATGGTATCCTTATGGATACCCAATGTATACACCCAAAAAAATGGTGTATACAATCAGATTTATTGAGTATAAAACAATGTATACAGGCACTTTTCACAGTTATTTTTAGTGTATACATATTTTTACTATGTTAAAATCCGTATATATAATCTTCACAATTAAAAAAAAGAAGAATGAAGTAGTCACCGAAGAAGCAATCGCCGGAGAAGCTGCTACAACCATAGACCACCACAGCTGCTTAGTTGGAGCAGTAGTGGTGGAGATAGGCTAAGGGTTTATTTAGGGTTATTTTGAAAAAAAAAAATGACTAAAAAATATATAGAGGAGGTTAAATGTATACATAGTATTATTTTCTCAAAAATATATACACATTGGGTGGGCATAATGCTCGAATATTGAATCCAATCGAAGTAATTCGATTTGGTGTTCGATATAGGATGTATGAAAGTTTGGTGTCAATCTTGAGGGATTGAACAATCGAACTTTTTTGTATGTGTTACATACTTATCAAATCGTGAAAAATGATAGACAAGCCAATTTTAGGCGTCCTAACCGACTTTTATCCACTATTTTCAAATTAATTAAGAAATAGCTAAAAATAGCTCCCGCACAATTACAATCTAGCCACAGTATTTTATACTGAAATTTTGAATTTTAAAGTCCCATTATTTTTCACTGAGATTCATATTTAAGTGATTCTAGTATAAAATACTAAGATTCACCCGAATTTTGCTAGTCTTCAAAGAGTTTTGTCCGCTGGTTACTTTCCATTTAACGCATTGCAAACATATTATGGGGCCAAATTTTTACTATCAAATATCCAATTCCCTCACCTAACACACTACCTTATTAAGAAAATTAGGTAATTTAACATAAATAGTTGTTAGTACGTAGTATTAAATATACGCAACTATTATGTTTAAGTGATTTAGCCATTGTTCAAGCAATATAAATTTGCTACTTTTTCTTATTAAAAAAAAAAAAAAAACTTGAGCCCCGTACCCCTAAGCCCAAGGCCCCAATCTCTAAGTTACTTTTAGTTCCCATTAATTTGAAATAATTTTGATGAGTAGCCATTTTTAGACGTGCTAAATGAGAATTATCTACCGTTTCAAAATTAATTGAAGAATAGCCAAAGATTCGATTGAACACTTACACTCCATTACGCTGGCAAAACACCTCAGACTGGTCTCAGTATTTTATTTATAGTGGGATTGATGTTTATAGTACCCTGGAACTTTATATATAAAATCTAGTCTCGGTATTTTATAATGAGATTTTGAACTAATATAATGAGATTCATATTTATAGTACCTTGGAGCTTTATATATAAAGTCCCAGTATTTTATATTAGGATTAGCGTTTAAGTGATCACATCATTTTATATTGGGACTTTAAACTAACATGTTCAAAGTCCCAGTATAAAATATTGGGACTTGACGGAGGTGGCTAGTCTTCAAACAGTTTTGCACCGCTGGATAGTATTTATTAGCGCGGTGCAAACAGGCTACGGAGCTAAATTTTTACCATTAATTTGGTCATGAGATTTTTTCAAAAATATTTTAGAAACATTGTTTGATCAGAAAAATGGCCAGTTGTTTGGCATTATTTAAAGATGAATTTTTCACATTTCAAAAAGTAGGTTAGACTAGGCATTTAAGTTTTAAAATTTTCTACTCTATATACTTAATTTTCTTCTTTACGTAAAGTATATCCAAACACAACTTCTACTCACAAATATTATTTTTTATCTCAATTTTAAAAACTTTTTTTTTCAGGTTTCAAGCAAATCTACATCCAAATGCTAGCTTAGAATTAGATTAGATATTCCCAGTTGATTTTTTTATTCCCATTTTCCCTAATGCCTCGATGATGCTTGCCTCCTGATGCAATCATCTCTGGCTGCCGACGCTAGACGATGCTGCAAGTTTGCAACCCCACGCCGACGATTCTGATTCAGAGCTTCTTTAGCTTAAACGTTTCTTCAAACAATTTTTTCTTCTTTGTGCAGAAGATGCTCTCTATGTTCTAATGATTGCCGAAAAAGTGTCGCCCCTTTCTTGTTGTATTAAAATTCTACCTCTGCTCCCTCATTTGAATTTAAAAATTGAAACTAATCGAATTATAAACTTTTATTCAATATTAGGTTCCATCATTATTCGACTTTCAAAAATTGAACAAATAAATTATAAATAGTTAAATCAAACCAAATTATCGACCTAGAAATTAAACAAGTCAAACCAAATCGGAAACAACCAAACCAAGTGAGAAAGAAGCCAAATTAAGTAAAGCCAAGCTAAGTTAGATACAAGCCACAGAAAGAAAAAGAAAATGCCAAGCCAAAACAAAAACAAGCCATATCAAGACAAATTAAGCCAAAGCTAGAAACAAGCAAAGACTAGACTTATTTATATGTACTTTAAAAAGAATGATAGCGTAAAATGTAAATTAAAATAAAAAGGGTCCAGAGTCCAAACAAGCAGCTGTGCAAGAGCTCACCAAAGTGGATCAGCCATAACTTGGGGCATGCAGCAATTAGAAGGGACGAGGAATGAGACGGATTTTCAATTTCACCTGCCTGATTTGAATGACATGCATATTGCGTCCAACAAAAGAGACAAAAAGTAAGTAATTTCTTGTCTCCGTGTCTAATCTCAGAGGTTATAATTGACATCAACGTTTTAAAAGTCGGGGATACAAAGCGAAGTGGTTTACTTGATACGGGGCGAGAGGTAAGCTTCGAGACACAAGGCGTAAGTGCCACGAATCTCTAATAATTAATATTATATATAATAAAAAGAATTGATATAATATTTTTAAAAAATATAAATTACAGTAAAAGGATAAAAATTGTATAAAAACTCTAGAAATTCAAAGATTATGTTAGGCTAAATATAAAAAATTAAGTAGAACTAAGAAATAATAAAACCTTTTGAGAATTTAATTAACAAGTTGATATTTGAGTGTTGACATTAGATAGAAAGTATTGAGAATTTTTTTAAGATTCACCCAACGCCTAAGTGTACGTCCCAATACATCCGAACTTGTAGGGCTTATACGCCTTCAAGATCTACGCCCTGATGCGTTTTTCGTACGCCTCGCTCCGAAAATGCCATTGAAAACAGTGATTAACATATATTATGGTTAGATACGTTGGCACTCTTAGAGAGTCTGCTTAATAAGACGATGTTTTGATCTTTTAATTTGAACTACAAGTCCAGGAAAATAAGCTTAGCAGAAGGTGTGATTTTTTGTTATTTAAAATATCTCATGATTACCTCCATCTACGCTTTGTACAATTTAAAAAACTCACAAACTAATGAACCTAATCCCAATCTTTCCTCTGTTGAAACTGGCCTGCAGAATTCTTGAATATTTGCTGGCCATGCATGCATAATTCATTGCAGGCCGTAGCAAATTACCGCTGGCAAGCAACATGTCGACAATCATGCTAATTTGTGTTCAAAGACATATTCTTTGCATTTCGCTTCTTAAAAATGCATTAATCTTATCTGCACTTAAAAGTCAATGAAATTGTTAAATATACATATTGTTTGGAAATATTATATTTAACGCACTGAATAAGTCTAGAACTAGCCTGCAGTTGTATACATTAGAAATCGTCAATTTTTTTTTTATTTGTTGGTCTTTGACATTTTAAAGTGAACTCCTAATATGTTGATGAATACAAAACATGAAACCGTTTATGTTTGATGGTACGTAGTTTAATTTCCATTCTAGAGTACTTCCAAATTCCAATATTAAAATTGTTGACCTGAATTAGTCTTCAAATGGAGAGACAGAGAGATTTTTCATTTCAAGATTGGCAAGCAGGTGGCGTTTAATTTGAAAAAGTATTCGTGATATAGCTTAAACTATGTTGTATAAACGTCAGCGTAAAAAAAAAAATTATATCATCAGATCACAAGTATTTTTATGAGTATATTTCCATGAAATGATTTGTAATGTTAAACAACAACATACCCAGATAATCTTACAAGTGAGGTCTGGAGAGGGTGAGATGTACGCAGATCTTACCCCACCAAGATGGAGAGGCTATTTCCGATAGACCCTCAACTGGAGAAATAACGATATTTTAGACAATTTTAAAAATCAAGACAACAATATCACAATAAACAACAATATAATGCTAGGGAGGAAAGTAAAACTAGCGTTTATCCAAAATAAACATACACATTAGTATATAAAACGGTACTGACTAAGATGGAAATCGGATATATACATATAATACTACCTCCAAGAAGAGAACAAATACTCGACTAATACCTAGCCCTCTACCCTAATCTTTAACCTCCATGCTCCCCTATCTAAGGTTATGTTCTCGGTGATCAGGATCTGGGCCATGTCTTGTCGGATCACATCGGCTCAATTCTTCTTCGGTCTACTTCTACCTCTCTGTAGACCCATCACTGCCAACCTCTCACATCTCCTTACCGGAGCATCAACACTCCTCCTCCTCACGTGTCCGAACCATCGCAGCCTTGCTTCTCGCATCTTTTCAACTACGGGGGCCATTCCAACCTTATCGCAAAAAATGATTAGTAATGTTAAAAAGAAGACATATTATCTCATGCAATTGGTCAAAATGACCTAATAGCGTAAATTATTTTTACTTTAATTGTGTATATAACTAATTAAACTCTTTTAAAAACGATCGATGTAAAGTTGAACTTGTAATCTAGAGAATAAGGCACATTACCTCCTACAATCAAAGTGACCTGATTATAAAAGTTACTTGCATTGATCGCGTAAATATTACTTTAAAAAATTGTTGCACTATATAAGAACTGTATATTTTGTGTTCTGATTCCTGTTTTTGAGGGTGGGGGGGGGGGGGGTGGTTGAAGAAAATTTTTTATCCAATTTCACTGCACAACTATCAATCAAGTTTTAACATTATTTGGTTCCAATTGTAGGTTAGTTATAACACTATTCCTAAGTTACGAACTTAAAAAGTATGCTAGCCATGATTAAATGAGAATTTTGTAGGAGAGCTATCAAAATCAACTATTCATGGACAGCATCTCTTAATTTAGGGACGAATCAATGGTGGTACAATCTAATGATCTAACTTTATTGGTAGTTTAATTATTTGATAACGTCTAATTGGATGTTTTATGTTTCTTAATATGAAAAAGCGCGTCTAAGATTTTTGCAGCTGTTCCCATCCAACTATTTTTGTTTTCTTTCATTTTACCTGAGATCATTGAAGGCCAATCTTCATCAACACTAAAAGATGCTAGCTATGTACGTAAACAATAAAGAAAAAAAAAAGGAAAACTCTAACACACTCTATCTAATCCTTGACTAATAGCTAGTACAATGATATTAAAGACTATGAAATCTTTTTACTGTGTATGAGAAAATCTTTATCACAGTTAATGAAGTGACTAGCAGAATGGGGGAATATTTTGCTTTAAAAACTTTATTTTGTTATCGCGAGTTTATGCATATTTATCCTTTCACATAGTAATAAACTCCATTTATGTGCAAAGATTAATTGACTCTAATTAAGTATGGATAAAAGGGAAGATTTGTGATATATTAGGAAGCACGGTAACTATTTGGCTCTGTATATTGATATTACAGTTAATTAAAGAATTAACAAACTTTGCTTTGGATATATATGTGATACCAAAATACTCAATTAAAGGGTAACCAATTTAGAACAAAACAAGCATAATCTGATGTCTCCTTTTCTTTCTGGACAAACATAAATACTACACATATAAATGAAGAGAAATATAATAGTCTGGAAAAAAATTGCAACGGTGAACGCAATATTCATAAAATCATCCAATACATGCACAACAGTAAAAATTTATATGTATTGGGTGTTTATATCAAAATACACTAGTTTATCATGGTTAAGTTATTTGTAATAAGGTGAGATATATATTAATTGACTATGGTTAAGTGAGAATGATGTATATATATGTAAACATATGATATACACCTATTGACTTGATGTAAACACTTGGTGTGGATAAATATTTATTAATTATAAGTGAGGTTAAATCCTTAAAGGGAATCAAAATTTATTGTTAGGAGTGATAAGGAAAATAACGGAGCAACATTGTTGAATGTAAGTGTAATTATCTGTTACCAAAAATAACAATGATTTTATCACGAGTATCTTTGGGGATAAATTTAAAGCAAGGAGCACGGTAATTCTTGAAAAGATCTCAATTTTCCTATTTGTCACTGTAGTAGACTTGTAGAATTCAATTGATAATAATTAAATTGACGCGTAGAACACCAAGGTAGACATTCTATAATTGGAACTGTAATCTACCAGAACTGAACGCACAAAACGAAAAAAAAAAAGAAAAAAGATCCAGCTTACCTTGTTCTAGATGAAAGAAACTCATACTTTTATTAGCAAATATATACCGGCTCTATTCCAAATTAGTTTGACGCCTTCAACTTCTATTAAAAAATCAACAAATAAGATATGTATTTTACTATCTTATCCTGCTGACCACATTTGTAATATTAGACTATTAAAGTTTTTTTGAGAAGTATTTTTTTATTAAATATGAGCATAATTGGAAATAATTGACAAAAAATGTCTTGAAATCCTAAAACTTCAACTCTTTTAAGACAAATGAATCTTGCTAAAGCGTCAACTAATTTGAGACGGATGGATTATAATATTAAATTATACAGATAATATAAAACTCAATGAACTATGTATTAAATAGTTCTTAGAAAAAGAAAAAAAAAAGTATGCGCGGGCGAGTCGTGTTACGACCTGTCCAATTATTTTTCTCCGCTTCCGGCGGTGGTGTGAATTTGTGAAGGCATAAACACGTTATAGTGGAAAACATAACATAGTTTCTACTCCTATAATAGCTAAATTTCTATTGCTTAGATGACCAGAAAATCAACACAGGTCAAGCCATAAAATGCGCCTCAAATTCTGATTTAATTGCCATTGGCTATACAAATAGTTGAATTGATTTTTCTTTATTTTGAAAATTGTAATCTTTAGAGGGTGTTTGAGTATACTTATAAACTCGTTAAATCTGGCTCATTTTGAAAGAGAAGTGTTTGTTTATCAGCACATTTTAGCAAATACACAAACTGATTTATTAGCAACTTTTATACGACACAGTACTTTATACAATCATACTATATAACATCTAAAAATGTCACAAGCAATACAATAAAATACAATGAAAAAAATAAATAAATAGAAAATAAAATAATTGACAAAAAAGTAAAGAGTTTTATTTCAGTGGTGAATTGGTACAATACAATGTAAGGAGGTGTATTTAATAGTAGTGATTACTCTGTCCTAATTATGGTAGAATACAAAGACTAATGATGCTCATGTGTCTATAAACTCAAGGCGGTGGTATATACAAAATTCTAACTAGGAGACTATAACTCTAAGGCGGCATGATGTATACATTGCGTCCTACCGTACCGTCTGAACGGTCCTAATACTTAGAACATGTGTGTATCCTTTGTGCCTGGTGACTTGTAGGATAAGTCTAGTCTCGCCAGTTGGACTCGTATCCCCTTAATAATAAGTGGAATTTTTGCCCACACAATAATTACTACAAACAGGTACTCTTATTCAGTTAATCTAAGTGGGTACAATGTTAATTTTGCATAAGGGACACTTACAAAAATACCCACAAAATCTAAAATAATTACAGCCACTACCCACTACTTTCAAATATTACCGGACCTATCCACTAAATTATTTACCCACTCTACCCACCCAGACTTGTATACCATAGTTTATGCAGTATACCATAAAGGTATATACCTATAAGGCAGAACAAAGGTATACAGTAATAAATGTCCCTCCAGACTTGTATACCATAATTTATGCAGTATACTTTAAAGGTATACACATATAAGGCATAACAAAGGTATACAATAATAAATGGGTAGGTTGGGTAAATACTTTTAGTGTTATGGGTAGTATAATTTGTAATGGGTATGGCTTGTAAATACTTTAAATTTTATAGGTATATAGTGTAAAAATCCCTTTGCATAATTACATACGTTAAAACCGATAATCAATATTCGATATATTGATAGCTAGTTTTGCATAACTACATACGTTAATATACCGCTATCGATAAGCTAAAACTCAAATTGTACCGACTCATGAACACTCCTATCGCAAGTTCAAAAGTATTAACTTTCTATTTTAAACTTCGTACCAATTTAAATTATGACACATAAAACGGAACGGTGAATATAGTGTATAGTATAAGTAGAGCTATTTAAGAAATAAAGAAAATTACTACTAGTACTTTATAATAAAGTGAATTAATAAATGTCACCGTGTTCCCTCTTTTATTCCTAACGACTACTACTAGTATACACTAGCGTCTCTGTTTCCTTTTTCTTTGTTTCTCTCCTAAAAGGAGTATAATTCTAGTGAGAGAAGCATAAAGCTAATTCCACACTTTATCATTTTTCCTAACAAAATTTTCAACCAATTCTATGTTTTCTTTGCATTGATTCCGTCTTTGTTTTTTGTTCATACACACACAAAAAAACACACATATATAATATATATATAGAGGGTGGCCGGAATATGTCATCTCCAACGCCGGGAACCGCCCCTCCTCCTTCATCACCGCCTACTAATTCTACTTCTCCGCCACCGTCTACACCTGCACAAGCTCCTCCTCCTGCCACCCCTACACCACCAGTAACAACTCCCCCACCGTCTACTCCTGCACAGGCTCCTCCTCCTGCCAGTCCTCCTCCACCCTCTACTCCTGCTCAAGCTCCTCCACCTGCCACTCCTACGCCACCAGCAACATCTCCACCACCTTCTACTCCTGCAACCCCTACACCACCAGCAACAACTCCGCCGCCAGCTGCTTCAGCCTCTCCACCACCACCAACCACCACACCATCTCCGCCAAGAACACCGTCAACTCCTGCTCCATCTGGTTCTCCTTCACCGCCCTCCACCACCCCATCACCACCAACGAGTAGGAATTCTCCGCCACCACCTTCTAGTTCAGGGAGGACTCCTCCTGTGCCATCTAGTGGAGGAAGACCATCACCACCATCACCTCCATCGCCGCCACCATCGGATGAAGGGGGGTCATCAGGGATATCTACAGGGGTAGTTGTGGGAATAGCTATAGGGGGTGTTGTGATTCTTGCAGTGTTAAGTTTGTTGTTCATTTTTTGCAAGAAGAAGAAGAGAAGAAGAGATCATGATTACTATGTTCCACCCCCACCCCCACCTGGGATCAAAGGTGAGACCTTTTCTGAATTTTAGTTATCTGTTACACATTCTTGATTCATCAAACTGCATAAAGATTCAAGCTTTAATAATTGTCTGGATGGTATGATACATCTTGGCTATATATAGTCTCTTGCATTGTGACGAAAAATTGAGCCGAGGGTCTATCAGAAACACCCTCTCTTCCTCATTCAGAAGGTGTGCATACACCCCACCCTCTCCAAACCCCACTTAACCCTACTTCAGGAATCACACTGGTTATGTTGTTGTTGTTTTGTGACAAAAAGGTCATCCATCCAATTTCAGACAGGTCACTATTAACTAGGGATGGCGATGGTTTAGAACATTCGCGGGACGGGGCAGAGTGGGTTAGAGTGGATGCGGGGGACAAGGATGAGGTGGGTTAGAGTGGATGTTTGGGGGGGGGGGGGTTAAAAAAGTCAACGACTTCCTGTTTGTTAATCAGTGTCTCAATGGTCACTTATTATGTTGATGAGACCTCCATATGCTGTGATCATGACTATTGACTAATGTTGTTGTTTGTCAGCTGACCCGCATGGTGGGCGTATGCAACATTGGCAACAAAATGCTCCACCACCGGGGGATCATGTTGTTATGATCCCCCCTAAACCCTCTCCTCCACCAACAGGGCCATTACGACCTCCACCTGCTCCTGGACGTGCACCTTCACCTCAACCTTACATGAGCAGCAGTGGAGCTTCTTCCAATTATTCTGGGTCTGAAGTTGCAATTCCACCACCTTCTCCAGGCATGTCCTTAGGTTTCTCAAAGAGCACATTCACATACGAGGAATTGGTTCGGGCAACTGATGGCTTCGCAGATGCTAACCTTCTTGGACAAGGTGGTTTTGGGTATGTGCACAAAGGGATCCTTCCTAATGGGAAAGAGGTCGCAATTAAACAGCTTAAGGCTGGAAGTGGACAGGGTGAACGTGAATTTCAGGCGGAAGTTGAGATTATTAGCCGAGTACATCACAAACATCTCGTTTCTCTTGTTGGATACTGCATGACTGGGTCTCAGAGATTGCTTGTTTATGAGTTTGTTCAGAACAACACTTTGGAATTTCATTTACACGGTAATCTATTTTAGTGCCTTCCCTGTAGAAAAAGTTCATTTTACTGCCAACAATCTCACACTCAATTAATTATACACTCTGAACATGCTTGATCTGTGTGCTAATCTAAATTCTTGTACTTGGAATATTTTAGGAAAAGGAAGGCCTCCATTGGATTGGCCTATGCGGCTAAAGATTGCTCTAGGTTCTGCTAAAGGATTGGCATATCTGCATGAAGACTGTATGTTTTTAGCTCTCATTTTTAAGGGTTTCCATTGTATATCATGTTGATAAGGCTTTATGTCACAAGTTCTATATGTGAATTGAATCATTTTCTCTTCACAGGCCAACCTAAAATCATTCATCGTGATATCAAGGCAGCTAATATACTTATCGACTTTAATTTCGAGGCTAAGGTAACAGACTTTTGCATTTATAATTTAATAATTTGTTGAATTTTGTTTGTTTGATTCTTGAATCATTGGGTATAATGATCTCTAATCGTTTTCATTTAGAGGTTGTGTTTTGTATATTATACATTACGTGTGCGATCTGAAGCTGAATTCAGTTGCCGTTATCTAGTAAATCCTGCATCCTCTTTGTGTTTCCATGTGGTCAAAGAAGCTTCTTTTGCTTTCTCAGGTTGCTGATTTTGGACTTGCTAAGCTTACTTCTGATGTTAATACTCATGTCTCCACCAGAGTGATGGGAACTTTTGGGTAAGACTTGGGTTCTCCTGTGTATATCTGTTTGCTCTCCGATTTCCTATGATGTATATGACTATATGTATTGGAATGATAATTAACTCCTGATTGCATCTGCCTTGTGCCGCGTCCTTTTACTAACTGTTATTGATATTCTAGTTGATTGGTCAGTGATGTTAATGATTGCTGGCCTGCTGTTTTCCCATTTGATCATCAAGTAGACCTGACTGTACTTCTTCATTATTGCCAACTTTAGGTATATGGCTCCAGAATATGCATCCTCTGGAAAGCTTACGGAGAAGTCAGATGTATTCTCCTATGGTGTTATGCTACTAGAGTTGATAACTGGACGTCGGCCTGTTGACTCCAATCCTTCATTCATGGAAGACAGTTTGGTGGATTGGGTGAGTATGCAGGCCCGTCTTTGATTTCCTTCCACTAGTTCTGGAGTTTTGAGTATTTTGCTCTGATGACAACGAAATTACCTTCTGTATGTTTCAGGCACGGCCACTGCTCACACAAGCTTTAGAAGATGAAAAGTTTGATGCCCTAGTTGATCATCGGCTTGAAAATAATTACAGCCATAATGAGATGGCTCGCATGGTTGCTTGTGCTGCTGCTTGTGTGCGTCATTCAGCAAAGCGTCGACCACGAATGAGTCAGGTGAAATTCCCTTTTGCATTAAAAACTATAATATATGTAGTGAATAAGCATTAAAAGCAAGCATTGAGTAGGTTTTGAGTTATGATGAGCTGCAACCTTTCACAAGCGATAAATAATGAAAGTAATGTTTAGAAGTTCCGTATGCACTCAACTTCCTACTCTTGCTAGTTTCTACTGCTTAAAACTATAAAGCAACTAGGTCTGATACTCTAGTGAAGATGTAGATTGCACACGTTTATATTATCTGCAAGCTTAAGTGTTTACTGAAACAATTGCGCAGGTTGTCAGAGCTTTGGAAGGAGATGTCTCGTTATCTGATCTTAATGAAGGGATTAAACCAGGACACAGCACAGTATACAGTTCATATGGAAGTTCAGAATATGATGCTTTCCAGTACAACGAAGACATGAAGAAATTCAGGAAGATGGCACTGGCAACAAGTCAAGAATATGGCAGTAGCGATCAGTACAGTAATCCGACAAGTGAATATGGGCTGAACCCGTCTGGATCAAGTAGCGAAGGCCAACAGACGAGGGAAATGGAAATGGGTAAGGTGAAGAAAGACAGCAGAGGATTCAGTGGAAGTAAAGGCTTCAGCGAAAGCTCTTAATGCAAGAACTTCATTTCTGTATAATGTTTCAAGCTAACTCTTTTTAACATATGAATGCTTCAGCAATTGCACAAAATGAAGTGATATACTTGGTTACTAATACATACACATTTTTTTTTTTCAATTTTTTCTTTTGAAGATCTGAAAAAGTTTCCATTGTATTTATAATAGCTTTTACAGCAGTTATAATGTCAATTCTTTTAACCAATGCTGCAATGATGGTATTGATTGATTTGTTCATATCCACCGAGACTTATTTCCTGATGCTAGTGTAGTATTGTTTAAATGAGCATTTCACTATTGGATTTGAATAAGCTGATGGATAAATGACAAAGCTAAGCAAGTTGTATGTATTGTTTTAATAGTTTAGTCAACTTTGAAATGTTCTCTTCCGTTTAATCCAAGCTGTCAGCTCCAACTGCGCAACTTTGACCATGTCATGTTGGAGACCTCTTTTGGCTGAATACTTGCAGGATCATATACTACGTGCAGAGAGTATTTTTAGCTTCTTTGAAACATTCAGCGGCAAAATTCAAGGGCGGCCTTCCGTTTTTTTTAATAGCTATGGTGTTGGCCTAATCTGTGCATACCTCATTGGGATTTGAATACGAGTCTCTTATGGTTTTCAGCCTTTCCCTCACTTTATTAGTGTTAGGCCACACTCTTGGGTGCTAATGAACTTCTATAAAAACTTATAAAAACTTATGTGGAAGTTTGTCTTGTTTGTCTGGGCTTTCTCGGCATGTAATTAGGATTTGGACAAGCTATTAGAAAATCTTATCACCTAATCTTTTGGATAAATAAGAAGAAACCTTTGACTAATTATTAGACAATGTTGGTTTCTGTCTTTTTGTATAAACAAGTACTAATAAAGAATTTAGGAGGTGGTCCCTGTCTGAATTCAATGGTCACATTTTACACAAAAGAAAGCTAAGTTGGAAGGGCTATCCATCTTATTCTTACATTTATGGTCAAGGCAAACTTTTCGCACATGCAAGAAGTAATCATGGGGACATGTCACAAGAATTTAGCAGTAGCAAGTTGCTAAGATCTCGCCATAATATGGATTGACTGTACTACTTCAGCACATGTATTTTCTCTACCAACCTTTTGTATCTTACTAGTTGGTTGGAGTATTCTGGTATGTTTGTTGGTTAATCATTTCGTGTGGTGTTGTGAGTAACCAAAAAGGTAGGTTTAAGGTTGAGGGTTCCAAGATAAACCAATTATATGCTTAATCATGTAATCAACAATATAAGCAAATTCCGGGTTGAAATATCAATGCAAACAAGAAATGACACTTCAGACCAAAGGCCAACCACTTTTAAGTACAGAAGAGTTCAGCCTAATAATCAAGTGTAGCGGTAAAAATCATGGGAGATTAGAATTCAAATCTTAGGTGATTTCTTTTCATCCAACTATCTAAGCTTTGGTAGTTTTATATGCTAGTTATGCCGGTGAGAGACGGTAGATATCCAATGAAATAGTCTGAAGCGACCAAGACACCATCATCAAGACAAAACAATCACACACATCATGACACCAGAAGGGACCATTGTGTCTATAGCTTACAAAAAGTTTCACCTGTTCTTAAAATTGATTGATTATGAGATTTTGTCCTTGTTTAGAACAATTTTAGCAAAATAACATCCGTCTCGTCTGTAGGCAACACTTCAAATAATCTGAAAGAACATGGGAAAAAATAAAGCTCATTTGGATTTCTTTTTGTGAGAAAAAGGCTTGGGTTGGCCTTTACATTTCTGTTTAGGGCTGCTGAGAAGAAGGGAGACTACAGAATTTTGACACCATAAGGGACGATTTTGAAGAACAACCATTATAAAATGTGGTAAACAGGAAATAGTCGATATTGTAAGCTTTTAGATAAACAGCCATTAACACATACAAAAGGCTCTGCCAGCATTCCTTCACCGCCGAACCATCCAAACTCGAGCATACATTGATTAGGAAAAATCTACTTCAATTATTTTTTTCTGAATTTAGAATTTTTCTTCTTCAAATTCTAGAATTTCTTTTGGACTTCAGATTAGGACTTTATACTAAGCCACTGAAAATTTTATGAGACTTTATAGCAAACCCTAAAAAAGTTTCTAGGATTTAGCTCAAAATGAAATTTCTAGAACTTTGATGGTTGAAAATTTCTTCGACTTTAGTGGTTAGTCCTCAAATTTATGCATTTCTTAAGTATTTCTATTCTTATAAACATTTAGAACATGATTGTTTCTCATTCAGCAGGCTACAAAATAACTACGAGGTCAAATTTTTACTACAAGAAGAACTTTTTACTACCAGAAGTAATGGCTTACCATTTTGACCCCATTTAATATGATTTAGCAAAAATTACCTCTAGCTGATACTATATAAACTGAAATATCCCTCACCTCCTAATTAACAATGCACGTTCTCCCTCCCTCCCTTCCTCCCTCCATCTCTAGTTAAATGTCCTTGAAGTCATGACAGGACAATATTTTCGTCGACCCTTACATCTGTGTCTAGGTAAATTGCCTTGAAATTTTGGCAAATAAGCCATCCTTGCCCTCGGCCCCTTCTCCCCACGTTCAACTAACTTGTCTTTAAATCTTGGCATTTAGACAATACTTGCACTCGACTCTTTCACTTATCTCAACTGAATTGCCTCTCAAACCATTAAACCATTCAGCCCCTGCTCCTGATTGAATTGCTTTGAAGTCTTGGCAGGGCCTCTCAAATGCTGAAATGATGCACTGGCAGGAGTGTTAGCTTTGTTCTTTAGGTACTCGAGTTCGAGTTTTGCCAATAAAATTATTTTATTTTTTATGTCGGGTGCACCCATACTTTTCAATTCCTAGATTCGCACAAATAAGTAAAAAAAAAGTAATAAGGTGAACTTGTTGTTGGTTTATCTTTAGTACAGCTATGGAATCCACAACAAAGAGTTTTACAATGTAAGGTAACTTAAAAATTAATTACAATTAATTGGTCTTCAAGTCTTAACAAAATATGATACAAAGTACAAAAATATAGATACCTATACAAAATTTTCCATTTAGATACCTATATAAAAATTTCACTTGAATTAATGCAGCGAAGTCGAATACATGGTTTATCTCATTTTTAATATAGATGAATCAAACGTAAAAAATAATCCATGTATTATTAGTCCACTTATTACCATTTTTTTTCTTTTCATATAGGTTGATTTTTTTCCTTGGAAACAGAGAAAAGAAAAAGAGAGAAACAAGAAACTCTCTAACTTGTTTAAAACAATTAAATATCCTATTTCTTTCCTTTATACTATAAATAAATTATTTTCTTTGAAAAGGAAAACGAAAAAAGGTACAAGGTCGTTGATATTAACTGCCAATTCAATTTTAAGACATAGTACTAGATGGGAACACTCTTTAACTGTTTCAGATAAACTGTACATTCAATGATAACTCTACACCTCCTCCCTCCTTTCTCTTCAATACCCTCTAAAACCCCAAATTTTCCACCTTTTAATCTTAACCCTTTATCTAAATCCCTTCAATTCAATGACACCACTTTCAATTCATGCTCCAAAATCTCCAAGATTCTAACTTTTAGCCACTGTACATGTAATAAAGCTAAAAATCAAAGCTTTATATGTAAAGGGGTTAAAGATTCAAATGAAGAGACAACAAAGGCAGTTTTGGACCGTGGTGGCGGTAGTGGTGGCGGAGATGGTGGTGGTGGTGGAGATGATGAGCGAAATGGGGTTTTGCCAGAATGGCTGAATTTTAGTATAGATGATGTTAAAACTGTTGTTGCAGCTGTGGCTATATCACTTGCCTTTAGGTCCTTTGTGGCTGAGCCTCGGTATATACCTTCATTGTCCATGTTTCCCACTTTTGATGTTGGAGATAGGATTGTAGCTGAAAAGGTAATGTGCTTTACTTTGACAATTTTGATTGTGAATAATGTTCTTGTGAATGTTTGCAAGCATAGTTGGTTTCGAGTCTGGATAAAGGAGGAGGGTTAAGATAAATAGTCTAACTATGATGAAATCATCTATATGGATAAATATGATTCATATAAGCTGACCCCGACTAGTTTGATTGAGGTGTCATTGATATAAAGGTGTTGATAAAGTTGGACACTTGTTGCTGAATATTTCCTTCTATTTTAAGTAGTAGAAGTTGTTTTGGTTAAGTTCCAAGATTTGATGTTCGGGACAAATTGAGATGTTGGGGAGCCAAATGTTGGAGACAAATTGAAATGTAGGGGTATTACATGTTGGAGATGATTTAAAATGTATGGGATTAGGATTGTATCAGAATTTATGCTTCACTGCTATTCCCTCATGGGAGTCTAAATTTTGAATTAAGAATGTCGGTATCAGCAGTGGCGGACATAGACCCAATGAAGGGGTACCAATTGATACCCCTTCGTCGACAAATTACATTATAAATATAGGTAAAAATTATTTGTATAAGGACATATACTAGTTTTAAGTCCCCTTAGCAACAAAAGATTCTCCATCCTAATGGTGAAGGGGTATCAAATTTAAGACTTAGGTCCCTTGTTTGAGTACCATGTACAACAACTATACTTTTTGAGTCCCCTTGGCAAAAATCCTATGTCCGCCACTGGGTATCAGGAAGTATAGGCATTGAAACATGGAGTAGTTTGACTTTGAATTTAGGAGTATAGGAACTTATAGTGATTCGTGGTCAGTGTGCCATTATGTCAGTCGTAAATGTATCGAGTCACCTTTTACTACTAGGTGTCAGCCAATAATTTTAGATGCCTTCCTGCAATTTGCATCTAGTCTTTCCTGCAACATAATGTTTGGAGTTAGGCCCATTGTGTTGCTATTATTGAGGGGCATCACTGGAGAATACTGACACATGTTTAAGCTTCCTGAAGAATTTCTTTTTCCCAGCTATCTGTCTTGTGATGTCCTCTCCACGTACATTGTGTATTTACTGATAGATATGGAATGTCTGATACAATCAATAGAAAAGGAACAGTAGAGAGGAAAGAAATAGTTCATACCCCTCAAACTATTTCTTTAAAGAACCAAGCTCAAAACTTTCCAGCTCAAAGTTGAGTTCTTTATTAGTATTTGCCCGTCTGTATCTGTGTTTTGTTTTGTACTAATATGACAAATCTATTATGAAAGTCATTCTTCTCTGTACCTGTGTTGATCTTTTGATTTACAGGTCAGTTACTATTTCAGAAAGCCCTGTCCCAATGACATAGTAATATTCAAAAGTCCTCCAGTCCTACAGGAAGTAGGATACACAGATGATGATGTCTTTATCAAGAGGATTGTTGCAAAGGAAGGTGATATTGTCGAGGTGAGGTCACTAGGATATGGAAGAAGTAACACTACTAATTGCTGTGAACTTGAACTGCTTAATTATGACTAATGGGTTGGCATTTCATAGCCACCTTTTGTTATGTTTCCCTCTAATTGGCTATAAAAGCAACTGAGTTGGTTGATAGGATTCTTAGGTGACAATACCCTCATATTTCATTTCTTGTATGCTCCCTCAGCAATAAGAGTTAAGACTTTCCAGTACTGACCTGTCAATCCCATAACTATATTGAGGAATGTAACCTTTCGTAAACAGTCTTTGGATCCTGATTCAGGAAATGCATCTTCTCTCTGGCATTCCTACTGTCTTGATTCTCTGTCCTTGTAGAATCTATTCTAGTAGCATTACGTATATATTGATATAACCATCTTGTCAAATTGCATGCTTCTCCAATCTGTGGACATTGTCAAATTGCATGCTTCTCCAATCTGTTTGTTAAGGAGAATTCGTGGTGAATTTGTTTATAACATTGCATTCAAACTTGAGAGACTTGACATCCTTGATTCCACTCAAGAGTTAGGCAGGTTCTTTTTGGCATCTTGTTACTCCCCTCCATTTTAATCACAAATTCGAAGCCCACTTCTCTTTGTGCAACTTCAGATGGTCCTGCTTTACTGAAATGGAAAAATCTATTTCATATCATAAAAAGAAATTACTATAGATTCCTCTTTTAGACTTTCCGTTACTCTCTCCCTTTAACAACCGAAATGATACCTCAAAAGTTCAACCTACTTTTCCATTTGATTATTCACGTAGTCACTTAATTCTTATTAATTCTGTCAAGTCAAAACAAGAGATTCAATTTGAGATAAAGTAAAATTTTAACAAGTTAGGAACTCATCACGTGTGTTCTGTCTAGGTCTTATTATCGAATAGGAAGGTCAGGGAAGCTTGCCTTCTTACTTTCCTTTGGTATGCAAAGGGAGATCCTTCTCCTCCCTTTGCTGATGAATCTCCAACATATACACTTGGATATCGTCAATATATCTGTCCTTTTTCTCCTTGGTTTGGTGGATCTAGGGGTTCTATTACCAAATGTATGGCCAAGTTGCCAGCAATATAAAAGGAAACATTCTGTTTATTTTTGTGTAACAGGTTCATGAAGGAAAGCTGATTGTAAATGGGGTTGCGAGAAATGAAGATTTTGTTCAGGAGGCACCAAAATACGAAATGACACCAGTGGTATGTTCCATTTTTACTGATTCACTTAACTCAAGGATCAGCTTCCCTCCCATTCTTCTCCTTAGGAAGCTTTGAATAGACCAAAGTATTGGCTCATCCAGACTTTACTGATATTAGAAGCCAAAAACCGTCATAGCTGTAGCCAAAAGTCTGTTCTTTAATTTCCATATAGTGTGAGAAAAACACCTACTGTTCTTACTGTATTTCTTTTCCATGTTGTACTGCAGCGTGTACCAGAGAATTCAGTTTTTGTGATGGGTGATAATCGGAACAACAGCTATGATTCACATGTTTGGTGAGTTTTCCGGTCTCTGAGAAGCTGAAAGCATCTCCTAAACTGTTAGTTCATTAAATTTGATCGAGTACAAATCTTTTTGACAGGGGGCCACTTCCCGCAAAGAACATACTAGGAAGATCCATATTTCGCTATTGGCCTCCAACAAGAATTGGGGGGACAGTTCTTCCCGAAGGTTGTGCTGTCGATAAGCAGGATAACAGTTTAGCATCTCAATAACTTATTTAGCCAGCAATTTAAAGCCATTCCTCTTTCTTCTTTTTGCTGGTTTTTGTTTCAACTCTCTTTGTAATCTTGAAATTGACATGAACATGTTAAAAAGGTTATTTACTGGTAGTAGGATACTGCAATTACTGCATAGCACATAATTTGTCCAAGTTGGAGGTAGGATGTAATGTATTTTAGCAGGCATTTAACTCATGTTACAGAAGTTGGACGCAACATATTTTTGCCCTGTGAATTTGTGTGACTGGGAGGTGCCTAGGTGTATGAGCTTTAGTTAAACTCTGCTGGCTGGCATGCAGTACAATTTTTTCTTTTTTAAATGGTAACAATCCAACATACGAAAAGCACAAAGGCTGCCATGGCCATTGATACAACATTTGGACTAAACAAAAAAAAGGTCTTGTTAACAGGTTTCCAGTACATCCTTAACTACCCCTGCTTGAGTAGGTAGAGAGGCTCTTTCCGATATTTGGTATCTACAATGAACATCCAATATTGCATCAACATCAATTTATTGACTTGCAAATTGTACTATAACAATTAGTATATTATTGTTGTTGCACTTTATCTTTAAATCATTTTACATTCCTCTCCATAAACAGGCAGGTATGATGTACCATCCAAATTCAGTAAATCTGTCAACCTTCAAGTCATTTAGAAATCTTCTGTAACTGAAGTTGTACTCTTCAGATTCTTTACCAAATCCAAACTAAATTAAATTTAGTGCAACCTGATTTTTGTCTTTCCAATTTAGATTTATTAGATTAAATTTCTTTGGCTTACCTAATAAGCCTAACATCTCTACATAAGGTACCCTAGAATCTTTAGTTAAAAATATATACCATGGTGAATTTCACCAATTTTTTTTCTTTTCCAGCATGTATTAAACCACTTCGAATGTTGTTTAGTTATAAAAATTGTGAACACCAAATTTACATACTCATACAGAGAATCAATGTCTATAATTTGTAAATGTAGGATATCCTAGATGTAATTTGTAAATTTAAGGTTAAGGATATCCATAATCAGTAAAAATAATTCATAATACAAAGGAAAACTTCAAATTAATAATAATTTATACAGAAAGTTATAAATTACAGGATAGGAAATTTGAAGGGCATCAGTTCTCCAAGGTTAAGCATCAATGAAAAATTCAGACGCAAATTACCCATTTACGTACAATATAAGTTTCATCATTTGCCCTTAAAATAATTTTATGTCATAGGAAAGATCAAATGATTAAAAGTAAAGGAGACACATAAAAGATCAGAACCTGTCGGGATTCACTTATTAACATCATAATAATGTATTCAGTGGATTGACAGACTAATGAATTTTACATCACTTCTTATCCTCCTTTCCAAAAATTAATCATTAAAAATACATAAATTTGTAAAATTTAATTTCAGTTTTTATAAAAACAAAATTTTATGATTATTAAAGTGCTCAGAACTTCTTAGAGGGGTGTGTTAGCCATCATTGACAAAAGTCTCCGACACGATAAAATGTTCATCACAGCGACAAAAGACAAGTATCATCTAAAAAAATTAAACATTAGTAAAAATTTATTATACTTTGTAATAAAGACAGGCAACATAGATTAATTAGCAAGACAAAAAAATGTACATAACAATTAAAAAGGACTCAGTTTATGGGTGGTGATATATCAGAATGGTCGTCAAGGTGGTTTGTAACACCGTTACGACGAACGAGACCAATAGATATAAGTCGTCACTGTCCATTTAAACATTAGAAAAAAATAATAATTCAATGCACAAAGCATTCCACGTTTAACATAGAGTCGGGTCTACTCCGAGGCTCTGCTTCCCATTAAACATTAGAAAACTAGACAAAATTAATAAGGTTTTTAAAAATAATTTTAAAGAATATGAAAGAGTCATCAGATAGGAGCGAAAGACTAATAAAAGATTTGTATAATCATAAAAGACATTTCAGCTGAACTATGCTGTTAATCATCATATGACTCTTGTATGAATAAAATGGAAAAATAAAAAGTGGCCTCATAGAGAAGATTAGGCTAACAACATGGTTAAATTCAGACATATGCTTGTCTATAATGAATTTTTAATCATCGGCCAAAGATCCAAATCAATAAACATTCAGGACATAGATATGAATAAAAAAAAATTTTAAAAAAAAGTATAAAAGCCAAACCTAACAGATGGAAGACCTAAATCTGTAATATTCTAAGATGAGAGGAGGGAATGATAAACCTTAAGACACAAAGGTACTTTATATAGAGGAGAGTGACAGGGGTTAGGGTTTTAGCCTTTTAGGGGCTTTCATTTTGGGTTTCTAATTGGGCCAAAGTTCAAAGGTCCACTTCTTCATTACATACACGAAATAGCCTAATTAGTTTGTATTTCGGATATCATTTTTGATCATTTAGCCACATCATGATATACGTAAAATGGCAGTCCGGTACACGAGGCGTCCGCATTCACGCAGGATCCGAGAAAAGGTCGTACATCAAATGGTGTGATGACTACATGGTATACATACAATTCATATTTTATACTTTGGTATACACTTCTATATAAAATAGATATGTTGTTCATATAGTTTATATATTGTACAATAATGTATAAAATATATAAAATTTAACACCTTTATAATAATGCAGATGTAAACTAAAATAGTTACTAGGTAGGTGAAAGTATTGGGTTAGGTGGTATATGTTTGAAAATTAGTTGGTGTAGTTGTACAATCAAATATTTCTATAGTGACAACATTTGTCTAGAACTTTCATGACTAATATAGAGAGGTGTTGTTATACATGTATATTGACATTTGGCGTTTAACTCATTTAGTTGTTATAGCAAAAAGGTTTGCAAAAAAATACATGTTAAATTTAAAATCTCAATATTCATTAATTTATTTTTTTTATTTTTTTAAAAAAAAAATTGAAAAGGTTAACATATTATTAATAAATCTATAACTAGTTGTACCGCAATAAAAAGTTAATCCCTCCGTCCCAATTTATGTGGCACTTTTTGCTTTTCGAGAGTCAATATGACTAAACTGTGAAACTAAATTGGATTAGATTAACTCAATATTTTAATGTTGAAACTTATATATTTGAAAACTACTTGAAACGCACCTTAAGTTGCGACTTTTTTCATATCATTTTGGTGAAAAAATACATCTTGAAATGTTGGTCAAAATACGTGCAGTTTGAATCTCGAAAAATGAAAAGTGACACATAAATTAGGACAAAAGTACTAAAATTTAAGGAACATATGCATTTAATATCAATTGAAACTGTAAAAAAAAAAAAGTCAAGTTTAACGTATGAATTTTACAATTGTAGGTTGTTTCGTAAATTACAGCGTCTTAGCATTGAATTGGCGAAGAGTTTCGTCCAAACTTTCGGCAAAATGATATTTAATAACATTCCTTTGAAAGCTGTCTAAGAGCTTAATAGTTGACTCTTCTATCTCGACCCAAGTAACAGTAAGTTGGGAAAATATATTTATGTTACGAATGTAAAAAAAAAAAGAATATATTTATGTTACGAATGATTATCATAAACATATTTTATTTTATACATAACATATCTCTTACAAAATATTATTACACAATATTTAACTATGACCATTATAGAAAGATAATTTTATAAAGAGTGTAGCACTATATATATAGAATAATGTTATAAAGAGGTAAAATATAACATGAAAAATTGGTTTTAAAAAAAAAAAAATATGCAGTTTTACTGAAATATTGTTATAACGAGAAAATGTTATAGAAAGGTTTGACTATAGATGGATGCATTGCCTAATATGGAAACGGTTTCGCCTATTCTTATTGAGAAGTGAGAACCAAATGGAATTTGAATGATACACCAATGGTAAATCTCCTCAATGTCTTGTTATGTCATAGAGCTTAGCTTAGATATGGATTAATGATACTAGTGCCTAAATTCCAAGGACGTGGTTGGAATTTAGCTGAAACCAACTCTTCAACGTTAAGGTTTTCCTCGAGTACAAGCGGAAAACATTTCTAACGGCGTTTTACTTTCTCCAGGGGAAAAATGATTTGCAATACAAAACTTGAAAAGGGAGTGGAATGGTATGAATCTTAGCGGAGATCTGCATAATTGCTCTTTTTCTTATACAATGAATTCCAACATGAACATTTCAAAAATTAGAACGAACCAATATTTTGATTGCAACTTAGGTTTGTATTCCCCTCCACATATCAGACCACCCTCAGACAACACACCTCATCTTTAGTAGTTCTCTTCAGCATTCACAGTTGAAAGTCCTTCCCAACCAAGTTCAATATGACGCATCCACCTTACAGACAGTTATCCCTTTTCATTCCCAGGAGCTTACCAAATCCAAAACTGTGGTACTGTTGTGAAACCAAGAATTACAAGACACCCAATAAAAATCTGAGTTAGGAGTTAAGCAAAAAATGAGAAGCCTATTAACTTGAAAGATTAACCAACTACATCTCCACACCCTTGCTACTTTCCTACATTGTACACTGCATCAGTTGTCACATATGTGACCTGAATCTAACACCTCAAATATCAAGTAAATGAGAAAAGAAAGAAAGAAAAACAGAGAACTTCTCTGGAAAATAAAAAATAAAAATTGATGACTAAGCACTTTTTGGACGACTATTTTCTTTACCCTCAGTCTCAGTAAGGTCAACTTCTATCAACTTGAATACTTCCTGGATCCAGGGTTGACAGTATCTGAGGCATTGACATGCCACCAGATACAACAATCTCTGCAAAGATGAGAAAAAAGCATGTTGGAAAACTGATTCAAGCATGAGCATATATCTTGATCAGAAAACTGTACTTTTGGTTGTTAGATATGAATCCTCTATTAAGAGGACGCGTGATACTTGGGAAGAACACAGGAGTAGCACAAATCAATGAATACATTTTCCACCAAATTTGACAAGCAAAGGGAACTCTTACCTATTCCTTCACGGACAGACAAATTCGGTCTAATAACATCTTTTGCACTGACCAGGAATATATCACCAATGTAAAGATGATTAGTAGGAACATACACACAGCATAGCTCTTCGTCTCCTGAATAGTTCTGGATTGAATGGTAAGACAGAGTAGTGCAAAAGTGAATTTCATGTAAAATGGACGATAATCGAAATTGCACATAACTTTTTCTAATGGCACATATATAGCTCGGGCTCGGCTCGGTCTCGGCTCGATGCCCAGGCCTAATGCATATGTAAAATAGGAATTTCTAAATGGTCTAAAATCTAAATAAAACATGAGAATTACATTCTTGTATTTTTTGGAGATCAATGAGAATTAAATTCTCCTTATTGAAGAAATACATTAAAACATGTAAGCATTGGAGTACCTGCAGAACGACAGACGAAGTAATGAATCCAAAGGCATATTCACCAATGCGTGGATGCCTTATGATGGCGACCTCCTTGAACGCTTGTGTATTCTGATCTGTAATGATATAGGAGGTTATATACCAATTATCACTCTCTTTTGGTGAAAATAGTATGAAACTGAAATGCATAATGCAAACCTGGAGATATGGCAGCACTGATTTGCTTGGAGGCATTATAGATATGCCGAACAAATGGCATTCTTTTGATGAACCACTCCCCAAGACTCAAAACAGATGCCCCCAACCATGATGACATGAACACCCCGACCAAAAAAATGAAAGTGATTGAAGTCATAAATCCAAGACCTGATCACAACAGCAGTAGAAGAGGTCATTTCCCAAGAGGAGTATCACCAACATGAACTGCTAATATATAAAAAATAGAAAGATCCTTGAACTAAAACAGCTAACATTAACATATGGTACCATAAAAGTATTTGCCCAATTCTCTGAATACTTTCTTGTTTAGCATAGAATGCATTATATGTCAAAAGAAAGATAAATGCCATTACTTAAGACAACATTAAATGAGTCAGTGCCATTAACAACACAGGAATAAACTAAGTTGGTTTCATGGAGAAGGACAAATGCTTACCAAAAATATCAATTCCAAGTTGAGCATAGATTGGGGAGAAAAAGCCATCCACAAAATGAATAAACCACCATGTTATGTAGAAAGTGACTGCTATAGGAAATAGGATGACACTGCAATAGGATGCGAGTGAGTAACAAATAAACGGTTAAAGATAGAGTATCTTTTTTTTTTTTTTTTGATTGAGGAAGTAAGGTGATTAAAGGTAGAGTATCTATTTTAATCACAGCTGACACTGAAGAGAAAGACGAATCCTGCCACTCTTTTCCCATGACACTTGTAAGTAGCATAGTCGACTGGTGTACTTGCTTCAAAATTAACTTCATTTTGACAACTTTCATCCCTCGATTCCTACTCTATAGAATCTCATTTCATAATCCAAAAAAGAATGCTCATTTTTTAACAAAAGGCGGAGACACTGAAACAAGTAGCAAAAAAATCTAGTTTTAAACTCCTTTTCTTACAGATGGCAGTCGGCGATACTGAAAGCCTTACTTCCAGTCTGTTTTGACAGCTGATCAAAGGTCCTCACAATGCTTTTTGATGTTCCAAGATCGACTTTCTTAATTGTTAACTCTGTTAGCTGAGAGCCCATCTATTTCAGTCTTTCACAACAGAAGCTAGAATGTGGATAGTATACTCATCAAGGACCAAGGTACAGACCCCTAACTCTTGTACCAGACGCTAGAGAGTGGGTGTAAGAGCCTGGATTGGTTCTTTTGTAAGCCTTTACCCTTGCTTAACTGGTTTGTGTAAATATTTCTTGTGGCGCTTTACTGTTTCTTCCTAAACTTTATTTTTCAAAAGGCAAGGAACGAGCTAAAGAGATACAGCCTACGTCTAAGATCAAAGGAAAGATTGAAGAGAACCATTCTTACCATCCAGTCATGAATTTCTTAGAAGCCCAGCTCCTAACAACTTTAGAGAAAGTCTGCAATTGCAAAAGAATATACAGCTTTTGTCAGATAAGAAAAGAGAATTAAAAAATAAAAATAGAAGAGCACGGAAATATTCCTAGAGACCAATCCAGTCACTACTCAAGAAATGAGTAGCGTGTAAACTAGGTGTAATAATCAGATTTAGACTTGGATTGCACGAGCATGTAATACTAATAGAGGCACAGCAAAGAGGAGATGGAATCAGATAAGAAGTCAAGAAGAAGAGAGATAAGAATGTAAATATCAAACAGCAAAGATGAAGCAACCAGTAATTCACCTCACATTTATGTTCATCACTGCAGCTGATGGAAGTTAATTTACTAATCAAGTATACTACAGATGAGAATTTTTAGAAAAGAGGGCTTATTACTCGCAAACTCCATACTATCATGGAATGCTTCTCTGAGATACATTCATAGTTTAAACAGTGGCAGATTGTGGCAGATGGTGGCAGGTGGAGCAAGGAAGTCATGCTTGGTGATTCTCAAGAGCAGCCAGGAAGAAAAATGAAAATAAGGATGATAATATTGGTGGAATTACTTGCTATGGAGTAGAAACAGAGATAATTATAGCAAGAGTATAGTAGCGGGCCTTTGGTTACACTAGTAGCCTTAAAGATAAAAGTTTTTTTGCATCCATTGGTGTAATGTATTTTTGTGAAAAAAATATTTTAAAAAGTTGACAATAATGAAGAGCCAGAAATGATTCCATCATCCTGGAAATGTAAATGTCACAACAAATTAAGCCTAAATTGCAAATGATCAATATAATACTCATTCTAATGCAATCTAGCACAAAGACAGGCATGAATATCACCAGATATCGAAATGTAGCATGCCAAAGACGTTAGCCTGTGCAATGAAGATAAAAGCACGAACGCCGTACCCAACACAACTCAAACACACTTGATCGATTTTTTCAAGAAGTGTACATCTGTATAACAAATACTATAGATTCTTTCATAAAACCCAACCTAAGAGCACATATAGATACGCTCATAAATGAACAAACATGTTATGTAACGCGTAGTCTCATCCATCAAGCACTAGCACTCACAGGTACTATAGAAAGAATAAGATGTTTCAAAGACATAGTACCAAACAGACATGGAGGACAACATACCCAGTGTTATCCCACAGGTGGGGTCTGGGGAGGATGAGGTTTATACAGACCTTACCCCTACCCCTACCTTGACTAAGGTATCGAGTTTATTTCCGATAGAACCTAGGTTCAAGATGGAGAACATGTAGTTTAATCATTTATTATGCTACAAATGTAACACCTTTTTGATAAATTAACAAATTTATACAACAATTTCGAATTAGAGTAGTAAAAAACCACAGTTTAGCAATCATAAAAATGCAATAAAAGGATGAGTAAAAGCTAAGGAAAAGAAGCTTAATTAAATACTAAGTATGTATTACTCCTTACTCCTCTCCTACCATAAAAGGTCAAACTTTAACACAGTTACTCATTAACTAGTTATATTGAATTCTTCTAAAGTTGTTAAGTATTTTTACTTTCATTTTTCTGTAACCGTAGTGTCTAGGCCAACTTGCGCGCAACAACATAAAGTTTCAGCTAGAAATAAATAAACACACTGAAAACGAACAGCAATTTCAAAACACATAACAAAACCCTAATCCAGCTAATCGAAACAAATCAAATCACCAAAAACCCTAGCAAAATTCAATAAAAAAAATTAAAAAACCATAACATACTATGCAATCGTATTTATAAGTATTACGGAAATAACCTCGCGGCCAGAGTGGTGGTGAGAAGAGGAGGAAGAAGAAGAAGGCTTGTCGGAGGAATCATCGTCGACGAGGACGGCGGCGGAGTTAGCCACCGGAATTAGAAGTTCACGATCTCTATTTCCCATTACCCTTAATTGCTGCTCATCTCCCATTAATTTACTTACAAACACTCCTGATTTTCTCAAACTGTAACAGTCTCCTAATCTATAATTTTTTTGTTTTTAATTTTATTATATTTATATATATTGCTTGGTGATAGAGGAAATGTTTGGGTAGTGGGACAGAGCAGCAGGAATTTAACATTAAATTAAACTTGTTGTCTTACTCTTGGTATAGGGATAAATTATATCAGGATTAGTTATATAAGGATAAATTAATATTGGAATAAGTTAATACAATAAAGTCCTTGATATTAATTTATCCATAAGTTTATAATGGGATTAGATAATACTAATTTGAATTTACAAATCAAATACAGAATAAAACCATCCAACTTTTTATACCAACATTAATTAATCTTATACCACATACCAAACTACCCTTTATTTTACTACTAGCTCCTTAATTTAATGGACTATACTATTCAATATTGATGAGGTATTTGGGAGTTTGGATTGGGCCAGGTTGGCTTTTGTCATGCTGGTGATGACTCTGATGAGCTGCAGCTTCTATCCAATCATATTATGCCAACTTTCATGTTCTTTCTATATATTTTCTTTTTGTATTTCTAAAATATTAAACTACTTATGTACACCAATAGTAATGGCGACGACAACAAGATACCCATTGATATTTTACAAGTAGGGTTTGAAAAAATATAGCGTACACAGACCTCATCCTACTTTATTAGATGTAGGAAGAATGTTTTCGATCGACCCTCGACGAGAAAAGTATTTTAAAAAAGTAGGTTTGGGAAAAAAAACATACTAAGAGACAAATAACTAGATGTAGAAAAATACTAACATCAACACAAACCAAACGATTTTATATTATTAGGTTATATGAAAATTAATTATAAATAATATATCATGATAAATGAGATTTATAATTTAGTAAATAAGACAAGTAAAATGTTATAGGATATTAAAATATTTATATATATACCGTGAAAATTGTATATTGTAAACATCAAAAGAAAGAACGGTTAGAACCAAAGACAACTTTTTTGTTATCTTTGTTGTGTATAAATATTTATTAGAAACTAGGAGTGAATGAAATTTGAGAGGTAAGTTTGACTATAGTCATAATTGTTTTTTTAAAAGACTTTATACGAGAGTTTGGTAATATATTTAATTATAATAAAAAAAAAATTAAAGTATTTCTTGTAGTTGTTCAAAAAGTCAATTATATTCTAGGAGTCATGACCTATTACCGATATACTTATTTTAAATGGAACTAACACTACCCAAAAAGTCATGTTGCAGAAAAACTAATTATAGTAAAGAGAAGTTAAAGCTTCTACTATATTGTATTGGAAAAAATCTTGCACGACATCACCACTTATATAAAACCCATGAAACTATTGTATATGTATGTGATATACAGTATGTCTCAATAAGGTGTTACTTCCACAAAAAATGAGGCTAGAAGCCAAGAAGATGATAGGTCGTCCATAAAACATACTCTCTGTTTCAAAATGGATGTCTTAACTCCCGTTTGGACATAGTTTTTGAGGGATTTTTTGAGAGTTTTTTGCCAAAAAAGTATTTGTTTATGCTTTTAAGCAAAACTTGTCCCAAAAACTTCCAAAAACTCAAAAAGTAGTCTTAAGTTGTTTTTGAGCCAAAAATTGTTCATTAGATATCAATCTTACTTTCACAAGAGCTCAAAGGCTCTTTTTGAGCCAAAAAATTTGTTCCCAAAAAGTATGTCCAAATACTTTTTCATTTTTATATCAAACTTTACCTAAGAAACGTTTCCCAAAAATTACTTGGGAATCTATGTCCAAACGCTAGCTTAGTTTGACTTGAAGCGGAGTTTAAAAAAAGAGAATTTACACTGTATGCCCATCCTTTTGATAGTAATTACAGAGCATACTCATTTGAATTTTTCCTATCTACCCATTGAAAAATAATTACAGCCATACCCATTCCCTCAAATCCCTATCCCATTCGCCCAAAACTTCCCTCAAATCCCTATCCCATTCGCACCCAAAACACCTCTCAAATCCCTATCCCATTCACGCCCAAAATTCTACTCAAAACCCTACATGAATTTACATGAACCGGCGATTCCAAACACTAAAATTTTGAAATTGAGCTTAAGCTCATTTATAAATGTTGGAAAAAACCTCCTTATCCTGTTCCTAGTCCGGATCTTTCACCAATCGAAGATAATCATTCAAATATGCTGGTTGTTGTTCCTTTTAGCATGAAAGAAACATATATTATTTCAGAATTTGGATATGAGGTCGCGTCGAAATTCATGTGTTTGGATCTTTTTTGTTAGTATGAAATTGTTTAGAGTTAGCTCTTATTCGCATAAAGTTTTAATCTTCAGTGTGGTTTTTCGCATAAAATTTTCTTTTAATCGTTTGAACCTGTGTTTAACGTTAAAACTAGTTAAGAATCCCTATTTGATTTGAATGAAAATGTAAAGCTAAGAGTTTAAGTGTACGTTTAGTAGTGAAAGGTGTAAAAACTCAGTTTGAAATTGAAAGCTCGAATCTTATTGAGAAGTGTTCTACCCTTCATTTGCTTGTTCTTGAGTCTAAAATTATCTTAAAAGTCCTGATTGTTTTTTTGTTATTGAAATGGTTATGTTTCTCTGGTTGTCTGTAAGTCTTTTGGAGTTAGAGTAGGTGTGAGAGCTTGGAATCTGGATTGTTTGAACGCTGTGTGAGGAAATGCAGGTAGTTCAAGAGGTTTTTTTTTTTGTTCCTGTTCGTTTGAAGCTGATTATGGTTGTTTAAGGATCTAGGAGAAGTGTGTGGATGCTGAGAAGAGTGTACCAGGTATAGCAGGTGTAGGGAGTTAGTTCTGTGATGTGCAGGTGGGTAGTAGAGCAGTAATAGTGTATGCAGGGATGTTTGTTGGCTTGCAGGTGTTAGCAAAAAATGTTCAGGTGCTGCGAGGGATTCTTGGGGAGTGTTTCAGTCCTAATCTATTTGTTGCAGGGGTGTAAAAGAGAAGTCTGGATGTGTTCATAAGCAGTGAAGGAGTTGGTATGTGAGTAAGGGTGTGGTAGTTTGAGTGTTGTTCATGTGATGCTTGTAGGTAATAGGAGTTAGTTATTGGTTGGTGCAGGGGTGTTCTCTTGTTGTTTAGTATGTAGAGGTTTAGGATGGTGTTTGGATCTTTTTGTATTTCATATACTATTTGGTATTTTTTTTTTTTTTTGTGTTGAAGAGTGTAAGTTACAATAAGGCGAGGAGGTATCACTTGGACAGGGTCGATAGCGAGGAGGCTGCGATAATAGCTACATTGAGGCAACGATGTTAATTGTTTGTGTGGGGTTGGAGAGATAGTAGAAGTCGTGATGTATAATGAATGTTGATACAAGAACAAAGAGGTGTAAATCAAGCAGTTGCGTGGTACTAGTGACATCGTCAAAGAGGCTGCTCTTTTAATTTAAGGGACGACTGTTTTTGCTGCAATGGACTTGCACAATATTGCTCCATTGGTTAGCTTTACTGCCTGCTGCAATGTTAAACTAGCAATTAGTTAGAATCAATCAACATCAAGAAGAACAAGCAACGCTTGGCTATTCATCGGGGCTAGCATTCAAAAGAGGCCAGACCGGGTTGATTACCAGGGTTGCAGTGGAGTTCCAGAACTGAGTTTACCTGCTTGTGGTGGCCAATAGGAGCTGTAACTCCACACCTGCAATCAAGAACTAAGTTGAGATTAGATGCAAGACCATCGCAGGAAGCTCAAACAAATTTAAAAGACATGCAGCTGGGATCTTTGTCAATTGTACCAGGTGTCTTTTCTGGTGCAATTTATCATTAGTTTGGAAGATTATTGGAAGTATCATTCTTTCATATTTTGTATTAACTAGTTTTGGCTTACATGTAACGCACATTGTCAATCAATTACATTTTTCTCAATGTGTGGTGTTAGCATTTCATTATACTCATTCCATTGAGGGAGATGTAATAGATAGACATGTTGCTACTAGCACACTAGTTAGGCACTATTTAATTTTTACAAGTTCATATTTCTTTCACATTGTAAAGACAAAATTGTTTTTGGAGTTTTTATTATTAATAAAAATAGTGGCTAGCAATTAGTGAAAAATTATGAAGAAAGTGATTCTGAATATCCTGGTAAATGCATGGCGATGGTTGACAGAAAATAGTGGCTAGCAATTAGTGAAAATATTTTAGGGCTCACTTCTTTTTTTGTCATATGAAATGTATATGTTTACATTTTAGAAAGTAATATTGTGAACTACAACTTTCACTGTTGGATTACATTCAGCTTTTTAGCATTTATAAATGATGAATTTTGTTTCATTTGCTGGATGTAACTTAAACCAGATTCTGTTGTTGTTTGTGAAATTTATTGGCTTTTTTCTCATAGTATACCTTTCACCTGGGATATAACTATACCAACATGGTATACAATAGAAAGAAATTTTGTGTTACCCAAAAGCAAGTCAGGTGCAAAACAAAGTAAAAAGGTATACCTTTTTAGGTATACTGTCGAGTAGAAAGGTACACAGTTGCAACATAGTTCCTTATAATTAATAGGGAAGTATGTTCTGACAAAACAAATGTGTATACCATTTCGGGCTATCCTGTATACTACAAATATATACAACTATACCATGATTTTCTTTTAATAAAAAGTATATTGTGACAAATCAAATCTGTATACCATTGTGGTATACTGTTATATACCTTTCACCTGGAATATAACTATACCAACATGGTATACAATAGAAAACAATTTTGTGTTACCCAAAAGCAAGTGAGGTGCAAAACAAAATAAAAAGGTATACCTTTTTAGGTATACTGTTGAGTAGAAAGGTATACACTTGCAACATAATTTCTTATAATTAATAGGGAAGTATGTTCTGACAAAATAAATTTGTATACCATTCGGGCTATCCTGTATACTACAAAGGTATACAATCGTACCATGATTTTCTATTAATAAAAAGTATACTGTGACAAATCAAATTTGTATACCATTGTGGTATACTGTTATATACCTTTCACCTGGGATATAACTATACCAACATGGTATACAATAGAAAGAATTTTTGTGTTACCCAAAAGCAAGTCAGGTGCAAAACAAAGTAAAAAAGTATACCTTTTTAGGTATACTGTTGAGTAGAAAGGTATACACTTGCAACATACTTCCTTATAATTAATAAGGAAGTATGTTCTGACAAAACAAATGTGTATACCATTCGGGCTATCCTGTATACTACAAAGATATACAACTGTACCATGATTTTCTATTAATAAAAACTATATTGTGACAAATAAAATCTCTATACCATTGTGGTATACTGTTATATACCTTTCACCTGGGATATAACTATACCAACATTCTATACAATAGAAAGAAATTATGTGTTACCCAAAACCAAGTCAGGTGCAAAACAAAGTAAAAATGTATACCTTTTTAGGTATATTGTTGAGTAGAAAGGTATACACTTGCAACATAATTCCTTATAATTAATAGGGAAGTATGTTGTGACAAAACAAATATGTATACCATTCAGGCTATCGTGTATACTACAAAGGTATACAACTGTACCATGATTTTCTATTAATAAAAAGTATACTGTGACATATCAAATATGTATGCCATTGTGGTATACTGTTTACTAGAAAAATATATAATTGAAAATGGTATTCTTTTTATTAGTAGGAACAAATATGTTAATGAAAGCAAAGCCTTATACCTTTGGAAAAGTCGTATACCACTGGCGTAATATCATATATTAGAAAGGTATCAAATGGCGAGACAAAGTGATCAAATAGAATAATACTCCAGAAGTACATACAAACCAATTATACAGAATCAACACCACTACATTAAAGCAAAAGTGATAATATATTTTCTCCTGTAAACGAATTAATGAGTAAATGTACAATGTATTCTAGGAAGATATACAATGAAATACCCATATTGAACAAATTTTACTACACGGTAAAGAATAATTGATATTGAACACCATAGCATTTCATAGCCAACACAATAAATCCAGTATACCAACAGGGTATACCACACAATAGCAATGTATACAACTAGAAGTTATGCACAAATTGCACCAACAGTGAAAGCATCAGCTATTTCAGACACACACTAAAATAAAAGAAACCAACATAATTTGTTGGTATATCAAGACTCTATAGGGACATTTTTGTATGTCCTAAGATTGTGGCCTTTCTTTCCACACCGTTGACATGTAAGTTGCACTTTCTCATGGGACATTTCCCAATTTGATTTGCTTCTTCCAGTCTTTGGCCTTCAAGGTGGTATTCTGCCTCTTGGTGGTAGCACCTCTTGTGATAAAACCTCTTCTGGTATCTGCCATGTAGTTTCATCTGGTATAGGATAAACTGGTATTGCATACGTTTGAATAAAACTCTCCCTAGTGTAGTATTCAGAGCAGTATCGGTATGGAGACAATTTGAATTTGTCCAGCACTGCCAAGGCATGTCGACGTGGCAATTTGAATTTGTCCAGCACTGCCAAGGCATGTCGACGTGGCATTTCTTCCAGATCAAACCATCCAAGTGCATCTCTTTTTAGCCAAGGACACTTGATACGTTACTGAACCATCCACTACTGAATGCAAGAAGTCATTTGATGGTATTCTTTCACTCCGGGGAATGCCCAAGTGTTGATTCTCAGCTTGGGAATTGCCCAAGTTTTATTGTGTTTGGGGATTGCCCAAAACTTCCTTTCGAATTGCCTTGCTTTTCAACTGATGTTGTCGAATAAGCTCAGCATACAGCTCAGGTTTCATCAGAGTGGAGTTGCTAGTTCCAGCGCCGGACCCAGGTAAGGCCACAGACACACTTCCTTGCTCGAGTTGAGCTACTCGAGCACTCACTCCTCTTACTTCGGCACTGATACCTTGTATCGCAGCCATGAGATCGGCTAACGACACTTCGGGCTTCTCAATGCCTTTGCCATCGCCTCCATTCCCAGCCATGGTACCTGTACAAATCAAAGACCAAACAAAATGTTAAGGTTAGAAATCACCTCACACACTCCCTCACCTTTGATGGGTGGCACTCGAGTCCACTCAATTTATGGGTTCGATTTTGGTCACTCAAGAACTTGTAGCCAATAACTTCCTCGGTTGATCAACTTCTCTCAGTTCCTTCGAATTTGACAAGCTACAATGTCTCCTTCGGGATGAGTGAATTGATATGACTCGCTGGAACGGACGCTATTTACTCTTGCGCTTCGGGAAGTCAAAGAATTTTCTATGAAAGTTGGACTTCGGTCGCCCCACGCATGAGTTCCTATAAGCTCAAATGAGTTAGTACGACCTCGAGTAGGAAGAATTACTCTAGAGATCCACTAACTAGATTTATCGAACACAAGAAAAGTGAAAACCTAATTTACCCTTCGATTCCTCTTCGGAATCTTTTTCGATCACACCAACTCTTGTCCGTACAAGAGTGGTCCCTCCTTGGTACGGATAGGATTTTACCTTATCCAATTCCCTTTTCTAGCCGACAACTTTTCACCTGGGGTTTGATCTTTACACTTTACCCCTTTCGTCTTCAATGGAACAGTGAAGGTTTTGCTCTGGTGTACGGATAATGTTAACCTCGTTCACTGACCAATAATTTCAGCAGAGTTTGGGTTGCTTCTTTCAACTCCGGCAACAACAACGGAGGAAATCGGTTCAAAGTTCTTTGAACTAAGAACCAGCTCTTTCGTGTTCGTACACTGTCACAACAGTAACAATTTTCCGGTGTACGGACACGATTCAAATCATAGAACTTTGAAAATTTAAACACAAAAAAAACCCAAATCAATCAAGAACCACCAGTCTTCATCGATAACAACCAAAACACGCTGGGGTTCGAATTCAATCACCACTAAGTTCAAAACAGTCCAAAATTTTGTCGAGAAACCCTAGTCACAAATGTTGTACGTCGGGTACTCAAATCATTCCTTGGACGGTGGTGAACAAGAATCAATGGTTGTTTGATTCAAACAACCAATAAATAAGCCAAATTTTTTGAATTTTCTTTTTTTATTATTTTTTTTTTTGGTAAACACCACAGCAAGAACAATCAACAACAAGGAAGAAAGCTGAAACTGGAGACACAAGCTCTCGAATAAGCGAACAGGATTTGAGGTTGTAAAAAAAACAAGCTCAAACCTTGCTCTGATACCAAGATGGTGCAAGCAAACCCGAAGGATTAGCTAAACACGAAAACGCGGAAGAAACAACAAGAAATAAAAGATAGAAGCAAGACAAGACTTGCTTCGATTCGAAAGAACAGTGAGGAACTTGTCTCAAGCTCGATCGAATGAAGGTCAAGAATCACCTATACTAAGCAACAATCCTCAAGAAAGACAACGCTTCTTGCAAATTGAATGACCAAGAAGAAAATATTCAAACGACTCACACCGATTGACACAAGTTCTTTAAAATCCCACTTCGGGGTTTGGCTCCATCGGAGACTCACAATAGCACTTGCTATGTTTTTCATATAACAACAACTTAATGCTTTGCAATGAAATGGAAATGGAGTATTTATAGACTATGTTAAGGATAAAGCAATAAATGGTCACAGGCGACCAATAGGAGTAAGCCACGCAGGGCTGCCTAATGAGTGTTCGGTTACTCCTTTAACCGAACACGTGACTTCGAACACTTGAGCCCGAGCTTCTTCACTTCGGTGCTCGGTAGCTCAACTCAGCTCATACTTGACATCGATCGCCCTTCCTTCGGTTCTTGCCTTTACTTCGGTGCCGATGTTGAGTGCTCGGTTGGGGTTCGGTCACTGTCACGCCCTAAAAAAAAATTTATTAAACTGCGCGGTGCGAGTTTATTTATTTAAAGGTCTCGTGACTGGTGTTCAAAAAGGTACAAAATTATTTAGAGAAACTCGGAGTCGCCACTTGACATAGTTTAAGGTGTGCCAAGTCACCAAAAGGTACCTTGGAACACCTCTGACTCATCTAATGGTCTGCGTTAGAGATTCGGGTAAGGTTCTCAGTTGACTCTCGGGAAGGTATTAGGCACCCTCGAGTCCTGTGCTGAGCACAGTTGCTTTATTGTCGCAATTTTAATTTATTAAATATGATTGTTATATCAATGCCGTTAATTTGAATTTGAACTTGGATTAAAAGAGTATCATTCATTTCCAACCTCACAGAGGATTGGGCGAATTTACACTTTGATTTATAGTAAATATATAAATAAGTAAATAAATATTTTTTAAAATAAAATCGTGCATTTCATACCTCACAAAAAGGTTGGTCTATTTTAAACGAATTAACTAAAAAAAATAATTAATTTAGAATTGGTTTAGTTTAGTTTTCTCGTGTAATAAGCGGACCACAAGTCACACTTAGTGTTACGCCTAATCGTATTTTAGTCCTCTCGTTCCTATTGATTTGCCTAATCGTATTAAATATTAAATAGTGACATATGGCTTAAAAGTTTAATAACAGGAAAGCCAAAATATGGTTGTTTATCTAAATAATGACCGTTTTATTAAACAAAAGCTGCCTTGTGGGCTGTTTAGGCAAAGAAAAAAAAAACTTATAAACTGACGCTATTGGAACTGAATATGGGCTAAGTTATTTTGCAAAAATGAGCTGTTTAAAAACTAATCTTGCAAGAGTTGTCATATTTTAATACCAACAAAGTAGTTGATTGTCAAGAACTTTGACTATTTTGCATAACCTTTTAGAGACAAATTTAAACTTTATTAAATAACCAACTTTACAAAAGATTGGCATATATAAACAAGACCACCTTCACAAAAGAATGGCACATGCTTAAAAATCAATTCAAGTGCTATTTTAAGTTTATTTTGCAAAACGAATGTCCAATGTGTCCTAAATTTGCCTACACATTTTTATAAACTTTGCGTATATGATTCTATTTCAGCCGCTAGTTTCACATGCAATCCAGATTTGCAAAGGTGTACCAGTTTTCAGAATATAGTCAGATACATATTTAAATTAATTATGCACTTATATCCTATTTTTTGCCTACTCATTTCAGATTTATCCTAGATTTTTAACAAGTTTGAGATTAGCTCCCATTTGCATAAACTATCTCATTTTATCCAAGCTACAACTGTAAAACATATCTTTCTGAATTTTTTGCGAGAAACAGTCAAAATTTGCCTCATCTTTTATGATCTGCCCAGATTCACAGAACTTTGCATTGTGTGACAACTTCTCCAAATTTTAAATATGTTCAATCCTAGCAAAATAGGTCTGACTATACAAAGCTTCTCACGTCAGTTTTTGGTTACTTATTTATACATACTACTCAACAACAAATGTAAACATAAATATGTGCCCTTGTTTACCAACAATTTCCTTCATATTTTAGCACAAATTCAAGACTTTAAAGAAACTAACCTATAGCACATGTGAGCATATTTTTTAAAGGCCAATAAACATGCTGATTTTGTTTCATTTTTATAGCTAAAATGATAAAATATATAAGGTAAATTGTGTTTACCTTTGAAGCAAAAATTCCTAGCCAACGAGAAAATGGACAACAAGGAAACACAACCAAAGACCAAGCAACTTCTACTCCAAACCAGCAGCTAAAACAGCCCCTTTTATACCCTATTCAACCTTTAAAACCTTGAGATTTATGCCCCAAAAGACCTTAGATGTAAAGGCTTTTGGTTCTAAATCTAACTCTCTAAACTTACTATTTTTTTTTAAGTGTTTTTGTTCACTCTTTTTTGCTAAATTTTCAGCAGGCAGTTGTGTATTAAAGTAGGGCATTCAATGCCTTTTTATAGCTGAAAAATGTAAGGGAAAGGTTGGAGTGTGGACTTGTACAAAAGGTACAAGCCCACACCCCTATACTTGAGTGTTTTAGTCCTATTTTTCAGAAAAAGTACAGCAGTTAGTAAGACTACTATTCAGCCCACAAGGCTGTCCAAAAAGCTGAAAATACAAGTTGTCCAAGTTGGACAAGTGACCTACTATAAGTACAAACTCCCTTTACAATTGAACTAAAAATCTGAGAACTAAACTGACACAGATCCCTAACTGGACTCAAAGGTGAACCAAACTAAATCTATCAAGTTCCTACTTGAATTAAACAAATTCAAAACATCTCATGCTTAACACCATATCAACAGACTAAGGGAGACTTTTACACTTGAACAAAATATATGTGTCTTCCTATCATTCTATCTATGAAGGCAACAACTACACAATTCTAATGTCTTTTTTTTTTTTGGGACTGATTTTCATGCTTTAAAGATGAAGGATTGATCATTTTTTGGACAAACAACTCACACATATATTAACATACATACGATGAAATGAACGAGTTTATATCAAGCTTGGATCAGGATCTCATACTAATTCAAAAACGACCAATAATACAAACAAAACATAACTATTACGATTCAACATAATCTTCTTAACTAAATCATCTACTTAACAAGAAAATAAAGGAAAAGAAGGAGATACATTTCATGTCTAACCCGTGTCAAGGCAAAACTGCCTAGGCCGCCACTGCCTTAGCTGCATCGCGGATTCAACCACTGTCAAAACGAAACGCAACTACACTGCCTAGTCGCTGCTACAAACCAACGATCACAGTCAAGCTTTCCCAATGCCCCCGTTCTAAAAAAAAAAAAGAAGCTGAAACAGACCCCCTGCCATTCTCGTCGCAGCCTAAACAGAAACAACATCATCACTGCCTCAAATCCATCATCTCCACTGAAACAAATCAGAACAGCCCCTATTCGTTTTCATCACAGCCCCGTAACAAACATCACCACCACTGCCTCCGTTACAAAAATCAGAACAGCCCCTCCTTCCCCTCACGGCATCAAACAGTCATCATCACCATAAACAAATCACCAAATAAAAGAAAAGGAATAAGAAGAAGAAGAATGAAAAAAACAGAAACGGGAAAACAAACAGTAACAGAAAAAGGAAAAATAGAGCAAGAAAAAGAAAGAAAAAAGCTGAAACGGGAGGTAGAAAAAAAAACGGGGCAAGGGGCGGGGTATTTTGGGAAACGGGATACGGGGTGAGAGAGGGGAAGTAAAGAGAAGAGAAAGGAACAAAAAACTCACCGGAAAAAGTCACGATGGCCGGATTTCAAGCTTTGACCGAAACTTTGACCTCCGATCTACTCCAAACGGCTTGAAATTTGGCAAAACCAATAGTAAAAATGGAAAGAGGGGGCCGAGATCTTTCGATTGGTATATTTTTTATATTTTTCCGGCCACCGGAGGTGGTGGCTTGCGGCGGAGAAGCGGCGGTAGACGGTGGAGTTTGTTTTTCCGGTGGCGGGGCAAATTTGGGCAACATAACATTAGTCACATGGACTTGAGGGGAATAAGAATGGAATGAAGGGTTTTTTGAGTTTATATATTGTGGATTTGGGCTCAGGTCAAGAAGTGGGCTGACGGGCCAATGTTGATGGACTCTTATTCTTACCCAAATGGCCATTAAAAGAGTCTATACTAACAAAACATACACAATTAATCGTAATGTAAACCACATAAATTCACGATACTATCACAATTAAAACGTAGAATCACAATTAAACAGATAACAAGTAATTTTTTGGTATTTTCATATTTTCTGTCCTAATTAAAGACAAATTTAGCTAAGAATAAACACTAGACGTACGGAAAAATTTGACGACACGTCCTAAAAATCTAATACGACTATTCTAAACAATTTTCTTATCTAGTGCCAAAATTAGGTGATTACAGCTGCCCCTCTTTGTTCGGGAACACGAAGAGTTTTCGGACAAAGAAGTAATCGACAACTAATTTTGGCTTTTCGGTTCTAGCCGAGAGCATGCTTTTCAAAACGGTGACCGTACCTTGAATTTCGGTTCTAACCGAGAACAAAGTTACCTACATATCCCCGAACTAAGGAATCAGGTTAGTGTAGTTCCTTACGTGCGGTAGCTGGGACTACCGCATTCAAACAGACACTAGACTCACTAAGACTCACTAAGACAAACCTAGACACTCTAGACTACTTAAGACAAACCAGAGGCTCTTCTAGACACACTTGGGGCTGATACTAGACACTCTAGACTACTAAGAGGCTGTCGCTGCTGATTACTGGTCGCTTGCTGGTGGTCATTGCTTTACAAGGAATGGAAATACAAGGAAAAATGTAAAATTACAATCCCTAGCCTAAATCTTCATGCTTCCCTGAGGTGAATCTTGGCTTGAAAGACAAACTCCGTCACCCGTTGTATGGGCAGGCACCATCTGAAACTTGAAATGGTCGCACTTGTTTCAAACAGGTCTTGACTTGAAGCTGGGGATGGTGGCTATCTTCGAGCAGGACTAACTTGAAAAGGGAGTGGTTGCTATCTTTGAGCGCAAATGACTTGAACTACATGTGAGTGCTATCTTCTAGCAAAACTAACTTGAAAGGAAAATGATCGCTATCTTTTAGCAGATCTTGACATAGAAAGGAAATGACACTATCTCTGAGCGAGACTGACTCGAAAAGGAAATGATCGCTATCTTTTAGCAGATCCTGACATGGAAAGAAAATGACGCTATCTTTGAGCGAACTGACTCGAAAAGGAAATGATCGCTATCTTTTAGCAGATCTTGACATGGAGAGGAAATGACGCTATCTTTGAGCGAACTGACTCGAAAAGGGAATGATCGCTATCTTTTAGCAGATCTTGACATTGAAAGGAAATGACGCTATCTTTGAGCGAAACTGACTCGAAAAGGAAATGATCGCTATCTTTTAACAGATCTTGACATTGAAAGGAAATGACGCTATCTTTGAGCGAACTGACTCGAAACGGAAATGAACGCTATCTTTTAGCAGATCTTGACATGGAAAGGAAATGACGTTGTCTTTGAGCGAACTGACTCGAAAGGGAAATGATCGCTATCTTTTAGCAGATCTTGACATTGAAAGGAAATGACGCTATCTTTGAGCGAAAACTGACTCGAAAAGGAAATGATCGCTATCTTTTAGCAGATCTTGATATGGAAAAGAAATGAAGCTATCTTTGAGCAAACTGACTCGAAAAGGAAATGATCGCTGTCTTTTAGCAGATCTTGACACGGAAAAGAAATGAAGCTATCTTTGAGCAAACTGACTCGAAAAGGAAATGATCGCTGTCTTTTAGCAGATCTTGACATGGAAAAGAAATGAAGCTATCTTTGAGCAAACTGACTCGAAAAGGAAATGATCGCTGTCTTTTAGCAGATCTTGACATGGAAAGGAAATGAAGCTATCTTTGAGCAAACTGACTCGAAAAGGAAATGATCGCTATCTTTTAGCAGATCTTGACATGGAAACGAAATGACATTGTGTTTTAGCGGGAATTGACTCGAAGAGAGAATGGAGTTCCGTCTGACATCTAGCGCAACTATCCCAGTTCAAGTAGTCCTAGCTCTTTCTTAGCAACATAGCAAATGTCACACTTACTTTCTTGCATTGTGGATACACCCTGTTTCGGATCTTGCAAATAAGCTTAGTGACTCTTGTTCTATTTCTTCACAGTACTGTGAGATGAACAAACGCCTAAAGCTTCTCCCAAACGTATCCACTCTTCATGATACAATTTTGGTATGTCGTCCTTCCGGCCTGATGTGCGGTGCTGGGCTCCAATTATCAATGTTGATCATGACTTGCTGAGAACTTTTCCATTGTCGAGGGTGTGCCCTGCTTGCTGGAATTAAACTTGAATCCTGTAAGACAGAGTTTTGCAATTTTCTTTTGTTGCTCATGGGAGGTTAGCGCCGAAAGGGCGAGGAATTAATGGTGAGGCAAGATGTACAAAAAAATGGAAATGATAATAAAAAAAAGTTTAAGGGCGAAAGTCGTTTGGACAGAGAACGTCTTTCTGAAAAGGGAAACTTATCTGGCAATATACTGGCGGCCTTGATGATCATGACATGTATCTTGGATGACCTCGTCCGACCAGTACCGCTTGTTTGTTGAGAGTTGATCCACGGAAGATATCAAACCATAACCAAGTTGAGGTGACTCTCAAGTCGACTAGTAGCGCCCTTTCGGGTTTTCACCAACTAGCCTCTCTCTTTAATCTTTTTCCTCACTGTTTGTCTTGCGGCGCCTTCTCAGGTTTTCACCGACAAGACTTCTTTCTTTTCTCTTTTTTTTTTCTTTTTTTTTTCTTTCAATTCAATTTACAACACACACATCTCTTGAAAAATGTGAATAGATGATTCAAAATGATAGAAGTTTGTTTTTATTTTATTTTATTTATGAAATAAAATAAAAACAAACTTCTGCCCCAGTTTAGCATGAAAAGGGGGATCTAAATTTCCTTTGATGTTGGCCGCAAACTTGGAGGCAAGTTTTGCGTCAATATGAACAGGGAAAGAGGAATTTTTTCTTATTGCGACCGCACCGAAATGGTTGCCTACGTATCCTTTTGAGAGGAATCAGGTCAGACGTAGCTCTAGGCAAATGCCCAGGTTTATTTTGATGCTTTTAAGTTTCATTTCATTTTGGTACAATTACATTGATTCCAAACGGAGAACATGTCTCGAAAGTACAATGTTCAAAGTGCTAATAAGGGATACATTTTTGGGATAGCAAAAGAGAACAAAATTCTTGCATTCATCCCAATTTGAAAGCCATCTTGGAGTCAAATGTAGTACCTCTTGACCGCGTCTGCATTGACGGGTATTTCAGTTGTCCTGCCTTCCGGATCTGTAAGGTACAAGGCGCCATTTGGCAATACTTTCTTTACCAGGTATGGCCCTTGCCAATTTGGAGCAAATTTTCCTTTAGCTTCTTCCTGATGAGGAAAGATTCTTTTCAAGACTAATTGCCCTTCTTTCAAGTCGCGGAGGCGCACTTTCTTGTTGTAGGCTCGGGCCATTCTCTGTTGATACAATTGACCATGACAAACTGCATTGAGCCTCTTTTCATCAATGAATGACAACTGTTCTAATCGGGTTTTGACCCATTCTGTGTCCTCAATTTCTGCTTCCACAATGATTCTGAGAGATGGTATTTCAACTTCAGCGGGTATGACTGCTTCAGTTCCATATACCAATGAATATGGGGTGGCGCCTATGGAAGTGCGCACGGTTGTGCGGTAACCAAGCAGAGCAAAAGACAACTTCTCATGCCAATCACGAGATCCTTGTATCATTTTCCTAAGGATCTTCTTGATATTCTTGTTGGCTGCTTCAACCGCGCCATTTGCCTTTGGTCGGTAAGGTGTGGAATTTCGGTGCATGATCTTGAATTTTTCACACACGTCATTCATTAAATGACTGTTCAGATTTGCCGCATTATCGGTGATGATGGTACTTGGGATACCATTAGAATGAACGAAATCCACCACAGCTTTCTTGGTCACGGATTTGAGAGTCACGGCTTCAACCCATTTGGTGAAATAATCTATTGCAACCAAAATGAATCTGTGCCCATTCGATGCTCTTGGTTCGATAGGCCCGATAACATCCATCCCCCATGCTGTAAAAGGCCACGGGGCTGACATTGTGTGCAACTCTAAAGGAGGTGAATGTATCAAATCACCGTGTACTTGGCATTGATGACACTTTCGCACAAAAGTAATGCAGTCATGTTCCATGGTAAGCCAGAAGTATCCCGCTCTGAGTACTTTCTTAGCTAGCACGTACCCGCTCATGTGGGGTCCACAGATCCCGGAATGCATGTCATTGAGAATTTTCGTGGCTTCAGTTGCATCCACGCATCTTAACAGTCCCAAATCAGGTGTCCTTTTGTACACCACCCCTCCACTCAGAAAGAAACCACTTGCCAGTCGTCGAAGCGTTCTCTTTTGATTATTTTCTGCCATTGGAGGATATGTCCCATCTTGAAGGAAATTCTTGACATCAAAGTACCACGGCTGACCGTCAATTTCTTCTTCAATCACATTGCAGTATGCGTGTTGGCTTTGGACCTGAATCTCTAATGGATCAATATGGGCTTTATCAGGATGGACAAGCATTGAGGCTAATGTAGCCAATGCGTCAGCCAGCTCATTATGTATTCTGAGAACATGTCTAAACTTTAGAACATCGAACTTTTGGCGAAGATCGTCCATACACTGCTTGTACATGATCAGCTTAAGGTCTCGAGTTTCCCATTCACCTTTCATTTGGCGTATCAAAAGATCTGAATCTCCGATCACCAGCAATTCTTTGATGTCCATGTCTAGAGCCATACGCAAACCCATTATGCATGCTTCATACTCAGATGTGTTATTAGTGCAACTGAAACGGAGTTGGGCAGCTGCCGGATAATAATGTCCCGTGGGAGAAATGAGGACTGCTCCAATACCATGGCCTTTTGAGTTGGAAGCACCATCAAAGTACATTTTCCATACATGTTCTTCTTCGTTAATCAACTCTTCGAGCACATCTACCTCCTCATCAGGGAAGTAAGTCTTCAATGGCTCGTAATCATCATCAACCGGATTCTCAGCCAAATGATCAGCTAAGGCTTGAGCTTTCATTGCAGTTCTGGTGACGTAAACTATGTCAAATTCTGTGAGCAGGATCTGCCATTTTGCAAGCTTGCCAGTTGGCATCGGCTTTTGAAATATGTACTTCAATGGATCCATCCGGGAGATCAGATAAGTGGTATAGGACAAAAGATAATGTTTCAGTTTTTGTGCGACCCAAGTTAGGGCACAACACGTCCTTTCCAACAAAGTGTATCTGGCCTCACAATCTGTGAACTTCTTGCTCAGATAATAAATGGCCTGTTCTTTCTTTCCCGAGGCATCATGTTGCCCCAGTACACAACCAAAGGAGTTTTCATTGACTGACAAGTACAAAAACAATGGTCGGCCAGGCTCAGGCGGAACCAAAACAGGGGGATTTGACAAGTATTGCTTGATCTTGTCAAAGGCTTCTTGGCACTCCTCGGTCCATGCAATCGATGCATTCTTTTTCAACAACTTGAGGATCGGCTCACATATTGTGGTAAGTTGAGCAACGAACCTACTGATGTAATTCAACCTGCCTAAAAAGCTTTTGACATCCTTCTTGGTTCGAGGTGGAGGTAATTCTTGTATTGCTTTGATCTTTGCGGGATCCAGTTCAATACCTCGCCTACTAACAATGAAACCCAACAATTTTCCAGCAGGCACACCAAATGCACACTTGGCTGGATTCAGCTTCAGATTGTACCTACGGAGCCTTTCAAAGAACTTTCTGAGATCTCTCACGTGGTCTTAAGCAGTTCTAGACTTGATGATCACATCATCCACGTACACTTCTATTTCTTTATGCATCATATCATGGAAAATGGCAGTCATAGCCCTCACGTAGGTTGCCCCAGCATTTTTCAAGCCAAACGGCATCACTCTATAGCAATAAGTTCCCCAAGGTGTAGTGAATGCCGTTTTGTATGCATCATCTTCATCCATCTGGATTTGGTGGTATCCGGCATAGCAGTCAACAAAGGATTGTATCTCATGTTTGGCACAATTATCTACGAGAGTGTGAATATTAGGCAATGGGAAATTGTCTTTGGGACTTGCCTTGTTCAAATCTCGATAGTCGACACATATCCTTGTTTTTCCATCTTTCTTAGGAACCGGAACAATATTTGCAACCCAAGTAGTGTACTGAACCGATTGAATCACTTTTGCATCCAGCTGTTTCATTATTTCATCATGGATTTTCTTGATCATATCAGTTTTGAACTTCCGTTGCATTTGTCTCACTGGAGGGAAACCGGGTTGAATTGGCAATTCGTGGACTATCAATTCAGAACTCAAACCCGGCATCTCATCATACGACCATGCAAAAACATCTCGATATTCAAAGAGTACTTTCCGAATATCGTTCTTCACTTCAGGTAGAGCATACATGCTTATCTTGGTTTCCCTCACATCATCAGGGCTCCCAAGATTAACATCCTCTGTATCAGCCAAATTGGGTTTAGGCTTGCCCTCATGGCGTTCAACTTCCAGGCCTATCTCGAAATCTGCCTGTTCCCCGTCATATTCGATCTCATTAACAGATTCCTCAATGTTTTCTTCGTCACTTTCAACCTCAACTATGGTTATGGAGCCAAAATCAGATTGCGGTCCCTGGATGGACGATAAGTTCCTTGAACATGTCATGATATCAGGACCAGCAGATATATCACTACAGATAAACAAAAATAGAATAAAATTAGGAATATGAACAGAGATTAAAGGAAAGCTTGGCTCTTGGGCCTTTCATTAATGAAAAAGGGTTTGAGTTACAAAAGGAAAGATGAGCAAAATAATACACTTGGCATACAACCCTTAGAATATCCAAGTGTATTCAAAAGAAAACTGTAAAACAACAGTCTACCAAGACCCCTTCCTGATGGGGAAGGGAGTTGCATTCCAGTTTGTCAGGTGCACGTCCGGGCCAATGTACTGAATTGAAGCATTACTGGAGCCTTCACCCGGCTGTACCATGCAGATTTCAAAAATGCCACCTAGATCAAATGGTGCATCCTGGTTGTCTTCCACTGTGTTGACATTTGTAGCGACAACCTTTGGTTTCATAACATAACCCACAAAAGACTGAGCGAGACACGGAATTGGCTTTGGGAGAGACCAAACTTCCGACTTCTTTTTCTTTGCTTGCTTGCGATCAGCTGCTTTTGGCTTGAAACCTAGTCCCCATGTGCCTTGCACACCATTTGGATAAACCGGATTTACCCTGCCTTGTAGTGACGCTCCCAAACCCTTTCCAAATTGGAAACCATGCTTTAACATTTCAGACGCCATCATGATAGACGTCTCTGACACTCTTGGAATGGGTATAGGTTTCCCTTCTGTTACTTTCTCCACATACACCACATCGGAGGTTTGATACATGATGGTCGGGCGTGTAGTGACGGCTTCAAGGGCTGGTACATCTAGGCTATTGTTAAACTGTGCATCATCCTCTCCATAAACCACGACAGCTTGATTATCCCAAGTAAACTTGACCACCTGATGAACTGTGGAGGGCACGGCACAAGCCATGTGAATCCATGGTCGGCCCAATAACAGATTGTACGATGCATCCGTTTCCATGACTTGGAACTCAATGCTGAAGGTAGCGGGACCAATGGTTAACTCAAGATTGATGATACCCAAAGATTCTCGAACTCCACCATCAAAAGCACGAACAGCAGAGGAACTTGCCCTGATTTTGCTCATATCCACCCTTAGACTCTTCAGTGTAGACAGAGGGCAAATGTTCAATCCTGCGCCGCCATCTATTAGAACACGTGTGACATAGGAGTCTTCACACTTAACTGAGACATGAAGCGCTCGATTATGACCGGTTCCTTCTGCTGGCAGCTCCTCATCGGTGAACATCACACGATTAGTCTCAAATACTCTGCCAGCAAGTGCTTCCAGATTAGCCACAGTAGTTTGTTCCGGAATGTAGGCCTCATTCAATATCTTCAACAGTGCATTGCGATGTGCTTCAGAGTTCATAAGTAGAGACAAGAGTGATATCTGAGCTGGAGTCTTTCTCAATTGCTCGACGATAGAATAATCTGTCGATCTCATTTTCTTCAAAAATTCTTCAGCTTCTTTCTCAGACACAGGCTCTTTGATGGGTCCTTGGTCTTCTCGACCTGGCTTTGCCTTTCTCAATTCTTCCGGGGTAAAACATCTCCCGGACCGGGTTAGACCATTTACATCTGCAGCAACCTCCATGATTTCTTTTCCGTTGTAAGACACAATTGTCTTGTTGTAGTTCCAAGGAACAGCCTTTGTACTTTTGACAGGGAGTTGCGCTGCTTGAGTGATGATAACCGGTTCACACTTCTTTGCCTTAACCTCGAAGACCGGAGTTTTCTGGCATGATGCCCCTTGCACAATAAATGTTGGTGCACTGTCATGAACTTTTTCCTGCTTTGCAACCGGAATTGTGAAACTTGGCTCAACAGCAGTATCTTGGTTTGCTTTGTTGACAGACGCACTTGACTTTCCCCTGATTACAACAATAAACGGCTCAGGGCCTTTGATGTCTGGAGAGGGACCAACTGCCACAATCTGCTTGGCGGCTTTCCCTTTCAAGTCCTCTTCTATGCATACCATCCCTACCATGGGTACGTTGTTTTGAACATCATGAGCTGGTAAAGGATTTTGATTCACATTTTGTGTTTCATCCCCCACGACTTTTATCTGATTATTGTCTATCATTGCCTGGATTATCCTTTTGAGTTCCCAGCAGGATTCTGTGTCGTGTCCAGGTGCTCCAGAATGAAACGCACAATGGCGTGAATGATCAACCCTTCCATTGGGGTTCACTTTTCCCGGGATTGGCTTCAACAGATTGGCTTGTTGCAATTTTTCAAACAAATTAGTGTAAGTCTCCCCCAGTGGGGTGAACTGCCTTTTCTCTTGTTGCATGTTTCTCTGTTGCATGTTTGGACGAAAACCCTGCGGACCTCGTGGTCGATAAGGCATCTCCTGGTGAGCCTGGAATTGAGTATGTGCCTGTTGATTGTTATATTGGACTGGAGCAGGGGGTGGACGCCACTGTGGACCAGATAGAGGCTGAGCATAAGATGCTGCATTTACAGGGAATGAGAACTGCGGCATGGCAAATTGTTGGCCATGAGTTGGATAGAATTGTTGTGGCGGGGGTGCCTGAATATACCCTTGACGGTCGTTGTATCTCCCATCATTTCTTCTCGGTCCAGGACCAACCATTGCCACTTCATCTTTTTTCTCTTTCTTCTTCCCAAAAGTACCTGACCCTGATTGCAACGCTTGGGTCGTGGCTCTCAAAGCTGTTTGGCTAACAATCTTGCCTGCTTTGATTCCTCTCTCAATCATCTCCCCAATTTTTACTGCTTCACTAAATTGCTTCCCAAGGGCAGAGGCCATCGCCTGGTAGTATGTTTCGTCAAGCACTTCGACGAATTCTTCAACCATTTTCTCATCTGGGATCAAAGGGCTCACACGGGCCGCCTGTTCGCGCCACCTGTAGGCATACTCCCTGAAACTTTCACCTGGTTTCTTTGTGATCGTCTTCAAAGAAGAACGATCAGGAGCAGCCTCCATTTTGTAGCCATAATGATTCAGGAAAGCGCTGGCCATGTCGTCAAAGGTGACCCACTTGGAAACATCTTGTTGCACAAACCATTCTGTGGCCGGTCCTCCCAAACTGTCCGCAAAGTACGCCATCAATAATTCGTCCTTCTCGATACCCCTCATTTTGTTAAGGTATATCTTCACATGGATCCTTGGATCACTTTGTCCAGTGTACGGATCGAATTTGGGCACAACAAAGCCTTCAGGCAATGGCACATGAGGGAATAAGCACATGTCTTTGTATGAAATACTTGCTTTACCCCCTTGCCCTTGTATGTTTTTCACAGTTTGCTCCAGGCTTTTCAATTTTCGAGCAAAGTCAGCCTCTTCTGTTTTCCCCAATCTTTCGACATCAGCATGTGATTCTGGGTGGTGTCCATGATCATACGACTCAGTGGGGCGGAGTACATTACCCCGGGTTTGGTCGAATTGTTGATCACGAGCCCTCAACTGTGGGTCACTGTTTGACCTTTGCAAAGTGTGTCCTGCAGGAACAGTGAATACTGTGGCAGGAACTTGGGCTTGGCCATGTTGTCCATGTTGTGGGAACTGTGCCCCAGGTTGTACAGTAGAGGGTCCAGCTACGTTGTCAGTTTCTGGATGTGGACCGAACCCTGGAGGATAACGGGGGTCTTCTGCCATTGTAGATTGCCCTTGCCCTGGTGGCTGAGCATTCGCCGTGAAACCAGCAGCACCTGGCGGAGCAGGAGGTACCTGAACTGCCGACAAGTTACGGACCAGTTGCATCATCATTTCTTTCATGGCCGTGAAATCCTCGGCCATCTTAGCCTGTTGTTCAGACAAGCGAACCAGCTCAGTATTCTCAGTTTCTTCGGCCATCGTTGCTGGAGTGTCTTCTTGAAGAGGTGCTTCAACCACTTCTGGAACAGGCAGTGGTCCCTTGATTCTGGTGGAATAGGAATGTGGGGCCAGCACGGCAGTTGCTCAAGCTCTTGTGTAGCAATTCCCCAAACTAATGAAACAAATGAAATAGCAAGCCAAAGCGACAAAACTCACTCCAAAATCAGCCACTAAACAGCCCTTTAGCACCCTATTTAAACCTTAAAGACTTGTGGATTTATACCCCAAAAGACCCTTAGTGTAAAGGCTTTTGGTTCTAAATCCTACTATCGAACTTACTATATTTTTTGAAGTGTTTTTGCTCTCTTTTAGTGTAAATTTCAGCAAGTAGTTGTGTATTAAAGAGGGTAGTAAATGCCTCTATTTATAGCTAAAAGGTGGGGCTAAAAGGTGGGGTGTGGACTTGTACAAAAGTACAAGCCCACACCCTACACTTGAGTGCTTTTAGTCCCATTTTTTCAAGCAAAAGTACAGCAGCTATAGCCACTGTTACAGCCACCTAAAACTGTCCTAAAGGGCTGAAATAATGCAAGGAAATGTCCTTAAAAGGACACCAAACACTCATCACTAATTTAAGGGGTCTAGGACCAAACTAAGGCAATTAAATCAGCCTAAACTAGCTTGAAACTTAAACTAAAATGCTCCCAGCTTATGATTCTGCCTAATATGTCAAAAACTAATTCCTAAGAAGCTAAACTAAACCAATACACATGCTAACACAATCACATTGAGTTCAGCCATCATTTCATATATGCACCAAACCTTCTAATAAAACTCAACTACAAACAATTAATGCTAAACTGAACTAAACTATGAATATGTTAAACAAAGTAAACGGAGGAAAAACAGTTAGGGAACTATATCTAGCCATCAAGCTTAAAATGGATATCAACAACGAGTCACTCCAATTAATCGAAACTGGTCCAACAAATCAAACCATCCATTTAACTTTCAAGCAAGGCAAAAATCAGAACATATCTAATGCGACATACATGAATGCTAAATTCACGTGCTAACATAACAGTAGCATAATTCAAACTAAATTTCAGCACTTCTAATAAGAAACTAACACAAATCAAATGCTACATTGAAATCAGAATTCTCAAGTGAGCAGACAAACGTGATAGTTTATTCCTCATACCAGTACTAGCATTTGAACAAGTTTCTAATGACTAAACAATCAAAGAGTGGTATTCTTAACACTAATACTACACTAACAATTTTTACTAAACTAGATAAGAGTAAAAGAACAGACAAAGGGATTTAAGGATTTCCTGCCTGACCCATAGCCAATGCTCGGCGCAAAACAGCAATACCTTGTCGAGCCACTGCCTCGACCCTGCCATTGACGCCCCTGTTGCCTCGTCTGCTCGTTACCATCATCACTGCTTCACTAAAACAGCCCCTGCTATCAACACTATCCAAAGCTTCGCCATCACCAAAAACCAAACAGTCCCTCCACGGCATAACGATCACAGCAGCACCCCCGACATCAATCATCACAGCCCCAAAAACAAAACATCAAACAAACCCAGAAAATGAATAAGAAAGAGAAGAAAAGAAAAGAAGAACAGAAACGGAAAAACGGGGAACACGGGCAGGGGAGAGGGGTTTTTGGGAGATGGGGTACAAGGGGTGACGGGGAAGGGAAAGAAGTAGAGAAAAACTAAAAACTCACCGGATTTGGAAGTTTGACCGAGCTTTGACCGTCGATCTACTCTAAACCGTCGGGATTTTGAAGAAAATAATAGCGGAAATGGAAAGAGGGGGCCGAGATCTATAAAATAGTGTATTTTGGAATTTTTTTCCGGCCACCGGAGGTGGTGGCCGGCGGCGGCGATCGGCGGAAGTACGGCGGGGGACGGTGGCTTGGCGATTTCTGGTGGGAGGGTAGAAATTTCAGCATAGTATGGCTAGTCACATGGGACTTGAGAGAATGAGAACAAAAATGAGGTTTTTTCACATTATATATGTAAGTCATGGGCCGGGTAAGGGACTTGGGCTGAGCTGGTGGGCTAGCAATTCTTGCACAAATGGCCATTTTAAATGCACTATATTATTTAAAACACACTGAATTAATCAAACCAAAAGACACATAATTTATATTAACGTCACAATTAAACATAGAATCAAAGCTAAACACACATAACAAGTAATTTTTGTAATTTTCATATTTTCCATCCTAATTAAAGACAAATTTAGCTAAGAATAAACACTAGAAGTCCGGAAAAATTTGACGAGATGTCCTAAGAATCTAATACGACTATTTTTTAATTATGTGTGCCAAAATTAGGTGATTACAGTCACTTCCTTCGAGCTCAAGCTTGTGGATGAAGCATTCGGTTCTTGAGCTCGAATACTCAGCTTTGGAGTAGTTGCTTTCCTTTGGCCAAGCCTAGTGAATATGAACATCGTGCAGAAGTTTTGCTTGGCTTCGTGTCACTGGCCTCGGTGGGTCGTCGAACACTTGATCAGCACATGTTCGGGCTGCATCATTGTTACAAGGGCAACAAAAGCATAAAGGAAGCGCTCATTTGCCGCAGTGTGTAGTCGTATTATTGATCCAGGATTTGCATAGTGCAGGATATACAAATAACTCGGTAACTTCTTATAAGAGTCACGAGGTTTTCCTCTTACTATTTGCAACGCCTTTTCCTTTGATCTCCATGCTTGTATGTAGTTTATGTCAACACTGTGCTCTTTTTTCATATACATGATTATATCTGCTAGTGTGTACACTGTCCTCGGATCTTCATAATTGTCTTTTATCATTCCTCCGATAACTGAAGCAGTAGCTTGTCTTTGTGCATTAAACCTCTGCTCATGTGAGCACGTGTGCTCATCATTGAAAGATGTTACTTTAAATAGGTTTGACTTTCCCACACTTGACGATTTCAGAACCCACTCGCATTGCTCATCAATGCATATAAGACAATACCTATTTACGTAAGAGTTCAGTAACAGTTTTCTAATGTATACCATGCAGTGTAGTGCACGTATGGCAACAATGCTATACTAGTATTGAAAATCAATTATCCCATAAATTAGTTCTTCTATGGCTACAATTCGTCTGTACAAACAATGGAAATACCAGGAATACTGTATAATTGATATTGAACCGATAGAACCATATACTCCCAGGGTATATTATATACTACTAAGGTATAACACGCAATGGAAATACAAGATATACTGTACAATTGCTATTGATCCACATAAAACAAGTCTACCCCAAGGGCATATTGTACACTACTAAGGTATAACACGCAATGGAAATACATGGTATACTATATAATTGATATTGAACCTCATAATTACTTCTTCTACGGCTACAATTGCTCTGTACACGCAATGGAAATACAGGGGTATACTGTACAATTGATATTGAACCGCATACAACCAGTATACCACGACGGTATATTGTACAGTACCAAAGTATAACACGCAACAAAATACAGGGTATACTGTATAATAAATATTGAACCGCATAAAACCACTATACCCCAACGGTATACAGTACAATACCAATGTATCACGCGCAGCGGAAATACAGGGGCATAAACTAGTATACCTCCAGGGTATAATGTACATTACCAAGGTATACACTGAAGAGTTTTTCTCTGTTGCTACTGGCTCGATGTTTACACTAAAAACAACAAAAGTAGCAAGTGCATTTGCACTGTATACGCATTTGGTATTTGCAATGTATTTCTTATAGCATATATTTATGCAAAAAATAGGAAACACAGTGCATGCAGTATGTTATACAACTACTTAGAAACAGTAAAGTGACAAATTACTTCTTCTAGGGGGTACAATTATACTGTATACCTGCTTGGTATACTATTATTTCCATAGTATTTGTTAGTGCATACAGTTCTGTTATATTTGGAGTACATTAGAACAGTATACTATTACAATAGAAGTATATACTAAAATAGTATACAATAGAAAAATTATAGTTATATTACCTTCTCGAACACGATCGATCAACCTTAAATTGAAATTTTCTGTAAATCGCATAGTGCTTCATAACACGACTGAGGACGTCCTTGTCCCTGAAAACGTGTCCAGTTTTAATGTTCCGATGATATTCATCCGTAATGACGTTGCCTTCATCAATTTGAACAATGTGATCGCCTTCTTCAATTTCAATATTGATCATCCCCAACTCGTTCGACGATATTTCAATCCCTTCCATATAATTCAATGCCGTGGAACTTCCCGCGCTTGTTAGGTTGCGGATTAAGGTTACTGAGATTGAAAAATCGATCATGTCAGGTTTTTTCCTCTTTTGCTGCATATACAGCTTCACTCCCATGTCATTATTGATCGACATGGGAGGATATGCATCTTTTTCCACAAATTTGATCTCAAATTGTTGTTTCGGCAAATCGATATTTAGAAGTTCTGCGATAGCTGTCTGGAATTGTTTAAAACTACAGCTATTGATGGATATAATTATTCATGTAATTTTACTATATAAAAAGATACGATTTTAAAATAAAGCATGAATAATAATATCATATTCTCGCGCTTTTCTAACAAATCTTGCAGGAAAAGAATATATGAAAAAAGAGAAGAAAAGAAGCTAAAAGTCAAGGGCGATAATAATACAATTTCATCTGCAAATATGAAATACTACACAAAAGAAAGATGGATTTGTCATCCAAAGGTACCCACGAGAAATTGCCAAATTATCGCCATGATAAATTCATGAGAAATTGCCTTAATGCCAACCATGAGATTTGCCAAGGATTTTGCCAACTTTCAGCAAGTCTTTCTTAGGAAATTTTCTATAAATAGCATATGTTGAATAAGGAAATAGCATATGTTGAATAAGGAAGAGGCTATCAATTTTTTCTTTCTCTTTCTATCTACGCAGGTTTTCTAAGAGCAGAGAATTGCTCTTGCTCCCTTTTTCTTCTCTTTTTCTAAGTTTTTGTAGTTGTTCTTATTAGAAGAAATAATATTTCTTCAAAGTACTTTTATTTTTCTTACTCCATAATGAAGTAATCTCTTTTAGTTGGGATAGTTGATGAAGCTTGATATCTTTATAATATTATCTCAGTTTAAACAGGTTCTTGGCTTGATACTTTCTATTTTATATTTTATACTGTGCAGAGATGATAGCTTTTTATTAATTATTATCACATCTACATATTTTATCTTTAGGTTATTTTTATATTAATTTTGTAATTCACGCGGAGCAAAATTAATATATTATGACTAAATGATAAAATAGTAGAGTGAGAGTCATTTTTAGTATACTATTATTCAAAGTCTGTAATCTTTATTGCCTTAATTTTAATTCTCACGGAGGAATTGTTGTTAAGCAGGATTATTGATTTCAGTAAGAATATTCTCACGAAGTTTTTACTATCTTGGTGCACAATTCAAGCAAGAAAATATTTCGGTTTAACTGTCACTAGTTATAACGCAGTTAATTTACATAACCTCACGGAGTGTTATTAACTGATTATTTTTTAGTGAGCACAATATAATTGAATTAGCAATAAGCAATTATTTTTGAGAGAAATACATGTAAAATCTGAGATTTTAATAATAATATTATCAAGTTAATTCAATAATTACCAACTCTTTTTAAATTATAAAATCTTCAAGAAGTTGTTTGTCTCATTTAAAGTAGATTATAAATTCAAAAACTCACTTTTCATCAACTTGATTCTCTCAAATAGTATTCGAAATATTACAGGTCTGTAGCATAGATTTTCCAATCTCTGTGGGACGATATCTGACGAGGTCCAAAGTGCATAGGAATTGTCTGCTCGTTCTTGTCAAATTCTAATATAGTAAAGATATCGTCCCACAGAGATTGGGTATTCTATGCTACGGACTTGTAGTATTTTAATTACTATTTGAGAGAGTCAAATTGATGAAAAGTGGGTTTTTAGTTTAAATTTACTTAAATTAAAATAAAGAACTTCTGGAAGATTTCAAATTTAAAAGGAGTTGGAAATCGTTGAATTCACTTGGTAATACTTATAATAAATATCTCAGTTTTGACATGTATTTCTCTTAAGAATAATTGCTTATTGCTAATTCAATTATATTTTGCTCACTAAGAAAATAATCAATTAATAACACTCCGTGAGGTTATGTATATTAATCAAATTATAACTAGTGACGATTAAACCGAAATATTTATTCTTGCCTGAATTGTGCTAAAAAAGTAGTAAAAACTTCGTGAGAATATTTTTACGGAAAATCAATAATCTTACCTACAACAATTCCTCCGTGAGAATTAAAACTGAGGTAAACAAGATTAGAGACTTGGAAAAATAGTTTTTACTCTACTACTTTATTCATCAGTCATTATACATTAATGTTGCTCCGTGAGAATTACAAAATTAATATAACAATAACCTAGAGATAAAATAGACGGATATGAAATAAAGATTTAGTAAAAACTATAATTCCAGCACAGTGTTAAAATGTGATTAAAAACTTCAGGCTAAGCATGTATTAAAACTGAGATAAGTATTATAAATATTACTGAGTTTCATCAACTATCCCAACAAAAGAGATTACTCCATTATGGAGTAAGAAAAACTTTAAAAATATAAAGACTAGGAAGAAGTAGTATTTCTTCTACAAAAGAAAACTACAAAAGCTTAAAGTTATAAAAGACAAAGAAAGAAAAAGAGCAAGAGAAAGTAGTTCTTGCAAGATGAAAATTTGATGATCTTCCATACAAAGTTTACTACCTATTTATAGATAAATTCCAAAGCCAAAGTTCTACCTAAGATGGCATATCCTAAGGTGGTAGGAAAATTTTCAAGATGGCCAAGGTGAGTTGGGTTTAGATGACAATTTCAAATATTCATACGTAGCTTCCTTTCATGAACTTTCTTCCGCTTGCACTTTTATTCTTCAGCATAAATAATTCACGGACATTACTATCAGTGTTATAATCACACTATGAATAATGTAATCATCAATGGTCATCCCTTATTTTTCTTCACCTTGGATAATTTCTTCTTCCTGCAAAATATGTTAGAAAATATGCGAGAGATGGATATATTTATTCACGTTTTATTTAAAATACTTAATATTTAACTATAAAAATATATCAATAAATTATATCCATCAAATTCCTCCATACTTGAATCTTTGCTCGTCCTCGAGGAAAAAGATCTTCTTCTTCTTTTCTTTTTTTTTTTTTTTTTTTAAATAAGAATATTTTCTTCAAACTTATGATCTTTGTAGGATAGAAAATTTATTCAAGATAAACTTCTTTCATCATGCTCAATGCAATTATTCTTTTTACTTCACCAAATTCTTTACCTTATTTCTGAATTTTGACTTGATCAACAAGAACTTGCAGCCTTCTCCCCTTGAATCTTTTAAAATTGATAGAGTTATGATCATGTATTCAGTAAGTATCATTGTCTTGTCCATAGGCTTGCTCGTCATGTTCATCTCCACTAATATAGATACAATACTGACTTTCAAAATCTTTTTAGGACTTTTCATGGCTTGTAATGTTAGGCTTCAGGCTGGTAGGATAAGGATATTTGATAGTGACTGTTCTTTTTCCAGCTTGGAGCTCACATTTCTCAATTCTTTCTCCATTCGGTAATACTTTTTTTTTTTCAATTTTTTTCCCTTTTTTTTTTCTTTTTGCTATATCATATATATTCATATATTCACAACATTGCTTCTTTTGGTAATATTTCTTCCTTTTGGTGATGTTTAATCTTTGCTCATTCAAAGCTGGAAGAAACAATAACTCTTTTTTTTTTCTTTATATATATGTAAACAATATATACATATATCATATATATCATTTTTTTTTTTTTTGCAATATATCATGGTGTTGGGAAAAAAAAATAGGATTAAGGCTCAAAGAAGGGTTTGAAAAGATAAAAATATGTATATTTGGATAAAAATTTGAGAGGCTTGAATTGTGTATCAAAGAAGGCCTAATTTCATTTTTCAAAAATCAGTATCATCCATTATTTCGCCTCGAAGAACATTCAGAGCAAGTTCTAGCCAAGTTCATTGATTCTACCTTCTTTGTGATCATAATTTTTCTCAATTCCAATGATTTTCTGAGTTGAAGATGTTTGCTCTTGCTTTCACAAAGTCAAAATCATAGACATGAAAAATCATATGGTGAATATAAAAAGAAATAATATTGAACAGAACGAACAAAAATTTATATTGTTAATTAAAAACCTACAATTAAGACCATAAATAAGAGGAAAATAGTATATAATATATAAATAACCTCCCCCATACTTGAACACTTCATTCTCCTGGATGAAAATGCTTTTTAAGATAAGTGAAAGAAAGAAGGGTGAAAAAAATAAGAATGAAGAAGGATCAAGTGGTAGTTGGATTAAATAAATATAATATAATTAATATAAAAATACTATTTTAAAAATAAAAATCTTTTTGGCTTTCAAATATACGATCACAGAAGAAAGCTTGAAAGAAACTGTGACCACACATGTTCTATGTGTAATAGACTGGATTATTTTTAGACCTTATCAGTCATTAGGTCCTAGTTTGAATATAAACTAGAAATTTACCTGTGCCAACATTAGATTTGGACAATGGAATGGTTAACCAACCAGTAACTTAGGCATACCGATCACCATGGAGTTACTCCTGTCTAGGTGACTCTGTTTTTGTAGAGGCCTTCATGAGATGTTCCGGTTGTACAATAATCTGGATATTGACCAGATCAATTGGTTAAGCATTTAATTAGTCAGATCTAAGTGGGACTTATGAGGCTCCATTGCTTCACCCTCAATGGCTACGGGATAAAGAACCATAGTTCTGAGTTTAACGTCGTCAGCTCGACGTAGTAACAACGGCACTCATCATACTATCATGGTTACTGAAGGGTGTTGTTCAAAATGTCCTCCAAAGTACAATTTTAGCCTGTGACCATTGACCTTAAATTTCTCTCCTCCATTGCTTTGTTGAATTTCAATTGCTCCATACGGAGTAACATTTGTAACATTGTAAGGACCTGTCCACCTGGATTTCAGTTTTCCTGGGAATAGCCTGAGACGGCTATTGTAAAGAAGTACCTGATCTCCAATTTTAAAATTTTTTGGTCGGATCAAATTGTCATGCCATTTTTTTGTTTTTTCTTTGTAAATCTTGGCATTTTCATAGGCTTCCATCCTCAGTTCATCCAACTCATTAACCTGCAAAAATCTATTTTTACCAGCAGAGGTTAAATCAAAGTTCAATGCTTTCAGTGCCCAAAAGGCTTTGTGTTCCAATTCAACAGGCAAATGGCAAGCTTTTCCAAAGACTAATTTATATGGAGATGTTCCAATCGGCGTTTTGAACGCCGTTCGGTATGCCCATAATGCATCATCTAATTTTAAAGCCCAGTCTTTTCTTGAGATTCCAACAGTTTTTTCAAGAATTCTTTTTAGTTCACGGTTGGAAACCTCAACTTGCCCTTGAGTTTGAGCATGATACGGTGTTCCAGTTTTATGAGTCACACTATATTTTGACAATAAAGCAGAAAATTGCTTATTCATGAAATGAGTCCCTTGGTCACTAATGATGACTCGTGGTGTGCCAAATCTGGTAAAAATATTTTTTCTGAGAAAATTGCACACTGTTTGAGCATCATTCTTTCTTGTGGGAATGGCTTCAACCCATCGTGAAACATAGTCAACAGCCACAAGGATATATTCAAATGAATGAGATGAAGGAAAAGGTCCCATAAAATCTATACCCCAGACATCAAATATTTCACATACCTGAATAGATTGCAATTGCATCTCATCTCTCTTTGAGATATTACCTGTTCTCTGACACCTGTCACATTGTGCAACATACACACGGGCATCCTTAAAAAGTGTTGGCCAGAAGAATCCAGCTTCCAAAACCTTGAAAGCAGTTCGGTGTGCAGCATAATGTCCTCCAATTGCTCCATCATGACAATGAAACAAAATCTTTGGCATTTCATCTTCAGGTACACATCTTCTAATGATATTATCTGCACAAATTCTAAACAAGTAAGGGTCATCCCACAGATAATATTTTGCATCAGATATAAGTTTTTTCCTCTGTTGGTAAGAGAGATCTCGAGGTGTCCATTTTCCAACCAAGTAATTTGCAATATCTGCAAACCAGGGTGGTTGAGTCACTACTGAGCTGACAGAAAAGATGTGTTCATCAGGAAACTCTTCTTTTATATCACTAGACTCAAGATGAGGGTTCTCTAATCTAGACAAATGGTCAGCTACCTGATTTTCTGTCCCTTTCATGTCTTTTATTTCAAGGTCAAACTCCTGGAGAAGTAAAATCCATCTTAACAATCTAGGGCGGGCATCTTTCTTTGCTAAGAGGTATTTTAAAGCTGCATGATCAGTAAAAACAGTGACTTTGGTTCCTATTAAATAGGAACAGAACTTATCAAAAGCAAATACTACTGCCAGTAGTTCTTTTTCTGTTGTGGCATAGTTGAGCTGAGCTTCATTCAATATTCTACTGGCATAGTAAATGGGACGGAAAATTTTATCTTTTCTCTGGCCTAAAAAAGCTCCAACGGCTGTATCACTAGCATCACACATGACCTCAAAAGGTTGGTTCCAATCAGGGGACACAACTATAGGGGCAGATGATAATTTCTCCTTAAGAGTGTCAAAAGCTTTCATACAATCTCCTGAAAAATTAAACTTAACATCTTTCATCAAAAGGTTAGTCAACGGTTTTGAAATCTTTGAAAAATCTTTTATGAACCGTCTGTAAAAACCTGCATGACCTAGAAAACTTCTAATGCCTTTAACAGTTGAGGGAGGGGGTAATCCTGCTATAAGATCAATTTTTGCCTTATCAACTTCTATCCCTTTAGCAGTGATTTTATGTCCTAAAACAATTCCCTCGGTAACCATAAAATGACATTTCTCCCAATTAAGAATCAAGTTTGTCTCTTCACATCTCTTAAGAACTAAGGTCAAGTGATTAAGACAATCTTCAAATATTTTACCAAAAAGGGTGAAATCATCCATAAAAATTTCCAAAAATTTTTCAGTCATGTCTGAGAAAATAGCTGACATGCAACGCTGAAATGTAGCAGGTGCATTACACAAACCAAAAGGCATTCTCCTATAGGCATAGGTTCCATGGGGACATGTGAAAGTTGTCTTATCCTGATCTTCTGGTGCAATTGATATCTGGTTATACCCTGAATATCCATAAAGAAAACAGTAAAAACCATAACCTGCTACCCTTTCCAACATTTGATCAATAAATGGTAAAGGAAAATGATCTTTTCTTGTGGCATCATTGAGACGCCTGTAATCAATACAGACTCTCCATCCTGTTACTGTTCTGGTAGGTATGAGTTCATTATTTTCATTTTTTACAACTGTCATACCTCCTTTCTTTGGTACCACCTGAACAGGACTTACCCAAGGGCTGTCAGAAATGGGGTAAATAATACCTGCAGCCAAAAGTTTATTATTTCACTTTTCACAACTTCTTGCATTGCTGGGTTCAATCTCCTTTGGGGTTGGACTATTGGCTTGTAGCTATCCTCCATGAGAATTCTATGTGTGCAAATAGCTGGACTAATGCCTTTGATGTCTGCTATAGTCCACCCTAAGGCTCCTTTGTGTGCTGTCAGTACTTCAATCAATTTATGTTCCTGTTCTGCAGTCAGAGAAGATGAAATTATCACAGGAAATAATTCAGGCTCAAGATAAACATACTTCAAATGGGAAGGGAGAATTTTGAGTTCAATTTTTGGTCGAGCATTTTCTGATAGCATTTCTCCCTCTTCTTCAGAATCATTTTCCAATATTTCAGCTTCACTTCTAATTGTCGGATCATCATTCTGCCTTGTGCCAGATTGGGCCAAGCATCTTTCCAATGAGTCTGAAATCAATTGGTCATCTTTGAATTCATCTGCAAGATCACTAATCATGTCAATTGAAAAGCAAGAAGATGATGTCTCATCTTCGGGAAATTTTAGAATCTTGTGCATATAAAAAATGACTCTTTCTTCGTCTACTCTCAAAATTAGTTGTCCTTGATGGACATCTATGATTGCTCTACCTGTAGCAAGAAAAGGTCTACCCAAAATTATTGGCTCATCAGGACATTCTTCCATTTCAAGTACTATGAAATCTACAGGGAACACAAATTTATCCACTCTCACAAGCACATTTTCAATAATTCCCTTAGGTTTCTTAGTACTTTGATCAGCAAATTGAAGAGAGACAACAGTATTTTTTATGTCACCAAGATCCAATTTTCTAAAAATAGAAAATGGCATCAGATTTATTGAAGCTCCAGAATCACAAAGTGCTTTTTCAAAATATACTCCTCCCAAAGTGCATGGAATCGTAAAACTGCCTGGATCGCCAAGCTTTTGTGGTAGCTTATTTTGAAGTATAGCACTGCATTTTTCAGTAAGCATTACCACAGAAACTTCTTCTAACTTCCTTTTGCTTGACAAAATTTCTTTCAAAAATTTAGCATATGAAGGCATTTGCAATAAAGCATCAGTGAAAGGAATATTAATGTGAATCTGTTTCAGAATTTCCAAAAACTTTGCAAATTGACTGTCAAGCTTTTCTCTTTTCATCTTTTGTGGAAAAGGGATTGTCACAGGGAGAGGAGTTATTTTTTCAAAATTCTTTTCATCTTTTTTCTTGATTTCATTCTCTTCTGATGGATCATATTGTATTTCAACATTCTTACCCTTTGCTGCCTGGTGTTCAAAATGGTTCTTTTCCTGTCTATCAGCATATGGATCATCAAGATTCTTACCTGACCGTAAGGCGATGGCCTTAAGGTGTTCCTTTGGATTTTTCTCCGTATTGCTTGGTAAGGGACCTTGAATCTTTTCTGAAACAAGAGTTGCCAATTGGCTTACCTGAATTTCCAAGTTTTTGAGGGTTGAGTTTTGGCTTTCCATCTTTTCATCAGTGGCCTTAATGTACTTGTACAACAAGTCATCGAGACTTGAATGAGCTTGTTGAGGCCTTTGCTGATATGGAGCTGCTTGTTGATATGGCCTGAAATTCGATTGCCCACGATTTTGATTTTGGTATCCAGGTGGACCCTGTGTTGGTTGCTTCTGGAAGCTTTGAGAGTTCTCAGCACCATTTGGATTGCTCCACTGAAATCCTGGATGTTTCTGTGCCATTGGGCTTCCAAAAGGGTACGACTTGTAACCGATGACATTAGCCTGCTCATCATTCTGATTGTTTGCGCGGCATTCATGGTTAAGATGGTTTCCTCCACACATGTCACAAGCCTCAGACTGGCTTGGTTGTTGTGCATTCACCTGAAAAGATTCAAACTTTTGTGCCAAGGAGGCAATCTGTTGTGTTAGTGTATTAAATGCATCTGCCTGGTTTACTGTGGCAGCCTTTTTGATGGTTACACGATCAGATGGCCACTGGATTGCATTCTCAGAAATTTCATTCAACAATTGCAATGCTTCTTCTGTGGTCTTTCCCATGATGGAACCTCCTGCAGTTGCATCTATCACATTTTTAGAAGAGCGTGTTAATCCGTGATAGAAAATATACAACTGCATATGTTCAGGAATGTCATGATGTGGACATTTTCTTAACATTGATTTTAATCTTTCCCATGCTTGATAAACTGACTCAGTGTCAGTCTGCAAGAAATTAGAAATATCTTGTCTTAACTTTGTTGTTTTAGCAGGAGAAAAATATTTGTTCAAAAACTTCTGTGTCATCTGGTCCCATGTGGTTATAGAACCTCGAGGCAAACTTCGCAACCAAGTCTTGGCATCTCCTTTTAAAGAAAAAGGAAATAGCCTTAACTTGATAGCTTCAGCGGGCACTCCATTATATTTGGCAGTTTCAACTAGTTCCAGAAAATCAATTAAATGACTATGTGGATCTTCACTTGGATCACCAGTAAAGGTGCAAGACTGTTGAATTGTTTGAATTAGACCGGTCCTAATTTCAAAATTATTGGCTGCTACTGGTGGGTTCCTGACACTAGATTCACAATTGAAGTGATCTGATCTAGCATAATCCCTTAGAATTCTATTTGCTGGTCTTGGTGCTACTTCATCAAACTGATCCTCTACTTGTGGTGCGACTCCTAATGGGTTATTGTTATCTCCTAATTGGTGCTCCATTTTGTCACAAATTATGCTTTTAGAAGATGATGGTTGTCCTTTTCTGCACAATCTCAAAGATCTTTCAATTTCAGGATCGTAAATGACTAACTCTTTATTAGAAGAGCGGGTCATAAACTACTTGAAATTGTTAATTTTTTTTTAAAAAAAAAAGTACTTGTAATAAAAGTATTATAAGAAAATACTAAAATGTAGAAATAATTAGTAATAGAAGTTCTGTAAATAATAATAATAATAATAATAATAATAATAATAATAATATCTTGAAATGAAAGAAAAAAAAATTGACTACTAGATAATAACAGTAGTAATAATAGAAGTGGTTAACAAAATAGTAAAGAACTTTATAATTATAATAGCAATGCTTGGTAACAAAGCAAAGAAAATGGTACGGTGATATATAAAAATAACATTAGTAATGAAAGAAACAACAATGACAAAACAACATATAGTGATACTGACACGGGAATAGTAAGTAGTAGTAGTTAGTATATAGATAAAGTAATAAGTTGTATTAGTTTTGACAGAGGTAGTTAAAAAGATAGATAGACAAGATGGTAATTCTTATAATATCATAAGGTTGTACTACTGAAAGTAACAAAGAGAAAAGGAAAAAATAAAAATAAAAATGTAGTGATAGCTCAGAATGAAAGAGAGGGAAGAAGGAAATAGAAATAAAAATAATACTAAAACAATAGTTATATTAATAGTAGTAGTGATAAGTGACACTAGTAAAGAAACTTATAATTACTATAACAACATTTTGTGATATTACAAAGGAATGAGTCAAATATAATACTTATATGATATAATAGATAAAGTAATAGTATTACTAGTACTGATGGTAAAGAAAAGAGAGAAAAGAGAAAAACTAGAAAGCTGACGGAAATAGCTGAGGAAGAAAACGTACTATAAGTAGAAGTACTAAAAATAAGACTTTTAAGTATAAGATAGATAGAAGAAAGAGAAAGAACAAAAAGTATTAACAATGTTACTTATAATAAAAGAGATGTAATCGATCAAAAACAGTAAATAGAAGGAATAACAATGAAAAGCTAATAAAGTAGGATATATATATATTAGTAGTGACAGTAAAAAAAATTAATAACAATAATAGATATACTAAAAGAAATAAAAGTGCTAGAAAAGATAAAAATGTTAGAAGCAAATATAATATTATTAGAGGTTAAAGGTTAGTAATCAATAGTTATTGTTATAGTAGTATTAAGTAGATTATGTTAATATTACTTATATTAATATGTCCTCAAATTAGTAATCAAATATTTAGTCCGAAGTAGATGTACGCCAATCCCCGGCAACGGCGCCAAAAATTTGACGAGGTCCAAAGTGCATAGGAATTGTCTGCTCGTTCTTGTCAAATTCTAATATAGTTTAAGATATCGTCCCACAGAGATTGGGTATTCTATGCTACGGACTTGTAGTATTTTAATTACTATTTGAGAGAGTCAAATTGATGAAAAGTGGGTTTTTAGTTTAAATTTACTTAAATTAAAATAAAGAACTTCTGGAAGATTTCAAATTTAAAAGGAGTTGGGAATCGTTGAATTCACTTGGTAATACTTATAATAAATATCTCAGTTTTGACATGTATTTCTCTTAAGAATAATTGCTTATTGCTAATTCAATTATATTTTGCTCACTAAGAAAATAATCAATTAATAACACTCCGTGAGGTTATATATATATTAATCAAATTATAACTAGTGACGATTAAACCGAAATATTTATTCTTGCCTGAATTGTGCTAAAAAAGTAGTAAAAACTTCGTGAGAATATTTTTACGGAAAATCAATAATCTTACCTACAACAATTCCTCCGTGAGAATTAAAACTGAGGTAAACAAGATTAGAGACTTGAAAAAATAGTTTTTACTCTACTACTTTATTCATCAGTCATTATACATTAATGTTGCTCCGTGAGAATTACAAAATTAATATAACAATAACCTAGAGATAAAATAGACGGATATGAAATAAAGATTTAGTAAAAACTATAATTCCAGCACAGTGTTAAAATGTGATTAAAAACTTCAGGCTAAGCATGTATTAAAACTGAGATAAGTATTATAAATATTACCGAGTTTCATCAACTATCCCAACAAAAGAGATTACTCCATTATGGAGTAAGAAAAACTTTAAAAATATAAAGACTAGGAAGAAGTAGTATTTCTTCTACAAAAGAAAACTACAAAAGCTTAAAGTTATAAAAGACAAAGAAAGAAAAAGAGCAAGAGAAAGTAGTTCTTGCAAGATGAAAATTTGATGATCTTCCATACAAAGTTTACTACCTATTTATAGATAAATTCCAAAGCCAAAGTTCTACCTAAGATGGCATATCCTAAGGTGGTAGGAAAATTTTCAAGATGGCCAAGGTGAGTTGGGTTTAGATGACAATTTCAAATATTCATACGTAGCTTCCTTTCATGAACTTTCTTCCGCTTGCACTTTTATTCTTCAGCATAAATAATTCACGAACATTACTATCAGTGTTATAATCACACTATGAATAATGTAATCATCAATGGTCATCCCTTATTTTTCTTCACCTTGGATAATTTCTTCTTCCTGCAAAATATGTTAGAAAATATGCGAGAGATGGATATATTTATTCACGTTTTATTTAAAATACTTAATATTTAACTATAAAAATATATCAATAAATTATATCCATCAATATCTTAAACTATACTAATTCCTATACACTTTGGCCTCGTCAAATTTTTGGCGCCGTTACCGAGGATTGGCGTACATCTACTTCAGATTAAATATTTTGTTACTAATTTGAGTATTTAAATATTACCAGTACTGTTCTATTTGTTTTTGTTGATATTGCCGCAAGTATTACTGTTCTAGTTCTTCACTAGTAATCACGTTTTCCTCTTATTGGCAAAACTTCTACCCTGCCACCAACGTCCTTCATTTATGTATTTTTTAATATATTATTATTAATATTTATTATTATTTATTATTTATTATTTATTATTTATTATTATTATTATTACTACTAGTACTATATTATTATTATTATTATATTATTCTATAATATTTTATTGTACTACTTCTACCATTGTACTTCTTTTACTATTGCTATTGTTGTACTTCTTCCTATTGCATCATAATACGGTTTTTTGACAATTCTTCCTATCATATATCTATATCATTTTTTAATGTACTACTAATCATATATAATAATAATAATAATAATAATAATAATAATATATTATTATTATTATTATTTTTATTTTATTACTTTTCTTGATAGTTAGTACTCCATCTGTTTCAAAAAAGATGAACCTATTTCCTTTTTAGTCTGTTTTAAAAAGAATGACCTCTTTCTAAATTTGGAAAGAAATATTCACTTTTACGCATCCCTAGATGATTTGTAGCCACACAAATAGCTATAACTTATTTTAGACTACGAGTTTCAAAAGTCTTATCTCTTTATTAAATTCCGTGCAAAGTCAAATAGGTTCATCTAAAGTGGAACGGAGGGAGTAGTTAGTACTACTACTACTACCTACTTTCGTCATTTCTTTTACAAGAATTATTATTTAAATATACTATTTATAATAATAATAATAATATTTTCGTACTATTAATTTCTTTATATAATAATTCTTTTATTTAAGTAATTTTCTTTACTTTGTTACTTAATATTATCACATTACTATCACCACTCTTCTTATAATAGTATTGCAACTCTTTTTATCTTTTTTTTTTCTCACTGATAATATTATTATTACTACTGTTTTAATACTACATCGTTGTTACTTTTCATCTTCCATTGTTGAGTGCTATATTTATATTATCATATTATCTTAGTTTCTCCGTCCAGTACTATTACCTATTGTTTTACATCTATATCATCATCATTTTCGCTATCATTAAGTATTATTATATCACTTTTCTATTCTATCTACTACTATAACTTACTAGTTTTTATTTTTTTTATTTCTCTTTTTGGTGCTACTGCCACTACTACTTAAGTCTATAATATAATGATATTGCCTTTCACTTTGTTAACTATTTACTGCTTTCTAATTATATAGTGTCATATCATTGCTAGTTATTCTAGCTTCAATATCAATTTTTTTTCGTTATCACCAACTATTATTTTTTCTATCTTTCACTCACTGAACCTTCTTTACTACAACTGTTAAAATAGCTAGTACTTTTGTATAGTAATAATATTACATTATTTCGTCTATTGTTATAATTAGTACCTATTGTTTTCTCCATTTTTTTTAATTTACTACTTCTACTATATTATAACTATTTTTCCTTTAATTGTTACTTTTATAATAATGTCTTTACAATCAGTTTAGGAACTAATTTAGATTTCTCTACTTAAAAAAATAAGTAGTTTATGACCCGCTCTTCTAACAAAGAGTTAGTCAATTACGATTCAGAAATTGAAAGATCTTTGCGGTCTCGCAGGAAAGGGCAAACATCATCTTTTCGGAGCATAGTTTGTGAAAGAATGGAACACCAACTAGGAGATGACAACAACCCACTGGGAATTCCACCACCAGTCCATGTGGAGGAGCAATTTGATGAAGTGGTGCCAAGACCGGCAAATAGAATCCTAAGGGATTATGCTAGACCTGACCGTTTCAACTGTGAATCTAGTATCAGGAACCCACTCGTGGCAGCCAATAACTTTGAAATCAGGACAGGCCTGATTCAAACAATTCAACAGTCTTGCACCTTTATCGGTGATCCAAGTGAAGATCCACACAGTCATATAATTGATTTCTTGGAACTAGTTAAAACTGCTAAATATAATGGAGTATCTCCTGAAGCAATAAAGTTAAGGCTATTTCCTTTTTCTTTGAAAGGAGATGCCAATACTTGGTTGCGAAGTTTACCTCAAGGTTCTATTACTACATGGGACCAGATGACTCAGAAATTTTTAAATAAATATTTTTACCCCGCTAAAACAACAAAGTTAAGGCAAGATATTTCTAATTTCTTGCAGACTGACACTAAGTCAGTTTATCATGCATGGGAAAGATTAAAAGCAATGCTAAGAAAATGTCCTCATTAAGAAAATGTCCTCATCATGACATTCCTGAACATATGCAGTTGTACATTTTCTATCACGGGCTAAAACCGTCTTCTAGAAATGTGATAGATGCAGCTGCAGGAGGTTCCATAATGGGAAAAACCATAATCGAAGCATTGTAATTGTTGAATGAAATTTCTGAAAATGCCATTCAATGGCCATCTGATCGTGTTATAATAAAGAGAGCTGCAACAGTAAATCAAGCAGATGCTTTAAATACACGAATACAACAGATTATTTCTTTGGCACAAAAGTTTGAATCATTTCAGGTTAATACACAACAATCAAGCCAATCTGAGGCTTGTGACATGTGTGGAGGAAACCATCTGAACCATGAGTGCCAAGAAACCAATCAAAATGATGAACAAGACAATGTCGTCGGTTACAAGCCGTACCCTTTTGGAAGTCCAATGGCACAAAAACACCCAGGATTTCAATGGAGCACTCCAAATGGTGCTGAGAATTCTCAAAGTTTTCAAAAGCAATCGGTACAGGGTCCACCAGGTTACCAGAATCAAAATCGCGGGCAATCAAATTTCAGACCATATCAGCAAGCAGTTTTCTATCAGCAAAGGCCTCAACAAGCTCATCCAAGTCTTGATGACCTTTTACACAAGTACATTAAGACAACTAACGAGAAAATGGAAAGTCAAAATTCTGCCCTCAAGAATTTGGAAATTCAGGTAAGCCAATTGGCAACTCTTATGTCAGAAAAGATTCAAGATCCCTTACCAAGCAATACAGAGAAAAATTCAAAGGAACACCTTAAGGCCATCGCCTTACGGTCAGGTAAGAATCTCAATGAACCTTATGCAAACAGACATGATAAGAGTTTGTTAGAACAACAGGTTGACAAAGGTAAGAATGTTGACACACCTTCTGAACCACTAGAAAAGAAAGAAGTCAAGAAAAAGGAAGAAAATAATATAGAGAAAATGACTCCTTTCCCTGTGACAACTCCTTTTCGACAAAAAATGAAAAGAGAAAAGCTTGATGGTCAGTTTGCAAAATTTTTTAGAAATTTTAAAATAGATTCACATTAATATTCCTTTCACTAATGCTTTACTACAAATGCCTTCATATGCCAAGTTTTTAAAAGAAATTTTGTCAAGTAAAAGAAAATTGGAAGAAGTTTCTGTAGTAATGCTTCCTAAAAAATGCAGTGCTATACTTCAAAATAAGCTACCACAAAAACTTGGTGACCCAGGCAGTTTTACAATTCCATGCACTTTGGGAGGAGTTTATATTGAAAAAGCACTTTGTGATTCTGGAGCTTCAATAAATTTGATTCCATTTTCTATTTTTATAAAATTGGATCTTGGTGAGATGAAAAACACAGTTGTTTCTCTTCAATTTGCAGATCAAAGTACTAAGAAACCTAAGGGAATAATTGAGAACGTGCTCGTAAAAGTGGATAAATTTATTTTTCTTGTAGATTTCATAGTACTTGAAATGGAGGAGTGTCCTGATGAACCAATTATTCTTGGTAGACCTTTTCTTGCTACAGGTATAGCAATCATAGATGTCCATCAAGGACAGTTAATTTTGAGAGTTGATGAAGAAAGAGTCATATTTAATATGCAAAAGATACTAAAGTATTCAGGAGATGAGACATCATCTTCATGTTTTTTTTTTTCTATTGATATGATTAGTGATCTTGTAGATGAATTCAAAGATGACCAATTAATTTTAGACTCAATGGAAAGATGTTTGGCCAAATTTGGTACCACACAAGATAATGATCTAACCATCAAAAGTGAAGCTGAAATATTGGAAAAAGATCATGAGGATGAGGAGAAGCAATCAGATGAAGTTCAACCAAAAATTGAATTCAAAACTCTCCCTTCCCATTTGAAATATGTTTATCTTGAACATGATTTATTTCCAGTAATTATTTCTTCTTCTCTGACTCTAGAACAGGAAGATAGTTTGATTCAAGTGCTGAGATCACACAAAGGAGCCTTAGGTTGGACTATAGCAGATATCAAAGGAATTAGTCCAACTATTTGCATACACAGAATCCTCATGGAAGATAAGTACAAACCAATAGTCCAACCCCAAAGGTGATTGAATCCATCAATGCAATAAGTGGTGAAAAATGAAGTTATTAAGCTTCTGGCGGCAGGTATCATTTACCCAATTTCGGACAGTCCTTGGGTAAGTCCTGTACATGTAGAACCTAAGAAAGGAGGTATGCCAGTTATCAAAAATGAAAATAATGAACTCATACCTACCAGAACAGTTACAGGATGGAGAGTCTGTATTGATTACAGACGTCTGAATGATGTTACTAGAAAAAATCATTTTCCTTTACCATTCATTGATCAAATGTTGGAAAAAGTTGCAGGGTACGGTTTTTACTTTTTTCTTGATGGATATTCAGGGTATAACCAAATACCAATTACACCAGAAGATCAGGAAAAGACAATTTTCACATGTCCTCATGGAACCTATGCATATAGGAGAATGCCATTTGGTTTATGCAATGCGCCTGCTACATTTCAGCGTTGCATGTCAGCAATTTTTTCGGACATGACTGAACTGAAAAATTTCTAGAAATATTTATGGATGATTTCACCCTTTTTGGTAAAATATTTGATGATTGTCTTAATCACCTGGCCTTAGTTCTTAAGAGATGTGAAGAGACAAACTTGATTCTTAATTGGGAGAAATGTCATTTTATGGTTACTGAGGGAATTGTTTTAGGACATAAAATCACTGCTAAAGTGATAGAAGTTGATAAGGCTAAAATTGATCTTATAGCAGGATTACCCCCTCACACAACTGTTAAAGGCATTAGAAGTTTTCTTGATCATGCAGGTTTTTACAGACGGTTCATAAAAGACTTTTCAAAGATTTCAAAACCGTTGACTAACCTTTTGATGAAAGATGTTAAGTTTGATTTTTCAGGTGATTTTCTGAAAGCATTTGACACCCTTAAGGAAAAATTATCAACTACCCCTGTAGTTATGTCCCCTGATTGAAACCAACCTTTTGAGGTCATGTGTGATGCTAGTGATACAGCAGTTGGAGCTGTTTTAGGCCAGAGAAAAGATAAAATTTTTCGTCCCATTTACTATGCCAGTAGAACATTAAATGAGGCCCAACTGAATTATGCCACAACAGAAAAAGAACTCCTGGCAGTTGTATTTGCTTTTGATAAGTTTCGGTCCTATTTGATAAGAACTAAGGTCACTGTTTTTACTGATCATGCAGCTTTAAAATACCTCTTAACAAAAAAGGATGCTAGACCTAGATTGTTAAGATGGATTTTAATTCTCCAAGTGTTTGTCCTTGAAATAAAAGATAAAAAGGGAACAGAGAATCAGGTAGCAGATCACTTGTCTAGATTAGAAAATTCTCCTCTTGAGTTGTGTGATATAAAAGAAGAATTTTCTGATGAACACATTTTTTCTATCAACTCAATTGTGACTCAACCACCTTGGTTTGCAGACATCGCAAATTACTTGGTTGGAAAATGGACACCTCAAGATCTCTCCTATCATTAAAGGAAAAAGCTCATATCCGATGCTACATATTATCTGTGGGGTGACCCTTACTTGTTTAAAGTTTGTCCAGATAATATCTTTAGAAGATGTGTACTTGAAGATGAGATGACCAAGATTTTGTATCATTGCCATGATGGAGCAATTGGAGGACATTATGCAGTAAACCGAACTGCCTTTAAAGTTTTGGAAGCTGGATTCTTCTGGCCAACACTTTTTAAGAATGCTCGTGTTTATGTTTCACAATGCGACAGGCGTCAAAGAACAGGTAATATCACAAAAAGAGATGAGATGCCATTACAGTCAATACAGGTATGTGAAATATTTGATGTCTGGGGAATAGATTTCATGGGTCCTTTTCCCGCATCTCCCTCTTTTGAATATATACTTGTGGTTGTGTATTATGTTTCATGATGTGTTGAAGCTATTCCCACAAGAAAGAATGATGCTCGAACTCTGTGTAATTTTCTTAGAAAAAATATTTTTACCAGGTTTGGCACACCACAAGTCATCATTAGTGATCAAGGGACCCATTTCATAAATAGACAATTTTCTTCTTTGCTATCAAAATATGGTGTGACTCACAAAAATGGAACAACACCATATCATGCTCAAACACAAGGGCAAGTTGATGTTTCTAATCGTGAACTAAAACGGATACTTGAAAAAAGGGTTGGAATCTCAAGAAGAAACTGGGCTTTAAAATTAGATGATGCACTATGGGCATACCGTACGGCGTTCAAAACGCCAATTGGTACATCTCCATACAGATTAGTCTTTGGAAAAGCTTGTCGTTTGCCAGTTGAATTGGAACATAAAGCCTTTTGGGCACTGAAAGCATTGAATTTTGACTTAAGCGCTGCTGGTAAAAGTAGTTTTTTACATGTTAATGAACCCACCCCATCTACCTATTGTCGGAGGTCAATTGTTGGAAGAATTGAGGATGAAAGCCTATGAAAATGCCAAGATTTGCCAAGAAAAAACAAAAAAATGGCATGACAACTTGATCCGACAAAAAAGTTTCAAAATTGGAGATCATGTACTTCTTTACAATAGTCGACTTAGGCTATTTACAGGAAAATTGAAATCCAGGTGGACAGGTCCTTACGGTGTTACAGATGTTACTCCATACGGAGCAATAGAAATTCGACAGCTCAATGGAGGAGAGAAGTTTAAGGTCAATGGTCACAGGCTTAAATTGTATTTTGGAGAACATTTTGAGCAGCAACCATCAGTAACCATGATAGACTGATGAATTTCACAGTTATTATGTCGAGCTGACGACGTTAAACTCAGAAATATGGTTTGTTATCCGTAGCCATTGAGGGTGAAGCAATGGAGCCTTATAAGTCCAGCATAGATTTGGATAATCAAATGCTTAACCAATTAATTTGGTCAATATCCTAATTATTGTACAACCAAAGCATCTCATGAAGGCCTCTACAAAAATAGAGTCGCCTACACTGGAGCAACTCCATGGTGATCAGTATGCCTAAGTAACTCGTTGGTTAGCCATTTAATTTTACAAAAGTCTATTGTTGGCTGAGGTACTTTTTTTAATCAAGACCCCATAATAATTAAATTAATATATTAATATAATATGTGTACGCAATTTTTTTTTTCTGTGAAAAAGATATTTTCTAAAAAAAAAAATTCTACTATTTACTTTATAAGATAATATTTTTATTTATTTTAAATAAATAAATATATATATATATATATATATATATATATATATATATATATATTTGAGGTTGAATTGTATACTACTACTACTAAGATATACTACTATGGTTATACTAGAAAAGAGTAAATGATAACACATAATATAGAGATTTATATATAACTAATAAGCAGTATAGACAAAATCGTTGTGTGGTTTAAAGTGTACACTATACACCACGTCATTATCCAACTTAAGCTTTTCTACTATGTAGGTAATACTAGCTATCACTATGTGTCAGAGAAGGCAATCATTCCCATTTGTAAATTCCAAAATTTTTCGTATTTTTTTTTTAGATTAATATTTTATACAATTAATTGCACTTGCATGTATTTTATAATATATTAGTCTATAATTATCTATAAATTTTGATATGTATATGTGTGTGACTATTTTTAAGCTATATAAAAAAAAATTTGTAGTAGTATGAAAAGATATAAAAAGAAAAGCTAAGATAATCATGTAGTACAAATACTCATTGTTTCTTGTGCACCACTCCCCATGTCAGATTTAAGTAAAAAGATAAAAACCTACCCACATCTTTCAAACACATGGTACCTTACAGTTTAGTATTTCGTGCAAAGTATTGTTGTATATACATACATATATATATATTCTTCTTTTGTCTTGTACTTTTTAGCTCCCGTTTGGACATGATTTGGGATTTGAGATTTGGAACTTGGGAAACTGAAATTTTGTTTGGACATACATTTTATTTGGAACAAAATTTGAAGTTTGTAAGGGGATTTCCCAAAAACTTCCAAAAACTTGGTTCAACCAGTTTTTGGGATTTTTTGGGAAATCCCAAAAACTGCCCAAAAAATGACCCCAAAAACACCCCAAAAACTATGTCCAAACGCTAGCTTAATAAAAATAACATAAAGAAAAAGCCCTCTACAAAAGAGAAACAGAACAACATCAAAAACCGGGAAAAAAGGGAGCAAAACCAACAAAGTAGAAAATATTTTCATAATTTACTGAACCTCTATGTTGGTGGGCCCTTAAAAAAAAACAAAAACAAAAATTAAGTTTTAACTTGCTTGTATAGCTTTTTCACCCTCCTATATATGCAATAAAGGTGAATTTTATCTTTACATCGTAGTCAGACACTCACTATCATCACTTTTTCAACCATGAATAATTATATCCACCAAACTCCCCTACACCACTCTACTATAGAAATTTCTTGCTCGTGCTTTGTCAAATTATAGTGTAGTTTAAGATATTGTCCCAGAGATTGGAAAATCTATGCTACATACCTGTAATATTTCCAATACTATTTGAGAGAATCAAGTTGATGAAAAGTGAGTTTTTGAATTTATAATCTACTTTAAATGAGACAAACAACTTCTTGAAGATTTATAATTTAAAAAGAGTTGGGAATTATTGAATTCACTTGATAATATTATTATTAAAATCTCAGCTTTTACATGTATTTCTCTTAAAAATAATTGCTTATTGCTAATTCAATTATATTTTGCTCACTAAGAAATAATCAGTTAATAACACTCCGTGAGGTTATTTAATTAACTGTGTTATAACTAGTGACAGTTAAACTGAAGTATTTTCTTGCTTGAATTGTGCACCAAGATAGTAAAAACTTCGTGAGAATATTCTTACTGAAATCAATAATCCTGCTTAACAACAATTCCTCCGTGAGAATTAAAATTAAGGCAATAAAGATTACAGACTTGGAATAATAGTATACTAAAATTTACTAAAACTCTATTATTTTATCATTTAGTCATAATATATTAATTTTGCTCCGCGTGAATTACAAAATTAATATAAAAATAACCTAGAGATAAAATATGTAGATGTGATAATAATTAATAAAAAGCTATCATCTCTGCACAGTATAAAATATAAAATAGAAAGTATCAAGCCAAGAATCTGTTTAAACTGAGATAATATTATAAAGATATCAAGCTTCATCAACTATCCCAACTAAAAGAGATTACTCCATTATGGAGTAAGAAAAATAAAAGTACTTTGAAAAAATATTATTTCTTCTAATAAGAACGACTACAAAAATTTAGAAAGAGAGAAGAAAAAGGGAGCAAGAGCAATTCTCTGCTCTTAGAAAACCTACGTAGATAGAAAGAGAAAGAAAAAATTGATAGCCTCTTCCTTATTCAACATGTGCTATTTATAGAAAATTTCCTACGAATGACTTGTTGAAAGTTGACAAAATCCTTGGCAAATCTCATGGTTGGCATTAAGGCAATTTCTCATGGCGATTATTTGGCAATTTCTCGTGGGTGCTTTTGGATGACAAATCTATCTTTCTTTTGTGTAATATTTCATATTTGCAGATGAAGTTGTATCATTATCGCCCTTGACTTTTAGCTTCTTTTCTTCTCTTTTTTATGTATTCTTTTCCTGCAAGATTTGTTAGAAAAGTGCGAGAATATGATATTATTATTAATGTTTTATTTTAAAATCATATCTTTTTATATAGTAAAATTACATGAATAATTATATCCATCAAACTCCCCTACACTTGAACTTTTACTCGTCCTCGAGAAAATAATATTTTTTTAGAAAAATAATTATTATATTCCTCATGTAAAATAGAAATTAAATCAAATAAAATTTATCATACAAGCAAATTATATAAATTTTCTATGCTTATCAAAGTCTTACCTTGTTTCTGTATTTATATTTGTATGACAAAAATTTCACCTTCTTGCTTTTTGGGACTTATCTGAAATTGATAGATGTATGATCATTTGCACTGAGCATTCTTCATCCTTTGTCCATAGGCTTGCCTGTAATATTATCTCCACTAATGTAGATTGACACTGATTTCTAAAATCTTTTAGGACTTTTTTTTTGGGAGGGGGGGCTTGTAATATAGGCTTTAGGCTGGTATAATAAAGGTTTTTTTGTAGTGACTTGTATTTTTCCAGCTTTGGAGCAGAATATTTTTCATATAGACTTTTAAAATATTTTAAGCTAGATATAAATTTTCTTCTCATTGTTCCTCCTCCTCCTTTTTTTTATAAAGTACTTCTAATATTTGTACATATGATTAAATAACTCTTCTTGTTTCTTTTTTTTTTTTTTTTGAATAATTCTGGTTCTTTTTCAAAACGAGCTTCAAGCTTGTTTTTTTTGCAAACGGACTTTCCAAACCATAAGCAAGGATTTGTATTTAAATTTGGGCATTTGAATTTTTTTCTTCTATTTTTGGTGTCAAGAAAGAAAGATAGGGATTCAAGCTTCAAAAATAGGTGCTAAGATATTTCTCATTTTGGTGTAATATTTAGGAAAGACAAAGGTAAACAAAGATGTCCTCATTTCATTTTTCAAAAAATCAATGTTATCTAATATTTCGTCTCAATAGACAGTCGAGGCAAGTTCTAGCTTAAAGATTGTGAATTCTACTTGCTTTTGATCATAATGCTTCTCAATCTCAAGATGGATCCTGCCAAGTGTTGAAGTTGTATGTACTTGCCTTCAAGAATAAACTCACAAATAAGAAAGTTATATGCTAAATATAGAAAATATATATTTGCAATTGTATGACAAGAATTTTATTTTGACAAATTAGCATTTTACAAGAGGTACATTATAAAAGAGTTTATTAAAAATCAAATGTCTCTATAATATATATATATATATATATATATATATATATATATATATATATATATATATATATATATATATATATATATATATATATATATATATATATATATATATATAGACGAGGCTAAAGTGTTTAGAAATTTCCTACTCGTGCTTTGTCAAATTATAATATATATTTATTATATAGAGACGTTTGATTTTTAATAAACTCTTTTATAATGTACCTCTTGTAAAATGATAATTTGTCAATATAAAATTCTTGTCATACAATTGCAAATATATATTTTCTCTGTTTAGCATATAACTTTCTTGTTTGTGAGTTTATTTTTGAAGGCAAGAACATACAACTTCAACACTTGGCAGGATCCATCTTGAGATTGAGAAGCATTATGATCAAAAGCAAGTAGAATTCACAATCTTAAGCTAGAACTTGCCTCTACTGTCTATTGAGACGAAATATTAGATAACATTGATTTTTGAAAAATGAAATTAGGCCATCTTTGTTTACCTTTGTCTTTCCTAAATATTACACCAAAATGAGAAATATCTTAGCACCTATTTTTGAAGCCGGAATCCCTATCGTTCTTTCTTGACACCAAAAATAGAAGAAAAAAATAAATTCAAATGCCCAAATTTAAATACAAATCCTTGCTTATGGTTTGGAAAGTCCTTTTGCAGAAAAACAAGCTTGGAGCTCGTTTGAAAAAGAACCAGAATTAGTCAAAAAAAAAAAAATGAAACAAGAAGAGTTGTTTAATCATATGTACAAATATTAGAAGTACATTAAAAAAAAGGGAGGAGGAGGAATAATGAGAAGAAAATTTATATTTAGCTTAAAAAAGTCTATATGAAAAATATTCTGCTCCAAAGCTGGAAAAATACAAGTCACTACAAAAAAGCCTTTATCATACCAGCATGAAGCCTATATTTCAAGCCCCAAAAAAAAAAAAGTCCTAAAAGATTTTAGAAATCAGTGTCAATCTACATTAGTGGAGATAATATTACAGGCAAGCCTATGGTCAAAGGATGAAGAATGCTCAGTGCAAATGATCATAAAGTTATCAATTTAAGATAAGTCCCAAAAAGCAAGAAGGTGAAATTTTTGTCATACAAAAATAAATACAGAAACAAGGTAAGACTTTGATAAGCATAAAAAATTTATATAATTTGCTTGTATGATAAATTTTATTTGATTTAATTTCTATTTTATATGAGGAATATAATAATTATTTTTCTAAAAAAAAAATATTATTTTCTCGAGGACGAGTAAAAGTTCAAGTGTAGGGGAGTTTGATGGATATAATTATTCACGTAATTTTACTATATAAAAAGATATGATTTTAAAATAAAACTTGAATAATAATATCATATTCTCGCACTTTTCTAACAAATCTTGCAGGAAAAGAATACATGAAAAAAGAGAAGAAAAGAAGCTAAAAGTCAAGGGCGATAATGATACAACTTCATCTGCAAATATGAAATACTACACAAAAGAAAGATGGATTTGTCATCTAAAGGCACCCACGAGAAATTGCCAAATTATCGCCATGAGAAATTGCCTTAATGCCAACCATGAGATTTGGCAAGGATTTTGCCAACTTTCAACAAGTCATTCGTAGGAAATTTTCTATAAATAGCACATGTTGAATAAGGAAGAGGCTATCAACTTTTTCTTTCTCTTTCTATCTACGCATGTTTTCTAAGAGCAGAGAATTGCTCTTGCTCCCTTTTTCTTCTCTCTTTCTAAGTTTTTGTAGTCGTTCTTATTAGAAGAAATAATATTTCTTCAAAATACTTTTATTTTTCTTACTCCATAATGGAGTAATCTCTTTCAGTTGGGATAGTTGATGAAGCTTGATATCTTTATAATATTATCTCAGTTTAAATAGGTTCTTGGCTTGATACTTTCTATTTTATATTTTATACTGTGCAGAGATGATAGCTTTTTATTAATAATTATCACATCTACATATTTTATCTCTAGGTTATTTTTATATTAATTTTGTAATTCACGCGGAGCAAAATTAATATATTATGACTAAATGATAAAATAGTAGAGTGAGTAATTTTTAGTATACTATTATTCCAAGTCTGTAGTCTTTATTGCCTTAATTTTAATTCTCACAGAGGAATTGTTGTTAAGCAGGATTATTGATTTCTCACGAAGTTTTTACTATCTTGGTGCACAATTCAAGCAAGAAAATATTTCGGTTTAACTGTCACTAGTTATAACGCAGTTAATTTACATAACCTCACGGAGTGTTATTAACTGATTATTTTTTAGTGAGCACAATATAATTGAATTAGCAATAAGCAATTATTTTTAAGAGAAATATATGTAAAAGCTGAGATTTTAATAATAATATTATCAAGTGAATTCAATAATTCCCAACTCTTTTTAAATTATAAATCTTCAAGAAGTTGTTTGTCTCATTTAAAGTAGATTATAAATTCAAAAACTCACTTTTTCATCAACTTGATTCTCTCAAATAGTATTCGAAATATTACAGGTATGTAGCATAGATTTTTCAATCTCTGTGGGACGATATCTTAAACTACACTATAATTTGACAAAGCACGAGCAGGAAATTCCTATACACTTTGGCCTCGTCAGCTATTTTCAATCATAAAACCAGCGACTTGGAAATCACATCACCTGTTAGAAGAATCCCAATGACCATTAAACTAAACTAAAATTTTGACTTCCATTGGTGAAGAGAGTATACCGATCTCTTTCTACGGTGCGAGCTTGTATTTATGTAAGAATTAGGATGTTTTGGACCTGAGAGAAGCGGGAGTGATAAATGGGTATTTAGGTAATTAGATTAATGGGTAGCTGAGGTAATATTTGAAAGTTGTGGGTAGGGGCTGTAATTACTTTTCTTTGTGTGGGTATTTTTGTAAGTTCTTCTTTAAAAAATGTGGTAAGATTTTTGGAACTTATGACCCAAAATAAGCCTACATAAATATATGGTTATAAAGCATTTCATTAAGGGTAAAATATTAGTTTCAACTCAAAAATGTTTCCAAATTTAGAATTGTATCATTTTTTTGGAACGGACTAATAAAATAATGTTATTCATTTTGGAACAGAGAGGATAAATGTTAACGGACTATTTCAACAACTAAGGTGGAGGCATTTTGGACATTTGGGAGTTGGGGGTAGGTAGAGCTCAACTCCTATCCTTTAGCTCTTTGAGCTTTATAACTGATTGAGGCTTTCATTTGATGTAGCACATTTCAGTTCTTCACATTTTCGCATTTCTTCATTCCTTGTTTTGTTGCAGAGTGATAAAGCTACAAGCATTAGTTTATATACAAGAAGATTTTTCTGAAAACATGGCTTGTGTTGGTGCTCCTAACTTTGCTGCTGCTACAAAGGCAATACCTGCTTTGAAATCATTAAAAAGGTGGAATGGAAATGTGCAATGCAAAAAGAAGCTGTCATTTTCGCCAACGATGAATATGCAACAACACAAAGATCAAATGATTGAGCAATCTAAGGCTTCTTCACCATGTGACAATAAAGGATTATTACAGAATCATGAATTGTATGAATATGTTTTGGAGACTAGTGTTTACCCTCGTGAACAAAAGTTTCTCAAAGAGATAAGGGATATAACAGCAAATCATGCAGAGTTTTTTATGGAAGCAACACCTGATTCAGGTCAACTCATAGCCATGTTGTTGAATCTAATAAATGCTAAAAGGACTATTGAAATTGGAGTCTTCACTGGATATTCTTTGCTTGTAACAGCTCTTACAATTCCTGATGATGGCAAGGTTTTAGCTATAGACCCCGATCGACACTCTTATGAAATGGGATTGCCAGTTATCAAGAAAGCTGGAGTTGAGCATAAAATTGATTTCAATGGCTCTACAGCTTTACCTGTTCTTGACAAACTCTTGGAAGATAACAAAAACAAAGATTGTTTTGACTTTGCTTTTGTTGATGCGGATAAAACTAATTATGCCAACTATCATGAGAGGCTAATGCAGTTGGTGAAAGTTGGAGGTTTAATAGTGTATGATAATACACTTTGGTATGGAACACTTGTGATGCCTGAGGAAAGTGTTGATGAGTTGATGAGACCAGAAAGAAACTACTTACTTGAGTTTAACAGATCACTTGCTGCTGATAATCGCATTCAGATTTCTCATCTTACTGTAGGTGATGGGATGACTATCTGCAGGCGACTCTTTTGATAGATTTCTCATATGCAAAACTATAGAAGAATGATCAAAGCTTGGAGAATACAATGAAATAAATAATGTAATAGAATGATTTCATTATATTCCTTTGTCACCAATGAATGTACAATCTGAAGATCAATTAATCAGCAGCAATATTATTATAGCGAATTCAGCTTAGTGTTATTCTGTGTTCTAAAAAGCCAGTTTCTTGAATATCTTTCACCCCCCCCCCCCTCCCCTGCAAGTATAAGAGTATTTTTATTTACACATTATGTAAGCCAACTTAGTCGAGCTCCTAAATAACCAACTTGAATATGTGCAATCAGTATAGTATAAACTCAGTAAGTACATCATCGATAATTCCATTCAAAAGATGCTTCTCAATTTCAGTCACTACTTGATCAACCTCATCCAAAGTAAATGCATTTCTCCAACCAAGATCCCATGTTGTACTAATCACTCCATTGCACCATAAATCTCTTTCATGCAATGCATAAAGTCTATCTGCTGAAAGGGTATTGTCAGCAGCCTTATTGTAACTTCTCAAGACATCAATACCATCACAAATTTCATTCACCAACTTGTCGAACGAGATGGAGTTTTTTGACATCTTAATGGGATTTTCTGATAATGGATCGACTGCCAGGTCACACTGAGACCTTTTATTTTCTAACATTTCATTTGCACAATCCAATAAGACTGTACTGTTAGCCAGGTCATCATCTGCACTTATCGTTTGCCACACTGTCGGTTCCCATGCATCAGTATCAAAAAGCTCCTCTGCATGACTGAGAAATAATTCACTGCTCAACAGTATGTGTCTTGTAGTGGCTCTAGATTTCAGGTTTTCCTTTTCAGTTGAATCTAGATGGATTTGATAGCTAGTGTGCTCCATCAGTGGGATGCCATGGTCACACTGGATATGTGACACGGTAGATTCAGCTGCCAAACTTCCACCACTATTAAGATTATCTGCAACAGAAGAAGTATCTATATTGTAAGTTGTTGTACCATGGGTAGAGATTGATCTACTTTGATCAATAACTCGAGTAGGAGAAGATACATTTCTTGCAACTTGTATGCAGGGAAATATGTCTAGAAATAGCTACATCCACCAGTAATTACTTTTTATATCATCATTTCAAAATCCTGGTCTTCTGAATAGATGAAAACGGGAAAAAGTAGATGTACATATATTTAGACAATGTCTACTCTTTCTTCAGAATGGGTATAATAATGGTGAATTAGTCTGTGTGTCTATCTTCAAAATGTTGAAGTGATTAGAGCATTTAAGCTAGATGAACTTCAGTTGCTAATTGCAGGTTTCATAATCTGGTAAGCAGCGAGTTAACTGAATTAGCTCTCTTAATAAGCTATCTCATATATAGGAAAACATAATCAGCATATAGAAACTATGTATGAAACAAATTTTATTCTTTAAATGTGGTGGCCATCAGAAGACTTTTGCAATCCGTCACGCCAGGAGGGATTTAGGTATGGAAAATTATAGTTCAGGGGGGTGAAGTAACCTAGAGATAGTTTAAGTAGGGAACTTCAATAAGGGTGATAATTTAAGGTGTTTTTATCATTATCTCTTAAATAAATGGCTTTCTGTATTCTGATTAATGTCTTTCTATATGAGAGATAAGTGCAGTGAATTGGTTTCCCATCGGCATCTTCATTCTTTGATTCATGATATTGCAAAAAAAAAAAAAAAACAGAAAATGCAACATTGAACATGCAAACATGCCAAACATAATGAAACAAGAGCTTTACCAGTGACAACATCTTCAAAGATTTCAGTCACTTCCTCAAAGGGAAGCACTTCTGAGGATGTAACCTTGGTTATGGTTATATCACTGTCTCGATCAACTGCATGCACAATCTGGATGTTGTCATCCTTATGTTCCATATTATCAATCTGCATCGACATATTCCATTAGTCTGGACCGATACAAATGAGCTCTCTTTAAATAAAGTTCGACAGGTAAGGATCACTTTCTAGTATCGCCAGAATTCTGATTATATGATCTAAGACGATATTACATCTGAGAGTAATAAATGTAGTTTACTGAACTTCGTTAAGACTTCCAAATAAAAGGTATAATATGCACTTACCACAGGAACAATGGAGGAATTCTTGACAGACTTATCAGTTTTAATATTCTTCTTCCTATTTCTTGAGTTATGAGATGCAATGGCTATGTTGCGCTTTGAGATAGGATCTGAGATAGTACCCTTTGGGGGTACAACAGGTTTTTCTGGTGTATTGGACTTCCTCTCAGGTTTCCTCACTTTAGCAGAGATCATCCTGCTTTGATTCTGAATCTTGGTGGAGTCATTGCTATTAGCATTTTTCATTTCTCCGGATTTCTTCATGCTAGGAGTTTGTTGAGTTCTCTCAACCCTCTTTTCTACAGCTTCGTTCTTTGGTTGCTTAGTCTTTCCAGGAGAAGAAGCTTTGTTCTTTGTAGAAGGCAGTTTTCCCTGAATAGTCTTTGGTCGTGCAGGTGCTTCACCGTGATTCTTGGATCCTTTTTCTTGACTGAAGCTAGTATTCTGAACTTTTTGTGTCAGAAATTTCCGGTAAATAGTGAAATTCACAGCTGAATTCTCTTCCTTTAAGTTCCTTTCTCCAAATGTCTCTTCAGCGTCTGAAGAATTTTCATCATGGATGCCAGTAGGAAACCTTTCTGCTTGCAGTTCTGGAGCATAAATGGGCTTCATGATAACAATAGGTGGTTCATCATCAGGAAACCTCTTCGAGAAATGTGAAACACTAGATTGATGAGTTACATTGTTAGATCCCTCAGTAGGCTTGCTTCTCAAAAGGCCTTTGAATTGCATGGTTTCAATTATTCCATCCAGTGTTCTTCGTTTTGGATCCGCCTTCTGACTGATGAAAGTTGGCTTCTTTGCTTTTGGCAAATCTATTTCAAATATAGGCCTTCTTTGCTTGAAAACCTTGTCCTTCTCTAATTGTTTTCGTGTAGTAGGATGCAGTGGTGATGAAGGAATATCTTCAAGTCCCATTAGCCTGGCAATTAAATTTGGCACTTTTGGCTTCTCCTTTTGAATCTTTGCAGGAGAACAGTCAAAAGAGGCAAAATCTTGTGATTGAACCATGGAAGATTGGCTTGAGCTAGGGGACGGAAAGTCAGTTGAAATAACCAATTTTCTGCCAGCAACACAAGCCTTTTCCATCGGTGACTCACTCGAGCTAGTGAAGCTAGTAGAGGTGAAATCTGGAGATAAGTCTACTTTTCTTCTATCGAAACAGGACTTTTCTGAAGCACAACATGGTGGCAACAGATTTTGTCTAGCAAGGCTGTCTCTTATTACTTCCCTGAGTTCATCATAACAATCGCGAGATCCTCCATCAACAGACAATCTTGGTTTTTCAAACTCCACCTTATTATACCTGTGATCTGCAATACGTTCGGACTTAGTCCTGCTAACGCCTCTTCCATCAAATTCTCTTTTCCCAACACTATCTTTCTGATTTTTCCTCAACTTTGTCATATATTCTGAAGCTTCTTGCAATTTCTCCAGCATCACTAAGGACTCCTGTAAATCAAGTGCTCCTTTCAACAAGTCTTTTGCAATATCCCTTTGTTTCCCAACCTTATTATCTTCCATATTTTGAGGGTCAATCTTGGACTTTTTAATTGTATTACCTTCAATTACACCTTTTGGATCATCACATGTGACAAATGATCTGTACACAACTGATCTCAGACTATCTTGAGGCATATTCTATAACATAAAATGTCAAGTAGAACTCGTCAGATACCGACTTAAAATCTTGAAAAAAGGACAAACAGAATGAAAGTTTTAAATTAATAGATTTGCCAAATGTACTCACATAAACTACTAGTCTTGTAAGAACCTTTCAAAGATTGATGTAGACAGACAAACAAAACTTCTCTTTAGACCTTTGAGTCACTGAAAGCAGAACCAAATATAAAGAATTAGTTGCCGTCTATAAAGACAAGTATAAGCTTATCAAACATTCAATATATTCATCTCCTCTGAAACATTCAAATTAGAATAATGAGCATATTCATTCCTTAATTCTCATTATATTCTTCCTAATCTTTGAAAATATTAACAAATGAGAGGAATAGGGTGACAACTGATTGAGATAGCTACAACTGTGATAAACAAAAAGATATTGATCCAAACAACAATATCAATGAACATCTCAAATGACAAACATACAAGTCACTAAAAACACTGTAAAACAGCTTAAACTCTCCATTTTTATCCCAATGTGTTCATGTATAAGCTGATACTTTGATCAAAAAGTGAAAATCTTGGAAAGTGGTAACTTACACACACACACATAATTAACAAAACTGATAAGAACCTATGAACCATATTAACTGCTTCTCTTTAATTCTAACCTGTATTAGTCCTTACACTTGGTCAGCAGAATAGTAATGACACTGATCATATAACCAAAATAGTTGGTAAACCTTGACTGTTTTATCAGTACACCCTCTATTCAAATTACTATATCATAATGAAGATGGCAATGTACCTGTATTTTCAAGAACTTAGACTTTAGCGAATTTTCTATAGTTTCAACTATATTCTGTTTAATTAATATTAGCAATGCAAAAGACAAGATTTTAATGTGAATTGTGGGTGGTGGTTGAGAATGATGCTTTGTCCCATGTGAGTTGAAGTGTACCTAAGACTATAATTGGATATTAATTAAACAGAATATAGTTGAAACAATAGAAAATAAATACATAGAAAGGAAAAAGTTTATCTACACCCGACAATAAATACATAACATATGTTCGTACATGCACCACTATCGACTTGTTACTAATACATAATAATTAAATTATATCGAATATGCTGCTTTAATTTATTACTTAACCATATTCTCGCTTCATAAATACAAGTGTTAGTAAGTTTTACGATCACTGTCTTAGGAAAGAAATATGTTGCAAACTAGCGTTTGTGCAATTATTTACTTATACAAGGAGAAACAACCATGAAAATGCCTGTAAATTAATTAAATGTGTAGCCAACTGTTTGTTTGTGCTTGGAACATATTCCCTGCAGGGACTGTTTTCGATGTGGAGTTTTCAAATTTGTCTGTCCCAAAAATTATACAAAAATATCATACTCTAATTAGCATTAATCTTTGTGGAAATAGGCTCCTTTTATTACTGCTACTTTGTATTTGAGTGATTTCACATGTTTCTTTTATATACTATATATAAACAGATTAACAATTATTTTACCGAGTTACATACTATAAATAACAATGTTTACTTGTCTGTGAACGAAGTACCTTCAAACAGTTAAGCAATAGAGATAAGAGATGCATAAGGGGTTATACCAACAAAGTTTTTATTAATTAAAAGAAATAGGAGTTTTACATAAAGTCTTGTTGCTTTCATATCTTCAAACTAATGATAAGATCTTTTATTGGATTATTACAAAAGTTAGTAAAGTCAATAGAACACATGGATGTTTAACAAGTTTCCATTAGTATAAAAAGGTCTACTATTCATTTTAAAATGGAAGGGAAGAACATAAGAAGTTTATCTCTAAATTGTCACCTAATTTTTCTCCGATAAATAAGGGAATTTCTTAGTCATCACTTGACTTTGAATATAGAGGCATGCCGACACAAAATCACGACTTATTAGTTAGGTAATTTGATAACTTGCCTAATTATAAGTTTTTTGGAAATAGCCAAATTTTAAAAATTAGCCACAATTTTTATACTTGGACTTTTGAACTAAATTTTCAAATTCCAAAGTATTTTTTTTACTCGGAATTCATATTTAGCAAAGTTTGAACTAAAATTTTTAAAGTCCAGTTATTTTATACTAGGACTTCAAATTTACCAAATTCTAGCATTTTATACTTGGATTTTAAAAAAATTAGTTAAAAAATTCAGGTAAAAAATACTAGAATTTTTTGTTTTTCTTGGATCTAACTATTTTTTTAAAAGTTTTCGAGCATTGACTAGTTTTCATTTAGTGCAATACAAATTGGTCATATGGTCAAACTTTTACGTATTGGTTAGATTCAAAAAATTTCACTAGTGAACTCCATAAGGAGTAGTTTTGTAAAATTTTCACCCATATGCAACTTTTGTCACTAATATTAGTTTGAAGCCACTTTTTTTATTGGTCTTACATGAGAGATCACTTTTTTGAACTTTAATCTTTGTGGGCTGAAGTTCAAATCTTGTGGGTTGAGCTTCATGCCTAAATCATGAAGTTTCAACTTCAATCTGTAAGGGCTGAACTTTTAGGTATAGATGCGAAACTTCAACCCTTGTGGTCTGAAGTTGAACTTCAATTCTTGTGGTGGACTGAAGTTGAACTTCAATCCTTGTAGGCTGAACTTGTGTGAAGTTCAACCAAAAGAATTGAAGTTCCAAAAAATGGCATCTCATGTAAACCCAATAAAAAAAAGTGGCCTCAAACCAATGACCATTGCCAAAAGTGACCTTTGGTGCACTTCGCCCAATGGTTTTGCAAGATTGCCCGAGTTTAACAATGTTTTAGCAAAATACCCTTATGTTGGTACAGAGCCAAGACTTCAACGCAAAAATTAATAAGTATTGGTACGGGACCAAGACTTCAAGAGCAAGTGTTGTCTTGCCAACACTTCAAATTATATGGCGAGAATGCAGGAAGAAATTGGAAGGGGCAAGTCTTGACTTTTTGCCAACACTTACGACCAAGTGCGACGAGTGTTGCCTTTTGCCAACAGTTGAAGAGCAAGTGTTGGCAAACAGAGAAGGGTCAAAGGCAATAGTCTTGACCTTTGCCAACAGTTACGACTAAGCGCTGGCAAGTGTTGCCTTTTGCCAACACTTGAAGGGGCAAATGTTGGCAAATAGAGAGGGGTCAAAGGCAAGTCTTGGCCCCGTGCCAAGAGTTTGACATAGATGTTTCTGTCCAAAATTTTTTCATTAAACTTAACGGGTTTTGCAAACTACTGTTAGCGCGGGCAAAAAGGCAAACCATTTCTTATGGTTTCATATTTCTGCAAATAGGCTAGTTGGATTAGCCCGTAAATTACCAAATTATGGAAGTCCAAAAGACTTTCTTTTCTGGAGGTTTACGAAAATACTCATCAAAATCAAAAGGAAAGTTTATATAAATATTTATTTTTAGTTGTCCGTAACTTTTTCAATCAAAACACTTAACACATAAATATATATCCGAAATATTTATAATATATTAAATATATATTCGAAATATATATTAAATATATATCCGAAATATATAATATTAAATATATATCTGAAATATTTAATATATATTTCAAAAAGGGAAAATAATTATGGAAAGAAAGAAACAACAAAAGGTGGACAAAAACAGTAATTATTCTTTCCCAACGGTTATGTGGCGTAATTTTTCCAAAGTAAGATATTTTCCCACCCATACCCATAAGTTTTAGATTTACGAGCCCTACTCATAAACTATTTACATGTACTCATCCAGACTTGTATAGCATAATTTATGTAGTATACCATAAAGGTGGACACCCATAAGGTATAACGAAGGTATACAGTTATAAATGGGTAGGTTAGGTAAATATTTTTAATTTAATGGATAGTGTAATTTTTAATGGGTATAGTGGGTAAATACTTTGATTTTCATGGGTACATAGTGTAAAAAACCTTTTTTTTTTTTTTTAATTTGAAGTTTTTGCTCAAGACGGAAAAATCTAGCACTATTGTTGCAATTTTGACCTCATGACCAAAATCTTACAAGTATGTTCTTTCTGGTGATTGCTAGATTTTTCTATTAGCAAAGACCTGACAACAGGTATATTGACGATCGTTAGGTCTTTTCTAATAGAAGAATCTAGCGATCTAAAACTTCATTTCTACATATAAGACTTTTCCTTTACGGGATCAAATCTCTGACGATCACCAGAAAATATCATATTTTTGTAAATCTTCCCTTTTTTTAAGTACTTATTTAAGAAAAAAAAGTACATGGCCATATATTTGATAAATAAATAAGCGTCGTAGTAGTGTTTTGAATTTGCTCCGTTAATCATCAATATACCCCTCGATGAATGATATATGTGCTTGTTATTATGAAAGGCCGATATTTTTTTCAACTTATTCTTTATTTTTGATTAAATTCTATTATTTATAACACTTGAAAAGAAAGTAGAAAGGAGCGAAATTTAATTATTTAGTGAATTCTTCATCTTTTACATTCAAATATAAATTTTTACTAATTATTTAATTGAATTCCAACAAAATTTTAACATTGACAAAAGGAAAAAATGCTATTACCAGGTTTTTAATTATTTTATTATGTAAATAAATAAATTAAACTTGATTAAGTCTTTATCTTCAAGAAATAATCTTGGGTTTAATTAAGCTGGGCAACAGTTTTATTCAATAACAACAATTCATATGCGCAACATTACCCCACAAATGAGCCCTGGAAGGTGAAGTGTACACCGACCTCACCTCCATCAAAGTAATAATGTTGTTTTTGATAGACCCTCAGCTAAATAGAAACATTTCTAAAAATATGTTTGGAAAGAAAAATAAGTGCATAAACTTTTTTTTTTTAAGGAAATGAAAACAATAACCTCAAAGCTGAAGTCGATAATATATACATGATGGAAGATTTTAAAAGGGGAAGTGCAAATAGTCACTTTTTGGCCTGTCATTCCAGTTTAAGTTACTTTTATTTTTAGTCAATCTTTAAACGTTAGACCTTGGGAGTTGGGAATCTGTTCAACTTCAGACCTTCTATGCCTAAGTTCAAATATGAAGGTCTGAAGTTAACTTCAGACCTTTAGGTTTGATTGAAGTTATGGAAAGAGGTTTGAAGCTGAATATAGTGGCGAAAATTAAATTATTTTTAAAAAATGATTAAAAAGTAAATAACATGGGGAAAAGTGGCTCATCTGGCGAATTTTTACATTTAAAAAAAGGGATTTACAAAAATACACATATATCTCATTTTATTTACATGGCTTTACCTATTATATGTACACCCTCTTTAGCTAATTACCTTCTTATTTTGAGGCATAAAACAAGGAACTCAAGTTTCTCTCTCTCCTCATATCTTGTATTATTATTTTTTCTTTTTTTTTGTCATTCTTTTATTATTCTTTTCTCCTTCTCCGTCTCACTATTCTTATTTTTTTTTCTTTTTTTCATTTGTTATTCTTTTTTATTTATTTTTTCATTATCCTATTTCTAGTACTATTCATGTTTCCCCATGTTTTTATTTTTTAGTTTATTTTCTTTCTCCATAATCTTATTATACTCATTTTTTTTATTTTTTTTCTTTCTCGAAAAAGGCATACTTTGTTCACAAAAAACTGAAATATTCTATTTGCTCGACAATATCTCACACTTTTATCCAAACATAACAAGGTATACCAAAAAGAGTATACAATATAACAAAAAAATGTATTCAGTTCAAAATAACAATAATTGAAATACTCATTTGCTCGATTGCATTGCACACTTTGATCAAAACACAAAATGATTTACCAAAAGAGAATACAATATACCAAAAAATTATACTTCTTTAAAAATAATAAAAATTAAAATATATATGTCTTCTGAAATATTTTGCACTTCGATTCGAACAGAAAAGGGTATACCAGAAGTATATACAATATAGCAAAATGGTATACTTTATTTAAAACAACAAAAACTGAAATATTTATTCGCTCAGTAGCATCGCACACTTGGATCCAAACACAAAAGCGTACGCCAGAAGAGTATACAATATACCAAAAGGGTATACTTTGTTCAAAACAACAAAAACTGAAATATTTATTCGCTCGGTAGCATCACACACTTGGATCCAAATACATAAGGGTATACCAAAAGAGTATACAGTATACCAAAAGGGTATACTTTGTTCAAAACAACAAAAACTGAAATATTTATTCGCTCGGAGCATCGCACACTTGGATCCAAATACAAAAAGATATACCAGAAGAGTATACAGTATACCAAAAGGGTATACTTTGTTCAAAACAACAAAAACTGAAATATTTATTCGCTCGGTAGCATCGCACTTGGATCCAAACACAAAAGGGTATACCATAAGAGTATACAGTATACCAAAAGGGTATACTTTGTTCAAAACGACAAAAACTGAAATATTTATTAACTCGGTGTATGGGCCTAAATCGTTTTTAGGTACACAAATCGAATTTGGATTCGAATATAAGCAAATCTTTGTATCAAAGCGGTAAATAATGCACGAAATAGACGAAAATGCGTAAAATAACTTGCTTTCAATATATGGATGTTCAGTACAAATTTGGGCAGAGTTTCGGTATGTCTTTCTCGATCCCTATTACATGAAATGAACTGCTATTTATAGATATGAGTCTCTGCCCATGATCTCCACTATCTATTGCCATGTTGTCCCACGATCTTGAGGTGTAGTGGCTGAGTTAGTGGGGTGAAGTAGTGGGCTGTAAAGCTGGGCGAACCGAGGAGGATCCACCGAGGTGAGTGTTAACGACCTCGGTGGCGTGGCCCTGTTGCTTGACCGAGGTGATAGTCACCGAAGCTCAGCTCGCGGCTCGCCTTCGGTAACGCATCTTCGGTTTCAAGGCTTCGGCGATTTGCTCAATCGCTTCGGCGGTTGCTTAGTCGTGACGTGTTCGGTCGTTAAGATTTGTACGACCGAGGCGGATCACCGCGGGTCAATTTTTACCCAATACAGATAGTCCCCCCACTCCTCGGTTGCCTACTGAGTAGACCGAGGAGTGGAATGAAGTTTGGCGGGAGATAGACGTGGCTAGATCTTACCCAAGCGTTTTAAAAAGTTGTCAACGGTCCGTGTCCCATCAAGTCACTTCTCGTGGACACGTGGCATTCATCCGTTGGACCCTTGAACTTCCACGCCGAAGTTCTCGCTTCTCCCAACGTTATAATGATGACCATGACATCATCGCCTCTTAATCTTCCATACCTATAAAATGGGCATCTTGCTGAACGTCTTCTTCACTTTTTCTTGAAAACTCAACAGTGCAAAAAAGGAAAAAACTTCATATCTCCTTCCAAATCTTCCCAAGTTTCCGATCAATCAGTGAAATTTTAGCCTTTAGCTCCACCACCATGTCTGCAACAACTTCTAGACAGGACTCTAGTGATTCCGGCGAGAGGGCCAGAGTTGATCAACTTGCCACTATCACTGCTGGCGGCGAACTTGTTGCCTCCGTGCCACCGCTTCAGATGGTGGAGGCGGAAGGCGGTGAGGAGGTGACCTCCGACGTCGGCGTCGCTGCGCGACGGAGGCAAAGGGTTAGGCATGAAATAGCCGCTGGGGATGATGATGTCCACTTAGAGGAAGAAGAAACCGTACACGGGGAAGAAGGCGCCGAGGGCGACAACGCCGCGGGCGGCGGAGAGAAGGGGACTGCTACCGAAGGGGGATCTTCGGGCTCTGTAATTCCCCTCGAGCAGGAACTTGAACCACATCAAATAATTCCCTCCCATTTCGACAATTCTAAGGACTTGAAATTGCAAACTCAGACGGCTGAGCAGGAGGGGAAGCACAGGAATGTCCCCGTGAATACTACCCCAACCCTCATTACTCAGGCTCACACTGAGCGGGTTCGGAGGGAGTGCCAATTTGAGCCCGAGGTCAAGGTTGTTATCCCCGATCCGACAAGCAGGGTGTGCCACAATATTGAGGGTATGTCTTTTGCTTATACTTACACATTCACCATCGGCTTCACTCTTCCTATCCACAAAGTCATCGATGACTTTTGCCGGGCTTATAATTTGTGTCTGGCCCAACTTGGCCCCGGTGTCTGGAGAGTCGTCCAGTGCATGGATTGGCTAAGCAAAAAGGCGAAGGTGGACTTCACTTTTCAACACCTTATTTCCCTTTACTACCCTTATTTCCACAAAGCCGGGGTGGTGGCACTCAACAACCGAGGCAAATTTGCTCTCCTCCACAAGAGTGAGGATCATGGAGACCGAGGCTGGAGTGAGCGGTTTATCTTGCTGGAGACCAAGGTCTTATCTGCCGAGCCCAATTTCCCCGAGCGGTGGAACAACACGCGTAAGCTACACTGCCTTCCATGTTTTACTCCTCGGTAGTTTATCCATACTTTATTGATTTTGTCCCTTTGCTACTTTTTCAGCCAACAAGGTAGACATCATGCCCCCAGCAGGTTTGACAGCATGGGTTAAGGCGATGACCGGGGCTCGTGTCCGCCCCGAGAGGACATGGATGAATATGGCTGCCGAATTTGGTTGGCAGTGCAAGAGGCACGGTGAGTTTTGATAGTGTTTTGATAGTGGGTAACTTTGGGATTTTTCTGACTTTCTTTCCCTCGGTGTCAGGTTTTCCAAATCGTGCCGCTAACACTAAGAAGAGTAAGAAGAAGAAGGAAGAAAAGAAGAAAAATGATGAAGAGACCGAGTCTGATGATGATCTGGCTGCGGTAGCCGGGGAGTACAAAGGTTTGAAGGCTTCCAAGCCTTCTAAGACTTCCAAGGGAGCCCCCGATCAAGGGACTTCCAAAGGTAATTCTTGTCCTCGGCTCACGTTGTTAAGTGCCGTTTTCTTTCTGTTCCAATGTTTTTTGATTTCTCCTTCGTTCGTAGGCGTGAAGCGGAAGAGGGCTACGTCGAAGAAGTCGTCCCGCTCGGTGGCTCCTCGCACCGAGGCGGAGATTCCTCCCCAGCCCGAAGCTGTGGCTGAAAAGCGCCGAGGGTTGGTGGATGCGCCCGAGGATGATGCAGCCGCCGAGGCTTGGGCTCGAGGAGACGTTGACGTCATTGATCTCGAAGGTCAAGAACTTGAGCCTGATGCAGCTGTGGAAAAAGCCAAGGGCAAGGCTAAAGTCACCGAAGCTGGATCTACTGCATTCGCTGGAGAGGCTGGCTCCGGGTCAGTGAGAGCGCACTCCGAACCTGCAAGAATTTCTTCCACGGTGGGGGCTTACCGGAAACTCGAGGTGCCAATCTCTTCAAATTTGCTAGGCTGCAGCCCCGAGGATCTTTTTAGCCTCACACCTTTGCTGGGGCCGACCGAGGACAAGCTTATGCAAGAGTTTACCCCGGGCCAGCTATACAGCACCATGGCCTCCAATGCAGTGAGGGTAAGTCATTGATCTTGAAACCAAATAATTTTGAATCTTTGCCTTCGGGCTGTTGCTAACCTCGGTGAATTTGACTTTTGCTCAGAGCTTCATCCTTTCATTGAAGGCGATTGAAGTGGAGTCCTCGAGGACCGCCGAGGTTCGGCGCGTATCTCGCCTATGGGACCAGCAAAGAGACAAATTCAAGGCCCAGATAGCTTTGCTGAAAGCTGATTTGGCCAAGTCTCAGGCCAATTTACGCGAAGCTGAGGCGAACTCCGAAGCCAAGATTAAGATCCTCGGTGATGATTTTGAAGCTGAACGCTCGAGGCTGGGAGAGGAAGTCGCGAGGCTGAGCGACGAGCTGTCACAAACCAAAACCGAGGCGGTTAATATGGCCAAAAAGCACCAAGAGCAGCTGAGAGATCATCTGCTTCACATTAAGAAGCTAGAGGGCGAAACTTCCAAGCTTTCAGCCAAGGATGATCAGATCGTTGCCCTGAAAGATGAAATTGCGGCCCGAAAGGATAAAGCTGCACTCAAGGTGAAAAGGGCCGAACTCGACAAGCGGTGGGCCATCATCAAGTCTCGGTTAAGGTTGCTCAAGCGGTGTCGCGCCGGGGAGCTTAACCTTGATGAAGAGATTGAGAAGGCCGAGGCTAAAGCAGCCGAAGCTCAAGCTATCATCGAGGATCTTCCTTCAAGTGAGGCCTCGAGCGGCGATGATGAAGATGAGGAAGATGAAGAGGCCGAAGAGGGCTCCGGGGATGGAGGTGGTTCTCCTGAGGTTTGAATTACTTTTAGCACTTCTTTTGCAAGCCTTCGGGCTTTTGAGTTTGTACTTTCGACCTTCGGGTCTTTTTGAGAATGTATATATTCAGCCTTCGGGCTTTCAGTAAAAAATATTTGCATCCTTATTTTGTGTAATGGCCTTTTAAGCATATCGAACACTTTGATGCAAACTTTATTTTAATCTTGCAAGATTTAGACAGAATTTGACCGATGCGAACCTAGGACGACGTCTCGTCCTCGGGTCGACGCATTACGCGGCTTCAAAATGTAAGATTTACACAGATAAAATGAGTGTAATCGAAGTCGTTCTTATTGATATTGACGAGCCAAAAGGCTATGTACATAAAACCAAGCCGAAACGGACCTTGGGTAGAATTTCGAAATAAAAGCAAACTGACAAACACGCCGCTACCGGGCTAATTTACAATGTACTAAATCTAGTCCCCGGGCGTTAGTCCCCGGTTGTCGGATAGATAAGCTTCGGTTGGGAGGCTCGATGCCGACCTCGATATCAACCCCTTCTCACTCCCCCCCCCAGTGTTCGGTTGTGAATCTTGATGAAGATCCGAGCACTGGAATCGGTTCGGTTCGCTTCCTGAAAAGGTCAAGCAAAAAGACGGAACGAGGGGTAAGTTAGTACATTTTTTGTTAATGCCATGGGAGCGGAGTTCGGCTCGGGGCTGTTTGATTTAAAAAGTTTGAAGATATTTACCTCGACTAGAAGTAGTACCGCTTCAAGTTGGAGATATTCCAATTCAACGGTTCGGGCTCTCCTTGCAAACTTTCGATTTGATAAGAGCCTTTTCCAACAATTGCCTTGACTCTGTAGGGTCCTTCCCAATTTGCGATGAGCTTTCCCCCGTTTTCTTCTTTGGTTGATTGATTCACGATTTTCAACACATAATCCCCGACCTTGAAGTCCCTGAATTTGGCCTTTCTGTTGAGATATGCTTCAATCTGTCTCTTTTGAGCAACCAACCGAACCAAAGCTAGCTCCCTCTTCTCTTCGAGCAGATCCAACTCAATGCGCATTGCTTCTTGGTTTGCGTCCTCGGCCGTATGGGCATACCGAAGGCTTGGTTCGCCCACCTCTACAGGAATAAGAGAGTCCATGCCATACGCCAAAGAGAAGGGAGTCTCCCCGGTGCTGCTCTTTTCAGTTGTTCGCATGGCCCACAGAACCCCGTGCAACTCCTCGGGCCAAGGACCTTTTTTCTCATCGAGCCTTTTCTTGAGATTCTCAATTATGATCCTGTTTGAAGACTTGGCTTGGCCATTGGCGCTTGGATGATAGGGAGTCGAAGCTATTCTTTTGATACCCCACTGCTTGAAGAAGCTGGTGATAGCAGTCCCCATGAATTGCTTGCCGTTGTCGCAAGCAATTTCTCTTGGGACCCCGAACCTGTAGATGATGTTCTTTTTGATGAAGTCGATTACTTGCTTTTGCTTAACCTCGGTGAGAGCCGCTGCTTCCACCCATTTGGTGAAGTAATCAGTCAATACCAGGATGAAACGAACACCACCTTTTCCCTTGGGCAATGGTCCAACAACGTCCATTCCCCATTTCATGAAGGGCCATGGCGACACCACCGAATGGAGAGGCTCGGCCTGTTGGTGGATCAGCCGCCCATGGCGTTGGCACTTGTCACATTTTTGCACAAAATCCCTCACATCGGTACTGATAGTGGGCCAGTAATACCCAGCTCTTAATAGCTTTCGTACCAAGGACTTTGCCCCCGAGTGGTTGCCACACTCGCCTTCATGCACTTCTGCCATCACGTATCTTGCCTCATCGGGACCCAAACATTTGGCCATCGGGCCGCAATACAACCTTTTGTATAGATTGCCTTCGATCATGTGATACGAGGCAGCTTGGGTCCTTAGCTTCTTCGCTTCTTTCTTATCTTGGGGGACAGTCCCCGAGTCGAAATAGGAGATGAACTTACTTCGCCAATCCCATCGGTTGTCCACCGAGTTGACTTGCAGCTTCATCTCTCTCATCTGCGCAGATAATAGCCGAACCATCGAGTCAGTCCCCGAGTGAGCTTCATCAATAGCCGAACCCAGATTCGCCAAGGCATCAGCCTCGGTGTTCTCCTCCCGAGGCACTTGTTTAACTTGCCATTCTTGGAATTGGGTCAAGATCCTTTGTGCCCGATCTAGGTATAACTGCATTCTGGGCTCACGAGCCGTGTAATCACCGAGGATTTGGTTCACCACTAACTGAGAGTCACATCTCAATTCGATTCTTTCAACCCCCATTTCTTTGGCCAACTCTAAACCTGCTAAAGCCGCCTCATATTCTGCCTCGTTGTTGGTTACTTTCTTGAACCGAACCGAGTGTCTGATTTTCTCCCCGGTGGGTGCTCTCAAGACTATGCCCAGCCCCGAGCCTTTGGAGTTGGTTGCTCCATCGGTATAGAGTATCCATAAGCCCGGGGTTGTTCCTTTAGCTTCGGCGTTTTCTTTTTCAGCCTCGGTTAAGATTCCAACGCTAAAATCTGCCACGAAGTCTGCCAAGACTTGGGACTTAATGGCGTTCCGAGGCTGATAGGTGATGTCATATTCACTTAACTCTACCGCCCATTTTGATAATCTTCCCGACAACTCTGGCTTATGCAAAATATTTCTCAAAGGGAAGGTTGAAACTACGGCTATTGGATGGCATTGAAAATAGGGCCGCAATTTCCGAGCGGTAACAAGTAAAGCAAGAGCTAGTTTTTCCAGATGTGGATACCTGGTCTCAGTGTCGAGGAGTGTCTTGCTCACATAGTAAATGGGCTGCTGCTTGCCATCTTCTTCTCGAACCAGCACAGCACTTACTGATACCTCGGACACTGCTAAATAGACTAGCAATGTTTCACCTTCTTTTGGCTTGGCAATCAACGGTGCGTTAGCCAAATACTGCTTCAAGTCTTTCAACGCTTGTTTGCACTCCGGTGTCCATTCGAAGTGAGTGTTTTTCTCAAAACGGAGAAGAATTTGTGGCATCGCTCCGAGGACCTTGAGATGAAACGACTCAAGGCAGCGACTCGGCCAGTCAAGCGTTGGACTTCTTTCACCCCGGTAAGCTTCTCGGGGATTTCTTCAATAGCTCTGATTTTGTCAGGATTAGCCTCGATGCCTCGTTCAGAGACAATGAATCCCAAGAATTTGCCAGACCCAACGCCGAAGGCGCACTTCTCAGGATTCAACTTCATGCCATATTGTCTCAACACAGCAAAGGCCTCCCTCAGATGATTTAAGTGATCCTCCATTCGGATCGACTTGATGAGCATGTCGTCTATGTAGACCTCCATAGACTTTCCAATATATTCCTTAAACATGCGACATACCAGCCTTTGGTAAGTCGCCCCGGCGTTTTTGAGACCGAAGGGCATGATCTTGTAACAGAATGTACCTCGGTCAGTGATGAACGAGGTCTTTTCTTCGTCCTCAGGGTCCATGAGGATCTGATTGTAGCCCGAATACGCATCCAAGAAAGTTAATAGTTTGTGTCCAGCCGTGGAGTCTATTAACCTGTCGATTTGTGGCAATGGGTAAGAATCTTTGGGGCAAGCTTTATTCAGGTCGGTGTAGTCTACACACATTCTCCACTTGCCATTCTTCTTCGGCACAACTACCACATTTGCCAGCCATTCAGGATATTTCACCTCCCTGATGAAACCATTTTCTTGCAGCTTCGTGGTCTCATCTTCGATCGCCTTCTTTTTCACCCCGGCGTGAGGTCTCTTCTTCTGTTTCACCGGGGTGAACCTTGGATCTACATTCAGCTTGTGAGTCATGATCTCCGGATCGATACCCGTCATGTCTGAATGAGCCCAAGCAAAACAGTCATGGTTGGACCTTAAAACTTCCATAATTGCCTCTTTCGACTTCGGGTCCAACTCCGAGCCGATGTGCACTTTCCTTTCTGGGAACTCTTTCAATAGAGTGAAAGAGTTCAGCTCCTCAATGGTAGAGTCCTCGGCTTTTTGCTTCCGAGGCTCTTGCACGCATGCCGGGATCTTTTCAATTTCATTTTGGAGGCTCGCCTCGCTCGACCCCGGTTGCGTTGGTTGCTATTTTTTGGGCCCGCTTGGGGCGACTCCACTCTTCAGTGCAACCGAGTAGCATTCCCTCGCTGCTCGCTGCTCCCCCTTAATTGACCGAACCCCCCAAGGCGTTGGGAATTTGATCACTTGGTGTAAAGTGGAAGGAACAGCTTCCATGGAGTGGATCCATGGCCGCCCGAGGATTACATTATAGGCCAGATCCTCGGGCATCACTTGAAACAGTGTCTCTTTGGTGACACCCTCAGCGAATGTCTTCAGCGTGATTTCACCCAACGTCTTCTCTGTTGAGTTGTTAAAACCAGCCAGCACTGTTGATTTGGGAACGATTTCCCCTTTTAGCCACATCTGCTTCACGGCCCCGTAGCTGATGATATTTACCGAACTACCGGGGTCAATCAAGACTCTCTTGATGTCAGCGTTGTTAATTCTTAGCATGATGACTAGAGCATCGTGATGGGGGAACATCATCCCATCACAGTCATCCTCATCGAACACGATGTCCTTGCCCGAACCTCCAACTCGGGTCCTCTTCTCCATGGTGATGGAGAGCTTAGCAAATTTTTTAGCTGCGGCGAAGTTCACGCCGTTTACTTCTGACCCCCCGGTGATGACGTTAACTACTCTCTCTGGGGGTGGAGCTCGAGGTGGTTGCCCATCCCCTCGGTTCTTTGAAAAATTATCTTTCCCCTTGTCAGTGAGGAATTGAGCCAAGACTCCTTTTTTCAGTAGGTGAGCTACCTCGAGCCGCAAAGCTTTGCAGTCCTCGGTTCTGTGACCATAATCTGCATGAAACTCGCAATGCAGATTCTGATCCCTTTTGTCCGCCGGGGTTCTCATATCTTTGGGAATTCTTACCCCGGCTGTCCCCTTAACGACGTCGACCAGCTCCGAGGTCGATATGTTGAAATTATAATCTTGGATCCGGGGAAGATCCTTTCTTGGGACCGAAGCGGAGCTCGAGGGATTCCTTTGGTTCATATTGGTTTGAACCTTCCCTCCAAGCCTTTGGCTTATGTGAGATGTCGGGTATGAGTTACCGGGGTTGTTCCCCAACCTTTGAGTAACATGTTGCCTCGGCGAAGTATAAGGTTCACTCCCTTTCAAATTATTTCGTGGCGCCTCGGCGCGATTTTAAATATCACCTCGGTTTTGGTAACCTCGGTTTTTGAACTCCGCCTCCTCCAATCTGATTTTGGAGTAAGCTCTTCTATGCAGGTCCTCCCACGTCAGGACCTGATACTGTTGCAACTCTTTTCGCAATTCGGCTGCAGCACTTGAATTGCGACCGTTGATACCTTTTTCGAAGGCCATGATAGCCAAGGTATCATCCATTCGAGGCAACTCCATACGTTCAGCATGGAATCGCTCGAGGAACTCTTTAAGTGGCTCACCGGGCCATTGTTTCACTTCACATATATCCTCCTTCCTCTGGAGGATCTTTTGTGCGTCGGTGTGAGCTTTGACAAAGGCGCTGGATAGTTCTTTGAACGAGGAGATTGACCCCGGTGGCAAGCATAAATACCACCGAAGGGCACCCTTTTCCAACGAACTACCAAACTTCTTTAAGAACATGGATTCAAGCTGTGTGGACGTCAAGTCGTTGCTCTTTACCATGGACATGTATTCCCTAACATGCTCCTTGGGATCAGTTGTCCCATCGTACTTTTTGAGGAATGTGAGTTTGAAACCCACAGGAGTTGGAGCTGGTGCTGCTTCGGGCTTATAGGGTTGCTCCCTATATTGCTCGATGTCGAGGTCATCTTCCTCCTTGCTTATCCCCGGTACGCGCTCGAGGCGTTTTTCGACGCGCGCCTCGATGCGAGCCTCGATTTCTCTACTCATTCTTTCAACGTCAACCGAGGACGTTGTTTCTGCCACGGAGGGAACCGTCCCGAAGTGTGGCATGGAAGATGGATTACTCCCCGAGCCTCCAGACGCGGCTCCATTGTGAGGTCCCCCTGTTGTCGCGCCCGGAGGAACGAAAGGCGGGGTGCCTCCACCAGGGGCCGAGGGCTGGGTGCCGTTTGGGGCGGCGCTGTTTCGCACTTCTAGCGAAGCGCGAAACTCGGCGTTGATACTAGCCTGCTCATCCTGCTTATTCTGGAGAGCTCTTAGTGTGGTGACAACATACATTTGAAATTCTTCGGTTGTCATTGGGGTAAAGGATTGTTGGTTCGTCGGAACGTCAACCCGATCACCATTACTACCATTGTTGTTATCAGCCATTGCGTTAGATCACAAATTTTTTGATGAAAAACGGATTTCGAACTTTGGAACAAAGCGTTATTGCTTATATCCCCACAGACGGCGCCAATTTGTATGGGCCTAAATCGTTTTTAGGTACACAAATCGAATTTGGATTCGAATATAAGCAAATCTTTGTATCAAAGCGGTAAATAATGCACGAAATAGACGAAAATGCGTAAAATAACTTGCTTTCAATATATGGATGTTCAGTACAAATTTGGGCAGAGTTTCGGTATGTCTTTCTCGATCCCTATTACATGAAATGAACTGCTATTTATAGATATGAGTCTCTGCCCATGATCTCCACTATCTATTGCCATGTTGTCCCACGATCTTGAGGTGTAGTGGCTGAGTTAGTGGGGTGAAGTAGTGGGCTGCAAAGCTGGGCGAACCGAGGAGGATCCACCGAGGTGAGTGTTAACGACCTCGGTGGCGTGGCCCTGTTGCTTGACCGAGGTGATAGTCACCGAAGCTCAGCTCGCGGCTCGCCTTCGGTAACGCATCTTCGGTTTCAAGGCTTCGGCGATTTGCTCAATCGCTTCGGCGGTTGCTTAGTCGTGACGTGTTCGGTCGTTAAGATTTGCACGACCGAAGCGGATCACCGCGGGTCAATTTTTACCCAATACACTCGGTAGCATCGCACACTTGGATTCAAACACAAAAGGGTATACCATAAGAGTATACAGTATACCAAAAAGGTATACTTTGTTCAAAACAACAAAAACTGAAATATTTATTCGCTCGGTAGCATCACACACACTTGTATCCAAACACAAAAGGGCATACCAGAAGAGTATATAGTATACCAAAAAGGTATATTTTGTTCAAAACAACAAAAAAAAAATTTATTCACTCGGTAACATATTTACCAGAAGAGTATATAGTATGCCAAAAGGGTATACTTTGTTCAAAACAACAAAAACAGAAATATTTATTCGCTCGGTAGCATCACACTTGGATCCAAACACAAAAAGGTATTCCAGAAGAGTATACAGTATACCAAAAGGGCATACTTTGTTCAAAACAACAAAAACTGAATTATTTATTCGCTCAGTAGCATCGCACACTTGGATCCAAACACAAGCGGGTATACCAGAAGAGTATACAGTATACCAAAAGGGTATACTTTGTTCAAAAAAATAAAAAATAAAATATTTATTCTCTTGGTAGAATCGCACAGTTGGATCCAAACGCAAAAGGGTATACCAAAAAGGTATGATTCTTTAAATACAGTAAAATTTAAAATATCTATGTGTTTTGTAATATTTCGAACTTCGATTCAAACACCTAGCTAAGTTTTAGCAAGAAAACTCATAATCCCTATTTAGTTTAGCTGGGATTTTTCGCTAGGCATGTATCTCTAGCAACATTAGCAAGGGCATTAATAGCTAAATTCCTAGCAAATTTTGTTAGGAAGATGCTGGTTTTTTCATAAATTAGCAAGGTATATCCAGGTTTTAGCTAGAAATAATCATAAACCATCATGTAAACTAACTTTTATAAATATTCAATCATTTTCAAGTTTGCTTTGGAAGCTTTCATTAATTAAAGTTGAACTGAAATTTTTCGATATAACTTGCAGGATGAGAAGTTGAGAACAATAATTCACTACAATCAAATTGTCAAATTAGACTTCACAAGATAAAATACATGTTGCACGACTGTTAGTACAATTTGTCTTTATAGGATGAAGTACATGTTTGAAAGAGAGAGAAAAATTATCTTCAACTTAAAATACAACATAAATTTTGAGAGAAAATCACAAACATTTGGTAGTGTTGTGGAAAGAGAAAGAACATTTAGCCAAAGTCAGCATAAACTTCTACTTGTATATCTTGCTTAAAACTTGCATATTCACCGCCAAAGCGTAGCAATCCTCCAATATTCTTTCCAACTTTCCACAGAGTGCTTCTTAACATTTCTTTTCAACATCCACATAGAGCACAAATACAAAGATTTCTTGCTTTCATTCAATGCAACTTGACATATTGACTTTGGATTCCATGATAGCCTCCTCTTCATGTCTCCTGGTACAATTTCAGAAATTCAACACTATAATTGAGGATCATATTTTAGGCTACGTAACTAAGTTGGCTTAGCAAATAGTTTCTGATACCATGAGTACTTTCTTGTGTATTGTTAGTCAACTAAAACTTGTGACACCATATCAAATGGGAAATGGATTTGAGTAAAGGAAAGAAGTAGTAGTAGTAGTCGTCAAATCAGAAATGTTTACATAATTAAGTTAAGTTACTTATTCACAAATCCTTAAATATCACCGAACAACTATGTAATACTCCACTATAGTTTTCTTTTTCCAACAAACTCATTATGCCTAGTTAATTTTTAATTTAAGAATTCTGCTTTGCCTGCTTGAAAATATAAAACATAAAACAAATTAGAAAGGCACACAAACCTATGTCAATCTACAACCATTTATTTCATAATCATTTCAAGCTTTCTTTGCTTTTTAATTTTCAAAGGCACCTTTGCCATTTCCTATGCAATTCACGAAAGTCTTGATCTTCTTATTCTCTTCAGTTTCCGGCGTTCCGACTTCAAACTCTACTGCTATTATTACCCCTCCCCAACTGATTCATTTGAGGATGGAGTTGAAACATCTACAAAGGAGTGAGATAATGCACAAGGAGAAGCTTTGTTACTAATAATAGAATTTAACGAAAATAAAGAATAAGTTAAAGGTAATCTCGTTCTTTCATAATAATTAGCGTACATATTATTCATCAATGAGTACAACAACAACATACTAAATAATATCCCGCAAATGTATACGGAGCAAAAATTAATGGAGCAAATCTGAACCCGCCGTGGTAGCATAAACTGCTTTTTAGCTTTTACACAAAAACTGCAATTACCTAAGTCATTGCTGCTCTTTGTGTTATAAACTTTACTAATATCTAACGCATAATTTGCTCTATTTTGACATCATTATTATGAGAATTACTAATAATCATCTATAATAAAAAAAGATTAATTTACCTGTTAGTGCACTACGGAGTATAATATAACTTAGATTTTTGAATTAAGCTTTTACCGTCTCAATAAAAGGGGAAAAGAGATGCAAGAAAGAAATTAATTTTGAACATTTAGTTATATATCCATATATGATATATTGTATGCTTTCCCTGGCTTTTTGCTAGCATTGAAAATTCAACCATTAACAATTAAGTACAACTTAGAAGAAGCCATGTTGTTAATACAAGCTTCCACTTGTTGTCACCCACCCCTTCCCTTTCCCTTTCTTCAAACAAACATGCACCCCACGTTCCATAATGTTCATTAGCAATTAACATAGTTAGCTTGCATGCAAACCACCATCTCCACCATGTCTTTAATTTCCTTATTGTAATCAACTTCAAGAAAATTTAGAAAAAACCATTAATATCACATTCCAATCATAACATTGCCTTAGAGTTTTGACAAACAAGCTAAGGTTCTTTTTCTTAGTGAGGAAAGGAAATTACCAATTATATTTGTTTCAATTTCCATGCAACAATATTGCTATTGTAACAAGTTAAAAGTAGGTAGATATGAGGGATAAAATGGTTAGAGAAATACACAAGATTCAAAAGTCTAGGTCTTTCAACTTTAGGAAGATGTTTGAGGGAAAACAAGCACATAGTGTTGTTGTAGAGAATGGACATGGCAGGGAGGCCAAGGATGATAAGGCACACTTTAGGATTGAAGGTGGAAAATCATCTCCAGCATTATTAGAGAAACAACAAATAGGTAGTGTTTTTAATCGGTCTACTAATCCGGTTTCGCGCTTTGCCAAAGATGGAGCAAGATCAGGAGGACACAGCCACAAAAATAAACACCTTTCAGGTTATTTGCTAAATCTTGGATTCGTCTCTGCATGTAGCTAGGCATGCATGTTTGAGTTACAAGTTTGTACATGTTGAATGTTGTTTTACCCTTATATATCCTTCCTGTGATCATCGATTTCATGTCTTTAAATTAGTCCAAATAACAACATGATGAGGTGCTGTGTGAAGTTTTCCTTGTCTAAGTTGAATGCAAATGCATGTTTCAATTTTTTATTTTTGGATGTAGACATGGAAATGATGAAAGAAAGATTTGCAAAGCTGCTTTTAGGAGAGGATATGTCAGGAGGCGGAAAAGGCGTTTCATCAGCTCTGGCTTTATCAAATGCCATTACTAATCTTGCTGGTAATTTTCACCAAAATCATTTCCCCTACTATTAAAACACAAATACAACAGGTGTTGGACATCCATATGAATCATCTAGACTATGCTCTTTACATTAGAACTTCAGGTATATGGAGAAAATATTAAGTCTTTTGTTTGTGTGTGTAACATATATAGCTTCTGCTTTTGGAGAACAACGGAAATTGGAGCCTATGTCTCAAGAGAGAAAAGTGAGGTGGAGAAAGGAAATCGACTGGCTTTTATCTGTGTCAGACTACATTGTTGAGTTTGTCCCTTCTCAACAAAAATCTAAGGATGGAACAAACATGGAGGTCCTATATCATTTCACTCTCTCCCCCCAGTACCCCTCCATCCTCCTTTACAATTCAAGATTTGAACTAGAAATAGTGATCGTTGAAAAAAAAGAATCTTGATAGTGATTTGACAGGTAATGGTGACACAACAAAGAAAAGATCTGCTCATGAACATCCCAGCCTTGAAAAAGCTTGATGCTATGCTCATTGTGAGAATCTGCAATGCCCTCTTGCTAAGCCATTTACTTGATAAATCTGTTACATAAGGTACAATATTATCTCTAATCCTGGATATCTCCATGACACTTCACAGGAGTGCTTGGAGAATTTTAAGGACGAGAACGAATTCTGGTATGTCTCAAGAGATGCTGATGAATCTGAGAAAGGTGTCCAGAGGGACGATAAATGGTGGCTACCTACTGTCAAGGTTCCACCAGAGGGTCTCTCAGATGCAAGCCGAAAATGGCTGCAATATCAGAAAGATTGTGTGAATCAAGTACATAAAGCATCCATGGCTATTAATGCTCAAATACTCTCAGAAATGGAAATCCCTGAAAACTACATTGAATCTCTGCCCAAGGTGAGAAAAAGCACTCTCTTGAATACACTTCTTTTAAGGTACTTATTGGATGGACTATACTGATATTTCTGTTATTGCTTATCTGCTTCATTCTAGAATGGTAGAGAAAGTCTTGGTGATTCAATCTACAAGGGCATCACAGTTGAGTTCTTTGATCCTGAACAATTCCTTTCAACCATGGACATGTCCACAGAACACAAAGTTCTTGACCTTAAGAACAGAATTGAGGCATCTATAGTGATTTGGAATAGGAAGATGCACTATAAAGATGGAAAAGCTTCATGGGGGTCAGCTGTGAGTTTGGAAAAAAGGGAGCTTTTTGAAGAGAGAGCAGAGACTATCTTACTACTGTTGAAACAAAGATTTCCTGGAATCCCTCAATCTTCCCTTGAAATCAGCAAAATCCAATATAACATAGTAAGTGTAACAAACATTGCTTGAAGAGAATAATTCCTCATTACTTACTAAATCATAGTAAAAAGTTTGTTTCTGTTTTTCTATTACAGGATGTAGGACACTCTATTCTGGAGAGCTATTCAAGGGTGCTAGAAAGCCTAGCTAACACAGTTATGTCGCGTATCGAAGATGTCCTCTACGCAGATTCTCTAACACAAGATCCATCTCTTGCAATAGTAAAGTTGAACATCTCAGCTGATTCCTCACCTCCACTACCATTAAGTGGTATGTCAACTCCCAGGGATGAAGCAGATATGTTAAGTTCTGCAGCACAAACACCAGCAGCACAGACACCGTCCTCACTGACCTTGTCTGATTTCATTGGCTGGAATCCGGAGCTAGGAGAGACAGGAATGAGGAAGAATCATTCGACGGGTAACTTAGAGGCCTATTTCAAAGGTGAAAATGACAAATTCATGTCAAAACTAGCTAATATTACTCCCAAGAGATTTTCCTACATTGATAAGATTGAAGGTGGCCTAAGAAGCCCAACAGCTCGGCATTAAAAGCGCTAGGCAACAACACTGTGGAACAAGAAAAGAAATGAGAACAGCTTCAGGGTGATAGGAGGATAGGAAGTAAACAAAAACCTAAAGTAGTTAGGAAGTATACCTATGTGTAAATACTCCAACCCTCCTAAGGAGTTGGATGTGGTTAGTGTTCTATGTTTGTGACTGCTCTTCCTTCCATTGTGGATAGGGAAGTCCAAACTATAAACCTTGTGCTTTTACTGAATCTTTTTGTAACATATTCTCCATTCTCCATATTGTGAATACGAGGTACTTCATATCTTTGAGTAAAAACTACAATGCTGTTGAACTGTGAAATGCAGAAACCGATTCCCGTCTTACAGAAAGGGTGTGTCTTTGTACAATGTGACAATTCGATTTCCATTATTATATGGTGTTTGTCAAAACTAATAGAGAGTTCAGTTAGATTTTGTTGATTGCAAAAGTGAGTAATACAGTGTAGGGTGATTGATTTCTTGCACAAAACAAAAAAGAAATTAATTTTAGCAGGGTAAAGATTGGGGATCTGTGACAGAGAGGAATTATACCAACCAAAAAAAGCTTCATAACATTTTGGCATCAGTTACTATTAAGTCCCTTTAATAATGTACATAGAAAAACAAGAGCAACAATACATGATCTCAGTTCTGGTAGGATGAAACCTGCAACAGCCTACAAAATCTTTCCCTGATGGAATTGTCAGGGCAGTCTTCTATCTCTTTATTAGTTCATGCTACTATTCTTCTACCCCGTCGAATTAGTGACTTGATGTCCTTATTATGCATCGGTCTCCAATTTAATATGTTTCGTTTTAGCTTTCGAGCCTCCTGCATTCACAATAAAAGAAAAAAGACACATGAGAATGCTGTATAATACTATCCAACTGAGAGATTGCTTCGCTGTAATGGTACCTGAAACTCAAAATTGGAAATTTGTGATTTTGGTACAACAGAGAGGCCGTCTCGAACTGGAAGCACTGCAAATCCATATGTGAATAATGCAATTTTTTTCTAAAATTCCAATGTTGAAATTTCCCATCTTGTAAATGTAATTTCTTTACCTGGAGGTGAAAAGCTAGGCTTTTGCTCTGAATCTTCAAGTAGAGAAGGCTTGCAGTTGTAAGTGTACAAAAAGAGCGGAACATCTTCCTCTGCCTCAAATTCACCTTTGTCTGTAGTCTTATTGTCAATTGGTACACTGGACCCCGTTCATTCATGTAAGTCCATTAGTCTTGATTTTACCACCTTACATTGTTCTTGAAACAACACAAAAGATAAAAAAAATATACCTTGACATTTCTTTCATTCTCCTGAGATCTTGAGTTGCTGGTTTAGAAAGCGAATATATTAGGAAGTTATGTTTGGTTCAGAAAATAATGACTTACTGAAAGAATTGAAGATGTTGAAGTACTAAAAGATTACGCGGGGATATATAGCGACGATTATATGTTGTTAAATCAGTAGTCCAACAGAACCTTGTGAGAGCAAGCTTCTGAGAATATTGCTGGCAGGTTGCAAACCTCTAATTAAAGTAGAACCAAAACAGAAAAACATTAGCACTTGTTTGCATGTCTAAAATAGCTGATGAAAAGAGTGTCTTAAGTAAAAAAGAGAAGGTAGAATGGTTGGTAGTTGCATTAATTAGGATTTAAGTTACATACAGTTACAGTATAATCAATTTAGTAATTTAACAAGCTATAGCAGGTTATTACTCTTTTTTACAGGTTATCATACCAAGCCTTGTATGTTGAGTTACATGTTGTTGGAGGTCAACGTAACATGATGGTGTGAAAAAATCAATATTGTTAGTGCATAAAACTTAAACTCAACGCATTATGGTGAGGAGAGGAGAGTAAAAACTACAAACTTGACTCAAACCATCAATCCGAAGCTCCGTTTCAGCAGCTGTGTCAATCTTGGAAATTCGACATTCAAGTTTAGCTGAGACACATCCTAGATGATCAACGACTGTAACAACAGCTCTGCAAAGGTACTCTTTTGTGTTTTCCACTACACTGCACATGAAAATATAGTTTGTTCACATTAGCAAAATGCTTATTCTAACTTCAAAATATCTCAATAACTGTCAATGTTTATGTTCTTCTATTTTGTCTGTGCATGTCTTTTTCCTGTTTTCTCCAAATCTTGAGTTCTGTTGCAAAAGTTTCAGCTTAGGTTTTGAATGAACAAGACTCCTTATAACTAGTAGCTTCTAGTCCTTCAATGTACTAGAACAATACAATAAAATGCACATGCAAATGTTGTTAAGGGAAATTTGATCTTTCTCATTTGTATTTCTGAGTAATTCAAATATAGTTCGATAAAAACAGTTTTTTGATTTTACTGTTATAGTGAGTAATATTCACAATCATACATGAAACTAAAAAGGGGAGCCCGGTGCATGAAGCATCTCATGATCATGCAGGATTCATGAAAAGGCCGCACCACAAAGGTGCATATTATAGGTCCGTGTATTGTAGGCAACCTACCCTGATACGAATATCGATTCCACAATTAGACAACTTTTACCGTTGCTCCCCGGTCCCCTTCATAATCATACATGAAATTAATCCCAAAAAATACTCACTCTTTTTTTTCTTCAGCCTTTTGAAACCTTTTCACACAATAATCTGCAGCATGGTGTAGCTGAGAACACAAGTCCTTGAGTTCCTACAACCAAAACAACTAATGTAAGCACCCACAAGTAGATTAAACTCACATAATCTGATAGGTTTAATTCATAATATCATATTAACATACTTGTAGGGACTTGTTGAACTTGGTTGCTTCATCAGTTTCAGCTTCTGAATATTTTTTAGGAAATGAATTACATATCTCCTCCATCATTCTTGTGTCAGTGCAATAAGTCACTAATTCTGAAGCAAGAATTAGAGTAGTAAGCTTATCTACTTATTTTTAAGGGTACCAGGTGCTTTGTTGTGTCAAAAAGTGAATATAATATATGGGTTATACTTGTACTTATTTGAGCTCAAATGTGGAGAAGCGAGTGATGGTCGGTCATAATAAAATCCCGTGACAATTATTCAGAGAGAAACAACCAAAAATACTTTTAAAGAGAGATTCTCTTATTAGAAAGTTTATGGCATGGACTGTGGTGGTGACCACGTACAAAATGGACAAGCTTTTGTCACTCTCGTGACCTTTTGTTTCTCTTTTTTCAATCTATCTAAAAGTACTGCTCTGTCAACTGATAATACACAAAGCTTTTTAGACGCCTTAAAGGTGACGAGACAACAAGAGAAGTACAAGAAAATTTTCGAATAGATTCTCATAATACATTTCCATTTTAGTGGTTGATCTGCTATTTATCACAAGTGTTGTTCATGGTTGTGTTTTTTAAAATCAATTGAAGCTATTTTTAGACAAAGAAGATGAAAAAAAATTATGGAGCCTAGGAATAGAAAACCTGTCTATAAATGGTTGATTCTGAAACCCAAGAATCTAGAAGATTTTGGTTTAGGAATGGATTCAACTTAATTATTTTGTATTATTTTAATTTGTTGTAGAAGATAATTTGAATCAAGAGTTTAGCTAATATACACCGATGGGTAAAAACTTACCCGCACTGGGTGTTTACACCCAATGTAGTTAAGTTAACCATGAAAGATAAACTAAGGTAAATAATAATTATTTTAATAAATAAAAAAAGTAAAAAAGGAATAAAACTCAAAGCTTAACTTAGAGTTGCCTAACCATTACCGTAAGCTCCATCACAATTACAATTCTTCCTCCTTCTTCTTCTTCTTCTAGCTTTGCTAAAATTCCAATTTTTTCTTGTATTCTTTGCTCATTCTTTAAATTTATCATCTCGAAAAAGAAAAAGGCGTAACCCCAAAACTAGAACGTTGTTGGGAGTTGAGATTAAGAGCAATTGGCATTTAACAGGTTAGTAACAAAGTTCTGCGAGTAAATTACATGTTGGAAGAATTAAAACTATAGTATGGAGTCTGAACAAAAATCTTGCATGTTTAGTGTATGGGAGAAGTTCCATATATTTGCTGGATGTTAGAAACTATTAATGTTATCACTTCTGCATGTAGAATAGAAAATTTTGCATGTTTTGATTATACACTTTTGAAATTTATTTATTTTCAATTATAATCAGTTTGCTCTTTTTATAGTTTGTTACATGAACTTGAGTTGATTTTGAGTATAGGTTGCATATATTTTCTTCTATTTTTTTTTTTTTGGTTTTTCTGTGATTATACATGTTACAAAAACTTAGACTTTTCTTTTGAAATATCAGAATGTCAACTATTGATAAGACAATCAATATTAAGGATCGTGAAGAAGTATTAGAAGATATCAACATTGAGGAAAAGGATGAGAAAGAGGAAGTTTCAGAAAATTGTATTATTGAATTAGAAGGGAAAATGAAAGACCAAATTGTTAAGGACGAAAATGAAGCTTATAACTTATATTGTGAATACGCACATTCCAAAGGCTTTAGTGTAAGAAAGGATAAACAATATTATTTTCAAGGTAGCGCGGTGCTTAGAGAAAAACGGTTTGTATGTTATAGGCATGGGGAGAAAGATGAGAGGCAAAGGAAATCTAGTAAGACATCTTGCAGTCACATAGACACGCGATCAAAGTGCCCAGCAATGATAAGTTTTAAGCGACAATTTCCTGATAGTCCTTTTATGGTTGACAGATTTATTAGAGAGCATAACCATGAAATGGCTTCCCCAAAAAAAAGACATTTGTTAAGATCTGCTCGTGCAGTAACTAAAACCAAAGGTCTAGTCATTGAAAATATGGTTAACGCCGGTATAAAGCCGACTGCAACCTATTCTTATTTGGCACAAGAAGCTGGAGGGGCTGATGTTTTAGGCTATTCGAAAAAAGATTGTTTCAATTTTATAAGCCAATTAATGAAATCTAAGGTGGAAGCTGGAGATGCTCAAAGCGTTGTTAATGCATTTAATGATAGACAAGCTAATGAGACGCTATTTTATTGGGATGTACAACTTGATTCTGAAGGGCGTATAGCTAACTTTTTTTGGAGAGATGGTCGATCCCGAATTGATTATGATATTTTTGGTGACGTCGTAACTTTTGATACCACATATAGAACTAACAAGTATCGTATGATTTGTGCGCCGTTTATTGGAATAAATCATCATTGGCAGAATATAATTTTTGGTTGTGCTTTTTTATCTGATGAGTCAACTGAATCTTTTAAATGGTTATTCTCTACATTTTTAAAGTCGATGGGAGGTATTGCCCCGCGAACTATTATAACTGATCAAGCTCAAGCAATGGCAATTGCTATTAGAGAAGTAATGTCTGACACTAGGCATAGATTGTGTCAATGGCACATATCTCAGAATGCGCCATCTCACCTGGGATCACTTAAGAATGATAAAGATTTTTCTAAACTTTTTAATAAGTGTATGTCTGAATGTGATTTCATTCTTGAATTTGAAGAAACATGGAAGACGATGCTTACAATGTACAATGTAGAAGAACATGGGTGGCTGAAAAGACTTTATAATATTCGACACATGTGGTCTACAGCTTTTAATAATGATATCTTTAGTGCTGGGTTGAAAGCCACATCTCGAAGTGAAACTACTAATCATGTACTAAATGGGCTTGGAGATTTGAGCACTTATTTACATACATTTGTGACTAATTATGAGAAAAATGTAGTAAATAAGTGGCGGTTGCATGAAGAAAATGAAGACTTCAACTGTAAACATGGTAAGCCTACTCTTGCCATTAAAGATAGTCCAATCTTAACTCAAGTTTCTGCAATTTACACTCACAAGATTTATAACATGTTTGAGAAATAATTTCTTAAAGGAGTTGGCATATGTTTTATTGAGGCACAAGTATATTGTGATGATCAAGTGTCCAAATACGAAGTAAGAATGCATAATTCAAGCAAAAGTTGGTTTGTTGACTTGGATCCTGTTACTTTACATATAACATGCACTTGCAAGAAGTTTGAATCAGTGGGTATTTTATGTGCACATTTTCTGCTGATTTTTACTTCCAATAAAGTGTGTGAAATTCCTGAGGAATATATTTTGAAGAGATGGACCAAGGATGTGAGGAAAAGAATTAAAAGTTTGCCAAGTAAGAGTTGTTCTACCAACGAAAGTTCAGAATCTGAAATTGTGTACACTAATAGAGTGATGCAGACTTGTTATAATCTTGTTCATCTTAGCAAATCTCATCTGGAATGCCGAGAAATTGTGCAAAGACATCTAGACGATGCTTCAGTTGAGTTGTATGACTATCTAGGAAAATTGAACAATAATGGTGTACATATTTCAACAAAAAATGGTAAGGACATAGAAGATAGGGTATTGGACCCTCTTTATGTAAGAGCACCAGGTGTCCGCAAAGAGCGTATTCAGCGTCACTGGGAGAAACCTAAAAAGAGAAAAAATCCTCAACCAAGTACTCGTGGGAGAACTAGTAAGTATTATACAAGGACTATGGGCACTTAGTTTTATTATTTGCAACAATTATTTAGCCTTGTTCTTTTGTAGAAAAAACACAAGAAGCTGCTGTACCACCAGTAAACAGGATGTTTGAGGACAATGCATACACTCTGCAAAAAGCAACATCACCTTTACGGGAAGTCAATGTCCAAGTTAGTTTTCTATTAACTTTTTGATGTAAAGTTTCTTATGTTATATAATAGTTTCATATTATTAACCAAGCTTGAATTTTATTTTTGGTAAGGAGGCTGCTTCTGATTTGGAATTGAATGAATCAAATGTATCATTTTTAACCTTGCTACAAGGTCATGTTGAGAACACAACACAGGTAATCGATTTGCTCCGGCTATTCTGTACTTTCTTGTATAGAAATAGTGCAATTAAGATATGATCAGTATATATTCGAATAGTTCTCCTTAGTCTAAATCTTTTTTTTTAAATTGTGAAGCAACCATCTTCTGGTACGTGGAGACGGGGGCCAACGTACAATTGATATGTTATGATGTCAACTAATTGGTGATATTTGCATTGACGAATACATTTTTGGAAAGCTTGGAGAGCCATTGGTTGGTTTTGAATATGGATCATTCTTCCTGTCTGATTGGATACGGTTTTCTCTTTGAAACATTTAAGAAGGAGAAGCTAGTTAATTGAACTATGTTCCTTTCTCTCTTTGATAGTAGCATCTGCATATTTGCACAAAACTCTTTATTGTGTAAGTGACTAGTAGATTTCGTTGGGTAAAGCAAACAATGATATCGTCAACGTTGTGTTCTTGAGTTACTTTTAGTACTTGTCAAGCTTATGAATAAAGATGCTCCTGAAGCTAGCTTTTCGTTGAGTTTCTATTCTAATAGCGAAAAATTTTCATAAAGTTGGACAACGTCATGTCGCAAAGATTAAGCTGAGTTTATGTTTTGAATGATACATCTGGAAAACTAATACATTGTATTCATCAAAAAGTCATTGATAGTGTATATTCTAGAGACAATTTTTCTGCAAACTTACTAATGAATATCTTTTTGTAAATCTAAGAAAAAAGAAATGACGGAATATCTAACTTTTCGCATATTATTAAGATTTTAATTTTTATATATTTGCTTAAAATCTTTAAGATGTGAGAAAGTCTGAAAGACTCTCTCTTTAGCTTTAGTTGAGTTGGTAAATGTACCAAGCTTTATTGTCTTCAAGAAAGTTGAAAAATGTTTGATGTTTAAATTCTAAGTTATTGCAACAGTTCATATGGCCTTTTATTAGATGAGTTCAGTGGACTCCCAAAGCATGGTACTGTAATTTGATGATGTAAAGGATATCACGGGAAGCTGTAAAAAATTAGGATAATTAAGTATTTTAGTTAATATGTATGTTATATGAAAAATATATGGTGTTAACCATGGTTAAGTACTAATTATTGTAATTAAATAACTGGACACATGTCATTTATTTATTGGTCGGGTGTAAACACCCGGTGCGGGTAAGTTTTTACCCACCGATGGTGTAAACCTTTTTTTTACACCGCCGACTAATTTAAAGCATATTACAAGTAAATTTTTAAGTATTCTTGTTTGTTTTAATATTCTCAAGCCTAATATTACTTTTTAAATAGTTAATCTAACTTATAGCCTGTTTGGCATTGCTTCTCCAAAGTCAAAAGCGCTTTTTTTTCAACAAAAGTACTTTTTTTAGAATTTTGAGGTGTTTGGCAACTAAAAAAAAGTACTTTTAGGTAGAAGCAGAAGCAGTTTTTCTGCTGTTGGGGAGAAGCTACAAATATCTGCTTCTTCCAAGAAGCAGAAGCAGAAGCAGTTTATTAATTTTTTCAAGACAGAAATATCCTTACCAAGAATTCATATTTACCATATTATTCCTTATAAATTAACCATATCTCTCTCAAAATACAATTATATTTTTCTTTTTCCTATTTTTTTCTACTACCTACTTTTATAAATCTTCTTCCTCCAGGACTAATTTTTATTTCTAGGTATTACTATCAACCGTATATAGGATGTCCTACTCTTTAAATCATCTTTTAAAAGCAAGTGATTACTAGAAATTCCTAATTGCGTTATCACTTTGATTTAACTATATTTTATGTTGTTCAATAACTTAAATTTATATCTTTTACGTTATGTTTTACATTTAACTAAATAAAATTTCTAATTAAAATATTTTATGATAAATATTCAAAATTATTTTTTTGTTTTTATTAATCCAAATGTAAAATGAACTTAGATGTCCTTTTCGTAATTTGACACTGAAAAGTACTTTTCGTAACGATTAACCAAACACAAATTATTTATCAAAAGTACTTCTCCAATGAGTTGTCCAAACACAAACTGCTTATTATCCAAAAGTACTTATTTAAAAAGTACTTATGCCAAAAGTACTTCTCAAAATAAGCAGTTTTTGGCAGCAATTCCAAACAGGCTATTAGAAAATTCATCAATGGTTGAGTCATAATCGAAGAATTAATCTTCAAGCATCATAATAGCAAAATCTTTTCATAGTTTCACTGTTGGTATCGTTTGGAACTACTAGAAAATAATACTACTAGTAAAGAGCTTTATGTTTTGTTCCCATGAGATCCGGATGGTGAACAATTTCCTTTACGAAGTGTTGAAATTTTTAGATTAATATTCTTTTCTGCTTGATTTTGTAAACGTTTCAAGTTTTTAATCAATGTTGTCAAAGGGTGTAGATCACATAAAAATATAAAGGACTACTTTGAAATGAAGAATGGCATCAAGAGAGAAGAAGAAGGTGGTTTGTCAATTTCCAGTCATGTTTTACTTTCTTTTACTTCCACCGATTTTATTTGGTGACATGTTTTTGCCTTATTGGTCTAACTTGCCAAGTTGGCAGCAATTGATATACACGCTCTTAAATTTTTTTGGAGTTGTAAAATATGTGTCTAATCAATACACTTTGTAATCACTTTAGGTGTTCAATAGGTACCGCTGCCCTTAGTTTGAGTGTCAAAATGAAAAAAATATACAAGTTTAAGTTGCTGCACATGTATTCCGCCTTTTAAATTAGCCGTATAAAAAGAAGGGTTTACACTGTTGCTGTATATTGGAGACTAGGAATTATGAAAATGTGGAAGAACTTAAGCTAATAATTTAAGAAAAAAACATTAGATATTACAAATTTTTTTCTTAAGAGCTAAATATAAAAGGTTAGGAGGTTAAGTCATGTTAGGCGAATTAGTGTATTATAAACTTTGGTTAGATATTTACTAGATGGACAGCAAACCTATAAAAGAGCTATTCTTATGAGGTTCTCTCGCTCCAATTTTGTGACGAAAAGGCCTAATAATTCCAATAATTTCACAAAAGATAATCTCTCTTCAATAATTGCAGAAAGTACATGCAGAAAAGTGCATGAGCAGAAAGATATTTGCATAGTATATACTCATTATAGATAACAGTGGGACAAATAAGATGGCTGAATTAAGGATAAGGTTCAATGGCTGAAAGGAAAAGGTCCTCTGCATGCAGAAAAAAACAAGAGAAGAGAGCAGAACTTTTACCAATTTAAATGTTATTTTGATCAATATGGTTACTGAAAGAGTAGCTATTAACCTTCCATGCATAATTAAACATCAAGGAATTTCTCCAAAAAAAAAAAAATTATAAATATTTTATGATATGAACGTAAAAAAAAATTATTTATGGTGCGAATAACTATCATAAATATTTTATATTTTATTTTATTTTTATACATAATATATCTCTTACAAAATATTATTACACAATATTTGAGTATGACTGTTATAGAAAGGTAATTTTATAAAGAGTGCAGCGCTATAATAAACTATTGTTGTTATAGGTAGAATTATGTTATGGGGCTGTTTAGCGAAGATTAGCCGAAGAACCGCTATTTTAAAATCAAAAATCGAATCGAAGACTGAACTTTCTGAAATTCTATATCGAATACCAACACGAAGAACTGAGCAACTGAACTAATTTAATTCAATTCAATTTTTTTGAATTATATGCCCACCCTACATATAAGTCTATTAATATAATTCCTCTTAGGGTGGGCGGGGTTTTTAATGGACTTTTTTCCAATTAGCAAATTGTTTTGATAAAAATTTCCTCTAAAAGTTGGCCACATGCTCGTACCCATCCCAGTAGCAACAATTTTATGATTTTCTTTCGGCATATATTGTACTCCCTTGGTGAGATACTCTGTTCTCAACATTGTACTCCCCTATGTTCATACCGAAAATAATACTCACTCCATTCATTTTATGTGGCACCATTTGATCGAATACAGAATTTAAGAAAATAGAGGTTAAAAATTGTGGGTAGCTTTAAAAGTATATAGGGCCCAACAAAAGTAAAATAGAGATGGTGCATTAAATAGTTATCAAATAAGTAAATGTGCCCTTCATTTTGGGCCAAACAAAAAAAAAATGATGCCATATAAATTGAAACGGGGGAATAACTAATTTTACCAAAGGTTTAGCAACATTTACTTTCACACGTAAAATTTTAGGATAAGCTAAAGATTGGACATTGTTGTTGCGTATATTATGAAATGTAAGTTGAAAAGAGAGTTCTTTCTACATCAAAAGTTATCATCAAAAACTAGGGAAAAAAACATAGGAGTATTTTATTAGATTTAAGTACCTACACCAACAATATATAACAACAACAATATACTCGGTGGTTATTTGTTAGTTGAGGTCTAGAAAGGTTAATATGTAATATATATGCAAACATTACTCTATAAATGGAGAAGTTGTTTTCAATAGATACTCGGCTAAAGAAAAATATTATTAAAAATATATTTGAAAAAATAAAATAAAAATACAATGTTAAAGAAACTATTGATATAAAAATAAAAGGAAACCCAAGATAAAATGAAAACAACAATAGCTATAAAAACGAAGGATAAGAGATAAATAGCATATATAAGAATTAGTAGTTGGACACGTACGTTGCACGGGTATCCATGTCAATGGATACATACGTTTTTAAACGATATATAATATTAGAATATATATGCAATGAGTTATACGAAATTTAAAGATGAACAGAACAAGCGCAAAATGATGAATACCTATCCTATTTAACTGACATTCCAACAACACAATTTAAAGTGGAGGTGAGCAACGTCGGCTATGGATATGAAATTGCAAATATTTCACGTTATAAATTTTTCGTCTTTGTCTTTAAGAAAATGCAATCTTCTCCTTCTTATTGCCATATACATACTAAGAAACCGTTGTTAAATGAAAGTAATTTTATTTTTATAGAAATACGATCAACATATATCTTCAAATATTAGTTGTCGAAATAAATATGAGTTCAATTATTTAATGCAATTGTCAACTGTTTTCTGCCTCAGTGCACATGATATAATCTCTATTTATACATTTAATTTTGAGTTTCGATTATGTAGATAGATGCGCAGGAAAAAGTATATGAAAATAAATTAAATTTTATAACTAAGGAGAAATCAAATGAAATATATTTTAGAAAAATGAGGACAATTGACTTCAAATCTAAATTTGAGAAACCTAATATGCACTGTCTTTCTATATAAAAAGGAATAATCATTAATGATAAATAATACCTACTCCATGCACCTACCTGGACTGATTAATATTCAGAGGGGGTAGAACAACAAAACAAAATCGGGCAATTAAAAAACATGCGGATTCATACAGAGCGAAGCTAGTATATTTGCAGTATTAACTTTGCCTCTATACGTCTAAAGTAATCTCATAACAACACAACTTGAAGATTTGGATTTTCGCAGTAATTAGTAGAAACTCAAAGAAGAAGCTCAATATATATATATATATATATATATATATATATATATATATATATATATATATATATATATATATATATATATATATATGTTTTAACTGATGAAAGGGGTTTTCTTTTTGGAACATCTGTATTTGTAAGATATGAATTACACCTAGAATGTGAAAAGTTCGGTATATAAAGATGAAATCATTTAGATGAATCCATGTTGTACATGCATTGAAATTTAATAAGTGAACATTGGAAAATGAAAAGGCTCTAGATATATATACCATGATAAATTTTCTGGTATTTCAAAAGGCAGTATCAAACTTTGTGACAAATTTTATGACATACATTATCGACATTAATTTTTTAAAAAATGTCAAATTGTTGAGTGCAAGTGCACTGTATCAGTTCATAAATCTTATACATCATATATTAAATTATTACTATATTATTTATTGAAAGGTAATTTTATTTTTTAGTACAAAAATTATTATGGATAAGGAGTAGTATTTAGTTGAAGGACAAAATGGTCACTCACATTTTCACTTAGGGTAATCTCACTTTTATATTAATATAGATATAGATTTATGAATCAAGAGTTTACTTTCATGAATTATGCAAAGATTTAGTTTATTATTTATTATTTTAAAGAGTATTATATTTATTTAATTTTCAAGGGTATTTTCGTCTTTCACTTTTTGCTATAGAGATTGACTCTTTTAGAATAGTATATGATAATATTGCTCTTATATGACAAAAAATGATTTATTACTACCTTCTATCCTAATCTTCGATCTCCACATTTTCCTATCTAATGTCATGTCCTCAGTAATCTAGAGATGAGACATGTCCCGTCTAATCACCTCGGTTCAATTCTTCTTTGATCTACATTCGACTCTCTGTAAAACCATCACTATCAACCCCTCACATCTCCTCAACGATATCTGAACTATCGCAGCCTCGCTTCTCGCATATGATAATATAAAAATATTTTAAGCACTGATTTTTACTATTTTATCAAGTTACCAATTAATTATTTATACTCCTTTTGTTTTTAAATAAAAATTTGGAGACTCATTAATCATCAAGAAGTCAACTTTGTAGTATTTGTGTGCTCATTTATTATCAATTGATCACTATCATTTAATTCAATTTTAACAAACTTCCTTTGCATATATATACACTTTTTTGTCCTATCAATCTTGTCATTTCAAAATTTGAGCTTTTTCAGTATACAATTGGAAAATGGGGGAAGTAAAAGTGACAATGGAAGTAGGAAATGATGGAGTTGCAGTTATTACAATATTTAATCCTCCTGTTAATGCTCTTGCTATTCAAAGTAATCTTATAATTCAATCTTTTTATTTGTTTATTATTCAAACAGGATTTTGATTTTGGTTTTATTATAGTTTTTGATGGATTAAAGGAGAAATGGAATGAAGCAGCTATGCGAAATGATGTTAAAGCCATTGTTTTAACTGGTAAAAAGATCTTTTTTTTTTCCTTTTCTTGTAATTCTTTGTTTGATCTGTTTGACTTGGCATAAGATTTAGTATTAGTTGATGAGCTAAATGGATTGTAATAAACTACTACATCTGTTTCGTTTTACGTGACACTGTTTCCTTATTAGTGCGGTCCGTAAAAATGCCACCTTTCTATATTTGGAAATTATTTAACTTTAAACTTCTCATTTTACCACGATGTCATGCTTGTACAGCCACACTGGTATCATGGTTTGATTAAGTTCGAAGAGGCTTTCTTTCTTTCTTAAATTATATGATGTGTCGAAACATTGTCATATAAATTGAAACGGAGGGAGTAGTAGGTATAGAGAACCTCTAGTTTTAGAGAACTCCGTATTTGCTTCTAATTACTGATGATTGACCAGTATTGGAATGAAATGGGTCGAAAAGCTGACCTCAACTAGTTTTTATTGTTTGTTGTTGTTGCTTTTTTTTTTTTTTTAGTGCTTCCTTTTTGTTTACGTTCTCATTGTTTTAACGCAGGAAATGGTGGGAGGTTTTCTGGCGGTTTTGACATCAATGTTTTTGAAAAGGTTCATAAGACAGGTAAGATTACTTTCATTTTATCTTTTATGCAATTCGTTATTGTCTCATGGAACCTTGTTTTGGACAATTGAATTTTGGATTGGGTTGCAGGAGATATTTCTCTATTGCCTGAAGTTTCTGTTGATCTCATCGTGAACACTATTGAAGGTACGATGACTGTTGGTTCAAATTTGGATTTCACATCTTTGAATAGTTTACTTGTAACTTCTCATTGTGCTAGTTGGTATCATTTAATTTTCTGTCAATTGTTAAATTCTGTCTATCATTTTGTTTTGTTCTTTAGATGGAAAGAAGCCTGCAGTTGCTGCTTTGGAAGGACTTGGACTTGGAGGTGGCTTGGAATTGGCATTGGTTTGTGGTCTCTGTAAAATGTGCTGTCTATATGATTTAACTCTTTTCTGGTGTGTGAATTATGTAATGTATGCTTTTGGTAGGGATGCCATGCACGGATTGCTGCCCCAAGAGCACAACTTGGGTTACCAGAGCTTAGCCTTGGAGTTCTTCCTGGCTCTGGAGGTAACTATGCTACTTTGATCATTGAAGTTGGGTGCAGGTTAAATTTCTTTTCATTTTGAGATTTGACTGAGCATAGAGATAATGTTTCTTCTCAAGGTACACAGCGTCTTCCAAGGCTTATAGGGTTGTCTAAGGCCATTGAAATGATGATGGTACGTCATTCAGCTTTCCTGTTAAAAGAGCTTTATATTGTGAGCTGTGTTGATAACTTTATTTAGATCCTTACATTAACCATTGGCGATTAATTCATCTTCAAAGTAATTGTTGGAGAAAAAATCGTTTACCGGGTGCATCATCTTAAGCAGAAATTATCATTGTATTCTCAGCTTTACATGTGATTCAACGCTACCAGGAAAAGATAAGAATTATGAAGGGGCAAAAATGTCACGGCCTTCTTATTAGATGTATTCATTGCTCAAGTGTTGCTTTCTTGGTGATTGTGATTACTTGGTTTTAACTTTAATCGGTTGTCCATGCATTGACCTCCTTTGAGTTTGCAATACATTAAATCATTTTAAAATAATGATTTGTGGGGAAAACTATTTAGCCTAATTAGCAAGCTTTTGCAGACATCCAAACCAATAACTTCGGAAGAAGGGAAGAAGCTAGGTCTTATCGATGCTATTGTCCCTTCAACAGAGTTGTTAAAAGTAGCTAGACAGTGGGCACTTGATATTGCGGAAAGGCGCAAACCTTGGATACGCTCCCTTCACAGGACCGACAAAATTGGTTCCCTTTCAGAAGCGCGTGAGGTACTGAAGTTGGCCAGGCAACAAGTGAAACAAACCGCTAGAAATATGCCTCAGCACTTGGCATGCCTTGATGTAATTGAAGAAGGCATCGTCCATGGTGGATATAATGGGGTTCTCAAGGTATCTGCTACTTGCTCAATTAATACCTGTGTTTTAAACACATTTCTTTTCACTAAAGGATGATGTTCTAGTTTCCCCATTTTTTCTTGTACATTATCCAGGCAATCACAAATAGTGTCTTAGAAAAGTAGCTAACTCAGTCTTAGGCCATCCCAGACAATTGGGCCAGATGGATTAACAAATTTGTTTCGAGTCATTGGCAGGAAGCTAAAGTATTTGAGGACCTTGTATTATCAGATACGTCAAGAGGTCTTGTTCATGTATTTTTTTCCCAACGGGCTACATCAAAGGTACAATATATGCTTCTGTTTGGAGCATATGTAAACTGTATGGTCCTGATATTATGTTAAAGCTTAAATTCTTTTTATCTTTGTTGATTTGGCAAGAATGAACAATAAAATTATTGTGGACGCCTGTGCTCCCTAGCAGTTTTACAGCATAAGTCTTATTTGTCCTCTTGTTAACTGCTTTAGCTTTTTCTCCATTTTCCAGCATAGCTTAAACATGTACTATTAAGCATAGCAAACTTGACTGCAGATTATCTCTTATCAGTCCCTGATCTTATATTAGATAGCATTAATGTGTTAGTATTTCTACAAAAAAATTAATGTATCAGCTGTTGGGTGCCAAACTCTCTGTCTGTATGCAAAGTTTCTCATTGATATAGAAACATTGCATGATGAGAAGCCGGTAGGGTTCGTCTGTCGTTTCTAAGACAAACTTGATTTTGTAGGTTTGATATACTTGAAGTGTCAATCCATACAAAAAAAAGGATATACTTGAAGCTTAAATTTGCGATGGCTTTTCTTGATGTTCATTAGTTAATGAAACTTTATTATCAGTATGATTTTATGAATGGGAAATAACATGGAGTCTGGATCTCTTCTACAGAATCAATTATTTGATTACTTGTTATATTGGATTTGTGTTTCTGATTGCTTCTTTGGGTTTTGTGCTCCTGCTCTAGGGCTAGTTTGACTTTATTAAGAAAGTTACCTAGATATCTGCTTCCCCATGGGACAATCAGTTCTAATCTTATTTCTGAATTATATTTTAATTCTTAAATGGTTCAGGTACCTAATGTAACTGATATTGGTTTGAAACCAAGGCCGATGAAGAAAGTAGCTGTAATAGGTGGAGGTTTAATGGGTTCAGGCATAGCTACCGCTCTTGTTCTGAGCAACATATATGTTATTCTCAAGGAAATTAATTCTGAGTATCTTCTGAAGGGGATAAAAGCAGTTGAAGGTTATTGATACTCTTTCAGCAGGAACTTATTTCATCTTAGTAGTTGATGACTTGATAATGTGTTGCAAGATCATAAGAGGATTAAGACAATTTTGATTGGTCGACGACCTCACAATCTCACAATATAGTCCAATATATTATCACAATTAAGATAATATGTTCTGATATATTGCGAGATTGTGAGGTCCTTGACTATTCATAGTTGTCTTAGTCCTCTTATGGTCTTGAAAGTTAGAAACTTACTTGGACTATCTTATATTACAGCAAATATCCGAGGATTGGTAGCGAGAAAAAAGTTGCCGCAGTTCAAAGCAGACAAAGCTCTCTCAATGATTAAAGGTGTACTGGATTACTCAGAATTTAAGGATGTGGATATGGTCATAGAGGTAAGTATGGAACTTATATTTTTCCCAAGTAATGATCCAAAGAATTTGTTTCTTCTTTCCCTCCTAGCTTCTTTGCTTGGGTTCTCCATTATCCTGGTGCTGGGAAAACGCTCGTGACCACAAGTTTAGCATTCTTAATTTGTTGCAGTATTTGTAATTTATTTAAAAGAAACCTGTCTTATTTGTAGGCTGTCATTGAAAATGTTTCACTAAAACAACAAATCTTCAGTGATATTGAGAAAGTGTGTCCTCCCCACTGTATTTTGGCAACCAATACATCAACTATTGACCTCAACATAGTTGGTGAAAAGACGAGATCTCAAGATCGGATCGTAGGGGCTCACTTTTTCAGGTTACAATTCTTGGCCTGTCAATTTTTTTTTCTTTTCTATAGTGAAGGTCAACCCTGCTAATCAAGTGAAATTGACCTCTATGAACCTGTACAGCTTATGATCAAGTCTAAAAGCTAATTTTCTTAAAGGTGAAAATGACTGCTACATGAAAGAGAACAACATGAAAGAGAGGTTGAGGTGTACGCAGACCTTATCCCTACCTTGAATAACGTAGAGAGGTTGTTTCAGCTACATGAAAGAGAAGCATAGATATAATCTGGAAAATAGAATAACGTCAAAGAAAGTAGGGATGGAGAAGATTATCTTCCATGTATCTTTATAGTTTTTGCACCGATAAAATTTAGAATATTCTTCTTCAGTTTCTCTTTAGTTGTTTTGTTCCTTTTAGATGTGAATAGAGATATAAAGTTGGAGCCATTTATACTTCTGCCTAACAATCAAAGACAAGGGAGAGGGAGAACTTAGTGACAAAGATCTGAATTTATTCCTTGACTGATTCTGAAATCCTCTAATATAAAGTCAAATAAGAGCTTCCAAGCAAAAATGCTAACCCCCACCTCCAGCTATAAGATCGCCCCCACCTCCAACTATTAGATTGGGGAGTGACCAAGGGAGCAAATTGGGAAATGTCCGTTGTTGGGCTCCTGAGTTTGGGGGTTTCAAGTGACCAAGGGAGCAAATTGGGAAATGTCCATTGTTGGGCTCCTGAGTTTGGGGGGTTTCAGGCGGCTGAGTTTACCATATCAAATGGAAAACAAAACTGCTGCTGAACAAGCTAATTGCTCCATGTCTAGTTTTTTTTTTTTTTTTTTTTTTTATTTTTTTATATAAATATAATAGCAAATGTGTGTGATATTTCTGATGGAGCACTTTGTTGTAGTTGCTAATTGTTTTTTCCGATGGTCAGTCCTGCTCATGTGATGCCTCTGCTGGAGATAGTACGGACAGAGAAGACCTCTGCTCAGGCAATTCTTGATCTTATGGCTGTTGGCAAAACAATAAAGAAAGTACCTGTTGTAGTGGGAAACTGTACTGGTTTTGCTGTCAACAGGACATTCTTTCCATATGCCCAGGGAGCACATCTTCTGGCCAATCTTGGAGTGGATGTCTACAGAATTGATGAGCAAATCACTAGCTTTGGTCTCCCCATTGGTCCATTCCAGTAATTCTCTTCCACTAGTTATCATTTTTTTATGTGATGAGCATTTTTTTTTTTTTTTCATTCTCAAAAAAAGAATAAGAAAAAACATATAGCTAACTAGTAGCAATTCTCTGCAGTCTGTAAATGCAATTCTTCATTGTTTCCTTGACTTACACAAATTTAAGATGGTTAATGTAAACGATTCAAAATTTAAATGCACCTAGTACACCTCTGATGATGCATCCAGAAGATGAAATGATATATACATCAAAGTAGTAAACTGTCGGCATGCAATTTTTGTTTGTTGCTGACTGAATTTGAGACTGAGTCTTGTGGCCTCTGGCTTTGGTATTGGTGGCCTACATGCGGAACGTGGTGCACATGGTAATGAGTATAAAAGAAGGAACCCAAGAGAAGGAATTGTTTTTGGAGGGAGAAATTGGAGATCATCCTCCTACATTCCCTCAGAAAAGAACAGAAAAATCAAGAGAGAGAGAGAGAGAAAGAGAGGTACAGGGAGGGTGGGGTGTGGTGGGGAGAAGATGGGAGGAGAGATTAAAAGTGCATTATATCATATGCAGGGGATGAAGATTCAATACAGGTAATGTATTTCCTGTCTGTTTCACTTTAGTTAGAGTTACTATGATCTCCTGATTCATTTGCTTGGAAAGTGAAAGCAGCTGTGGAGGTAGAGGAACACATTTAATAACTTGAAAATCAACAATCTGACAGTTTTTTTTTTTTTAGCACATACAGGATGCCTGCCGACAGCAAGAAATAATTAAGTTAGCGGCATGAAATAATTTGCTTTAACATTGTGCAGGCTTCAGGATTTAGCTGGATATGGAGTAGCAGTTGCTACAGGGAAAGAGTTTACTTCGGCTTTTCCTGATAGAACATATAAGTCTCCATTGCTTGACCTTCTAATAAAGAGTGGGCGAAATGGTATTGCAAGTTTGATCCTCTGTGGTGACTTTCTAGGTATTTGTGTTTCCCTATTGACACTGGTTTTGCAGGTAAAAATAATGGAAAAGGATACTACATTTACAAGAAGGGAGGGAGGCCAAAACCTGACCCTTCAGTGATTCCAATAATTGAGGAGTCTAGAAAGCTCACTAATATTATGCCTGGAGGAAAGGTATAACCGGCTAATTAAAGCAAATCTCAAATCATAACCTAATTATTGGTTCTGAAGAACTGTAATTCTCTCACAATAACCAATGTCCTTGTTTTCAATTTATGGCAGCCAATATCTGTCACTGATCAAGAAATTGTTGAGATGATACTTTTTCCCGTAGTGAATGAGGCATGTCGTGTTTTGGATGAGGGGGTTGTAGTCCGAGCATTGGATCTTGATGTTGCTTCTGTACTTGGAATGAGTTTCCCATCTTACCGGTTGGTAGTCTACTGTGAAATCAGCATTCACTTGCTCCCTTAATGGATAAATAAAATATTTGCACCTAGCTCGTGATAAATTTTAATTCTGAAGTGTGAACAACCGGAGCCTGACACAAAATCAGGATCTCCTATTTGTCTTCGTATGAATGGAGAGTAATCTCTCATGCTAAATGAGAATTGTGTACTCAAGAAACGAGGGATTTTATTGTTAAAGCGTAGTGGTAAAGATGAATGGGAAGGATGGAGGGAATACACAGTCTACAACAGCAAAGTTGTTACCAAAAACATGATATTTACAGAAGACAAACCATCACCAGCTTGCCTTTTTACTGACACTTTATCTGTTTTTTTCTTAACACGTTAGATTTCCAAAACGAATCTTTATTACTATGTGCTTTTTGCAGAGGTGGCATTGTTTTCTGGGCAGATACTGTCGGGGCTGGTCATATATATAAAAGTCTTCACAAGTGGTCAGAATTATATGGTGATTTCTTCAAGCCATCAAAGTTCTTGGAAGATAGAGCAGCAAAGGGCATTCCCTTGGTAAGAACCTGATCTTAGAGATCTACCATGCAATATAAGATACTTTTACCTGTCCCTTGTATATTTGCTGCCAATTCGGTCATTGCCTTGTCCCTATTAATTTTTAAGAATTAATATGCATTTATAGTTGAAGTTCCAATAGGTAATGACGTTTTTAGATGTAACAATTATTACTTTATTAGATTATTCAAAGTGTCATACTAAGCAGTGATCACCCATAATTAGGTTCCACCACTTTAGTAACCACATAATGCAGAGATATTCTCAAGACCCCATGGTTTGCACCATCTTAGTTTTATTTCAGTTTGTGGGACGTCCATGGAGCTGCTTACTCTAAGACTTCACCTCCATCTTACATTAAAGTCGATTGGGTTGGATCAAAAGAATCCCGATAGGCATGATCGAAAGAGGGGGCAGCTCCAATAACAACTGCAACTACTTGATAGTTTGACTAACTTCCTCTGGCTTTGTTGTAAGGAACCTCTCAATGGCCCAGATTGCTAGCTCCCTTTCATAGTTTTGCTACAGAAGAGACACGACCTTTTCATACTGGTGTTCTTTTTTGGTTAATTTCATCACTGTCTGTTTCAACTTGGGACAACTTAACAACTGCCTGTTGGCAATTATGTGCATATTATGAACTCTTTGCTTCTTGTTTGTGTTATGTGCATATGTCAACTGTTTACTTACTGATAACATCATTCATTATGCTGCAGAGTGCTCCTGCTTCTACATCTTCATCATCAAGGTCACGCATGTGAGCCGTGTGGAATTATAGAAATATAAAATTTCTATATTACTTTCGATGCTTTGGAAACAGGAGTCGTGTGGAATTATAGAAATATAAAATTTCTCAGTACCATGCTCATATCTTTGGTGGTGCGTGTATAATGTAACTTCATTTGGTAGAAGGGGGAATGGTGGTGGGGGATTGGGGGCTGCTGCTATATCTCTTGAACACCTCAATAACAAGTCCAATTGACTGGTGCTGGCTAGCGATTATGATGCAGCAAATTGTTTAATTTTTTGAAGTATGTTGGAGAACATTCCAACTTGCATCTTTCTTTTAAGGTCATTATAATTGTTGAAATAAACTAAAAGTAGATCATCAGTTCATGCGCTGTAATTTTCTTAAAGCAAAGCATAATTTCGTTACTTTAGCTAAAATGCCAACTTTTTTCGTGTAAATAATACTTCTCTTTGTACTATTTCGCTTATCTGCCAACTTGGGAGATGCTGTTGCTAAAAATCAGCCGTTTACCATAAAATAGTTTACAAGGTAGCAATCTTCCATTAGATTATCTGCTGTTAGAATTATCAAACTCTACTAGATCCCGGACTAAACTTTGCAATTCCTGTCTCTAGGCATATTTAAATCACACAACTGGCAATCGAAATTCCATTAAACCTGGTTACCTCAAAGAATTGTTATTTGCCTTTTTCAGTCACTGAATGAGATTCTCACAAAACTTATGGATATGATAGATCTACATTGGTAGTTTATCGGACTTGAGTTTTTACAATGCATTAGTCTACATTTGTATATCATTGCTTGAATCATCAATGATATAGGAGTTAATTGATGTACTCTCATCTTGACCCAAGCAAACTTTAGAAGAGTTTGAACTTTGAATCATGACCTGTTTTATTCATCCATCCCATTTCAACCCACATTTAAGAAAATTAAACAAAAAGTAATTTTGATAAAATTATAGGAATGGATGGTACAAGTTACATGATCAATTAGTTCTAAAAATGGGCCCTGAAATTACTTTTCTGCTACATCAAAGAAAAACTTGATGAATAAAAGCCTAATATTACAAAGATGCAGCAGTTACAGGCAAATTACATTCAAAAACTAACTAAAGTTATTTTCAGATTTTTGGTTTGACATCCCCATTCTCATCTGGATGATGAACTTTAGGAAGTGGTATATTATTAGCAGTACTTACTACAGCACTTAACAGCTGAACTGTTCTTGGCTGAGGTGGATGTGGAGACCTGGTAACACCATTGCTAAAGTATTCATGTTGATTCCTTGTTTCGGTCATAGTAATAACATTACTGATCATATCATTTTGACTAGCTGAGCCGGCACCTCGCACCATTGAAGAACATTTTGTTTCTGCAATTTGAAATAGATGGTAAGTTAGCAACATCAGGTGATTCCAAATGAAACAACGGGGGAAAGCAACACAGGTGAAAAAATTAGGGAGGGAGTGCCGGAGTGGAGGTGGGGGGGAGGGGGGGGGGGAAGGGGGGTGTATACAGCTGCATACACGCCAGTTCATGGTGTATGCAAGGATTCTGGTCATGGGTTATCATGAACTATGTCAAGTAGATACTTCTTTTCTGATCTACCAATATGGAATGGGTTTTAATGACATTAATCCTTCAAAAAGATACATTGGGTTAATACATATATCCCCCAGGCCCCAACCCAATTTGTAACGGAATTCCTTTGACACCTCATTCTCATGGAAACATTTTTACACGCGAAACCTTTCTCCAGCCGTGTCTAATACACACAATTTCGGTGTTTGACCACATTTTCCCAAAATGTGTGTATCACGTACCAATGATGCTGTGACACGTGTCATTAACTTCAAATTACACAATTACACTCTCCCAGCCTTTCTACCTTCAACTCCACCACTGGAAACAACCAGCAGGCCAGTTGATGCGCCTCAACAATCTCTGGTTCTCTCTCAAACACCGAAGAGGTGTGAATCAGACACAGTTACAGAAATGTTAGGTGTACAAAAAATTTCCCCTGAAGATGGAGTGTGTCAAAATATTCTGATACAAGTTGGGGGTGCATTGGGGGGGGGGGGGGGGGGTGTATGTGTTACCCCAAATACATTAATAAACCTACTAAAAATCGAATGTACATGCGTCATATCCGTATTCATACTAGATAGTTTTATTTCTCCAATCACTACACACTACATAAGGTAAACATGTCCCAACATTATAGAATGTAACTTAGGTAGTGAGATCCGGATACTTGAAAGTTTGATTATTTCTGAGGGAATTTATTGACCATGTTAATCTTTCTTATTATTTCCAAGGGAATTTAGTAACCACATTAATTCTCTTTTTGGTTTTACTTAGGAATCTTAGTAGTGAATTTAAGTGATCAGCTACCAACTATTCTTCAAGTCATTGTGCTGCTCAATTCCTGATAATAACTACCTTACTCGTGCCTATTGGAGGAAATTGGAATCCTGCATGAAATTATCTCCCCAACGCACTAGAAAGCAATAGTTCAACCAGAGGCGATTGAAAGGAATCATATGTATTTTGGGGGCTTATTTGTGGTTTCATTGTTGCATAAATTTGGTTACAACTACTTATTTTCGATGAAGTTAAGGACAAGCACACCATTGCTGGTGGCTGCCTCAAGATACCACATTGTGGTGGTAACAACTACTTATTCAATGAAAGAGAACCGATTTAGAGAGAAAAGAAAGAGAAATTTACCTTTTATTTCTCCTAATGTGATCAGCCTATTAAGACAATCACGAAATTTTGTCAAGACGATCCTTTCCTGTTCTGCATAGATCTCCGTCATGCCTTGCCCATGGGGCAACTGGGAGGATGTATTACAGCTAAGAGTCGCTAGGTCATTAGGGGAAGTAACACCAGCTGTAAACATGGTATCTGATTCATCACACATTAGTGCTAATGTCCCTGGAGACATTGGCCTTCTTTTTGATACATCAGCAACATCCAAGCTAGACTCTTCCACACCGATTTTCTCACCCCGGTCCCCACTTGAACAACAACCAGCCATATCCTTCTCAGTTCCAGAATCTTTCTGGTTTTGAACTCGTTCCTGAGTTGAAGCAAGGGAAGCTTCTCTGGGCCCCTCAGCCTGTTTTAGTGAAGCATCCTTTTCATCTGAAAGCATTCCCAGCACATAATCAATAAAATAATAGTACACCAAGTATTGCAAACGTGTAGTAAAATCAAAGAATTGACATGGTAGAACCAACAGATGAATAGATCTTAAATTTCTCCAACAACATAATATCTGACTTGTGTTCTGATCCAATCTCACCACATGCATCCTGTGCGATCTCACGTTACCTGTCCCAATCCCATAAACCAAAGATATGCGGTAGGTTGCCAGTCCACCTAAATCTACTCTAGTTAAAATGAATCCACATTATACCCAATTTAATATGTTTTTTTTTAAGGACGGTTGTGTCCAAGCCAGCTTGCGTGCAACTCCACTGGATACCTGCTACTTCCTCCCAGCAACAGGTACCAGGTAACTCTAACAACTAAGGCTTTGGATATATGGGAAGAAAGACCTAATGGTTTTTGTATCTACTGGATTTGAACCTGAGACCTCATGGTTCTCATCCCACTTCATTGACACTAGGCCACACCTGTGGGTGCTCCCAATTTAATATGTTAAAAGTTTTCTATTCTAAAAGGAAGCTCCTTACTTGTGTTTCATCTAGGTCTATTAGTGAAGAAGTTCTTTATACACAAAAACCTGATAAACAATTTAATTTTCTTCATTAATCCTTATTTTCCTAAATCACAGTTAAATTCATAAATATGTTGGCTTCTACAGAATCACAGGGAGGCAGAGCAGTGTGGAAACCAGCTTAAGCATAAGTACCTGACCCCTGTAGTCTGCCTCCAACAGATGGAGTAAATCTGGCTCAACTCAAGTTTGTTGCTCTAGTTAGGGAGATTGTGGTTTACACAGGGTATCCAATGCATGTCAGGAGTCTCACTGTAGAGACTAAACGTAGCTTCTGCTTAATTCTAATTGTGCCAGCTCACAAGTAAATGATTTAGATCTTCCAGATACTCCAAAATATAATACATGTACAAGAAAGAGACGAGTTTCACTTCGATGAGCACCCAAGGTTGTGGACTGAGTCAATTAATTGGAAAGGACCATAGGAGAACTGGGTTCAAATCTCAGCAGAGGAAAAAAAACCAGCTGATCTTCCTCTCTGCCTAAGCCTTGGTCATTGAGCTATTTGATACCTATGCTAGTGAGAGGTAGCAAGTACCCAGTGCATTAGATGAAGTGTGCACAATCAGGCCCAGATACCACCAAAAAAAAAAAAAAAGGAGCTTCACTGTGATGACTTGGCGCCTTCATGTTTTGGATTAGAGAAAATCAGATATAATTCTTCTCGACTTCCCCTAGGAGAGTATTAGAATTGTCTTAAAGAATAAATTGGGCTAAACATGACCACTGCCAATTTTAACATGAGTCACAAAGACTTAAACCTAGTTCCACCAGATAATGTTTTCTACTCCAATACTCCATGCCAATTGTTTGACTGGTTATCCATTTATTAGTCTATCCAGCATAGATTGACCTCATATCTTCCAACTGCTCCCCCCACCTTTCCACCACCCCACCGAAAGAAAGAAGAAGAAGAAGGCAAAAGTTGTGTGCTTACTACCTGAATAGATATATATATATATATTGTTCTTTAACCGTGTCTTATTCAACTATTTTTTTAACTGTTACATTCTAATATGTTGGTCTGAAAGTATCTTTTAGGTACTTCGTACATTTAACAACTTTTATTTGAACAAGCGGCTCAATCAACTCCTGAATGAGACCTAATATTGGACAAGTTGATTCTAAAAGTCTGAGTAGCTCACTTTGAGGGAGTTATAACTGGAAAAGGAATTCTACCAAAAATCAAATGTTGTCACTCTCAACCAAGTCAAACAAAATGACCTGGCAAAAGTATAAGTACTTTATTAGACTTCTCAAGTCAGATGTCTGACAAAAAACTAAATTAAATTTCAAAATTGTAAATCCTTATAATGATAAATAATGCATATATTGCTCATATTTGTCTCCATAAATTTACTCTGATATGGCTTGTAAGTCAAATAAAGGCAAACGTTATGTGACAAACAAGAGTTGGCTTTAACAGATCCTTCAAATGATCCAAGCAAGTTAACAAATTCGATTAAATGCCTGCACGAAGAGTCAACATTATTTTCTTCTGTTTGGGCTTTATCTTCTATTCCATTGGAAAAACTTGATCGGCAAAATAAACCTTAATGGTTAATGCTGAATGAGGATAGGATAATCAGTTTTTTGTATGTTCCTGCTTCCTCACTTCTATAAGTTTACAGATCCAGCCTATACTGATGATTCCTGTTACGCGATTAGTGATTAGTTGAAAGAACATATATAATGTAGACCATAATATACAGATCACTTTCAGAAAAAACGTCAACAGATGGCCATCACTACCCTCCCATAGTTTTCTCTTCCCTTGTGCCTGTCAACTTTATTGCCCTTGCCTAAGATACGATACTTCTAAAGTTCAAAACAATATGTTAAGTTTGTTTATATGTAGTTTAGAGGCAGAGAGGTAAGCTAAACAATCTCTCCATTAGAAAATTTTCTATCAGAATATTTGGAGAGAGAAATTCATCTCAAAGCTGTCATTTATATTTCCCAAGCATCAAAAAGGAAAAAAGGCTCAAACAGTAAAGTGAGGGGATGAAAATACTTCAGTATCATTTGAAAACCAGTCAGAGAAAAAAACTAACTTCTTACGTTCTAATGAAACTCAATTTATGATTTTAAAGTAAACAAAAGGCTGGAATCATATAACAAAGAAGATGCACCAAAAGAATTGGTCGTACAGGTAGATAAAAGGTACTTAAAGACACCCATATATACCTGCCAGCATCTTGGCTGCTTCTCCTGAATATACAACTAAAACTGAGCAAAGTTCCTTCAAGTCCTGCGGTTGGATGAGGTCTGCCAACAGAGACCTGCAACCATGACACATCATTTGGTTTGCTGAAAGAAAAGTAAAGGATAATTTCTTAAGGGTAGTAACTGCTACCTGTAAGTAAACTTGGAAGGACCCACTGTTGCAGCATTACCAACACACTGGCCAGGGATTGAAGATAATGAAGGTAGGGCAGAAGCTTTGATATGGCTCCCCTGTATACTACTATGTTAATACATCCATCAAGTATTTTCTAACAAAATTTTGATAAAAAGGTAACTGCAGGTTGTCTGTCCTGCTTATTTGAAGCAAATGAATCAACAAGAATAATCCAGAAAAAGGATTTCATGTAGTGTTAAACACATTTTCTCTAATGCATACCATGCCCTTCAGTATGCAATCAATTGTTATCACCAATTCAGCTATGCCTGGTGGATTTTACTAATCGGAATGAACTCAACCATTCTTCACAAGCCAAACAGTTAAAAATGCCTCAATTTCAATGGTGAAAAAAAAATATTGTTTACCTGTTGGAATTGTCCATGCCTGTGAACAGGCTCATTCATTGTTGACCCAAAGAACAGCTCCTGGCCCTTTCTTTTCTTGATCACTGGAGGAGATCCATAACCAGAGGATCCAATGGCACCTGTGATAGCAGCATTTGCCGCCTGCTGGAGATGTGCCATGTTGTTTGCATGATCTCCATGGAAAAGAGCCTGTCTCTCTTCACTTCCTTCGAAATTTTTGCACTCTTTGCATTTACAATTTTCAGAGCAAAGAATGTTGGCTTGGAAGCACTCACAGTACTTCTTGAGGCAACCTGACTTCTTGCAGTGGCATCCTTTGTTATGCTTTGCCAATAGTAAGCCTTCTCCGGTTTCCTCCTAAAAAGGTTAAGCAGTTCCAAAGTATTCAAATAGAACAAGAAACAATAAATGAAGCCACTTTGACTTACATCAAGTTGCAACTGCACAAAAAATTCATCCTTACATGCTCAAGTAGTTCTAAAAATTGAGCAAAATTTTACAACTACGTCTCAATCCCAAAAACAAGTTTGGAGAAATTCTTAGCGAGTCACAACATAATTGATTGACAACTTTGCGATGCCATATTTGACTTAATTTCTCAGATTTAATTTTTTACAATAATAGGTACTCATGATTATTGACTAAACTACTATCTGGCTCTCAAATGCTTCAGTCTAATGATTATCTTTTTCCAATAATGATCAATCTAGCAGTTCTGATTTCTGCATTACTAGATAGTTAGCTGTTAGATTAAATGTACAGAACAAACAAATAGCTGAAGAATGATTTCCCTTGACAGAATTTGGATCATTTAGTTTGGGTAAGCACGAACAGCATAGTATATTTTATTTCTTCTTTTGACATGATTTCTCTTTTTCTCTTTTTCTACCCGTAAGGAAACAATGATTAAAAATTATTCATAAGGATGTCCAGAAAGAAACTATTCCTTTGTCACAATTTATACACACTCTTTTCATTTTGGGACATAACGAAAGTTTTGACAGCATTCCTCTTTATACAACTTTCAACTTTCAGAATTCAAATTTGGTAAGTTTTCATAATTTAAACTTTGATGTGATGTTTTCTCTATCATACTAATTTTAACCTATTAAGCTATTACTTTAATAATACCTACTATCGCTGATATAATAACTAAGTCAAGTTTAACATTTAAATTCCATGTCCCTGTCACATAAATGGGAGGGAGGGAATACTTGTGATTCTTTCAAGGTCATTTAGCAGTTAAACACCTCTTCTAGTACTCTTCTAATACTTCTTGGTTGATTAGAGTAATTAGCATGTTTTTATTTATATCATGATACTACATCATAAATGTTTCTGTTGCAATAACTGTTCAAACATCACACTAACTTAAAGCAATGACTTTCAGACATTTTACTCAATCAAACTATTTCGTAATAGACTGATATGGCATCTTGACATTCTAAGTTTATAAAAGCAATATGTTAGAATGTGTACATGAGAAGCTTTTTCTTCATGTTGATTGTTGCCAATATTATTCTTTCCCCGTGGTTAAAAACAGCGAGATAGGAGCTTTATATGTGTAACGATAACTGATTCCTAATATTGAAAGGGTGCTTTGGTTATGAGAATACCTTGCATAGAAGCACCTTTTCTTACTCCTACAAGTAGTACATGGAATATAGATATAGATAGATAAGGTACAGAAATAGGTAGTTTCTGAATGCTTGCAAGATTAAGTCAACATCACTACTCAAGCTTGTATAACCACTGAGGCATTCACATTTACAAGCTCAATTATTGTCAAAGTAAAATGATCCTAATGGACTGCTCAAGCTCAGAAAATCCAAGTAAATTTTGGTGATACTGTGTTTGCTACTTTTTCATATCAACAATTTTGAACTAAGTCATTACCTTATAAGAAATGTGCAAAAACAAATAGTATCATAGACAAATCGACATAGACCACAATGACATCAGCAAGACTAACATACCCAGGATTTTTTCAACTCTCTAGCATAATTAACAAAGATAGAATAATTCAACCTTAAAGGAAGCATCGGCCATGAATCCGCTTATTTTAAAACGTACCGTATTATCTCGAGCTCCATGTGGGCTGTTGGCTATCTTAGGCCTGAATGCATTTGGATTACGCTCTAATGTAGCATCAACTGCTTCTCGCCTAGCAGGCTCATTTTCAACATTGTTATGACAATTATTGCAATTGCACCCATCACAGTACATACCAGATGCAAAGCATTCACAATACCTAACCAAAAACAGAAAGAAAGCGGAAAAATATAAGAACATTGCATAACTAAAACTTCTTTCTGGAGGGTTCATTCAACTCAAATATCATCACCAAAACATTCGAAAAAGATTGGAAATTTCCTTTCTGGAAGGTGGTTATTAAAAAAACCATAAGTTGTCTACTTGTTTTCTGATTTCTATCAATGCTTTTGTGCTCAAATACTGAAAGTTTCCAGCACACGAAGAGAACGGGTGCCGAAAATTTATTGGGTTTTCTGATGGTCAATAAGTCGTGTTTTCCCTTTCCACCACATGTTTTGCCAGCAAGAAAGGAAATCTTGGAAATTTCAGAGCTTATCAATACCAAAAGCACAATAAAAGAACAGTCATTTCAGAGCTTATGTTTCACCTTTCAACTATTTCTATCAATTAATAGATTTTAGTTACTTTTAGACTTTCTACATAAGTTTTGTATGTAAGGAGGCAGTACTTACAACTTTAAACATCGAGAGTGTTTGCAGTTACACTGCTTTTGCTTTTTAGGAGTACCATCTTTTACCTCACTAGCATTTTGCCTTGGCCGTGCCATTGGAGATTCTGGTTTCCTGGAAATATTGGGTATATTAGTATCATACAGATCATATAAAGTCTAAGCTAACACAAAATTGCTCCCTCAGAGCTTCTTAACACAGAATCCCAAAGATATGTACGGAACCTGCAAACAAAGCCTAGAGGAATGGTGTCAACAATTTAAGAAATTTGAAGCCAAAACCAAGTACTAAAGACTACTCCACCCACCGTAATCACAAAAACACCCAGCATTTAACATGTTTGTGTGACCAAAGCAAGGTAGTTGTAGATATTAATAATACTCATACAAGATATCTAGAGCTTTTTTATTATTATGTCCATCCCCAAGTCAGTGGGATGTGAGACAAGCATCGTCATGTATTCTGAAAATTATTTAGAAACTTATCGGCAAATTAAGGATCAACAAGATAGAAGATTATATGATCACTGATCAGCTTGTTTTGAGTGGCTAACCACAATTCAATAAGGCAACAATATAAAGTAAAGAAATTCGTGTGACGGGGACAAACTGAAAAGTGAAATCTACTTGTAAAGTAGACACACAAGAAAAAACGGAAACAACTCAGCTGGAGCATGTCTACACTTGCAGAATATTGCTTCTTTCCACCAGTTAGCAAGTCAGCTACAAAATGACTTACAAGGTTGCAAGCAAAGGATTAACTTACCTCATCCCAAAAAAAAAAAAAAAAAAAAGGGCTGTAAGCAAAGGATCATGGTTATCATCTCTAAATTCATAAATTGACTTGCCAAGCAACCAAATATAGAAACAGAGAAACACTCATTAAAGTCTAGTAAACTGGCCAGAATGAAAACTTTTTTCTTATCAATGAAGAAATGGACCAAATGATGAAATATAAAGAACAAGAAAGGAAAATTCAAACGTTTCTGAGTAATCCAAACATGTTCAACCCTCTCGGCCTCTCACCTCTACCATCCCCTCAGGGATTCAAGAAACAAAACCCATACCTTTCTATTTGAGTTTGACACTGACCAACATGGCAACATGCAAATTACACCAGAAAGCTTGACTTATCACTAGCAACAGCTCCTAGTTTTTGTGGAAGAAATCTCAAATCCTGTGTTCGTTTTTTCAAATAACAAGAAATCCTTAGTTTCCAGTTTAGAAACTCAGTGGATATGAGCCTCTCTACCCTTCTCCACTTAAATGCCAGACCTTTTTCACCGTCATGATTCGAACCGGTGACCTACACCTACCACAAATCTAGCCTGTGACTCCTTTATCACTAAGCCAAAGTCCTAGGGGCATCTCATATTCTCTTAATACATGCTCAAAAAATCATTCTTTTTTTTTTAATAACCAAAAAATCTCTGTGGCGCAAGATTTAAAACTCGATAGATAATGGGCCTACCCCTCTACTCTTTTCCACTTAAATACCAGGCTTTTCTCTATGGTAGGATTTAAACCTGTTCCTAACCGACACATCACAAGCTAAGCTCTTATCGCTCATACCACTAGACCAAAGCCTCGAGGGCATCAAAGATGCAATTTCTACCACATTGTACAAACTTTCAACCACCATTTCTTCTAATCCTATTAAATTTAATTCAAATAAGCTCAAAAGAACCTCTCTTTTTTTTCAAAAATTCGAATAAATACTTACGAAAGAGGCCGTATCGAAGGATGAGTAGGCCCCACCACAGCTTGTTTAATTGGCAACAACACCATATGTTGCTGTGGCTGTGGCTGTAATTGTGGCCTTGGCAGCTGTGTTAGCTTCACCGGTACGGGTTGTTGACTGTGCTCCGGCAAGGTCGCCGGAGATTGACCACCGCCACCACTAAACACCGTGAAATCAAGCTGCCTCGCCAGCTTCTTCGCCGGAAAATCAACTGGCGGCGCTACGGCAGCCTCCGATTGTACCTTTTTTGGAGGGAAAGAATCTCCTCCCTCACTTTTCTCCATTCAAAATCACAAAATTTCACAACAAATAGCCACAAATTCAATAAAATTGAACCAAAAAGTGGTTAAATGTTCAAAATTATAAATGAAGCTGTGGTCATTCAAAAATCAGATTAAAATGTTGAAATATACACCAAATGTTGGCTATGAAATGAAATCAACACACACATAGAGATGGTGTATATGTGTGTGTAAAAAGAAGGGGATTTTTTTTGAAGAAGCAAAATAGTGTAGTGTGTGCTCCCTCTAAGCTTTTGAATTTCAATTTTGTAAATTATTTGACGGTCCGATTTTGTTCACTATTTTAATCGTACGATGGCTAAGGATTGAGTTAATCTAACGGCTTAAATTCATAAATGAGTCGTATGATTATATCTAACCGTTGGATCACAAGTAATTTTAGCATGAGTCTTTTTAAATACGTGGCTTTTCATTTAGTTTAAGCATTTGAATGAGTGAATATTTTTAACATATGCTCCTATTTATTAAAAATTCTTAATAATTGAACTTTTGAAGTTAAAAAGGTCAAATTGTTGGTCGAAGCAAGTGATATTAAATATTTTTTTCGTCTCAATATATATGATTATTGAGTAATTTTTTAGTCTATTTTAAAAAAATTATTATTTAATAAATGTGGAAATAATTTAACTTGACCTTTTTATTCACCGTTAATGTGAGGCTTTTATAGCCACATAAATACTATGACTATATTATGATCATAAGTTTCAAAAGAATCATAAATATTATTCCTTTTATGTGATCACAAGGTTAAAATTTTCATTTCTTTCTCAAACTTCATACACATTCAATCATGATCAGATAAATTGATACGAGAGTATTATATTTATACAGTTACAGGAAGTTGTGGGACTATTGAAAATTGCGTACACCTCAGACTAGCTACTCGAACCCACTTATATGGAATAACACTGGATATGTTATTATTGTATTACTACTAAATAGTAACAAGAAAATTATTTCTCTCACTTGAAATTGTTTTCCTTTATTTTCGTAAAAATGAAAAGATGTTTTTTGTTAAAAATGTTATCTCTCACAAGTTTCACTTGATTTTTTTCAACTATTACTTAGAAAAAGTAAAAATATATTCTAATGCAAAATTCATGTGATTATTTAAGCAATTACATAGAGTGAAATGAACTACATCTGCTTAGTTAGTTTAATTAAAAAATATATAAAGAGTGTCACAGTTTGGCGCTAAAGAGTCCACAACGACGTTGACTTTGCGGCGTAAGAGGTGAGTGATCCAATGGATGGCGAGGATTGTAGAGAAACCCTTGGGATCGACGGACCAGATGAACTAGCTGAAAAAATATTTGTTTTCACGCTTTTTTATGTGGTTTAGGATCAATATTCAATGCTCTTAGAAATCAATGCATGCAATAAAATAATTCCGTCAACAACAATATATCCAGTGTATACCACAAGTGGAGTATGAGGAGGGTGAGATGTACGCAGCCTTATCCCCACCAAGGTGGAGAGGCTGTTTCCGATAGACCCTCGGCTAAAAAAAAAAGGAACATGAGAAAAACACTTTTGAAAGTCAAGCCAGTAATAATGCGTAAGAGGATATTAAAACTAAAGCATAACCAAAACAATCAGACAATAAGAGTGAATATACAGGCGAAGACTAGATTGGTAATCATCTACATAGGCATAATAAAATAACTCCGTAAAGGAAAAAAAAAATTGAACAGCAGCAACCCCTATCCAGAAGACATGCACAAGGGGTGAATAAAAATATGTTTATCCATGAAATTTTATAATTTTTTTTATTATTTTTGTAAAATAATTTTTAAAAAGCCAAAAAATGATTTAGAACACTTTTTAAGTTTCTTCAAAAAGAGTTTTTCTCCTTTCACCAAACTTTACATTTATTTCAGTCGAAATGTATGTCCAAACACAACTTGAATTTTAATTATTATTTTTTAATTTAACTTCAAAAACTCTTTTTTCAAATATTTTTTTTGGAATCTATGGCCAAACGGCCACTTGGTAGGCTGCCATTTCCTCTTTAATAGGTTCTATGCAGAAAAAATCGAATTAATCAAGCTAGTAGTTACGGGACAATGAGCAAAGTGAAACATAGGGAAACCACCAGCTTTTGTATTAGTGCCACAAAAAGTTTATGATAATATTATTGACAAAGAGGAAAGGAAGGGGGAAGTTGTGTTTGAATAAAACATGATAGCTTCCACGTTTCAAGTGTTTAGGGGTTAATTGGCAATTGGTTACAATGTCATACAACAAAATTCCTATCATACATGACAAATGATCCTCTATATCCTCTAAGGGGAAAATTTATCCAAGAGAAAGAAATAACATTTACAGATTATACTACTAAGTGATAGTGCTTTAGATGCTGCAAGTAAAGGTACAGTTTATTAAAGACTTGGGAAGGAATGCCCTTGAAGCTAATGCTTCTAATTCCTCACTTAAAGAGCTGTTGCAACCTTTTTATATAAGTTGATTGCAGCACACCTTCAGTACAGAAACAATGAATATATATAGACTTAAGGTATGCTAGTTTCTGAGTATACATTTTACGCGTGTATTATATCATTAACAAATTGCAAAATTAAAAATTAGGTAAACATTACTTAACAAAAAATCATGTTATGCTATACGTGGTTGATTTACGAAACCTAGAAGAGTCAAACTCTTGTTATAAAGGGTGATCATGTGCACAAAACATCTTGTGTTCATATATGGCGGCCACACCCTGAGTCAAATCTTGTTATACACTTTCCAAAAATTAAATAAGTTAGCTAAAGAATATATCTTTTCGAGAAAAGAAAAAAATCAGCAAAATTCATGATAGAAATGTAGTTAGTACCAAAATTCTCAGTATCTCTATCGCTATTCCAACAGTGGAAGCCACAATTGTTGAAACTTATGACTTGAAAAACCTTGAGAATCGTCTCTCCAACTCATTGTTTACTGGATCTTTATCATTCTGAGAGGATTCACCTCTACCACTGCTAGGACATTTCACTCGTACTGGAGGAGGAGATCCATAACCAGAAGATCCAATGGCCTCTATGATAGCAGCATTTGCCATGTTGTGGTAATTTGCATGACCTCCATGGAAAAGAACATGCCTCTCTTCACTTCCTTCAAAGTTTTTGCAGTCCATGCATTTACAATTTTCAGAGCAAAGCATGTTGGTTTGGAAGCACTCACAGTACTTCTTAAGGCAACCTGACTTCTTGCAGTGGCATCCTGTGTTATTCTTTGCTGATAGTAAGCCATCTCCAGTTTCACCCTACAATGGTTGAGCAGTTCCAAAGTATTCAAATAGAACAAGAAACAATAAATGAAGCCACTTTGACTTACATCAAATCACTGGGCAAAAATGTCATGAGAAGAATAGTATTTTACCCACACCGGGTGTATACACCCAACCAATAAATACACACCAACCAAGTCGACTTTGTTGTTAGATTGACCACTTTGTAGAGCTATATTTGTATTAATATATCTCAAAGTTAACTTTGTAATAGATTATGATTATTGACTAGACTAGTCAGCTCTAAAACACTTCATCAGTGTAATGATTTATCTTTTTTTTCAACAATTTGCATTTTTCAATTAGTAATTGTTAGCTGTTAAATTAAATGTAAACAACAACCAAATAGCTGAAGAATGTTTTTTCCCTTGACAGATTTTGGATGAGTTAGCTTTGGTTAAACACAAAGAGCATAGTATATACATTAAGTTTTATTTCTTCTTTTGACATGATTCTTTTTCGTTTTAGCTTCCCGTAAGGAAACAAATACAATTAAAAGTTAATCATAAGAGGTCCGCAAAGAAACTATTCATTTGTCAAAATTTATATATGACATTTTTCTCATTTTGGGACATCCCAAAACTTTTGACATCATTCCTCTTTATACAACTTTAAACTTTCAAGAACTCAAATTAGGAAACTTTTCAACTTTGATGTGATGTTAATTTTCTCTATCATTTTAACTTTTTCTAATAAGTTCATCTACTATTACAAATATAATAACTCAAGAGTTAGACCCGATGAACCTTGAAGTTCCAGTTTGACATTTAAATTTCATGTCCCCGTCAAATAGGGAATGCTTCTGATTCTTTCTAGGTCATTTAACAGTTAATTAAATACCTCTTCTAGTACGACTCTTCTAATACCTTCTAGATTGATTAGTAATTAGCATATCAGTTTGTTACATCATGATACTTGATACCCTGAGTAATTGTCATATCTATATTAAATTCAGTAGCGCTCCAATATGCTCAAATTGTGGGTCCGCCTCTGCTCTTTAGAGTAACTGACGAAGATATTCTATGAAAATTCAAACTTGAAGGAAGCATCAGCCATGAATAAGCTTATTTTTAAAAAGTACCGTAATATCTCGAGCTTCATGTGGACTGCTGATCTTAGGCCTGAATGCATTTGGATTATGCGCTAACGTAACCTCAATTGCTTCTTGCCTAGCAGGCTCATTTTCAACATTGTTATAACAATTATCACAATTGCACCCATCACAGTACATACCAGATGCAAAGCATTCACAATACCTGAACCAGAAAAAGAAAGAAAATAAAATAAAAATAAGAACATTGCATAAAAACTAAAGATGTCCATTCATTTTAAATATTATCAGCAAAACATCGACAAAGATTGAAAATTTCCTTCTGGATTTCAGTTAATAGATTTTAGTTACTTTTTGATTTTCTACATAAGTTATGTATGACAAGAAGGTAGTACTTACAACTTTAAACATCGAGAGTGTTTGCAGTTACACTGCTTTTTCCTTGGCTGAGCTCTTGAAGATTCTGGTTTCCTGGAAATACATGAAGAAACGAACATTATAACTTCAATAAATAAATAAAATTGTAATTTTAATGAGATTTAAGTACTTGAACAATGTATAATCAACTATAATAAATAATGCATGATCACATAAACATCTAGAAGACAATATCAATCAAAAACATAAATCACACTGTCATCAAATTAAACTGAAAGTAAAATAATGAGTTATATACTATGATGACTTTGATGTCGATATGCATCATGACTAGTATCTTTTCAATAGAATGGATAAATACAATCATCTTATTCAAACCAAATTACATCGCCTACGTTTGTTATAGGTTTGGAAGATCAAAAGGAATTATTATTAGTATTATTTTTTAAATAAAGAAAACAAGAAGAAAAGAAAGAGAGTAGACGTAAACTAAGAAACAACAATATGAACAAAACCAAAGTGACAAAGCTTACAATGTAACGGGGAACATGATGCTCTTCGTTACTATCTGATAGATTAGTGGTAGGGTTTTATGAAAAAGCTAATTTCTTTTATAGAGAAGCTCGATTGTCTAACCCTAATAGGATTTTCTTCTTTCTTTCTGATTAGGAATAGTAGCCGTACAAAAATCAAGTGGTAGGACTGTATTATAACTACTTATTTTGCAAGATCAATTTTAAATTTTGATTTATTAATTATTACAATTTTACCCAAAGTTAAAGGTACTTACGGATGGTGAAAAAAACGATCAACAATTGTTAAATTGCTCGATGGGAGTATTTTTCTCTGTGTATAAATTTAGTATCTTCAGTTTTATTCTTAATTATCTCTACTTTAGTTTATAGTTTTTTAATGGTTCATAACTTTGGCATAAAAACAAATAAGTGTGTGTTTTAATTAGAGTCGTCGCAAATGATTATGTGGTCACAAAAAAGGGCACTTTTGAAATTTAAAATAGTATGATACTTTTTAAATAATAAATAATGACATTTGTTACAAAAGAAAAAAATCAAAATAGGGGTGACCCTAAAATTCTAACCACAATGGCGATGAGTGTTATGAAGACAAACATGAAGAGAGGTCTATGAAATTATCCCATTTATTTAAGCATTTGATTAGTGAGTGAATATTTTTAACATATTCTCTTATTTATTAAAGATTATTAATCATAACATCTATAATATAACTATACTTTAGAAGTTAAAAATATCTAATTGTTGGTCGAAGCGTAATATTAAATACACTATTCAAATAGTTATAGGAAATTGAGACTGAGCGGAGCTAGAAGGGGTTCGGGGATTCGATCGAACCCCATAAGTTTGGTTCTAATCCTGATAAATTATTGATATTAGAACACCCTAATTGTAAAAGATTAAAATTCTGGACCCCTAAATTTCAAATTCTGATTTCGCCTGTGCTTGAAGATGTTTTTTTCTTAACTTTGGTATAAAAATAAATTTGTTCGAAATGTTGTCTTTCACTAGTTTCACTTGAATTTAGTTTTAAATAGAAGATAATTACTTTGAAAAAAAAATATTTTCTAATAAAAGAACCATGTGATTATTTTAGTATGGATTTTGTTCAAACATGTCTTTCATAAAAATAATTTTCTTTAGCGGATGGTCTACTAGATACAATTACTTCATCGTGGCGGAGGTGAGGTATATGTATTTCTCACTCTTCCCAAATCTTAATTATGGAATAACAGTGTGTACAAAGGAGGATGTATATATTAAAATGTGGTTCATGTGAATCCAAGGTCCATCCACCAAACTAAGTATATTATATTCATATTTATCAATGTATATCTAATATGATGTTTGAAAACCTATACTCTAAAAAATTAAATGGTTCGCGTGGTCAGGCGGTTGTCCACTTACTCTTAGGAGCATGGATTGACTTCCGCTTAGGATCCTTTAGTGTTATTTTTTCACTTCTATTACTTACGTTGATCCAACTTGTTTGGTTTTTACTTAAAAAAGAAGTAAATTGCTCTACAAGTTTCGGACAAAAGTTCTTTGTCAACCACCCTAGTCAGTGACGGACCTAGAATTTTTGTTAAGGAGTATCAAAATATAAACAAGTTAGCGTACGAAAAAATTAAAGGGACTCAATATACAATATATATGATTAAAATATTATTTTTACATATCCACGCAGTGTAATTTTCCCACAAAGTGGTATCAAATGATACCCCTTCATTACCAATAGGTCCGCCCCTGACCCTAGTGACGTTATAATCCTGCATGCCCGCATGCGGCAGTGATGAACTCATCCTTTTGAAATTCTAGATCCGCTCTTGAGCGGGTATGTTGTTGAAATCCACTACATCTACTTTGTTTAGAGACATAATACTATAAAGTTACTCCCTCGTTCTGCAAAGAATATCATGTTTTAGACTTTGAGAGTCAAACTTTATAATTTTGACAGCGAATTTGAACATAGAATCTTTAAGTTTTTTAAAATAATATTTATATATAAAAAAATTATATAAAAAGTACTATAAGTCATAATAATTAATAATTTAAAATATTTATAAGATATACGAAAATATTACGTCAAAGAAAAACTCTTAGATTCTGGAAATCTTAATCATGCTATCTTTGCGCAAAGCACGGAGTAAGATGCTAATCAATTTGCCGTTAAAGAGTCCACACGATAACTTTACGGCGTAAGAGGTGAGTGATCCAATGGATGGCAATGATGGTATATAAACCCTTGGGTGACGGACTACATGATCTAGGTGAAAAAAATACTTTTCATCACTCGTTTTTATGTGGTTCAGTTCCAATGCCCTTTGCTCTTAGAATTTCAATGCATGAAAAAAAAAAAAAAAACAGCAGCCCAAGCAATAGCCCCTGTCCAGAAGAGACATGCACAACAAATGGTGAATAGAAATAAGAATATTAATTAGTATGTCTCGTTTGGCTGGTGAAGGGAATGCCCTTGAAGCGAATGCTCTGCCAATTTTTCATTCAAATAGCTGCAGGAACCTTTTTATTCACGTAGATTGTAGCACAAGTAAGAATTCATTTAGTACAGAAACAATGAAAGTACAGAGTAGGTATATGCTCAGTTTCTCTATTGCTATTCCAACAGTGAAAAGCCATAATCGTTACAACTTACAACTTGCTAAACCTTGACAATATCTCCAACAAATATATGAAGTGCTGCAATGTTACCGAGTTTGCAGCAATTGATGATGTTTGAGTGTCGCATGGCATACAGGATCTCTATCATTCTGAGGGGAATCACCTCTACCACTGCAAGTACAGTTCAGTAACAAAATTTAGGGCAAAAAGAGAAACAAAGTCTGGACAGAACCGTAGTCCCTGGATCAAGAAAACTTAATCGAGAAACCTTGATCAGTGCTTGATACTTTGATTGGGCCAAAATCATCAAAGTCCGAGTCAGAGTTAAAATCCCGAGAGTCACCCAACTCATCGGGTGAATCCTTATCCTGAGCACTATGTTTGGAGGGAATCCTCAGTTCAGACAATGGGACTGGCAAAGGATCTTCATTCAGATACTTGTCATGTAGTAATTCCATTGCCGTAGCTCTACCAGCTGGGTCAAAACACAGTAACTTTTTAACGAGGAGAATTTCATCATGCGACCTGTTGGACAGACATGCATCTAGGCCAATTGGATTATCTACTCTACCGAATGATATTGTTTTGTAATCAGGAAGATCTGCACAACCAGGCCAGACTTGTTCAGATAAGTTCCCAAGAACGCTAAAAATTCTGCCTAGTTGATCAATGTCAGAATTTCCAGGAAAAAGTGGCTCTAGACGCAAAAGCTCAGCAAAAATACAACCAAGTGACCACAAATCGATCTCTGACCCATAATTTGTGGATCCATACAGTAGCTCAGGTGCCCTGTACCAACGGGTTCCGACACAGGATGTAAGGGGAGGAAAACAATCATGTTCACCCTCTTCAACATCATAGGAATATGAGCCTGGTAAGATATCTTCTTCGACATTACTCATGGTGCCTGTAGCTAGACAAGAAGTGTCTCCATCTTGAATATTACTATCTTTATCAATGTCATCCAAGAACCTGGATCTCAGCTCATCTGACTCACCAAAGCGTTCTGCTTTCTCTTCAGTGAATAGACTTCCTTCAGAAGGCACATCTGAAATGTGTTTAAAATGTGATGGACCAGCCACAGTTGCCTGATCAGGATTGCTCTGTACATATGGATGTTGATTGTCTTCAACAGCTACAAACCCGGGGGCCAGCAGTATCCTAGCCTGTGTCGAACAAGAGAAGGCAAAGTCTTAAACTGAGAAGGGAAAAAAACATTAACTCAGTAGACTTGAAAATAGTTCAGATATCCTAGAATGCTCCAGCAGAATAAAAGCACTATCAATATCCTGAAGAAAGATCCATGCTTGCAAGGACAACGACCACTGAATATGGAGCTGCTGACACGGTTAGGGAGCTTAGAAACCAGACTCTCCAAGGATATCTTTTTAATACTACCAAGTAAACACTACATTAGTCATGCAGATATTATTGTCACTTACACATTGTATTACTTTATCTGAAATTTATGTTGAGTTTAACTATACAAACACAATCAACCAAATAACTCCTTAGAGTCATATTTCTTTTTTCAAATGAGTTTTAATTACCAAAAGGTCTGCACCTATTGCTAAGCTGTAAACTGTCTTATGATTTGCATTCAAGAATTCTACTAATGAAAACTTGAAGCGGATAACATGTTAAAGTTCACATCTTGATAAGCTCTGTCCACGTGGGTTTAATTAGCTCAAATGCAACAACAACAACAACATACCAGTATGATACCACAGGTGGAGTTTGAGGAGGGTGAGGCGTACACAAACCATGCCCCTACCTCGAGTGAGGTAGAGTGGTTGCTCAACAAATTAGCTCAAATGCATCACAAATATTATTTCAGTACAAAATATTACAGTAACACAAAAGCACCCAATTCTAATTGATTAGAGATTAGTCCATAATAAATATTTGATTGATTTGACACATCAGCTAAAAAACAAATAAAACAACACAGATAAAAGCTTGGTATTTAAGTGAACAACGAGCGAGTTAAAAACGCGCACCTGTCCAAAATCAGCTAACTTAAAGCACCCCATCAGAAGTAATCAACAAATTCTAATTGATTAGAGATTGGTCCATAATAAAATATTTGATTGATTTGACACATCAGCTAAAAAAACAAAGACAAAAGCCTGGTATTTAAACAGACAACGAGACAACGAGCGAGTTAAAATCGCGCACATGTCCAAAATCAGCTAACTTAAAGTACCCCATTATCAGAAACCAACAAATTCTAATTGGTTAGAGACTAGTGCATAGTTAAATATTTGATTGATTTGACACGTCAACTAAGAAGACAAATAAAACAACACAAACAAAAGCCTGGTATTTAAATGAACAAGAGCGAGTTAAAAATGCGCACCTGTCCAAAATCAGCCAACTTAAGTACCCCAGTTTCAGAAACCAACAAATTTTCAGGTTTTAAATCTCTATGAACAATAGAATTCCTATGACAAGCATCAACGCCACATAAAATCTGGACCATCCATTTTTTAATCTCACCAACACTCAACCCATTAATTTTCGCTTCTTTAATAACACAGCCCAAATCCGTAGGCAAATATTCTAACACAAGCACAGCATCTTCATCTTCCCGCCAAAAATACTCGTGCAATACGACGACGTTTGGGCAATGTTGTAAAGTTTGTAATGATTCGATTTCACGTGACGCGGAGAGGTAATCGTGGATTTCTTTGAGTGCTACGGTGACGGAATCGGATCTCCGTCGAGCTTTGTATACGTCTGAATATGCACCCGACCCGATTCGGTTGAAGATTTCGTACTTTGTTGTGATCTCTTTTCGGGTATGGATGCTCCAGCTTTTTGATGATGGTGGGTCCATTGTTATGGTGGATTGTGTTTGTTGTGGTGCTAATATTGAGCTGGAAAATTGAAGTTTTGGTTATTTTTGTAAAAAAATGTTTTTGAAGATGGATATGATGATGATGATGATGATTGATGGGTTATGTCACGTGACTCGGAGTCATTCCACGTGCCTCGATATTGTTTAAGTAAATAAATCAAATTATTTTGAATATACTTTAGTGTTATTTTTCTGTCTTAATTTTCAAAAGTATTTTTTAAAATATCTTTATTTTCTTGATTGACGGTTTATCGAAAAAATCCACTTCACCTTGGTGGATGTAAGATTTATCCATTGGACCTCTCCAGATGACTCCACCTGTGAGATATATTTGTTGTTATTGTTGTTTGTGTAAATAAATCAGGAAAAAGTAGTAAGTATTTTAATACTCCCCCCGGTCAACTTTATTTGATGTTTAAGCCTATTGTTTTGGTCCACAATATTTGATCTTTTCGGAAATCAAGATGGAATTTTACAATGTCACCCCTTGCTAATAAATGACTTTAAACAAAATGGTAAGTAATAATAGCTTAAATAAGGATAATTTTTTTAATACGCGTAAAAACACCCAAAACATCAAATATTATGGACCGGAGGGAGTGGTAACTATAAAATAATAATCATAAAACAATAATATAAAATACAACTTTCCATATTGGATCTTATTGCATTCCTCAAGGAGTTATTGATACTCGCACACAAGTTTTACGAAGTGGAAATCGTTTGGTAAAAAATTGATTTGAATGGTAGCTCCAATTCATGTGAATTTTATGCTATCAGAGTGAGTCCTTTGTTTATAAGTTTTCCATGTGGAATGAAAACATCCAAAAATGTACTACTCCTACTATTCATTTGTTGTTGGCTACTACTATGCACGAAATAGTAATCCCCTATTTGTTGATGGACAATGGTGAGACATAACATTTTTATACTATGTTGGATTTTGTAAACCACCTTATTTAGCATTTAAGATGTAAGAAAACTAGCACCTGTTATCTAAGCCTATATTGCAGCAATGTTTCAACAGTACAGAAGGAAATAATCACATTATCAATTTGCAAATATTGATAGTCACCTGAACCAAAGCAAGCCATGTATTAGTAACACCTACATATTTAAAGTACATGACTGAGGGAATCAACAAGATTTCCTCTGCTTTTCCACAACAGCTAGTTTATGGTACAAAATTATATGGAAAACAACATTTTCAGCCATATCAAGATATGATAAGCTTGCACTCAATCATCAAGGAGGAAATGCTAGTTTCCTTCTGATGAGCCCCAGCCTTCTTCTGGTGCCACAAAACCAAATTTGAATGAATTCAATTACTCCTCAGTCCCAAGCTCATGTCAGTAGTCTATCAACAACAACAACTTACGATCCCCCTAACGTTTCCCTAAGCATCACAGCCTCCACATACGATCCCCCTGCTATTGAAAAAAAAAAATAAAAAATCAGAGAATCAACATATGGTAGAGAAAGTCATATTGTTATCAATAAATTGAGACAAATGTTTTGAGAAGGTGTGAAAAATTCAACTAAAATTATGCCTATTGTTAGTGAGATCAACCAATGATGCAGAAGCGTCAATACTATAGCTGATAGTTAACAAGATTCTGCCTCTAACCAGACAAAACTGAAGCTGGCATTTATATCTTATACTATCAGCACACCATGAGTATGGGGCATGAGTATAGCATGGGGCAGTCCTGCACATAGTCTAGCAATACATTGAAAAATAGAGTCCCTTACTCTATAACCTGATAATAGCTAGTTATGCATTCAAAAGACTATGTAACAAGAACTAATGTGAAAGCTGATGCACTTCCTGATCACAGGACAGCTTCTTCCTATCATAAATGAACTTTCATTCTATACTTCTATTGGAAGGATTTACAATTTTTATCATTGCGTATTTACGTTTGCGTCTACCCCTCATTTAGATAGTTTCATCAGAGTTCTTCAGTATGTTTTATGTTGGTTTGGCATTAACACATTAATATAAGCAATCAGGCTAACTAATAAGGCTACAGATACAAATACAATAGTACTATATTACCTCATCTGAATTTGAATATAAAATTTTTGACAGAATAAAATCGTTCTCACTTACACAATTAAACAACCGGTGCTTCTGTGCCTTTTCTTGCTCGCCACTTCCATCCTCCTAGGAGGTTGGAGCACAACCTTGATTGCAGTATCAAAAACAGCCTTCACATTCTGGCAAATACATATATAAATAGGTTGGTGAACAGGCAATATGTGATAACAACTCTCCTAGAAAACAGCAAAAAGATGTCTAGCAGTCGATATGTGCTCGAAGAGGCTGAATGGACTCCGGAAGGTTAGTTTGCAGCAAATTGAAATACCTGCTGTGTTTTAGAGCTGCATTCTATGTAAGCTGCAGCACCAATTTGTTTCCTTAGCTCCTCACCCTGCAATCATCAAGTTAATTGAGTTATTTGTGATGTGCCATCTCTACCAAGCATTTTGAAACTCATACTAGTATAGCGACACTCACTTGGGCAGGTGTGATGATATTTGAGCCCAAATGATCAGCGAAATATCGGTTGTCATCTCGAACATCTGCACACGAAAGAAAAGGAAATGGACAAGTTTAATCAGGTTTTGATCCTAGGGGCTCAGGAAGAATTCTACCAAATCCATCATTTCCAGATGCAGTAAAATTCAATTGAATTAATTTCAGCTTGATGCTTACCTAACTTTGTCCCAACGAGCACGATTGGAACATCAGGTGCAAAACGACGAAGTTCAGGCATCCACTGCAAACAATTGGAAAATCAGGTGCAAAACGACCAAGTTCATGTGTGTTGACGCAAAAGATGCACGCACAGCTTCGTTCAATGAAGGCAGAAACCCGACATGACAGGTTATATGATGAAGTTTAAGCCAACAGAAGCCTTAAAGATTGTACCTTTTTTAGAACATTTTCATAGCTGGCCCTACTGATTAAAGAGAAAGCCAATACAAATACATCTGCACCTCTATAGCTTAGTGGTCTTAACCTGCTATAATCTTCTTGACCTAACACACGAAATGTAAAATCCATAAGCTAATAGTCAATAAGCCAAATCAAAACTTAGGAACTCTAGATCTATTTAATGGTATCAAAACATTACATATAAGTAGGAGTACCTGCAGTATCCCATAATCCCAAGTTGACAATTGTCCCATCCACAGCTACATTAGCACTGAAATTGTCAAACACAGTAGGAATATAGTCCTGAGAAAAAAAAAACACAAATATACATTATAAAGACAACATCTTTTTAGAAGAAGCTGGATACTTCAATGCTACCTATGCCAATCAAAAGCATCAATTCACAAGAAAAACAAACCCAACATTTTCCTTTTGAAGTGGCATAATTGTTGCATATACAACAACAACATACTCAATTTCATCCCACAAGTGAGGTATGTAGAGGATGAGCTCAGTGGTTTTCCCCAAGGGTGTTCTAGCTTTAAAGAAACAATTTTTTTTTTAAAACTATATAGGGCGCAGCAAAATATATAAGCTAGGTCCGATCCTGGGTTGTTCGGCTAATTTTTAAAACCCTGTGCCGCTAGGCTAGCGCAATCAATTGTGTCAAGGGTGTTTAAAATGTAATATTTAGTCATAAATAATAAAATTTAGCCTATCTTCACGGTATAACATGCGAAGGGTGTTCGCTTGGCCACCTTTCCACCAAGGAGGCTCTGCCACTGGATGGGTGAGGTATACGCAAACCTTACACCTACCTCGAGTGACATAAATGGTGCGTATATACTGAAAAAAGGAGTATTGTTTAGTACAAAAAGAAAGGAACTTACAGTGGGAAACCTATTACTAGTGTAACAAATAAGCATACATGTCTTGCCAACAGCTCCATCTCCAACAGTGACACATTTGATAAACTTTGAAACATTCATTTTAGCTTGCAGCTTAGACACAAAACAAAAGAAAGTAGATATATTTCCCCCTCTTGGTATTTCAAAAAGAATATATTACTATTAGTACTACAATAAATAAACTACTAATGTTGTCACTTGGCTTTTAAAGCTTCTTCATAAATTTCAAAATGTTTGAGATGATAGAATATGTACTTTGGGTGAAGATGGGACCACGTTATCTAACGGCTACTAACGACTTTTATGCCGACTTGCAAGCTGGTTTCCAGTTCGGGGTACGCAAATTTAACTCGAATTTTATATGTATGTTAAAAAGTTGACTAAGTGCATGTTTTGCCAAGCTGTCAAAATCAGTTTATTTTGAGAAGTGTTTTTTATCAAACGTATTTTTTAAATAAGTGCTTTGCGAGATTAGCAGTTTGTGTTTGGCCAAACTTTAGAAAAATACTTTTGTTATTAATTTATTTTTGACCAATATTTGAAACAATTACCAAATTACGAAAATGGATATATAATGATATTAATTTGATTAAATATGGAAGTTTGATATGGGTATTCTTGAACAAAAATCAAAAGAAAATATTTTTTCAAGAAGCTATTTTTTTCAGCTTCTTCTCTACAATAGAAAAGCAGCTTCTGCTGCCACTCAAAAACACTTATTTTTTCCTAGAAGCTTGGTCAAACACCCCAAAATTTTAAAATAAGTACTTTTAGAAAGAAAAAAAATAAACACTTTTGGTTCCGTAGAAGCTTGGCCAAACAGGCTTTATATTGTCAACAACCTTACTAATTTGAACTCGTCGTACAAGGCTTGCCTAATACCGTTTACTTCTCCTATATGATTTGCAAGCTCATGCACAAGGAGCAAGGTTTACCCAAAGCCCTCCCAAAAGATAGCGGCTTCGAGTCCCTAGTTTTAAAAAAAAAAAAAATGGACTTCGAATTTGTATATTCAAATCTTGCATTCGTCTTTATTTTCTAGATTATTTAACAATTAGAATAACTGGTTCGTATGACAAAAAGTGGTCCTACTAGGAACTCAACGATTATTCGCTTCCAAATTTGCTTAAATCAAATGCTCTTTCAGGGGCCTCTTACTCAAGTCAAGACAAAGTTAACACTTCCACTATTTAAAAAAAAAAAATACTCTTTTGGCTTCTTAAAATTCAAATTAAGTTAAATGTTACTTTGGTATCTTGAAATGACAGAAATAGCAATTTATGACACTTCTTTTGGTGTAGCTTATTCAAAATTTAACTTTTGAATTACATATGAAAATATTTAGCCTCCATATATAGCAACTTGTGATACCTTTTTGTGTAGTTTTTTTTTTAAAAATTAATTTTTTTAATTTAATATGCATATATTTGGTCCAAGTTTGGAAAGTTGATTAATGAGAAGGAGAAATCCGCCCCCTTCCATTAGAAGATCGAAGAAATTTACTAAAAATATCTAACTACAATAATTTAATGTCTAAGGTCTATCAAAACACATCACACTTTCCAGGTCCCATTTGTATACGATAGCATTAGGTATGTTGTTATTGTACAATAATCTAATAACTTACAATTACGACCTTACAAAGTTACTAAAATTCAAGAATGGGCATTGTTACCTTCTTTAGATAAGACTGATTGCTAGTTTTGCACTAGAGTAGATGTAACACAGAGAACCAAAAAAAAAAAAAGTCACCAAATCTAATCAGTGGCGGATTCAGGATTTTGAAGGTCGTGGGTGCTCACTTCTCTTAACAAAAATTTGCTAGCAACTATATAGTATAAATGTTTAACTATTTTAACACGACAATAAGAAAAGCTATAAGAAAACTACAACTAATATTACCATTACCAAAAAACACTTCTAGTCACAAGTCATAATAAACTATCATAATATTGTCATTACAAAAAAGACTTCTAAACATTAAATTACAACTGTGTTCGACGATTTTTCATCTGTTGAAAACGATGAATAATAGCATCATTGCTTACGGTTGCAAAGATCTTACGCTCGACATAACAAACTAAATAACCATTTAAAAACTCATCACCAATACTATTACGAAGTTCATTCTTGATATATTTCATAGATGAGAAAGCCCGTTCCACAAAAGCAGTAGTAGCAACTAGTAGAGGAACCCGAAGATGGTTGAGTAGAGCTACTAGCACTTTGTGGCACAATTTTTGATCTCGTTACAAACCTATCCATCATAATTAAAAAACTTCCTATAAAATAAAATTCAATTTTATTCAATTTTTCCTCCAATTCACATAATTCATCAAAAAGAATAAATAAATTAGACTTAAGAATTTTCTAGCTTAGGCAACAAAAAATTATAGAAAATTTTATCAATTCATTTAGTATTAGTGTATTATGCATAAATAAGAATTTAAGCTTGAAAAGTTTGAAAGATACTTACAAAAATAAGTTTATTACCTTGTATTTTGATCTTGAGATTGTGGATGATAGCAATATGAACCTTTAATGGAAGAATAAAGAGGCAATAAAAAAATACTAGTTTTTTGTTTTGTGAAAAGTAGGTTTTGTATTCAAAAGAGTTTAGGTTTTTTTTTTTTTTTTTTTTGGGCAGATTTTGTTTATTTATTTATACCTAACAAAATAAAGTAAAAAAGGAAAAGTAGTAAATAGTACTATTTTGGATGAAATTTCAATTATATTATATGAAGAATAATTCTATAACACAAATTATATAGGACAACCGTATTCGTTTCACTAGTCAATAACACAATCACATGTAAATAACACGAATTGTATTGAAATTGCCACAGTCTAGGATCGTACCTTGTTCAGACGTTTGTTCTTGATGGTTTCTATGAAGTTTCTTCTTCAATGGAAAAACCTTTTTGGAACTCTGGATTTTTGAGAGAAGGAAGAAGAAGAAGACTGAAGTTTTTTTTTTGTGCGTAAGAAAAAAAAGGGAAAAAGGGACTCCTCCTTTTTTTAATCTGTGGGAAAACAACGTTTCCCAAAAGTCACATCTTTTCCTTTTTTTTCTTTTCTTTCTTTACCAATAATAATAAATAATAATAATAAATATATAGCTAATATATATTTAATAATACAATTACTATTTTGGGATGGATCTGGGTTGACCCACATGGGTGACCCGATCCAATTTCCTTCATCTCCCACTCACACATAGTGGGTCAACTCTCATTCCAAGTCTGTAACTTTCATACATTACGACTAGACCGTGTGACCAGTGCATACTACGAGAGCGCATTGCCATACATCTGTTAGGAATATATAGCATCTCGATCAACGGCGTCTTGGAGTAGATTAAAGTATGCAATACCCTAGATCATTTATCACATTCATCTCTCTCACAATCTCTTTGTATTAATTTGAGTTCATCATTATGTTCTTGTTGCAAAGACAAACATAAAGGACCGGTCAATGAACACAACTAATGTGACAATACTCAATGATCTTGCTCATCTCAAGAATCTCTTAATCTCAACTCGATTTGCTTTTCTAGAAATGTCCCGCCAGACCGAATCATTCATGATCTCTTGGCAACACCCGAAGATAGCAAACACCAAATTTAATTTCGAGAAACTGATCAAAGTCATGAGGGTACGATAGGGAAAATTACTCGTAATTTTCATGGCTTCACACGGTAGCAAGTAGAGATTTTAACTTGTACCGCCATAAGGTCATCTTATGCATACGTGGTATGATTCACGTATCACAGTATTAACTCCTTCCCAATGGAGCGTATGTCTGTTCAAAAATAAACAAATAAATACTGTGCAGATGATAGTTCAGACAACCTATGTCTAACTTTGAGTTCACAAATCTACTCGTTCCACTTTCTATCAAACAGAACTCACATCTGGCAATTAAGACAGACTTCACTTTTAATCACACTTGATTCAATATTTAAATAAACGACATTTATATTATAAACTCTTCGCTCTCTATTATTATCACTTTCAATAATAATAAGTTTATAATTGTCTCATCTCTATTAGTCACTTAGATAATAGAGGTGATTGCCTGTGTGAATAGGCCAATCTTTTGTCTGTCCGACATACTTCTTGCACTCGAATTTTATGTTCCAAAACATAAAATAATAATTATATGTATATGAACCAACAAATATGGATAATTAGGCTTCAACTATCATTAACTTAAAAAAAATGATGTAGTTTTTACATGAACATGAATTAGAAAAAAAACTAAAAAATACATTAGCACCTACGCAACCCCAACGATTTCACATGTCTCTCATAAGCATCACATGCTATGGGTTTCGTTAAGGGATCTGCTACCATATGATGCGTAGATATGTATTTCACATTCACTTCTTTATGTACTACCAAGTCTCTAACAAAATTATACTTAATATCAATATGTTTAGTCTTGCCATGGTACTTGGGATCCTTTGTGTAAGCTATTGCAGCTTGACTATCGCAATTGATGGTTACTGGTTCAACAGCATTGTCATACACACCCAAGTGTACCAGAAAACGTTTAAGCCAAACAGATTCTTGCACAGCGGCTGAAAGTGCTACAAACTCAGCTTCCATTGTAGATAAAGCTATGCATGATTGTTTCTTGCTGCTCCATGATATGGCGCCATTGTTCAACAAGAATACATATCCAGAGGTTGATTTTCTCTCATCTAAATCTCCTCCCCAATCAGCATCAGTGTAGCCTCTTAGTTGCAGATCATCACCTTGGTAACACAAGGAGTAGTCAACTGTGCTTTTAAGATACCGTAGTATCCTTTTAACTGCTTTCCAGTGTTGTTGTCCTGGATTAGACTGATATCTGCTAACTAACCCAACAGCATAACAGATATCAGGTCTAGTACACATCATAGCGTACATAAGACAACCGATTGCATTGGCATAAGGAACCCTTCTCATTTGTTCCATCTCTTGTGGAGTCTGAGGACACATCCTCCGACTTAAAGCTTCAGCCTTAGAAACAGGAGTGTTTATGGGTTTGCAGTCCTGCATATTAAATCGTTCAAGAACCTTCTTGATGTAAGGCTCTTGTGAAAGAGACAACAATCTCTTTGAACGATCTCTTGAAATCTTAACTCCAAGAATGTACGACGCTTCACCCATATCTTTCATCTCAAATGTTGATGATAACCACTCTTTCACTTCTTTCACATACTCAAAATCACTTGCAACAATAAGTATGTCGTCTACATACAATGATAAGATCACAAACTTATCTTTGGACCTTTTGATGTACACACAATGGTCTTCATGAATCATAGTGAAATCGTATGATATGATTGCATTATGGAAACGTAAATACCATTGTCTAGAAGATTGTTTAAGACCATAAATTGACCTACGAAGTCGGCATACTTTATGCTCTTGGCCTTTTTTCACGAAACCTACAGGTTGTGCCATGTAGATTTCTTCTTCTAGTTCTCCATTGAGAAATGCAGTTTTAACATCCATTTGATGCAACTCCAGATCCAAATTAGCCACTATTGATAAAATTAGCCTTATTGAAGTAAAACGGACAACAGGCGAAAAAGTTTCCTCATAATCAATTCCTTCCTGTTGTGTATACCCCTTAGCTACTAGGCGAGCTTTATATCTCTCAATACTACCATCGGCCTTACGCTTGATCTTGAGAATCCACTTGTTCCCGATAGCTTTTCGGCCCATAGGTAGATCAACCAACTCCCATACTTGGTTTGATTTCATAGACTCCATCTCCTCCTCCATTGCTTTTAACCATTTATCCTTAGCGGGGCAAGTAAGAGCCTCATTTACATTCCTTGGCTCTTCTTCGTCTTGTGGAGTAACCATAAATGCTTCCCCTTCGATCTCAAATCGACGACGGGGAACGTGCGGACGACTCGTTCGTCGAGCTTGAGATTGACAAATTGATTTATCAATTGATGAGTTACTCCCACTGGGACCAGCAACATTAAATGGATTTTCTTCGAATGGTATATCGGTGGCAATTGGAACAGATTCATTATCACCATGGTGAATACCATCCAAATCCATTTGCGTATCTATAGCGGAAGCGGTCTGGTCCGCAGTTTCGAAGAGAGACAAGTCCTGACCTATCTCCCCCTGCTTAGGAAAATCATTCTTTAAGAATGTAACATCACGTGATTCAATTTCAGTTACCGTGCCATCATCTTGTTCACCTATGAACACATAACCCTTAGATTGTTCGGAGTATCTGATAAAGATACACTTTCTTCCCCTTGGACCTAATTTTCCATGTCGGGAAATAGGATTATGGATAAATGCTGCACAACCCCAAGGCTTTAGAATACTCAAATCAGGTCTTCGATTAGTCCATAACTCGTATGGAGTAGATGTAACTGATTTAGAAGGGACACGATTAAGTACATATGCAACAGTAAGCAAAGCGTCACCCCAAAAACTGATGGGCAATTTTGCTTGTGCCATCATAGACCTAACCATTTCCAACAAGGTTCTATTTCGTCGTTCCGCAACACCATTTTGTTGTGGAGTGTAGGGAATAGTCAACTGTCTTTGAATTCCCTTTTCATCACATAATTGTTTGAACTCATCAGACAAATATTCTCTTCCTCGATCGGTTCTTAAAGCCTTGATTTTTCTGTCTAGTTGATTCTCAACTAAGTTCATAAACTTAATGAAGCAACTTAAAGCCTCAGATTTATGAGAAATCAAATAGACAAAACCAAATCGAGTAAAATCATCGATAAACGTGATGAAGTAAATAGCACCATGTCTTGCCCTTACATTCATTGGACCACAGATGTCAGAATGGATTAACTGCAATGGAGTATCGGCTCTAGTACCTTTTCCAAATGGTTTTCTAGCAGTTTTTCCAGCTAGGCAAAATTCACAAGTAGACATATCAATTTTGTCTAAAGTGCCAAGAAGACCTTCTTTGGCTAAGCGATTCATTCTTTGTTGACCAATATGGCCAAGCCTAGCATGCCACGTATTTACATCATTTTCATAGTTGGAAGTAGACGTAAATAAGGAAAAACTAATATTATTATTATTATTAAAAGTAGGAACAATATCCAATACAATAAAACCATCATAGAAATAACCAGTGCCATATTTTGTCTTGGCCAAATACAAATCAAGACCTTGTTCATGAAAGACTAAATGAAATCCTAAACTAATCAACATAGTAACTGAGACCAAATTTCGGCGAATTGACGGGGCAAATAGTACATCATGTAGAAATAGAGTTTGGCCACCACGCATATCAAGCTTGCAGGTACCAATCCCTTTAACTTCCACTTTGGAGTTATTTCCTACATAAATCCATCTTGCTCCATGTGAAATTCGTCGAAATTCCACGAAGGCGTCTCTATCCTTCGCTATATGGTCGGTGGCTCCCGAGTCTACAATCCACATAGGATGAGATTCAGTTAGATAAGCAGAACAAGAAACATTTACATCACTATGTAAATTTGGAATAAGGTCGTATACCTTTTTAGGCTCGGGGCAATCACGAGCATAATGTCCTTTGTTCTCACAGTTGTAGCACTTCTGCTTAGCCATGTCCACTTTCTTCTTTTGAAAAGAACCATCTTTCTTTCCTTGATGATTAGTCTTAGGTTTCTTAGAGGCTTGTCCTTTCCCCTTCTTTTGAGAAAACCCACCATACTTGCGTTTTTTGCCTTGTCCACGTTTTGGACCAGAACTTGCCACATACGCACTTGTAGTAGCTTTGTCCACCCCGAGGCGCTCTTCCTCGAGTTCCAAATGACGCTTAGCATCTTCCATTGTTTTGATACTAACGTTGTGGGTCAGGTGCATTTTCATGTTTTCCCAGTTTTGAGGTAAGGAACGAATTACCGCCTGGACTTGTTGCTCCTCAGTCAATACATGCCCAGCATCCTTTAGCTCATTCACCATATTCGACATATGACGAAGATGCTTACGCATAGTATGATCAGGGCGTTTCTTATAAGTATCAAACTTAATAGTAAGTGCCCTCAACTTAGCAACTGAAGTATGACCAAATTTTTCTTTCAATGCGGACCACATGTCCTTAGCATTGTCATACTCACGGAACTCTCTCATTATATCATTATCCATACTACTTAGCAAAGTAATACGAGCGAGAGAGTTCTTCTTTCTCCAAGCCTGAAAAGCCTGAAGGTCTCTCACATGTTGTTCAGTGTCACCATCTTCAGGAGGCGTCAGAAACACATTAAGAGCCTCAAGAGCCTCTTGCTCTTCCAAGACATACTGGATTTTCATACTCCATATTTCATAATTGTCGCCGTTTAGCTTATCGCCTTTATTAAGCTCGGCGACAATGTTCTTAGTAGCGGTTGACATACTGATATTCAAAACAAGTATAAAACTAAAATGAGACAACTAAGTACATAATTTAAGCCTAAATTCATATACATATTATTCCTTAAAAATAATTAACTATATAAATATTTATTCCATATTAGATTTAGAATCGAAAGTTCACTAAGTTCCCAATCATCATCTAAAGAACTAATATGTAGTAAATTCAGCATAATTAATTATGCAAGGAATACATTGTCTTAAAATAACTTAAATTCAAGACAAAATAAATAAGGAACAAATTCTATAACAAATATAGAAATATTCAACTTACACAATAACAATCAACATAGACACTAAAGCCAAACAAGAAAAAATTTACATACTTATGCAAATGCTACATCACATAGACAACTACTAATACTAAGCAGACCTATACTTAAATTTTTTCACATGGACTGGAATAGATTTAATAAGAGCCCTGTACAAATCAGGGGGCAATAGAAAATCGGGCAATAGAAAACCGGCTCTCGGAACCACTGGTCGAACTAAATTCAACCTATTTCTATCTCTTATAGGTAGTCCAATAGAACGACACACAGTCTTCTGGATATTTATGGCAATATCGTTATACAATTTCTGCACAATATCCTGAACTAACATTCTATAAGGTCCGACCAACACGAAAGATCCAGCCAATTTGTTTTGAATCTCTTTCCAAGTTTTATCAAGCATGTCTCTATGGAACTCATTAAATGACAGGGTTGATCGTAATGCCTTATATTTTTCCTCATCTATTAACAAACCACCAAACCACACAGTCTGTTGGATTAACTTATTAACCAATATGAGATGTTCCATAAAAGATACTAGATCTTCTTCACTAGTATTAGGTGCTAGAGGGAATTTGGCCAAAATATCAATCATATCTTTCACCCTTCTCCTCTGACTCTCAGTGCGAACTCGTATAGGCGTCCTTCTTAGGCATGTCATGATTTTTCTGTAACATATACAGAAAAAATTAGGAGTTGCCATAAAATATACACGTGTATATTAAAGAAGGACGCACAATAAAGTTTTACTAAAACTTTATATGGTAGTTTAAGAGGAAAAAAAATGTATCTATATCCAGTAAGTGACAATATTTTGCCAAAGTATTAGAAGTTTTCCTTAGCATTTAGTAGTATGTACTTGGTCTCACTAAAAAATATTACTGATACTTGTAACTTAAAGATCATGCTCTCAACTATTTTACAATTCTTAACTTTTCTTGTTCATGGTATAAAAAAACAGATACCATGTACTTGAAACCAAGAAAAGAGAAAAATGGGATTCAAGAAAACTTTAAGCCAAAGAAAAAGGGGGGGCTACTGGCAGGAAAAACAAAACAATCTTTTGACTTATCACAAACCACATGTAGCAGTACAAAATAAATTACTGTTTCTGCAAAAATAGTAATTTGCCCAGGTAGCCCCACTGATGCATTCCTTTCCTCTTATGAAAACCAAACAAGGCAATTACCTAACATTTCATTTATGAGCAAATAGTTTCACAGAAACAATCTAGACCTTCCTTGTTTGAAAGCAAATAATGCTACCATATTTTAAGTTGGAAACAACAGAGAACATAATGTTGCCCATACGTATGGACACATGGATATGTATTCTGCTATGTGTCCATGGACTTTAAAGCCTTAAAGCTTTATGAAACTTTGCCCAAAAATATATCTTTTCACAAAGTCTCTTAATAATTGGAAGCAAACAACAACAATAGCATCCGTACAAATGAAGAAACTTTCATTCTTCACAATAGAGGTTCTCACATCAAGACAAAAAACCTTAATTATCAAAGTTTCTCTTAAACTTAAAAAAAACTACAAACGAATTCAATGTATTACCATCATCAAACTAATCACACTAATCACAGAACATGAACCAAACTGGTGACAGCTTCGGTTCAAGTAATTTAAAACAGTGAAGAAACAAAGAACAAAATTTCTTGTCTTCAATGTTAAATTAGCATAAGCACTCCTACTTATTTTCGAGAAACAAATATCATGACTAGAAAACAAATAACACGGGCTCTTGATACCAATGAAGAATAATTCTATAACACAAATTATATAGGACAACCGTATTCGTTTCACTAGTCAATAACACAATCACATGTAAATAACACGAATTGTATTGAAATTGCCACAGTCTAGGATCGTACCTTGTTCAGACGTTTGTTCCTGATGGTTTCTATGAAGTTTCTTCTTCAATGGAAAAACCTTTTTGGAACTCTGGATTTTTGAGAGAAGGAAGAAGAAGAAGACTGAAGTTTTTTTTTTTGTGCGTAAGAAAAAAAAAGGGAAAAAGGGACTCCTCCTTTTTTTAATCTGTGGGAAAACAACGTTTCCCAAAAGTCACATCTTTTCCTTTTTTTTCTTTTCTTTCTTTACCAATAATAATAAATAATAATAATAAATATATAACTAATATATATTTAATAATACAATTATTATTTTGGGATGGATCTGGGTTGACCCACATGGGTGACCCGATCCAATTTCCTTCATTATACAATAAATTAACTAGTTTAGTACCCGTGCGATGCGCGGATAATATATATTAATGTATTTAAAATTATGTACGTATGAGCATATTAGATCATATTATTTAAGCCAAATTGCAACGATTACCTCATTATTTTAGAGGTACCTAATAACAAAAAAAAAAAAAAAAAATCAAACTAAGAAGAATCGAATTCCACATGCCATCTTTTTCCATATATAGAACTTGGAAATATTTATTATAACATATATAGACAATTCGCTTTTCAAAACTTATCAATAAAAAATATGGATTCTTTAATAGACTCTTTGCCTACCATCCAAAGCCTGATTTTGAATTTCTCTACCATCTTCACTCCACCTCCTTACGTTGTCGCGCTGTCAGTGCTACGACCATTGTTCTCCAATCCGCCATTTCTTCTTCTTCATTATTCTTCTTCTTCCTCATCATCATCATCCTCCTCCTCCTCCTCTTCTTTCTAGATTAGATCCACAACTCTCTTCCTAACTCATCTGACAAAAGTTATAAAGAAATTCCACTAATATATTTGCAAAAGAAAATTCTAATTGGTGGAACTAATCGTAAGAAAGGAAAAGGGAAAAAGGAAATAGAATAAATCAGGTTAAGATCTTTTATTTTTGTAAGATTCATTTTAAATGAACACATTACAATGTAAGAAACTAAACCAAAAGATGACATTTACATAATTGATATTTAGTCAAATGTATTAGAAGAAGTAAGCAAACAATGACAAAACTTCACGGACATGAGTTAATCATTCCTGGACACCCAAAAGTCACTACCAAGGTTTGGATGCTAGTGTCCTATTTTTCTCTCCTACAATTAGCTTGTACTTGAGTGAAACTAATATGATAGAATATACAAAATATCAAAATATATATAATGAAAAATCATCATTCTTCTTCACTTGCATGCATCCCGATTTCCACGACCCAAATATGCACAAAAAACAATAACGATAAAGTATACAAAACAGTAAATTCATAAGAAGTCATAAGTTTCTCTAGTCTTCCTTGTCATTTATAATTTAACCACACCACAAGAATTGCTTCAAAATAATTGATTGTACCCAAACAGCACACCCACAAAATCCAATCACTTTTAAAGCTCACACTTCATACATATGCAAAATAGAACCTAAATTTTGAACGGGAAAAGGCCTGATTTGCCCCTCTACTTTGAACTATTAGCCACTCCTACCCCCGTTATACAATCGGTCCAGGAACAACTACCGTTATCAAACTACCTTAGCTCAGAAGTATACTTATCAACCAAATCAATGTAAGAAAGTGGGTCAGATTTATAATCTATGCACTTGTGAACCAGCCCCTTAGAATATATAGGTTCTGAACTCCTATACCATCCTCTATCATCATTGAATACCAAATCAACTGTCATCATTGTTTAACCTTAAAAAAAAACCGAATGAACAAACACAAGTACTAATAAATGTAGCTGCTTGGCTTTGTTTATTGTTAGACTTCTTAGCTTTTATTTAGTTTTTGAACCCACGCACATTTGAAAAGTTAATCTTTTGCTTTAAATTTACTACATAAAAAGTAACATATATATTATCCCTTTCCAACACATAGTTTGAATGAACATGGAAGATTTACCCCGAATTGAAGTTGTTTCATACAATAAATATTTGGTTCATAAAAAAAGTACTTTGTAAAAATAAATTATGCATTTGCCAAAATATATGATATATCTCTTTTAAAGTTTCATAGATGCAGAACCTCTTGCTTGTTCCCCCCGTTTAACCGCTTACTCTTTTAAGCTTGTTGCTTGACATAGTTGTGAATCGATATTCTCGTCAAAAATTACTATGGAGTCTCCCTCTAATCCATTTCTCTTATGAAGTGTCTTTGCATGGGAGATCATCTTATCATCAACCATGGCATCTTACAAAAAGTAAATAATGAATATTCTAAAATCAAATGTGAATATAATAGAAAATGAAACTATTAACTGAAACATGCTTTGTCAAATTCTTAGTATTCTACTAAATTCTAGAAAACTCTCTTACTTCTTAAAAGAATGCCGTTTCAATATAAAATATAAGGACTACACCGAACTCTTAATGAAAACTAAATTCTCGTTTGTGAAAATCTCTTTCTAAACACACGGTTTACATCCTAAAAGTAATTGTGCAAATAATATTGAAAAATGTTTGGATCAATTCAAATTAGATAAATATTTTATTTTGTAATTCGAATTGAATATGAAACTTGTTTCTCAATCAAAATAATAATTAAGAATCAAATTATTTAAATAGACATTTCATAAATCTCCTTCCCCCAGTTTGTTATTCTCATTGAAATCACTCCTTTATGTGAATATGACCGAGAATTGTCAACAATCACTTAATTATTTGACTTATAAAATTCCAATCATTCACATGTTTTCAAGTACAAATAGGAAGCCACTTTATTATATTGCGTTGCAAAAATGCATCAAATATTCTTAATAGTCTACTAAACTACCAAAAGCATCAAGAAATTAAATAAGAATAACTCTGTTGAACAATGTTTTCGGTCTCTGTCTTGTAAGTTTTAAGTTACCCTCTTCTCTGCAAAAAATCAATGAAAATATGAGATATCATCTATTCATACTTCTCATCAAGATTGAAGCAAAAAATATTATGTTCAACAGAATTAAGTGAACACCATATTATTCACCAAAAAATGAATCAAAATAAGAAAGAAGATATGATAACATACAACTAAAATTGATTCTGTTGCACCCATTATCTGTCATTTCCTCATTCTGCCTCTTTTTTTAGATATTATTTTCTTGGACAATGTAGAGAACTCTCAATCTTCACTCGATTCCATATCTACAAATACCAAACAATAAAAATGAAAAATAAAATTATTCTTAGATAAAATCCATTAGCAGATTGAGGCTGAGTTACTATGTTCACAGTTCTTCTAACATGTAAGTTACCCTCTTTCCTGCAAATATAAATAAAAATATTGGATATTATATATTCATCTTTCATCGAGATTGGAGCCAGAAAATAGTGTTCAAGAAACTAAAAAAATACCATAATCTTCACAATTAAAAATAAGCAGAGTAAGAAAGAAGATAACAAACATACTCTAAACTAAAGAAATAAGAGGATTACGTGAATAAAGACTTTATATGATTGAAGAAGAAGTTTAGATAAGAGGATTGTGCAAAGAAGCAGTTTTGTAGTGTTTTTCGTGAAAATAGGAGTTAGAGAATTTTTAGGACTCAAATGCCAAAGTAACTCGACTATCAGCAAAGTAACTGATCAAAATAAATAAGACAGTTATAATTTTATAATTTTCTAGCACCATAATTTAAGGAATCCATCGTGCAAATAACTCCACATTAATTTTAGAATATTTTTTTTATTTCATACTTATCTTTCTATTAGATAGGATATTATCATTTTTAAATCACCCTGTTTTGCTATAAGAAAGGAGCAAAAACCATGTCTATAAATAAGGATCAAAGAAGAACGTGCACTTGCTTGATTATATATTTCTGCCAAAATCCTTAAAAATCAGATTCCTAATTCTCCTTTCCTCCTTTTTATTCGTTTTTTTTAAATTCAGAAACAAACTATAAAGTTTATCTCTCAATTTAAATTTTAAAATTTGAAATTAACTAAACCTAATTAAAGAGTAACTAATTTACCTTAATTTGCCAAGTGGCTTTGTAGTTCCTTGCCACTTGGCTTAATGTGGTGTTAGACTTTCTTGCTTTTAATATATAATAGATAATAGATGCTAGATTGAGTTAAAGGTCCACAAGTACAATCTCTTGCTAGAAAAAAATAAAAAATAAAATTGTTGCTGTAAGGTTTCGAACCCAGGAACCTAAGGTTGAGAGCCTCCAACCTCTAGCACCCATTGCTCTACAAAAGCACCAATTGGACCTTTTGTTTCATGGGTGCTCCTTTTATATATATATATAATACATTTTCTACATACTGTCTATGTACATATATATATTCTGCGTCGAGTTCAATGGGTGCTCGAGCACCGGAACGGAGCATGTGGGTCCGCCCCTGAGTCTAATCACTACTCTTTTACAATGATAAATATCGAAACAAATAGTAGCCCTCCCACTTTTTGCGAGTTAAAATCTCAAATGGTCATTCAACTTTGGAAAATTAACCACCAAAGTCACTTTGCTTTGGTTGGTTCCAAAAAGGTCACTCAACTTAGAAAAAATAGAGTTGATTGCCTCTATGGTCACTCAACTTTGAATAATTGGCCACCATAGTCACTTATCTTTACTTTGTCTTTTTATGGTCACTCAACTTTGGGTAGTTGGCCACCATGGTCACTTATCTTTGCTTTGTCTTTTTATGGTCACTCAACTTTATCCAAGTAGCTCCAATGGTCATCCAACACAGAAATTCTAACGTCCGTTAAAATTTTGCTAACGTGGCAACTACAAAAATATTTGGCAAATTACATAAATAGAAAAGAATTAAATTATTTAAGACCAACCCAATTAAAACTAAACCCTACCCAAGAATTCTTGCTTGAGGTGCCTATTTTTTTCAATAAATGACTCATTTTTCTTTAAGTCTATCAAGAAAACCTTCTTGTAACATATTTTCAAAGTTAATTTCTTCACCTAATGAATATCTGAGCACCCAAATGAAGTTCGCCCCACTTAGCTCATTCACTCACAAATGAAACATAAACATACGAAGACTTATTTTCTTAACTAGCCATCGAATAATCCTAGAGTTTTCCTCATTCTCTATTGTTGTTTTCATTTCATGAATAAGTGGACCTACAGGTGTGACCTTTTTCTTGCTTAGAGTTGAGAGATAATCCACATACTTCCCTTCAATTTCATTACAAATATTGATCAAAATAATATCATGGGATATTGCAAACCCATTGAAAGCAAAATTTGGTCCCAAGAAGTTAGTTCATCTTGGCAGCGAGTTGGAGTTGCTTTGCCGCATAGTCCTTAAGAAAAATATCTGAAAATGTAAAATCTCTTGAACCAGTTTTGCTAAACAAAAATAATATTACTTAAACAAATTTTGAAATACTATATAATAAATAAAAAATTTACTCTACTTCAATTAAAATTTCAGCTTATAGAAAGCGTCAAAAGCCGCTAATTCGTTAAGGCCAGACATTAATTCATTTGGGTGCTCAAATTTTCATTAGTTGAAGAGATTAACGTTGAAAATGTGTTACTAGAAGGCTTTCTTGATAGACATAAAGAAAAAGGAGTCATTTTTTTGGAAAAATGGGCACCTCAAGCAAGAACTCTTGGGTGGAGTTTAATTTTAATTGGGTTGGTCTTAAATAATTTAATTTTTTTCTATTTATATAACTTGCCAAAATATTTTTGTAGTTGCCGCGTCAGCAAAATTTTAACGAACGTTAGGATTTCTGTGTTGGATGACCATAGGAGCTACTTGGGCAAAGTTGAGTGACCATAGAAAGACAAAGCAAAGATAAGTGACCATAGTGGCCAATTACCCAAAGTTGAGTGACCATAGAAAGACAAAGTAAAGATAAGTGACCATGGTGGCTAATTACCCAAAGTTGAGTGACCATAGAAGCAATCAACTCGAAAAAATATCTCCAAAAGTAATTCTTACTAGTTTTTGCACCGTCACCCACCCGAAATCTGATGTGGCTTTAAAAAATATTTTTATATAACCATAGGTCCCACTTTCTTTGTCATGAAGGACTTTTTCAATAGTAGTTACTTACTAGTTTTCTGACAAGTGCAATGCACATGTATTCCTAATAACTAGTATAGAAATTATAACTATGTAGTAATAAGTGTGTATAATTGCTAGTAAATTAAAAAAAAAATGTAAATTAAAAGTACTGACATGTCGAATCCTTTACAATTGATTTTTTATTTTTTCAATACATAATCATATTAATTGAACATTACTATGGTACGAAAGCCAGTAATTAATATTTGAACAATTTTAATCATGCAAATTTTATAACATAGCCTTAAAATTTTTGAACACATCCAGTGATTGCGATTTTTCATGAATAAGATATATATAGTCATATCTTGAAAAGTCATCTATGAACGTTATGAAATATTGTTGACCATTCCAAGAAGTTGTAGGGAATGGTCCACAAATATCAGTATGTATTAGTTCTAAGACGTCAAGTTTTCTGTTGGCTCTAAATCTCCTAACATTTGTCTGTTTCCCCTTTATGCAATTCACACATACATCAAAATCTGAAAAATCAAGGGGATCGAGAATACCATCGGACACAAGTCTCCTATTCTCCTTTTGGAGATGTGACCTAATCTCTTGTGCCACAATGAAGCTGAATTCTCGCTGGTTAATTTGCGCTTTTTACCAATTATATTAACATGCAAGGATTCATTATACGAAGCAATTGTGTCTAGTAAATATAGATTATCGTAACCTGATAAAGAACCAGATCCAACCAATTTTGAATTATGAAAAAGACTAAATTTTCCATTTCCAAATGAACAACAATAACCAAATTTGTCCAAAGCTGAAATGGAAATCAAATTCCGTCTAAAAGACGGTACAATAAAAGTCTCATTCAAATCCAAATAAAAACCAGTTCTTAACAATAATCTAAAAGTTCCAACTGCTTCGACTTCCACCGTCTTGCCATCACCTACGTAGATGTACCTTTCACCATCACCTGGCTTTCGGCAATTCAGGCAACCATGCACATACACACTGATGTGAGTTGTTGCACCAGAATCTATCCACCACGTGTGTCTTGGCACTAAAGTCAAATTAACCTCTGAACAAACAAAATTAAGAAGCGTACCTTTCTTTGCACGCCAAGCGTGATAGTTGGTACACTGCTTCTTCTTATGCCCTGCAGCTCCACAAAAGAAACAACCATCATTATCCTTAGGTGGTTCCGTATGTTGTTTCTTTTGTGTTGCCGTATTCGCAGCTTCCTTATTCTTTCTTTTCTTGTCTTTTCTTTTGTCCTTTGGCACAAAGGCTAAGTGAGCACTTTCTGTCATTTCTTGCTTCAATCTATCATCTTCCTGAACACAGTGTGAGATGAGTTCATTCAGAGACCAAGTCACTTTCTGACAGTTATAGCTCACCTTAAACTGGCTAAACTGTGGAGGAAGGGATATCAAAACCAGATGCACTAGCAAGTCCTCATAGAGTTCCAGCTTAAGTGCTTTCAACTTTGAAGCAAGATGAGACATTTGCATAATGTACTCCCTGATGTTACCTTTTCCTTGGTATCTCATTGAAATCAGACTTGTCAAAAGTGTACCAATTTCAGCCTTTTCACTCTTGACAAATACTTTTTCAATTTCAGTTATAAATTCCTTAGCCGTATTCACCTTATCAGACATAGTGCCCCTAAAAGTTTCTGGAATGGCTTTCTTCATGATCATCATACACATGCGATTTGATCTCTCCCACCTTTCCATCTCTTTCTTCTGTTCAGAAGTATTGTCATATGTAAGAGGTGGTGGAGAATCAACCCTTAACGCAAGGTCGAGATCCATGACTCCGAGAACTATGTTGAGGTTCTCTTGCCACGATTTGAAGTTAGTGCCATTTAGCATAGGAATGGAATTGATGTTGGCAGTAATACTTGCAGGAGTAATTTCAGCTGAATCAGAGAACAATAACAAAATAAGCTCACATTAAATTTATACCAAAATTGAAAATAAATTTGAATAAAGGTAAACCCCATCTCAAGATACCGGGTACTCCATTAATATTTCATCTTTGGATAAAATATTAACTTGTAAGTGGTATCTTGTCGTAGTAATCAAACATTGATAATAAAACAACATGTCAAATAAAAAATCTTCCTTTGGGCCGATTTATTATTCACACGTAAACCAAATAATCATCACATGTTTATTACAACAAAATGCACGTGTAATTCTGTTAAACATTAATCTTCCTTTGGGCCGATCAACATTCACATAGGTTACACACACAAAATTTTTTATATTTCAAAATGAATAAATGTCCACAAGAGAGGTCACTTTGGCGACATCTAGCTTAATTTATTCATCTCAAAATACATACAACCATACCAACATCCAAATTTAAATTCATCAAATTGAAATTTATAAATTTTCAGTACTAAAATAAATTATTGGTGGGCCCATAAATCAAATTACGGAACTTTAGGCCTGATATTTGATCTTACATAGGTCTGCCAGTATCTTGTTTCTACCTTTTCCTTTTGTTTAACAGATATATTCCATGCCCGTTAAAGGACCAAAAATATACAATATTAACATTAACAATAATATAAATGGTAGTCTTAAGTAATACCCTTTCTGGCAGCCAAAAATCAAAAAGAACTAACCTCCTCAAAAGGAAATCTCTAGTATGCTGCAGCTACAGCGTCCAATATCGTGCTTTTTTTTTTTAAATAAAAAACTTAACAGAACCATAACCTTGAAACTAATTGGGTTCAAGTATTACTTATAGCACAAACTACAAAGCAGCGTATGAAACTTGGGAACCACATCCTTCTTTACAATCTTGATTCAATAGCCGCTATCCGGAGATGCTTTCTATTTAACCCAATCTTATTTATTTAATTTTCTTTTAGGTAGTAAATCAGAATTTAAAAAAAAAAATTGAGTCTCAAGGTTCCAGGTCTTCAATGGTTTGGTGACAGAACTCCAAAACACCACAAAATGGGTCACTTTTCTGGCGATGAACAAACCCGTGCCAGTATCCAAATTCTACCCTTTTGGTTATCTATTGGTTATATATTAAAGTAACCTTAAAACATGACCTTTCTAGCGAACTATTGGATTCAGCCAATGAAATCATGAATTCAACGGAAAGTTCCGAAAACTGAATCGTCAATATGCTTATAGAAAATTCATAGTCAATCCCTAATGATTTAACATAATTCAGGCTCCTGATACCACTTGTTAGTACTAAAGTGTAGATTATACTACATCTACCTCAGGATCTACTATGTCAAATCATCAAGAATTAAAAACTGAAAGCGGAAGCGTACCTGGATCCATAGCAACTGATGTGGTTCTTCTTTGTCATGGTTTTGGGTCTTCCAAATCTAGACGTGAGCCGTTTTCTCTATTCAACTGATGATGGGATATCAGTTAATAAAATCTACGTCTGATTTGGGGACCATAACCCCTTTTTATACTAGAGTATAGTTTATGTAATTCTAGTTTAGCCCATCATTAAACTAGAATTACATTCGAGTATCTACACATAGGCCCCCACACTTTACGAGGTATCTAAATAGGTCCACACAACTTAAACCTTAGTAGATCACGTTTAATCTGGACCAACCTTTTAATGATAGCAACTGACATTTAATTATTTACGTATTTATATATGTGCAAGTCCATATAATCTTACAAGAATGTCCTGAAAAAATACAAAATGAGGGCCAAAAAGTTATAGCTAGAGTGAATTTAAAAGGTTATAGTAGTGGTAATTTGGCTAGAGGATAAAAGGTTATATATTCCAGGGATGGAACAACCAAGACTGAATTTAAAGTGAGTGTGTCAAACAATATAATAGATCCTCTCCAGTAATAGGTGAAGTACTGCTGTTAAGATGGGAGACGAATTTATTGTAGCTTACTATAGAGCACCTAGTCATATGATTAGATGCACCTGTATCAATAATTCAAGTATATATTTTATATTCATTATAGTATGTTGATAGTCCGCTTTATCTTCAGTTTCATTTTGTCTTTTGATGTTAAAAGTGAAAATATTAATTCTCAGAATCCACATATAATGAAATGGGAGCTGCGAATGAGCTTTGGTTATTAAGTTAAAATATGAAGCTGACTTTTGTCATACTAAATAACTCAATTTACAATCTTCTTATTTAAATAGTCACTAAACTACTTTTCACTTTAAAAATCATAAAACTTATGGATGATTACCAAATAAATTCCTAAGTCTATGGTTAGTAATTTTGTCAGTTTACTGAATCACTAGATCGTCAAATTTGCTCGTCCAGTAGTCAAAAACGAATTTTTTTGTCTGCGATTATACTTTTGGCCTAATATAACGAGAGACAGATCTAAGATTTGAACCTTATGGGTTCTAAATTTTCGGATCACAATATCAAGTACAAGTGACTGCCGAACCCCGTAACCTGCTCTCTAAATCCGCCACTGAATATAACCCCACCTTTAGAAAAATTATCGTTTTTTCACTTAGCCCGTAATGGACCTCCAATCTAAAGGTGACTCAAAACCATAGATAAAAGTTGATGTGATTTTGAACTTTTTTTTCTCAAAGAATTTGGACATGTAGAATTTTCCCATTTTTCTTTAAAACTATATTAATAACAAGGAAAAATACACCATGGGTGAGCTAACTGATTTCTCTCTCTAGGCGCACACTGCTTACGGTTGCACACCATGGGAAAGAAAACGAAATCAGTAACTCAGACCAGAAATCCACCGCAAATTTACAGTGGAAGGGGAAATGCAACTAGATCTACATTAGAAAATTGTACAACAAAGAACAGGCTAATGAAAAATCAAATGGTGAGGAAACGAGTGATGAACAAGAAGTACAAACAGAACCAAATTCAATGGCAAAGCAAGCAAGGCTGTGTGAATAGGTAGAAGCAACTCATAGCGCACATACTAGGAAGCTGAAATCATGGGCGGATGAAGTGGAAGAAGATGCAAGCTCACATAATAACACAGGTAAGCTAGCTGAACCAAAACATATTGTTTGGGATAATTTTGATATTTCAAAAGTCATGAATGCTGGTTTTAAGCTAGAATATGTCGACCCGAAGGAAATTGGGGGGAAAAATGTAGGGGAAATTGAACTAGATGACAGTGTGACTGAGATTGAGTACTGGCAAAATGTTGTGGTATGCTATGTCCTTGGGGCGCATCCACCTTTTGCAATACTGAATGGATTCATACAGAGAACATGAGGGAAACACGACATCAATAAGACCAGTATGTTAAAAACCTGTTCGCGAGGTTTGATACAATAATGGGGAAGAATGAAGTAGTGCAGGGGGTGTGTATCACTTTGATAACAAACCTCTAATTGTTAAAGCATGGAACCCTGACATGGTTTTCTCTAGGGAGGAGCGGAAATCTGTGCCTGTGTGGATTAGGATGCCTGGATTAGATTTCAAGTACTGGAGTCCAAAAGGGCTGAGTAAATTAGGAAGCTTCATAGCGAAGCCTATGATGGTGGATAAGAACACAGAGAAGAAGATGGGATTACAGTTTGAGAGAATGTTAGTTGAAGTAGAATTAGGGCCTGAGCTACCAGAGAAGATATACTTTAGGAATGAAAAAAGGAATTGTTGTAGAGCAAGTGATCACATATGATTGGAAACCTATTCTATGTACACATTGTCACAAATATGGGCATGCTCTAGAGGTCTGTAGGAAGAGAAAGGAGAAAAAAAAAAAAAAGGAAAATAAGCAGGGAGAGGAGATAGTACCTGAAAGATATGAGCACAATCAGGTTGAGGAAAAGTAGGGTAATGGGCCTGAAAAAGAGGTGCAAATTGAAGGCAATATGAAGATAATTGTTACATCAAACAGGAGACACACAGAGAGAGTAGATGGAGATGGATGGGTTCACCCACATAGGACTGAGAAAGTAGCAAAAGCAAATCAGAAAAGTGTGAAGTTGAAAAGTGTGACTATGGGGAATCAATATGCAGCCTTGGAGGGGGGGGGGGAGAAGGTGCTTCATCAGCTATGGTCTAGGGAACCGTTTCAACCAGTTCCATAGAGGGGAAGCCTTGTCATCCTTCCTCAGGCTATGGATAATCTCCAATGCTGGAATATAAAAGGCCTAAATGGCCTTCATAAGTAGAAGGAGGTTATACTTCTCTGCAACAATAAGAATATAGGACTAGTTGGGTTGGTGGAAACAAAAATAAAGTGTAATAAGGTGGAAAAGATAGTAAAAAAGATGTTTCAGGGATGGGAATATATCACAAACCATGAACATCATTATAATGGTAGAATCATGGTAATCTTGAGACCAGATCTGTATGACATTCAGGTGAAACAAAGCTCAGCTCAGGCAGTCACCTGCTTGTACTCACCAAAGACAATGCAAGTGACTTTCCTAGTTACATTTGTATATGGTTTCAATACCAACGAAGAGAGGAGACTCCTATGGGATCATCTAGAGGAGATTGCTAGTGATGGGCAAGCCCCATGGATTGTCCTAGGAGACTTTAATACAGTGCTTTACATGGAGGATAGACTTGGTGGAAATCCAGTTGTTTACTCGGAGGTGCAGGATTTTCATGAATGCATTGACAAGTGTGGACTGATTGAAGTACCACATAATGGTAGTAAGTACACATGGAGTGACAAACAAGAGGACAATAGAGTCTTCACTAAGATTGATTGGGTTTTTACAAATAGGGAATGGGTGGATACAATGCCATTGTGTAACACTACCTTTTTATCAGAAGATGTTAGTGATCATTGCCCAGCTCTGGTGACTATGCACACATATAGGAGGAGGGTCAAACCAGCTTTCAAATACTGTAATATGTGGAGTGAGCATCCCAGATTTCTGGAGGTGGTGGAAAGGGGCTGGTCAGTACCTGTTGATGGGTGTTATATGTTCCAGGTGGTGAATAAACTGAAGCATTTAAAGAAGCATCTAAAGGAACTGCACGACCAACACTTTAGAAACATTCTGAGTGAAGCAAAGAAAAATAGGGAGAAACTATACAAAAAGCAAGAAGAACTGCATCAACAACCTATGAATGTAGTGATACAGCAAGAGGAAAGAGAATTATATGCCAAACACAGAAGTTCATCATTTCTGGCTGAGAGTTTCTTGGTTCAGAGAAGTAAAGCAAAATGGATCAGAATGGGGGATAACAATACAAGGTACTTCTTCTCTATACTGAAACAAAGGAAACTGGCTCAAGGAGTACTTCAACTAAGAGATGAGCAGAATCAGATGCAGCATGAACCAGAACAGATTGCACAAATATTTGTCAAATACTACCAGGGGCTACTGGGTGAATGTGGGGGTCCAAGGCACACAGTTTCAGATGAGATACTGAGTAATGGACCAAAATTGTCCACTGAACAACATATGACAATGATAAAAGCAGTAACCAGAAAAGAGGTTAAGGATGCAATATTCAGCATATGTAGTACAAAGAGTCCCGGGCCAGATGGATATGGGAGTGGATTCTATAAATCAGCATGGAGCATAGTGGGGAATGAGGTAACTGATGCTGTGCTGGAATTTTTCAGAACAGGTAAACTGCTGGGGCAACATAATGCTACACTAATTACTCTCATACCAAAAGTGAAGGACCCTGAGAATGCCAGTCAGTTTAGACCTATTTCATGTTGTAATGTCATTTATAAATGTATATCTAAGATCCTATGCTCAAGACTGAAAGTAGTTCTGCCTTATCTGGTAAATGAGACTCAAGCAGCTTTTGTAAAGGAAAGATCATTGGTGCATAATGTCCTTATATGCCATGATCTACTCAGACACTATAAGAGGAAGACTATTCCAAGGTGTATGATGAAAATTGATCTGAAGAAAACATATGACATGGTAAGGTGGGACTTTGTGGAGGAGATGCTGAATGGTATGAGCTTTTCTCAGATCTTTGTACACTGGATTATGACATGTATAACATCTACCAAGTTCTCTGTTAAGGTGAATGGAGAAAGCCATGGATATTTTCAAGGGAGAAGAGGCTTAAGGCAGGGTGATCCCATTTCCCCCTGCTTTTTGTCCTCACAATGGAGTATCTTTCCAAAACAATGAAGAAGTGACACTGTCTGAAGACTTCAGATTTCATCCTATGTGCAAGAAAGCTGAGCTTACTCACCTTATCTTTGCAGATGATCTCATGATCTTCTGCAAAGCAAATGAAAAGTCAATCAAAAAAGTGATGGAAGGGATTCTGCATTTCACTAATGTAACTGGACTGGTGGCAAACATGGAGAAATCTAATATTTTCCTTGCAGCGAATGATGAGAGATTGAAAGATAGACTACTAGAGATTACTGGATTTGCTGAAGGTACTTTTCCAATAAGATACCTAGGTATGCCTCTATCCCCTAAAAAGTGGACCAAGATGGAATGTTACCAGCTGGTGGAGAAGATTACAAACAAAATTACAGCTGCTGCAGCAAGGCACCTGTCATATGCAGGGAGATTGCAGGTAATCAATTCTGTATTGTTTGCTATGCATATCTTCTGGGGGGCTGTGTTTGTGTTACCTCAATGTGTAGTCAGGGCTGTGGATAGGAAGTGTAGAGAGTACCTATGGGGGAGCTCAGAGGAGAAAAGGAAGCCTGCACTTATAGCCTGGGAGAAAGTGTGTGTGCCAAAGAAGAATGGGGGCTAAGCATTAGAGATTGCAAAACTTGGAATATAGCATCTGTGGGGAAACTAATCTGGCTGATAGCTGAGAAGAAAGACATACTATGGGTAAAATGGGTGCATGGACTATATATGAGAAGGGATAACAACTTCTGGGAACTAAGCCCTCATGTGGACTGTAGTTGGTATTGGAAGAAGTTGCACAAGCTGAAATTGTCTATGGCACAGTGGTATAGGAATGGAATGTATGTATTGACTTCACATGGAAAATACTCTGTGAATACTAGCTACTTGGCCTTGAAAGGGGTCCAGCCTGTGCTAGCACACACGGATTTAGTGTGGAACTCAGTCTTAATGCCAAAGCACAGATTCATTCTATGGTTGGCTGTGCAAGGAAGGCTATTCACTAAGGAAAGAATGAGTAAGATGGGCATAACATGTGAGCATTTAGGATGTGCACTGTTTGGAGAGGATAGTCTGGAAACAACTTCTCATTTATTCAAAGAATGTGCTTGGTCTGCAGATGTGTGGGGCATCATTCTCAGCTGGGTTGGGCAGGGAGTACAGAGACTTGAAGCTCAACAGTATATTGACAGGGTTCAGAAAAAGCACTGGAAAAAGTTCAAAAAAAAAAAAAAACAATGGTGGCAATTTATGGAGCTTATATATATCACACTTGGTTAGCCAGAAATAGGAAGATTTTTACAGGGCATACAATATAGAGTGAGAGAGAGGTACATCAGATACAGACTGAAATAAAAGAGAGAGTAGAAATACTGAAAGGATCCAGAAAAGCACGTAGATGTAGTTTTTTAGTGAATAGAATTGTTACTTAGATGCGCATGTTATACTTAGTTAAGGTTCTTGTATAGTGTAGTGCTTTCTGAGGTTTATATGCCTTGATGGATCGAGGCTATAAATGCTCTTAGTATGTAAACTCTTTGATGGTTAATGGTAATATTCACAGTTTTACCAAAAAAACAAGGAAAAATACGAAACAATCCGAAGATAAAATTTTCTCCTCATTGATGACCCACCAGTCACATATTCCTTTATGGCTTTTACCACATAAATTATGCATCCGATTTACTTCTAAAAGATTTTAATATAACCTCATTAATTTTTGCCCTTATAATGATCTCAAGAAGTGCAAGAAAATGCGAAACTGAATAGAATTTTACATGAAGTATAATGAAGAAACTCAGAAACAATACATGGATTAATATATGATGAAGTCCAGAGGTTCAGCAAAATGTTACTTCTAATAAATTTGATATACTAAAAAATGTCTATAACATGACAATATCTCCTTTCTTTTCAGGTTGATATTCCTCCCAGATTCTCTGATCCTCCTCTGATCCATAAAGCCAAGCACATAAAATGAAGTAAAAGAAATTCCCAACACTCAATAAGCAAAGTACCCAATAGTAGTAATCATAGTGACCTAAATTCAAGTTATTTGATACCCAACTTACTTTCCCTCCTCTACTTGAAGCATGATCAATAATTTCAACAATTAGACTTCCCACCACATTTCCAAATCCCATTCCTAATGAAAATAGTGCCACTCCAATACTTGCCATACTCTTAGGAAATTGTGAATAATAAAACTCTATTTGCCCAATTGCATTGAATGCCTCAGCTAGACCAGTTATACAATGTTGTGGTACTAACCACATTGCTGACATATTCACTTGTACAAATGGATGCTCTGCTAGTCCTTCATTAAGTGCCCGTGCTCGTCGCTCCCTTTCCACCAATGCTGCTACTGCTTGAGCTACACAAGAAAGTAACAACCCGATCCCTATTCGTTGCTTGAAGGTTAGTCCGCGAGGTTTCTTGGTGAATTTTGATAACCAAGGGACGAGGAGTCGGTCATAGATGGCTATCCATATTATCAATGTGAGAATCCCAAATGCACTAAAGGATGCTGCTGGGATTTTGAAGTTACCTCTTAAACGTCTGTCCATTGTATTTGCTTGAAGCACTGGAAAGGTATGTTGACTCAAGGTTACTGCTATCATGATTCCTGTGGACCACATGGGAAGTATCTTCAGCAAAGCTTTGAAGCTTTCCACTTGTTGAACTGTACATAGGTTCCATGGATCTGAAGCTGTTCCATCAGGATCCAAATCTTTCTCAGGGTTTCTAATGATGCATGCCTTATTTAGAAACCTAGCATGACAAAAAACTGATTATCAATTAGCTTTGTCATTCAAGATTCAATGAAACTGGCACTTTTTATTTAAAATGCACTAATAAATATGTTACTAGATAAAAATACTCCATCCCTTCCCATCTATACAGCATTTTCTCCCGACATGTTTGACACCATTTTGTATGAAGTACTTAATAACATGCTCATATCGTCGTAGAAAATGAAACGGAGAGAGCGTATACCTTAATTTTCCGGTTGGAATAGTAAGTTTGGAGCCCTTCTCATGATGATACCAACTATTAGAATCCACAGGAGGCAAAGCAAGGTGTTTGTTTTTCCTTGTCACAGCAATAACTTGAGCAAAACCAGTAAACAAGCTCTTTTTTGCATTTATCTTAATGAAAAGTGGAGAACCCAAAAGGAACATAATTGTTGCCAATAACATAAGCCCAGCAGGTACTCCAAAACCCACCACCCAACCAAATTTCTGAATATACACTATAACAGTGACAGATATCAACAATGATATTCCCACTGATGCATAATACCAGTTGAAGAAACTTTGCAAGATCCTTCCATTATTTGGATCCTCAGGCTTGTCAAATTGATCAGCACCAAAGGCTAAAGAACATGGCCTAATACCACCAGCTCCTATTGACATCAATGCAAATGCTGTAAAGAGAAGTGCAAGTTGGCCAATGTGTGGTTTTTCACAGTGTCCTGCTTCTAATTTGCAAGGATCTGGCCTTGCTTCTTTTAGTATAGCTGTTAACAACAGAACCACCAATCCCTACAAAGAAAATATAATTTAAGATATGGTCACAATTTAAAATTTCTACTAAAGTACTCCCTTCGTTTCATTTATAGGATTATGTTTGACAGGAACCGAATAAAAAGAAAGACCGACTTTTGGCACATAGCTGAAGAAAGACTTTGACATATTTATGCGACCATAAGAGCATGTTATTAAAGGTAAAATAAGAAGTTAAAGTTAAAACGTTTCCAAATATATGTGTCACTTTTCTGAACATACTATAAACAAAAGAGTGTAATGTCTTACCATAAGGCTGATGAATGTCCCTAAAGCAATCACATAAAACCGACCCAAGTAAGAATCAGAAAGAAAAGCTCCAAAAATAGGCGTGAAATTTGATATGGCACCCCACCAGAAAAGTATGCTCGTCCCTGTAACGGTACTGAAATGATACTCATTTTTCAAGTATAGTATCATATTTGCATATAGTCCTATACTTGCAACCTTCTCCAACGCCTCGTTTGCTGTCATCATTAAAACCAGAAAAACCATAATTTAAATCAAAAAGTCGAAATGCGTCTTCCATCTTTTATACAAACACACGTAACTGCATGCTTATTAATAAAATTAGTTTCAGCACTTGATGTTTACCGGCTATGTTTAATCAGTTAATCCAAATGGGCTTCGTGTCGAGGAGGAAAAATACATGACAAAAGGCTAATCATATCAAAAGAATGAAATTACATACCGATAATAAAAGGCATGGTTTTAAAGCCACCTTTCTTGTCACCTGAAACATCCTGAGAAGTCTTCTCTATATCTAAATTGCTTTCCTTTTTCTCCATTTCCATAACTATGATTCAAAATGTCTTTGCTATACTAGACTTGTGAAAATGAGAAGAAAAAGTGATATTTTTGTTCAGAAAGACGGGGAAAGCTAATGAGTAGCTTTTTGTTTAGCCTCTTTAGCAGTTTTTTTTGCCTTATGCAAAACGATTTCTCCATACGTTGAACATTTATTTTCCTTGTCCAAATTCGACAAAATTAATGCCATTTGGCTTTATGGACAAACTGCTATCACAGCATGTACATCTTCAACGAACTAATAGAGCTATATATATAATACTAGTTAATAATTTATTTATTTATTTATTCATGACTTTGGTGTCAACAAAATTAAGTAACTGCTTTGTAATCTCAGCTAATTATTTGACGTAAATAATGAGTCCCTGTCTCATACTGAATCATTCGGTTTTGGAATTGTGTAATGAACATGTTATTAACGTTACGGCACCCATGATATTCCTTTTTGACATATTTAGTTAATTACGTTGCTCAAATAATTAACCTGTCACATTATAATTACAGCCTAATTAATAAGTTAGTTGAGTTTCCGTTTAATATGCTGTGTCTAGTTACTTTATTTGGCATCCTAGCTAGCTTTTAAAGACAACACGTACAAACACATACCTAGATATATCTGAGTTCACATTATGCAAATGTATATTAGCTCTTGGATCACAGAAAGAATCTATAATGGATGCCGTAACGTTAACAATATGCTCACTTCTTAAATTGACCATAGATAAGGATATAAAATTTTTAACTTTTCTTAAATAAAATTTACATATTTGAAAACTACATGAAAAATACTATAAGTCACAATAAATTACTCCATAACTCAAAATATTTAAAAGATATATATAAAGATTACGGTCAAAAATAAACTTGGATTGTTTTTTTAATGTCAGGGCTATTATGTGGATTTTAATCATAAATAACCTAAAGAATGAGAAAGACAAATAAGGATGGCTCAATCTTACTTAAATTACTAACGCTAACGTAAGACGAATAATAATTAGACATCATCTTTGTTGAAAAACGATTAGGAAAAAAAAAAAAAAAAAGATGTAGGAGTAGCTCCACATGAAACATGAATAAAATTAAACTCATGCCAAACTCGTAAACTGACATGATTTACCAATAATTTATTTTAGTTACCATGCAATTCGTGATTTTCTGGACACGTTTTGCGTGCTATCTGTTGGTTTCTTTTTCTGCACATTTTATCCAAGTTATAAAATCTTTTTATATTGCAAGTAGATCAAATAATACCCTTAATCATAGTAAAATTATAATGTATAAATAGATTAAAAAATTATGCATATATATATCATATGTTGGGTCTTATTTATTATTATTTTTTATTATATTTACTTGTAAATTTTGATACCGCTTAAAAAAATCTTAGCTCCGCCGTTAATTGTGAGTGCTCACTGGGAAAGAATTACCCTGAGCATTTTTTCACATTTCTCTCACAGTAAGTGGAACTGAGTTTGAAGAGATCAACACAGGGAACAAATATGTCAATTAATCGACTATGCCTCAATTACAACTAGTAGGCATTAGCCATTTCAATCCTCTATTTCCACCATGTTTCATTCTGACTATTTCATCATTTAATAGATATTGTTAGATACTCCATTTTTTTCTTTTGATGATAATAAAAAAGAAAGAATAAGTTTATAACTTGGGATGATTTACAGAACAAGGACAATTCTTACAAATTTGACCTCCGTAAAAAGGTTCCTGGCAATCGCCAAAGACTTCTACTAACAAAGACTTGGCAATATTACTTGATCACATAAAAAAAAGCTCTTGAAAATTGCGAAATATTACTTGTAGCAGGACCGGGCAATCGCTAGGATCTTTCCTCTGTTAGTTTCTAGGAACTTTTCTTGATGGGGACTAAATTGTAAGACTTTTCTTCCGGGGGATAAACTAGAATTGTCTATTTCGTGCAAACACTTGTTATAAATTAAAGTTTTTGAGGAAAATAGAGGGAAATTTTGATCAGTAGTCATTTTTGGACGCGCTCATTGGGGACTATCCATCGTTTCAAAATTCATTGAATAATAGCTAAAAATTCGCGCGCGCACTTAAGCTCCATTAGCGTTGGAAAAACACCCAAGACTAGTTCCATAATAAAATACTGGAGCTTTAAACAAAACTTATTCAAAGCCCAAGTATTTTGTTATGGGACTGAAGAAGTCCCATAACAAAATAATCTCATAACAAATAATGGGACCTTGAACTAACATGTTCAAAAGTCTCATTATTTTGTTATGAGACTTTATCCCATAACAAAATAATGGAATTTATTCCCATAACAAAGGTCCCATCAAAGGAATAAATTCCATTATTTTGTTATGGGACTTGGTATAAAGCTTCAGTTTATTCAAAGCCCCAACATTTTGTTATGAGATTGAAGCTCTATACCAAGTCACATAACAAAATAATAGGGCTTTGAACAAAATCCTCAGTATTTTATACTGGGGTTAGTTTACTGAAGCTTCCCAGTATAAGTGCTGGAGCTTTGAACAAGTTATAGTGGGATTTATTCGGAGGTGGCTAGTTCTCAGCGAATTTATTTTTGACGGCTACAAATCAATTAGCGCGCGCCAAACAGGCCCCTACGCGAAATTTTTACAAAAATAGACAGATATGACGATATTGTTACAGTTTAGCTCACATAATAAAAATCTTACAATTTTCGCCCCAGTTAGGAAAATATCTTGGTGAATAGCCATTTCCTGCTGTTATAATATCTAGAAATGCTGGAAAATTTTCGTATAGGTGTAAAATTGCAAGACTACTCATACGGAAGTCAAATCTGTGACTGGTGCCAGAAGTATCCTATTTCTGTGATATAAATGGAGCGTAGTAAAAGAAGCCCAGACCCAGTCAACCAGTATTCATCCTTGGCTGCTCAATCATAGGATACAAAAATAAATTAAAAACAGATTAAGAGCCTGTTTGGCCAAACATCTAAATATTGCTTATTTTGAAAAGTATTTTTTTTAAAAGTACTTTTCGTAAAAGTACTTTTAAATAATAACAGTTTCTGTCAGACCAATTCATTTGACAAGGACTTTTGTCACTAACTAAGTAGCAATATGTGTTTGTCCAAACTTCTAAAAAGTAATTTTGTAGTGTTAAATTACAAGTAAAGATAAAGAGAAAGATTAAGGTACTAATCATTAGTGTAAATAAATGAGGGTAATTCAATATATTAATATTTTTTAAATGAAAGAAATTAAAAATAATTTATGCTTCTACTATTAGGGAGAAACTACTTTTGTAGCTTCTTCTCCACAGTAAAAAATAACTTTTGGTGCAATTCAAAATCACTTATTTTTGTTATAACGCCCTGCATGGATTCAGAGAAGGGAAATTACACTGAATAAAGGGAGTTTCTATCTAGAAATAATTTGATTAGCGAGTGTAACTATACAGAGGAGGAGACCACAGAGAAAAGGAACAAATACTCTTCAATGTTCAGACTTCAGAGGAAACCAAATACTCATTTATCACTAATTCAAGTCTTAGGCATCCAAAAGAAAAAAACAAGTGTGAAGGCATCTAAAAGTTTTTGCTTGCTAGAAATTATGTGAAAGCGGCAGACTTAGAAATTACTCCATCAAATATTATTTTTGCATAATTAAGTTTCATAGATTATTCTCTTTACGGAAGTATATTCTTTTCTCTTTATCCTTAGTATAACCACAAAAGTTTATCTGTCTAGCTGCATTCTTTATCAATCCCTTGGTAAACTAAACCTGAGCCTCCCCTTCAACCCAAGTGGACTATATTCTTTCCACGTGATGTCTAAGAAAAGAGAGTTAGCCTTGTGCGAGGCAAAAAGTGGACTTAAATTATTCATCACTTACGGGTCGTTTGGTTGAGATAGAATTTACGCGGGTATTAGTAATATATGTATTAGCAATGTGGGTATTAGCAATATGGGGTCGTTTGGTTCCCTCATTAAACATTAGTACCCGCGCAAAACTCTGCGTTAATTTAGCGCAGCGTTTGGTTGGTTTTCTGTGAAAATTTAATACCCACATAAAATTAGTGCAACGTTTGGTTGCGTTTTTGTATATTCCGCATTATTAATATCCGCATTATTAATGCGGGAATCTATGTATTATTTTATGCGGGGTAGAAGGTGGTTTAATAATGTGGATATTAATAATGCAGGTATTAAAATTTAAAATGGCAAAATTAACCCCCGTAATAATAAGGATATTTTAAAATTTTATTTAAGGAATAAATAAATATTTTAAATAATATTTTTTGTTAATTTGTAATTTATCAGTGATTCAACAAATAATCCCTACTGTAATCACCTAATTTTGGCACGACAATTCAAAAATAGCTTGAAATAGCTCAAAATAGTCTAGCTAACTTTCTAGGATTTTCGTCGAATTTCAGTCTTTTATTTTAGCTAAATTTGTCGTTTAAATGATAAAAATAGTAAAAAAAACTACTTGTTATGTGTTTAACTATGACTCTATGTTTAATTGTGATAGTATTGTAGATTTTTTTGGTTTTGATTGTAGTTAATAGTGTTGATTTTGATAAGTATAACCATTTTGATGGCCATTCATAAAAAAATACTAGCCCAGACTTTGGCCCATCAGCCCACCCACTTAACCCAAGCCCATACCACACATATATATACACAAATCCCATTTTTCTTGCCATTTACACAAAAATCAGAAAAAATGGGGCAAACCCTTGCCAAAATTTTATAAACTCGCCGGAAATCGCCTCCACGGCGGAACTACCGGTCGGCCACCGGAAAATTTTTTAAAAATTATCAGTCGACTCCTTTCGTCCCCCTCATTCCATTTCTCCAATAGGTTTCGTCAAAATCCAAGCCGTTTGGAGTATATCGGAAGTCAAAGTTGCGGTCAAACAAAATCGGGCCACTTTTGTGCTTTTTCCGGTAAGTTTTTGTTGCCTCCTCCTCTCCTTACTCCTCTCTACCTCTCCCCACACCCCATCTCCCAAAATTTCTCTCCCTTTTGCCCGTTCCCTTTTCCCGTTTTCCCCTCCCCGTTTTTTTCTGTTTCTCTTTCTGCTTTTCTTTGTTCTTCCTCTTCTTATTTTTCCTTTCCGTTTCTGTTTTTTTTTTTTTTTTTTTTTTTTTTGTGGTTGATGATGTTCTGGGGTGAGGTTTGTGATGATTGGTGTTGTTTGAGGGGCTGTGGGGTTTATGTTGACGATGGGAGGGGAGATGGTGAAGCTAGGCAGTGGTGACGCCTGGGATGATATAGGGCTGTTACGGATTGTTTTGGGGGCTGTGATGAATTTGTTGTTGGAGGCTGTGCAGATTTTGGGATGATTATAGGGACTGATTTGAGGGGAATGATGAACGGAGGCTGTGGGAATTGTTTTGATGGCGTTTGTAGCTTAGCGAGGCAGTACGGGGGGGTATTTAGGAGCGAATCCGGGCTGTTTTTTGTGTGCATTTGAGGTGGTGACACGGCGAGGCAGTGATGACAGAAAATTGAGGCAGTCGGGGTGGGATTTTGTTTGAATCCGGGGCCAAAAGGGGCTGTCTCTGTATATTGTGTAGCGAGTCCGAGGCAGTGATCGATTCAGGAGAGGGACTGTTGCTTAGAAGCTGTTGTGATGATATTTAAGGGTGTGTTCAGGCGATGGTGTAACAGTGAGGGCAATTTCCATAGGCGAGGCAGTGGAGCGGTGATAATAGCTCAATGGTACAGCTGGTTCAAAGTAGCAATGATGGCACGGAGATGAACCAGTGGCGACAATGGGAGGCTGATCGAGTGCGGTGCTGGTCATGTTTTGGCTTTCACGGGTTACAAGTAAATCCCAATTGTTTTGTTTCATCTCTTTTGTTTACTGTTTGTTTAGTTTAGTGTTGTTAGTTTAGAAAATTAAAATCCGTTGTAGTCGTAGCATGTAAAAAAATCATTGGGAAGTTGAATGAATATGCATGTTCTTACCCGAGTGCAGTTCAGTTCTTTTGACCATTAGTTTATTATACGTTTATGTTGGAAATCATGTACATTGTGCGAGAATACATTTCTGTCCTATGTCTTGATTTAAATGTTCAAAGCTTGCCTGCCTTGGTATAAAAAGAATAGGTTTTCTCACTTGTTTTGCCCCCATAAACTTGTCTGTCCAGCTTGTGTGTGTGTACATTAGTTAAACTTACGAGTTAGTGCAAGTGCTGAAATAAGGCTTTGATGTCTAAGCTTGAAGTGTCTGTGAGCTTTGCTTTGAGTTAAACATGGAAATCTGAGATTTGTGTGGACATGTATGCTCTATTTAGCTCATCTTAGGGAAGTTTTAAACATTTTTTTTGTTCCAGAGGACTTGAAACACTAGTTTGGTTGTTTGATTTTGTTCTGGTCTGATTTTTTGGTCTAGCTGTAGCTTTATTTTAGCTTACTAGAAGCTCTCAATGTCTGGTTTGTTTAGTTAGTTTCAAGTTAGAAATCTGTTTCCTTTGGTTTAGTTTAGTTAGTTTGGTATATTTTAGTTACTTTGGGGCTGTTCTAGTTGGTTCAATTGGTCCTAGTTACTTTCTAGTAATGTAATGAGTAATAGGGGTCCTCTTAGAAGACCCTACTTGCATTATTTTCAGCTTTTTTTAGAACTGTTTTTGGCTGCTGAAATAGTATATTTCAGCAGCTCTACTATGCTGAAAATAGCCAAAACATACTCAAGTATAGGGGTGTGGGCTTGTACTTTTGTACAAGTCCACACTCCACCTTTTAGCCCCACCTTTTGGCCTTGAATTTCAGCTATAAAGAGGGCCATTTATTGCCCTCTTTGACACCAACAACAGCTGAAAAACAGCACATCCAACAGCTGCTGAAAATATATACTAAAAGAGAGAAAAACACTTCAAAAAAAATAGTAAGTTTGAGAATTAGGATTTAGAACCAAAAGCCATTACTTCAAGGGTCTTTCGGGGTATAAATCCACAAGTCTTGGAGGTTAATTAAGGGTGTTGAAGGGCTGTTTTGTAGCTACTGTTTCGGTTTCTGGTTGGCTTGTTTCAATCGCTTTTGGCTTGGAATTTTCGACTCATAGGTAAACACGTACAACTTGTTATTTATTTTTAGTTGTTTTTTACTATAAAACTGGTATAAATTGGCATCTTTAAAGCTCAAGAGTGTGAAAATTTTCCATGTAATTGCTCGTCTTAGCTATCATTAAAACCGCTTGATATGTTAGAAAAATAGCAAGGTAAGGAGTTTGCTAAGTACATATGCATGTTTGTATAACTATTTTGGAGCCAAATGTGTATGAGAAGGGTATAAGAAAGAAATGGGTAGGTTCTTGAACAAAAAATTCAGATTTGTTACTTGACAATTTTAGCTTGCAAGTCATGAGTGCAATATGTAAAATCTGGACAGCATGTTAAAAATAAGGCAAACTTAGGTTTTAACCATCAAAATTGAGAAAATGTTGAAATCTGGCTATTTCTGTAATATAGGGTTATTTCTGTAAAACTGTGCGTATTTGCAAAAGAAAACTGCGAAGTCGAAACGAATAGACAATGATTATAGGACGACTTTTAAAATCTGACCATACATAACATCTGAAAGAAATGATCATTTGGACAAAAAATCAGAATGTGGCTATTTTTGCAAACAAGTTTAAATGCAGCCTGTTAATGCAAATAGATGAGCCCAATTGGCTGTAAAATTGTTCTCTTTCAAAGATAGACCACAAAGCTGTTTTCAATTTAGTAAACGGCCTATTGTATGTATATATTTTTCGTAATTCATATTGTTTTTAAGGCAAATTTGGGAGCCCCAATTTTGTCATTTAATAATAGTTAGCAGTTATACTTAATTAAACCGATTAGGCATGTTTATAAGAATGATTTGTGATATATATATGAGGCTAAAAGGAAAAGCTAAATTGAATTAATTTAACTCTAAATTAATTTTTTTTTAGTTAATTAAATTCTTTCGAATTCGTCCGATCCTCTGTGAGGTTGGATAAGAATTAACACTTTAATTTTTTCGGAATCAAAGTTTAAATTCAAATTAGCGGCAAAAATATAACAACCATATTTAATAAATTAAAATTGGGACGATAAAGCAACTGTGCTTGGCACAGGACTCGAGGGTGCCTAATACCTTCCCGAGAGTCAACTGAGAACCTTACCCGAATCTCTGACGCAGGCTATTATACGAGTCAAGGGTGTCCCAGGTACACCACTTTGGTGACTTGGCACACCTTTGACTTGTCAAGTGGCGACTCCGATTTTCTCTTAAATAATTGTGTACCTTTAACACCCGTCATAGCCTTTTAAATACACCATTTCTATTTATTTTAGTTTTTGCGTGTTGAAAAAGGGTCGTGACAGCTACGTTATAATATATGCGTGGCTAATACCCACATTATTAAACCCCACATAACTAATACCCGCATTATCAATACCCACGTTATTAATACACACATTATTAATACCCACATTACTAATACCCATATTAATAGTTAATACCCGCGTAAAAGCAAAGCCAAACCAAACGACCCCTATGGGTATTAATAATGCAGGTATTAGTAATGCGAGTATTAATAATGTGGTATTAGTAATGTAGATATTAGCTATAAGAATTATTTCTTGAATCACTAATATATTACAAATTAATGTACAATGTTATAATTTAAAATATTTAGTTACTCCTTAAATATAATTTAAAATTATCTTTATTATTATGAGGGTTAATATTGTCATTTTAAATTTTAATATCTACATTGTTAATACCCTCATTATTAATTCCATCTTCTACGCTACATAAAATAATACATAAATTTCCTCATTAAGTTATGCAGGTATTATATCTTAAAGTTTAACCAAACATTGTACTATTTTTATGCAAGTATTAAAATTCCATCCAAAACAACCAAACATGGTAATAATTTAGTGTGGATTTTAGTACATGTATTAAGCCTTTATACACCCAACCAAACGACCCCTTAAGAGTATGTTCCACTTTTGTGCAATATAAGTCGAGCAGTAACAAACATATTTCTTGTAAAACATCTTTTATACTCCCTCCGTTTCAATTTATATAGCAGCATTTCCATATTCATTTGTTTCAAAAAGAATGACAACATTCTAAATTTGGCAACAAGTTAATTTTAAAATTACAGTTTTGTCGTTACTGAAATGATTTACAACCACACAAACATTTGTCTTATTTTACACTATAAGTTTCAAAAGTCTTCCTTTATTTGTTAAATTTTGTGTCTGAGTCAAACTATGACATATGAAGTGGAATGGAGGGAGAGCTTCTTATAATCTTGTGCTAAAGAATCTAAAAATGACCTCCACTTAGTGTGGTGTGCCGTGTGCCTAGGAAGTATGCTATATATATGATACTAGTGATATTGCCCGCGCTATCGCGCGGGTTAAGAGCAGACCACTTTATTTTTTGTTAGATATGCAATTATTAAATCTAATCAAAAATTATATTTTGCAAATTATATGAAAATTTATTTATATTCATGCAATAATAATTCTATAACATGGTATCCTGACAAATATAATGCGGTTCATATTAGAAATATTACAGCACTGAGCGTGGATGACATTTTTAATTTTATATAGCTAAGAAGAAGTTGTAAATGTGAGGACTTTGTTTCATGATGAGGTGTTAACGCAGAAGGCGCTTGTTCTTCTCACCAGCAGGAGCATGTGTTGGAGTAGTTGCACAATTGTTCTTTGGGAGCACGATGTTGTTTCCTTGTAAATTAGAGGATTCTCCAGGAAACGGTCCTATGTGTATCTCGCTTCGCAATCTTGCTTGTTCAGTTTTCAGATATTGAATGCGCGATAGTGAGTTTTTTGTATACTGGTCGTCTATAGGTTCTTCCGGTTGTTTATACTCATCTGTAATAGAAGTTCAATGTAGTGATTAATTTTTTCAAATGACTAAGAGGTTTTTTTTCTTCTTTTTGGATTGCACCATAAATAACTTACCCTGACATTTAATTAGAGGATGTTGGCTTGAATGATCGAGATTCTGGTTATCCATGGCAGATATCCTGTAAGAAAAATGTTAAGGTTCCTGGAGTGGTGGTGCTATGTTGTGAAGAATGTGTTTTGAGTGTAGTAGAATTGAATATAGTGGAATCAAATCCAAATTAAAACAACAATCTGACCTGATATTAATTCTGGAATAGCCTCTTCTTGATGTCTTCTAAACCACTAATGCAGCTTGTTCCGTTGCTTTGCTATTCCCTCTGTTGAATATGTAACTGAAAATTGATCAAAAATTTGAATTGTTTAAGACTATGTAGATGTTCAGTAAGTGGGGGGATATGCATCTTTATAATAAAACTAAAAAGAAGCCGTTAGTGATGTGGAAGATTATTTCGTATTTAAAAAGGTTGAATGGTGATTTATTGGTGTCATTAATTGCAAATAACTGTTACGTTGTGTGGTGTGAAATGCATAAGTGCAGGTGATTTGTAAGACATGGGTAAATGGTAAATAAAAGATATAATTAATGAATTGTAAGATTAAAAGGTGATCAAATCCCTTTTATTTTGGCGCATTCCATGTCGTTGGTGGGCAATGTCTTCATCTTCATTCTTCCAGCAATCTGTTTATATAGTAATTCGGAGCTATTAAAATCAGTTAACGACCATTGGTAATATTAAGTTTTACTTAATGTCGTCGCATCAACAGCTAAATAAATACCTCGTGTATTTTTGCGTTCGATGTCGAGTAATCTTCATCTTCAATTTTCAAATGTTTATCAAGCTATCTGGAAAAAGAGCATTAATAAATACTTATAATCTATTAATCATTGTTAATATTATGTAATAGTAAATGTTGTTAGGAAGTTAAGTTTAAATAATACCTGTGCTCTTCTGCCATTGTTGGACATATGTTTTGGAATACTTCTTGGTAGACAATATTTTTAATAAACCCAGCGTCTTCTATGTCGTCATCGGCGTTGAGTATGGTTAAACCTTGTCTTGCTGTTACTCGAGAGACTGCTACATAAAGTTGACCATGGGTAAACACCTGTTTTGGAAGATACAATCCGACATGATTAAGGGATTGCCCTTGACTTTTATTGATTGTCATGGCGAAACATGGTGTTAAAGGGAGCTGCCGCCTATTAAGCTTGAATGGCCACTTTGAATCGGTAGGAGACAAAACAATTCTTGGTATTGTTACTCTTGAACCTATGTTCTTTCCCGATATGATATTTGCGCTGACAGACCATTTACCAAGATGTGTGACAATCAATCGTGTTCCATTGCAAAGGCCTTCACTTTGATTGAGATTTCTCAGGAGCATAACTGGCGTTCCTACTTTCAAGTGTAAGTCATGGTTAGGGATACCAGGGAAGGTTAAGCTGTTCAAAAATTCAGTTGGGTACAACAGATCTTCATCGTTAGTGTTGGCGCTTGCTTTGCATACATTGTCTGAGCTCAAATATACTCTTCCTTCACCTGGTATCATTTTTATAATCCTGTCATTCAACTCATGCACCATTTCATTCTTTGGCGTTAGTATTGCTCTTTCTTTCAAATATAATGGGTCATTGTACTTTTGCAATAAGGATGGATAAACTGCCTCGACAATTGATCCGATTGGATCGTTGGACGATTTGATGCATACATCTGGAGGCAGTTTTATTAGCTCATTTTTTATATCATCGTACAAGGATCCCTCTCCAATTTGTAACATCTATTTGTCGAAAGTAGCAATTTTAGCAGCCTCGGAATCAGTGACTCTTCCATTGCATAGTCGCATATTTTGCTTCAACTCATATATTGTGAAATACGGCCACAGGTAAGATGAGTTTAGTGATGCATCCACAATATCAGCTCGTGTACCCTTTGGAATTACTGGCAGTATTTGACGGAAATCTCCACCGCATACGACTGTAAGTCCTCCAAAAGGTTTGTCTGAGCTATTTTCATACCGCACTCGGAGGATATCTCTCAAGGTCCTGTCTAAAGCTTCAAAACAAAACTTATTTGCCATTGGCGCCTCATCCCAAATAATCAAAGAAGCTTTTATGAGAAGTTCAGCTAGCTGGGTTCCTTGTTTTATTTCACAAGTTGACTCCGCATTGACGTCCAATGGAATATGAAATCGTGAATGAGCTGTCCTACCATTTGGTAATAACAAAGCTGCTATACCAGAAGTAGCAACAGGGAGAACTATTCTTGATTGTGACCTGAGTTTGGCAATTACCGTATTCCATAGAAATGTCTTGCCAGTACCACCATGTCCATTTATAAAAATTAAGCGACCTTCTTCCTTCTCGACGGATGTTATTATTGCTTCATAAGCTGACCTTTGACATGCATTTAGGAGCGTAAATGATTTTTCGTGCATTGTCTTTAGCTCGTCTTTATCATAGTCCAGCTCCTCATTGATTAGGCGATTTCTTACCACACTCAGTAATGAAGGATCCGGTTGTGGCATTCCATCTATGTCTTTCAAACTTTTTCCCATCTTTAATAGGATGCTTTCGATTTCCAATAGAGTATATGATTCAACTTGTTTTTCAGTTAATTGTAAATCTTTCAGCCGGAATCTTTTCCTCTGTAATGATATTACATCTTCTGATAAAACTCCCTGGTTGCTCTCCCAAAGTTTGCGTGCATTAGATACTCGACAATGAATAAGTATTGTTACAAAGAGATGTCTTAACTCATCTCCAGTAGCCCAGTGTGCTGCCTCGGCCAAGCAATCATTCCACTCTTTATCATCATCTAATAATCCTAATGCATAGCATGCCTCCCTAAAAGTTTTATACTCCACGCCGTTTATAGTTCGGATGCTTTTGTGTGAGGTGCATCCTTTGACAAAATTTAGTAGCATTCTCAAATAAAAACGTTCTCCACTTGAAGGATGTGCAAAGTAAATTCTGCCTACTGCTTTTCCACTTTTCCTTCTAGTCCACATTTTGAAAGTTGCATTCCAAACCCAACGTGTTGGAAAATCCGAATATGTCAGCGTTCGTGCATCAGGGAAATTTTTGTTTGCCTCAAACCATTCTGTGAATTTTGTAATTTCTATTCCAGGTTGGCTTAGCACGTTTTCGGCTCGCCTTTGTTCTTCAAATATTACTGTATTTTGTCCCTCTAAATGGAATGGTAATCGCTCAACTGCTGGTTTTCTGTAATGTATGTCAAATTCAAAAATTCTCCAGCAAGCTTCTGCAGTCGATATGTATCTACAGTCTAGATATCTTTTGATCTCATCAATTTCGCCACCAGTATCTGCACATTGTATAGTTGCAGTTGTCCTATCTGACCCTTTATGGAGATACTTGAATAGGTACTTCACCGATCTTGAGTAATTGCACAACTCTACATTGATATGTGCGTCAAATTTGACAATCAAATTCCTATTGTGAGGGACGACAGATCTGTTGTCTAAATAGATGCCTTTTTTGTTGACTTGAGTACCTGTGTTCCTCCTCCTATAAATAGGGAAGCCATCCGCATCAAAAGTTGTTTGGTTGTTGAATTTTTTGGGGTAATGCTTCGTGCACTTCCCTTGCCTCATACACGGGCAATGGGGATCGAGTTCTCCACAAGGTCCATGCATCATGAATTCTTTGACAGCATTATATCCATCAGGATCAACTTGCGGATCAGGTATTTCTGCTGTTATTATTCGGTCAATATGATCCGTAGAGGGACTTTTTAATGTGGGATGCAGGAAGAGCAGTATATGTGCATGGGGAAGTCCTCTTTTCTGAAACTCAATTGTATATAGACCTGTAGAATTAATGGTATAAGGTGCGCACACTTTACTACGGAGAGATTACAATTGTATTACGAAATGTATGGTTAATAGTTTTGGCTTCATGTTATCAAAGAGTTAGTTGATATTCTTCCACCAATCTTCACACTTGGTAAAGGATGGATGAAATGAATGGAGGATTAAATTAATCAAATTTGTTATGCAAATGTATTATAGATGACAAAATTCATAAAAATATTTAACTTCTAAGATAAACTGTGAATTTTAAAAATGCCTTACTGTAAAAATGTTGTTGTAACTGTATAGATAAATAAGTAATGCTTGAAATGCGTATTTAAAAAGTTGAACTTACATCCAATAATTTTTCCAAATGGCTGTTGATTTTTCAAGTCTTGCATTAGTTGGAATAGTTTGATCTGAAAAACTCGGCATATTATGTCAAGGCGGTTATTATCGTCCTGCTGTCCTATTAAGCGGAGCATTTCATTTACTTCTGGCCACTTTGGGTTGCATGTGAAAGTAAGGAAGATATCTGGATATCCTGCCCACCTACAAATTGCCATTGCATCTTGATAATTTTGTGCCATGTATCTAGGTCCACCAGTGTAAGATGAAGGCAAGATAGTAGTTTTCCCTATCATTGAACAATCTGTATCACCTCGGAGGATAGCATCCATCAATCCGCTGTACAAATCAGCTCTCAGTTTTTTTTGATTATTTCGGATAAAGCGGAATCTTTCTTCTTCTATTGCCATGTAACTGTCAACAACGTACTGTTGGAATAATCTTCCCGCTCGTAGAAGTGTGTGCCCCTCATTAAATCTTTGTTGTATCCTGAAGGCATAGAACTGTCTCATCGTCAATTTTTTCCTCTTGTATGTTTTTTCCTTTTTACCATCCGCCAGTAGAATTCCAAGTCTATATCCATCTTCACCAAAAGGGTGTATTAATGGATAAGACAAAGACATGAAACTTGGGTGTAAATCTGTGATTCTTTGAAGTCCATTTGTTCGATGTTCTACAACAACATCTCGCTGGAAGTTTTCGTCGCTGAAGTCACCAACGATTAATCCCGCAACTTCAGAAGCTGTTGGCATATTGTATTGTTGACCATCTTTTGACCTGTCGGATAGCAGTCGTAGGCGAAAAACAGATTGTGGTTGTTCTTTATATCTGTCCCTTGCCATCCGAAATGATTTTACCAAAATATTATGTTCGTCGAGCATTTCAGATAAGCCTTGAACAATTGTAGGATCAGCTTCTTCTTGCAGCAGTGAATTAATTCTGTTACTTAACTCGTTTTCAGTATCATATATGTATAGCTGAGCAAACTGTGGGTTTTTTCCAGTTTCAGGCAACAAAGAGCCAATGCGATGGTAATTTTGGCCACTTATCCTGAAAACATATGGACCCTTTGAACGATTGATAGATCCATCAACTCGGCCTCCCATAGATGTAAATGCAAACATGGAGTTATAAATCCTTATGTTTTTTTGAAAATTGATACCTTTTTGTCCGGAATGTTTTCCCATAAGATAATTGAGATACGGTGGTGCTTCAAGCAATAACGGCAATCGGACACGGCCTTCCATACAACAAAATGAGAATTCAGGTTGTGAGGTGTGTTTAGTTTTCCTTGTTCGTTCTTCATACCATAAAATGGCACCACAATATTGGCATGTAAACGTTGGTGGGCCAAAATTCCAAGTTTTTGTGTAGTGACCTGGCAAATTCCAACTTTATAATATCAGTATATGTATTTTGTACATTAAAGTAGCAGCAAATTATCCTAATCTCATAAAATGAAGTATTTAAGACTTCTATTTTTACACCTCGACGAAAAGTATAAGTAATAACTTTGGCATTCTCATTAAGAGATAGAGCTTGGTAGTGAATACAATACCATTTTGTTGAATGGGGACAGCTCTCCTTCGGCAGTTTCTTGACTCCATCAATTTTTTGAATCGTTTGGCAACTTGAAGAAGGACAATTAATTTCTTTTGTGGTTGATAGTTGTACTTCTTTTGAATAAGTGCGACCGTTCGCTTGAATCTGGCATTCCTGTATTTGTAATTTTTGATAGCAACTAATTCCTCGCTATTTGGATCGAATTGGTCAGTTGATGCGTATCGCTTGAATTTTCTCTTTACCATCCTCTGTTGACGGGCTAAAGCTGCTAAAATCTGATGTAGTTGTATAATTTCCAATGGGATATTCGTTTCGCCACTAAATTCTTTAACAATAGCAGATATGGAATCCATTAAACCAGTATTGAGGTGTTTCAATAGCAGAAGATATTATAAATATAAATGCTTGCTAAACCCAAATTTAAGAACAAACACGTAGCAAAGAAGAATGAGAAGGAAATTATTTTTCAGCAAAAACTACTGTGGAATATGGGGCATAGAGGATTATATAAGTGCTAATGTTTTAACTTGTAAGTGGGAAAAAGGGTACATGTTTATTCCTTTATAAGAAAATACAAAGAGCCGTTGGTGATTTGGGTTATATTGGAGTTATTGATATTTAATAGGATGGTTTGGGTTATATATTGGTATTTAATGAGAAATAGGTGTTTCATACTATCAGTTTCTTCTTACTCAATAGGTATTTGCTAATAATCTACAGATAGTATACAGATCTATGTGTCTCAGGAAATCAATGCACACTGACCTAGGTGTCGCTTCACGACTACTTATTCATCTCTGTTGTTTACAGCTTTTTCAGTTGTCTCAATATGATTTTGTCTGAAAACTTTGGTTCAGTTTAGATGGTAGTTTTCCCGATTCCTCCAGAAGTCCTAGAAATCTGCTGTTTGCTTTCCTAAGTTGCATTAAGTCAGCCAGCTGTTATATTGATACTCATCAATCTTCTTTTTTTTGTTAGAATTTCTACCTTCTGTTTGACAAAGACTTGTGAAGTCATTTCGCACCTTTGTTGTTTAAGCTGTCAAGCTTCACGGCAATAGCTTTTCTTCATTAAAATACTGTTCAATCCAACTTGCAGCTTGAGTATCTCGGGGATGGGCACTTATGAAAAAGATGAGATGCCGATGTCAGTTTTGATATAATTTCTTGCTTTTGATTGTCGCAATCTTTAAGGTTTTGTTATACTTTTTTTTTATGAATTATAAGTTTTCTTTATTAACCATTAATCCGTTATTGCAGTCTTCATGTCAGCACCTTTCTTCTTTCATATTTTTCCCATTTAATGCAACAATTTACTAATACGGGAATTTTGATGGTGAGAATTCGGATGTTGCTGGTAAGAAAAAAGTTCTTAAAATCTCGTTGGATAACTTCACCTTGATATAAACTTGAATATGAATTTAAACTTTCATGTTGAGAACCAAAATCAAGGAATTCTTAGCGTCTCATGTTGTTGCAGCTAAGGTTCTGCTATTGAAGTAATCATTGATTTGGCTTAGAATTTTCTTTCTGTGGAAAATACTTCTACTCTTTTCTTTGGTACTTTTGTCGTCGCTTTTTGGTTGCAAGGCCTTGAGAAACTTTCCCCTGCTAGCAGAATCATATTTAATCCCAAGCGTTGACCATATAGAACTCTTTGCAGCTTCCTCAGGATCATCAATCTGCAGCGTTTTAGGGACCAAAATAGTCCTTTCTGAATTCTTTTGTTCTGATGTTTCTTTGCTGTAAGAATTGTTCGGCTTAAGCAAGTCACCTTCTCTTGAATGCTTTCCCAAAGCTGAGTTAGGAGCACAATTTGATGCTTTCTCATTTTCGGGACCAAGTCTAGTAATAAAGAAAGGTGAACTCAATTTGTGCAATAACTAAAGAAAAAAATACCATCAAATTTTATTCTAGCAAGAGTGGTAGAACACATCTAAGTTTCTAACACTTTGAAAGCAAAAGTGAGCTCCAAAAATATCAGTAGTGCTTGACAGTAACTTCATGTTTAATAATAGCTCTTAAATTAGGCATGTCAATAAACTCAGTAGTCATAGTACCAGAAACTTTTCAAATTCAAGCCTGGCTGCTAAATCGCTAATTTTAAACCTGGCGAAACATGAAAATTTAGACACTCATAGAATATGGAAAAACATAACACAGAACTTAAGTTGACAGGTAGATCTGCAGAATAAACTTTAGACATTTGTACATCTTCAACGACCAAGTAGGATGCAGTGTCTTCAGGCAAAGCGGCCTTTTCATCCTTTTCCTGCTGCTCTTCTACAATTTGTGCTTTCTGATCTGGAGGAAGCATTCTTGTTCTCCATAAAGCCATGATTGTCCTGTTACAACCGAAAAAATGATCTTTCCACCTATGAAACATGATGTGACTTCAACTGTAAGTTTTGTTTTCTTGTCATTGACACCTGAAAATTTCTCCCAACATTACCTGCTTGCAACATTGAATGAAACAAATGAATGAAAACAGAAATGCAGTCGGCCTTCTTCATCTTGACACTTCGCACCGTGCCTAGCATCAACACCTCGACCTTTGCGCAAAATTATCACAAGGGCCGGACTCCCCATGGTTGACCATGACGGAGAAAGCACATTAACATCCTCAATATCTTCCCACAGGAAGAAAAACTTTGTTTTGTGACCAAACAAATTGGAATAAAATCCAACAATTCTGGCAGATAGAAAGATCCGCCCCTGAAGTAGAAAAAAATAAAGTGATACGCTAGATTTCGGAACCCCTAGAATTTCAAGATCAAACAATACTTACAAACTGTGCATTAAAAAAATGCCGATTAAAATGCAAGAAATCACTACTGGTGAAGTTTCAAGATAAAAAAGATACGGTTGAGTACAATATAGTAATACATTCCTCGCATATCCAAACTGATAGAGAAGTAAAGTCATCTGGTCTATTTATATAGGTAAGGTGTCAATTCATAACATTCCTGTCTATTGAAAATATGTGAATGGTACTTAGCGAAGCATACCAGTAGTTTCAAATCAAAAAGATAGTACAGTGTTAGAAGTTCCAAATGCGAATGCTATTTAACACCAAGATTCTAATTGGACTTGGACTATTGCTCTCTTAATTTATATGCCGCATTATCAGTACATCATGAACATATTTGGCATCATCAAATTGCCGAGGCCTACTGAATTTAATATCCTAATCTTAGCTGAGCGATGGCAGCTAGATTCACAATGTATTATCGCCCTGTAGGCACCCTCCTTCCATTTGCAAGTGACATGTAGGTTGCTTTGCACTTCAGAATTATGTCTAGGTTAAACAGCCTACATGGCTTCTGCTTACCCCAAAATTGCCAATTCCAGAATAATGCCTTATGTGCTAGACTGTGAGCTAACAGCTGATGGAGAAGGATTGGTAGACCCATTACTACCCCTCCCCTTCGTACCGAGTTTGTCCTTCTTGTCACTCTGTTTCTGGTCCTGCTGCTTCACCATTACTGGTTGAAACTGACAACAGAAAACATATAAAAGAATCAGGTGCGGACTTGGTTTATTTGGGAGGAGCTAACATTAAATCCTGTACAAAATTTCTTGAGGATAAGATCTCAAAGTCAGAATACAAACCTGATAAACAGCGTATATGACATTCCTCCTGACCTGTGCCATCATCTCAATGAAAAGGTTGTACCCTTCAAGTTTGTATTCAATTAGTGGATCCCGTTGTGCATAGCCCCGTAACCCCACAGCCTGCTGAACAAACTTGAGTGCTTGCAAGTGTTCTTTCCACAGACGATCAATGTTGTTCAATATTAGAAACTTCTCTGCTTCTTTCATCAAACCTGGAGCTTGTTTCTCCACAATATCCTAATGGTAGCGATATTCAATATTAAGTGCTGATTCTCTTTCTTTGGTTCAACACTTGACCCACATGAAAATATTCTACTGGAGAGTGCAGTAAGACTCAAACTTAAGATCTCTGCCTACAATTATACTTACAGAATTGTGTGAACTGCGTCATCTAGAGGTGCAAATTATATTAGAAAAAAAAAAGAAAAGATGTAACCCTACCTTCTTTCCAACTTCTTTTTCCATCTTTGTTAGGTAGTCTCGGATTGTTTCAACTCCATTGGTATTGTCCAAGAAAATCCTCAGGTGCAACTTCGATTGTGCAGACATAGCAATTTTCCCCTCAAGAGGGACCCAAATGTCTGCCAATTCTGCAGAAGTGTGTTTTAGAAAATTGATTTCTGCATGCCCAAGTGATGAAGCTTGATCAAATGGACCGTCAAAGTCAAATACTTCCACGTCTAACACCGAAGGTGGTTCCTCTGAAGCATCAAACTCTAGTATCTCTGCAAAAGTATCAAGTAAGCAGATGACCATAACAACAACTAAAAGACAACGAAATGACTAATTGATTACACACCACTCCACTGAGGGTCAAGAGTTTGAAGCTGGACAGAGCTAGTTCTTGTTTTCCCATTGCATGTAAAAACCACATATGGATCTGGAAAACCTGTTGGGTTCAAAGAAGCTAAGTTCGTTCCCTCGATCAAAGCAACAGTAAGTACCCAACCATCACCTTGCGATTTGACTCCATGATCACTTCCTGTCAAAACACGAATCCGTTAGCTTCAACTATGGCACAATCCACTTTGTGCATCAAACAACAAAAGTTAGTGAAAGAAAAAATGATGGGGCATATTTAAAGACCTCTTTGCAGCCTAGCTTCTATAAAACGTGAAACCATGTAATATACCCGCTCCAATTGAAGGACTAAAATACCACTGGTGATAAGTTCTCCAACACTATCCGGCAAATCAAAACCATAAGACTCCAGCCCGTGTAATTTGCGAGGTTCACTTAATAAAATGTGCACAAAGACATACAAAACCATGAAAAATGTCGATACTACAGTAAAATTCCAAAAGTACTCCTTTGCCATTTCCCAATCTGACTGATGTTCAGTCTGCAAAGACGCCAAAGCTTGATCCTTCTCTAAGACAAACTTTGAAGTTGTTACTTTCAACTTGCGAGCTAATACCTCTGCAAACTGGTCAAAGCTCTCCTTCAGTCCTTGCCGAGCTCCTCCTTCAATCATTGATTTCATCATAGTGCTCTGGCAAAAGTTAATGGCCCAGGATATAACCAGATGGGAGGATTCTTCACCAGAAGATTCCTCTTGACCAGGCATTATCTTGTAAAGCAATTCAATCTTGAAAGTACTCCCATATGGAACGTCAGGGGTATTTACACTAACAAAAACAGAAAATTCTTTTCCGTCAGCCTTAGTATATGTTTGCTCATGGATCATCACTTAAGATCAGAGTGTAGCTACTATATAAGTTACAAACTCTATAGCTTAACGAAAAGTCAATGAAATAACAATCGTCACAATGAGAGATAAATGTAATACAACACGTGCTATGAAATATTTTTGAAGTAACCTGGACATAGAAGTAGGCATAAATGAACAAACTAAATATAGTACCATGATTATGAAGAAAAAATTGCAAAGACTTGTACTATCCACTAACCATACGCATGTCGCAATCTAGTAACCACACATGCTTACAAAGTACACACGCAACAACGCTAGCCAACATAAGCTGCAAACGGTTGCAAAGACTGGTTGTCATATGCAATGGAAGAAAAAGTGAACGAAATTAAACTGAAGCCTTAATAAGGACAAAATGCTAGAGGATTTCCCAATCTGACTGATGTTCAGTCTGCAAAGACGCCAAAGCTTGATCCTTCTCTAAGACAAACTTTGAAGTTGTTACTTTCAACTTGCGAGCTAATACCTCTGCAAACTGGTCAAAGCTCTCCTTCAGTCCTTGCCGAGCTCCTCCTTCAATCATTGATTTCATCATAGTGCTCTGGCAAAAGTTAATGGCCCAGGATATAACCAGATGGGAGGATTCTTCACCAGAAGATTCCTCTTGACCAGGCATTATCTTGTAAAGCAATTCAATCTTGAAAGTACTCCCATATGGAACGTCAGGGGTATTTACACTAACAAAAACAGAAAATTCTTTTCCGTCAGCCTTAGTATATGTTTGCTCATGGATCATCACTTAAGATCAGAGTGTAGCTACTAAATGTGCAGGTGTTATTATAAGATTCTCGAACACAACATCTACTATAGGATAGGATACTCACCACTCTGCCTAATTCGTGGAATAATCAAAGTGGTGATTTTAGATATTTCTATAAAGACACTAATATAAAATGTCGGCCTGAATGCTCAATACTTTCTAATATAAAATTAATAGAACTTTAAGATAATAGAGTGCTCTTCTACTGCTTGCATTTATTTGTCATCCTCACTAACATCCTCATCATCTATAATTACATTTTTTCTCTTCCTACTCTTAACGCCATCTTCAGCATTTTCAACAACTTCAGAATCTTTCAAGCTATCCAATGACACATCAACAGGTCCCTGATCAGTCTTCAACCCCTTGCTGATACGTCTTTTGGGATTTTGTTTCCTGGATTCACTGTGTACTTCCACCTCCAACTTACTTTTACCCTATAAAAACAACACCATGTTATGTACAGAGTTAATATGTAAAGTGGAAAACAAAGTCCAGCAAGCTATCTTATGATACCTTATTCTCTTTAGTTATTTTGTATTGAGCTTCCAGATTCTCATCTGGAATGAACACTTTAGATACAGTAAAATCCTCAACGCCCTCTATTAAATTATAGTTGTTTAATTTCAGCTTAAAAATAAATTCCTTCTGGCACAGGCTTAGGATTTGTACTGGTACTTCATCGCTAGAGGCGGGCAGTCTGTTGAATAGCTTTTTCGCAGATGTGTCTAGCAGCTTCTCAGCAACAGGATTAAATAAAACAAATGTAGTCTTTTTCTTAGTGTCGTCTGTCACCTTTATGATAATTTTGTACCTACATTAATGCAATAAGTTAGATTAAATAATGATAATGATAATAATAATGTTAAATAATAAGTTAGATTAAATAATAATAATAATGTTAAAGCAAATGTATAATGACAGTTGCTTCCTTACTTCACCAACGGGTACTCTATTACTTTAGCACAACCGTCGCATATGTAGACACCATTAGAAGGTTTCACCTTCTTAGGGCACTTGTTGCATGAAATATAGTACCATTTAAAAAAGTTGTCAATTTCTGTAATCTTCGCCCTGACAGTTAGAATGTATTCCTACCAATTAAAAATCACAAATTAAATATGGTAGAAGTAGCTTCCAAATTTAGGCAAGCAAAAAACTTAAGAAGCAAAATAGTGAAAGAACCTGTATTTCCGGACTCCAATCATATTCCAACAACTCCTTAATGTTCATCCTATTCAAAAACATCTCTTCCTCAGGGGGAATGATCTTAGCATTGGAGCTTTCAAGAGTTTGTAGCCCAACAGATGTGGTAGCAAACTTTGGAGTCAAAGATGTTATGTATTCTATATCAAGATTAACGTATATTTTGCTCGCACTTGTGGTGGCAAAACAAACCTCACCTATTAACAATGAATCTAAGTATAATTAGGAACTTACTTAGAAATCCAAAATGATGATGAAATGCATAACAGTAATCGTTAAGTGTAAAACAATTACCGTGAAATTCTTTAACCGTACAAGAAGTTACTATCACAATGTAAGGACCCGAATCCTTACTGTACAAATAAGGATCAAACTTCTCTCCAAAATCTTCCCATAAAGTAATTTTGGATTTCACCATACTATCCAAGAGGAATATGAATCAGTATGGAATAGAAATAAATTGAAAATCAAAAGAACATGGGTGAATGTTGCAAGTACTCAATAATATGCCGTAATCAAACTAATAATTATGGTTAATCGATTTTCATCTAAATTATGCTCACGATTCCTTAATGGCAGCATCAGAAATCGAACATATGTAGTACGTACAAAAAACACAACTAAACGTCAAAATTCGTGAATGGGATAAGTGGCTTACTAATCGGTTATAACTTGGATGTCTCGCTTTTTCCACTTAGCTCCAGCACTCTCCATATCGCCAATTCCACATAGGCAGCCTACCACATCTACAATACGAAGCATGAGTAGTCATTTTTTACTTCCATTAACGTAGAATGATGTGCAGTAGAAAATTGATAGCAAAAGGTATACCTGATAATATCCTATTGTTGTTCAGTCTTGCGTCAAGCATTTCAGCTTTAACAAATTCAAAACCGTTGATAGGAATATTTACGCTATCTTCCTGAAGCTTCTTGATCGAAGTTGTGAGCAAGAAATGAATTTTTATATTGCTTGTAACTGGTCTATATTCACCAGAAGGTTCGACCACTTTGAAGTTCTTGATAACAAAGAGTGAACCTTCAACCAAAAGGTGCCTAAACCAGTTAACTTGATTTTTTCTGATTATGGCATGGATCAAAGTTTCCTGGAGGAAAAAAAATTGTAGTGTTAAAGAGTATTAAAAAATTGCAGAATTTAGTATAAAATACTAATTAGTAACATATATTCAGTTACCTTTTCATCCATAAATATCATATCCAAACTGATCAATTCTCCATCCCTCTTTGTGTTGATGGCGTCCCACATCCTACATACTCTAACCCGTATCATCCAATCATCCCTACTACTGCTCAATTCGGAAAGAAAAGAATAAGCCATAAACAACGAACAACAAATTAGGCGTAAACCAAAGTACAAATTAGAGTGTGCAAGTTGAAGCATACAAAAGCTTTGTTACAAGACTGCTATATATAGTGCCAAAAAGGAAAGAAGAAATGCATCAGAAAACATATTAACAATCAGAGTTAATTTTCAGTGTTAGTGCACATTAATTGTAGAAATTAGTACCTGGAAAATAAGAAGACATGCATCGTGGGTTATTACAGAAGAAATTGGGGAGACGGGAAAGGGCTTAATGCATACATCGTGGGTTATTGTTAGAATGAATGAGCAGTAAATATTTGTTGTGGCCTTTTATGTGTTGGGTTGTTAAATGCAGCGGATGAGCATTTGTGGGTGGGATTATTGGTTACTGAGAATAATTGGGAAATAAATAATGGGGGTTACGGAGGTTATAAATATTGTAATTATAAGAGTTAAGATTATTATTAAGAGTCCTTAATTCTGATACTAATGGACACCCTAATTTATCATGTTTAAAATAAGTTAAATGCACAAATTGAGAGAAAAATACAAAAAAGGAGAAAAAAGATAAATAGGATACTTGGCCAAAGAGATGTGCCACATCACTTTTGTTAGGCCCTGAATTATATATATATATATAGATTGGAGGCCTTGCTGTTATAGGAAAATTTATGCAACTTCTCTTTCCGTGGTCTGTTCATTTTAGGAATTATACAAAAGTAGGCCATAGGTCAACATTGATACTTTTGGAGCCATCTCTGGTGTAACTATCAGCAAAATTCAAAAACATGTAGCTGTAGATATATATTGAAAATATAAAAATTGTAATTTTGATTTACCAAACATCAATGGGGTGGTGGCGCAGTTGGCTAGCGCGTAGGTCTCATAGCTAAAGAGTGATCCTGAGGTCGAGAGTTCGAGCCTCTCTCACCCCAATTTTTATTTTGTTTGTATTGAGCTTTCTCATTGATGCCTCTTCTATATTATCTTTTTCATTAAACAGATCTACTTGAGTTTGGTTGGCGAGTTGCTTAAGGTCTTCCATTATGGCAAAGACTTTCTAGTGGGATTATATATGGAGTACATATCATGGCAAATTTGAACTTGATCAGCAGCTCCATGTTAAGAGTACTCCCTGAGTGTCAAATCAATTAAGCATCTTACATACTTTTTGTGCCTTGAAAAGATTCAGATGATGATGATGTATCCACTCAACTACCACTCTTAATCACTTTCCCCCTGTTCCAAAATATCGGAAAGCAGTGGCGTATACAGAATTATTTGTAAGCAGTGTCACCTATAAAAAAGTTATTTGTTGTTTACAAGTGATTTTGTACTTCTTAAGTTAGCTTAAGTTTGAAGGTTCAATCCCTACTTTAAATGATACTTAAAAAGTTTAATAAAAAAAACTAATTTGTCCTACAAACGGGATTCAAACTCTTACGCTTCTAGACTTTCTCAAAGTACTTAACCATTAGACCGATGAGCCATGTTATTTCAAGCAGTGTCACTTTTTTTTATTTGTATTATATATATATTATGATTTTTTATATATTTACATATACATACGTAATAAAAATTTTCGACGAAATAGTGTCCCATGACACCCCCTTGCTATAAGGTGTATACGCCCCTGTCGCAAAGTGTTGCAGCAAGTTCATCAACCATGGCTTCTCCCTTGTTCTTGATTTGGTTGAGAAAAATTCCAAGGTCTTGGCCCCTCTTCTAACTCTCACATTCCTTGTCTGTCCTCCTTCATTTCCTTTTTTCCTCTTTTGGACTTTAGGTTTAGTGGCACTTGTTGACTAGGAATAGTTCTTTTCATTTAGCTTCCAAAGTTCTTCTATTTTCACTAAATTTGGAACAGTGGATTTTACGAGTTAACTCCTTTTATTATATGCACGTATATATATTACTACACATTTTTTCCCATATGTATACATAGTTTAAGCTGAAACCCAAATCGACTCCGAATTCTTTTATAACTGATCTTTTTTATTGTAAAAAAATTATTGCAGCAAGCTTCTTTTGTAGTCTGCAAGATTATCTTGTCTTTTTGCTTAAAATTGAGCCTTTCTACCTCTGCCATCTTGAGTACATTCTTTGACATTCTCCATTTTCCTTTTCGTTTAATATACTATAGTGAATTGGTCATGTCACTGAAAACATCTATGTCACCTCTTAGGTCGAATGCATTCTGTGAAGCTGCAAGTTTTCAGTACCTAGCGGAGATTTCCAAATTGATTTTCTGAGTGTTTGCATCACAAATAGTTACAAATGTCCATCAAATTTAAAGATTGGATTCCATATATATAAACAACAACTTAATAATTTGCATGATCTTGTTTGCCTGGAGAAATTGCAGACTCCTAAACATAACAAAGTACTTATCCTTAAACTTTTGATGTATGTAGAAGTTCAGTTAAGCCCATAATAGGTCGATATGAACATCATGAGCTGCCCGATAGTAAAACTAGTTGGTGTTGATACCTTAATCTGGATTAATTAAGATGATTTATGCCTAGTTATTACTGAAGGGTCCCTTGACAAGACAAGTGCAAGTACAATAATACATGAAAACTTTATGTTGGAACCCCATTACTTTTGTTGTGAATTGTGATACAAACTCATCAAAGTGATCACGCCAACTACGCCCTACAAAAGGGACTAAGCTGTCGCAATAAATATAGCTCGGTACTTAAAGTCTCGAGGTCGAATCCCACAGAGAACACGACTCCTAGCAGTTAATCTAGCTAAATTATCTATTCAACCAACTTCAAGTTTATATCTTTGGTTTGATTTTATACTAAAACTACTAAACAAGAAAGTAAATAACAAGTGTAGAAAGATAGATTTGATTCAAGAGATGGAAAACCTAGGATTGATTTCCCCAACTCCTAACTTGTGCTAAAATATTGTGCTATAAGGATCAATATTCCTAATTCACCATTTTGACAACCTAAGCAATGCCTTTGTTTTAGATTGAAATACTGTTATATGTTTAACCCTAACTCATGAATCTATTCCTAGTAATCACAAGAATGAAGGGGACAATTAATTGGGGATCCTACCAATTAATAGCAAACAATTCGTAAACAACATAGATAGAAAGAACTAACAAAGTTCATTAACAACACAACAATTATCATCACACAAGTATATGGAGTGGGTCAATCAACCCTAGAATGGGTGATTTAGCCACTCATAGTCATGTTCTAAGACAAGAAATAACTATAAGTATACAAAACCACAAAAATATGGATGGATGGATGGAGTATAGCCTTGAATCTTGATCTTCTCTCTTCCTTGCGTCCTTTTGATGTTAGATAGGTCAAAAGTCATGTTTTGGGGCGTGTTTTGGGGCTTTTATATCGTTCCCATAGACGCACACAAGTCGGGAATCCAAAATAAACTCGAAATTAAAATATGGATTTTAAGCCTACGGTGCCGCACAATGCGGTGCCGTAGGCCAATTTCTGCAGGCTTTCCAAATTGTCAACTCTCTAAAGATCGTTCCTGTTGCGCCGCATAGCGCAACGCCCGGCGCGGCGCAACAAGCCAAATTCACTGCATCTCCAATTCTTTTATCATTTTTTCTCCACGCCTTGGTTCACTCGACCCTCGGGCTTCTACTCAGATTTCAAAATCCTTGTTTTTCATCAATTATGCTCCATATACGGCTCATATCATCAATGTAATCCCTACAATATAAAACACACCAAATAAAAGCAATTCCGTCCAAAGTACCGACAAATATCGCAAGTTGAAACATAAATACGAGGCAAAAATATAGAAATTATTGTAATATCTAGCTTCTTATCACAAAGTCTAGTCTTTTTCCTCACAAGGGCTTTGAGAAAAACTCAAGGTACACAGTACACTTATGAAGTATTGGTAAGCATTTCATTGGATTTATCATGTGTCAATATTTTCCATAAACATATAAAGAGAAAGGGCCGAGTTCACTGATTCAATGAATGTTATAATTTATTTCATGATTGGAACATGCATACTAGCTAGTTTTGAATAGTAAAATACTTAGTGGAAAACACAAACGTGCTAGGGGGTAAAGACATTACATAGTTGGATTGTTTTTAACTTTATATAGACTGATCATACTAGGAAATAAAAGTAAAAATTCAGAGACTTTGCAAAGAAGCCCCAACTTTCGTCAATTCTAGGAACACATGCGTAAAGCAAGAGAATCACCGACAACATATACAATTATTAAGCACAACCAGCTTCAATGAAGACACTAAAGACTTGAAAAAAATGTTACATCCACTTACATCTTATCACAATCTGATGGAAGTTAAAAATAGAATAGGGAGTGCTCAAGACTTGAGATAATATTAAATTTCTCTGCTGCTCAGTGCAAATAATTTTAAAGATCACATTCCATGACAATTGAATTGAACATCATAACTTTTAGGCAATACATGTTGCACATTTTTTTTTTTAATAGATTCCAACTGTGAACTCCACTGGCAATCTTCTTGCTAGATTTTCCAATTGTTACAATTCTGTAGCTTTGTCTCAGTTCTAATCTAGCTGAAAATTGGAATTAGCTATATGAATCCGTTATATTCATTCTGCTCCGTTCAAACCCAGCCACTTCATTCTACCATGGGTAAATCTTGTAGTAGCTTTTTACTGTGTATTACGAACATAACTAAGAAGGTGGACCCATTTGAAGGGATGACAAATTACATTTGGGACCCTGAGAAGATTGCCTATATATAGAAGATCAAATTAATTTCTTAGAGCTCATGCTATGATGTTTGTCTTTTATTTTTCTTAGCTATTTTGTTAGCTAAATCTGAAACCTTCCTTTTCTATTTTCTCTTTCTTTTTGGTTACTTGAACTAAGGTTGTAATTCTATTCTAATGGAACTCAATCAATATCCATCCAAATTCTATGATTACAATGTCCATGATTACTTACTTTCGTTACATTGGTGCTCTCGTTGAGAGTCGAACTCAAGTAACAATAAATTATCAACACTATCCACAAATTTTTTATTGCCCACATTGTACACCTCTAGCTCAATGTGTGTGTGTTCTTACTTCTTAGTAGTTATGGTGATATTGACACAGCAACATGATGTTTCTGGTGGGACTTAAAATTTGGATACCTCACGCTTAATCAAATCTCATATGGGGTCAGTTCATGTTGTTTCAAGATTCATCTTGTCCCCTTCTTTTCACTAACTAAAATCTTCCCGTTTGATTGTACATCCCATCTTTCACATACTTAACTGAACTGTAGTTAGTAGTAGTTATTAGTGGACTTCGACAGCGTGGATTGAGACATAATTGTTTATTGTAATCCTTAGGGTCGAAAGGATTGTAATTGTTGAGAATTTAATTAAATTAATAAAGTATACCACATTTAATAGGTTAACCTTTTAAAGATGAGATGATCACACAATTTCAACATGATATTAGAGTAGGCAGAGATGATTCAATTCCAAACTAATGGGTCAGTGATACCTTTCAATAATTAGGTTTGGGTTTTTCTCATAGTAACATTAGTGTAATACTAAATTAGTACATTATTGGAGGTAGCGCCAACCTACATCCCTTTTGTGTATGATTGTTATCTCGCCAAAGTCCACTCTTATCTTCCCTTCTCCAACTGTTCAAGACTCAAAATGAATTCAAGAGAAAAACATTTATTCAACTAATTAGTGGCGTAGAATTCTTGAGGCTCAACTTTGAAGCTTCACTATCTATATAAAGAGAAGTTCATGAACTAACAAATGCATGCAATGTAATGGATTCACGCCTAACATTTTGAAGAATGAGAGTGAAAAACTAGCATGAATGGTCAGTTTTCAAGGTTATGGTGCATCACTAACATACTTTATGAATTGTGTACCAATGTGGCAAAGCCGCAAAATGAAGGTGTTTGCTTATTTTACTTGATAGTTTGTCAAGGATATTTGCCTAGCTCAGAAGACTATGAAGTTGTACAACTTATAGTATATGCTAGATTAATTAACTCCAAGTCCTTTTTTTTTTTTTTGGCGGTTGGGGGTGGGAAAATAAATTCTTCCAACAATGAATGTTTGCTGTTTAGGGAAGGAAATTAACAATACTTCCCAATGAAACAATCTTTTATTTTATGGGACACAAATATAGGGCCTTCACACTTCGAGGACACAAATAACAAATTGATTGATTGCTTAATAAGTTGCAGTCTTGAATTCCTAAACACTTAACTGCCATCTTGTCCCCTAAAACCAAACTCCATATACTCCTATATTTTGGTTATATGTTTTTTTTCTCTAATTTTAAAGGCGAATTAAGTTTCTGTGTGTGAGAGAGTGTATATATCTGTCACTGTCTCGAATGTCCACATAAAACGAGTTGACATATTACTATGTTTCTTCATCTCACAGATTACATGCTTAATTACCTAATATCCTGAGCAATTTTTCTAAATATTCCCTTCACTTTCACTTATATCACTACTAGAAAAACCGGCTTATCGGTCGGAAAACGGTCGATATTTCGACCGATTGCGGTGGTCAAATAAATGATAGTCGAAAAAGGCCTTCGACCGAAAGGTCGACCGACTTTCGACCGTCGGTCGGAGAACCTGGAAATTTTTTCTTAAATGACGAGTTCTTCGACCGAAAGTCGGTCGAAAGCCGGTCGACCTTTCGACCGACTTTCGGTCGAAATGTTGGTAAAACGTTTTGACCAACTTTTCGACCGAAAATCTGTAAAAACCTGCAATATAAAATCTGCAATTAGCCCTACACCACCTGTAAATTCAGCAACACCCAGAACACGCAGCAAAACCAGCCAAAACAGATTAATAAACGATATTCAACAAGGCTAACAAGCCAAACAATAGAAACAAGTCGATCAACAGCAGTAATAGTGTTACAATTATCAAATAAACTTAACACACAGTTTATGGTTCAACTATCACTACTGGCTAGAACCCGAACTAGACTCGGCATCAGACTCAGACGATGAACTGTGTCGACGTCTGCTCTTTCGCTTTCCTTTGGATTTTTTTCTGCGCTTAAGGAGCTTTTGCATCATTTCTTGCATTTGTCTTTGATGAGCCTCATTTGCTATGCGCATAGCTTCATTTTGTCTCTTCAGCTCTGCGATCTCCTCTTTCTCCCGAGCCATTTCCCCAGGATCAGCAGAGCTTGAAGGACCAGTAGCACACGAGCCCAAATAGTTTGACTTATGCTTGCCAGATGAAGAGAGTGTTGCAAGGCCATATGCGGACCTCTTCTTCACCCCTCCATTAACCTCCAACCATAAATTGGTTTCTTGCTCGAGCGTTAGGGGAGCTGGGGTACTGCTTCCGCATTCAGATTGTTGAGTCGAGGCTCCTCACAAAATCTACATGTCACGAGGTCTGCATCATCCTTATAATACAACATGCAGCCATTAACACAACAATGAATCTTCTCGGCAGAAAGGCCTAACGAGGAAACCAACTTCTTAGTGTAGTAATAATTAGTTGGTAAGGCCATCTTAGTCGGATTGAGTTCATTCATAAGGCCAATGATGGAATCCACGGCAGCTTGAGAAATACTAAAATCTGATTTGATACTTAGCAATCTAACAGCAACCGACAACTGGGAATGCACCGAGCCCTCATACAATGGACGACTTGCTTCCTCCAACCGTTTATAGAATTGATTTGCCTCAGCATTGGGAATGTCCCAATGTTTGGCTGTGATGTACCCGGCTGCAGGGGATCATTATCCGGGTACATCCCAAAAGCATCATGTACCATATCCTCCATTCTATAATTATTAAGGTCTGATTCCACAACCGGAGAACTCCTACCACCATGAATATTTTCTAGAGTTTGAAGGTGCTCCTGCAAAATCCCACGGCTCTCCATGATTATACCAAACATAGTAATTTGGCATAAACCCCTTCTTATAAAGATGTATCTTTATCTTCGTCAAATCTTGTGTCTTTACGCATTTGCATTTTTCACATGGACACTTAATTTTGCCATGCCTTAAATAATCGTCTGTTGTGCGGATATTATCAAGAAATTCCTTAACACCCATTACAAACGAAGGCCTCAACCCCCGCCGTTTGGGAAAATTTCTATTATCCATCCACAAACGACGTCGATTAATGTCCATATCTACACAAACATTGCAAGATTGAGAAACAATATGTATGATTTTTTTAAATATAAGATTATCAATTTTTAATTACTAAATTATAAAGTTTTATGTCATGCTATGCCTAACGCAATAAATTTTTTATCTTAGCTTGCCACTTTTTTATAATCACTATAGCAAGATTAATGTGGTCGGGTTTGTTAATGCTCGCAACTTGTTTGATGAAATGCCCCAAACAAACAATATTTCCTTCTAACACCCTATTAATTACCGTTATCAAAGCAATTCAAACGAATAAAAACTTATTCGTTTTAGGCATAACATGTTCATCTTTTCAACAATACCAAAGCAACAACACATTCCAAACACCACTACCAAACAATTCCAACAATCCCCAACAACTACAACAATCCCAAACAACACAAACATAACTTTATAAGAGCTAACAACACCAAACAAGTTCTTCGACATCAACAATAACTACAATAAACAAATTTACTAATAATTAACTACCTATACAACATTATAGGCCGAAATTAAAAAAAAATAAAAAAACAACTAAATTTGGATTATAAAAAAAAACTTACCTCAAGGTTGATTTGTGCTCCAATAGCACTTAATTATGATTCCCCACTAGTTATATGCTTAAGAACTACAAAAAAATTGAGTTAAAAAGTTAGGGTTTAAGTTTTAGAAAATAATTAAAATAACACTAAAACTAAGAATTTACCTTGAATTTGTTGTTATATGTAGTGTTTAGGAGGGTAGAATGTGTTTTATTTTTGAATTTGGGGGTGGGTTATGGTGGTTTTCGGGTATAGAGGTTTGGGGGGGGAGGGGGGAGGGTAGAGAGAGTTTATGTGTGTTTTGGGAAGAAGATGAAATAGGGAAAGGGTTCTGCCGTATAATAATGCGGGGGGGGGGGGGGGGGGAGGGAGGGGGTGCGACCGCATGTTCGACCGATTTTCGGTCGAAATCCGGCGGTCGAAAAATTCGGATATTTTAGTAGTGTATATATCACTTTCTATTTTTCAGTGAAGTGCATAACAACCATGACATATATGTATCACTGGGACAAAAAATAATTGTTTTGTTTTCCTTTCACTTTCTATTATTCTAATGTAATTAGAGTCAAAACAACAAAACCTCCAAAACTTTGTATTGCCAGAACCTCTTTTTCTGCAGAAAGTCTCCGTTCAATCCCTCTCAATTCTTGCTCCCACAAAACCAAAGGCTGTTGTTGCCAACATGCGCTTCTGACCAAGTGCATTACAGAATGGTCTATATATAATTCTCCTTAATCCTGACATTAATGTATAAGTATGATTTTAAGTTCTATAATTTGATTGTTTTATACTACTATAATGGTATACTCTAGTATCATATTTCCTCTTTGTTTATATTTGCTGAATTTTTCTAATGGCTTTGAATTTTTGGGTATAAAAAGTACCCTCAAGTAAGTGTTGTAGATTATCACTTGAGCAATATGCAAAATTTTTGGTAGTAAAATACTCCCTCCGTTCCAAAATGGTTGTCACAGTTCGGATTTCGAGAATCAAACGAGTTTAACTTTGATCGTAATATTTTCATATGTCTTTTAAATATTTTGAATTATTATTTATTGTGACTTATAGTACTTTTTATTTAGTTTCTACATATATAAAAATCGTTACAAAAAACTTAAAGATTATATGTTTAAATTCACGGTCAAAATGAACTTGTTTAACTCTCGAAATCCGAACTATGACGACCATTTTGAAACGGAGGAAGTATATTCTAGTGAAAGCGACTTTTTACATGGATTGATGAATAGTTAACTGTTGAGTGACTTTTATGCAACAAAATAATGAATATTGACTTTATCGAGATATCGTATATAAAAAATTTAACTAATATGGATTGATGGTGTACTTTTTTTACACTTTCAAGTAATTAAAAGCATATTAAAAATAGCCAATCTAGCTTATAATATTGACCAATGTATAATGAAGAATTGACCTTAAGGAATAATAATTGTATAGACTAACAGTTGGTATCTTGGACAATAAAGCGAGAATATATACTCGACTTGACCAAATCATTAATATTATTAAAGTTTAAATATTAATAAAAATAATATTTAAAAATCAACTTGTAATATATTTTTAATTACCAGACAATATAAACTCTATACAGGGTCCCTTTAACATTTTACTACTCCAGTTCAAACCATTTTCCTTTTTCCAACACCTTATTTAATTTACCACAAGATCATATACACAAAAATAAGGGTAATTATATACTCTCTCGTTTCAAAAAGGATGAATCTATTTTCTTTTTAGTCTGTTTAAAAAGGAATGACCTCTTTTTAAATTTGGAAAGAAATTTTTACTTTTACTCATCCCTAGATGATTTGTAGCCACACAAATATTTATAACTTATTTTAAACCACAAGTTTCAAAAGTCTTTCCGGAGTAGTACTCTCTCCATTCTACAAAGATTGTCTTGATTTGGCTTTCAAAAATTAGACGAGTTCTTTTTTTTTTTACCTTAATATTTTCATATATTTTTTAAATTATTTATTATTGTGATTTATAGTATTTTTTGTGTAGTTTCTAAATATATAAATTATATTTGCGATCAAAATAAAAATATTTGACTCTCAAAAATTCGAAACATGTCATTTTACAAAGAGTCGTACTTAATTCCGTTTCAGTTCTATCTCTTTCTGTTACAGTGGAGAGAGGGTGTGTGTCTTTTGTGTATGTGAGGGATCAGACATGACATGATTATATAAAAACATTAGAGTATACACAAAAAGGTCAAAGAACCTACAATTTTTCTTTCTTTACAATCAATATTCAAGGCACACATTGTTATATTTCATAATTCACTTGATAAGGTTGCACACACGATTCTTGAATTTTAATGTCTACTAAACTTATAGAAGAGCATGAAAACAATTGTGTTTCTTCAATGGAGAGTGAAAAGAAAAGTAAAGACTTAAACTTTAAAGCTACTGAATTAAGACTAGGCTTGCCTGGTACTGAATCACCAGAAAGGGACAGTAGTAACAATGGTGTTTTAAAAATGTTACCTTCTGGTGCAAAAAGGGGGTTCTTTGACACTATGAATGGTAATTCAGGGACATGGGGTGGTGAATCTGAAGTTGATTTGTGTAAAGGTAGTGGCTTTATGTCACCTAAGGGTGTTAAAGTTGGAAACAAGATTCTTGGTACTGTGGTTTCTGAATGTAGCTCTCAGGAGTTTGTGAAAGATGCCCCTTCAATATCCCCAAGACCTGTGCAAGAGAACAAGCCTCTGGTTTCAAGTAATAATAATGGTCATGGGGTTGCTCCAGCTGCTAAGTAATTATTCCAACTCCCTTTATAAGTAGTTAGCACAGCATGAAGCAAGCTTTATTTGGTCTTTTGTCTGTCTTTGTTATGTGATATGCTAGTTGCATGTTGACTTGAATCAGTGGCGGAGGCAGAATTCTCACTAAGGGGGTTCAACACAACATATACGCATAATAGTGTAATTTTCCGGTTGGCCTTGTAAATATAGTGTAATTTTCGGCGATGAACCCCCTTCTGCCCCTAGTGCTGCCCCTGACATGAATTGAGCTTAATTGGAGAAACATGATCAATGAGGATTTATATATCTGACTCCAACTTGTTGGAATTGAAGCATAGTAGTAGTATTAGTTGTTCCTCATTTTCCTTCAATTGATCCACTACAATAGACTTTTCTGTTTGCTCGACTTCAAACCATCACAAATATTTTTTTCTTGGAGAATCATCGACAGTAATAAATATAGAGAACTTATAGCACTTTTTGTTTTTAGTTCTTTCATAATATGGTATGAGATGAGCTCAAATAGAGCGACATGGTTAATGAGGATTCATAATGCCATTTTAACTTGCTTAGGATTGAGGCGTAGTAGTAGCTGTTGTTGTTATAGAATCCCTATGACATATAGTAGCCATGGCTTTAACTGAATATCGGGTAAATTGATTGTATTGCTATCTCTTTTCTCTGTTTGGTCGAGATGAAATTCCCCGCCCCCCTGGCTTAATCTTTGCTCTACTTTGCATCTAGCTATTAAGTTTCGACCTGTAAAATTTAATAAGCAAGATAATTAGAACAACAGAAAATTGAAGCTCCGTTTGTTATCTGGTCAGGACACAAGTAGTAGGATGGCCACCAATTCGATCTATTAGAAAGAATATGGTAAATAATCCTCCCAAGACCGAGGAAAATGCAAATGGTAAGCTAATAGCAGGTTGTTGTTATGTCAAAGTCAGCATGGATGGTGCCCCCTACCTGAGGAAGGTTGACCTTAAGATCTACAACAGCTATAAGGATCTATCTTCAGCACTGGGGAAAATGTTCAGTTGCTTCAAAGTTGGTAATACTTTATGAAAGATTCACAGATGCTAATTATTCTTTTATGGTTTGTCATGACTTTTACCATTGAGGGCGTCGCCATAAGCACTTCATCAGATTGTTCTTTTCAACTCTTAAATATTGAATAAAATGTGATGGTAGTCTGATGAGAGGCCATTGTACTTCAAGATAGTTTTTTGCTGTCACTGAGCTGACCTTAAAAGGCTCAAACTGATATTTGCTTCTAGTCATTTTGTTCCAAATTGAAAATATATTCTTCTTAATTCTCTCCGATTTCAATATCTTTATCTTGATTAAGGGTTTGCACCCATAAAGTAGCTGTATGCTGCTTGGGTTCGGATGCTTTGGTCTTAAATTGCTTTCAACTCTTAAAAGCTTTTCATTTCTAGGCCAAAGAAAGATAAGGTACTTAAACAAAGTGGAAGTCAATACTTGAGTAAAATTGATAACATTTTTATGCAGTCTTGATCAGAAGAATAGAGCTACATTAATATGGAAACCAAGTTCACTACATCTTACTAACATGCGTTTTCATTTCTCTCTGCATTAAGAGCCTGTTAACTTTTAAAGTTTATCTATAATTTTTAGGTCAATGTGGAACGCAAGGTGTTTCTATCAGTGATAGACTAAATGAAAGCAAATTGGTGAATCTTCTACATGGGTCTGAATATGTTGTTACCTATGAAGACAAGGATGGTGATTGGATGCTTGTTGGTGATGTTCCATGGAAGTAAGTCTAACATCTTATCAAAATTAACCTATATTTTGATGTCCATGAGGATCCCACCAGATACCTTATACTTCCAACAAGCTATGAGCTAGAGAAGATCCATTCCTAACGAGTCTAGGAGATCGTCCAAGAGAGTTTGATTGATCATTATTCCAATTATTTCCATCTTTCGCAATATCTACTCCTATGTGTAACTTAGTGATGAACAATAACATCTAGGATGGAAATTTTGAATATGCTACTTGAGATCATGTGAGTTTTATGTCGAATGGCATCTGGATACTAGACCAATCTGGGTGCCGTTGACCTTTAACCTATTTTTACTATGTGGTAACTAATTCATCACTTTTGGTGTTTGTAGCATGTTCACAGAGTCTTGCAAGAAGCTGAGGATCATGAAGAGTTCAGATGCAATTGGTCTAGGTAATTACATTTTGATCACATTAGATGAGCTCTTTCAGTTCTGATATGCAAGATATCAACTTCATCTAAAAAATGCTTGTGAGTTTCTTTAGTACATTATCTACTTCTTCTAAGTAAATGTCCCAAACTATACAGTGGAGAATGGACCTGCAGTTCCAAGAGTCCTGGAGAAGAGCATAGATGGTTAGAAGCATGCAGTACTCTCACTTCAAATGTTTCAACTCTATAGAAGCAATGAGAAATGGAAATCCAGGTGTCTTTCTGACATATTCTAGGTAAAAGTCCCATTAGACTTGTAAGGTTGGCACCAGGATTTTGACTGTCTCCATCTTAAGTGCTTTTTTAGTGTACTGGTAAAATAAAATAGTTGCATATTTGTAGTGTCCAAGAGTATTCTAGCCTTTGTAGGTATGCTATGTATTCTTACTGTTCAAGTCTCCGGGATTCAGTAACAGATATATAAATGGTCTCACTCGTTTATTTCTAGCCGTCTCTCTGTATATACTCTTTCTTCCTCCCTCCCTCCCTATATGTGTGTGCGTGTGTGCAGACATGCGAATCTCTTTTTTTGGCTATCAGGTCATTTGAACCGCGCATAATAAGTGCGATTAATGCCATCCACAAAGATTACTGCAAAGAGCACCGTTTGTTAAAATGAAGAAACTGAAAGATGCCTCTTTTGCATCTCCTTCAGACATATTTCTTTCAAATGGTTTAAGAAAAAGTAAAAGAAACTATTTTCCGATGATAATACAACAGGTATAGAGGCAGCAAACCTAAAAGAACAAAGAATAGAAAGTAAAAAACTATTAAAAAGACAATAGCCTCGTAGAAGAGTGCATGGAACCTGCGTCTGAGAAGAAGCCTACAGGATTGGAAAGTTTCTTGGAACTTCGTACAAAGCTGGAAAACTATCAATACACAGGAGAGGGACACCTAGCCTGGAGCAATTCATTTGACAAAGCCTCAGAGATATGGTGCATGTTCCTCTCTATTTTTGGTTTATGTTGGGTCATGTTGTACAACATAAGGGTTGCATATTTGAGCTGGAGTTTTTACAAAGTTGATAAACCCATCGAAAACATCTGGTTAATGGTGCCTGAAGCTATTTTTTTGGTGCATATGGACAGAACAGGATAGGAGATGTTTTGATGGCATCTCAACTTCAAGCCACATCTTGAACGCAAAATGTTTAACTTGCCTAGCATTGACCATTTTATAGATTTGTCAGTTCACTAGTAATAGCCTAGTTCTTAGATGCCAGAAACTGTCAATATCTTCATTTTTTGTAAGTTCAAAGTTGTAACTGGATCTCTGTAATTATTACATCTACAATTAATGAAATTACCACTTATTTCATCCCAACAAAACAAAAATTGCAGCATATCAAAATTGTCTTTTGATACAACCAAGATCAAAAGTAGCTCAACCAGCCAGAACAGGGTTGTAAAACTTGTTCATATCAAAATGACAAGTCTTTAAATGAATCCTATGGTTTCCACTTGCCCCTATGGACCTTGAAACTTAAAAGAATTACCATCCTACTCTGGCTCTTCAATTCATTCTGCATTTCTTTCCTCAGCTACTGAAAATCTAACAATATCTTCTTACATTACTTTCTCCCCAAGAGAGGCAACTGTTTGCTTTACTAAATCTGTAAACGTTATCATGTTTAATGAAATGCTCCAAAGAACACGCTCTCCAAGTCTTTTGGAGACCCTGCCTTTAACATTCTTCTGCCTAGTATGTTCAGGCTTGAGCTGGAGATCTTCTCTCTGCATTTCCAGCTAATCTTCCTTCTTGATAATACTGTCTGCAATATCATCTACTGAAACAAACTGTACCGGTGGACATGCTGCAACATGCATTCTAAATCATCAATTAAATCCTCATATGATTCACTTCTCCCTACAAACTCAGTTTCACAACTACCTCAATTAGAGGACTAATACGGTAGTCAAGAATGTAAGACCTGTTCCTCCCTTCAACAGCGAGGCAGCTGGAATTTCTATCAGCCGTTGAGAGATCCTTCCTTTGGAGGTACTCCCGTGCCTTTTCTAGTGAGGAAGATTTGTGAGTTCAACAATGAAAAGCCAAAATGCAATCATTGGGTCCTAATCTCTATTAATGCACCATAAGATCAATTCTGCTATCATGAATATATGGCCAATACTACAGCTATAGCTCAATTAAATCATCAACGGACTTCAAAGAAACAAACAAACTCAAAGAAAAAGAAGAGAATTTTCAGGAATTAACGGTGATCCACAGTTAAGAAACGAAAGTTGCAAAACTGGAACCAATGTATAGTGTAAACACCATAGAGTAAATTTCAATATGATATCTTTAAATAAATGGAGAATTCATATATCAGAAAGAAACTAACTCTCTAAACAGAAGAAAAGAGAACTTGCAGAAATGAACAACAGTCCATTATGAAGAAATCAAAACTGGTTCTTCCTCTTTTCCCCTCTCATTGAGAAATTCAGAAATATCTTTATCACTACGGAAAGCCAACACAAAAGGATTTGTTGCCGAATGGACAACACCCTGACCGAGCTTTGAGTCCAACTCTGTAGCATCTTCTTCTTTCTTCATGGTCAAAGTTACTTGTCCTCTGGTAAATCGCAATACACGGACTTTAACTTCCTGACCCACTTGTAGTGAAGATCCACCGTCGATATTTCCTAACCCTTCATCGGCTTCTTCAGATGTTGGTAGGAATCCCTCCTCCCCTTCAGGAAGAGATATAAAAGCACCAGCTCTGATTAAATTCTTTACAGTGCCTTCAAGATCTTGCCCCTTGACAAATTTTGAGACTTTCCTCGCCTCACCTCTTCTTTCTTGGTTCCGTTGTCTGGGAGTTCGGGATCTATCATTGCTGAAAGAAGCATCATTCTGTTGTTGTGACCTACTGGTATCATCACTTTCACGCATTGTGAGCGATATGCGCCCTGTGTCGGTATTTGCTTCAACTAATTTTACTTTCACCTCTTGTCCAACAGATACAATGCTTCCTACATCCTTAACAAAACCATCACTCAACTGCGAAACATGCACAAGTCCGTCCGTGAAAGCTCCAAAGTCAACAAAAGCGCCAAATGGCTGGATCGACATGACTTTTCCAGTAAAACTAGCACCCGGAACCAGATCTTCATTCTTCACAGGAGGCATTTCACTCTTCCTAGCAGGTCTTGAACGCTTGGACAGCGCAGGTGAAGGACTCGCATCTGGTTTAGTGGAGGGTTCTTCACTTGTCTCAGCAGCATCCAATGAAGCTTCCGTTGCTTCACCAGAACCATTATCTGTTGCAGTTGATTTCACTTCTTCTACTGCTACTTCAGTCTCACTAGCTGATACTACGAGGCTCTTCGATTTAGGTTGTATACCACATCCAACTCTAGAATTTGGAAACAACTTAACAGATGTTGACAGAGGTATGATGTATTTTTGGGAAGGTAAAGTTTGTTCGCTGGATTTTCGCAAAAAAGTACATCTTGTTAAAAGTGTATTCATTCTTGTGATAGACAAAGCTCCCGGAGTAACTGAAACATTGCTTGCTGAAGTAGGAACCACAGAAACCATTTTGATGTAATACTTGAATCTCAGCTAAAGTTCATGAACTAGAAGGATCAATTATTTTGTTCCTCACCTGAAAAACATGCAAATTAGCCAGAGCAAATAAAACATTTCTTCTATTTAGTTCATGACATTTTTTATGGGAATTTTTCGCAGGTTAGTTACCATCTTTAGAAGATTACCACTTAATGCTTATCAAGAGATTTACTTGTAAGTTTTATACTAAATAACTAACCTAACTGTGTAAATATTTTTTATACTGTCAGTGCATACAACTTAAACGCATTTTTAAATCGCAAAAGGGTGCATATATGAAGTAAAGAGCATTTTCAGAAATTAACAATAGCCCATTATGAAGAAACTAAGTAAAGTTGCAACTTGGAACCAATGTACCATATAATAAAGTTTAAAAATCTTACCTTAGAGAATTCACATATCAAGAAACAACAATGTGCAAGTGAACTTTTATTTGCTACTGGTCTTCTCTTTGCTGTGTGTGTGTGTGTAGAGTGTTGTTAAAAAGACAGAAATGGAAAGTTGCTTCATATCCTTATCCAACCAACTGTTTTATTAAGACAGACCGGTAAGTTGGTAAGAAAACAACCGACCAGTAATATCAATAATTACGAATATGCCTCCTGTTTTCTAAAACTATAACACTTGATACCTTTATTAAATAGAAATATTGTTCACACTAGTATTTGTTTGGACTTTACTATAAGGTTTAAGAATGTGATTTTTGAAATATAAGAGTCTACATCTGAGTCATATAAATATGATTGTTTTGTGTAATGATTTTTAGTGTTTGATAACTAAATATTCAGCACCCAAACAAGTTATCAATATATGGACTTGATTTCGGACCATTTTCGTGATCGTTAGCTTTGCTAGAAACTTTCTCTCGGTCAATAGTTGCAAAATTAATGAAAGATTATTTCTGATTCTACAACGAAAAGCTTGATAGCGGGCTTGTCTTTTCTGAAAATCAGCGGAAGTTGGAGCTATTGAAGGTTTGAAGTTGAAAGCTACCTATGCTTAACTTCAAATCTTCATGCATGAACTGGTTTCAAGTTCAATCTTAATGACTAAAAGTTATAATTTTTAAAAACTAGCTAAAACCTAAATGAAGCCCTAAAATAGAGTCTTCATGGTCTTCCCCCACTTCTATCATCTCAAATTTCTCAGCTCAAAATAAGGGTGAAGTACACAAATAATAATATTGTGCATGTCCTTACAATTTCAGCCACTTAGAGGCACACCTTTGTAGAGATTGAATTTGGGCAGAAGTTGTGTGACGCTCACACTATATGTATTAAACTTCAACCCTGATAGTTTGAAAAAGAGTGGCTATACTTGCAAATAATTTTTAAAAGTGGTTAAAAGCTAAATGGCATGGTAAAACTGGTTGCCTGATGGTTTGAAATGCACAAAAGCCACTTTGTTCGCGCATTTACAGTTTAAGCCACTTGTGGGTGCACCTTTAGAGAAATTGGTCATTTCACCTATCTTCTAACGGTTGGGGTTGAAGTTGAAGCCAAACTAAACTTAGTTCATCCCTTTTAGTCTAAAGTTAAAGTATCTTTTTTTTTTCCTCAACTTCAAACCAAAACGTTTGAATTTGGTTTAAAGATGAGCAAAACTTTAAACTTTTGGTGTGAATTTTGTTCATTTTCTACTCAAAAAATCTAAGTTACGTGACATTCACGCTACGGGGATTCGACTTCGACCCTAATGGTTTGAAATTTTGTGATTATATTTGCAAATAATTTTTAAAAAGTCGCTGAAAATTAAATAGCATGGATAAATCTTGCCGCCTAGTTAATTTTAATGAGAATTCTAGTAACCAAATCCATATGGTTAGCCCAATGAAGAAGTCTGGCCGATTTGAAGAAATATGACATAATAAGTACTTGTTTGTGTTTTTGTCCGTGCTAATTGTGATTTTATAAAAATGCTCCCATTAAGTATAATAAAAAAATTTGAACGAAAAAGCCCTGTCAAACTTTTGAGTCAGGACCAAGACTTGCCTTTATCCTCTCTCTGCTTTTCAACACTTACCCCATTCAAATGTTGGCAAAAGGCAATACTTGCCAGTACTTGGTCATAAATCTTGGCAAAAGGCCAAGACTTGCCTTTGACCCCTTTCTATTTGCCAACACTTCAATTGTTGGCAAAAGATAACACTTGCCACACTTGGTCGTAAGTCTTGGCAAAAGGCCATGACTTGCTCCTTCCAGGCTCTTCCTGCATTCTCGCTATATAACTTGAAGTATTATATTGGCAAAATAATATTTACCCTTGAAGTCTTGACCCCGTGCTAATACTTATAAATTTTTGTCTTGAAGTCTTGGTTTCGTGCTAAATAAGAATATTTTGCTAAAATATTACTTAATAAGGACAATTTTATAAAACCACCCCTCATGAAGGGCATCCAATGAATTTTTTTTGGAAGAAGTCCGATAATGGAGGCCCACATCAGAACTCAATCACTAGCTCTTCCTGCCTAGGACCATGAGCTAGCTAGAGCTCAACTTATTCGCAAACGTATCTGCTTTTGTTTGACTGACTTCCTAAATATGAATTTGAGTTTTATCATCTGCCAGTATAAGAAACTTCTACACAATTAATATAGCTTTTTTCTTTTTTTTTCCGCCAATCAATATAACTTGACGAAATCTATCAATTTATTCATTCTTTTTGTGCTACCAACTATACAATGTTGGTTGAAATAATATGGGTCATCTTACTATAAACGTAGGAATAAAGTTAAGAAACGCGAAAATATAAACTCTTTAGGCAAACCTTATATATGTACAACCAATGTGGGATAATGTACTATTCTAATGAAAAGGGTTTTAGGTATATTATATTCCTACTTAAAGGATTTGCTTCTGTTAAATGAAAATGTATGTTAGTAGATCTTGCAATTTAACAAATAAACAATGTTGGACTTCCAGACTTATATGGGATGTGTGAGCCGCAAGAATGCTGAGTGTTCACAGGCAAGTTGGCACATAAAAACTAGTAATAATACAATTTGCAAAAGCAAAACCTAAAACAGATCATCAAAAGCTTTTAAGTGGTGGAATGAGGCAAAAACAAATAATATGGCCATCATCAAGTGTTACAGTACTCCAAGGACAGATTCTAAAAGATGAACAAAAGTTAAACATGGAAATTTCCTTCTTGGTACATTGATACCATTTAAAACTACTGAATATATCCACCTACTAAAAAAAAATTAGAAAGGACCCATCCAAAAGAAGCAACTTGCTTCTTTGCTACCATCACTCATGAGATCAGAACATGTATTCCTTAATATTTCTTGATGTGGAAATATCAAATTATGGCAAGCATTCTAGAGAAAGTGAAACCATTTGCTTAGCCTCAATAATACTTGATTAAAGCCTATGCGTAACCTTTTCTCTGGAGATTGGGTCTTTTCTAAACTTCACACAGCAACTTGCTATTTGACTAAAATTTGCAATGCTCTACTCTTTTACGACCTAGAGATGAATATTCATCAGGTTCTTTGGTAAATGTTTAATCAATTTTTGGAAACTTGCCTTTGGTTGACAGAGTTTCTCGATATCATTTGTACTGTAGTAACAGGTACCGAATGAAATAATAGTCGTGAATTTTAAGATACGCGTAAGCATTCAAATACCACTATTATTAAAAAAAAAGTTATAAAGAGCACTAACTCATTTTATGAAGATATCACTCAGAAGATAATTAAAGAAGTTTATGACTAAGCGTAATCTTGGTACAACTACTTTTCTCAGTGCATTCAATGGAGCAAGAGGAAGAACTTCTACGCAAATAGAAAAGACTGGCACCGTCAACTCGTACTTATAGTGATAATACGATGAAAATTAGTACACTGAGGGAGGTAAAGACCAAATTAAAGTAGTCACATTGTGTCATACCCAAGCTAGATCTTTAGAGCACTGGGGATGTTGGTTTTTATGAGTGACCATATATATACTACTATAATTTTCCTAAGTAGGAGATGATGGAGACCAATCACATTACTATATAGGTTCTAAGTTAAGTTACAAGTGGGATCATATATTATTTTATTATTTATCTCAAAGTCTTCATTCTTTGTCTTTTTATTTCCTAAAAGTCTTTTAAACTTTTCTAAGAAAAACTAGATGCTGAGCCATATTATAGCATCTTAACACGTGAATCAGGACTTTCTTTGAAGGTTCCATTTTCAGTTTTTTACAAGAACACCACAATTCAAGTAAAACACACTGTGTGGGCTTTCTTGGACTCAATTGAAGTTTTTTATAGGTTGTTTATTATCTTTTGTAATTTGTGCGCAGTGCAGAAGGAAATATTCGATATTCTATGGTTACCAATTACTACTACTAGTAAATATTCAATGTCAGCAATACTCTAGCAAATGAGATCTAGGAATTCCTAAGGTTCTTTAGAATCAACTATATATCCACTAAACTATTTCTCCGTTCTTGGTTATAACATCCAAAGTACGAGTATTATAATATGCTCCCACATGATTCCATCAAATCAGAAGTCTTATCAATGGCTATACAAAAATATTATACCTAGGGTTGCATGCAAATGTTGTGGATAGACTTTTGTATTCATGTCAAATGTGGTAGGCGTTGGTGATGTATGTATACTAATTTCTGGAGAATTATGTGTTTCTGTTAATTCCTTTTGTCATCAATAAAAAATTGAATTAAACATTTGGTACTTTGATATTTAATCTTCATGCAAATCGAATTTCACTATGTAACTTTAATTTGAAGCAAGCTTTAAACTCAATTTTGGTACTTAGTACTTACATCCAGGTTTCAAATTAATTTTGAGAGACATGGAGTAGTTTAAATAAGAATATAAAGGTCCAATACTAACAAAGAGAAAATTAACATCACTTTATTTAATGTTTAGACATCTTTATTTAATCCAAAATAATTGATGTTTCCAAATATCAATATCTATTAATTGGTTTATTTCATATGTATCCTTATCCAATAATAATTTTAACAAGCTTTGATCAATACCACTTTACATTTTTCTATGAGAAAAAAGAAAAGGTAATATTGTCAATTACATTCATATTTAATGTTCAAAAATGAATTTCTTAATAAACTAACCAAACCAACATACCCAGTGACATCCTATCAAGATGGGGTTTGGGGGAGGATGAGATGTGAAGAGACAACAAATTTTACAAATTAAAGGGCTCTACCGGATTCGAACCGGTAGAGTATCAAATAAAGTGGATCAGGAGAGTAACTACTCCCTCCGTCCCATTTTAGTTGTTCCTTTTAGTTTTTTCACGTTACCAAGTTATCCTTATTAAATATTTTTTTGTGACGTGAGCAATACTAAAAAAACTAGTATTTTTTTAATGATTAAGGTTATAATTGAAAACAACTTGTATTTAATTTTGAATTCCTAAAAGGACAATTATATTGGGACAAACTTCCTGGGCTAAATTGTCACATAAAAATGGGACGGGGTGAGTATCTGTTATTGTAGTTATAACTTTAATTAGACATAGTTTTAGCTTTTCTGCGCGACAGCATCAAGTGCTAATCACTAATTTTCTATCTTTTAGTGTAAGGTGTAACTTTATTTCACTAAGTTATAACCACTTGATTAAATCATTCACCCAGGCCAGGCCTAGCTTTTATTTTATAGAATATGTGAAATTCATTATATCAGCGTAAGAATCCCATTTTATAATAAATAGCACATACTAAGATAACGTAGCATATTAATTGTGAACAAAGGAAGCATAGTGGACTTCAACTTTTCAAAGAAAGAACCTTCCAAACTCTTTGAATTTTCACAAAAGCTAACACCAACTCATAAAATATTGATAACCAAGTGATAAAAAATTGGTGCACATGAACGCTAAGTAATATAGATTAAACTGGAACTTATTTTGGTGGAGGTAGACATCTTAATTTGTTCAAACTCATATCATTAAAAAAAAGCGTCTCCCTTACAATTATTTAATTAGTCTAAATTCCTTTCCCAAAAGGGGAAGATTTTTGGGAAAGGCTGAGTAATTAGTCGGTTAAACTACTCCGATCAATATTGGAAATAAAATTTGTAAATCTTTTCTGATGGACAATTATTTTCTCATCGTTGTGTGACTATCAAAATTATATCGTACATACACTCATACAGTGGCAATATTCGAACTTGAGTTCTAAAATTTGGGATGAATTTATATCAATCTCTCTCTCTCTCTCTCTCTCTCTTTTTTACAGTCATTTTTTGAAAAAAATTCAGAAAAAGCAGTCCACTACCCAAAATTACAAACAATATATCATATTTTTTTTATGTATAGCATTCATCCCTAAAATTACAAAATTAAGCACTTCTTCAAAATAAAAAACTCTAGCTACCAAATCTCCCTCACCCCTGGTACTGAGCCGCTGGAAGACACCCTCCCCATCTACGGTGTCGTTACTTTTTTGTATTTCATGAAAGTTAAGTTGTTGATTTTGTCTATATTATTGTTTTGGACAACTTTATACACATAAATCTCCCCCAAAAAATAATTATACATGAATATACATAGATAAATGCGTAGAAAATAAGAAAATACAAAAATATACACAAAAAAGTAAAAATACAAATAAACATCTTTAATACTAAAAAAAATATAAAAATTTATACAGGTTTATTCACTCTCATATACACACTTTTACAAATTTATATAATTTAATACACGTGTATAAACTTGCGACAGACTGCTTTCTCAGGAAACAGGGTGATATTTTGGGTAAGATTCACAAATGCGGGCCGTTTTTAGTAATTTAGTTCCTTATCTTTTAGTGTAAAAATTCCCTTTTCTAATCCTATTTTAGTTTTTTTTTTTTTTTTGGTAAATAAAGAATTTTATTACCAAGTATATACTTTAGAGCGCAAAGATCTCATATAGCCACCCAGCTGGACATTATGCCCCAGCTTTGGTGCTTCCTAGCTACTACAACTACTCTTACTTCACTACTAGTACAAAGGTAAAAATTCAAAACAAGTTAAGAGTCATATATAAGAATTTTTACTAACCATATTGAAACGAACTGTCGTTTTGAGTTCTAAAATTTTATTTTGCGAACAGACAATATCATTAGCTCTGTTTGATCGTTTATGACTGACGTATAAAATTTGAATCAATTTATAGATCGTTTGATATGTTTTGGAACAAGGTTTTGATTTTGGTTTCGATTTAGTCGTCAACTAAAGAAGAAATTGAATTTAGCATACTATTTTGAGAATTGATGCTCCATTTTACATGCCAAAAGTTCTGGTAGTTTGAAAATATCATTTTTAACTTGCTCACGGATGTCATTTGGTTGTGATTTCAAGAAGATTTCAGTTTTGGTGTCATTAATAAGTCAAATATGAACTAAGCGCCTCGTTTTGGAAAAACGACTTCCGATTGGAAGTCGGTTGATTCCAATAGGTGTATGATCATTTATAACTTTAGCAGCTTTTAAAATTGGATTTTAGGTTCGTTTAATCCAGTTTCAATACTTGAGCGTACGAGGTAGTTTTCAGACATATAGAACTGACACCCTTGATTTGTATTCCTAAGTTTAGAATTGGATTCCAAAGGTTCCATTAATTCCGAGATCGTATGAGCTTTTTAGAGCCAAAATGTAAATTTGGAAGTTGCTGGGTTGCTGGTGCGAGCTTTAACAATCAGCTAATTTCTCTGCATTTATATATATATATATATAATTGAATTGCGCGAACTTATTCATTTTTCTTCCATTTTTGGTCGAAAATAGCTTGGATAACTTGGATTTTAGTGAGAAATTTCTTCATGATCTTCTAGGTAATGATTCTCTACTACATTATAAATATTATACTCGAATTTGGATTGATTTCATCCATTATAACATGAGATTTGAAGCCTAAATTGAGAATTTTCAACTCTAACCTAAAATAGAGTATTTTTGGAATTTGAATTGGTAAACAAAGTCCGATTTGGATAATATTTATATGAATTAACTTCTATTCAAATGGGAAACATGATTATATATTTGAATTTTAGATTTATGTTGATCAATAGTTGGCTTTCTACATAAACACACAACTCGATAAATTAGACAATGTAAATGAACTCCGATTGGGAAAGTAGTTGTACTCTTGGACTCATGGACTTGTGGGTAACCCAATAATAATATTTTATTTTGGTATTCAAGCATGTGGGTCCATGATTGACTTTTGACCCGGTTGTCCTAAGTTATGGGAATTAACCTATTAGTTTAGCTTAATCGTATTATTTGTTGCGTCGCATAAAGTTAACTTGTTTGGAGGGATTTGAGGATTGAAAAGGAGATCGTGGGTTAGTTAGCTATCAGCGGATCGATGTAAGTGATTTTCATCCATTATTTTTGTAGTATTTGCCTATGTGGATGTCTATACATGCATCTATTACATGTGTAGAAGTCTGTTTGGAGCATACTTACTATGATAGTTGCTTGTATCATTTTTTCGTACATGATATGATAGTGGTATTGACTATACAAATGATTCTATATTATATTATGATGGAGGCTATATACGCCTCCGATAGGGTACACGCCGCATGCATATGTTGTATTTATGGATGGAGGCTTATATGCCCGTGTTAGCTGCATGCATGGACGTATACATTATGACGATACAGATGTAGGGTTATTTTCCCGGATCGAGGTCGGGAGCATGCCAAATATATATTATGATCATATGATGGAGGTTATAGGCCCCCGGATCGGGTGCATGCCTGCACAATATTATACACATATGATATTTGAAAAGGATATGGCAAGTATAGTATGTTTTTGATATGATTATACATTCTATTTTTTCACATGACATTATATGGAGCTTCCAAATGTGTTAAATTATTATTTCCAACTATCTTACCTGTTTTTCATGGGTGGCCAGTTGGCCCACTTATTGAGTCCATTCGAATCAGTAGTGAGTTATTGTCCTTCGTTGTATTTATTTACTTTTGGGAGATTTTATATTGGATATGATCGAGTATCGTGTCAGATGAAGTTGCATTTTTTTGGATCAAGCGGTACCCTTTTGTCCTATGGTGGCCTACTTTCTTTTATAAATATTACACTACTAGAAATTGATTGATTTGCGTCACAGTTTGGAGACGGAATTCCCTCTCTAAAAGGTGTTTGGAGACGGAATTCCGTCTCTGTGCGTCCTTCGCGAAAAAGCGCGTTGTTGGACAATCCGTCTCCAAATGCAAAAGTCACCGACACACTGACACATTTCCGTCTCCAAGAATGTGTCAGTGCGTCGGTGACTTTTGCATTTGGAGAGGGAATTCCCTCTCCAAGCATTAAATTAATTAATTTAATGCTTGGAAAGGGAATTCCCTCTCCAATCATTAAATTAATTAATTTAATGCTTGGAGAGGGAATTCCCTCTCCAACATGAAATGTATATATTATTTTTATTGTTTAGAGATGGAATTCCCTCTCCAGAAAAAAATTTAAAAATTATTTTTGTTGTTTAGAGACGGAATTCCCTCTCTAGTAAAATAATTTAATTTTTTTTGGTTGGTTTCTGTCTCTAACTATATAAATCCTGCTAAATAAAAACATTAGAAATTCGCTACAAAGCAACCAAAAACCAGAAACCACTTGTTTAACATAAAATACCTGTTTAACATAAAACAAAGCCACCACGGCCAATTAAACAATTCTACATACATGTTTCATCATTAAGCATTCAACACAAATAAAAACTAAAGTATTTAATCAGTAACTTGTTCACAAACTTAACAAACCATGAGACTAATCCGCCCCATGGGAGGAGCCACTTCCTTGCTCCTTATCTCTCCAAATCTTTGCCACAATTTTCTGTAATTTCTTCACATTCTCACGGTCTTCCAACCGTTGTCTTTTACTATCTAGTAGCCTTTGCTTCATTTCCGCCAATCTAGAGCGCAACTCATCATCCACAGTTTGTGGTGTACGTGAAGAAGAAGAAGAACAAATAGCATTGACAATACCTACACGAGAAGGCTTCTTGTACCTCGAAGGAGCAAGGCCATAGGCTCGATTTTTGCTAGTATAGCCACCACCCGCCTAAACGAACATTGCATTTTCTTCATCCTGGGTGGGTTTAGGAGAGCCTTCATCGACTTGCGACCCTTGGCTCTCAAGCCATTCTTGGTGTAGAACTTTGTAGTTTTCCTAAAACACACGACGAAATTAGAATAATTAATTTAAAAATAATTTAAAATAAAATAAAATTATTTATGATATCTCATCTCTAGTTGTTGTGCACGTGGCTCGACCCATCCCACCTCATTTCCTTGTTCGACATATAAATAATGGAACAAACGGAAAAATTCATAATCACTAACTTTTCCATGTACCGCTTCCTACACAATGCAAATGTGTTAATGCTAAATCAAAATGGTGTTAAGTTTTTAATTTAAATAAAAATTAGATTGACTTACATATCGTGCCCGATGGGTGGCCAAACTAACTGAACCACAAGTGTGCTTTGATCCTCCCTTTGCGGATGCTCTGTTTTTCTTAGCCTGCTCGCTCTGGGCTAAGAATTAAGGTGTTTTCCAATAAATTTTGAGTTTATCCAATTCTGTTGATAAATCTATTTGGGAACTTTACCCTTTTGCCTGTATTTTGACAAGAAATCACTTAGCCTTTTAGCCGCCTTTTTCTCAAAAACTGCTCGGACTTCATCATCATATATAGCATCCCACGAACACTTGTGCTGAAACAATAACAATATAATAGGTGAAAACTAATAAAACACATATAATTATCAAATGAAAAAAGCTTCATAAGTATAGTTAATACCGTAAAAGCTTCAAACATGCGGTTTCTAACAGGTACTGGCACCTTTTCCCAGGTCGGCCAACCATCAGTAAAGTGTGGTGTTATAGATTCAACAAGAAGTTTCACTGCCTTGTCCGATGGAATAAACCTGCATTAAATTTAACATACAAAATTATGCTGATAAATATATATTGCATTCAATTCAAAAGTTTATAATTTAAAGGTTAATGAATAAATCTTACCCTTCTTTGCTGTCAGGCATGATAATCAACCTTCCAGACTCATCGAGAGATCCAATACCACCAGGCAACTGAACTGTAGCACTAGTACGTTTTTTCTTACCCTTTCGCGCTGTAGTGGTGACAGATGGAGAGGACTCTGGCTGAGTCTCTGGTACGGGTGTACTCGAACTGGGGCATGCCGATGATGATGCAGATGGAACAGTACTCGAAATGGAAGGTGTAACAGATGGCAAACTATGTGGATGCATACTAGGAGTAGGTATCATCATCAGCTGTGAAGGGCCCGGTGCGCCGAATGGCTGAAATGTAGGGGCCCGTACATGCACAGACTGAGGGGATGTGCCTACTATATGCATGGAATGGAAAGAGGGACCAGCAGGCTGGCCAAACTGATAGTGTGGCCCCGTATGTGGCATGGTCTGTGCAGATATACTAGGGGCCTGTGGCTGATGGAATAGTGGGGTACTAGGGAGACCAGCGAAAAATGTACTCGGATTATTACCTAACTGTGAGAGCAAGGCAGAGGTAGGGGTCAATGCCGGAAGTGGAGAAGTAGTATGACCTGTGGAAGTATGGCCACCACGGATCCTAGGTCCTTTCCTACCTCGAAATGCCATATCTGCAAATTAATATTAAATTCAATAGAATTAGATATTTAATAAAGTGTATCATCGTTAATTAAAAAAATATTATGCAAAATATTAGTCACAAATACCACAAACAACCAATATAATGCACAAATATTCAACTACTAACATCAATCATCATCGCTTCCTTCTAGTTCATCAAGCAATTCATCCTCAGTTGATTCATTTTCATCTATGTACTCCCCTTCTTCATTTCCAAAGACGTTTCCATAGTTTGATTGAGCACCGACATATCAAATTCTTCGATTTCTTCAAAATAATCCACACCCTGATGCAACTCGTCGGGTAATTCTTCATCTACAATTTCTTGAACAGTTGAAATGTCATTTTGGTATGCTTCATCTAATGCATCATCCACCTCAATTCTTCCAACCGGTTTGGCTTTCAAAACAACCCCACCAATTTGCTTTTGCTTTGTTCTTCAGTTTATTTTTGCACTTTGGATAAGGAACGTAGTACACTTGTTTCACATTTTGAGCAATGATAAATGGATTATATTGTGCATACGTTCTTTTGTGATTGATTTTAACTATTTTATATACTGGATGCACCTTTATACCCCGAAGTGGTGTTGGATCAAACCACTTACACCGAAAGAGCACCAACTTTTTCCTTGGATGACCATTAAACTCTAGCTCTAATATTTCATGTATTACACCATAATAGTCAAAGTCTCCATCACCAGTGCCTGCATTCACCCACACTCCGCAGTTATATGTTTTCTTCCCCATGGACCATTCTTCAGTATGAAACTTATAGTCATTGATGAAGTACTTAGACATTTGTCTGTACTTATAAATAGAGCCCAATGATAAATCACAAAACAGTGGATGATTGATGCCGTTTTCAGGATTGTGCACCTAACATGCATACAATTAAATTTATAAGTTAAAACATACTTGCGTATAGTATTCACCAACGGGATATGTGCCACTAAAATACTTACGTATTCTCTAAACCACTCTAAAAATTTGGCCGTCACAGCATCGTGCCCAAAGTTACTGACAAATAAACTGCTATGCACAAAACAATATTCAGGATGTAAAAATTAATATATGTATTAACCTTTATTTTATTTGTAGAAAGTGAAAACTACCTATAAAAAGGTTGCACTTCTGGGCAATTCAGAAGTACATGTGTCGTAGCAACTTGTCTATCGATGTCGCTGAATGGCTTTGTGCAACCTTTTTCTGATCCTCGACCGGGATGATTGAATATGGAAAAATGAGGATACAGTGAATTGCCGCTTCCACCATCATCATGTCGGTTAGGCCTGCGACTTAGAGAAGGTACTTCGGCCCCAAAATAATAAGAACAGAAATGCGACGTTTCTCTAACAAGATAAGCCTCACATATCGACCCCTCAATTCTATTCCTATTTTTTGCAGTCCGCTTACATTTGCCAATAGTCCTGTATAACATAGATAGCCATATAATTTAATAATGAATTAAAAAAATATTAAATATAGGAGAAAATCTTTGATATGCATTACCTTTCAGTAGGATACATCCACCTTCTCTGAACCGGGCCTCCAAGTCTTGCTTCTTCAACAAGGTGCATAGGCAGATGTTCCATAACATTGAAGAAACCAGGGGAAAATATCTTGGTCAATTTAGTAGAGATCACATGTATATTACTTTCCATCAATTGTAGATTTTCTTCCCTCAATGTGCTAGAACACAAGTCCTTGAAAAACACACTCATTTCAGTGAGTGGTTTCCAAATTGTATCAGGCAAGCCATTGAACGCAATTGGCAACAAATTTTCCATGAAAACATGATAGTCATGGCTTTTCATTGGCGTAAGCTTACCTTCTGTCATGTCGAAAAATTTGGATATATTCGATGCGCAACCATCAGAAAACTTAATATTCTGTATCCACTCACAAATCATTCTTCTCTCCTCCAAGTCAAAAGTATAGTTCGCTGATGGCTTGCGCACCTTAACCTCATCTGATTGTAGGTGAAACTCAAGTCGCCGACAATATGCCTGATCATCTAACCTTGCCTTCAAGTTGTCCTTTGTTTTGTTATTGACATCCATCACAGTGTTAAAGACAGCATCAAAAAAGTTTTTTTCAATATGCATTGGATCCAGATTATGCCTAAGAAGATTGTCCTTCCAATAAGGAAGTTCCCAAAATATGCTCTGCTTTGTCCAATTATGTGTAACACCAAAACCTGCTATTCTAGGCAATGGTTGCTGCTCCGTTGCCTTGGGATACCCCTGAACCCGGGACCAAACTTCATGGCCCGTCAACCTCTGTGGAGGATCATCAAAATCCTCATTGTTCTTCATGAATGCACTAGTGTTTCTCCTAAATGGATGGTCATCTGGCAGAAACTGGCGCTGACAGTCGAACCATGTGTGCTTACGCCCATGTTTCAAATAAAATGCTTTTGTATCTTCCATACAAATAGGACAAGATAGCTTACCAGCAGTGGACCAACCAGACAACATGTCATATGCAGGGAAATCATTAATTGTCCACATCAAGCAAGCATGCAATCTAAAGTTTTGTTTCAAGGAATAATCATATGTTACAACACCATCACGCCACAATATTTGTAACTCATCAATCAAAGGCTGCAAGAATACATCAATAGAGCTTTTTGGGTTACTAGGACCAGGGATAATACAAGTCAGGAAAATATATGGACTTGTCATACATATTTCTGGGGGTAGATTATACGGTGTGACGAATACAGGCCAGCAAGAATATGGTGCAGCAGAGACAGCAAACGGAGTAAACCCATCAGAACTTAAACTCAACCTGATGTTTCTAGGTTCACTTGCAAATTCAGGATACGCTCTATCGAAATGCTTCCATGCTTCTCCATCAGACAGATGACATAGAATACCAGATTGTCGTGTACGTTCATGAGGCCATCTCATATTAGGAGCAGAACTCATTGATGCATACAACCTCTTTAACCTTGGTATAAGAGGTAAGTAATGCATCGCTTTTACTGGGACCTGTTTCTGTTTAGAATTTTTGACTGGCTTGTAGCGAGCCTCACCGCAAAACGTACAAAATTGCTTATCTTTGTTTTCTTTGTAGTATAACATGCAACCTTTTTTACAGCAGTGAATTCTTTCTGAAGATAGCCCTAAAAACGAAACCAACTTTTTTGCATCATAGTAAGAGGAAGGCAATCCCAATTTACTTATGTTTAATTCATTCAAGAGTCCAATGATCTCATCCATGCCTCCTTGGGATATGTTATAATTTGATTTAATACTAAGCAACCTAACTGCCACCGACAGCTTTGAATGACTTGCCCCCTCATAAAATGGGCGACTTGCTTCTTCCAACTGTTCATAGAAGAGCTTCGCCTCATTATTGGGAATCTCCTCAACATTCGGTTGAGAGGGTTCTCCTTGGTACATTCCAAATGCATCATTCAACATCTCATTCATAGGATAGTTATACCCGACATAGTTATTTTGGAAGTTCTCTCTATGGACACTAGGGTTACACTCTCCATGCGCAGTCCACACAAAATAATTTGGCATAAATCCTTTTCTATAAAGGTGCAACACGACATTTTCAATTGGTTGCACGTGGCTACACTTGCATTTCACACAAGGACATTTGATTGAACCCCTCGTATATATTCAGGAAGTAATTTAGCTTTAGCAATAAACCCGTCAACCCCATCTACATAACTTTTCCTCAAACCCATATTTTCATAGAACATTTTGTACATCCAACTACGATTTTCATCATGTTCCATCTACAAAAGTTACAAACAAATAAATATAAATCAGTGCAACAAAATATAGCAATTTTTCTAGCAAACTATAGGTGTATAACATTATTGTTAAATTATGTTGTATATTAATTTTTTAATTAACTAACTAAATCAAACTCCCTACATTTATTTTATTTGCCATGTTCAATAACATTGTTCTTAATTATTTCTTTCTAACTATCCTTGCATTAAATTTATCTACTTTATATTATTTTTCTAACTATTTCTAAATTTCCAAGAACTAATGACATTTCTAATAATCCAATCTAACCAATATTCTTAAAAATGAGGGGAATATTAAACAATCACACAAGTATACAAACATGATAGTATTATATAATAAATTCAACATTGATAAGGATGATAATGGAGTGTCAAAGTTGGTATTGGGGAGGGGAAAATGGGGGCCGAATTAAGGGTGGAGAAAATAGGGAGGGGAAAATAATTCGAATTATAGCTAAAAATAATGGGAAAGATGAAGAAAACTTACTTGAATAAGTTGTTAGGATGGATTGGGGAAGTTTTCGCCGGGGGAGGGAGTAATTTCACCGGGGCAGGGGTATTTTTCGCCGGGGCAGGGAGTTCGCGTGGGGAGGGTTTTGTTTTTTGGGGGAGATAATGAATCTGAAAGAATATGGGAGACTGTGTATATTTTTAGAGTTGGAGACGGAATTGTAGCTTTTTCATCAATTTCTAGTAGTGTTAGTCCTAATTATTGTATTCCTTCTATTTGCATTCATGGTTCACTAGAGGATCTAGCAGGGGAAGACCTAAAACTTATGAATGGTACCAATTGATACTCCATTCATCGAAAAATTGCACTGCGAATATAGGTAAAAAATAATTTTTATACGGATATATATATTTAGTTTGAGTCCACTTGGCAACAAAAGTTTCTTTAACTTAGTGGTAAAGAGGTTTCAAACTTATGCCTTCGGTCCTTAGTTTGAGTCTCATGTACAACAATTATATTTTTTGAGTCCCCTTTACAAAGATTCTGTATCCGCCACTCGGACCTAGAACATGGTAGTAAAGATTTTAATATCTGCATTTGGTTTATTTATGAATATTATATTGTTCTTAGTCATATTTCTAATTATTCATATGCAGTTTAAGTATGATCAATAGGGTTCACCCGACGGTTGGGTTCGGGTGCCCCACCTATTGAATTTTGTGGACCTTGACACATATTTTTGTATTTAAGCTCAACTTGTATCATCAAGATAGGAAATAGGAAGCATTACGAGGAATCATGATGAATTGACAAATTAATTTTGCACTGATTGTCAGCTTGTGAAATTCTTCTCTTCTGCACAAACTTGGGACCAACAATGTGGGAAGCTCACAGATGGAGTTATACAAGAGAAAATGCCTTAGTGAGGAAAAATTCAGTCGGTAATTATATACTATATCCTATCGTCATTAGTCAGCTAATAGTGTAATCATAGGCAGGAAGAAACACAAAGGCCCTCAACCCTTTATAGGAGGGTTTGGTAGAGGTCCCCCCCTGTTAGTTTAATTTAACAACATTATTATTATGTAGCGAGTTTCATTATTTTATAAGATTATGGTTGATATGGTGTCTAGTTGGATTGATATGGAAGTGTTGGGTATTCTCTTTTCTTCTGTTTTAATAATTTTCTCTTCCCTAGGGATTTGTTTAGCAAATCGTGTATAGTAATGGATCGTGTAGTTTTGCATGTGCCCACAAATCTACAGTAGATATTCTCCACCATTTTTGCTAACAACAACATCAAATCGCCACCTAATCAACATAATCCCTTGTTTCCTCCTACGATTGCTTTATTTATTTGATCTTTATTATGATTATGTTTTACCCTATACAAAGCTTGGGTTCTGCAAAACCATAAAAAAGTGTGAGTTTAATACTAACAATTATGCTTTATGAGACAAACTTTGGGCTCTACATGTCTGAGCTAATCCACTTCTTAGTTTTAACATATGCTTTAACTAATAAATATCCTATTGTGAGTTTGAAGCCAAAAAAAAAAAAAAAAAAAAAAAAAAAAAAAAAAAAAAAAACCACATATATCGAATCAACCTGAAGAGAGAAATTCCATTTATTTGTTGGTTTAATCATTTGTTTTGTGAAATTCAATGTGCCGACAAATCAAAATTCGAGCATTGTAGAACCTATTATGAGATAAATTTTTTCTACTATAGATATCTCTATTTCAAACGTTCAAACTCAAGACTTCTAATAATTTACAATATAAAAATTTAATTCATTCCACCACATCTTTTGACGGTGAGAGGAATCCGCGCTATCCTTTCTTTATGCCTCCTTTGTTAATAATTAATAAAAATTGAAAGGCTAGGAATAAAAATTGAAAGGCTTTATTCTCCTTCCTTTATTTGGCCTAAACACCTTTCTTATATAATATTATTTTTTATATTTTTTAAAAGTTCTTACTCAAACAAAAATAATTATCATGAATCAATTAACAGCTGGCACATTCGTCTTTTGTTTAAATATCAGATACAAATAAAAGTGAAAAATTCGTTCTTTACTAGATAAAAGAATCACATATTGCTGGTGATTTTGATATAACTAAGATGTAAATCACAATTAGGTATTTAAGTAACTCAAGGGAATCCATGTCTTCTAGTCAATCCAAGAAAAATAAGATCATTTAAAAAACTTAGTAGTAAAACAATTTTCTTCGTATGGGGATTTATGCTTCCCGTGGAAGCTGAACTTATGATTATCATCTTGATTGGTCGCAGTAGTCAGTCATCATCTTTGAACTATTTATACGAATAGTATCTCTTGATGTTAGGGCGTGGCTCCTTCTTGAACGAATGGTATCATATGAGGATTAATTGACCATTTAATAATACAAAGTGAATATTTAATATCTGAGGATGTCAAAATTTCTATGCTGGATGCAAGAGACAGAAACGTATTTGAAAAAATGAGTGATAGAAGACCTTATATTTTTATATCGATCGAACTTTGACTGCTAAAATTTATAAAGAAACGAAACATTATGCTAATCGACTTTTTTGTGTGCACATATAGATACTGCATACTATGAAACAATTCATTGATAGAAAACAACAAAAGAATCAGAATATAATAGGAAAATTGCAAATTCGTCAAAGTAGTCAAATCTTAATCGTGTCTTTCATTTCTAATTAAAATCTCAGCTATCAATTAATTTGATCTTAAGCAATTGTGCCTATATTTATAGCCTGTTTGGGATTGCTGCCAAAAACTGCTTATTTTGAGAAGTACTTTTGGTATAAGTACTTTTTTAAAAAGTACTTTTGGATAATAAGCAGTTTGTGTTTGGACAACTAATTGGAGAAGTACTTTTGATAAATAATTTGTGTTTGGTTAATCATTACGAAAAGTACTTTCCAGTGTCAAATTACGAAAATGACATCCAAGTTCATTTTACATTTAGATTAATAAAAAAAAATTGAATATTTATCATAAAAGACTTTAATTAGAAATTTATTTAGTTAAATGTAAAATATAACGTAAAAGATATAAATTTAAACTATTGAACAACATAAAATATAGTTAAATCAAAGTGATAACGGAATTAGGAATTTCTAGTAATCACTTACTTTTAAAAGATGATTGAAAGAGTAGGACATCCTATATACGCTTGATAGTAATACCTAAAAATAAAAATTAGTCCTAGAGGAAGAAGATTTGTAAAAGTACGTAGTAGAAAAAAAATAGAAAAATAAAAACATAATTGTATTTTGAGAGAGATATGGTTAATTTATAAGGAATAATATGGTAAATATGAATTCTTGGTAAGGATATTTCAGTCTTGAAAAAATTAATAAACTGCTTCTGCTTCTTCCAAGAAGCAGATATTTGTTGCTTCTTCCCAACAGCAGAAAAACCGCTTCTGCTTCTACCTAAAAGTACTTTTTTTTAGTTGCCAAACACCTCAAAATTCCAAAAAAAAAAGTACTTTTGTTGGAAAAAAAATCACTTTTGGCTTTGGAGAAGCAATGCCAAACAGGCTATTAGGCATGATTCTGTTTGAGCCAATATATGTTAATGACAATCTTGATAGTATTAAATAGTTCAGAGTAACCTCTCATGAATTGACACGTATGAAATGACATCCTTTGAAGAAACAAGCATTTGATAAATAGTACTCCCTCCGTTTCAAAATAGTTGTTATAGTTTGACTTGGAGCGGAGTTTAAGAAATGTGGTAAGACTTTTGGAACTTGTGGTCCAAAATAAGCAATATATAAATATGTGGCTATAAAGCATTTCATTAAGGGCAAAGTAGTAGTTTCAACTCAAAAATATTTTCAAATTTAGAATTGTGCCACTCTTTTTGGAACGGACAACCATTTTGGAACAGAGGGAGTAGTAAGAAGAAGAAGAAGAAGAAGAAAGAAAAAAGAGAACAGAATGACATACCCTTTTAAGGTATTGCACCAATTCATATTTAGTTGTTTAGTAGTAAAATAATCTCAACCATAGATTAAGTAGATTGACGTATAACATCATGAATTAAGTAGATGGACATATAATACCAATCTATACGACTATTGAATAATATTGCACCAAATAGTAATGGACGAGATCTCAATCTGTTTCTCGCAATTGTCACATATCTGTTTAACAAAGGTAGTGATTCTCTCTTTCCACCACAAAACAACTCATAATTCATGACCCACAAATGAAACCGTGTAACAGCTCGATTAGATACGGTTTGCAACACTCCCAAGCATAGCGGATTCAGCATTTAAATTGTGTGTGTCCTAAGTGGAAAAAAGAAATTATGAAATTTATATTGACTTTATCTTTACTTGCATTTTCACACACACGTGCTAGGGCGAAGCTAGCTAGTAAAGGGCGAGGGGTTCAAGTGAATATCCGTTCATCAAAAAATTATATTATTAAATTAGGACAAAATTAAAAGTTTTGGCTATATATTAACTATTGAATCCCTTTGTACAAGAAAAATCGTAATATTGTAGTAAATGAGGTTCAAATGTTGTTTTATATCACAAGTTTGAATCTCACACATGTACATCTAGTATCTTTTCTGAATCTCCTCAACTAAATTTCTGCTTCTGCGCCTGCATGCACGCCCCGTACATGCTAAACCTGTGAACCTATTGTTGGATATGTCAATGTCCCAAGTTGTATTCATTTTAATTTCTTCTGATTTATTTGTCACAAACAAATTTAACATATTAGAGTTCGGATTATGCAACAAATTATCCATCTATATATGAAAACTGTTGATACATTAATTACAAAGACACACAAAGAAAAATTTCATCTCTCCAAGAACAAAATCTCAGTGAAGAATTGTTAATAAAGATTTTTGGATCTATTGGTAATGTTCATTTATCCATTCAATGAAAGTTATTATGGAGTTTTAATTGTAACCTGGTAGACAACTGCATGGATAACGGAACTGGAAATCCACATAGATGGAAGGAAATCTCTGTAATGAGAATCAGACATGATCATTGACAAACTAAATAACATTATAAATTTGATCATCTCTTACCTAAATGATCCACCAACCAAATTCCTTTTGATTTTCTCCCAACTTATATCCGGAACACAATCACACGTAATTATGAAAATGCAATAATCGAGACTTAGGTTATGAACCACGCAACTTGATAATATTTGAAAATTTTCAAGTTTATGAGAATATATCGTCATACGAGAAAGATTAGGATCATGTTTGGCCAAGCTGCCAAAATCAACTTATTTTGAAAAGTGCTTTTGAAAAAAGTACTTTTGAAATTAGTCGTTTGTGTTTGGCCAAATAATGTGAGAAGTACTTTTATTAGTTATTTGTATTTAACAAATATTTAAAAATTAATTTTTAAACGTCAAATTACAAAAAAGAATATACATATAAGTTGTTTCCTATTCTTTTTACATGTCTATTTTTATCCTTAAAAATCAAAATCACTTATTTTTTGGAGAAACTACTTTTTTCAGCTTGTGCTTAAAAGCTAAAAAGCTAAAAAAAAAAAAGCAGCTTCCGCTCAAAAACACTTAGTATTTTTTACCAAAAGTTTGACCAAACATCCTCATTTTGAGAAAAATAAACAATTTTAGCCTGCCAGAAGCTTGGCCAAACAGGATCAAGGGAGGATCGATAGTAAATGTAGGCAATTCAATTCAAAGCCCCTCGTCGAGAAATTATACTGCATAAAAATAATCATTTTTATACATAAGTTGTTTATTCCCTAGACGTAAGGAAAGTTGTTAGTGTAGTAATCCTATTGTTCAAAGATTGCTTTGTGTTGAACGTTCCATTTTCATATTTTTAAAGATTTATCAGAATTTCTAGCTTTGCCTACTTATAAATTAATGGACATTCAGAAATAGTGTAAGGTTTGTTGTAAAAAAACAATGGAAGTACTGGTAAAAAAAGTGCAAAGAATTTACAAATTTTCCTAGTAAAAGAACGAGGAGGGTTTTTGGTTGGTTGGGGGGGGGGGGTGAAACGTGGGAGTGAAGCGCGTATAGAAGATTATGATTTGGAATAATTGCATAAATTAATGAGTTGATGATTTCAGAGGGACAATCACTATCAAGTCTTCCAAGTCCATGACTAAGACAAATAAATATAATAGAGGCAAAAATTTTTTCTTTTTTTATAGAAGTTCACAAAATGAGCTAGCAAGTAAAAGTAGAGCATAAAATCCAATTATATAAGGATAAATGCAAATGAATCTCAAAAATCTAAATGCAATCTGATCCAGCGATGCAATTATTGACAGCTTAAAAAAAAGATCTCCCTTTCTATTACCTATTTGATTAATTAGCCATATAACCTAGTAGCTAGCTAGCTGTTTCTCTTCATTTGAATTATATTCTTGAATCTTAATTCTGGTTTTCTTGCTTCTTTACTTATCAAGTTTTCTGAAGAAAAAAAAGATATGGGCAGCAATTATTTTGGGGAGCCAAATTTAGGATCATCTTCTTCATCAGGGTCATCAAGAAAAAGCAAGAAAAGTAATTCAGAAAAGCCTAATAAGCAACCCCAAAGAGGACTTGGTGTTGCTCAATTAGAGAAAATTAGATTGCATACTGAAATGAGTTGTTCTTATCTTCCTTCTCTTCACAACAACCCTTATGCCACTAACCTCACTCAGGTAATCTTTATTTGCCTTTGATTTTTTGAACAGTTTAACTTTTAAATGAGATCGTCACACTGTCTAACACACTAGATTGTTCAGTCTTGAAATTTTTCAAGATTTTGATGGAGGTCTTCTTTATCGAACTTGTGTATATGTACAGGAGGATATGAGACTACAAACAACCTATTCATCATCTCCATCTTTCTCATCTTCATCATCTTCTTATGGTTTTCCGGGGCACCAAAGCATTATGGTATGTAGTTAGCAAAAGGATACTCGTATACTATTTGATCCATGATCTAGTTTTCTTGAGATCTCAAAGTTTTGTTATAGTTCCAATAATATGGGAAGATGTCCCAAAACATAAATATGTACTCACAGGATGTTGTTTCTCCTTTCAAACTTTGAGACTCCTTACTGCTAGCTTGTTGAGATTTGTAAATCATTTCTTGTTTCTTTTTCTTCCATTTTTTCTTTGCTTATCCTAAAGAGAAGTACCTTTTCCGTTGCGTTATCAATAATATTCAGTTTGATTCTTCATCTGATAGTCTTGAGTTAACCCTAAATTATAGCTTACCTCTAAATTTCTTCACATTTTGCTCATCAACCCTTGAAAGACACTTTCTCTTCCCAAAGAATAGATCAATAAGAATGAGAGTTTCAGCCTAGTTCTACTTTGTTTCCTTTACATCTTTCTTGCTTTATTCCTTGGAAACCCTTTGAGCCTAAAGAGGTCTTTCTTCTTTTTGTACTCTCTGTGTGTGTGTGTGTGTGTGTGTGTGTGTGTATTCCTGAAATGAGTAAAGTTGTAATCTGTGTATGATCATTTTTCCATGTCAAGATATGTATACATGATATTTAGAATACATTTAAGCACTTCTACTTGCACTTCCCTCTTTTCTTATTAAGGATATACTTCATATTTGTTTAATTTCTTGCAATTGCCCTTCTTGACTCTAATTTCAGATGGGGTTGAGTGGTGTTGAAGGATCAAATATTAGATATGGAGATTCTCAGCCTAGTTCAAGAGCAAGGTATTTGCTCATTTCATTAAGATTTAGTCAATGTTCTCTCCATTTATTTCTTCCCACAAATGATTCTTACCTTTTAATTTGTGATTAAATTTCAGTACTTGGCATCCTGGCACAGTATATGAACCTCAACATTATATTCAACCTAACATGACTAGACATCTCCTTAACACGCAAGTAGAGGTATTTTTCTGCATTTTTCACATAACCATATTGTAGCATATATAATTTGCAAGTTATTCATGTTAACTAATGTAGCAGTAATAGACTATTGATTGCAAATTTTTTTTGGTCATTTTATTAATAGGATAAGCTAGAAAGGAGGAGAAAGAAAGACAGAAGCGACTCTATTGGTTCTAGTAGTCAGAATTCTGATTCAAATGGCTGTCAAGAGTTAGATTTGGAGCTCAGACTTTCCCTTTGATCTACTACTTTTCTAGATACTGTAACTCACTGCATGGATATTAAAGATGTTAATTATGATAGATTTCAAGAATAGAGCACCCCTATTTTAATTTTTGTTTGGATTTTGCAATGTTGCACAAGTTAAATGTGCAACTAATTGAAATTCACAGTAGTCTCTTTTAGAAAAGTGAAGAGTGTATGTAATTGGAGGGAGTTGACCTTTTCCTTACAAAAAGTGGAAAATCAATCCATGGCTTGTGTTATAGTTTTATGGAGGATTTATCATCAAGAAGGAGACATCTCATTAGGGTACATATGAAGCAGACAAAGTAATAATGTTATTTCTCTTATTGTTTTTCAAAATCAATAATTTTTTTAGATTCAGCTAGTGCACGGTTCAAAACTTGGGTGGATAATGAGTTGTAGTTACCTTTTCCACTTAGGGTGATTTGCATGGATAGGCTACTTTGCACGTTGATTAGATTTTGACCCTATTTTCTTAAATTTGTGCAAGCATAACTCAATTTTTCAAGTGTTGACGGACACGTTGTAAATAATCTCATCACAGATTTTGATAGTTCTCGCAATTCGTTTATTCACAAGTTTTGGTAAAAAAAAGAAATCGCCAAGATTTGAGTGTAAAATAGTATTGAACTGCATTTTGACGTGTTCCTTGGAATTGTATCAATCAGTTTTGACGCATTTGCCAGGATTGGTAAAAGTAGGATTATTCTTATACAATATTGAAAAAATGAGGCCAAAATTTGAACTTAACCACTCCAAAAGGCCACCTGGTAAAATATTCTGCTTCACTTCACTCACACATAACTCGCTATGCTTCTAACACTAACAATGGTTTTCTTTACTTCTCTATAAATTTTTTTTAAAATTATTTAAGTACTTTAAGTTATGATTTCTTAACGTTTAATTTCTATTATCTGAAATACTGTTAGTCAACAGTTTTCAACTTTATAAAAGAAGAAAAAGAGGGAACACAAAATTAAAGGAGCTTGATAAATGCAGTTGGCAACCAAGGTTTTCCCCTTGTTGATATAAGAGAAAGGAATAAATCCTTGATCATTTCCTCATTTTTTGTAATCACCTTGGTGGACCTTTTTGGTTTTAAGATGTTCTTTAATTGGTACGATGTATGAATGGTACTATCATAACATATAAATAATTAAGGTTAACGTCAAGAGGTCATTTTGATGCAAATCCAATTATAGTACTGTTGGAAAAGATCGTAGGTTATCAATCATACCTTTTTCGTTATCATAGCTGGAATTCATGAAATATTTGGCTTTTGGAAACACATACATTGTCTTAATCTTAGATTTTCTAGTTTCTCGTAATACACGAAATGATAAGGGACATTCCTAGCTAGTAGATTTCACATTCGATATATGGGCCCTTAAGACAACTCTCCACTCCTTTTCGGTATTACATTGTTACTCCTATTTGATTAGCAAACAAAGTTGAAAACACTATAAATCCAATTGACAAATAGTTCTCGATTTGGACAGATTGAAGATCGCAATCTTTCATGGTATGTTAGTATTATTGGCTCATGTGGGTTCTGATTTTGATAAATTGGATGTCCAATTTGAGTATAACTTATATACATAGTTATGTGTGGCTTCATCAACCTTACTCTTTAAGCCCCGCAGACAATGTAAAATATATTTAGACCATCAAGTTACTGTAAGGGTGACTAACGGTCCGGTTTCGACCGAACTAGGTCGGATTCGGACAGGGGACCGGCTCGGACTGGTTGAGACCGGACCGTTAGTCCCTAACGGGCTCCGAGCCCCGGTGCCGAAACGGTTTGGCCCAAAAAAACCGGATGGACCGGTATAAAATTGGACCGGAACCGGTCCAAAAAAAAAAAAGAAAAATTCATATTTTTCTAGCCGTTGGCAACGGATCTTTTGACCCCCTAGCCATTGTCCAACGGCCAATAACGGCCATTTTGACCCCTCTACCACCCCATAACCACCCCTAACTATATTTTTCTATAAATACCCCCATTATTTCATCATATTTTTCACACAAATCTTCCAATTCTCTCTAATTCTATCAAATTTTCTACAATATTGCTATTATTCTACTTTGGCTATTTGTTAAAAATTTATAATTTGACTGCTTTATCAAGTTCTATTTGGAGTTGCTCTCTATAATTGGCTATTTGGTGAAGTTTACAAATATCAAGTATTGGGTCAGTTGGAGGCGCTACTTGGTTGAAATATCAATTTGGCTATTTTTACAATTTTTCGATTATCAAGTATTCAACTAATTAATTGAAGTGGAGGCTCAAGTTTCAATTTCACCTCAATTATACGGTTATATTTGGTTGGTCGTTCTTACTTCTACTCTTTTATAATATTTTTTGTCATATATATTTATTTTATTTGCTATTATTATGTCTCAAAGAGGTTCAATTGGAACTAGTGGTGGGGGGCGGGCACGTGGTCGTAGGGAAAATAGGGGTAAAGAAATTGCTGGTAGTTCTAGTCAGTTCACCCACATAGATGATTCTCAATATTATCATAATGTTATTGCTGATAATATACTTGATCACGAAATGTTAGAAACACGAATCAAAGCGGGGTTAATTTAGAAAAAACACCTGAATTTCAAGCTAGTCCGCCCGAAGTTCAGTCTGACTTGCCTCCTGTACCTCATACTAGAATACCGGCTAAACGTAAGGAAAGATCTGATGTGTGGGATTTACAACAAAGAATGTTGATGCGCAGACGGCCACATGTGGGATTTGTGAAAAGGTGTGGGTTTTTAAAACTTGGGGTAATGAGGGTGGGACGGGTAAACTTAAGGCCCACTTACAAAAGAAACATCCTAAATAATGGTCAATGCGGGCGGGTGGTATATATTTAGGAACCGAACATGGGGGAGTAACGCATGATAAATCTTCGGGTACCCAAACAAGAATTAACCAAACAACAGGAGGGCTTCTTACTTTTGATAAACAAAAGGATAGGGAAGCTATTGCTAAACTAGTTGCCCTCGAGGGTTTACCTTATAGTTTTCCTTCTTCTACTGATTTTTTTCGTTATGTTCAGTCTATATATAATCCCTCTTTTAAAGGTTTTCCCAGAACTACTGTTAAAAATGATATTATTAAATTTAAGAACGAATATCAGGATTATTTGCGATATATGTTTGATAACTTTGACACTAGAGTGTGTCTTACTACGGATTTTAGTCGTTCTACTAATGGATGTGATTATATTACTGTTACTGTTCATTGGATAGATCCTGATTGGGTATTTCAAAAATGTATTATTGCTTATAAAATTGTTGATGAACCACACGCGGGAAATTATATTTGTAATAAAGTTTCATCAATTTGTCGTACGTACTGTTTAACTAACAAAGTTTTTAGTATTACGGTAGATAATGTTACAAACAACACAGATGTACTTAGGAACTTGATACCTATTTTGAACCCCCCTTTTGATGAATTTTTTCATGTTAGGTGTGCATGTCATACTTACAACTTAGTAGTAAAAGATGGTCTTGACTTGTTTAACGACATTATCGCAAAGGTGCAAATAGCTATTACTTATATTTTTAGAAATAAAAACCAAGAAAGAAGAAGAGAATGGGAAAGAAAATGTACAGAATTAGGAATGCCAGTTAGGAGAGTCCCAAAGGAAGTATGTACTAGGTGGAACACTTTATATGATGCATTGACTGTCGCTTATGACTAAAGAGTGCCTATTTCCCAAATATATAATAAACATTTTATGAAAATCTATCACGTTAAAGATGAGGATTGGTAACTTGTTCAACATCTTCTTCAGTTTTTACAAAAATTTTATCAAGCTACTTTAGAATTTTCCGATCAATATTATCCAACTACTCCTACCATGTTATATTATATAGCTAGAATATCAGAATTATTGAAATTATATAAGCAATATGAAATTTACAAACCGGCTGTAGAGAGAATGATTGAAAAATTTAGAAAATATTTTTCCCCAATTCCTCCTCTTTTTTACATTGCTTCTGTGTTGCATCCTGCTTTTAAAATTAAGTTAACTGAACGACTAGTTAGAGAAATATATGGAAATTTAGAAATTACTCCTATTGAAATTGCTACTAATGGGTATCCAAATGTAGACGAGGCTATTGCTAAAGTTTGTACAGATACCGTGGCTGTTTTTGCAAAATATAGAGCTTGGGCAGACACTGCTACACCAACGGAACCAATACTATCCACCGGAGAAAGTTCTTCACAAGCGGGGATGAGCACTTTTGGGAGACTTGATGAAAAGTTGCTTTCAGAACAGGACAAGTACGGGGAGAAATACAGCGAGTACCAAGTGTATTTAATTCAATATCCAAATAAACTCAACAACTTTGGAACTCATCATTTATTGGATTATTGAAAGAATCAAGAATCGCAATTTGCAATTCTTTCAAAAATGGCCCGGGATGTATTAACAATTCAAGCTTCATCAGTTGCATCGGAAAGCGCTTTTAGCCAAGGAAGATTTCAGATTGGAGATCACAGATATTCGTTGAGGGAGGAGGCAATGGAGACAGGAGTGTCACGACCCTTTTTCAACTTAAAAAAAAAAAAAGAAACTATAGTTTTAAAAGGTTGTGACTAGGTGTTATTAGGTACACAAATATTTAAGAGATTTTCGGAGTCGCCACTTGACAAGTTAAAGGTGTGTCAAGTCACCAAAATGGTGTACGTAGAACACCTATGACTCGAAAATGGTCTGCGTCAGAGTTCCGGGTAAGGATCTCGGTTGACTCGGGGGAAGGTGTTAGGCACCCTCGAGTCCTGTGCCAAGCACAGTTGCTTTCATTGACGCATTTCGACTCTTTTGAAATTGTTTGTTGTATTTTGCCTTTATTTGTTACGCTTTGATTTATTAAATCTGCCCGTTCAAATGAAAACTCAAATCGAGATATAATCACGTGGGCACTTCATCCGTTCGAAATCTTCCGACTCAAGCCAATTAAATCGCGCAGGAACTTCACCCGTTCGAAATCTCTTGACTTAGATGAGTTCTAAGTGAACAATTTTCATTTAATAGTTTCGACCCTAAGGTTTGCCAAGCCATTCTCTCTCCATTGTTTATCACTTTAAACAACTCATTATTCGCCGTGAATCACACGCCTAAAAGTATTTGCCTAACTATGCGTAAATACAAATTCAATTAACGATACCTGCCTATTAAGACTAGTGAGTTTGCATTGCTTGTCCCGTTTCTTTAAGAATATTTCAGATTTAACCCTTTAAAGTCAATGACCGTTTCCAGTCCTATGTGGCAAACCCTTCAAATTCGTTCAAGTTGCCATTTGCACATCTGGTTGTTAACATAAGATGGCTTTTAGATATTTATTAACTGTTTGCATGAGATGCTAGATTTGAAAAAAGTCCAGATTTGATATAAAGTGATTTTATTTTTTATTTTTTTATTTTTTTATTTTTTGCAACAAACTTTAAACTTCAAGTTGTGCCTTAGATTAAGTCCCCTTGCTTAAATATACAGTGTTTAAGAACATGCAAGGACTAGTAAAGATACAGAAACCATGCTAAACTATTATTTAATAATATTTTTGTACTTTAAACAATATCCATAAATTTACAAGCTAACATACACAAAGAAAATGTCCTTTCAAGGCTTTAATCGTGCATGACTTCATATCATTATAAAAGTAAAAGTACAAGAAAAAAAATTGTATTTACCTAAGGATAACCTCCCAAGCACAAGCAAGTGAAAGAGCAACAGCAACGACCACTAGGAACACCTTACCAGACCAATGAACATCCATTTTCAAACCTCAAACTAAACTCAAACTCCAAGACCAATTTCCCTTTCTAGACTCTAGTATTTCTTTTGCTATCCTTCACTCTTTTTTCAAATCTAAAAGATATTTTTTTTTTCATGCAGAGAAGTCTTTCTCTCAAATTTTTGTGTCTGTGTGTCTGTTTCTCTTTTTTCTGTTTCAGTTTTTTTCAACTCTCTGTTCTTTGTTTTTCCCCACTCTGTTCTCCTTCTTTTAAAAAGAGTCAAGGCTCTCAAAAATGGAAGGGAGAGGGGGTGTGTACCAGTAAAGTACCAGCCCATGTGCCCCCCTCAATCCTTAGATTTCAGCCCATAATTTCCCTGCCTGTAGGGCTGTACCAGAACCCAAAAAAAAAAAAAAAGGGCAGCACTCTGCTGCCACCCTTGTACCTCCCTGACTCATTCTTTGGCATCTCATTTGACATCATCCATCCTATGTCATCTAAAATATCTAAACAAACCAAACTAACTCCTAGCCCAACTATAAATTCAGACTCAAAGAAAACCAGCCCAATCGATTCAACTTTAACTAAACATACTTAAGACTAATTCAAACTCAATAAAACTCACTAAAATTGGCCTCTTGAGGACTGTAAATTTCTAGCTAAACAATTTCAGATTCACTTTAAAGAACTCTAAATGAAACAAAGGCCAACAGAATACAAATAAGCTGATACTTCTCATTTGAAAGGCTGAAAGTACTTGGCTAAACAAAAATAAACCTCACAGAGATGGACACTTTCTAAACAATGCAATACTTGGTTTTTTTTAACAGATGGCAAACAGTGTATACAATAATCTTTGCAAGCTAACAGGAAGAACAAGCTCAACATCAACATATGTACACGACGTTTAGTTCATTTAAAGCCAATTCGGGCAGATCACATGCCATTCAGAAACAACATCTACAACAATTTTACATTAAAGCCCGAACCAAAATCGATTTACACTTAACGGATTCCATGCTTTATTTCATTCAACTCACCACATAGCATATACACACAACTTCAGGACTTAAATCTCATGAACGGGCATCATTATACTCAAATGAACTGACAGACCACCATTGAACCAAACAATTATTCACACATAAGAAAAACCATTTGGTACTTAGACAAGAACAGACAATCAGGAACAAAACTTTCGCGCACCAACTGTTTTACACAGAATCATTGAGAGGCTTGTACAAACACGCAGATTCTTATCTATGCGAACACACGATTCCATCCATTGATTATCAAAGATTAAAATTAGCTAAACATACGAAGCAACATTCATTCGCAACTCACATGTATAAGCTGAAGCTATAAGTTCATGTAAACTACAATGTGCCTTCAATTTCATGCTAAGTTAAATCTATGGCAGTTAAGATAAGCTGACAGAGGAGAAGGGGCAAGGGGAGGGGATTTTCTTCTAACCCGTTAAGCTGAAACAAACATCAATGCCAGTGAGTTTACTCCATCACTACTGCGATCATCATGTCGAATCGCCACTGAACCATCACGTCAAAACGATCACTGGTTCGCAAAGCCAAATGAATCGAGCACCATTGTCACAATTGTACCACCTCTGCATCGCTCTATCATAATGAACAAATTAGCACTGCCTTGTCGCTCGTCTCACTGCTCGAGCTAGCTCACATATCGTCACAAGCCGCGTCACCACTGCTCACAAGATGCTGCATCTCGCCACCAAAGATAACTATTGAATCACCCCAAACTAGACACAGCTACGACACTATAAGAGTCCCACAACCATCATCGAAATAGCCTCGTCACTGCCTATCGCCTCGCCAAGACTAATCGCTACCATTGACACTTCCTCGACACCATTGCAGCCTTGTCATCGCAATCACACACATACACACACCCCGCTGCCTGAAACAACCCTCATCGCACTAAGACAAATCACCACAGCCCCAGAATGTCATCGTATAGCCAACTAGTATCCCCCAAACATCACCACGCACACGCAAATCATTTCAAACAACAATCATAGCCGCTGAATTTCCAAACTCTTCTTGTTCTAATCGAATCGACCTCGTTCGGGGTCGACTCTACTAGAACGAGAAGAGACCGAAGTTTAAGGGCGAGAAAAGAAAAACCAATCGAAGAGGACCCACGACAAATCAAAAAAGTCGAATGATTCACCAAATAGAAAAGTTTCTAACCGTGTTTGGAGACCCAATCTACTCTCTGATTCAGTGAGATTTTGGATAAAACAATGCCATATCGGAGTAGAGGGCGACGAGACGAGCTAGAAAATGTAAAATTTGGCCGGAAAGTATTGCTTCTCCGTCGCCGGTGACGGAGCTCGCGGCTGTGGAGATTTCCCAATCGGCTCGCCTGAGTTTTTGTGACTTGGGGGAAAAAATGAACAAATTGGGAAATTTTTAGCTTTTATATGATGGTATGGGCCGGGTCGGAATTGGGATTTGGGCTGAACGTTTGGGCTGATTTTCTTTTTATCAATAGCCATTAACCCATATTGTCAATTACACAAAATCAACATAAAATAATAATCAATTACTAAATTAAAGCATGCTAACACATAAAATGTCACATTGACACTAACCACACATGATTCTATTTTTTTTATAGTAATTTTCTAATATTTTTATCTAACAAATTAAATTCACACGGCTAAAAAAAAGATAGAATCTAGCAAAAAAATTACATAATAATTAAAACAACTATTTTATGTAATTTTATATTTTTTGGTGCCAAAATTAGGTGATTACAAGGAGTTTTATTCAAGGATTGGATCAGAGCAGAGCGAAGAAACTTTGGCCTACCAGAACTTACGAAGAAAAAAGGCAAAGCATATCTTGATCAAATTTTGAGCGACAGAACAAGTGAAGGGAGTCAAATCGGCAATGAAGAAGAAGAAGAAGAAGAAGAAGAAGAACAACGGCCAGTTTCTAAAGAAAAGCCTACAACTATCCTCAAGAAACTAGATAATATGTTTAAAAGAATGTAATTTTCTAAATAAGAATTTTAAAATTACAAGTTTGAAGTTTAGCTATTGTAGTATGTGTTGCACTACTTATGTCTCAAACAATTCAATAAAATTGCTCCAAGTCTTGGAATTCAATCACAACTATTGTCTTCATACTTTTTATTTTTAATTTATAGTTTGCGCAAAAATACTACAATTAATTACTTGTTTGTAAATTAGTTCAAATTTTATTTTTCTAAAATTAATTCAAAGTTTGAATTTTGAACATAACAAATTAATTCAAAAGTTTGAACTTTCAATCATCACTTCAAAAATTTCATTACTTCAAAGTTCAAAGTTTAAAAAAATAATACAAGTTTTTTAATTCTAAGTTTAAATCTTAAATATTGAAATAAACTAAACATTCCAAACATTTGTACAAGTAAAAACTTGATAATATTTTGTTGTAATATTTTTCAATTATCCACCACTTTAAATAAAACACAAAGGAAAAATAAAATATATATATATATATATATATATTTGGCCGACTGCCGGACCGAACCGGGCCGAAACCGGACCAGACCGGCAGTTTGGGCCAACGGCAAAAAACGGCTATATTTGCCTATCACTCCCCCCCCCCCTAAACGCCCCCCATACCCCCCCTCCCAACCTATTTTTATCTATATATACCTTATTATTTCATCATTATATCGCACAATTTAGCACTTTCTATCAATTTATCTCTCAAATTACTCTCAAAGGCTATTTTCTAAATTTCTTCCAAAAAAGTCCAAACAATTATATATTATAATGGCTGGAAATCAAGCTCCCGCTAATCCCGCTGTTCCTGCTGCTCCACAACGTCCTGAACGAAGATGTCGCTCTAAAATTTGGGAATTTATGGAATATAATAGAGAAGATCACAAAGTTAAATGTAGAATTTGTGAAAGAGAGTGGAGCTTAGAGGGTGAACCCATAAACTTATACTAACACTTAGAAAAACAACATAATTACGAATGGAGTCGTCGGGTGGGGGCATATATCTGCGTAATAATTGAAGAAATGGTGAAGAAATTTTCTATGTCATTTCAATTATGTATTTTCGAACTTCTAGTTTATTTAGTATCTTTGTAATTTTCAATTTCTAGTTTGTTTTTGTCATTTCAATTATGTATTTCCCGAATTTTCAATAAATTGTGTGTATTCCTTTTCCAATCAACGTTTCTTTAGTGTTTCTTTATTTACTTTACATTTCTAAATTTAAAAATATAATTTACATAATTGTTTAGTTATAATTTACATAATTGTTTAGTTTTATTAAAAAAATATAATTTACATAATTATTACAAATGGTGTAATAATTAAAAAAAAATCAATTTTCAAATTTTTTTGTCCTAAAGAAAAAAAGAAAAAAAAACTAAAAAAAATAAAAAACCGTTAAACCGAACCGGACCAGACCGGCTTAACGGTCGCCGGTCCCGGTCCCCATCCGGCTCCAATTTCTAAGATCGGATGAGACCGGACCTGTAGGCCGGTTTTATTCCGATTTTGAAATTTTTTTAGCCCGGTTCCAGATCGGAACCGGTTGCCGGTACCGGTCCGGGATCGGATCGTTAGTCACCCTTAGGAGGGAGTACTTAAGAGCTAATTTAACTTATCATGTTTACTACGCATGGAGTTTAAAAAAGAATGAAGACTTTTAAAACTTCTGGTCTAAAATAAGTCAGAATATTTATGTGGCTATAATTCATTAGAAACTTATACTCTTAAATATATCATAAGCTCAAGTTACATTATTTCCAAATTTAAAAAGTAATCATTCCCTTTTTTACTGAATTAAAAAAGAAATATGGTCACGGATGGAGGGAGTAACAATTATAGATTGATAACTTACAAAATATGATGCACAAATATATACTACTAGGCTATTACAGAAACATGCCATGATAATTAAGGAAATAGTATTAATCAAACGATACTAGGAAAACTCGAGGGAAAGAGTAACTTCTCTCTACACTTAATCAAGAAACTTTCCAGCTTTCCAAAAAAACCACCGACACACCCCTTTCGCTTTCCGATGACTGACTTTACTCCACCTCTGCAAACTCAAACAACACAATCTCTCGAAATTCCCCCGGAACCACCAGACTCTTTAACTGACACACAACAAAACAATTCATCAAAAAAGACTTTCAAATAAAAACTTCTAAATTTCCAAAAAATCTGTGACCCCATACCCATCACCACTGATATGGATTATACGAACTCCGCTTCTCCAATAGATTCAACTGATCTAAGTCAGACTATGGATGAGATTACCCTTTCGGAGGATGACAAACAACGGATTTATGCACCTCGGAAATTCTCCCTTATAGTTAAGCTTTTTGGAAAAAGAGTTACTCATCAGTACCTTAAATCTAAGTTGCAAGACCTGTGGAAACTACAGGAGAATTTTCCACTCATCGATCTGGGTTATGATTTTTATATAGTAAAGTTTGATTGCCAGGATTCTATGCAGAAAATCCTATCCATGGGACCCTATTTTGTTAATGGTTTTTATCTTACGATACGCAGATGGCAACTAAAGTTTATCCCTATAAATGTTGTTCACTTAACATCTGCAGTCTGGGTTAGATTATCTCATCTACCTACGAAATTCTACGATCCGGTAATTCTTACAAAAGTGGGGAATCTAATAGGTAAACTACTCTAAATAGATTACTGCACTAGTGCAACGCTACGAGGTCGTTACGCGCGTCTGTGTGTTAAAGTTTTCTTAGATAAGCTGGTAAGACCATCTGTTATGATAGAGGGCCATCTTCAACAAATTCAGTATCAAGGACAGGGATTACTTTGTACGGTTTGCGGATTTTTAGGAGGAAATCACTCCGATGATTGTTCACTATCTAATAAGCCATCACAACGACAACACCAATCAGCTCTTCATACAGATGATCTGCCTGATCGCGGAGAAGATCAAACGCTGCAGTGGCAAACGGTACCTTTTTCACGCAGACGACGATCTGGTAACACTTCTGTCCAAAAAAATTCACAATTCAATAATTCAGGTAATATCGCTGCTTTTAATGAATTCTCTACCAGTAAGTCTTTAGATCCAACTAAAAAGCCTCAAAAATTATCATATCATGTTTCCCCTAGTCTAGTTAAACAAGTGTTTAATCCTGTAAACTCTTCTGCAGTTTCTATTGATTATAAGAATAGGAATAAATTTAGTTCTTTAGCTTCAATGTCCCCTGCTTTACATATCTCTCCTAAAGTTAATATGTCCCCCGACAATGCCCCCATTTTGGGAAAAGATAATTCAGACCCAAATCTAACTTTACAAACATGTGCAAATAAAGGGTCTACTCTCTCTACTTCAATTGGTACAGATAATGGTAAACAAAAAGTAACTTTACAACATAATAAGACAAAAAAACACAATTTCCCAACAAGCGCCACATCATCTTCTCATAACAGTGACACTTCATCACTGCATGCAGAAATACAAAAACAAATGGATGACAAATCATCCTCACCCTCGAATTTTCATCTACAATTGGCAGAAACCCTTGGCCAAGTGGCCATGCAGGTTGATGAAAAACATGCTTCAAATGATGATATAAATGAATTGCCCAATGGGTTATCTCTCATACAAATTAACAAACACTCAAAAGATTTGCACTCAAATCAATCCTCTCTTCTTAATCAGCCTATTCCTTCCAATGTTTCCATTCCATCAACGTGTTTACAGACGCAGAGTAGTGCTCATTCCTGTTCTGAGAAGACTACCACCTCCTGTGATGGCAAACAACAACCCTCCACCACCACACAACAACCCACCACCACCAATCACATTTGCACCTCCACCACTACCACCAACCACCAACCCATCTCCTTCCTGGAACAATCTCTGACAGGTCATGCAATCTCCTACCATATAAATCTCCATTGTCAGGAAATAATTCTACTACTTCAAAACCCCATGTTTCTGGCCCAGTTGATCACAGATGGAATGAGGTTGGCTATGGAAAACTATATCAACAATCTATGGATGATGAACCCTCTAGATCCTCTAGCCCAGCACTAGCTGCAGCTCTATTCCCACACATGCAAAATCAGTGGAATTTTCCACCTCACTTCAACCCTATACCAAATGTTCAGAATCTCCCCTTCTTCCCTCCACAAGATTAGAATGCACACCCCATCTTTTTTCCTTGGCAACCACAGCCAGTCCAAGCCCATCCACAAATGCACCCTCCAATGAACCCTCAAGAAAATCAGGATCAGGGGCCATTGGAAAATCAGAACATGAACAATCTACCACCACTCCAACAACAGCTTCAAGAGGAGCTGATGAATCAGGAGGAGGCCCCTCCCATTGCACCAGAACAAGAGGAAGAAATGGGAGAGGCAGAAGTGGTGGAAATGGACCCATAATCCCAAGAGTCATTCATAGAAATCTCAAGCCTACGCATTCCATCATGCATGCTCTTCCCAGAACTGGAGGACAGGAAATACATTTACACCCTTCCTCTACTTCTGTACAACACATCCCTGGACATAAGTCCCACCATAAACAAAGATGCAGGCAAATACGCAGCTGTCCTGAATCTAACAATAGCAAAGGAACAATTGAGGGCTAGGGAAACTGGGATTCATCTCCACAAAAATGTAACCAACCCTCCAATAATGATGAATGATCATACCAGTTTCATATTTTAGAATATAAGGGGGGCAACAACATGGATTTTAGGAGAATCATGGAGGATTTAATTAGGACTCATAACCCTTGCCTCTTGGCTTTACTGGAAACTAAGATGTTTAGTCATGTGCCTATCAGAAACTTATTCCGCTTTGATCGTATGATTGAAATCCCTGCTTGAGGTTCTGGCAGATCTGGAGGGCTTGTGGTAATGTGAAAAACTGAAAAGCCGACCCTTTATGATATTAGGGTTACTGATCAAGAAATTCATGCAATGGTTAAGGTATTACCAAATCATACCCCTTGGCTTCTTACTGCAATTTATGCTAGCACTAATTTAAATAACCGTCTAGCTCTCCGGAAAAATTTGTGTAATATTTATGATAGCTATAAGGGCCCTTGATTTTTTTTTTTTTGGGGGGGGGGGGGGGCGAATTTTAATGAAATATTATCACAACAGGAAAAATGGGGGGGGGGGGGGGGTGTAGGCCAATTAATATAGGGAGACAACTTTGTTTTAGCCAATGTTTGAACCACTGTAGGTTGTTAGATTTAGGATTTAAGGGTGAAAAATTCACTTGGTCTAATCATAGATTCCAATCTAGAAGCCTTATTCTTGAAAGGTTAGACAGATGTGTAGCCAATGATTCATGGATACAACAATACCCAAATGTCTCTATTACCCATCTACCCAAAACATATTCTGACCATACCCCTCTTCTTATTAATATCCTTAAAAAAAAATAGCTCCTATGCCCCAAAACCTTTTAGATTAGAAAAGTTTTGGTGCTCTCACCCTGATTTTCCTTCAAAAGTCCATCAAAGTTAGGCTCATAATAAACATGAATCTGCCATTCCTCACTTCACTGATTCTATCAAACTATGGAGTCGGACAACTTTTTGCAATATTATTATTAATAAAATAGATTATTAGCAAGGTTAGGTGGTATTCAAAGATCTCCAAATTATCCTACTAGCACCTATCTTCAGAATTTAGAAAAAGAGTTTGTTAAGGAATATAATAATAACTTAATTATGGAGGAGGATTATTGGAAAATGAGATCCCGGATAAATTGGTTAACTGATGGTGATGCTAATACAAATTCTATCACATTAGCACTCTTAATAGGAGGAGAACAAATAAAATTCACTTTTTCAAAGATGCCAATAATAATTGGATCAATGATCATAATCACCTCCTAACCCATACTTTAAATTACTTCACAGGTATGTTCACAACAGATCACAGTTCTTCTGACCTTAAGAATATTATGTCTACAACTACCAGCTTCCATAATATTGATCTATCCCGATTAGACAGACCTCTTTCCTATACTGAAATTGTCAAAGCTATATTTTCTTTCCAACCTTATAAGGCTCCAGGGCCTGATGGTCTACATCCCTTCTTTTATCAAAAAAATTGGGATAAGGTTGGTCCAGCTGTAACCCAATTTTGTTATGAAGTTTTTGCTAATTCTTATATTCCTACCACTATTAATAAAACATATTTGTGTCTGATTCCTAAATTCCACAATGCTAATAACCTCAAGAATTTCAGACCTATAGGATTGTGCAATACTATATATAAATTTATTACAAAAATAATTGTTCACAGGATTTACCTTTGCTACCTTCTCTCATTAGCCCATACCAAACAAGCTTCCTTAAGGGAAGGAGAACTTCTGATAATGCTATCATTATTCAAGAAATACTGAATCATTTTTACAAATCTAACAGCTCAAAAGCAAAAATAATTTTAAAAATTAATTTGGAAAAAGCCTTTGATAGGCTTGAGTGATCTTTTATATACAGAACACTCAACTTTTTCAAGTTTCCTCCTAATATTACAAAACTTATAATGTCATGCCTAACCACTAGCAATATTGCTATCATGGTAAATGGCACCTTAACTGAATACTTCTCACCATCAAGAGGAATAAGACAAGGAGACACAATGTCTCCATACATCTTTATCCTCTCCATGGAACTACTTTCAAATTCATCAACCATTATGTGGAGTATGTCTTATGGGATCCTATTCAAATCTCTCCAAATGGACCATCTTTTACACACCTATTCTATGCTGATGACCTTACTATCATGTCCCAAGCTAATATTAAATCAGAAAACTCCATCAAGGACTGTTTAACCCTATTTTGCAATCTTTCTGGCCAAAAAGTTAATGTTAGCAAAACTAGATTAATCTTCTCCAAACTTTGTCCTTCAGATTTAAAAGCTAACATTACTTCCATTCTTAACTACACCGTCACTTCAACTTTTGGCAGATATCTAGGCTTTCCAATTCTTAATAGTAAACCTAAAGCTTCTGACTTTCAACCTATTATTGATAGAATGATTAGCAAGTTGGCAGGATGGAAATCAAATTTCCTAACCCTTGCAGGTCGAGTAACTCTTGCTAAGGCCACTCTAAATGCCATCCCAAATCACATAATGCAATATCATTGTCTTCCTAAGAAGATCCATTACTTAATTGATAAAACCCAATGTGACTTTATTTGGGGCTCTACCACATCCCATAGGAGACTACATTATGTAAATTAGGACACTCTAGCAAAACCTAAAAAACTAGGGGGCCTAGACATTAAGCAATCTCACCATAAGAATTTAACCTTACTATCTGCTCTATCCTGGAGATTATTCACTCAGCCTTCCCTACCATGGGCTAAATTATTAATACATAAATACAAAATGGCTACAAGACCATCCCCACCATCCTTTATTTGGAAAAACCTTCAAAAAGGCTGGTCATTATGTCTACAGGGAATAGGTTGGTCTATAGGAAAAGGAGATAAAATTAAGGTTTGGACTGATAAATGGATTCCTTCCCTTCCACCCCTCAGTACCCTTGTCTGCGGCCCTCTAACTTCTTCTGATATAAATCTTACTGTGGATACTCTAAAGATTAACCTTACTACATGGCATCTAGATGATCTATCTATGGATCTACCTCCCTATGTTAAAGAAGCTATTAGCTCCATCTCAATCCTTGATAACCCAGATGCTCAAGATACCCCCTACTGGGCATTAAACTCTAATGATTTGTTCACTACAAAATCTCTTTACCCACTACTAAACCCTAATGAAGGTACCAACACTGACTTTTACTGGATTTGGAAGTTGCATACTTTACCAAAAATTAAGTATTTACTGTGGCAGATTCAACATGATAGGCTACCTACAAGAGTTTATCTCAACAAGATAGGTATCCAAACCACCCCATATTGCCATATCTTCCAACATCCTGAAACAATCATGCATATCTTCACTCAATGTACTATAGCTATTCAGGTTTGGAATACTCTATCCTGTTTCTTCAATGGTTTTACCCTTACTGATAATTGGTTGAAGGATCTTTGGCTATACCTATCCTCCACCCCTATAAATAGGCAAAGAATATATATTACATGGATAGATCTATTCCCTTTTGTAATATGGAATTTGTGGTTAAATCGTAATCACAATATTTTTAACAACACTTGCAAGTATCTAGACATCACTATTATTATTACAAGAGCCCAAGAATATAAATATTGTACTGATACTCACCAAACCGCCTACTCCACTAGAACTATTTATTTTAAGTGGCATCCGCCCCATCCTGGAAACATCAAATTAAAAATAGATGGCTCCTATTCTACTTCATCCAACTCAGGAGGTATTGGAGGCATTTTTCGTAGTTCTACAGACCATTGGCTTCTGGGATTTCAAATGAAATTAATTGGACCCTCCCATACCTACATGGAACTTATAGCACTATTAGTAGGTCTCCAAGTGGCTCAACAACACCATCTTTCCCATCTGGAAATAGACACTGACTCGTTAGAAATTATTCAACTACTTGATCACGATAACCCAGTGCATACTCATCTAATTTCTGCTTGCAGGTGCATACTAAGGAAGATGGAGAATCCAGCAATGCAGCATGGCCTCAGGGAAGCTAATACGATTGCTCACTTTTTGTCAAGGTGTGGACTCCATATGATGACGCCTAACCAACTACAACTCCTATGGCAACCACCTGATCAAATTAGCAAGGAAGTCCATCTTGAAGGAGAAGCTAATATTATATACTCTAGAAAAATATCTACTAATGTATGTACTATTTTAATTAAGGCAGGCAACCAGGCTGTACTTTCACTAAGTCATTTTGTTCCTTCTTCCTCCAGTAGCTCAGTGGCATTACATAGTCTGCCTATGGGAACGATAGCTAGGGATACTACCACTACAGGTAATGCCTTACCCTCTATTGCTTCCAGTAGTACAAATGTACCAATAGTTAGGTGTTAGACCCTTGGTTTTGGTGGATTCGGCTATGGACAGAGTTTGGGCATGTTCGCTCGGCCATGGTCAAGAACGGGTGAAATACAACATGATTGACGAACGGTTGGACAAGTGCGGGCTTAATGTGCTTGGTGGGATCAAGAACATGTGTGGGCTGATTGTCTAACGTTGTTGACACGATGGCTAGGTAGCCTAGTGTCTTGGGGTTGTCTAAGTGTGGGTAATGAATTGAACGACTTCAGTTGTCGGGTGGCAAACGAACGAGGCAAGAGGCAATTGACGTTGTGGGCAACAGGGTGTCATGACATGGTGTTGTGATGCTAAGGCAAACATTGGCTTGGCTAAGTGTTGGTGCATGGCACTTGGCCAAAGTTGGGACGGATCGGTTCAAGACATGGGCAGAATCGGCTAGACGTAATGAGCTGAGTCGGTTGGACGATGGCTGAGCAATGGCCGCATGTGCAAGGCACATGGCCGGCCAGTTGAGCGCAGGAACATGGGCCAAACGTGGCCGAGAACGTGGCCTGAGTGGGCTGCCATGTGTAATTTCGTCCCTATTCCATTTGTAAAACCTTTTGGCTGCCCCCTTTGTATATATTAGTTGTATTATTCATTGTAAACACTTAGAGACAAAAATGTAGCATAGAAACACATAGAATAAACGTCCTCCTTAGGGAAGGAGACGTTTGGCCATGGCTGGCCGTTCCTTTGTATTTTCGGGTTAATATAAAGGTTGGGAATTGGTTTCCCGTATATCGTTGTGTTGCTATTTACTTATACTTGCTGCCTATAATTGTTCCAAGTTCTTAAACTATTTCAAACGACCCTATTATATAAACAAAGCATTGGAAAGGCTGGGCTTCGCAAGGGTGCGTTGTCGCCGCACGGGGCAAACCTCGGCGGGTTTAAGTGATTAAAAACCACCCCTGTGACAACTGGTATCAGAGTGGAGCAGGTTGTTTGGTGCGTGTGACGGACTGATCAAGACATCAAGAGAGGGCTCGGGATGGCTTTGATTCAATGGGAGGCCGTCTAGTACTTGGAAATTGCAAAACAAGTAAGTAAACGTGACTTTTATGTCTCAAGTGGGCTGATTTCGGGAAAAATCAGTTTGGTTGCTTAATGTCTGAGCATGGCAACGTGTTAGACTTGCAAAAACGAAGGAGACAAGATGAACAAATAGGGGAAACGTGTTGAACTCGTGGTGTTAGTCGACGGGCTGCATTTGGAACAAGATAAACACAAGGCTCAACATTGTTAGACTTGTGATCTCTTTCCAAGTGGTGGACACAAGGAGCGGGCTGTTTGTGGTGAACGGCTTGGAGGGTTGACAAAGGCGATGCAACAACATAAAAACGTGCAACGGAAACGGGCAAAGGCATGGGAAAAACGCTGCAATTGGGGGAAAAATGTAGCAAACGGTTTTTGTGGCTTTTGTGGTGTTTCATTGCATTTGTTGGGTGTTGTTGAATCTGTTCGACGAGGGCGTCGAATTCAGGTGGTGCGGGTGGTTTGTTAGACCCTTGGTTTTGGTGGATTCGGCTATGGCACGAGTTTGGGCATGTTGGCTCAACCATGGGCAAGAACGGGTGAAATACAACATGATTGACGAACGGTTGGACAAGTGCGGGCATGTGTAGGCTGATTGTCTAACGTTGATGACACGACGGCTAGGCAGCCTAGTGTCTTGGGGTTGTCTAAGTGTGGGCAATGAATTGAACGACTTCGGTTGTCAGGTAGCAAACGAACGAGGCAACAGGCAAACGATGTTGTGGGCTGTAATCACCTAATTTTGGCACCAAAATACAAAATTTCTCAAAATAGCTGTGTTAGATTCTTAGGATTTTAGTCGGATTTTTCTTAAATTTTAGTCTTTTCTTTTAACTAAAGTTGTCATTAATTGAATATATATATATATATATATATATATATATATATATATATATATATATATATATATATATATATAAATTACCAAAAATTATTTGTTATGTGTTTAATTTTGATTCTATGTGTTATTTGTGATTGTATTGTAAATTTATGTGATTTTAATCATAGTTAATTGGGTATGTTTTAAATAGTATAGACTATTAGTGTCTACTTATAAATTCAATCTAGCCCATCTCAAAAGCCCAATCCATCAGCCTTGACCCGGCCCACTTAACTTTTAATCCTCAATATTTCCCCTAATCCCCCATTTCCTAAAACTCATCACATCAAGAAAAGCTATGGCGAAATTTCGCCACTGCGGGACCTCGCCGGCGACCATCCACCGTCTCCTCCGGCCAAAGAACCTTCCCCGACTCCTCTTCAACCCCTCTCTCTACTCCCACCGTCAATTTCACCAAAACATGATCGAATTGGCATAGATCGCAGGTCAAACTCGGCCAAAACCCTTTTCCGGTGACCCTTTCGTTTTCTCCGGTGAACATATACGTGTAAGTTCTCGACCATAGTTCCTTTATTCTGTTTGACCTCATCCCGTTTCTCTCCTTTTCTAACTGGAACGACCCCAAATGGGATCGTTTCAGTTAGAAGAAGAGAGTGACGGATCTGAAATTTCTGACGTGCGAACGATTTGGTTTGGCTGGGTGTTTAAACGGCGGAGTTGTTAGTTGTTTGGTGGGGTTGTGATTGTAAGATGATTGTTTGTTGGTTCTTGTTTGTGAGACTATGACGATGTTCTGATTGAGGTCTGATTTATGACAGTGGCGTCGGGGCTCTTGTTGGTTCAGGTGTGATCTAACAATGGGCATTGGTGGTGTTGTGTTGGTGCAGTTGGGTTCGGGTGTTGCTAGGGATGAGTGTTGATTGGAAATCGAAGCAGGGGTAGCGTCGGAGTTAGTCCTAGGATGGTGTTTTGATGCAAGGGTGTTGATGCGTCGACGAACCAGTGGTGATGTGGACCTTTTGTTGTTGTAGTTTTGCTTGACCGGAGGACTTGAGAATGTGAGTTTAATGTCGATAATGCGACGAGGATGCAGCAACAGTTTATTCATAATGATAGTGGTGTGACGAGGCAACGACGACTCAACATTAGCGAGGGACAGTGTTGGTATTAGTTGTGGCATTTGGCCTTGAGGCAGGGGTGATGAGTTTTAGCTCGGGTTGCTTAGGCGTCTGTTTGTTTGTTTGGAAGCTGCTGCAATAGAGTTCGTGATGGCTCGAAAGCTGTTAATGATCGTATATGAGGCAGTGTCGAGGCGAGGCAGTGAGGTGATGGCGTTACAGTGGTATTGGAGCAGTGGCTTCGGCGACTTGATTGTGTTCGAGGCGTTGGATGTTTGGCTTTGGCAGTAAGCCTAGTCCTTTCTTTCCTTATGTTGTTATTGAGTTGTTTAACTTAGAAGAATGCATGTTTAGCTTTAGCAAAACTAGTGATAGTTTAGTCTTAAACTATGAAATGAAATTTGTATCTTCATAATTTGAGTTTGCATTAATTTCAAATGACTATGTTCATACCATGTGTGCTTTACTGTGATTGACGATGTCGAGGCAGTGGCGAGGCGATATATCTGTTGAATTTCTAGTTCTACTCCTGTTGAGTTAAAAATCCGGTTTTTTATGTAAATGATCAGTCATAAGTAAATGTGATAAGTGTGGAAACTGAGTTTGTTTTTTCTAGTGTGTATTTGCTAGTTTAGGTCCTTACTGTGAGGGAGAGTTCCATGAAAAGCATATGAGGTTTTGCACCCTATTCTGGTTTTGTACCAAGCCTGATCTGTTTGGTTTAGTGTTACCTATTCGCGACAGTGATGTATTGGTGGCAATGGTGTTTGATTTGGAGTAGCAATTGTTTATGCTTGGTTGGTCTTTATCCAATGGCGGTGGCTGTTGGTTTTGGCGTTTGGCTTCGGCTTAGATGGGTTAGGCGAAATCCATCCTTGTTCTTTCTTTCCAATTTGATTAGATCATATAAGTAGTAGAAACAACTTTAAGATAGTCTTAGGCTTTGAACCAGTGATTTGCATAAGTATTCTTGTGATGGTTTAGATTATTATTTGTGGTTGCATCTGCTAAAAAATCATGTTTCACGTTGATGGCATATATGAGAATGCAGCTTAGTTGATTATTACTATTGTATTTTGTTGCGATTAAACATGTATTTGCCACATTGGAGAGTTAAAAGTTGTTGTTTCATCCGTTTAAAGTAAGAAGTTTTTATGTAATGTGCAAGCATAAAATCTGTCTGGTTTGTCTCTGAGCATAAAGTTGTCCATTAGTTGTGATTTTGAACCATGTTAAGGTGCAAAGCATTAGGAGAGAGGGAGTTCTGGTCCATTTCCTTTTGAGTACTAAGTATGTTTTAGTAGTTGAATTTCAATATCTGGAAATTTCAAAAAAAAAAATGTAAAATTAAAGGTCAAAAAAAGTACATAAAGGCAGCTGAAAAATAGGCTTTTCTGCCATTGTTTTGTTGTCTAGTATGGTGGGAATGCATGCCAAAAGTACTTTTTTTAGGAGGTAAAAATTGGCACATGGGTTAGTACTTTTACCCCAACTTTTCACCTATTTTCTAGCCTATTTAAGAGGGTCTTTACCCTTTCATTTCTTAAGAACACATATCTGAAAAACACCAATTTACTCTCTAAACAAACAACTCTTTGAAATCTGAGAGATATAAACAAAGAGAAGAAAACAGTGAGAAAGAAAGTAGGCAGAGAAAATCAGAGAAAGAGAACACATAATATCTGCAAAAAATACTACTCTTTCACTGGCCTCAAATCTGAAATTGTTAGAGAAAATAGTAGAGTTAGATAAAGAAAAAACTAGAGAAAGAGGGGAGATGAAAGAGTTCTTTTGGAACAAAAATCTGAGGTTTTAAGTTAGTGTTAGAACTTCTCTGGGATCTTTAGCTGCCTGGTTTGGTTACTGCCGTTGCTATCACTGTTGCTTTTTTTTTTTTTTGGTTTGGACTTGGTCTTTGTTGGAGTGTTGAGGAAGCTTTACACACATAGGTATTTTCTCCTCTTTAAATATTGTATTGTATCAAGTTATTTTTAGTGAAATATAAAGCATGTTAAGGGTCTAACAGAACATGTAGCAAATTTATCTTTGTTTATGCATGCTTATGTTGCTGCTTGTTAAAGATAAAATGATTTTGGGATGTTATATGCAAAAATGGAGTTGGACCGAAATTTCAGAGTTTGAAGGGGTTTATGGTTTACTCCTTTCCTTTTAATCCCTTTATTATAAAAGTTGTTTGGCAAAGGATTGGTCTATTTCCAAAAAATACTCAAAAAAAGGTATATACACAATTGGATAATTAATTTGGCCCAACTGGAAATGATCAGGCAATATTAGAATGTATTTTCTTTACACATTCAAATCAAATGTGAACAGGGATATTTGTGCAAACATTAAAGTAAAACTTTGACGTGTAGAATTGATTTGGGGCGAACTGAATTTGTAATGGAAATGGTGTGTGTCCTTAAATACGCTTAGGCAAGTGCTAGGCCCGATGTATTTGATCCTACGGCAAGAATTTGAAATGGAAACAAGAAATAGATTTTATAACTTTGGATCAATTTAACATGATTAGGCAAAGGATAGGTGTGCATTGAAAATCAAGTAAGAATCAAATAAGTAATCGTTTACATTGAAACTTATTTAAGTCGAGAGATTTCGAACGGGTGAAGTACCTGCGCGATTTAATTGATTTAAGTCGAAAGACTTCGAACGAGTGAAGTTCTCGCGCGATTATATTCGATTTGAGTTTCATTTTGTTGAACGAGGAAATTAATAACAAATCAAAGCATAAAACAAAGGCAAAATAAACAAACAATTTTCAAAGAGCCGAAAATACGTCAATAAAAGCAACTCTGCTCGGCACAGGACTCGAGAGTGCCTAACACCTTCCTGAAAGTCAACCGAGATCCTTACCCGGAACTCTGACGCAGACCATTTATGAGTCATAGGTGTTCTAGGTACACCAGTTTGGTGACTTGGCACACCTTTAACTTGTCAAGTGCCGACTCCGATTTTCTCTTGAATAATTGTGTACCTTTAACACTCGTCATAACCTTTTAAATACGCAATTCTATTTATTTTAGTTTTTGTGTGTTAAAAAAGGGTCGTGACAGCTTGGCGACTCCGCTGGGGATGAAAGTGAAAACTGAGAGTCTCAGGCTTTAAAATTTGTCGCTTTCGGCTTTGAATATTGTTTGTATATGTTGCCTTGAATGTTACTGCTTTGATATATTTGAACTGTATGTACACAACTGTCTTCTCTCGTACACCTCTGAGTCTTCTGGAACACTGCACACATGCACGCCAGTTTCGCTTCGGCGTCTGGAATTTCTGTCGTGTCTCAGGACACAAAAAGTTAACCCTTCTTAGGAGGAGATGCATTGGGTTAGGCCGTTAGACGTTGTCGACCGGTACCCCCGAGGCACTTCCAAATTGCCAGAAACTACAGAACATGAACCCATTGAGTCACCTAGAGTTGAACCTGTGCTTTTATCTAGGCCGATTTATTTGCATGTCATTAGACTTAGTGAGGTGCGGTACACCGGTACCGCACTTGTCTAGGCTGACTCCCTCGTATCATAATGGGGCCCACGTCCCAGAAGACACATCATGAGCATATAATATGTTGCATTTGTTCTAGTTGAAGGGTTGTTATGCTGACCGATCACCGAGGGGCGAGAGCCAAATTTTGAAGGAAAAAAAAAAGGAAAATGATAGAAAAATTGGGTGCGTTGCCGCCGCACGGGGCAAACCTCGGCGGGTTTAAGTGATCAAAAACCATCCCTGTGACACTAGGGACGATACCACTACTGGCAATGCTTTAGCCACTACTGCTCCTAGTAGTACTAATGTAAGTACTTTGTAAGTATATATAATATAATCTTCGTCTTCCAAAAAAAAAAAATAAAGGAAATAGTATTGAAGAGAAACTTGATTTTCATTTCACATAGCCTCGTTTTACAAGTATTACAAAAATGCCACCACCAAGAAATAAAGGAAAGGAAATAGGAGTTCTTTACACGGTAGCAGGAAAAGTTTAGAGATTTTCTTTAGTTATTTTGAGAGAATATTTGGTGAGTAATAGTTACAACATCCTATGAAATTAACATAATATTATTGTCTTTTGTCTAAACCATATGTTCTGGAGTATATATTTCCCAAATGAGCAAATATAGAATTAACCACTACTGTAAAGAATGATGTATAGTCGTAGCTAGGAGACGCAAATTAGACAGTGCACAAGTTGATTTACGAAGTATGGCACAAAAGTTGTAGAGGTGATCATGATCCCTATCAATCTACAAAATAGATAACTTGAGACTCAAGACTTTTGAGACTTGAAAATGAAATTAGAAGTAAATCACAAAAGATGAAATTAAGAAGCGTGTAATTTGCTGTTTATATAGTACTACCACTTCACCAAAACTGATGTTAAGGTCTGCACGTCTAGTCCTAATATGAATGCAAAGTCCAAGTGGAGTTGATCACTTCTCATAGCCAGCTTGCTGTAGTTCAATAGCTCTTTTAGAAGTGTTAGTCTCATGCACGTCATTCAGCAACCCCAAATCCAGCCTCTTTCCATCCTCAACATAATGTAGCATAGCTGGGGGAAGACCTTAGCTAGGTAATATTCAGAACTCATATCCTCGATTCAATCTACTAGAAATTTCCAAAATGAAATTAGATACTGCTTGTCTCGTATGAGGAGTCCTTTGTTTAGTTAATAAATGTTAACACAAATTTTGCAGTGTTTGTCCAGAGGCATAATAAGAAACAGTAGAAGTCTTTGTTGATGAACTAAAGGTAAAGAACCATGTCAAATGCCAAATTTAGAAATAGGCATGGAGTTTTATTACCATCAAATTAGGATGATTTACTATCACACATTAAAAATTGCAGTCGGTGCACAAAGTATCCCGCGTTTAGGCAGGGTCTAGATAAGGCCCGCACCCCAAGCATTATTGGCTATTTCCACAGCTTGAACTCGTGACCTATAGGTCACACGATAACAGCATGGTCCCCTTCACAATAACACATTGTTCACAATAATCCTAATTTCATTATTACCTAAATGATACCTGCAATGATTTTTTATAATTTCTTTAATCTCACTGTCAGAGTATATACATACCTCAAATCCTCAGTAGTAATCAGTAATCAGTGTGTAACCATGATTTTTGATCACGAAGTAAAATTGGACTTCTAAAATACTAATCATGAAAGCGAGTCAAGTTGGTCTCTAATTTGTTAGACTAATTTTTTTTCCCCTGTTAGAAGCTAACAGATTCAACATATATGTAACCAGAATCCTTAGTTGCCAACTGCTTAGAAAGTCAGCCTCAGACATGGTCAGCAAATTTCAAAAACGAGGTTGCACAGCGTAATTTAGGTGGTCTTTTTAATTGGCTATATAAAGCTCTCACATACTAAGAGCAAAATGTAACATTTCCAAGTGAGTCACAGAGAATCAAACTGTGTAGCAATTAAAGATGGCAAACTTCATAGCATTCTCCTTGGTTTTGGTCATTGTAACAGTTGCATTTCCTTTGTCTCTAGTCAATGGAAAGATAGCAAGTAGTATGTATGTCAATTGGGGTAAACATCATTGCTCAATGCAAGGAGATGATCTTCAACTTGTCCTTGATAAATCTTCAGGCAGGTTTAATTTATATCATCTTATGTATATATGATGTGAAGAAAATGCTTACGTTTTTAGCCTTTCCTTATGACTGCTCATGAAAAACTGACAAATGCGAATCCAGAAATAGACGGTTCCAAATGAGCACGTATACATAATATATGTATACGTGCTCAGCTCATTTGGAACCAAAAGTATAGTGTTAGCCAAAAGAAGTTGTTCTAGATCCGCGTCGCTGCCTGCCTAAAGTGAAAATTGGACCAGAAAAATGACATTTTTGTTTTGATTGAGCAGAAGATAACTGAATTTTTAAAATTTTCGGGGTTGACACTTGACAATAGTGACTGATCTGGTTTCAACTTCAGGTTCTGGTGCTCAATCAAAGAGATCATTTCTCTTTGGTAGCTTTGAGATGCAACTCAAGCTGGTAGCAAACAACTCTGCTGGAACTGTAACAACATACTATGTAAGTATAGTTTTTATAAACTTTCAAGTTTTATCTTAACAGGAGTAAAACCTTTTGGAATTCAACTTACGACTTCCAAAATGTTCTTGGACAATCAAATTATTTGCATAATGAAATAGTGATGTTTGTGTATTGATCGTGGCAGCTATCTTCTACTGGAACCAAGCATGACGAGATCGACTTTGAGTTTCTAGGAAACATATCAGGACAACCTTACATTCTCCACACAAACATTTATGCCCAAGGAGTTGGAAACAGGGAGCAACAATTCTATCCATGGTTTGATCCAACTGCTGATTTTCACACCTACACCATTCACTGGAACCCCAATGCTGTCGTGTAAGTCGATCTTTTCTCTCGTATATTATATGACAACCAGCTAGTATATGTCAACTTGAACCCCAGCCTCATTTCAATGATTATTGAAATTAATTTGATGTGTCAATGCTTATGGTTCTCAGGTGGTACATTGATGGTATTCCAATTAGGGTCTACAGAAACTATCAGTCCCAAGGAATTCCGTTCCCAAACCAACAAGGGATGAGAGTTTACACTAGCCTTTGGAATGCAGATAGCTGGGCAACTAGAGGTGGCCTTGTCAAAATTGACTGGACTAGTGCACCATTTGTTGCCACATATCGCAAGTTTAGGCCAAGAGCTTGCTATTGGAATGGTCCATCAAGTATATCCCAATGTGCTGTTCCAACTAAAACCAACTGGTGGACTTCTCCTGTTTACAGTAAATTGAGTGCTGCTAAGGTGGACCAAATGAACTCAATTAGGAGCAAATACATGATCTATGACTATTGTAAGGACACCAAGCGATTCAAAGGACAGATGCCCAAAGAGTGCTCATTGCCACAAAACTAAAAGAACATCCACAGTCAAAGCTGCACTAATTTTCCAATTTCTTGTTGTCAAATATTTCTTCAATGTCCTTAATTTTGAGCTTCATTTTTTGCTTCTATAACTTTTTTTTATTTCTGCTAAGAGATCTTGCTGAGTTGATCTCATAAATGTATTTCATTCTTTTAAATCAAAATTTGATTGTTCATATTAAGTTCTCAAGGCCTGCGTACATTTGAGAAAAGGTGACTGTTTTAAATCTACTTAAAACCAGCTGTTATGACTGAAAATAGCATCTTGGAGGATATATTGGAAAATTTAGCAAACTATCTTTGGGACCCGGGTTAGATAAATAGTTAAATATAGATAGAATAGTAGAGGGGAAATTTAGCTATGATGTTGTAAACCCTTACCTCTCCTATCTCCCCTTCTTCGGGTCTTCCTCTATCTTCTCTTTCTGTTCTTCCCTCTCTATATTGTTCTTCTCTGAGTCGGCATCCCATCCCGTTCTACCTTCTTCAGTGTTATCTTTCTATCCTTGTAATCATTAGTGAATCAAAGTAACTTGTATGTTTATTGAGCAGTGTTTGGACTAGTATATGTTACACCAGCAGTACAAAAACAGCAGTGAGAAACAAATAGCATCCACATTCTGAGACCACAATGTTGCCATAGTGAACGCTGGCGTAGAATAGGCGCCAGCAACAGAGGTTGGTTTTGAGCTAGTAACGGAATGGACGAGGAATCAGAGGCTTCTTGGTTTATTCTGTCACTGATTGCATTAACTATTTACACTCTGTTGGAATGATAGGGAAATTGAATTCTGGACCAATAGAAAATACAGTTAGTAGAGTGACTAAAGTTAGTTAGTATATTTCAGCATATGTATTTATCTACTCGGCCCAGTGATACTTTGAGATGGGTTGGTATATGTTTTAGTTTTGGGCTAGTTGTTTAGTTTCGGCCCATGTATATATAGTTGTAATTCTTCAGATGATGAATAAGATTCATTTTCATTTTTTCCCTTTCACAAAATGTCTCTCTTCTCTCTCATGCATCTACACAAGAGCTAATCAAATAATCACACTGCCTCGATCATTCTTCAATCCAACATGGTATCAGAGCTAAGATCCATTTAGATCGGACCTTTAGCTATCATCCGGTGTTACCCGCGAAGATTTTTACGGTGGTTGACGGTGACCTACTCTTTTCCGGCGACTTTTTCCGGCGCACTTTATCAAATCCATCCTTATTCCCATAAATAACGGTGCACGTTTGCATTGATTTCTCATCCCAGAGCTAGGGTTTAATTGACGGTTCAGTTTTCTCTTTCAACCTTTTGAAGACGATTCAGTTGATTCTTTTAGGGTTTCGATCGGAGACATTTGTTCAATCAATTCGAAGGGATCTTTCATTCCACTTGCTTCGTGTATGGTAATCTCAATCTTTCATTCCATTTGCTGTGTTTTGGTACAGTTAGGGCTCGGTTTGATTCATGTTCTGTGCAAAGTCGTTGATCGTGTTGTTGCTTGATTTGTGAGTTTGATAACTGCAATGGCAAACACTGGTACACAAACTGCCTCTACATCTAACCCTAATGTCATTGATCCATCGAGTCCACTGTACATACATTCGTCAGACATTCCTGGCACTTCACTAATTAGTGTGCCATTTTCTGGTACTGGGTATGGGGGCTGGAAGAGAAGTATGACAGTCACCTTGTCAGCGAAGAATAAGATAGCCTTTGTCGATGGAAGCCTTACCAGGCCATCTGATGACTCCCCACAGCTCAAATTGTGGGATAGATGTAATAACATGGTCATATCATGGTTAACCAATTCTCTATCACCCGAGATTGCAGGAAGTGTGCAGTATTCAGAGACTGCAGAAAGCATATGGAAGCAGTTAGAAAATATGTATGGTGCTGTAAGTGGGACTAAGATATATGAACTGAAAAAGGAACTTGGCTCTACCTGCCAAGGTTCCTCAGATGTTGCATCATATTTTAATAAACTCAAGAGACTCTGGGATGAGATAGCAACACTGAGAAACAAGCATTCAACTAAGTGTGTATGTGCTGCAAGAGAAGGACTGAGAAAGGAAGATGAGGAGGATAAGGTCTACCAGTTGCTCATGGGACTTAATGATACATATGTAAATGTGAGGAGTAACTTGCTGATGATGCAGCCCCTACCTTCTTTAGACAATGTCTACAACATACTTCTACAAGATGAGTCGCAAAGGTAGGTGCAGTCCAATTCTCACATCAGTCCACAGTCAGCTTCCTTTAATGCTGTCAACAATGGTCAGAATAAATTCAACTCACAGAGACAATATAATTCAAAGGGAAGAGCAGACCAGAATAGGAGGAATACATATAATCAAAGGATAAGCTTTGATCAGAACAAGGAGAGTTCTTTTTGTAAATACTGCAAAAACTATGGGCACTTCATTGAGAACTGCAGAAAGCTAGCAAACAAAGAGAATAATGCAAACTCAAGTGACTTGAAGAATGCCAAACCCAGGAGAACAGCTGCTAATGCTATGACTGAAGGTTCATTCTATGCTGATGAGGCTGAGTCATCCAGGATAAATCAGCAAGGTCAACATTTGCTTGGACTAACTAAACAACAGTACACTCAGTTGTTGCAGATGCTGGAGCAGAACCAGATTTCAGAAACTTCCTTCCAGCAGACTGGATCTCCTCAGGCTGGACTTATGGCCTCTGCAAATTTTGCAGGTATCTTTCTTCCTGATGATAAGGTGTCTAAGTTTAGTTCTTGCATGTTGACCCAATCTACAACCATTACCTGGATAGTTGACTCAGGAGCCTCAGATCATATGACATCTAATAAGAAAATCTTGGTTGACATTGTTCCTCTATCTGTTCCACTGTTAGTGTCTCTCCCTAATGGGTATAAAGTAAAGGTCACAAGCAAAGGTTCCTTCAAACTTACCCCTGAAATAGTTCTCCATGATGTATTGTATATTCCTTCATTTCAACATAATCTCATCTCTGTTCACAAATTGCTGTTACAACTGAATTGTACTGTCCAGTTTACCACAAATTCATGCTGGTTACAGGGCCCTTCTCTGAAGATGCCTCTGGAACTTGGTAAAGTGGAGGCTGGACTCTACAAATTCACATGGCACCAACCTCCTACTGTTACTGATTCTGCTTTGGGTTCTCCATCTCCTGATCATTGCAGCTCCACTTTTCATTTCATGACCCCTTCTTTTTCATCTGTGCATAGTCATACATCTGTAAGTAGTCATACATCTTGTAATAATGCTGCAATGAATGAAATTGATCTTCTTTGGCATCAAAGATTAGCTCATGTTCCATTTAGTAATATGAAACATATACCTGCTTTATCTTCATTACTGTCTGCTAAACAATCATTTCCATGTAATGTCTGTCCAATGGCTAGGCAAACAAGACTACCATTCCCAGACAGTTCCACACACACTTACCGACCTTTTCAACTTCTTCATATTGACACCTGGGGTCCTTATCACACTCCTACCCACTCTGGCTCAAGGTACTTCCTCACCATTGTAGATGATTATTCTAGGGCCACATGGACCCATTTACTTGGCTCTAAAAGCAATGTTTTTCCACTAATCAAAGCTTTTGTTGCCATGGTCAAAACTCAATTCTCTTCCACTGTACAAACCATTAGGTCTGATAATGCTCTAGAGCTTGGAGGAAGCAATGTTGCCATTGAGTTTTTCTTAGATAATGGGATTACTCATCAAACCAGTTGTCCTCATACTCCACAACAGAATAGGGTTGTGGAGAGAAAACATAGAACTCTATTGGAATCTTCTAGAGCCTTGCTTTTCCAGTCTAAGGTTCCACTTAAGTTTTGGGGGGATTGCTTGCTAACTGCAAGCTATTTGATTAATAGACTGCCTTCTAAAGTACTTAACTACAAATCCCCTTTTGAAGTTCTCTATGGGAAGCCCCCAGTCTATTCCCATCTAAGGACTTTTGGTTGCTTGTGTTATGCAACAATCCCCATCCCTCAAAGAGACAAACTCAAACCAAGGGCACACCCCTGTGTGTTCCTTGGTTATCCATTTGGAAAGAAGGCCTATAAAATCTATGATCTCATTACTAAGAAGGTGATTATGTCAAGGGATGTTGTGTTCTATGAAAATCAATTCCCGTTTTCTAATCCTGATATGTTGCCTGTTCCATCCTTTGCTCCTCCAGCTATACTACACAGTGCTGATGAGATACCCTTGTCTTTTAGTCCTTCCAGCTATACTCCACATGTAGTGCCTTCTCCTGTTTCACATAGTCCTTCACCTCCTTCCTCTCCAAATATTCCTTCCCCTCTTCCTATGCCACAACCCACTAGACAGTCCTCTAGGAGTCGCACAGTACCTTCTTACTTGCAGGATTATGTGCACCAACTTCCTTCCTCACTATCTGCCTCTTCTAGTCAACATGCATTAACTGAACCATACACCTTCTCTCAGGCTGCGCTTGTTCCTGCTTGGCAGGAGGCCATGAGAAAAGAGTTTGAGGCTCTAGAAACTAATCATACCTGGGATATTGTTGAATTGCCTAAAGGAAAGAAGCCAATTGGGTGTAAATGGGTTTATAAAATCAAATATAGGGCTGATGGGAGTGTGGAGAGATATAAGGCAAGACTTGTTATTAGGGGTGATACTCAGGTTGAGGGGGTAGATTTTAATGAAACATTTTCCCCTGTAGTTAAGTTTACCACTGTTAAATGCTTGATAGCTGTGGCTGTTAAGCAAAAGTGGCCACTTTTTCAATTGGACGTGAATAATGCCTTCCTCCATGGTGATTTGGAGGAGGAGGTATACATGAAGCCACCTCCTGGTCTGCTTGTTTCTTCTATCTATCCTTCTTCTGCCCCTCTCGTCTGTAAGTTGAGGAAATCTCTCTATGGGCTGAGACAAGCTTCTAGACAATGGTATGCTAAGTTGTCTCAGGCCCTTTACTCCAAGGGTTTCACTCATTCCATGAATGATTACTCCTTGTTCATCAAAGGTTCTACCAGTTCCCTGGTTGTTCTGGCTGTGTACGTGGATGATATCATCCTCACAGGGGATGATGTTCAAGAAATTTCTCATCTGAAGGCTTATTTGGACAATCAGTTCAGGATTAAAGATTTGGGTAACCTCCACTACTTCTTGGGTATTGAAGTTTCCTGCTTGCCTGCTGGAGTTTTACTGAATCAAAAGAAATTCCTCACTGACTTACTCAAAGAGTTCCATTGTTTGGATGTTTCTCCAGTAGTCAATCCCTTGGAAATGTATGTGAAGCTTTCAGCCACTTCAGGGTCTTTATTCCCACATCCTGAAAGGTATAGATGCATTATTGGTAAGTTGCTATATTTGACTCACACCAGACCTGATATCACCTACGCTGTCCAGCATTTGAGTCAATTTCTTCAATCTCCTAGAACTCCTCACATGGATGCAGCTCTGCGTGTGTTGAGGTATCTCAAGGGCACACTGGACTTTGGGTTATCTTACTCTACTTGCTCAGATTTCACTCTTCATGCTTACTCTGACAGTGATTGGGCAGCTTGTCCGGATACACGTCGTTCAGTGACTGGTTTTTGTGTGTTATTGGGTGATAGTTTGATCAGCTGGAAATCAAAAAAGCAACCTATTGTGTCCTTGTCTTCGGCCGAAGCTGAATATCGAGCTTTAAGCAAGTTGGTGGCAGAGATCACTTGGTTGTCTCGTTTGTTGGCTGACCTTGGTGTGCCATATGCTCTTCCTATTTTTGTATTTTGTGATAGCCAATCAGCCATCTACATTACTAAAAACCCTGTTTTCCATGAGCGGACAAAGCACATCGAAATTGATTGTTATTTTGTCCGCACTAAACTACAATCAGGCTTGATTTCTCTATATCATGTGCCTACTTCCAGGCAGCTAGCTGATTTTCTTACCAAGCCACTTCCTGGGGTTCTTCATCACCAGATTCTTAGTAAGTTGAAGGTGTCTTCCCCCTCCAACATGAGGGGGGTGTTGGAATGATAGGGAAATTGAATTCAGGACCAATAGAAAATACAGTTAGTAGAGTGACTAAAGTTAGTTAGTATATTTCAGCATATGTATTTATCTACTCGGCCCAGTGATACTTTGAGATGTGTTGGTATATGTTTTAGTTTTGGGCTAGTTGTTTAGTTTCGGCCTATGTATATATAGTTGTAATTCTTCAGATGATGAATAAGAATCATTTTCATTTTTTCCCTTTCACAAAATGTCTCTCTTCTCTCTCATGCATCTACACAAGAGCTAATCAAATAATCACACCGCCTCGATCATTCTTCAATCCAACACACTCATCACGAACATCTTATACACAGTGTCATCAAAAGCAAAAAGTGGAAAAAATATCGAGGCTTTGAGCGCAAAGTGCAAATATTAGGTGGCTTAAATGAAGAAAGGCGCAACCAAAGAAAAAATAAAATACTGAAATATCAAGTGTTTAGTGTCGACTCTTCAGGATAACGCCCTTTAGAGCCTTGATGACGACACTGAAACGCCTGTTAAGCTAGGCCAAGCACAAAACATGTTGAAAGCACAAGTGGTTTTTCAACGAGATCAAGTAGCATGCGGTTGTTAGATCAGAGGGAACATATATAGGATCCAACTTAAAAACAATTTCAAATTTCAAACCTCTGAACCAACTATTTACAAGAAGTTCTGGAAAAAAAGTTTAAATCAAAATGAAAATGAAAAAGAAATAAATTTTCCTACCATGCTCATTTTATTGTTATACCTAACCAGATTACTACTATTTTCTATTTAGATCCTACTTCAATTACTACTCCCTCTGTCTTGTTACATGCGATGGTGTTTGGCTGGTACACAATTTAAAAAAGAAATAAAATTTTTTAAAATTTATGATGTAAAATAGGTCATATATATTTATGTAGTCATATATATATAAAAGGTGACATTCTTTCTTTGGACAGATTAAATGAAAGAGTAAGTACAATTCATATTGTTGCATGATATATTCTGAAGAATTTCCCTCATATTGGACCAGCTTTTTTTTTTTTTAATGACAAGGGAACCCGCAGTCGCTACCCTTCGGGTGCGCTCTAGGTAAACCCCGCTCCTGATGCAATAGCCTGCAAACCACACAGGAGAGGTAAACCGCACTAGGTAGGCCCTGTGCGACAGGCTCAAACTGAGAAGGCTGTTGGCAGGGGACCATATAGCCAACTTAATTACCTCTTTTAGTCTCATGCACGTCCTTCAGAAACCCCCAAATCTAACCTCTATTCATTTCTCAAAATAATGTGCCATAGCTGGGGAAGACCTTCATCTGGCTAGTTAAATTAGCTGTTGAACTCATATCCCTGTCCCCGAACAATGAACTTTATTCTTACTAGAAATTTCCAAAGTGAAATTAGAATTGTTTTCTCGTATTCGGAGGCCTTTGTTTAATTAATGTTAACACAACCTTTTTAGTGTCTGTCCAAGGCATAACAAGAAACATTAGAAATCCATGAAGTTGAGGTAAAAATATCCATGTCAATATCCAATAAGAGTTTATTTATATGCACTGATCGCATACATTTTTCACACCACCAAATTAGCTAGCTGAGTAATCCTTATTAGGTAACATGTATGTAAATAATTAGTTATAATTGATTACTAATATGTAGCGTGATGGATTTTTACATTGTCTTTAATTTCATTACCCGTGTATATACGAACCTCAAAATACACCAATTAAATACATTATTTTTTCTACAATAGCGAGTTTGTAACATAAATGCTGATCACGAAGTACAAGTGGTCTTCTAAATTACTATACTAATCATAAAACGAGTCAAAGTGGTCTTTATATTACTAGTATTATTAGACTTAAGTCCAGTAGTAACTTCAATTATTTCACTAATTTACATTCTTTTTCTTTTCTCAGAGACTAACAGATCCAACATACATGTAAACAGATTCCTTAATTAGTTTCCAATTGCATCTTTTGAGCATTCAAAACCAGAACCTACTGCTTATTTAGAATGTCAACTTCAGACGTGGTCAGCAACAAAAGAAATAAGAGTAGTAAAGCATAATTGATAGGATTTTTTTTGGCTATATAAAGCTTCCACGGCCTAAAAGGAAAATGTACCATCTCCTAGTGAAACCAAAGTGTTTAGCAACTAAACATGGCCAAATCCATAAACATGTCCTTGATTTTGATCATTGCAACAATTGCATTACATTCGGCTCTAGTCAATGGAAAGATAGCAAGTAGCATGTATATCAATTGGGGTAAACATCATTGCTTAATGCAAGGCGATGATCTTCAACTTGTCCTTGATAAATCTGCAGGCAAGTTTAATAGTAGTATTATCTTTTCATGTATATATGACGTGAATTTGCTTAGTTATTCTTTCTTTATGGGTTCAAAATGAGTGTATTGGTCTGATTACATGTATCCATAGTTTGAGGTGAAAATAATGAGTTCAGTCAAACCCACAAGTTGTCCGCTTCTCTTGATGTAAAAATGGGACAAACAAAATTGACATTTTTGGGATCTGGTTTCAAATTCAGGTTCCGGTGCTCAATCAAAGAGATCATTTCTATTTGGTAGCTTTGAAATGCAAATCAAGTTGGTAGCTAACAACTCTGCTGGCACTGTCACAACATACTATGTAAGTATAGTTGTATAACATTCAAGTTTGAATTATCTAAATAAACCATTTGGAATTCAACTTTGAGACTCCAAAAAGGTTCTTGGATTACTCAACCAGTTGTATAAAAGTAAACAGTGTCTAAGTTCTGCATACAGTCAAGGCGTATAATAAGACAACCAAAGTATTTGCATAATGAAATAGTGATGTTTCTGTATTGATATTGGCAGCTATCTTCTACTGGAACCAAGCATGATGAGATCGATTTTGAGTTTCTAGGAAACGTATCAGGACAGCCTTACATTCTCCATACAAACATTTACGCCCAAGGAGTTGGAAACAAGGAACAGCAATTCTATCCATGGTTTGATCCAACTGCTGATTTTCACACCTACACCGTTCACTGGAACCCAAATGCTGTTGTGTAAGTCATTCTTTTCAGATAACTTCCTCCAGTATATAAGTTGTAATACAAAACGTGCATGCATGTATGTCGTTATAAACCAGAGAATCCTGAAATTTGATGTGGCAATGCTTATGGTTTTTCAGGTGGTACATTGATGGTATTCCAATTAGAGTTTTTAGAAACTATCAGGTCAAGGGAATTCCATTTCCAAACCAACAAGGGATGAGAGTTTACTCTAGCCTTTGGAATGCAGATAGCTGGGCAACTAGAGGTGGACTTGTCAAAATTGACTGGACAAGTGCACCATTTGTTGCCAAATATCGCAAGTTTAGACCAAGAGCTTGCTATTGGAATGGTCCATCAAGTATATCCCAATGTGCCCTTCCAACAAAAACCAACTGGTGGAATTCTCCTGTTTACAGTAAATTGAGTGCTGCTAAGGTGAATCAAATGAACTCAATTAGGAGCAAATACATGATCTATGACTATTGCAAAGACACGAAGCGGTTCAACGGACAGATGCCTGCTGAATGCTCCCTGCCACAGAATTAAAAACACATTCAACAGTGAAAGTTGCATTTGACAAAAAACTATTTTATGTCCTTTGAGCTACACAGTTTACTTCGGTTTGTTATGTTATTTGTTGTTTTGACCAAGATGATCCTGCTTGATCGATTTCATTTTATGTAATCCATTCTTTTAAAATTCCATTATTTTATCAAGCTTTCAAGGCCCATGTTTGTCTTTGATGTATGTACTCCAATATTCTTTTAAGTTAAAAATTTGATTGTTTGTACTAAACTCAGTGGCGGAGCTATGTGTTGAACCCCTTCGTTGAAAAATTACACTGTACAAGTTAGGTAAAAATGAGTAATTTTGATTATATATATATCATTGAACCTACTTGACAAAGAAATATGTTAGTGTTATGGTAAAGGGGTTCAAGAATTTCTCTATATCACAAGTTCAAATCTCAAGTATGGTATTTTAATTTTTTAAACCCCCTTCCATTAATTTCTGGCTCCGCCCCTGACTAAACTCCTGCTGTCAAGGTCCACATTATTCTGTGAAAGAATCATAATCTACTTAAAATGCTGTGGAAACAGGTTGTATAATAGGAATAACTATGTCACCCAAAAAAAAAAAAAAAAAACAGTGAGAACTGAAAAGAAACATTTGCAGAGTTTTGGCAATAAAGTTAACATTTGCAGTTAAAAATCAAAGTAAAATTACATATCACTTAACCATGATCAAGTTTACTTATAGAGGAATTGGAATATTTATCATGACTTAACTCATTAATTTTCCCTCTTTTTTTTTTTTGGTAATAACTTGTGAACTATTACCATAACGACTAACTAAAAAAATATTACTACTACCTAAGAGCACCCACCTTGATCCTTGACTATCAAAGAATACAGGCCTCAGAAAGAACCCGCTAAATACAATTGAAACAAACCACCTAGTTACAAAATCTCAGTAAGAAACATTTACATTTGCTAGCTTTTCTGAACCGTTTTAGTAATTCTACTCTCTCCGGTGCATCTAACTTTATTTGTCATATTACAAAATCAATTTGTATATGTTGACCTCTGAATATTCTCTTCATGAGTTCAAACCTATGTGTCAACTAAAAGAATAGAATATAGCTCGTTTGGTCATAAATTTGAAAAAAAGTTAGTTGAAGTTGAGTTGAAAAATGGTATTTGGAAGTTGAAGCTACGTTTGGACATACATTTTACTTGAAAAAATATTAGAGTTTTGTGAGGAGAAATTTTTTTTTAAAAAAAAAAAACTTGAAAAAGTGCTCTAAACCGATTTCATGATCTTAGGTAGGTTTTAGTGCTGGACGGATTCCTCTCGCTTTATTCTAGTTCTTGTTAACTATGATTCATCTATTAACACACTGTAATTTCTTGATTATCAAAAAATAAACGGAAAAGGGCCAAATTTGCCCCTCTACTATGGTTTAGGGGTCACGTATACCCCTCGTTATCTTTTTGGTGCACTAATACCCCTGCCGTTACCATAGTAGGCAGATTTACCCTTCTCATTAACGGAACCTCCACGTTGGATGACACGTGGCTGCCACATCAGTGCCATAGTAGAGGGGCAAATTTGGCCCTTTTCAGTTGTTTCTAAAATCGTGTCTGGACTAAGTTTCAATACTTAAAGAAAAAGTTTCGATGCTTAGAGGAGTCATTATAAGAGAGAAAAATGTGCTAAGAATGGTAAATAAGATATTTTGAGAGAAATACGAAATTAAAATGACACTCTCTTCGATTTTGTTCCGTAAGAAAGATATACTTTTGAATTTTGTGACAAAAATTATCTTTATTAAAGATAAGACAAAAGTTTAATAATAACATTATTTCCAAATAAATAGATATTTTCTTTTTAAAAAGACAAAAAGGTAAATATGCTACTCCTATTAAAGTAGATAAAGAATGTTTTCATGTATTTCAATTTAAAAGATATTTTTCAATTTATCACAAAAGGTGACTTTTGCTATATATTGACTTATTAACTTTAGTTTAATCTCTTTTCCTTTAATGGCATATTTTTTGTAATATTAGAAAAAATAATAATAGAGTTTTATGTTTAAAATCACAATTTCTAGAATTCAATCATGACATTAAGCTAGCATTTGTCCATAACATTAAGCTAGCGTTTGTCCATAAAATAGATTAAACTAAAGTTAATAAGTAAATATATAGCAAAAGTCACCTTTTGTGATAAATTGAAAAATATCTTTTAAATTGAAATACATGAAAACATTCTTTATCTACTTTAATAGGAGTAGCATATTTACCTTTTTGTCTTTTTAAAAAGAAAATATCTATTTATTTGGAAATAATGTTATTATTAAACTTTTGTCTTATCTTTAATAAAGATAATTTTTGTCACAAAATTCAAAAGTATATCTTTCTTACGGAACAAAATCGAAGAGAGTGTCATTTTAATTCCGTATTTCTCTCAAAATATCTTATTTACCATTCTTAGCACATTTTTCTCTCTTATAATGACTCCTCTAAGCATCGAAACTTTTTCTTTAAGTATTGAAACTTAGTCCAGACACGATTTTAGAAACAACTGAAAAGGGCCAAATTTGCCCTTCTACTATGGCACTGATGTGGCAGCCACGTGTCGTCCAACGTGGAGGTTCCGTTAATGAGAAGGGTAAATCTGCCTACTATGGTAACGGCAGGGGTATTAGTGCACCAAAAAGATAACGAGGGGTATACGTGACCCCTAAACCATAGTAGAGGGGCAAATTTGGCCCTTTTCCGAAAAATAAATATCTAAAGACTAATTTTATTAGAAAATGTTAGAAAAACTAATTAAATTCAAATAAAATAAACACTTAAACCGTAGAAAGAATTCATTGTCAAAAGAAGGAAACTTTAAAAAAGACTTTAACTTAAAAAAAATTAAAATGAAATCTAACTGGACAAAAACTAAAAAGAAAGCTGGACAAATTGAGCCTTTTCATTAGTCTCAAGCACGTCATTTCATGACCACAAGTCCACAAGCCGCGTCTTACCTGTGCTAATTCTGTCTATTACCTTCCAAATCCTTCTAACAATAGTACATCAATTATGTTCGCGTATATAAAATATTCCATAATTCTCGCAGCTATAAATGAAATTTCTATGAAATTTCTTTTTCTCATGAATTAACGCAGTTGTTTTTCAACAGCAAAAACTCAAAGAATTAAGCAGAGAACTTATTTTCCTATTTAAAAGACTATTTCCAGTCCCCTCCACCTAATCATTTCTCCTTGATCATTGGAAACTAATTTAACTATGTACTGCAAGTCCACACTTATAATTAGGATATGGAAATCACGACGTAATCAGATACCTACATTCTCTATAGAGGGTTCTTCTTGGGATGGCATTATTTGATTATGGCCTTTATAAAGATATGCCATATCCTATAGGAAAACAACACACCATTGCCAGGTTTAATTATTTGTAGAATTGAGAGAAAACTAGTCATTTATAGGATCAAAATGTCTCGACTCCTTTCTTTGGCTTTGTTCATTTCAACAATTGCATTTTCTTTGGTTTCGGCAAATGGTTTGTTCTCAGATAGCATGTATATTAGCTGGGGTAGCTATAATTCTTGGATGCAAGGCGATGATCTTCAGCTTGTCCTTGATCAATCCTCAGGCAAATTTTCATCTACCCCTCTCATTTTTAAACATGTCGCATTTCAAAAGCTTTAGTATCGTACTTATATATACTGATAGTTTAAAGAATTTTACATCATCATTGTATTTTAACTTAGTACGAACTATCATTTGTTCTAAGTTATCAACTTATCAAATAAAGTTACATTCAATTGAACATCATCACATAGAACTTAAACTCTTGTAATAACTGTTTGTTTGTCCGAGAAATAAGTGATTGGACTCAACAAAGAACAATCTCATTGTATTCTAGGAAATGATGCACAATCTGCAGATTGATTAGAAAATTTTCCAACTTCTAGCTAAATATAGCATGACCAAGATCTCATTTCATCTAACCAAATTATTGTTTTTCGTTTTCAGGTTCAGGTGTACAATCAAAAGGAACATTTCTTTTTGGAAGCATAGAAATGCTAATTAAATTGGTACCTGGCAACTCTGCTGGAACAGTCACAGCATACTATGTAAGTGTCAATTTATTCAAGATGTCACTTAAATAGACAATTTTTCTAAACGTAGCAAAGTGAAAATCTACTGAATATTACTGAAATGTCTGGTTTCTGATTTTTAAATCCGCAGTTGTCCTCCATGGGTGACAAGCATGATGAGATCGACTTCGAGTTTCTAGGGAATGTATCAGGGCAGCCTTATGTTATCCACACAAATATTTTTACTCAAGGTGGAGGAGGCAGGGAACAACAATTCTACCCATGGTTTGATCCAACTGCTGATTATCATAACTACACCATTCACTGGAATCCCACTGCAGTTGTGTAAGTTGTTCTATTCTACAGAACTTCCAAATAAACTCCCCATTATCCTTCTTCAAATGGTTTAAAGTGTCTCAAATAGTAATTAGGTGGCTTAGTTTCAGAACAAAGGCGGATGAAATGTGAAATGAATGAGTTCGACTTGACCCATAGTATTAAGCACGTAACATAGATATATATGTCAAAAATTCATTAAAACATTCCGACCCATAATTTCAATAGGCCAATGTGTTCGATGGCAAAAAATGAAAGTTGAACTTACAAAGTATAAATCTTGAACCTGCTGATCTATTGCTTTTGAAATTAGGAAGCTAGACTGTTATTGACTCGTTGTTTAACTATTCGCAGATGGTATGTAGATGATATACCAATCAGAGTCTACAAGAATTATCAGAGTCAGGGAATTCCCTATCCAAACGCACAAGGAATGGGAATTTATTCCAGCGTTTGGAATGCTGATAGCTGGGCAACTAGAGGTGGCCTTGACAAGATTGATTGGACCAATGCTCCATTTATTGCTAGGTATCGAAATTTCAGGCCACGGGCATGTCCCTGGAATGGACCAGGTAGTATCAGTCAATGTGCTTCTCCAATTCCAGATAATTGGTATACATCTGCTGAATACAGTCAATTGAGCTATGCTAAGCAAGGACAAATGGATTGGGTCAGGAATAATTACATGATCTATGACTATTGCAAGGATACTAAACGATTCAATGGACAATTTCCTGGAGAATGTTTTAAGCCTCAATACTAACAAGTAAATTGAGCCAATACTTGTTGCAGTTGTTGATGTACTAGTGTTCTTCTTTTTCCTGATATTGTAACTATACCATTCTTTTCAATGTTTTTACCAAGAAATATACCCCATTCTTTTTCCTAATGTTATTGTTGTTTCAGTATTTTGTTCGTTAAATTTTACGCAAATTGGCCAAAGCACACAACATAAGAAAGTACTCCATTGATGATAATGCAAAATCCAGTTAATTTTAAGAAATAAATAGTAGAACAGGTAATGGTCAAAACTCCAAATTTGCAATTATCAAATTTGGTATCTCTATTGTTCTAGTTCAACTACTTGCACATCCCTTCTAAGGCATCTATGAGATCCTTTAATGTTAAGCAGCTGCTTTAAGTTTCCCTTCCATATAAGAAAAAATCAAGCAGCACTATAACTTCAAACAATTTATTTACTATATTAGTTTTTCTATATATTCTTAAATATTTTAACAACAATAAGTGTAATTTCTGAATATGTTACTCTTATTTAAGAGCTTGAAGAAATAATGTCATAATCCTTAAGGGCAATACAAGGAGTATAAGTTTCATCTCCTTAGTTAAATGAATTTTTTTCTCTCTCCCCTCCCCTCGTGAAGATCAATAGTTTAAGCAATCCTTTCAACGTGATTCAAATTTGGACCTAACTGTAGATAGTGGAAAGCTCTAGCACTAGTCAACCAAATTGCATGAGCTATGGAAAATTTGACTGAAAATAATGATCTTAAGGCACTGCTTATATCCTCGTTAAAGGAATTTGTGCGAAAATAATTCTAATTTTTAAGTTTTGTCGAGAGGATAATTTCACCAAGTGGTTCAAAAAATTAAAACAATATATATGCTGCCACAAAATTTTGAACCCAAGACATTCAACTAAATTTGAGCGAACTTAACCACCAAACTATGCATGCTACTTTGTTTAAGTGGGTTCAAATTTAGATTTTATAGGTATTTTTTCCAAAAAAAAAAAAAAAAAAAATCCAAATATACCTATATACCCAGTATGATTTTTTTGAGGAAGTGGGCTCATTTAACCCCACTTGAGCCTATGTGAGTCCGCCTCTGAGGGTAACACCTCGTCACAAATTTTGTAGTACTGACGAAAGTTCAATTAGAAATATTTTCTTGGAAAATAAGTGAGTTCTTACGTATTTTCTATTGTTTGATAACAAAATAGAAATTTTATTCCGTTATCACTATTCTTACACCCAACAATACCCCCCTCACCCTACCTCCCTATCACCAACCACTCCATCTACCCCCAAAATCTCAACCACCCCCTCCTTCACCACCAAACCCCTCCTACCGGTCACCCTACCTCCAGGCGCCGGGGTATTCGACGGGAGGTCACAAAATGAAGGCCACAATTCTGGCCGGTGCCTGTCACGATCCTTTTTTACTTAAAAAGAAAATACTTATATAGTATAAAGGTCTGTGACGGTGTTTAATAGGTACACTAATATTTTAAGAGACTTTCGGAGTCGCCACTTGAAAAGTTAAAGGTGTGCCAAGTCACCAAAGTGGTGTACCTAGAACACCTATGACTCGTAAATGGTCTGCGTCAGAGTTCCGGGTAAGGATCTCGGTTGACTCGCGAGAAGGTGTTAGGCACCCTCGAGTCCTGTGCCAAGCACAGTTGCTTTTATTGACGCATTTCGACTCTTTAATTTGTTTGTATGTTTGCCTTGATTTTGTTACGCTTCAATTTGATATTAATTTGTTCGTTCAAATGAAAACTCAAATCGAATATAATCGCGCGAGAACTTCACTCGTTCGAAATCTTTCGACTTAAATCAATTAGTTCGCGCAGGCACTTCACCCATTCGAAATCTCTTGACTTAGATGAGTTTTCAGTAAACAAAATGGTTAAAATCCGAATGCATTCAATCTTTGTTTAGTACTAATTTTGCCTACTCGAATCATTTAAAAAAAGACACATAAAGAAAAGATACATGTTTTCACTCAATTGATTTCAAGAAAATATTTTTAAGCCATAACAGGTTACGCTCCTTTCTCATAAAGTTTTGCTCATCGTGTCCTAATTCACTCTTTATTTCAAATCTGACCAATTTTATATATCTACACATTTATCCCATTTTTCTAGATCTGATTTTTTAACAAAGCTGGTTGTTTGATTTAATTCATGTAATATGCCTAACATTTAAAAGCTGTCAAGATTTACCAACTGTCAAGATTTACCATTTCTCAAATATTTGGACAGATTTGGTTTTAAACTTTGAAGATGGCTAATCTTGAAAACGTATTATGGAAAACAGAGATGACGTCTTTAAAATACATTACTATTCTGTAAACGTGACCTTAAATTAAACATGGCTTCTTTTGCCACTGTAGGCTTTCAAACTTACAACCACCTACTTATATTTATACATTTCAACAAATTTCCTTTTACCTTTGCAAAGCCCATAAAACGTGATCAAAAGTAGCAAAAAGGAAACTTTAATACTTAAAACTTGGCTCATATCATAATCATTTCCAGAACATACTTAGTCTTTTATATGGCTAAAATTTAATCATACATGTAAAGCAAGGTTAAAAGAATAAATACCTAAATAGCAAGGAAGCCTTTCAAGAAATAACAAAAGCTAACAGCAACTTTGCAACGAACCAGCAATAACCAGCAAAACTTCACCCGGAAAAGCAGTCATGAACAGACCCCTTTATACCTCTAGAAGTTACTCGACTCTCTATTTTTCTCACTTCTTTTCTCTAGTATTTTTTCTTCTCTAACTCTACTATTTTCTCGCACTTTTCGATCTGATTTTTTCTAAGAGAAAGGGAGTATTTCAGCCCCTGCTCTGCTTTTTTTTTGTTCTTCTTTTCCACTCTCTTTGTTCTGTAATTTTTCCCACTCTCTGTTCTTTTGTTTTCAGATGTATTCCTCCCTCTTTTCTTTCTGTTTCCAGCTTTGTAATCACCTAATTTTGGCACCAAAATTTTAAAAAAAAATTCTCAAATTGTTGTGTTTGTTTTCTTGTGACTTTTACTTATCTTTCTTAGCTATTTACATTCCCTTTTAGCAAGTTTTAACTAATCAAATAGGAGAAAAATATGAAAAATACATCAAAAATACTTGTTATACGGTTTTACTCTTAGTTAGTTGGGTATGTTCTAAATAATTTTTACAATTTAGTGGCTACTTATAAAAAACCATCCAGTCCATTTCTAAGGCCTGACCCGCTAACCCATATCCTGACCCGGCCCACCCTTTTAGTATAAAAGCAAATTTAGTGCCACTTTTGTCCATTTTCCCAAAATTTCACCAGAAACATGAAACCCTCCCCAATTTTGAACGCCACTGTGGGACCTCGCCGGCGACACCAACTGCCTCCGTCCGGCCAAATTATACACTCCTAAAATCGTCTCCTCACCTTCATGCCAATCTTCGAGTCTATCTCTCCAAATTCTCAGTGACTCAGTGGAAATCGAGGTCCAAAAATGAGGCAAAACTTTTCCGGTGAGTTTTCTTCGGCTTTTTCATTGAAATTTAACATGTATCCACTACCCTCTCTCTCCTCTTTCCGTTCTTTTATTCTTCTAGCTGAAACGACCCCCAAATGGGATCGTTTCCGTTAGAAGAAAAAGGGAAACGGATCCGAACGGCTAACGAGAGGGTCGGGGCTGTGTCGATGATGGTTGTGGGACTCTGATAGTGTCATAGCTGTGTCTGGTTTGGGGTGATTCAATTTGTTTGGGGGCTGTGATGATGGTTTGATAGCGGATGAGGTCGCTAGCTGTTTTGGTGATGTTGATGGCTGCGCGAGGCTGTGACGATTGATGTTGTTTGGTTCGTGGTGGTGTCGGGGTTTTGTTTTGTTCGTATGGGGCTGTGACGAGGTCGCGATCAAAATCAGGGGTGATGGCAAAGGAGGCTGTGACTTGCTTGTTATAAACGTGGGGTGTACGGTGTAAGTCGATGGTATTGGTGTGTGTGTGATGTCTGTTTACAGTTGAAGGAGGCGATGAGGGCTTGGCGAGGCCATGACTGTGAGGCAGCTGATCCGAGGCTATTACAGCCTCGATTCATTGGTGAGGCGTTTGGTAATTGCTTTAGGCTAGGCTGTGATATTGTGCCATGATAACGAGGCTATGCTACTGGAGGTGATGATGTACTGTTTGTTGCTTGGAGGCTGCTTTGATGGCTTTGATACCACTGTTTTGGGGTATGGTTTTGGAGGCACCGAGGCAGCTGATCCGAGGCAGTGATGACGATTCGTTTGGCTTGATGCTGATTGGCGTGGCAGTGGTAATCCGATGCAGGCAGGGTGTCGATTAGCTGTGGCGACGGGTTAAGTGAAATCTTGTTTTCTTCTTAATTTTTCCTGTTTCAGTTAAAATGAATGATCAATCATAGCTTAGTGTAGTTTGAAAATCGTGAAGAATCATATGCACGTCTACTGTGTTTATATGTTGGAAATAGTCATATCCTTTTGTTCCACTGTTAGTCAAGGTTTATGTTTAAGCGCTCTTATGTTGTTAGCCTTAAAGTGAATATGAATTGGTACCTGTTTTGCTAAAGTTGCTACAATCCTGTTCCAAGTGTTACGTTACCTTGATGTTTAGCAATGTTGAACTCATATTGGAGGTTCCAATGCTTTCTTGTCTATAGAGTTGTATGCTTGGTTCTGTTTCAATGTGTTGATTATGGATTGATCTTTTGAGTTGAATATGAAACTGTCACTTTGTCGTGGGTGTAATTCATCTTGTCTAAAAATGAAATCAAGTTTCTTGCGTCTGTGAGTTCGTCAAGTATGAATTTGTGAGTTCGAGCTGATTGGAATCTGGAAACTAAAATACATGGTCTGTTTTTGGGACTTTGTTTCAAGTTTGGTTAATTTGTGTTTAGGTGGACTTAGTCCATTCAGTTTAGTTGTTTAATTTGCTTAGATAGCTAGGATGACATGGGCTTGATGATGTCAAATGGGATGTCAAAAATTGAGTCAAGGGAGGTACAAGGTGGCAGCAGAGTGCTGCCCTTTTGGGTCCTGGTACAGCCTTGCATGCAAGGCAATTATGGGCTGAAATATGATAAGTGAGGAGGGCACATGGTCTGGTACTTCTACTGGTACACACCCCCTCTCTCTTGTCTATTTTTAGCCTTTGACTCTCTTTAAAAAAGGGAGAAAAAGGGAACTGAAAACAGAGGGATACAGAACATATATAAGAACTAAAAGCTGAAGCAAAAACAACAGAACACAAAGGCTGAAACTAAAAGAACAGAGAGATGAAACAACAGAACACAAAGGCTGAAACTAAAAGAACAGAGAGGTGAAACAACAGAACACAAAGGCTGAAACTAAAAGAACAGAGAGGTGAAACAGCAGTAACACAAAGGCTGAAACAAAAAGAATTGAAAGGCTGAAACAGAGAAAGGAAGAGGGTGAGCAACAGAGAGAAAAAAGAAAGAAACAGAGAGTGAAATTTTTAGTGAAGGCTGAAACAAAAGAACAGAGAAAGTGAAACAACAAAAGAACAAAGAACAGAGAGTGAAACAATAAAGCTGGAAACAGAGAGTGAGATTAAAAGCTGGAAACAGAGAGTGAAACATTTAGAGGAAGCTGAAAGAAAAGAAAAAGAAAGGAGAGGGTCTGAGTCTGGATATTAAAGGGTCAGGTTTAGAGGAGTTCGGGTTGCTATTTTGTGTTTGGTCCGTGCTTTTGCTGTTGCTGAGTTGCTACTGTTTGGCTGGTTATAGCTGCTGCGTTAAGGGGTTTTGCTATTACTAGGTATTTATTTCTTAACCTCTCTTTGTATGTATTTAATTTATGGGTAGATTTCAAGTATGTATGAAATGATTTAGTCAAAACAAATTCATGTGTCAAGGCCGTACTCATGTTCTATTTTTTATGTTAATCACTTCCCGAACATGTTTAGATTTATCTACTTGTTAAAAGCATGGTTGTAGGTCCATGTCACAAAATGTAACTTCTATTATCTTGTGCGAAGAAGGAGGGTTAGATGTAATGTCATTTAAACCTATTAGGACAAATTTGAGATAGAATAAGGGAAGTAAGGCTAAATTTTGTGAAAATGGCCAGATCTGAACTCAACAGTAAAAAGGGGCTGTTTATGCAATCTGTAGAAGAAACTTTATTTGCGGAAGTAACCCAGCCCAGCTGTGAATTGACCTTCTAACCCAAATCCGTATTCGTTTAGCAAAACTTTTAAATCTTTGGAAATTGAAGGATAAAGAGTTGTATATCAAACCACAATAAATATACGGTAACCTTTTTATAAGTTTATAGGCTAAGAAATAACCAAGGATTTCTAATATGGCTAAACATTGAAACAAATAGAAAAATAGGACATATGACATAATCCTCTTTGTTAAATGAACTACGCTCAAGTTTTTCCCTTTGTGTAAATGGGCTTTGACATTTTGCAAAACTAGGTCATTATATTTAGAGCTTTAACCTTAAGGCCCCAATAGTGTTCAAAAAATGTAAATTTAGTAATTTCGCTAGTTATAATGAACGAAAAATCAAAACTAGGTGAAGGATAAATGAATAAGCTATAGGATATTGGTATCTCACCAAATAAAATCGATTCAAGTGTAGTTTATTTAAATCGGAAGATCTCGAACGGGTGAAGTGCCTGCGCGACCATATCCGGCTTTAAATAAATTACATTTGTAAATATTTAACCAAGCCGTACGTAAATAGAAAAAATGTGTCGAAAGTAAATGCGACACATATAATCAAAAAAAATCAAGCTGAATTATAAATTCGAGTTTTGACCAAAATAAATAAAATAAAAAAAAAAAGAAAAATTTGAGACTCAAACCAAGGTTGATAAGGTTTCGAACGGGTGAAGTGCCTGCGCGAAAATATTCGGCTGAGTCACGAAAAATTAAAAAAAAAATAATAAATAAATACTAATAATAATAAATCAAGGCATAGCAAAGGAAATAAATAAAGGCGGGTACAAAATATTCCATATAGCCGGAATGCGTCAATAAAAGCAACTGTGCTTGGCACAGGACTCGAGGGTGCCTAATCCCTTCCCGAGAGTCAACCGAGATCCTTACCCGGAACTCTGATGCAGACCACTAACGAGTCATAGGTGTTCCAAGGTACCTTTTAGGTGACTTGGCACACCTTAAACTTGTCAAGTGGCGACTCCGAAAATCTCTTAATAATTCGTGTACCTTTGAACACCGTCACTTCCTTAAATGGAAACCCTAACTCGGGATAGCGCCAAATAATCATAAAAATCCCATAAGCGCTTTCCTAAACCCGAAACGCCCTCCCAAAAGCGGGAGCGCGGAAAAAAGGGGTGTGACAGCCTTGGCGACTCCGCTGGGGAAAAAAGTGAAAACTGAGAATCTCAGGCTTTATACTTTGTCGTTTTCGGCTTTTAAATATTGTTTGTACATGCTGCCTTGAATGTTACTGCTTTGATATTGTTTGAATTGTATATACACAACTGTCTTCTCTCGTACACCTCTGAGTCTTCTGGAACACTGCACACATGCACGCCAGTCTCGCTTCGGCGTCTGGAATTTCTGTCGTGTCTCAGGACACAAAAAGTTAACCCTTTTTAGGAGGAGGTGCGTTGGGTTAGGCCGTTAGACGTTGTCGACCGGTACCCCCGAGGCACTTCCAAATTGCCAGAAACTGTAGAACATGAACCCATTGAGTCACCTAGAGTTGAACCTGTGCTTTTATCTAGGCCGATTTATTTGCATGTCATTGGACTTAGCGAGGTGTGGTACACCTGTACCGCGCTTGTCTAGGCTGACCCTTTAGAGTCCAGATGGGGCCCACACCCCAGAAAGACAATAGTGACATCTTTTGTGTTGCATCTAGAGAGGCCGTTATGCTGACCGCTTATCGAGAGAAAGCGGGTTAGTCTGAAAAAATGAGAAAAAAAAAAAAATGAAAAAAAAAAAAAAAAAAAAAAAAAGAGAGAGAAGAAACACTTTGTTAAGAGGGGCAATTTCAGATTTTTTCAAAAAAAAAAAATATATATATTAGCGTGTCAATTGTCCTCTTTCCGTTGTCGGCAAAGATTTTAAAAGCCAATTTCACGCCGTTATAATGGCCAATTTTGTGAAAAAATAAAAGAGAAAAACAACGTCAATAGTCAAATTTTTGGTGGCGTTGTCATGTCAAATTTTGTTCAAAATTAGAAAATCAAAAATCAAAATAGAGTCGTCTTGTTTGTAAAACATTGACAAGTTTTGTTCCTATCTGTCTAGGCTAGTCGGATCATGTAAATATTTTATTTGAGCCGGCTTGTCCGTTTTAGTGTCAATAGTCAAATTTTAGTGTCGTTGTCATGTTGAATTTTGTTCAAAAATTAGAAAATCAAAAAATCAAAGTAGAGTCGTCTTGTTTGTATAACATTGACAAGTTTTGTTTCTATTTGTCTAGCCTAGTCAATCATGTAAAAATTTTGTTTGAGTCGGCTTGTCCGTTTAAAATGTTGTTTTACAAAATTTTGTCCAAGTTTTCTCGGTCCTAATCCTTCATTTTTAATAAAATAGGTATCATGGCTGCATCATCATCTAGAGTAGGAAAAAGGAAGTTTCCTGAGGGATCTACTCCACCGCCTATTAAGATGGTCGATAAATGTCCTCCATTGTTGAGAAATTGGTGGTACCATTTGAGCGAAAAGCAGAAAGGGGTTGTGCATGCGAGAATTGGGGAAATGACACATTTTCTTAACCCTAAGTTTGCCCCACGCCGGGAACTGGTAAATGCTTTGATTCGGTATTGGGAACCGAGTCAAAATACCTTTGTGTTTGGTGATATTGAGATGACTCCCACTTTAGAAGAGATCTCGGGTTTGACTAATGCAGTGTTTAGGACAAAGAAGTGCATAGCACCTCGCTTTGTGAGAGTCGAGGAGTTCCTACGGGACATGAGTCTGCGTTCTGATACCCAGTTAGTGAGTTTGGCCTCAGGTTGGGTCAGTCTGGAGTATCTTTATGCTCTTTATGGGCGGGGAGATGGTTACACAGAGCATCGGCCGAAATTTATCACTATGTTGAGCCACGACCAATGGGATAGCCTTAGGGAAAGAGCTTTCATTTTCGCTTTCCTTGGCCTCATGGTCTTCCCGATGGAGAATGGACAAATCTCTATCCATACCTCTTGGATCGTAAGAGCTTTATTTGGGGGAGTTCGAGATTCTACTGTTGTGCCGATGATCTTGGGCAGTATTTATCGTGCTCTGACTCGATGCAAAGAGAAAGGGGCCCGATTTTTCGAGGGTTGCAACTTGTTGTTGCAAGTATGGTTCGTTGAGCATTTGTTCGGCCGTTCTGACCCTACTCCACTACCCGATGCGCCTAAATGCCATTTGAACACCCATTATTATCGTGCTCGACATCTTGATCTACCTGAGAGCTTTGATGGGTGGGCCAAGTACTTGAGCGAGCTCACTCTGGAGAATATCCGGTGGCAGGTTAGTTGGTACCCCTCGAAAGAGGGAATATATGGTAGTATGGACCGTCCTTTTCTAGTATTGATGGGTCATAAGGGAGCCGAGCCTTATTGCCCTACGCGGGTGCTCCGACAGCTTGGGCGCGTTCAGGGTGTACCTAGGGTAGAGGCCGTGGAAGAGTATCGCCTTGAGCATATTAGCGGTGAGTTTCCCAGGCACACTCAGTGGTTCTCCATTTGGGATAATATGAGACATTTGACCTCCAGCACACAGGTTATAGACCGATTCAGAGGCGAGGTCACTCCCGAGTATGTTTTCTGGTTCGGCCGACAGCCTGCTTTGGTAGCTATGCCAGCAAAAACGGTTAAGGGACCGTATGATGAGGCACTCAGGATTGACATGAAGATAGAGATGCATAGGGTAGAGACTGAGGAGAGATATGCAGGTTTGGTCTACCGTCTTCGTTCTGAGAGGGATGCCGCTCGAGCTGCTTTGGTTGAGAATGAGGGTCTCGCGCATCAGCATCTAGACACAGTTAGACGACTCCGTGTTATGCACTCTGAGGCATTGACAGAGCGGGATGCCGACAGGGCAGCTTTGGTGGAGAGCAGGAGAAGGGAGGATTATCATCGTCGGGATGCCATGGACGCTCGAGCTCAACTCGACAGGGCACTGGAGCAAGAAGAGCAGCTCAGGAAGCTAGCACAGAGCCGACTTCAGGATATACAGGCTGCTGGACAGACTATCAGTGTAGTTTATCGGCAGGTTTATGACTCTGCTGTATATGTTGCACAGGCTATCAGTGACTATAGGAGGCTGCCCGCGGAGGACCTACTTCCCCATGTGCTTCCCTTCGTCACCAGAGTTGCAGAAAATTTGGCTGGAATGCGCCGCACTTTGGTAGAAGGCCCACCAGCAGATCCCGAGGAGCCACCAGAGGAAGATCTCGACGAGCCATTTGAGTCAGATCCAGAGGAGCCAGATGAGGCAGGGCCCGGATCACCTTAGCAGATATATGCCGGTCCGAGATGATGCAGCTCATTGCCTTTTGTCATTCATTTAGCATCTTGGACAGATTGTAGCTTTTATTATGTATTGTCATTTCTATTTCGAACAGTCGGTTTAGTTTGTCTGTTTTAATTTTTTGGGAGTACTACTATTGCCCCATGTTGTCGGCGGGCTTTTTATATTGTACTGTTTCGGCATTTATGAAAAGGAAATCAGAAAATCCAAAATTGTGTCTTTTATTATCTTAAATGCATTTTTTCTTCCTTTTTCAATCTGATTTTGGACCCTTCTTACATTTGAAAGATATATGATATGAAAAAAAAAATGAAGAAAAAAAAAAAAGAGCGAAAGAAAGAGAGGAAAATGAAAGAAAAAAAAAAAAAAAAAAAGAGAAAAGAAAAGAAGAAAAGAAAGAGAGGACCCGCTTTGTCTTGATTCGGGATGATGCATGACGACTTTAGGCTTGTAGGCGCGCTCGGCTCATAAATATCATGTTTCCTAACCTGTTTTGTTTGCAGACAAGACTAGATTACCAGTGACTTGGTGCAGCGCTCTAGCATTACCCCACTCTCACACAACTAACTCAAGGGGACTTGAAATTCCATTTGGTAACATGGCCACTGAAGGAGACAAATCCGATGCCGGTTCCGAAGAAAATGATAGGACGACAGAAGAGGCCCTGATTCTGAAGCAATTTCTGGTGGACATGCATCATGCGATAACCACGGGACGGGTACCTCCTCCCATGCCAAACCTCCTAGATGGGCTTATGCCAACAGTTAGCCAGCGAGCACCAGGCACATCTACGGCGGTTGAGGATCCGACATATCCCCCTGGTTTTGGCACTAGTCAGGGTCCAACAAAAGAAGTTGAAGTGCGCCCTCATGCACCGCCCCCACCACCTCCACCTCAAGGGCAATATGGACAACATCTACCACAGGAGCAGTATGGTCCACCCCCACCACAGGGACAGTATGGTCCACCTCTGCTACAGGGGCAGTATGGCCCACCTCTCCCACAGGTTCCAATTTTTCGGGGCCCAGCCAGGCCTGCTATGGCTAGGTCCAACAGCGAACCACATCTCCAGGCTGGGGATCATCATTATGATCAGCACCATGAACCCAATTTCCGACACAGTGACTCGTATGATCAGGGGTTCCATCGCGGGTCTCAAGTTGAGGTTGATCGATCAGGAAAGCTGGATGAGAGTGAGGTTCTAAGAAAGATGAAGGGCCTAGAACAAGCAGTAAGGACCATTCAAGGATATGGAGATCATACTGACATCTCTTTCAAGGATCTTTGCCCCTACCCTGAATTGCAATTACCAGATGGGTTCGTAGTGCCAAAGTTTGATCTATACACCGGGCAAGGAGATCCAAGGGTTCATATGAAAACCTACTGCAATAAAATGAGAGGGGTCAAGAAAGACAAACTGTTGATAGCCTACTTTTCTGAAAGCTTGGGGGGCGCGGCTGCCGAATGGTTCATGAGGCAGGACTTAACTAAATGGTTGTCATTTGAGGATATGGCACAGGCATTCTACGACCAGTACAAGTACCACATTGAAGTTTTGCCAGATCGATCCTCTTTGGATGCGATAAAAAAGAAGCCAAGCGAAAGCTTTAGGGAGTACGCCCTCAGATGGCGCGAGCAGGCCGCTCGAGTGAGCCCCGCAATCCCGGACGATGACATGGTCCGTTTGTTCATTGAGGCGCAGGATGAGGCGTTCTATGGTTCATTGATCGCCGCCTTTGGGAAACCGTTTAGTGAAGTCGTCAAGATGGGAGAAATGATTGAGAGAGGAGTCAAAGCTGGCAAGATTGTGAGCCAGACTGCACTAAAGGCGACCACACAGGCTGTGCAGACCGGGGCAGCAGGGTTCGGTAAGAAGAAGAAAGAAGATGTGGCCATGGTAGGGTCAGGTCCACGAAGGTGGAATGATGAGCGATACAGTCAGGCTAATTCATACCAAGCTCCAGTACACCCTCCACAACACTATTACCCACCACAAAATGCACAATACTCCATACCTCCACCCCAATACTCCGTACATGCCGCGCAGCCATATGCCCCAACGTCTTATCCGCAATGGCGCGCACCAGCCCCACAGCCTACATATCCCATTCACCAAGCTCCACATAATCACTATCAAGCTCCACCTAACCCTACTTACCGACCAAGAGGTCCGGCAGGCTTCCGTCCGAGAGCTGAATTCAAGAAGGCTCGAGAAGAGAAGAAGAGAGAATTCACGCCAATTGGAGAATCCTACACCAGTATCTTTGAGAAACTGCGGGCCTTGAACATGATAAAGCCAGTTCAAGGAAACATGAATCCTACTGGCAAAGTGGACCATTCTCGGCATTGTGATTACCACTCGGGCGCACCAGGGCATGATACAGAAGATTGCTACTATCTCAAGAGAGTGGTGCAAGAGCTGATTGACAACAACCAAATTGTGATAGAGGATGCAGAAACTCCGAACATTAATCGCAATCCTCTGCCAGTCCATGATGTACACATGGTATATGCATGCACAGGGGGATTTGAAAGCGAATCTGCAAGGCCAATAGTGTCAGTCGATGCAATAACAGTTGAGGTGGAAAAGATGCATATCACTTCAAAGACAAGTCCTGCTGTGGTGTCTGGAGGAACAAAGCCATCTGTCCAGTTGGATAAGCCCGTGTTAACATTGAAACGAGCTGTTGAGGAAAGGGAAGAGATGACGGAGAAACCAAAGTTGGTGATCTCAAGGTCCATCACAAAGGAAGAGGAAGCAGATTCTGCTACTAAACCGAAGTTGGTTATAAGAAATGCACTTCTGCGCGAGCCCATTGTCATAAAGAGGGCATCCCAGTTCCATGTGACAGATAGCAAGGCTGTCCCGTGGAACTATGCCAAGGCAGTGGTAACGTACATGGGAAAGGAGGTTGTAGCAGAAACGACACAAGTGGGCGGTCTAACTCGTTCTGGGCGGTGCTTTACCCCGGAAGAGTTAAGAAAAGCAAAGCAAGCCAGGGAAAATCAGGGTCCCATCAAGGAACCTGTCACTGAGAAAGAGGCAGAAGAGTTTCTAAAGAAGATGAAAGTGCAAGATTATTCTATTGTGGAGCAGCTGAGGAAGACCCCTGCTCAAATTTCTCTGTTGTCCCTGCTGATGCACTCTGAGGCGCACCGTCATGCTCTATTGAAAATCCTGAATGAAGCTCATGTATCTGAAAAAATGACTGTTGGAAATTTGGAGGCAATTGCTAGTCGTATCTTTGAAGTAAACAGGATCACTTTCACTGATGAAGAATTGCCTATGGAAGGCACAGGCCACAACAAAGCACTACATCTGACTGTCAAGGTCGACAACTCTTATGTCACTAGGGTGCTGGTTGACGGTGGGTCCGGTCTGAACATCTGTCCATTGTCTACTTTGAAAAGATTGAAAATCAACGTGGACAGAATTCGAACCAACACTATGAGTATCCGAGCTTTTGATGGAGAAAAAAGACAGTCAATTGGTGAGATCGAGCTGACATTGACAATTGGGCCTGTGGAATTTGCTATTAATTTCCAAGTCCTCGATATGGATTCGTCTTATAATCTACTGTTGGGAAGGCCCTGGATTCATATGGCGGGCGCAGTACCGTCGACTTTACACCAGACTGTCAAGTTTGAATGGGATCGTGAGATGATCATGGTACACGGAGAGGGAGATTTGTCAATCTACAAGGATCCGTCCATTCCAGTCATTGAGGTCACCAATGATAGCCCAACACTGATGTACCAAGCCTTTGAAGCAGTCAATGTAGATGAGGTCCCTGAAGGCAAGCCTTTGCCCCAAGCAAGATTGTCAGAAGCAGCAGTCATGATGGCTACGGAAATGTTGAAGCATGGTTTCAAACCCGGGAAAGGTCTCGGAGCATCACTACAAGGAATGTCACATCCAATTAGTCCACTTGGCATTTGAGGTACCTGGGGTCTGGGATACAAGCCTACAGCTGCAGACAGAGCAAGAGCTAGGAAGATGAAGAAACAAGAATGGTCTCTAGAGAAGCCTGTCCCTTGCCTCGCTCAATCTTTCACGAGGTCCAATGGGGGCAAGTCTATTTCAAAAAATGCTGAGGAGACTGAAGAACAGAAGAAGTTACTGTCAGACCTGAGGCACGTCTTTGGCATCAACATGGTGCAAACTGGCGAAGGACCTAGCAATGCAGAAATCCAGGACATTGGCCCTGATGTGAAGCTGAACAACTGGGAATCCATGCCTCTCCCCACTAGGAGGGGCTATTGGTAGCAAGTTTTTGTTATCCTTTCTGTATACTTGGTTATTATAAGGGTTGTAATCCAAGTGTATTTATTTTGCTCGTTATGATGTCAAACCCTTTTGTCTTTCAAATTCAATGAAAAGCAAGACCATGCTTCTTGTCTCTATATCTTGTCTCTTTATTTTCCTAATTTTACTTCTTATTTCTTTCTGTAGCTATGTTTCTGATGGCCTTAATAACATGACATGCATGCTGAAATCACGCCCTGATCTAAACACACAGTTTAACTTGGTCTCAATGAATCAACCAAAAATTGAGGAAGTGCATGATGGGGGGTGGGATGATTCTGAAGTGGCAATTGAGGAGGTAGATGACATGGAAAGGAGTGATAATGAAGGAAGTTTTGAGGAAGGATATGATGAAGAGGAGGCCGAGAGTGAAATAAATGGAGAGTTAGAACAATTTGAAAATAAGCCCAAGCCCAATCTAGATGACACAGAAAATATAAATTTGGGAAGTCCCGATGATGTCAGGGAAACCAAGATAAGCATGCACGCTCTACCGAAGGTGAAAAATGACATAGTCCAGGTTTTGTTTGACTATAGAGACGTGTTTGCTTGGTCATATGATGACATGCCCGGTTTGAGCACAGATTTAGTGGTTCACAAGTTGCCGATCAATCCTGGTTTCCCTCCGGTCAAGCAGCTTCGGAGGAAATTCAAGACAGATGTGAGTGAGAAGATCCATGAGGAAATTATGAAGCAGCTATCTGCGAAGGTGATACAATCTCTTCAGTATTCCACTTGGTTGGCCAATGTTGTGCCGGTGCCGAAGAAAGATGGGAAGACAAGAATTTGTGTTGACTATCGAGATTTGAACAAAGCCAGTCCCAAGGATAATTTTCCTTTGCCTAATATTCACATTCTCATAGACAATTGTGCCAAACACGAAATTCAGTCTTTCGTGGATTGCTATGCCGGATACCACCAGATCCTGATGGATGAAGACGATGCAGAAAAGACGGCGTTCACCACACCTTGGGGAACCTTTTGTTATAGGGTCATGCCGTTCGGTTTGAAGAATGCTGGGGCAACGTACATGAGAGCCATGACAACCGTCTTTCATGATATGATACACAAAGAAATTGAGGTGTATGTGGATGATGTGATAATCAAATCAAGAACAGCAGAGGATCATGTTAAAGACCTCAGGAAATTCTTTGAAAGACTCAGAAGGTACAATTTGAAGTTGAACCCGGCTAAATGCGCATTCGGTGTTCCAGCTGGAAAGTTGTTGGGTTTCATTGTCAGCAGGCGAGGCATTGAATTGGATCCTTCAAAGATCAAAGCTATACAAGAGTTGCCTCCGCCAAAGAACAAGAAAGAAGTCATGAGCTTCCTCGGAAGATTGAACTACATCAGTAGGTTCATCGCTCAACTCACTACAACTTGTGAGCCAATCTTCAAGCTGCTAAAGAAAGATGCTGCAGTCAAGTGGACCGAGGAATGCCAAGCGGCTTTTGACCAGATCAAGCAATACTTGTCAAATCCACCTGTGTTGGTCCCACCAGAGCCAGGCCGACCTTTGTTCCTCTATTTGTCGGTGATGGATAATTCATTCGGTTGTGTACTGGGACAACACGATTCCACAGGCAAGAAAGAGCAAGCCATCTACTACATGAGCAAGAAGTTCACGGATTATGAGGTCAAGTACACTTTGTTGGAAAGAACGTGTTGCGCCCTCACTTGGGTAGCACAAAAGCTGAGGCATTATTTGTTGTCATACACTACTTACCTCATATCCCGGATGGACCCACTGAAGTATATCTTCCAGAAGCCAATGCCGACGGGAAGACTCGCCAAGTGGCAAATGTTACTCACAGAGTTTGACATAGTCTATGTCACCCGGACTGCAATGAAAGCCCAGGCTTTGGCCGATCATTTGGCCGAGAACCCAGTGGATGATGAGTATGAACCTCTCAAGACGTACTTTCCTGATGAAGAGGTTGGCACAATTGAGGAGTTGTCCTCTGAAGATGATCATTATTGGAAGCTTTATTTTGATGGGGCCTCTAACTCTAAAGGTGATGGTATCGGGGCCGTTCTCATATCCCCGACAGGTCATTACTATCCGGCGGCTGCGCAACTTCGTTTCTGGTGTACCAATAACACGGCAGAATACGAAGCTTGCATCATGGGTCTACGCATGGCAATAGACATGGACATCAAAGAACTACTGGTGCTCGGAGATTCCGACCTACTAGTACATCAAATCAAGGGTGAATGGGAAACTCGAGACGTGAAACTCATCATGTATAAGCAGTATCTGGAAGATCTTTGCCGAAGGTTTGATTCTATTGAATTCAGGCATATCCCAAGAGTGCACAATGAGTTGGCAGACGCTTTGGCTACATTAGCATCCATGCTTAGTCATCCTGACCAAACTCACATTGATCCTCTCGAGATTCAAGTTAGGGATCAACATGCTTATTGCAACATGGTTGAAGAAGAACTTGATGGCGAGCCATGGTACCTGGACATCAAAAACTACATCAAGAATGGAGAGTATCCAGCGCTAGCAGAGAGTAATCAGAAAAGAACCCTCCGCCGTCTTGCAAATGGTTTCTTTCTGAGCGGAGGGATACTGTACAAGAGAACCCCAGATCTGGGACTGTTGAGATGTGTAGACGCACAAGAAGCCTCGAGAATTCTTAATGAGGTACATTCAGGAATTTGTGGGCCACACATGAATGGCTATGTGCTAGCCAAGAAGATTTTAAGAGCAGGTTATTTCTGGCTCACTATGGAGAGAGATTGCATAGGGTTTGTGCGAAAATGCCACCAATGTCAAGTGCACGGTGATTTGATACATTCGCCTCCCTTAGAGCTCCACACAATGTCCGCTCCTTGGCCTTTCGCTGCATGGGGAATGGATGTCATTGGCCCAATAGAACCAAAGGCGTCAAATGGGCATAGATTTATCTTGGTCGCCATTGATTATTTTACCAAGTGGGTGGAAGCAGCGACATTCAAGTCAGTTACCAAGAAAGCTGTGGTCGACTTTGTTCACTCAAACATCATTTGTCGATACGGTATTCCCAATACCATCATCACTGACAATGGGGCTAATCTGAACAGTCATTTGATGAGAGAGGTATGTGAAAGGTTCAAAATTGTGCATAGAAATTCCACACCATACCGGCCAAAAGCAAATGGCGCGGTCGAAGCTGCAAACAAGAACATCAAGAAGATCCTTCGAAAAATGGTGGAAGGATCTCGAGATTGGCATGAGAAGTTGCCGTTTGCTCTTCTGGGTTATCGCACAACCGTGCGCGCCTCAATAGGCACGACTCCATATGAACTGGTGTATGGGACTGAAGCGGTCATTCCGGCAGAAGTCGAAATACCATCCTTGAGAATCATTGTTGAAGCTGAAATTGAGGACACTGAATGGGTCAAATCCCGCTTGGAACAATTGGCTCTGATTGACGAGAAAAGGCTAAATGCAGTATGTTATGGGCAACTATATCAGAAGAGAATGGCCAAAGCATACAACAAGAAAGTGCGCCAACGCAAGTTCAATGAAGGCCAGTTAGTCTTGAAGCGCATCTTTCCACATCAGGAAGAAGCAAAGGGCAAGTTTGCTCCAAATTGGCAAGGACCGTATGTGGTGAAGAAGGTGTTGCCCAATGGTGCCCTATTCTTGACAGACATCGAAGGCACGATGGCTGAAATGATTGTTAATGCTGATGCAGTGAAGAGGTACTACATTTGATGTTCTTGGATTGGGATACCGAAAGTCTTTGTTTCCCTTATCCAGATAATGTATCCCTTTTGTTAGCCTTTGGCTTTGTATTGCTTTTGTGAACCCTTATTGGGAATCCTGTAATTGAACTGAAATGAAATGAAAAGAGAAAAATTCCAAATTTGGCATTAAATTGCTAGAGCTACGTCTGACCTGATTCCTCTCAAAAGGATACGTAGGCAACCATTCAGGTGCGGTCATATCAGTGAAAGTTCTAAAGGTTCCCTAGTTTCATATTAGGGGAAATTTTCCATTTTTCCTATCTCACATTGACGCAAAACTCGCCTTCGAGTTTGCGGCCAAATTCAAGGAAAATCAAATCCGCAGTTTCTGCTAAACTGGGGCAGAAGTTTGTTTTTATTTTATTTGTCAATAAAATAAAAACAAACTTCTATTATTCTTACCATCTTTTCACATGTTCATGGGACGTTTGGAATTTTGGTCTCGAAGTCAGGAGGGGCTCAATGCACCGAAGACATTATCATCAAAGAGTGAAAGAAAAAAAAAAAAAAAAAAAAAAAAAAAAAAATGAAGTCTTGCCGGTGAAAACCTGAAAGGGCGCCGCATGACAAACAGTGAGATAAAAAAAACAATGAGAGAGGTTAGTTGGTGAAAACCCCAAATGGGGCACCGCTAGCCGAATGAGGGATGTTATAGTTGTCATCAAGCTGGGCTTGGCAAGTAGTCATTGCTGAATGTTCGAATTGAGGGAGGTCGAGGAAGAGCTGTCGTGAATGGATCAGGGTTCGAGGCCAAGATGCATGTCATGTCTATTGGGGTCATCATCGTTTTTGCCTCCAGATAAGTTCATTTTCATCTTTCTAAAGGACATCTCTTGTTCGGAGTCCTTTGTCCAGAATCTTTTCCCATTTTTCGACTCTCAGTCAAAATAACATCAAAACGAGCAAAAGAAAGTTTCGCAAAAATTGTTTACCTGTTTTGCAGTTGTAGCAGAGCACAGTCAGGACCCGCCTGGATAATGGAAGCCAACATCACATCTCGATAGCAAGAATGACACATCGAGAATTGGCACTATTAAAAGACCAACAAGAGAGCCAAAGGAAATACAGAGAAATGGAAAGAAAGTAGGAAAAAAAGGGAAATAAGGAAAGCAGAATTTGGAGTAGTTTTGAGAAAGTCGAGGCGCCCACCTGGAGAATGAGGGGGTAGTTTAGAGGAAGTCAAGGCGCCCACCTGAAGAATGAGGGAATATATATCAAGAAAGTCGAGGCACCCACCTGGAGAGTGAGGGGGTAGTTTAGAGGAAGTCAAGGCGCCCACCTGAAGAATGAGGGAATATATATCAAGAAAGTCGAGGCACCCACCTGGAGAGTGAGGGAGTAGTTTAGAGGAAGTCAAGGCGCCCACCTGAAGAATGAGGGAATATATATCAAGAAGTCGAGGCACCCACCTGGAGAATGAGGGAGTAGTTTAGAGAAAGTCAAGGCGCCCACCTGAAGAATTAGGGAATTCATTTCAAGAAAGTCGAGGCACCCACCTGGAGAATGAGGGAGTAGTTTTGAAGGAGTCAAGGCGCCCGCCTGAAGAATGAGGGAATTCATTTCAAGAAAGTCGAGGCACCAACCTGGAGAATGAGGGAGTAGTTTAGAGAAAGTCGAGGCACCCACCTGGAAAATGAGGGAGTACATTTGAAGAAGTCTAGGCGCTCACCTAAAGAATGAAGGAATTTATTTCCAGAAGATCAAGTGTCCAAGACCCACCCGAAACCAAAGTGGTGGTTTACTTTTCAACAAATGAAGGGAGCAAGAACCAAGGAGCCCATCTCGGGAAGCATGAAGAAGTTAGCTTAGAAATTGTAATTTTACATTTCAAATGTTGTATTTTCATTTTTTCTTTGTAAAGCAGTGACCACCAGCCAGCTAGCCAGCAGCCAGCGACAGTGACAAGCAACAACAACTCTAGTGTGTCAAAAGTGTCTTGTGTCAGTCCGGGTAAGTCTAGAAGCGTCGAGTCAGTCCTAGTTAGTTTTGCAAGTGTATAGAGTTAGTCTGTGTATGTCTAAAGAGTGTTTAGTGTTAGTCTAGGAGAGTCTAGCGTCTGTTTGAATGCGGTAGTCCCAGCTACCGCGCGTGAGGAACTACACTGACCTGATTCCTTAGTCCGAGGATATGTAGGTAACTTTGTTCTCGGTTAGAACCGAAATTCAAGGTACGGTCACCCTTTTGCATATTCTCGGCTAGAACCGGAAAATCCAAAATTAGTTGTCGATTACTTCTTTGTCCGAAAACTCTTCGTGTTCCCGAACAAAGAGGGGCAGCTGTAATCACCTAATTTTGGCACCAAAATTTTAAAAAAAAATTCTCAAATTGTTGTGTTTGTTTTCTTGTGACTTTTACTTATCTTTCTTAGCTATTTACATTCCCTTTTAGCAAGTTTTAACTAATCAAATAGGAGAAAAATATGAAAAATACATCAAAAATACTTGTTATACGGTTTTACTCTTAGTTAGTTGGGTATGTTCTAAATAATTTTTACAATTTAGTGGCTACTTATAAAAAACCATCCAGTCCATTTCTAAGGCCTGACCCGCTAACCCATATCCTGACCCGGCCCACCCTTTTAGTATAAAAGCAAATTTAGTGCCACTTTTGTCCATTTTCCCAAAATTTCACCAGAAACATGAAACCCTCCCCAATTTTGAACGCCACTGTGGGACCTCGCCGGCGACACCAACTGCCTCCGTCCGGCCAAATTATACACTCCTAAAATCGTCTCCTCACCTTCATGCCAATCTTCGAGTCTATCTCTCCAAATTCTCAGTGACTCAGTGGAAATCGAGGTCCAAAAATGAGGCAAAACTTTTCCGGTGAGTTTTCTTCGGCTTTTTCATTGAAATTTAACATGTATCCACTACCCTCTCTCTCTTCTTTCCGTTCTTTTATTCTTCTAGCTGAAACGACCCCCAAATGGGATCGTTTCCGTTAGAAGAAAAAGGGAAACGGATCCGAACGGCTAACGAGAGGGTCGGGGCTGTGTCGATGATGGTTGTGGGACTCTGATAGTGTCATAGCTGTGTCTGGTTTGGGGTGATTCAATTTGTTTGGGGGCTGTGATGATGGTTTGATAGCGGATGAGGTCGCTAGCTGTTTTGGTGATGTTGATGGCTGCGCGAGGCTGTGACGATTGATGTTGTTTGGTTCGTGGTGGTGTCGGGGTTTTGTTTTGTTCGTATGGGGCTGTGACGAGGTCGCGATCAAAATCAGGGGTGATGGCAAAGGAGGCTGTGACTTGCTTGTTATAAACGTGGGGTGTACGGTGTAAGTCGATGGTATTGGTGTGTGTGTGATGTCTGTTTACAGTTGAAGGAGGCGATGAGGGCTTGGCGAGGCCATGACTGTGAGGCAGCTGATCCGAGGCTATTACAGCCTCGATTCATTGGTGAGGCGTTTGGTAATTGCTTTAGGCTAGGCTGTGATATTGTGCCATGATAACGAGGCTATGCTACTGGAGGTGATGATGTACTGTTTGTTGCTTGGAGGCTGCTTTGATGGCTTTGATACCACTGTTTTGGGGTATGGTTTTGGAGGCACCGAGGCAGCTGATCCGAGGCAGTGATGACGATTCGTTTGGCTTGATGCTGATTGGCGTGGCAGTGGTAATCCGATGCAGGCAGGGTGTCGATTAGCTGTGGCGACGGGTTAAGTGAAATCTTGTTTTCTTCTTAATTTTTCCTGTTTCAGTTAAAATGAATGATCAATCATAGCTTAGTGTAGTTTGAAAATCGTGAAGAATCATATGCACGTCTACTGTGTTTATATGTTGGAAATAGTCATATCCTTTTGTTCCACTGTTAGTCAAGGTTTATGTTTAAGCGCTCTTATGTTGTTAGCCTTAAAGTGAATATGAATTGGTACCTGTTTTGCTAAAGTTGCTACAATCCTGTTCCAAGTGTTACGTTACCTTGATGTTTAGCAATGTTGAACTCATATTGGAGGTTCCAATGCTTTCTTGTCTATAGAGTTGTATGCTTGGTTCTGTTTCAATGTGTTGATTATGGATTGATCTTTTGAGTTGAATATGAAACTGTCACTTTGTCGTGGGTGTAATTCATCTTGTCTAAAAATGAAATCAAGTTTCTTGCGTCTGTGAGTTCGTCAAGTATGAATTTGTGAGTTCGAGCTGATTGGAATCTGGAAACTAAAATACATGGTCTGTTTTTGGGACTTTGTTTCAAGTTTGGTTAATTTGTGTTTAGGTGGACTTAGTCCATTCAGTTTAGTTGTTTAATTTGCTTAGATAGCTAGGATGACATGGGCTTGATGATGTCAAATGGGATGTCAAAAATTGAGTCAAGGGAGGTACAAGGTGGCAGCAGAGTGCTGCCCTTTTGGGTCCTGGTACAGCCTTGCATGCAAGGCAATTATGGGCTGAAATATGATAAGTGAGGAGGGCACATGGTCTGGTACTTCTACTGGTACACACCCCCTCTCTCTTGTCTATTTTTAGCCTTTGACTCTCTTTAAAAAAGGGAGAAAAAGGGAACTGAAAACAGAGGGATACAGAACATATATAAGAACTAAAAGCTGAAGCAAAAACAACAGAACACAAAGGCTGAAACTAAAAGAACAGAGAGGTGAAACAACAGAACACAAAGGCTGAAACTAAAAGAACAGAGAGGTGAAACAACAGAACACAAAGGCTGAAACTAAAAGAACAGAGAGGTGAAACAGCAGTAACACAAAGGCTGAAACAAAAAGAATTGAAAGGCTGAAACAGAGAAAGGAAGAGGGTGAGCAACAGAGAGAAAAAAGAAAGAAACAGAGAGTGAAATTTTTAGTGAAGGCTGAAACAAAAGAACAGAGAAAGTGAAACAACAAAAGAACAAAGAACAGAGAGTGAAACAATAAAGCTGGAAACAGAGAGTGAGATTAAAAGCTGGAAACAGAGAGTGAAACATTTAGAGGAAGCTGAAAGAAAAGAAAAAGAAAGGAGAGGGTCTGAGTCTGGATATTAAAGGGTCAGGTTTAGAGGAGTTCGGGTTGCTATTTTGTGTTTGGTCCGTGCTTTTGCTGTTGCTGAGTTGCTACTGTTTGGCTGGTTATAGCTGCTGCGTTAAGGGGTTTTGCTATTACTAGGTATTTATTTCTTAACCTCTCTTTGTATGTATTTAATTTATGGGTAGATTTCAAGTATGTATGAAATGATTTAGTCAAAACAAATTCATGTGTCAAGGCCGTACTCATGTTCTATTTTTTATGTTAATCACTTCCCGAACATGTTTAGATTTATCTACTTGTTAAAAGCATGGTTGTAGGTCCATGTCACAAAATGTAACTTCTATTATCTTGTGCGAAGAAGGAGGGTTAGATGTAATGTCATTTAAACCTATTAGGACAAATTTGAGATAGAATAAGGGAAGTAAGGCTAAATTTTGTGAAAATGGCCAGATCTGAACTCAACAGTAAAAAGGGGCTGTTTATGCAATCTGTAGAAGAAACTTTATTTGCGGAAGTAACCCAGCCCAGCTGTGAATTGACCTTCTAACCCAAATCCGTATTCGTTTAGCAAAACTTTTAAATCTTTGGAAATTGAAGGATAAAGAGTTGTATATCAAACCACAATAAATATACGGTAACCTTTTTATAAGTTTATAGGCTAAGAAATAACCAAGGATTTCTAATATGGCTAAACATTGAAACAAATAGAAAAATAGGACATATGACATAATCCTCTTTGTTAAATGAACTACGCTCAAGTTTTTCCCTTTGTGTAAATGGGCTTTGACATTTTGCAAAACTAGGTCATTATATTTAGAGCTTTAACCTTAAGGCCCCAATAGTGTTCAAAAAATGTAAATTTAGTAATTTCGCTAGTTATAATGAACGAAAAATCAAAACTAGGTGAAGGATAAATGAATAAGCTATAGGATATTGGTATCTCACCAAATAAAATCGATTCAAGTGTAGTTTATTTAAATCGGAAGATCTCGAACGGGTGAAGTGCCTGCGCGACCATATCCGGCTTTAAATAAATTACATTTGTAAATATTTAACCAAGCCGTACGTAAATAGAAAAAATGTGTCGAAAGTAAATGCGACACATATAATCAAAAAAAATCAAGCTGAATTATAAATTCGAGTTTTGACCAAAATAAATAAAATAAAAAAAAAAAGAAAAATTTGAGACTCAAACCAAGGTTGATAAGGTTTCGAACGGGTGAAGTGCCTGCGCGAAAATATTCGGCTGAGTCACGAAAAATTAAAAAAAAATAATAAATAAATACTAATAATAATAAATCAAGGCATAGCAAAGGAAATAAATAAAGGCAGGTACAAAATATTCCATATAGCCGGAATGCGTCAATAAAAGCAACTGTGCTTGGCACAGGACTCGAGGGTGCCTAATCCCTTCCCGAGAGTCAACCGAGATCCTTACCCGGAACTCTGATGCAGACCACTAACGAGTCATAGGTGTTCCAAGGTACCTTTTAGGTGACTTGGCACACCTTAAACTTGTCAAGTGGCGACTCCGAAAATCTCTTAATAATTCGTGTACCTTTGAACACCGTCACTTCCTTAAATGGAAACCCTAACTCGGGATAGCGCCAAATAATCATAAAAATCCCATAAGCGCTTTCCTAAACCCGAAACGCCCTCCCAAAAGCGGGAGCGCGGAAAAAAGGGGTGTGACAGCTTTATATGTTCTGTTGTTTCCCTCTCTGTTCTTTTGTTTTTGTAAGTTCTCTTGCCTCACTCTTCTCTGTTCTTTCTGTGTGTCCAGATCCCTGCTAATGAAGAGAAAAATCCTCTTTAAATAGCCAAGAATAGAATGCAAAATTGTCTCTAAGTACAGCACTCATATGCTTCCTTTTTAATTATCAGGAAAGAAGTACAAACCCATGTGAAGGTTTCACTCTTGTACTTCCATTGACTCAAATTTTGACACTTATTTGACATCATCCCATTTACATCATCAAACCCAGGTCATCTAAACTATCTAAGCAAATCAACCATCATGACCAAACTAAATTGAATGGACTAAGTCCACCTAAGAACAATTTAACAAATCTGAAACAAAGTCCCAACAGACAAACCATACATCTAAACCAAATCCCAGTTAATAACAAATCAAACTAAGCTAACTATAACTAATTAATTATACAAGTCAACTAGAATATACAGTAACATATCTTAACTAAGCCAGATTATGCCAAAATACAGATTGCATAGCAAGATTCAACAATTTGGACTAAACAAGCCAGAATCATTGCAAACTCAAACCAATCGTTCAATTTAAGCGATGCGAAGCACACAGAACCAGAAATGTATACACACACTTGCCTGCTTGAAGTAAGGATCGGTCACAGTATACTCGCAAGCCATAAGATTGGATATTTGAACAAACCAATCAGTGTACATATCAAAATACACAGCCAAGGCTAAGTCTCATTTCAGTTTCATGCTTCAGACGCCAAAACAAGTCGGACAGATAACATAGTAACCACATTTTCCAACTTAAAACTTTCAGGCTTCAATACTAACTCAAGTTTATAACTTAAACTAAACGACATCGCGTTATTAACAATTTAAGCGACACATACACAAGGGAAAAGGAAGAGGGATTGTTCTTGAATTCTAACCCGTTGCCAATGCTAACATTACAACTGCTGCAGCGCGAACCACTGCCTCACTATTGCTTCCCGAGCCATTGTTGCAGTTTCATTACATCAAACAAATCAACATCGCAGCACCCGATCAGCCTCAATGCGAACATCGCATCACCACCATGAGTTGAAATCAAAACAGCCCCAGAAACATCATTTACGTTGCATTACCTCGCCATTACAGCTCTCAACTCATCATTGAAACATCGCCAATACCATCGTTAACTGCCTAATCATCGCCATTACCTAAACGCCTCACATCGGCTTGAATATCAATGTCACAACCCCTGCCATCGAATCCCAATCACAGCGTCTCCGCCCTCGCTGCATCATAACAAATGTTTGCTCACACATCATGCCGTAGCATCACAGCATCATCGTAACAAACAATCACCAAAGCTAAAGCGGGATCAAACAAGCCGCCCCTATTCAAACACAACACACACGCTGCAACAAACTTCACTCCACCCTTCCTGTTGTTTTAAACACCCAACCAAACAAAAATTGACCCTCTCGTTAGCCATTTGGATCCGTTTCCCTTTTTCTTCTAACGAAAACGATCCCATTTGGAGTCGTTTCGGCTAGAAGAAGAAAAGAACGGAAAGAAGAGAGAGAGAGTGATGGATATATGTTAAAGTTCAAGAAAAAGCCGAAGACTCACCGAAAAAAAAACTTTGACCGTAACTTTCAAACTCTTATCTTCAAAAAATGGCTAAGAATTTGGGAAAAATACTCGGGAAAATGGAAAGAGGGACTTGGGGCGAGCCGGAATATATATTTTTGATTTTTTTCGGTGGCCGGCCGGTGGTGGTTGACGGCGGCCGAACGGTGGTTCCGCCGTGGAGGCGATTTCCGGCGGGTCAAAGAGAATTTGGCAAGGGTTTGCCTCTTTTGTGTGATCTTGTCAAAAATGCCAAAAATGGCAATAAAAATCAATATATACTAAAAGGATATGGGCCGGGTTGTGTGGGAATTGGGCTGGGTCATTAGTTATGGGCTGCATTTTTTTTAACAAATGACCATTTAAACGGCACTGCATACTAAATTAGACAACATAAAATCACATAATCTACACTAAACATCGCAACTAAACATGGAATTACAATTAAACACATAACAAGCAAATTTTTTTTTCTATCCTAATTAAAGACAAATTTAGTTAGCATTAAAGACTAACTTTAGGAAAAATTTCGGCAAAAATCCTAAGAATCTAATATGGCTATTTTGAGCAATTTTTCTTTCGTGCCAAAATTAGGTGATTACAGCTGCCCCTCTTTGTTTGGGAACACGAAGAGTTTTCGGACAAAGAAGTAATCAACAACTAATTTTGGCTTTTCGGTTCTAGCCGAGAGCATGCCTTTCAAAATGGTGACCGTGCCTTGAATTTCGGTTCTAACCGAGAACAAGGTTACCTACATATCCCCAGACTAAGGAATCAGGTCAGTGTAGTTCCTCACGTGCGATAGCTGGGACTACCGCATTTAGACAGACACTGGACTCTTCTAGACTAACACTAAGCACTCTCTAGACATACACAGACCGACTCTAGGCACTTTCAGAACTAACTGGGACTGACTCGACACTCCTAGACTTACCCGGACTGACACAAGACACTTTGACACACTTGAGTTGTTGCTGCTGGTCACTGTCGCTGGTTGCTGGCTAGCTGGCTGGTGGTCACTGCTTTACAAAGGAAAATGAAAATACAACTTTTGAAAGTGTAAAATTACAATTCCTAAGCTAACTTCTTCATGCTTCCCAAGCTGATAAACTGGTCCGAAGCTCCCACTACCAAAGTAGTCTTGAAACTTGAAATTGCCGCTCGGGCGGGCTTGACTTGAAAGTTGAATTTGCCGCTCGGGCGGGCTTTTGACTTGAAAGTTGAAATTGCCGCTTTGATGGGCTTTAACTTGAAAGTTGAATTTGCCGCTCGGGCAGGCTTTAACTTGAAAGTTGAATTTGCCGCTTGGGCGGGCTTTGACTTGAAAGTTGAAATTTCCGTTTTGACGGGCTTTGACTTGAAAATTGAAATTGCCGCTCGGGCGGGCTTTGACTTGAAAGTTGAAATTGCCGCTTTGACGGGCTTTGACTTGAAAGTTGAATTTGCCGCTTGGGCGGGCTTTGACTTGAAAGTTGAAATTGCCGTTTTGACGGGCTTTGACTTGAAAATTGAAATTGCCGCTCGGGCGGGCTTTGACTTGAAAATTGCCGCTTTGACGGGCTTTGACTTGAAAATTGAAATTGCCGCTCGGGCGGGCTTTGACTTGAAAGTTGAAATTGCCGCTCGAGCGGGCTTTGACTTGAATGCTGAAAATGCCGCTTTGACGGGCTTTGAAATCGCCGCTTTGACGGGCTTGACTTGAAAATTGAAATTGCCGCTTTGACGGGCTTTGACTTGAATGAAATTTCCGTTTTGACGGGTTTTGACTTGAAAGTTGAAATTACCACTTTGACGGGCTTTGATTTGAAGATTGAACTTGCCGCTTGAAATCTGCATATCCTTTGATGATCTCCTTCATTGGTACACTCCTTGGTGTGTCATTCTTTGTGCCGATGCGAAACATTGGGCTCCAATTATCAAGGTTGGTCCTGACTTGCTTTAGTACAACTATGAAACTGTAACAAGTTTTGTGAAGCTTTATATTGCTCGGAAAGAAATGAGAAGAAAATAAGATGGAAGGTAAAGTGAAGAATTTCAAGAAGAGACATTGAACAAAGATATCTCCAGAAGAAAAGAAACAACTTTATTTAGAAGTGAAAAGACGACCCTAGAAAAACATGACATGCGTTTTGGAATCAACTCTTCATCCGTTCACAGGATCTATCCCTTATTCTCATTCTTCCAATCTTGCTTGGTAGCAACTCTAACGACCCTCATTCGACTAGTAGTGCCCTTTCGAGTTTTCACCGACTAGCCTCTCTCTTTGCTCTTTTAACTCACAGTTGTCTTGCAGCGCCCTTTCAGGTTTTCGCCGACAAGACTTTATTTTCTTCCTCTTTTTTTTTTCATTTTTTTCATTTTTTTTTTCGCTCTTTCCCAATCGACCTCGGATCTTTCCTTGATGCTCGACCCCGTCTTTCCTTTCTTTCTTCAATTTTGGCCTTTATCTTGGATCCTCGGAGAATTTTTCCTTTAATGACCTTGGTGCTCCCAGCTCTTAAATGCAATTGTCGGCTTATAAGAATAGGACTTTACAGCGTGGAACTTATCCCTTGATACCCTACTCGGCTTGACATTCTCAATGATCGGTCAGAAGGGTCTTTATTTGGACTGTAATGTTGGATTTGGTTAGGTTATAAAGAAACGTATTCAACATAAAGCTCAAAAACATCTCATGAGACGACTAGAATGAGCATCACAAGATTTGAAATCACCGCTTTTGAAAAATAAACCAAACTTTTCCCCAGTTTAGGCAAATTGGGGATTCCTTTTTTTTTTCTTTGTTTTGAAGAGCGGTATGAAAGCATCTCATGAAACGACTTGGTAAAATATTACAACCTTTGGAATCATTTCTTTTAAAATAATAACTAACTGAGACCCCAATTTATTGAAAAAACCGAGGAATTATCTTTTGAATTTTCTGATATGCAAACATAGGGGATATTGAGACTTTCCCCCGGGATGAAAACAAAGAAAGCAAAAGGAATTGACTTTCTCCTTTTCTTTTAAAAATAAACTTAAACTTCTGCCCCAGATTAGGATAAACTGGGGCACTTTGAGTTTCTTCCTCGATTTCGAGACCGATATCTCATGAAACATATGAATAGATGGTACAAAATATAGAAGTTTGTTTTTATTTTATTTTATTTTTTAAAATAAAATAAAAACAAACTTCTGCCCCAGTTTAGCATACATTGGGGATTTGAATTTCTTTTGACATTGGCCGCAAACTTGGAGGCAAGTTTTTGCGTCAACGAGGAACAGGGGAAAAATGAACTTTCCCCTTTTATGAAGCTAGGGAACCTTTAGAACTTTCACTGATATGACCGCACCTGAATGGTTGCCTACGTATCCTTTTGAGAGGAATCAGGTCAGACGTAGCTCTAGCACTGAGGTAGATTTTGTTGTTTCTTTTTTTCAATTTTTTTTTCTTCTTTTTTTTATCATTTTTTCTAATTTCAAGAACATTGATTCCAAAGGAGGGTAGGCCAAAGAAAAACCAAAACAAGGCTAAAAAAAAAAAAAAAAAAAAAAAGACTGACAAAAGGATATAGTGTTTGGGTAGAAGAAACGAAAGCCGTTCGTCATCCCGACCCGAGAATGCCTCACACAAATAATGGTTCAATCAATTGACCTGGATTGATCCACACGTGTCCTCGACCTCTACTTCGACGATGGTTCTCAAAACTGGTGTTTCAACTTCGGTCGAAGCGACCGTGCACGATCTTGAATTTCTCACCGATCTCCCTTATCGGATAACTACAGATTAATTTCCAACTTATTTCGCTCCCTCTTTTGTCTCTCGTTACTACTCAGATAGCTCACAATGTCAGACCACGTGTTTAGATCAAGACGTAAATTCCGCACGCATGTCATGTTATTAAGGCCGACAAAACATAAGACAGAATACTAAGAAAACAAGACTGAGAAAGAAAATAAGAGAAATAATGTCGAGACGAGAGAAAGATCTCGCTTTTCATTAAATTAAAGATAGAAGGGTTTGAACATCAAAATAAACAAAATAATGCACTTGGGTTACAACCCTTAAATAACCAAGTACACAGAAAGATTAGCAAAACAAGCTACAACATTTCACAGTCACTCAATTGCAAGTCAGGACCAGTTCCCTGCTTTAAGCATTGTCAAGCCCTTCACCAAAATGTGCCATGCCGATACCAGAGAAATTCCCTGAATCTTGCAACATCTTCCACTTTTCCTCATTTTCAGCAACTCCCATCAGGGTAGACTTCACTTCTTTGGGATTGATGAATGACCCAGTAAGATATGGAATTGACTTCTCAAGAGACATGTTCGTCTTCTTCATTTCTTCAACCCTTACTCTGTCTGCTAACCCTGGCACAATTGCAGGAACACAGTTCACTGTCACAAGCATTTGGTTAGCCCTAATTGAAACACCACCACCAGGTACTGTCGGCATTGCAGATTCATCTCTCAAATCTTCTCCATATACCATTCCCACCATATACACATCATCATGGACGGGCAATGAGTTCTGGTTGATATCTGGCGCATCTGAGTCCTCGACTTGGATCTGACCATTATCTATCAGAGCTTGGACCGCCTTCTTGAGACTACGACAATCATCTGTGTCGTGCCCTGGCATGTCTGAGTGGTAAGCACATTGACGAGTATGGTCTACCTTCGCCATTGGGAGGACATTTCCAGCGATTGGCTTTAGCGTATTCAAGTTCTTGAGCTTTTGGAAAAGGCTGGAGTAAGATTCTCCAATTGGCGTAAACATGTTCCTTTCTTCCTTACGCGGCTTCTGATGATAAGCACTTGGGCGGAAAACAGGAGACCTCTCTGGCCGGTAAGAAAGATTTGATGGAGCTTGAAAATGATTATGTGGAGCTTGGTGAGTGGGATATGTAGGTTGTGGGACAGGAGCACGCCATTGCGGATAGAAAGGTGCTGGAGCATATGGCTGTGCTAGATGGACTGAGTATTGTGGTGGAAGAGTGGAGTATTGTGGATTTTGTGGAGGGTGGTAAGGTTGTGGAGGACGTATTTGTGGAGCTTGGTAGGAGTGGGTTTGATAGTATCTTTTCTCGCTCCCTTTCTGTGAACCCGAACCTACCATGGCCACATCATCTTGATTCTTCTTCCCAAAGGTTCCTGCCTGCACAGCCTGTGTAGTTGCTTTCAGTGTGGTCTGGCTCACAATCTTACCAGCTTTGACTCCCCTCTCAATCATTTCTCCCATCTTGACGACTTCACTAAACGGTTTCCCAAAGGCGGCGATCAATGCACCATAGAACGCCTCATCTTGCGCCTCGATGAACAAACGGACCACGTCGTCGTCCGGTATTGCGGGGCTCACTCGAGCGGCCTGCTTGCGCCATCTGAGGGCGTACTCCCTAAAGCTTTCACTTGGCTTCTTTTTTATCGCATCCAAAGAGGATCGATCTGGCAAAACTTCAATGTGGTACTTGTACTGGTCGTAGAATGCCTGCGCCATGTCATCAAATGCCAACCATTTAGTTACATCCTGCCTCATGAACCATTCAGCAGCTGCACCCCCCAAGCTTTCGGAAAAGTAGGCTATCAACAGCTTGTCTTTCTTGACCCCTCTCATTTTGTTGCAGTAGGTCTTCATATGAACTCTTGGATCTCCTTGCCCAATGTATAGATCGAACTTTGGCACCGTGAATCCCTCTGGCAATTGCAATTCAGGGAAAGGGCAAAGATCCTTGAAAGAAGTGCTGAAATGATCTCCATATCCCTGCATAATTCTCACAGCTTGTTCTAAACCCTTCACTTTGCGCAAAACCTCGCTCTCGTCCATTTTTCCCAACCGATCGAGCTCAACTTGAGACTCGTGATGGAAACCCTGATTATATGGACCACTTTGCCGGAAATTGGATTCATGAGGCGGATCATAGTGTTGGTCCCCAACTTGAAGATGTGGGTCATTGTTGCACCTGGCCGTGACTGGCCTAGCTGGGCCCTGAAAAACTGGAACTTGTGCTGGAGGCGGGCCATATTGTCCCTCTGGTGGAGGTGGTGCATGAGGACGCACTTCAGTTTCATTTGGTACACCACGGATAGGGGCAAGCCCAGCAGGATAAGTGGGATCCTCAACTGCTATAGATATGCCCGGTGCTCGTTGCACCGCTGTTGGAACAACCCCATCTAGGTTGGTTGGAATAGGAGGAGGTGCCCGTCCTGTGGTCAGTGCGTGATGCATGCCGGCCACGAGTTGTTTCAAAGTATTAATCTCCCCCGTCAATCTCTCATTTTCCAGTGCCAAGAGTTCCTGGGCACCGGTCTCGGATCTCTCTCCATCAGATGGCATGGCTACGGGTGGAGTCACAAGTCCTTTTGATTTAATTCTGTATGGATGGGTCGATGCCTGAATTCCGTACCAAATCTCCAACTCCAAACTAATGAAACAAATCAGGTTAGCATAAAAGAATCACATATTGCAGCCTAAGGTTGTTATGCGTCATCCCGAAATGGTTAACGGCGTAAGCCGAGTATACAGGTCGTATCCCCGAAAGATTGCTACGTGCCTTGAGCAAAATTAGAACAAAATTGTAACTGGCACGTAATTTAAAACAAAGACGGGCTTGGAGTTTCTTTTTTTTTTTTTCCGAATATTCCTTACATCAAAGTAATAGACAAATTTAAACTACGACACTAGACCGACTCAATAGACATTTTTTCAATTTTCTTTCATTTGTTTGATTTTTTTTTTCAAAAAGTCCAATCTGACTCAACAAACATGATTTTAACAACGATACTAGACCGACTCAAAATAATATGCTTGACATGATGCACGAGTCAAAGATATATACAAACTGACACATTGGGCGGGTACGTCCAGACGGTGAAAATAATGGGACCCGACATTTTAGCGAAGCCAGATTATTACACGAGGATCGACACAAAATACAACTTAGCTAATTGCAATTTATCGCATGTACCCTGACTTGACCTTAAACAAAGCAAAATAAAGCGGGACCTTAAAATAATATTTTTTTATTTTTAATGAAAAATTAAGACTCAACCGGAGATTCGAAACGGAACTTAAGAACGGATTATGAAACGAACTATTTTTTCTTATCCGAAAGGTGACTCCAAAATCGGACATTACGGTAATACAAAGACGGACACAATATTTTTTTTTGTTTTGTTTTGTTTTTGTTTTTTTTTTCTTTTTGAAACAAACTCTTTGATCTAATTCGAGAAAGAATCTTTAGAGTATTTACAAAATCTGGCAATTAAGACGACAAACCGACACAAAATAATACACGAATTAGATGCAAAATTGGTCTATAAAAATTGGCCATTATGACGGCGTAAAATCCCGATAAATTACCTTTTTTTTAAAAAAAAAAAAAATGGACTTGATTTGGACACAGACTCAAACACAAAGGGTCCCAAAATTTCGCCATTATACTGGCGCAAAATTATGACAAATTATTTTCTAATACTTGAGACCAAACCCGGACACAAAATTAGACTCTAAGAGTTCTTGAAAAAATTCGCCATTATAACGGCGTAAAATGACAACTAAACAAAAATATTTCGGAACACGGGACTGAACCCAATTTTTCTATCATTTTCCCTTTTTTTTTCGCTCTTTTTTTTTTCAAAATTTGGCTCTCGCCCTTCGGTGATCGGTCAGCATAACAACCCTTCGACTAGAAAAAATACAACACATTATATGCTCATGATGTGTCTTTTGGGGACGCGGGCCCCATTATGACACGAGGAAGTCAGCCTAGACAAGTGCGGTACCGGTGTACCGCACCTCACTAAGTCTAATGACATGCAAATAAATCGGCCTAGATAAAAGCGCAGGTTCAACTCTAGGTGACTCAATGGGTTCATGTTCTATAATTTCTGGCAATTTGGAAGTGCCTCGGGGGTACCGGTCGACAACGTCTAACGGCCTAACCCAACGCACCTCCTCTTAAGAAGGGTTAACTTTTTGTGTTCTGAGACACGACAGAAATTCCAGACGCCGAAGCGAAACTGGCGTGCATGTGTGCAGTGTTCCAGAAGACTCAGAGGTGTACGAGAGAAAACAGTTGTGTATATACAGTTCAAACATATCAAAGCAGTAACATTCAAAGCAACATATACAAACAATATTCAAAAGCCGAAAGCGACAAATTTTAAAGCCTGAGACTCTCAGTTTTCACTTTCTTCCCCAGCGGAGTCGCCAAGCTGTCACGACCCTTTTTTACTTAAAAAGAAAATACTTATATAGTATAAAGGTCTGTGACGGTGTTTAATAGGTACACTAATATTTTAAGAGACTTTCGGAGTCGCCACTTGACAAGTTAAAGGTGTGCCAAGTCACCAAAGTGGTGTACCTAGAACACCTATGACTCGTAAATGGTCTGCGTCAGAGTTCCGGGTAAGGATCTCGGTTGACTCGCGGGAAGGTGTTAGGCACCCTCGAGTCCTGTGCCAAGCACAGTTGCTTTTATTGACGCATTTCGACTCTTTAATTTGTTTGTATGTTTGCCTTGATTTTGTTACGCTTCAATTTGATATTAATTTGTTCGTTCAAATGAAAACTCAAATCGAATATAATCGCGCGAGAACTTCACTCGTTCGAAATCTTTCGACTTAAATCAATTAGTTCGCGCAGGCACTTCACCCATTCGAAATCTCTTGACTTAGATGAGTTTTCAGTAAACAAAATGATTAAAATCCGAATGCATTCAATCTTTGTTTAGTACTAATTTTGCCTACTCGAATCATTTAAAAAAAGACACATAAAGAAAAGATACATGTTTTCACTCAATTGATTTCAAGAAAATATTTTTAAGCCATAACAGGTTACGCTCCTTTCTCATAAAGTTTTGCTCATCGTGTCCTAATTCACTCTTTATTTCAAATCTGACCAATTTTATATATCTACACATTTATCCCATTTTTCTAGATCTGATTTTTTAACAAAGCTGGTTGTTTGATTTAATTCATGTAATATGCCTAACATTTAAAAGCTGTCAAGATTTACCAACTGTCAAGATTTACCATTTCTCAAATATTTGGACAGATTTGGTTTTAAACTTTGAAGATGGCTAATCTTGAAAACGTATTATGGAAAACAGAGATGACGTCTTTAAAATACATTACTATTCTGTAAACGTGACCTTAAATTAAACATGGCTTCTTTTGCCACTGTAGGCTTTCAAACTTACAACCACCTACTTATATTTATACATTTCAACAAATTTCCTTTTACCTTTGCAAAGCCCATAAAACGTGATCAAAAGTAGCAAAAAGGAAACTTTAATACTTAAAACTTGGCTCATATCATAATCATTTCCAGAACATACTTAGTCTTTTATATGGCTAAAATTTAATCATACATGTAAAGCAAGGTTAAAAGAATAAATACCTAAATAGCAAGGAAGCCTTTCAAGAAATAACAAAAGCTAACAACAACTTTGCAACGAACCAGCAATAACCAGCAAAACTTCACCCGGAAAAGCAGTCATGAACAGACCCCTTTATACCTCTAGAAGTTACTCGACTCTCTATTTTTCTCACTTCTTTTCTCTAGTATTTTTTCTTCTCTAACTCTACTATTTTCTCGCACTTTTCGATCTGATTTTTTCTAAGAGAAAGGGAGTATTTCAGCCCCTGCTCTGCTTTTTTTTTGTTCTTCTTTTCCACTCTCTTTGTTCTGTAATTTTTCCCACTCTCTGTTCTTTTGTTTTCAGATGTATTCCTCCCTCTTTTCTTTCTGTTTCCAGCTTTATATGTTCTGTTGTTTCCCTCTCTGTTCTTTTGTTTTTGTAAGTTCTCTTGCCTCACTCTTCTCTGTTCTTTCTGTGTGTCCAGATCCCTGCTAATGAAGAGAAAAATCCTCTTTAAATAGCCAAGAATAGAATGCAAAATTGTCTCTAAGTACAGCACTCATATGCTTCCTTTTTAATTATCAGGAAAGAAGTACAAACCCATGTGAAGGTTTCACTCTTGTACTTCCATTGACTCAAATTTTGACACTTATTTGACATCATCCCATTTACATCATCAAACCCAGGTCATCTAAACTATCTAAGCAAATCAACCATCATGACCAAACTAAATTGAATGGACTAAGTCCACCTAAGAACAATTTAACAAATCTGAAACAAAGTCCCAACAGACAAACCATACATCTAAACCAAATCCCAGTTAATAACAAATCAAACTAAGCTAACTATAACTAATTAATTATACAAGTCAACTAGAATATACAGTAACATATCTTAACTAAGCCAGATTATGCCAAAATACAGATTGCATAGCAAGATTCAACAATTTGGACTAAACAAGCCAGAATCATTGCAAACTCAAACCAATCGTTCAATTTAAGCGATGCGAAGCACACAGAACCAGAAATGTATACACACACTTGCCTGCTTGAAGTAAGGATCGGTCACAGTATACTCGCAAGCCATAAGATTGGATATTTGAACAAACCAATCAGTGTACAGATCAAAATACACAGCCAAGGCTAAGTCTCATTTCAGTTTCATGCTTCAGACGCCAAAACAAGTCGGACAGATAACATAGTAACCACATTTTCCAACTTAAAACTTTCAGGCTTCAATACTAACTCAAGTTTATAACTTAAACTAAACGACATCGCGTTATTAACAATTTAAGCGACACATACACAAGGGAAGAGGAAGAGGGATTGTTCTTGAATTCTAACCCGTTGCCAATGCTAACATTACAACTGCTGCAGCACGAACCACTGCCTCACTATTGCTTCCCGAGCCATTGTTG